>CM060921.1:690095751-692495751 GCA_030737875.1 Allium sativum
CTCACCTTTCAATTTTTTTTCTAGTCATATATATATACTAGGATGCAGACGGTGTTTAGTAGCACCCGACACAATCGTCCACAGACCATGGACTTGTTTGTTTGGTTGCACAAATTAGTTAGATGATTTGATTTGAATTTGGTTGTTTGGTGAATTTGATTGATGTGTGAATGGCGTGGGCCTTCAATAGACCGGGGATAAGGCTAGGCCTCGTCCCGTTTCAAGTATCGTGCCGTTATGCCGCCAAAATTTTCTAAAATATGTTAGAAAAATAAAAATATCATTTTTATTGTGTAAATGAACTGGATAGAAATTCATGTTTTAAAATAAAATGTTTTATCGTTAAAAATATAATTTTTAACGTGAATGTGAATAAAATAAAATATTCATTTACAAACAGGACGGTTTGTTTATGTACACCTATTTGAACGACATTGATTGGGACGATAAATTTTACACATCGCCCAACTGCACAACTAAAATCTGTGTTTGATTGCTTGAAACCCCACACGGGTGTTGGGATGAAATTTGAAGTTCACTCATCCTGATTGATTAAATATGTCGATCGATTGATTGACATGCTGTTATAAGCGTTAGATATCTATATTTGATGCTTATACAGTGTAGTGCACTTTGGTTGATGGTTGATTATTTTTCAATGCTATTATATACGTGTGATGTATGAAAATCCATATAATTAACATTATATGGTGATTGATTGGACCTCATTCCAATCGGAAAAATAAAGAATATTATAAAATAAAGGTTCATGTGTTGACTGTACTCATCCATTGAGATTAGTCATGTGTTGAACGAAATATTTTAATAATAAAATTTATATCTTTATCTCTATAAAATAAAGGTTCATGTGTTGACTTTACTCATCCGTTGAGATTAGTCATGTGTTGAACGAAATAATTTAACAAAAATAGTCACACGTGGACAGTACTCATTCGTTGAGATTAGTCGTGTGTTGACAAAAATAAATATTCATTTGTTGAATAGAATGAAGGAATATATGAAGTCGTGTTGATTAGATTAACGCCATTTTGACGTGAACGATAGTTATATCGATTTTATTCATTAATGAATTGAATATAAAACGATTTCGAAATGAATTGAATATAAAACGATTTCGAAATGAATGGAATATAAAACGATTTCGAAATGAATTGTATATAAAACGATTTCGAAATGAATTGAATATAAACGATTTCGAAATGAATTGAATATAAAACGATTTCGAAATGAATTGAATATAAAACGATTTCGAAATGAATCGAATATAAAACGAATTCGAATTGAATTGAATATATAATGAGTTTGATTTGAAAAGAAAAATGAATTTGATTTAAATTGAATTTGATTTGATTTGAAAAGAAAAATGAATTCGAATGGGATAGAAAACGTATTTGAATCGAATCAAATAGAAAACGAATTTGAATTGAATCAAATAGAAAACGAATCCGAATTGAATTGAATATATAATGAGTTTGATTTGAAAAGAAAAATGAATTTGATTTAAATTGAATTTGATTTGATTTGAAAAGAAAAATGAATTCGAATGGGATAGAAAACGAATTTGAATTGAATCAAATAGAAAACGAATTTGAATTGAATCAAATAGAAAACGAATTTGAATTGAATGGAATAGAAAACGAATTTGAATTGAATCAAATAGAAAACGAATTTGAATTGAATGGAATAGAAAATGAATTTGAATTGAATCGAATAGAAAACGAATTTGAATTGAATCAAATAGAAAACGAATTTGAATTGAATCAAATAGAAAACGAATTTGAATTGAATCAAATAGAAAACGAATTTGAATTGAATCAACTAGAAAACGAATTTGAATTGAATGGAATAGAAAACGAATTTGAATTGAATCAAATAGAAAACGAATTTGAATTGAATGGAATAGAAAACGAATTTGAATTGAATCGAATAGAAAACGAATTTGAATTGAATGGAATAGAAAACGAATTTGAATTGAATCAAATAGAAAACGAATTTGAATTGAATGGAATAGAAAACGAATTTGAATTGAATCAAATAGAAAACGAATTTGAATTGAATGGAATAGAAAACGAATTTGAATTGAATCAAATAGAAAACGAATTTGAATTGAATGGAATAGAAAACGAATTTGAATTGAATGGAATAGAAAACGAATTTGAATTGAATCGAATAGAAAACGAATTTGAATTGAATGGAATAGAAAACGAATTTGAATTGAATCGAATAGAAAACGAATTTGAATTGAATCAAATAAAAAAACCAATTTGAATTGAATCGAATAGGAAACGAATTTGAATTGAATGGAAAAGAATTTTTAAACGAATTTATAAGGAAAAATTCAACTTTGATTTGAATTTGAAATAAAGGTTGAAATTGTTTTGAAACGAATTCAAAAATATATATAAAATTCGTTTTGAATCGTAATCGGCGAAATATATATTATATATATAATATAATGGCCTGAATAGAACGCGCCGCGCCGCGGCAGTTCGCGAATTTCGACCATTTATTTCAAACGGACATTACGGGAGATCCGACCGTCGGATTCTCCTAAAACCGGAACCGTTGGGTTCGTATCGAAAAGAGCTTTCTAACAATTATTAGAAATTTGAAATCTAACGGTTGGATTTGGAGATACGTCCAAATCAAATTTGAAAAAGGTCGCTGTAAGTGCAGTTCGATGGCCGTTGATGGAAATCGACTGTACGGGCCTTGATAAAATTATTAAAAATTGTAATAATTTGTGTAAAATCATAAGAAATGATTTGGGAAAATTTGGGATGAAAAACTCCATATTTGAAAAGATAAAAATACATTTTTATCAAAATGAACTAGTTTGAACTAAATTTAAAACCCGATTTGTTTTTAAATAAATAAATTAGATTTAAAAAGGGGTTTTAAATAATCGGAATTCCTAATATATTTGATTTGAATTAAATAGAATTGATTCATGGGTATATCGTGAACTGTGTTTTAAAGAACACTAGTTCTTTAACCCGATAATAAATAGAATGTGATTTGGGTTTGTCGTGAACTGTGTTTTAAATAACACTAGTTCTTTAACCCAGTAAAAGGAGTTTTAACGAATCTGCAATTAGATTGAAATGTAAATCTATAATCTAAATTATCAAATTTAGAAATGAGCGAGAATGGAGTATCGCCAGTTTTGCTCCAAAGCGATAGTTAAATCTTTAATTAGATTTGAACGTGAAATGGTTATTAATCTTACCGATAACACCATAGTATTAAATATGGAGTATTACCAGTTTTGCTTCATGGGATGAATAGGTTGGGATTGGGAAATAAAATAAATAATTACTTCGGTGTGGTGCGCTAATCTCGACTAGTTTAGAAAACCATAATCTGGTTTGAAACGACATCCAAAGGAAGATTAAAGAATAAATTTAAAGAATTTATCTTTGATAAAATTAATGGGAACCTTTCCCTGAGAATATGAATTGGAATGAGGCGTATGTTGTGTTTGTGTAACATTTGTTTTAATATACGCGGGTTGTTCGGAAAGGCCGGGTTTATACCCATTTTGAATAACCGATTCGACGATATGTCGAAGATGAAGACGGTGGTCGAAGACCGGAAGTCTTCACATCGTCTGGATAATTACTAACGATCCTGATTGGGCAGTACACCCAAGAGGATGGAAATAGTTGGTGGTCGTCCAGATGTACCTGGAGATGGATGGATATGCGAGGAAAGTGCCTCCGGTTTCGTTCAGACCCAGAACGAACTTGTAAATGGATTGTGTGTCTGACATTGGATTTTATTCTGTGTTGATTGATTTCTGTTAAATATACATCTGTTTGGCGGTGGAGAATTTATTCTTTTTCTTAACGCCCTTCTCTGAGACGTACGAGCTCAGAGGTTGTATATCGATGGACATCAGTCGCATGGCATGAATTGCCTGTGTGGCACGCTAAGATGCAATGATCAAGGCTTCTGTTGAAAAGCAAAGTCTTGTGGTTGATGATCAAAGCACGGCCTACGTGGCAGCTTTGTGTATAACGTGAATTCGCGAGCCTCACACCTCGGTATGAGTTAAAAACGGGATACGGACTGCAGGGAGAGCACGACGTTTCTTTCTAGCTTGGGTGGTGTCAGTGACTTACCAGCCCTGACATTTATATACTTTTCACCTATGTGGTTGTTGGAATGCGAGGCGCCTCGATTATAGGTCTGTAAGGACCAGGAAACGTGTGTTCAGGAATTGCCAATCCTCTAACGTAAGTGAGGACCGGCCCTGAAGCATCCAAGGGTTGCCCAGAGTGCGTAGCCCTGGGACATTTGCTAGAGTGTCTCGAACGCGGAGAGGAGCTTGCCCCTTGCCTCGACTCATGACGGAAATCCAATTTCCAATACGTATATTGCAGTTTTAATTGTAGAACTAGTATGGCGACATAGTGGTATGGGGCACTTATGTCGTCTATGATTTATATTTATGATTGAAATTGTTTTGACACTATACACTTATTATAGTATCAAATGATTTGTTTTAAACGTACCAAGCATGTTTGGCTGTTATAAGGTAAAACCCTATCCTCTGGCTTGCGTTGCATTGTGTGATGGGACCTGGGTCTTATAATAGCTTCATTTTTCGAAAAAGCATTGCGTTGTTTATTCTATGCACTGGTATTCTTGGAAGGAAACCCGTTCCGTGTTTTACGGCGTGGTCCCTTGAATTACTCTCTTTTAAAATTGAATTAAATAACTGTTTTAGTTCTCACACCAGTCACATGACTGACCTGGAGTTTATTGTTTTAACCTAAACTATGGGTGCCCCTATTTTCCCCACGGGCAGCTAGTAGTTTTGGTTTTGCAGATTTATATTCACAGGATCCTGGTTTACAGCTGGAATGATATCCGGAAAGCTCTGTATCCGTATATCACCTTCAGTTGTGCTTTGTATTATTTTTCCGCTGCTATGTAATTTATTGTAATCTCTGATATTTATCAAATGTAATTTATTCAATTATACTCTGTATATTCTTGTATCTGATGTAATTGTTGTAATAGCAATGAAATGTTCTTCCGTCTACGTTCTGTTTTGTCCTGTTCTCAAACGATCAGGGGTTTCGAACGGTCTAGATCGGTTTAACGACTGATTAGGATCGAGCGAAATTCCTTGCCGTCACATTTGGTATCAGAGCTTTGGTTACAGAGCTCGAGAACAAGACACATTAGGGCCATACGAAAGAATTCGTCAGATATTGGATTAGTAATATCCAACTAGAATGACTCGTTAGAGATAGGATCAGTAGTATCCTAGAACGCGTGTGAAGAGTATATTTTTCAAATGAAAACAATTTTGTTTTGAAAATTTAAATCGTTTTACACGTATTTGAATATTTATTTACTTTGAATTTGGACAATCCAATATATAAAGGCTTTGCATATACGCGTCATGAACGTATATTCGAAGTTTTAATATATTAGATAGATATAGAGTCGCACTCTAGTCGCCCGGACATGGTCCTGATGATGAAGTATACCATCACCAGTATTTATTTTCCAGTGACGAAGGTGTGATATATATATATTTCCGTCGGACTGGTGTGAGAACCAAAACTTATATAGTTAGAACACATTGTTGTGAATTGGCATCAAAAACATGATTTTTGTATATATATCAAATTTATGAATTTGAAACTCTAATTCACTAATGGATTGATGTTTGTGTTGTTTGTTTATTTGTTTGATAATTTTGAACCATTATGCCTGATTGAATCAAATGTTGAATTATATTGAAAATTGGTCGCATTTGCTTGCATATACATATACTTACATTGAACAGGTCATAGCAAGGAGGCTAGAGCAGAGAATAAAATTTGTTTGCCCGACAAATAGGTACATATTTACTATAATTTACTGTTTTGTTTGGGTGATGATGATTTTATGAGCATATTGGCTAGCCGCTTGGCTTTTTCTTTTTGAGATCAGAAGGACTGTATGGCAATTTCGGGATTTTCCCGTGGCTCCCGGTGCAGGGGAGGTTATGGCGAAATTTTTCGAAAATTTAGGGTGTTAGCCAAATTTTTGAAAATTTGAAAATTCTCAGAAACTGAAAAGTTGGAGAATGAAAGCCAGATCGAGCGTAGAGTTGATTAATCAAACCACTTTCGACTTTGTTCCTTTTCGGGGACGAAAAGTTTTAAGTGGGGGAGATTGTAATAACCCGGAAATTCTGAACCAGTTTAAAAATTTTATTTTGGCAATTTTAGTGAATTTTGAATATTTAAAATAGATTATTTTAAATAATATCGATGAGAAATTTATTTTGAATATATTTAGAACGTATATAATTATATACGTCGTCGTTGGAATATAAATAATTATATATATAATTATAAATAGAATTGAAAATGGCGCGGTAGTTCGATAATTCGATTTCAAACTTCAATTGAACAGACCGGGTGCAAAACAATCCGGATTTTAGTGAAACCAAAAACATTAGGATCTAATTGGGAATATCTTTCCAACGAATCTGAAAAATCAAAATTTCATAGCGGGAATCAAAAGATATGTCCAGTTGAAAATTCTGAATAGTCGCTATGGAATTCAGGCCCTTAAAAATGGAAATTTTGCAAACGACCTCGAATTTCGATGAAACCACTTTTGTTGGATCCGTGATGTCAGATTATTGCTAGATTCCAATTTTCATAATTTTTCGAATCAATATGTGAGCGTGGCAAAGGAAAACGCGTTTGACCAGTTTTAGTGGATTTTAATCGACTGGAAAATGGCCATTTTTCAAACGGTCTCAGAATTCGACGAAACTAGTCTTGTTAGGACTGTATCGTCAATACAAAGCTAGAAAATATTTTTCGGGAATTTTTCGAATTAGTATGTGACCCCGGTAAATTGAAATGTGTGTTTAAATTGAATATATAAAGATTTATATTTTAAATTTGACAGAAACTGATCGAAACAACTGAATTGGGTTACGAAACATATCTCATTGTGTTCGGAATAGGGGTATTACGCTAGGGGCGACAATCAGTGGGCTTGATTTCGAGTTCGAATTTAAAACTAACTTTTTGGAGTTGAAAATTAAATAATATAATTAAATTTTATATAAACCCCCTCCTTGTCTCCTCATTCACAGTCAAACCCTCCTCACCCCAATTCAGATCTGAACCCGATAAAAAGAAAATAGGAAGAAAAAAAAAAACGCTGAACGATCTCACCGCGCCCCCTCCAAGCGCTGCTGCGCCGCCAGGATGAAGACCACCGCCATCCCCTCCGATGATCGACACCTTGCCCGTCGCTTCTCCATCCCAAACGTGAACCACGAGCCCTCCTTTTCCCTTCAATCGAAGTCGCACCATCCTTGGTGCGGTGATAGGGGAGGCCAGGGTGCATCTTGCGCCAGTCTCTGATCAAGCTCCGATGTCCTCGAGTGTTGTGCGATGGGAGGAAATCCAGTCGAGCACGGTTTCCAGAGTTTCGACAATGGCCAGAGGTTCCAGGCAACTGGAAGGGAAGACCTGATATTTAGATGAGGTAATCTCCTGTTTTAGCTGAGTTAATTAGAAAAAAAATATAATAAAGAAGAGATTTTAATTTATAATATAGAAGAGATTTTTATTATGGAAATAGAGGAATAAAAATTTGATTTTTATTTAAAGGAAAAATAACATTGATTTTGTATAGGAAAAATGACATTGATTTTGTATACGAAAAATGGCATTGATTTTGTATAGGAAAAATGACATTGATTTTGTATAGAAAAATAGCATTGTTTTTGTATAGAAAAATAGCATATGTTTTAAAAATATGAAAAGTGCATTGTTTTAAAAATAAAAAGACCGTTGTTGAAAATGGAAAATATACTTTGCTTTTGAAAATATACATCGCCTTGTTTTGAAAATATATATACCGCATTGTTTTTAGAATAGAATTTTTATCTATATAACATCGTAGAAAAAATTCGATTTTTATATATTGAATAACGAAATGAAAATGTGATTTTTATAATTATATATTTTTGAAAAGGCGAAATCTATATTTTTGAAAAGACGAAATCTATATTTTTGAAAAGGCAAAATCTTTATATGAAGAATAGCGGGATAAAAATAGAATTTTTATCTATATAACATCGTAGTAAAAATTCGATTTTTATATATTGAATAACGAAGTGAAAATGAGATTTTTACAAATGTAGAGAATACGGGCAACGAAGGTGACAAAAATGCGATAACGATGAAGATTTCTATCAAAGAAGAGTCAAGATGATTGGATAGCTATCGGTGAGAACTTCTCACCTTTCAATTTCTTTTCTAGTCATATATATATATATATATATATACTAGGATGCAGACAGTGTTTAGTAGCACCCGACACAATCGTCCACAGACCATGGACTTGTTTGTTTGGTTGCACAAATTAGTTAGATGATTTGATTTGAATTTGGTTGTTTGGTGAATTTGATTGATGTGTGAATGGCGTGGGCCTTCACTAGATCGGGGATAAGGCTAGGCCTCGTCCCGTTTCTAGTATCGTGCCGTTATGCCGCCGAAATTTTCTAAAATATGTTAGAAAAATAAAAATATCATTTTTATTGTGTAAATGAACTGGATAGAAATTCATGTGTTAAAATAAAATGTTTTATCGTTAAAAATATAATTTTTAACGTGAATGTGAATAAAATAAAATATTCATTAACAAACCGGACGGTTTGTTTATGTACACCTATTTGAAGGACATTGATTGGGACGATAAATTTTACACATCGCCCAACTGCACAACTAAAATCTGTGTTTGATTGCTTGAAACCCCACACGGGCGTTGGGATGAAATTTGAAGTTCACTCATCCTGATTGATTAAATATGTCGATCGATTGATTGACAGGCTGTTATATGCGTTAGATATCTATATTTGATGCTTATACAGTGTAGTGCACTTTGGTTGATGGTTGATTATTTTTCAATGCTATTATATACGTGTGATGTATGAAAATCCATATAATTAACATTATATGGTGATTGATTGGGCCTCATTCCAATCAGAAAAATAAAGAATATTATAAAATAAAGGTTCATGTGTTGACTGTACTCATCCGTTGAGATTAGTCATGTGTTGAACGAAATATTTTAATAATAAAATTTATATCTTTATCTCTATAAAATAAAGGTTCATGTGTTGACTGTACTCATCCGTTGAGATTAGTCATGTGTTGAACGAAATAATTTAACAAAAATAGTCACACGTGGACAGTACTCATTCGTTGAGATTAGTCGTGTGTTGACAAAAATAAATATTCATTTGTTGAATAGAATGAAGGAATATATGAAGCCGTGTTGATTAGATTAACGCCATTTTGACGTGAACGATAGTTATATCGATTTTATTCATTAATGAATTGAGTATAAAACGATTTCGAAATGAATTAAATATAAAACGATTTCGAAATGAATGGAATATAAAACGATTTCGAAATTAATTGAATATAAAACAATTTCGAAATGAATTGAATATAAAACGATTTCGAAATGAATTGAATATAAAACGATTTCGAAATGAATTGAATATAAAATGATTTCGAAATGAATCGAATATAAAACGAATTCGAATTGAATTGAATATATAATGAGTTTGATTTGAAAAGAAAAATGAATTTGATTTAAATTGAATTTGATTTAAAAAGAAAAATGAATTCGAATGGGATAGAAAACGAATTTGAATTGAATCAAATAGAAAATGAATTTGAATTGAATCAAATAGAAAACGATTTCGAATTGAATTGAATATATAATGAGTTTGATTTGAAAAGAAAAATGAATTTGATTTAAATTGAATTTGATTTGATTTGAAAAGAAAAATGAATTCGAATGGGATAGAAAACGAATTTGAATTGAATCAAATAGAAAACGAATTTGAATTGAATCAAATAGAAAACGAATTTGAATTGAATGGAGTAGAAAACGAATTTGAATTGAATCAAATAGAAAACGAATTTGAATTGAATGGAATAGAAAACGAATTTGAATTGAATCGAATATAAAACGAATTTGAATTGAATCGAATAGAAAACGAATTTGAATTGAATCAAATAGAAAACGAATTTGAATTGAATCAAATAGAAAACGAATTTGAATTGAATCAAATAGAAAACGAATTTGAATTGAATCAAATAGAAAACGAATTTGAATTGAATCAAATAGAAAACGAATTTGAATTGAATGGAATAGAAAACGAATTTGAATTGAATCGAATAGAAAACGAATTTGAATTGAATCAAATAGAAAACGAATTTGAATTGAATGGAATAGAAAACGAATTTGAATTGAATCAAATAGAAAACGAACTTGAATTGAATGGAATTGAAAACGAATTTGAATTGAATCAAATAGAAAACGAATTTGAATTGAATGGAATAGAAAACGAATTTGAATTGAATCGAATAGAAAACGAATTTGAATTGAATGGAATAGAAAACGAATTTGAATTGAATCGAATAGAAAACGAATTTGAATTGAATCAAATAAAAAAACCAATTTGAATTGAATCGAATAGGAAACGAATTTGAATTGAATGGAAAAGAATTTTTAAACGAATTTATAAGGAAAAATTCAACTTTGATTTGAATTTGAAATAAAGGTTGAAATTGTTTTGAAACGAATTCAAAACTATTTATAAAATTCATTTTGAATCGTAATCGACGAAATATATATTATATATATATAATATAATGGCCTGAATAGAACGCGCCGCGCCGCGGCAGTTCGCGAATTTCGACCATTTATTTCAAACGGACATTACGGGAGATCCGACCGTCGGATTCTCCTAAAACCGGAACCGTTGGGTTCGTATCGAAAAGAGATTTCTAACGAATATTAGAAATTTGAAATCTAACGGTTGGATTTGGAGATACGTCCAAATCAAATTTGAAAAAGGTCGCTGTAAGTGCAGTTCGATGGCCGTTGATGGAAATCGACTGTACAGGCCTTGATAAAATTATTAAAAATAGTAATAATTTGTGTAAAATCATAAGAAATGATTTGGGAAAATTTGGGATGAAAAACTCCATATTTGAATAGATAAAAATAGATTTTTATCAAAATGAACTAGTTTGAACTAAATTTAAAACCCGATTTGTTTTTAAATAAATAAATTAGATTTAAAAAGGGGTTTTAAATAATCGAAATTCCTAATATATTTGATTTGAATTAAATAGAATTGATTCATGGGTTTATCGTGAACTGTGTTTTAAATAACACTAGTTCTTTAACCCGATAATAAATAGAATGTGATTTGGGTTTGTCGTGAACTGTGTTTTAAATAACACTAGTTCTTTAACCTAGTAAAAGGAGTTTTAGCGAGTCTGCAATTAGATTGAAATGTAAATCTATAATCTAAATTATCAAATTTAGAAATGAGCGAGAATGGAGTATCGCCAGTTTTGCTCCAAAGCGATAGTTAAATCTTTAATTAGATTTGAACGTGAAATGGTAATTAATCTTACCGATAACACCACAGTATTAAATATGGAGTATTACCAGTTTTGCTTCATGGGATGAATAGGTTGGGATTGGGAAATAAAATAAATAATTACTTCAGTGTGGTACGCTAATATCGACTAGTTTAGAAAACCATATTCTGGTTTGAAACGACATCCAAAGGAAGATTAAAGAATAAATTTAAAGAATTTATCTTTGATAAAATTAATGGGAACCTTTCCCTGAGAATATGAATTGGAATGAGGCGTATGTTGTGTTTGTGTAACATTTGTTTTGATATACGCGGGTTGTTCGGAAAGGCCGGGTTTATACCCATTCTGAATAACCGATTCAACGATATGTCGAAGATGAAGACGGTGGTCGAAGACCGGAAGTCTTCACATCGTCTGGATAATTACTGACGATCCTGATTGGGCAGTACACCCAAGAGGATGGAAATAGTTGGTGGTCGTCCAGACGTACCTGAAGATGGATGGATATGCGAGGAAAGTGCCTCCGGTTTCGTTCAGACCCAGAACGAACTTGTAAATGGATTGTGTGTCTGACATTGGATTTTATTCTATGTTGATTGATTTCTGTTAAATATACATCTGTTTGGCGGCGGAGAATTTATTCTTTTGCTTAACGCCCTTCTCTGAGATGTACGAGCTCAGAGGTTGTATATCGATGGACATCAGTCGCATGGCATGAATTGCCTGTGTGTCACGCTAAGATGCAATGATCAAGGCTTCTGTTGAAAAGCAAAGTCTTGTGGTTGATGATCAAAGCACGGCCTACGTGGCAGCTTTGTGTATAACGTGAATTCGCGAGCCTCACACCTCGGTATGAGTTAAAAAAGGGATACGGATTGCAGGGAGAGCACGACGTTTCTTTCTATCTTTTGTGGTGTCAATGACTTACCAACCCTGACATTTATATACTTTTCACCTATGTGGTTGTTGGAATGTGAGGCGCCTCGATTATAGGTCTGTAAGGACCGGGAAACGTGTGTTCAGGAATTGCCAATCCTCTAACGTAAGTGAGGACCGGCCCTGAAGCATCCAAGGGTTGCCCAGAGTGCGTAGCCCTGGGACATTTGCTAGAGTGTCTCGAATGCGGAGAGGAGCTTGCCCCTTGCCTCGACTCATGACGGAAATCCAATTTCCAATACGTGTATCGCGGTTTTATTGTAGAACTAGTATGGCGACATAGTGGTATGGGGCACTTATGCCGTCTATGATTTATATTTATGATTGAAATTGTTTTGACACTATACACTTATTATAGTATCAAATGATTTGTTTTAAACGTACCAAGCATGTTTGGCTGTTATAAGGTAAAACCCTATCCTCCGGCTTGCGTTGCATTGTGTGATGGGACCTGGGTCTTATAATAGCTTCATTTTTCGAAAAAGCATTGCGTTGTTTATTCTATGCACTGGTATTCTTGGGAGGAAACCCGTTCCATGTTTTACGGCGTGGTCCCTTCAATTACTCTCTTTTAAAATTGAATTAAATAACTGTTTTAGTTCTCACACCAGTCACATGACTGACCTGGAGTTTATTGTTTTAACCTAAACTCTGGGTGCCCCTATTTTCCCCACGGGCAGCTAGTAGTTTTGGATTTGCAGATTTATATTCACAGGATCCTGGTTTACAGCTGGAATGATATCCGGAAAGCTCTGTATCCGTATATCACCTTCAGTTGTGCTTTGTATTATTTTTCCGCTGCTATGTAATTTATTGTAATCTCTGATATTTATCAAATGTAATTTATTCAATTATACTCTGTATATTCTTGTATCTGATGTAATTGTTGTAATAGCAATGAAATGTTCTTCCATCTGCGTTCTGTTTTGTCCTGTTCTCAAACGATCAGGGGTTTCGAACGGTCTAGATCGGTTTAACGACTGATTAGGATCGAGCGAAATTCCTTACCGTCACATTTATACTGAAAATTTGGACGAATTATTGCATATATGTATGCAATTATTGCATATTTCTGCTGATATGTATGCAATTAAACTTGAACTACTTTGCAAGGCTTATGAATTATTGTAGAAATATATGCGTTTATTCTGTATAACTACTGAAACGTATGCAACAAAGTTAAAACGGATGAAGACTTATCAATATGTGCTGACTTGTATGCAGTTATTGCTTGTAGTTGTTGAAATGTAAGCAACAAAGCTTAAAAATGGTGTATGCTTGAAAAAACAGGTGAGGAATGAATTATTGCATCAAACAATGCACTTATTGCAGTATTACTGCATACATTTCAGTAGTAATACCGCAGTTTGATGCATAACCGCAATTGTGTAACTACCTAAGGATTTTTGACCCCAAAAATTGACATAAAACACCATGTCGATTATTCAAGCGTCGAGAATACTTGATCATTAATAGAAAGAAGTTAGAGGGTGAGAAATATAAAGAAAGAAAGTTAGAACAGAAGTAGAAGAAGATCACCATAGAACAGAATCAAAGTAAACATGAATCTCACAACGGAACGAATAAAATATATTATATAACAACTTTGGGAATACAAACTTGTAACTGTATATATATATACACACACCATTATCACATAACATCACTGCGGAAATAAAACTCTTTATATATCTAATGTTGAAGTCTCCTGCTCTAAGATCCTCCAAGTATATCTTTAAAATCTCGACTACTTGACTGCCCGTACAAATTTGGGCACCCAAGAGTTTAGGGTAAAACAAAACAAAATAAACTCTGGGTCAATCATAGGACTGGTGTGAGTAAACTCCAATCATTCGGTTTAATTTTTTAAACCATTTTCAAAAGAAAGGATAATCGTAAGACCGACCCACACATAAACACGGATGGTTTTTACCTTAAGATGACCCAAAAACATTTTTTAAAATCAATACTTTTCTGATATTATAATAGTGTCTAATACAAGTAAATATAATCTAGCTAAACGCTTACATCTCACATTCTACATATATAATATACAATCGACAACCGCAAGCTCTTATTGGATAATGGATTTTCAACTATGACAAGGTACGGAACCTTCTTCCGATTAGTGTACTCTAGAGGGGATACACTGGAGTTCAACAAGAACATCTTGTAACTCAACCACACATGACTGGTCATTCATTTCGCTTGAATGTTCCGAATAAATTGTCACCTTACGATTGGTATACCAACATAACCGTTCCTGGGAGATACATAATGAAAAGAAGTAATAAATATGAATATTCTCTAGATGGTGACAATATACCCTAATTGAGTGCGACCCACTTAGCCATGTTGTCTACCTGATTTTTGTCATTTCTCGATTGATAGGGCTTGAGGTCATAACATATCTTTAACAGATCACACATTTATTTACTTTGAATATCACATCGTCATACCCACCAAATCACAAATTGATTTCCCTAAAAATACTATGTAACGTCCCGTATTTTTAGTGGTTGAATATTTAATAGATTTATAATATATATTTGATATCGTTAAATTTGGAAAAAAATATTATTGTTGAACTATAAACTCCATATTCAAGGTGATATATTATTTTATTTGAATATATACAACAATAAAAATTTATTTATTTTTAAATCAGAGTTGTTTTGTCGGTACGTCCAATATATATGTGAACCGATAAATTAAAATAACGTTGTTTTACAAACGGAATCCGTTTCCAATGAAATTAATTTTGTTGGAATCAGAATGTCGAGACATAGTAGTGTAATTATTTTCGTTGAGTTTAGACTGGTGTTTGGCGGTGCACAACTTTTGACGATGGCGTAAACAACGGTACGAACTTATTAACCGTATATAAAACGAGAAATATGTATAATTACTTAACTCTGGAGTAACTAAAATAAATAAAAATAAATAGCCTAACCTATATGTTAATTCTCCCGGACTGCCGCATAGCTTGATTCCCATTGAAATGAGAATTCAATGTCATTTTCAGTGCTATGTTTTAAAGCTGGAAATTTCTACACTGTATTGTCTTTCAAATATGACCACACGAAATTGAGTCTACCCTATATTTTTTAACTTCTGGCCACTATCCTGTATTTTTCCACTTTGCAATGGTGTTTTTCTTGTACTAAGAAACAACAAAACATACCCTGTATGCAAAAAAATTATTGCCTATCTACCTTTATTCACGGACAGACCATGCCACTCACCCTGTAAAGTATTATACTCTCACCTAGGGAGCACAAACCTTGCCGACCAAGGCATTTTGAAATTCCAACCCTCACACTTGCTAGTTTGTACCTACCGACTAATATAAAAAAATGTAGTAATGTGGTGTCCACGGATATATCCCCTATAAATACATGAGCTGATCTCCCTTTCGATTCCAGCAAGTTTCCTCCTCAACAGAATTTAAAACCAAACACCCCTACTAAAAACTAAACCCAGTGTAGTTAAAAACAAAACCAATACTGGAGCGATGCCACCATCAAAGAGACAACTATAAGCTGTATAAAACGAAGGCCATTCATACAAAACTCTTTAAACCAAAATACAGTGAGCTTGGATCGAAGAGGAGCAGAGAAGCGTCGGAACTAGAGTGTGAAATTCTTGTGGAAAATGGCGACTACCTACCATTAGCGCGCGTTACTGTAGATGGGGAGAACTTGTGTCAACATTGGGGAGAGTTGTACTGTGAAGTGGACGGTGACTGTGCTAACGAAGGGGTGCTATTCGTAACAGAGGAGGGGAATGCATGTGCTTCTTTGGTTTTCAGTGGGTTCGCGTGTGATGGTGTACATGAGCTGGGTGTCTGGAGAATGAAGGAACGGTTGTGCTGAGAGAGGATGGGGAGCAGTGCAGTTTTTGATGGGCATAACAAGCCGCAGGTTGGTGGGTCACTATGTATTAACAAATACAGATGAAGGACAGGGAGTTAAAGGTGGACGTCGGAATTAGTAGAGGGTGATGGTGCGGTTTTGCAAATGAGAGAAGACAGGAGCAGAACCGAGTGGTGTAGTATATGGGACAAAGTAGGCATGGAGAAGAAGAGCTGTGGTATTGAAGAAGGAAAAAAAATCTAAACTATAAAGGATGAATGGGGATAACCGTTACTGGAAAGAAAGGGATATTGTGATGTGGGGAAGGAAATTGAAGATGGGAGAGGGAGAGGTTCTGACTGTCACGAAGTATATGAGGTAGCAGCTGAAACGTTTGGATGGGGATAAGAATGTGATAGCAGGTTAATGAAGTAGGACGTAGTGTAACTCATGAATGCGGTTTCTTTTTGTATTCATGAAGAAATGAAGGGGGAGTGTATGCTTGGAACTCCGACGAAGTGGAGGGGGGTGTTCCGGTGGACCAACGCCGTGAAGTGGTGAAAAGCGTCAGTCCTTTGGAGGTGAAGAAGAAACAGAACAATTGGTGCACTAATGGAGGAATATAAAACGTAAGTATGTGAAGAGTTATGAATATATATATATATATATATATATATATATATGAGGTAGGTTCGAGAGCACCCTAAACAGTACATCACCCCAAATGCCCCTCAATCTCCACCAAGTATTTCCTCTTTTCTCTCCTTCCACTCACTCTCTCTCTCTTCCCACTCACATTCTTTAATATAAAAGGGTAGTGGAAATCAGGGGGCGTTTGGGGTGCTCCATTTTTGGGGTGCAACCGAACGCTTGCCTATATATATAATCATTATAATGTGCCTGGGTAAACCGAAACTTTAGAATATGCCTAGTAAAGATTTAATTTACCATAAGTTAAGATTTAGCTGAATATAATATTGAGTAATTTCAAGTATTGCCTCACGCAGTACATACGTGACCTGATATTGTAGAAGGGTCCTTATCTATTTAAATGGTGCCTAACTAAGGTTTAACCAACATAAAAATGGGTTAGGAAAATAATATATAAATACTGACCTGGATATAGTTGTTGCTAATTTGGTTTGAAAGGAATAACATAGCCATGATCATACGTTTAAAAGGAATTAGGATGATTAGTACATATATACATACTGTGTTAAAGTATACACGGTTCACCAGGATATGAATGCATCACATATACGGTCAAAAGGATATGTACATGCATACTATTCAGACATTTAACTGTATAAACCCTGTGTGCGTAGCACAGGCCATACAGTAGCTAACAATACTAGGATTAGGAATATACACATTATTTAGTTATAAATACCATAAAAACCCATTATACCGTATTAAATGTATAACTGTATCGTACAGTAACGGGATCGAACGAAACAAGTGAAACCTGAACAGTTTGACGAGCATTTCATTCTGGAACTGGTTTGGTCAGAGATGGGTGCTACTGAAATGAACCGTCTAAAGTGCGAAAGCGACTCAAGGTGAGTTTAACTCACTCAGTTTTATCCCACTTATATTTTATATAAGTCGGGTTTAAATATTTGTGTGCTATGGTTGTTAGTTGTTTGATTGATGCTGAATACAATTGACTAAACTGATTAAATTAAACGTTGTTTAATTTGATTCAAACCAAATCGTTATTTCTAATGATTATTCCAAAAGAGGTAACTTACCTCGTTGGTTACGTTTATAATAATATAAGCATATTAAACTGTACATGGACGTTGAATTGTTGTTATTATTGTTGAATGTTATATCTGTAATTTGAAATAGATGATTTTATGTGGATTAACGTATTTGAATGCAGGGAAAACAGGTTGGAGGGATCCAACTGGATCCCTCAAAATTTATTGTTTATTTTCATATCATAATATGAACCATTTAACCAGTATAATTAGATGGTTGCTTTGATCATTGATTGTTGAATATAAATTCAACGTTTGTTTGTGGTTAACCAAGGGAACATATTGGTTGAGTAACTAGCAGCAGATGGCCTAAAAATAAATCATTTTATGAAATGTCGATTTATCAACAAAAGCGAAGTTATAAATGTCATTTTATAACTGAAGATGGTTTTGAAATCTATTGTTTTGGATTAAAGTTTATAAACAAATTTATTAATTATTTGTTTAAGTTTATAAGAAATTACCAAATGATTTTCGTAAAGAAAATTCATCTGTTAATGAGATTTAAAAGCAGTTAAGCAGAAAATTTACTTGAGAGTTAAGACCGGTGTTTATTGTTTTTAAGGAATAATTAAATTGGGGTTATATTGCAAATAGGTTATCATTTATTTAAATAATAATCAGAGTAAGTGGAATTTGTTAAATTAATTATATTAATTAATTTAAATGAAAAGGCGAATGGGAAATGATTAACAAATTGATCATGTTTGAGTTGACCGAGTCAACTAAGTTAATTGAATTGAATATTAAATTTATGGGAATAGTTAATGGTGAATAAAACATTTTTATATTATTTTATTTTATTTGGCAAAGCCGACAGGGTTAAGTGGGCCCCTACCACTTTTATTAATATACCAAAGGCGATTACATAGAAACAAGGATAGAAAAAAGAAAAAAGAAAAACAGAGACCACAAGGTATATCAATGTTAAAGGAACTAAACATGACAAATATAAACAAAAACTGCAAGGCGCAGTGGTTAGGTGCTTCCACAAATGTCGGGATCATACACAAACTGAAGGAATTTCAGCCTGTCCCTAAGCTCATGGTGTAAGCAAAGTTTCAGCTGCGTTATGGTCAGCGCACGCGGGGGATCAACCACCCTCGTATTCCTTTCTCTACATATTCTTGTGACATATTTTTTAACAGCATATGTGTGTATTCTAGCTCTTCCACTTTTGCCTTTCATTTTGACACTCACCTCATCCCATTCATGCGGACTAACATTCTGAACATTGGCTCCACCAAGCTGCGCCTGCGTATCCTCCCAAAGCGGTCTAATGGTTGCATATTCAAAGAACACATGAGAGACAGATTCATCACGAGTCAAACAGAAGTTGCATTTTGGTTCCATAGTCATGCCTCTGTCGCAAAGTTTGCCTTTGGTGAGGACCGCCTTGTGAACAATTTTCCAAAGGCAGAGATTCTCTTTCTCGGAGTTATCCCGCCTCCACACAACACTATGCCATCTGCATGAAGGGAAGGAAGAAGTACTATGCAGCATATAATACATAGACTTGATTTTGAACTTATTACCTGACATACGCCATACAGTGATCTCAACAGTATCCTTCAGGGTCCAATTCTGCAACACATCATCCCATAGATGCTTAACATTTTGGTTGGAAGAACTTGGCAGGCAAATGCAGTTTCTTTGTAAAACATTCACAACTTTGCAAGCTAAATTAACACCAGACTGAAGCTTATCAAAATAAGATAGAGAATCCCAAAGTATAACACCAAAGTCAGACCACGAATCTCGCCAGAAATTTATAGTGTCGTAATCTTTTAACCCATATTTAAAGTATGGCAGGAATTCATGCCTAAACTTAAGAAAATTTTGCTAAGTCCAACTCATGTTACTTTTCGCTTCAAGAGTCCAGAAAGACTGGACTTTGAGAACAAATTTGTAAGACCAGTCTACCCAGAGACTGTCACATTTATTTAGAAAATCATTCAAGTGTTTACCAAACGCAGCTTTGTTCCACGCACACATGTTAATGATACCCAGCCCGCCCTTATTAACAGGAAGCTCAAGTATTGAAAAAGAAGCAGGAGCTAAATATTTAATGTGGATGTTGCCTTTCCATATATATATCTCATGAAAGCAGTGCGTAACATTGTGAGCAGTTTCTTAGGCATAATGAACATTCTTGCCCATTACACGTGCATTGCAATAATAACTGATTTTATTAATGTCACACGACCAGCTTGAGAAAACAGCTGCGAGGACCAACATTCTAGCCTCTCAGTTATTCTAGTGTACAAGGGCAAACATTGCCTTGTAGTGATTCTAGAGGTAGTTAAGGGTAAACTATGGTATGTCATAGCTGCATTGTATGTTTCAAACCAGTCAGCGACTGTATCATCATGATCTGAGCATTATTAACTCCTCCAGCAAGGAATTCAGATTTTTCAATATTAATACGCAACCCAGTCATGCTGTAGAACTTGTTGAGAGTACACATGATATTAAAGAGCATGTTACTTTCCGGTTTGCAGAAGATGACAAGATCGTCTGCAAACATCAGAAATGTAATCACTGGATCTCTACATTTAGGGTGAAGAGCAAATTTCGCATTCTCAACAAGTTCATTCAACATTCTAGTCAAGAGTTCCATCACAGTTATAAACAGGTAAGCAGAGATCGGGTCCCCATGTCTTATACCCCGCTTACTCTCAAAGAATCCAACAGGCGAGCCGTTGACGTTAATTGAGAAGTGAGCGGTGCTAATGCACTCGTGAACCCTGGTAGTAAAATAGGGTGGGAAATTCATAAATCTTAGGGTCCTAATCACAGAGGTCTACTGGATAGTGTCAAAAGCCTTAGAAATGTCTAGTTTTAACATAATCCTACGAGATATGTTACAAGTATTGTACCCCTTAAGCAGTTCATGAGCGAGTAAAACATTGTCTAATATATCCCTACCAGGCAAGAATGTCGCTTGACTTCTAGAGATGATATCGGGAAGGACTTGCTTAAGTCTAGTCGCAAGAATTTTGGTGATACATTTATATGTTGTATTGCAGCACGACATAGGTCTAAAAGAATTAACATTGCATGTATTGCTAACTTTTGGTATAAGAGCGATCACAGTGTTATTAAAGGATCCATGCATTCAATTTTTCTTGAAAAAAATCCTTTATGGCTGCAATGAAGTCAGACTCAACAACATTCCAGCATTTTTGAAAAAAGACGACATTAAGCCTATCAGGCCCCCCACTGGAGCTAGCATTAAGGGAGAATAAGGCACATTTGATTTCAGCATCAGATACTGGAGAGCAAATGTAACCTTTTTGTTCAGCGTTCAGTTGCGGGAGTAACATGGGGTTAATAGCTTCGACGTCGGGTGTAAAATTTTGAGAATTACCAAAATGATCAGAGAAGAAATTGACAAAAGCGGACTGTATTTCAGTTTGAGTTGTAAAAGTCATACCTGCTTGGTCCGTTATAGAAAGGATATTCTGTCTGTTTTGCTTCGCTTTCGGAACAGCGTGAAAGTAAGCGGAATTTCTATCACCATCCTTCACCCATCGTATTCTGGCCTTTTGTTTGTTCATAGGAGCTTCCTAATGCATCACGTCTCTAAGATTGGTTGAGAACTGAGTCTCAAGAGCCGCAAGGTTAGGATTAGTGGGGTCTTGATCCATTTGCAATTGAATACTCTCAAGCTGCTGCTTCCAGTATGCAGACTGTAGACTGCCTGTCCCAAACTTAATTTTGTCCCACGCTTTCAGTTTGGTCTTGACATATTTCAGTTTCTTATGGAGGATATGTTGCGGGTTACCATATGTTGCATTACTCCAAGCTTTTAAGATAATATTGAGAAACTCAGGGTCCTCTGCCCACACGTTGAACAATTTAAAAACTTGGTATCCTAGGCTGCGAACATTCCCCTAAATGAAGAATCTGAGGAGTGCGGTCTGAAAATAGAGGGGGAAGAAGTTCATTGTACAGCGAAGGCCAAGCATTTAGAGAAACAACATTACAGAAGGCATGATCGATCTTGGAGAAAGTCCTTTCACCCTCCCTCTTACTATTATTCCAAGAATACTGCATACCAAAAGATTTGATTTCAAGGAGTTCACAGTCATACATCGCAACATTGATCGGGCCAATCTCAGATAGGGATACAAGGTTACCTCCAAACCTATCTGAGTGTTTCATCGGTGAATTGAAGTCACCACAAACTAACCATGGGTGAGTATTTTGTCTTTGAGAAGGAAGCTCACTGAAGAGTTTACTTCTAGCATTTGTGGGGTTATGAGCATAAATGAAAGTAATATAATATGAAGAGTTTGTCAGTAAGTGAAGATTGTGACAATAAATATGTTGACTAGAGGCTGTAATTCTAGTTAGATCGTGAATTGTAGGGTCAAAAACTATTAGGATCCTACCATAACTTGCTTCATTCAAGTTGTGAATACATTTCCAGTTCGCATTGATGTACCTTACCGCTCTCACAGTCAAGGCTTCATTCAATTTAGTTTCTAGAATTGCGAGCATACTTAGGTTATGTTTCATGATAATGTCTTTGCATTGGTCCAGCTTCGGATCCTGATGAGCACCTCTAATGTTCCACACTCCTAGGTTTTGCTGCATTGGTAAACTCGGTAGAAAAGTTGGTTGCATTTGCCATGGATCTTGTGCGAACTTTAGAGGCTTCAGTAGTTGTCATTTTGCTCTTTTTGGTGTTCTTAGCTTTTTCCACACCATACAAGGGTGATTCAGTAGGGTCTTTGTAGCCTGGAGGCAGAGTGATGTTACTGTAGATATTCGGAACCTTTTCCTTATTAGCAGTGTAACTGGTGGATTCATTGGCTTTGTACGCGTCTTCATTCACGCTAGTATCCAGTGTATTGTTAGTTTGTATCAGTTTTATTAGCATATCATCAGCTTCATGTCCTTCCATGATGAGTGCACATGCACCTGGAAACAAGGTTTTCAGGCCTGGATCAAGAGTGGTTTGTTGTTCGTTTTGGGTAGTTTCATTTTCTTGCACAGCGTGCACAATTCCTCCAACACAAGTTTTGTTGTCATCAGTTTTTTCCACACCTTGGGATTTCTCTTCACTAGTATTTTTATCAGATTTCTCTTCTGTTTGATCCTTCTTCTTTTTTCCTTGGCATTTATATCACTTCTAACATCACTTTGTATAGTTACATCGGCTCCTAATCTTTCAACATTGGTTGGCTCAGACCAGAGATGTTGATCTTCACATTGTGAGTTCAACATACTAAAGCTGTTATTTATTTGAAGGCCTCCCTGCAAGTTTCTCTCGAGACTAAAGTGAATATTACTACAACTATTCACACCAGCATTAGCTTTAACTGCATCCACCAGATTTTCATGAACAATCTTGTATGTTATTCCCCCTTCTTCCAGAGTGTCATCTTTCCAGTTGATATTGTTTTCTTTCCTCCTTTGCCATTGAGCTTTTTTGTTGTTCGACAAGAAGTCACCCAATGTTCTTTTTCTCTTTGTGTTTTTGAAAGTGATATTCCTCTTGCATCTCTCCACCCTTTACCAAGGATGAGCATTGGGAGCAGCAACTCTATTTTGCTTAAAGTTCTCTTGAGTTCTCACAATGCTATCCATTTCCTTTTGCTCAGTAGTGATAGTTGGATTCGATCTAACATATTCAGTATTTTGATTACTTTTAAGTATCACCCGCCCGACTGCTCTCTCACTTCTACTATCTCCTAGCTCACTTTTCTTCTCTGTATTATCTCCACTTCCTTACATGTTGTGTCCAAACACCTTGCATGAAGTACACACAGGTGGCTTTCAAAGGTATGCTACCTTAATTCTCTGTTTGCCTCCATCAGGTGTCTTTACTAGAAAATTATCAACTAATTCAATATCCGGCTTAATTTCAATGAGACATTTCGCATAATAAAGACGCTCAAGCCTCTCTGTCATTTCATCTAGGCAGATTAGTCTACCCAGCCTACATGCTAGCCAATTGATCCCTAGATGCGACCAAGAGAACAACGGAATGTTTGAGAACTGGACCCACACTGGCACCGCCTTCATGGATCCACAGATGTTCGAAACTTTTGGGTCATATGGTTTGATGATGAACAAGTTATTTTTCATGAGAATCAGATCACTTTTGAGAACACGAACCCTTTCCTCATCATCGGAAAACTGAAAAAGGAACAAATATCCATCTGATTTAACTTCCTACGTGCCCTTCAACTTCCATAGAGAAGAGACATTCTCAACGACCGCTGAGAAGGAAAGGGGCTCGTCCAGGAAAAATCCAACCAAAGAATCCTTCCAAACTTGGGTTCCAGCTTCAAGAATGTCATCAGTGTAATCCATACAATAATCAGTGAAGGTTGGGAACATGCCAATGGGCTCGTAGCTTCCCGCATTGCGAGGTAAATGTTGGAAAATTGATGACCAACGCTTTTGGGGGATTGGCAAATAAGAAGCTTGGGAAAAGCCTTAAAGGGGGTATGGATTGGAGGAGGCACAAGAGGTGAAGGTGGATGCGGAGGGTCAAAAGCTGTTGAGGAGACGGGATCAAGAGGGGTTGGTGGAGGAGGGGGGTCAAGAGGGAGAGCGAAGGATTGAACAAGAGAAGCTATTGGAGTGGAAGAGAGAGAAGCCATGGAAGTTACCGTTGTGTCATCATATGCTGAAAAATGTTAACATTTGGTCATTATTGATTTAATAATAATCAAGGTGGTAAATCTTGGGATATAAATGTATTAATGGAGATTTATTAAAATATAGGTCGTGTTATAACTAAATAAAGTTTAAAGGCAAATTACATTAATAGAAATACAGGTTAAGTTTAAATTCAAGTTTTGATTGATTTCTGATTTAAATTCTATTTGATTGAATTTATAAAATCCAAGCTGAACAGAGGTGTTATGAAACCCAAGTTTTATTAAGATATTATTGGAACGAGTTATTAATGATATGGAGAGTTAAGTTATTAAGATGCGATCTACATTCGCGATATTAGATAGGAAATGAGGTTTAATCGAGATATAACCAAATGGGTTTGAAATAAACTTATCTGAAGTTTAATAAGGAATTCTATTTATAATAGAATTAAGACGTGTGTATAATGTTTCAAAGATTGAAAAGTTAATAGAGACGATTAAATAAGAGTTACTTAATACTTAAATTAAGTTAAAAGGTGAAGTTTGAAATAAGATTTCCAAGAGAGGATATGATATTGAAACCATGTTTTGGAACGGGTAGTAAATGAAATATGTGGGGGAATTAGTGAAATGGGATTTTTGTTGATAAACTTCTATCTTTCTAAAGATAAGAATGTTGTTAATTCAAGGTCTCAGAGGTAAATAAAATACCCCAACTTGAACGACTACATGACTTTCCAAGAATGATATTAGTTTAGAAACGAGGATGGCCAAGAGAAGTAAAATTAGGATTTTGATGAATGATATTATAAAATAAAGATATAAACGTTTTAAGTAAAATAAGATTATTATTTTTGTATAATTGCATTTTTGAAATAAGATCTAAAAAGGCTTTGTCCAAATATTGGAAGTTTTAAGGATTTGATTTACGAATGGAAAATGAAAGAGTACATTTATTTTATTTCATGGATGAATGTTTTTTTTATAGTTAAATAACCGACTATCAAAGGTGGCCAATTATCGATGGATGGTTCAGAATGTCCGAGATCGAATTTATATTCGAAAACCATTCTAACCACTAAATACGAAATCGTGAAAGAGATCAGATGTTGATCGAGATGGAGCATTTGAAGACCATAGATCTCCATAAAGCGGATGTATTGCTTATAATCTCTGGTTAGCTCCCAGAGATAAACTGTGATTCTGTCGTGGTTGGAGTCTATGGGTTGCAAGGACTACTCGCAACTAATCTATAGGGTGATTCCTAGGATGTGGTTGGAGGGTGCCTTCGGTTGTCCAGTCGCAGGACAACGTGTATGGATGATGTGACATTCAAAGTGAATGGGGCCAGATGATCCAAAAGATATATTATAACCTCAAGCCTCACAACCGGAAAATGACAAAAATCGGGTAGGCAGCATGGCTATGTTGGTCGCACCCATTAGGGTGTATTGTCACCATCTAGAGAATATTCATATTTGTTACTTTTTTCATTTCTGTATCTCCCGGGAACAGTTTTGTTGGTACCAACCGTAGGTGGCAATATATTCGATACACTCAAGAGAAATGAGTGGTCGGTCATGTGTGGCCGAGTTGCAAGACGTTCTTGTTGAACCCAGTGTATTCCTCTCTAGAGATACACTATCGGTAGGTGGTTCCATACCTTGTCATAGTCAAAATCCAATCTCCAATAAGCGCCCGCGGTTTTAATTGTATACTATATACGTGGAGCGTGAGATGTAAGCATTCCGCTAGATTCTATTTATTTGTATTTAGACATTATTATAATATCAGAAGAATATTGATTTCAAAAATATTTGGGTTATCGCAAGGTAAAAACCATCCGTATTTATTTGTGGATTTGGTCTTACGATTATCCATTTCTTTCAAAAAGATTTTGAACTCTAAAATCAAGTTGGATGATCCTCCTTAAACTTAGTGTGTTTGCTCGCTCTAGTTCACCAAACTGACCCGGTGTTTGTAATGCTCGGATTAGACCGGGCTGTACAGGTTCAGGTTATTGGATACTACAAAATTCAGAAGACGTACTGGAGGAGTTCACACGTACTAGTATTTATTCCGCTGTGTATAGTACATGAGGACATATTATTATAACTGTCCAGATTGTCTTGACAGATGTACTCTGATTGTAAGTATTATTTCAAGTTTTTAATAAAGATTTATTTCCATTTATTCCGCTGCGATGTGAGACTCTGATTCTGATGTGTTTCTTCTTCTTATTTTTTCTATTCTAATATTTCTTTCTTTCTTTTCTCACCCTCTAATTTCTTTCTAATAACGTTCCAGTGTTATCGATGCTTGAATGTTCGACATGGTTTTGTGTCGATTTTCGGGGTCGAAAATCCCTGTTCGTTACATACTACAGGTATAAAGCTAAGAGAAACCACTTCCTCTGCTACCACCGTAAATACGATTTAAAAGATCAACTTACGCGATCTATTAGATATACGTTGTCCTGGAAGTGGACAACCCGAAGGCACTATTTTGTAAATCCATTTTAGGCAATTTCTACCTAGGATCGCCAGAACAACCCTTGCATAAACTCTGTCTTCTATTATATCCATCATATTTGATTCGCAACGCTAATGTCATATGGAATGGTTTTCAGAAAGTAAATCTAATCCCGTTCTCTCTGTATCGACAACGGAAAAATGGTCAAAAACTTTGATAGTCGGTTATTTAATAATCAAAGGAAATGGTACAAACAAACAATGGTCGTATTTCCAAATGGAAATCTTGCCGATCAATAATTGATCAACACTGACGCCCTTTAAACAAATTTATCAATAATCATTTCATTTCCCATCAAATACTTTCTAACTCGCTTAGCCGCTCATGGGTTCTTGGAGAAACATTTCCATATATTCACAACTCCTTATTTCCTGTATTTCGAAAATATACATTATTAACATTGGAAAAACCTTTCCATATGTTTTTCATGCATCACTATTCTTTTACATTCATCGGTCCTTAACCGTAAACTGGTAAGAGAACAACTTCATAAATATCAACCCCGAAGGCCGAAACCAACATCAGATCGATAAGTTGAAAGCCGTTCAACATAACTAATCTCCAGTCAGTTTCTAATTTCTTTAACTCCACTATTAGTTACAAAATCATTTCATTTATTTTCTATACTTAGAAAACAACTCCGGTTATATTTGGAAAACATTTACAAATTATTTTATAATAATTATTTCATTCCATTTCTAATTATTGTTCATAAACTTGACTTCTTGTTAATTATTTACCAGGTTTATAACTTAATCTCGACTATATAATTGATTATAAATTGTTGGTTTGAAATCAAATATTATTTTTCTTGTCAAATTCTGAATTTTGTAATATATAATTCGTAAAAACAAATTATTTGACACTGTTGAATTCTAATTACAAATCCTTATGTATTTGTTTCAATTTATATTCACATTTCAAACCAAGAAATAAATTAAATGATTTCCCTTTCCATTACTCATTTTTGAAATAACATTCACATATTATTTAATAATTATTATTCCACTTTATTTCTAAGCATCTTTTATAAATCGAACTAATTGTTTTAATATAATTAAAACAAGTTATTATATTCTAGTTTATTTAAAATTCAACTTCTACTTAGGAATATATTTTTCCCTTTTTAGAACTCGATTTCTTTTCTAATATATTTTTGCGGTATTTTAAATACTAATTATTCAGGGTCAGTGTTATTTAAACTTCCCAACACACAATAATTAACCATAAATTATTTGTCATATTATGCAATGCAATATATGAAAAATAACAATATAAATGTTGAGCAATTCAATTATATCCCTCCAATATGTTTTCCCTGCGTCCACAAATGTTAATCAACATGAATAATACTAGTTTTAGATCAATCTGAAATATAATAATAAACATAATCATTATTAAATTAACAACTTATATATGTATAACTATATATATTATTTCAACCAATTTATTAGTAAATCATCCAAATAACCATCAGACACATCATTCAATCATTTTTATCAATAATATATAAGTTTATAAAATTATAAAACTGGACAGAGTTAGTGAGTTTACTCACCTTAGTCGTTAATCGTTGAAAAACATTTTACGTCAGTTGATTTGAATCAAGCAGTTTATTTTTTTCTATAAATTCAAATGAGCTTCAAATGGTTCCAAACCAGCTTCATAGCGCAGTCTGCGATTATATGATCCCAAAGGATCAAACGGTTCATAAAATTGACAATGTATGTACGAGATATTAAATTAACAAATTAATACGCTATTATATTTAATTTATACTTAAATTATTTTATAATAATTGGACCTTACATTTTCTGATACAGGCCCATCTTCACCTTGAGATGTCCAGACCCGCGTCATTTCTACACCCATCTAAATGAACAACAATCTTTTTTTCTTTGTTTTCTCTAACATGTGAATGCAATTTCTTGAAACAGCCCACCATTTCTTCCATCTTTTTGGACGCACAAGCACTTCCCTTATTTTTATTATGTGCGCTTCACTTAACTCAATTCCCTAATAATATATATTAAGTTGTAGTAATATATATTAAGCTATAGTTTAAAACGAATTATTCCCTAAATATTGCAAATAAATCAAGTTACTTACCTAACAGGCTCGAATACGTTGGGTTAAATCTTCAAACTAAGGGTCGATACCCTTTTTATTCTTTGGCCTGCCCATTTACAAATTAGCACATCATGTTACCCACCCCGCGTCTCTTCATCCTCTCAAAATCTTTTGAAAGAAACATTGTGCTTCTTTTATACTTTTCATGGCCAAAACTCTTCTTTATGCTATGTAACACCCCATAATTTTAAAATCGGACATAAGAGATAATTAAAGAATAACTGACTATCAAAAGAAGAATTAAATGAAATGGGTTACTCCATTACGTTCGTCTCGAAATTCTGCTTGAGATAGAGTCCGAGTTTGCGTAAAACAGATACCGTATGAAGAAGATATGGATGAACGAAGTTAGGCAGAAAAACCGGAAGTCGGCCAGAATGCACTGGCGCACTTCACAAGTGCGCCAGTACAAAAATGCACTGGCGCACCTGCCAAGTGCGCCCATACTAATACAACACAGAATTCTGGAGTGTTCTGTGATGATGTCTTCTTCTGAGTTGCCGGATGATGTGTATTTGAGCTGGGTGGTTCTGATGGACTCCAAATTCATCTAAGGGCTCTAAATAGTCCTAGACATCTATATATACGTAGCTAAACCTAAACCCTAACATCATAACCCTAAAACTATGGTGTCGTCATGATGTTCGTCTACAAGCTAGCCTAAGCCTCCATTCATTCTCTCCAAACTAGAAAATCAAATCCAAACTAGTAATCGATTAAGAACATCAAATCATATCTAATTACAACAACGATTAGTCTACATCAAAGGCGAGCAATTCAGTTTCAGAATCAAGATTTCTCTTTTGTTTATAAGTTGGTTATTACTTAGATTTAAACGAATTTCTTAAATGAAATCATGACACGTTGTAACTTGAATCTAGAATGATGTTCATATTTAAGACAAATGAAATCTGATTCTTGTCCATTTTGAATTACCAATAATTCTGAAACTATTGTGATTGATCATGCCTATTGTGAGTTATAAGTTTGTGGTGATTGATATAAAATAACCCATTATGCCTATGAAACTGATTTATTTGACATAATGGAATCCATCGTGTTTATGAGACTGGTTGATGTTAAAACTATCATGTTATATGCAAGCTTGGTGATTCGATCTTATTACGTACGTGCAAGCTTTATGCAGAATAATGTTCACATATGCCTACATGTTTAGATCTACAACCTTATATGTTTTAGATCTAGGTTAATTAGATCCAATTCATTGCAAGTTCACCTTTACATACCAAGTTTGATTTCTGTAGTTCAATGCAAATTCATATGCTTATGCCTCATATTAAATTGGATATAAAAATGCAAGTTCATTACTCTATGACAAATATTATGTGACATATGTTGGACCCATATTATGTTTGTTGAATGCTACATGTTTCTTCTTTTCCCCCTTTTGACTTTGAGGTACGCTAAATTGCGAAGCCTAAACATTCTATGTAATTTATGCGAACGTTTAACGGGGATCACGTTGGGGGGAAAATTTGAAATTTTCATGTAATTGGCATATTTGGCTCATAACCATGTAAATGGTTTATTGCATGTAACGGTGTAATTTATATACCAAAGATTATGAACATGATTTAGAAGGGAAGTGGGCCATGACAATAATTGATTTATAATTTACATATAAATATGAAGGATAAACATGAAAATTACATGGCATAGATTGGTTCATGAAATGGTATATTTAGTATACCATTAATTGTGGGCATAATTAAAAGGATAATTATGGCATAATTAAATTGGGAATAATTTACATATGGAATTTGTCATAAATAAGAAATATGTAAATGGTAGGAAAGATGAATATGCCTAACCCGAGGTTAGATTGAGTTATGGTGTAAAACTGCCCAGAACCGCCCGGCTGTCCAGTAACCACAACAATACATATCTAATGTGGGAGGTTAGGGCATTGAGCCCAATAAGAACCTGAGGTTAGACTGAGTTGTGGTGTAAAGTTGTCCGGAACCGACCAACACATCCAGTGACCGCAACAATACATGTCTAATGTGAGTTGTTGGTGCTTTAATGAATGAATTAACGCCATTGACACATGCTAAGTATAAGAGGGTTAGGTTAATTGATACTTAACCAATATGACATATGGGTGGGTTAAGTTGAACATGAGTGGACAAAGGATACCTAACTAACAAGACATGATATATGGTAGGGTTAAGTTAACTAAGGGAACACTTAACCGTTATAACATGTTAACTAAGCAGATGGTAGGGTTAAGTTAACTAAGGCAACACTTAACCGTTATAACATGTTAATTAAGCATATGATAGGGTTAAGTTAACTAAAGTAACACTTAACCAAAATATATAATGACTTGTGGAAGGGTTAAGTAACACAAGAGGATACACTTAACCAATATATAATGACATGTGGTGGGGTTAAGTAATACAAGAGGTAAACACTTAACCAATTATATAACACGATGTATAGGAAGGGTTAAGTTAACACGAGAGGGAAACACTTAACCAATATAACATGTTTTGAGGTAGGGTCAAGTTAACACCAGAAGGAAACACTTAACCAACATGACAAGACGAGTGGGTGGGTTAAGTTAACTTGAATGGATTAATGACACTTGACCAATATAACTTGGTGAACGAATGGGGTTAAGTTAAATGGGAAATACTTAACCAATATAACCTGATGAATGAACAGGGTTAAGTTAATAAATCACGCTTAACTAATCCAACATGATAAGTAAGAAAGGTTAAGTTAATAAGAACCACTTAACCAACATGGCATGACGAGTAGGAAGGTTAAGTATACGTCGGGTTGGTGGGCAATATTAGTAAATATATAGGCCCACAAAACTTAACCATTACATAAACATGCTTGAATCCGTGGGAAGGTTAAGTATACGTCGGGTTGGTGGGTAATAATAATAAATATATAGGCCCACAAAACTTAACCATTATATAAACATGCTTGAATCCGTGGGAAGCCGGGTTGGTAGGTAACATTAGTAAACATAGGCCCACAAAACATAACCATTATATAAACATGCTTGAATCGGTGGGAGGGTTAAGTACATATCGGGTTACTGGGTAATATTAGTAAATGTAGGCTCACAAACTTAACCAATAGGAAACCCTAGTAACGGGGACCAATTTCAGAAGTAACCCACATAGATGTATCACGGTACCCTGAGCTAGGCAGGGTGGGGCACGATTACTGGGCTGATTATAAGCGGCCAAAACTACGGCAGGGGGTACGTCAGTGTAGGTTCCGACGGTTTACGGGTGTGCGCGTACTCCGGAGTGAGAAAAAGCAGGCACTGGGCACCAGTAGTTATACATTGTGCATCTTGATTCGTGTCGGGTCGCTATCATAAGGATTGATACACCTTATGGTGGGACCCGCGCAAGGTATCTACACGCAAGAGGGGGTCGATTGACACAGACACATGGAACATTTGAACAAGTAGAGAGCCGATCGATAGGGTAGTAAGTGTACATCTAACATCTTTGTGGCAATTAGGCTGACTGAGGTGGAATCCTCATAATAAATGTACACCTGAAGGCTACCACAATTGCGGGGATTGGGACCACGTTGTAATATTATCCTTTTATATAGATTACTTGTTGGGACACTAGTTAGGTGGTGCAGAGATATGAAAATCAGAATAACAGGGTAGTAGCGAAGCTGAGTAAGAGTAGAAGCGCATTCATTTTATCTTGCCTTATCATATCTTGTGCTAAACTTATGTTATCTTGTTACCCTTGCTGTCTTACTGTAGAGTATTTTCCTATGTTCAGCTATCTCATGCCATGATTCTTTTCCTGTTTAAATGCTAGTAATCATTGAACTTACCAGACTTATTGTCTGACCCACTTTCTTTCGTCCTCTTTTCTTCCATTCCCCCAGGTAGTCAGGGAGGAAATAGCTCAACTTAATTTGGACCGTTTCTCTTTGCAAGAATTGAAGATTTGTCGATGTATTGCTCTGGACTTCTTTTCCACTACTATGGCTAGCTCCTGCTCTATTGGGGAATATTATCATCATTTTTGCTTCTTTATTTTATTAAACAAGATAGATACTATGGTATTGTAGACAATCTTTGTACAAGCTATTTTATAAAAAGTTTCATTTTCCGCTGCTTTATTTGTCTGTTTTGTAATTTATCTGCATCTTTTACTTATAATGCTTCATCAAAGTTAAGGCATTCCCTTTGTGAGTGACCTTAACAGAGGTGGGGTGTTTCACTTGGTATTAGAGTTGAAGGTTACCGGATCAGCTAAAAGAATTGAAAAATTATTTTCAAAACGATTTTAAAAGAAGCATTTTCAAAAGAAAAGTTTTGTTTTAAAGGCATATTCCCCAAAGCCATATGCATTATCTTTTGATCCTATGTTTGAATCCATGTTTCCTTCTTTCCTGAGTCACCGGGGCTCCTGGCTTTCTGGGAGGTAACCTCATCGCGGCATGGTTCCGTAGGCTCGACGAGACTACGACACTTATCAAAAAGGCAAATAAGCGCCCAACTTCCATCTATAGCCGCAGTAGTTTTACCTGCGACTAATTTTCTTTCAAGCTTTGTAGGATTTTCCATGCGATGGAGGCAGCTTTCGAGAGACTTGTCAACATGGTACACATGGATAACAAAGATGAGAATGAAGGAGCACAACACAAGGATGAAGAACTCATGGATATAGACTTGGTTCACAAAGGAGGCCAAAAAAAGGAAAGAATAGTAAAACCTAAAATAAGAGGAAGTGTCTTTATTATGGTATAACAGGTCATATAATTAAGGATAAGGGAAAGAACAAAAGACAGAATTTTCAGGAGGGTAGGTGCATGCTCTCATCGCAAGCGTACCTGAGAGAGAGTGTAACGACCCGTATTCTACGCATCATAGGTCGTAGGATATTTATTTCTTTCACATACAAAGTCGTATGGTCATGTAACTTTGGGAGACGACTATTGGGGTCATTTCCCATGTTCATGATTTTTCTCGATTTTTAAATGACCATTTTACCCCTAGTTGGCACTGTTTTGGCCACAACTTTTGACCGGAAAGGAATTTTGACCTGAAACCACTTCCATTGGCTTCGGATGATGGTTTCTCTTTCCGTAGGGTGGTCACATTAGCCAAACGGACTCACCGTTTGGGAGATATGGCTGAAACAAGTTTCAGATGGTGAAAAACAGCTTAATTGGGCTTAACCGGGTGATTAGCAGCTAGGCCCAGAGGGGAATTTCGGGTTTATAGGTATAGGAGGACTGATTAGGGTTAGGTTATCACTTTCACTTCAGTTTTGAGCCGCCACAAACCTTCTTGAAACCTTAGTAATGGCTTCCATCCTCTAAAACCATCCCAAAACACATTTTTAGTGAAGATTAAGCCTAAACTACATCAAAGCAAGGCCAAATAGCAACAAAGCAAGGTTGGAGCTGCTGCTATACATAGGAATTCGACCCAAACAGAGAGTATTTCAGATTTGGTGTTTCATTTGTGGCCAAGGTGAGTGATTTGCATAGTTTTTGCACTAATTACGGTGATTAAGGGTAATTAGTGAAGATTAGCGAATTTATACGTAAATAAATTCTGGAAAAATTCTTAAAATTCTAAAATAATGTTTTAAGGCTCTGTTAGAAATTTGGGTTAATTTCGATATGTTTTGCTCATCGTATGCTTAAAACATGATTAAGAGGGATTATAGGGAAATGTGAGGTTTTAGCCACTTTTGATCCATTTCGGTTCATTTGAATTGTTGTTAGCTGTTTGTGGTTGTTCTTACATGTTGCTATGACTCTATGGTATGTTCTATGATTGATTAGAATAGTTAGATTGGTCGAAAATGCCGTCGAATGGCGTAGAAAGCTCGCTGGAAAGTTGTAGAAGTGTGCAGGTTCCGAACCGGTTCGGATCGGAGAAAGGGGGTCGGATCGGACTTGTGAACTGACCAAGGAAATTCGAACTGGATTGGAACTTGTCACTGGAGGAGGCTTGGCGAGAAGGAAGGCCGTTTACTTAGAGTTGGAGGGGACAAAGGGGATCGGATCGGAAGGAAAATGGAGACCAGATCGGATCGGCTCAAGAATGGAAGGCCATGACTGGAGTAAGGCGAAGGGAGCGGATCGGATCAAGGCAGATGAAGAACGGGAGCGGATCGGATCAGAATAGATGGAAAACGAGGGAGCGGATCGGAGCGCTGGAAGGAAGGACACCCGACCCGACCCGGAGGAGGACACCGACCCGACCTGAAGTGGAGTATCCGACCCGAACTGATGAAGATGATGACTACCGACCCGAACCGATGAAGATGATGACTACCGAACCGAACAGAATTCTAGGACTGTTAATACGTGACAACTCTTCTGAAGACCCACTCCAATTCGACCAAACCCGAGATGCAAAGGAAGTCCAAATGAGAAGTTAGAGCTCAAGATTCAGATGGGAATCAACGAGTTCGCTTCATGGTTGGGCTTTGCTGCGGGACGCGTGCCAAGGAGTTATCGACGTCTATAGCTTTGGACCACTATGGTAGGAGGTACGAAGGCGGATTCAGGGCCATTATGGCATCGGTAGAACCAAGGGCTACGACCAATGAAGTGGGTCATTGAAATGTTTGGTCATGACTCCAAGTGTTTGGCTTGGTCACAGCAGGGTTTCTACAAGTCGGGATTCGTCGTTACCTCAGTTTGTCTAGTGTTCCAAAGTGGTAGATGTCGTACGCTTTACGCACTGAGTGAGAGATGTGAGGATGGTTGCTATGGTTGATTTGCTTGCTATCATTATGACATGCACACCCCACCCCCGTATTCTTGCACTATTTATTATGGCACCTTAGAGCATTGTACGGTATGTGGTACTAACTCTTTGGTTGTAGGTCCAGGTTCAGGTATGGTTTAGTATACCTGTTATTACTCTGTTTAGATGCTTATCGCTCATACCAGGCTTTATGTCTGACCCAGAGTTTTATGTCTCCTCTTATTACTCTGGGTGCTCACACGAGCAGACTAGAGACAGGTTAGCTGGTGATGCACGGGTGGATGATCCGGAGACGAGCAGGAGGCTTTCACGTAATATATATATAGTATTCTCCCTGTGTTGTTGAAGATCACTGCTTGGGCATTGGTGGTGCATCTTCTACTTTAGTTTTCTTTTGTTAGAGACAGTAAATTTGGAAAGTTGTAATAAGCTGTATTTGGATTTCCGCTGCTCTGATGTTGACATTGATTATTGGTTATCAGCTTATGCACTGTCTCGCCTGTTTTATGTCAAGTATGTTATTATTATATTTTATCCCATGCGCTGTGAGACATTCTACAGGTTCCTTGATTAGTTCATTCTCTTCTTTCTTTCCTTCTGACGACCGTTCTATGCTAGCTGGGCATGTGTACAGCGCACTTTCGGAGGAAATGCAGGCTGGTGCAGGATGGGCCGTCACACTTGGTATCAGAGCTCTAGGTTGCGTAGTTAACCTAGGGAAGTTATCAGGGAGGGATAATATACGTATACGAGAGAGCGTATTTGTGATTACTTTGGGTTTTAAGAGCTATATATATATACTATTAGTAGTATAAGGATGAAGTCGTACTGCACTAGCACCACCATGGAATCGTTAATCGTTTCCTTTTTCAGATTGACGATGAGCCGAGATACTAGAGGTGCTGGTAGGGGAGCCAATAATGGGAATGCTGCTGACATGAGGACGATGTTTACTGACCTCATGAGAGAGATGCTTAGAGATGTGCAGAGGGCAGCTCCCAATGGTGGAAATGGTGGTGGTCCAATAGTGCAGGCGCCGAGGGTCGACTTCGCCAAGTTGAATAAGGATTATACTAGTCTTGGTGGGAAGTCATTCAACGGAACGGAGTCGGCTACGGATGTTCAAGATTGGTTGGATAGTTGCGAACGTATCTTCGAGGATTTGGGTATCGAGGATGCGATGAAGAGAAAGCTAGCGTCCCGTCAGCTGCAAGGGCGGGCAATGAATTGGTGGAATGCTATAAAGGCAGCTACTCCCGAAGATCAGATTACTTGGGAGCAGTTTAAAGCTCGCTTCAGTGAGAAGTTCATTCCAGCTGCTCAGAAGTCAATGCTGTTTAAGAAATTCTTGGAGCTCAAGCAGAATGGCAGAGCTGTCTCGGAGTATATTGCTGAATTTGACACTTTGTCAAAATATGGGTTATCTCTTATTGATACTGCCGAGAAAAAGAATGAGAAATTCATAACTGGTTTGGATCAGTACTTGGGGGAAAAACTTATTAACCACATCGATGAGACGTTTGAATCGATTGTGGGGAAAGCATTAAGATCGGAAAGTCTTTACCCTAAGCCGAAGACTGAGGTTGCATCCGCAGGTGAGCCAAAGCCACAAGCAAGTGGTGGAGGCAAAGGTGGTTCCCAGAATAAGAGAAAGCAGAATCAGGCTAAGGATGGCCAGAAGAAAAAGAATAAGCAAGATGTGGAGTGCTTCAGCTGTGGTAAGAAGGGCCATTATGCTAGTAATTGTCGGGCCAAGCCAGCGGATAGGAAGTGCTTCAACTGTGGCCAAATGGGACATCACAAGGACAAGTGTCCACAGCCCCCTAAGGAAAAGCAAATGGTGAAAGCATACGCCCTTAATGCTATTCCTTCTTCGTCGAATGCCCCAACAGCGGCGGAGAAGGGAAAGAATGTCGTCATTCAAGGTATGCTTTCTGTTTATGATGTTCCTGTTAGAGTTTTGTTTGATACCGGAGCTTCCAGTTCTTTCATATCTAGTGACCTGGTAGATAGGTTGGGATTGGAGCCCGAGATTGTCGATAGACCTTTAGTAGTGACGAACCCGATTGGTGGTTCGACTAGCCTTAGCATGATTTGTCGTAATGTGGTTCTATCGAGTCATGGATGCATGTTTGTTTGTGATTGCTTTGTTTTGGGCTTTACTGGGTTTGGCATTATTTTGGGAGTAGATTGGCTCCAAAGATACGGGGTGGTGGTAGACTGTGAGGGCTTGTTGGTGACAGCTAGAGCGGATGATGGGCGGAGGATAGTGTTTGGTGGTCTACCCAGTAAGGGGGTATTGGCTAGTTTTCTAAACTCCCTCGACATTCCGCATAGTGAGTTGTCAGGTTTGCCCGTGGTTGGCCAGTATCCGGATGTTTTCGAAGAAGTGACCGGACTTCCACCACACCGAGAGATTGAGTTTCGTATTGATTTGGTAAAGGATGCCAGGCCTATAGTGATGCCACTTCGTCGTATGGCACCAAGAGAGCAGCGAGAGCTCGAGGTGCAAGTCAGCGATCTTTTGAAGAAGGGATTTATCAGAAGGAGTGTTTCTGAATGGGGAGCACCAGTTTTGTTTACTACCAAGGCGGATGGTTCCCTTCGTTTGTGTGTAGACTACCGCGAGTTGAATAAAGTGACGAGGAAGAACAAGTATCCTCTACCGCGGATAGATGATTTGTTCGATCAGTTGAGTGGCGCGAGAGTATTTTCTCAGTTGGATCTCGCGACAGGTTTTCATCAGCTTAGAGTGGAAGCTGAGAGTATAGCTAAAACGGCATTTCGAACACCGTCTGGATTTTATGAATGGTTGGTTATGCCATTTGGGCTGACCAATGCCCCAGCATATTTTGTGGATCTTATGAATAGGGTATTCAGAGATCAGTTGAATAAGTTCATCCTTGTGTTCGTTGATGATATTTTGGTCTATTCGAGGACAGAGGAAGAACACAAGGAACATTTAAGAATAGTGATGGAGGTGTTGAGAAAACACCAATTGAAAGCAAAGTTTTCGAAGTGTCACTTCTGGAAGAGGGAAGTGAGGTTCTTGGGCCATGTTGTATCAGAGAATGGTATTGCCGTGGACCCGGCAAAGGTGGCTACGGTACAGGATTGGCCTACGCCCAAGAATGCAACAGATGTAAGAAGTTTCTTGGGGTTAGCGGGATATTATCGTAAGTTTATCCAAGGTTTCTCCAAGATAGCAGCACCATTGATCCAGTTGACCAAGAAGAATCAAGCTTTTGTCTGGGATGAAAGGTGCGAGGATGCATTTAAAAGTCTAAAGGACAAGTTGACAAGCGCACCAGTGTTAGTCATTCCTAAAGGGGATGAAGAGATGACGGTATACACGGATGCCTGTGGTACCGGACTGGGAGCTGTATTGATGCAAGGCGGTAGGGTTGTAGCTTACGCAAGTCGGCAATTGAAACCGCACGAGAGAAGATACCCTACCCATGATTTAGAATTGGCAGCGATCGTGTTCGCGTTAAAGATGTGGAGACACTATCTCTTGGGAGAAAGATTTGAGCTGTTTACAGATCATAAGTCGTTAAAGTATCTCTTCTCTCAGAAAGATCTGAATCTCCGTCAGCAGAGATGGTTAGAGTTCTTAGCTTCCTATGATTTTGACATCACATATACACCGGGAAAGGGCAATGCGGTGGCTGAAGCATTGAGTAGGAGACATGCCAGCCTAGGGGCTATGTTCCTTGAATGGAAGCAACTGGAGTATATCGCGGGTTTTGATTTCAGACCAAAGTGCGAATTGGATCCAGAAATGTTAGCAAGTTTGACGATCAGACCCACTTTGATTGAGCGGATCGGCTCTAGTCAGAGGGACGATCCTAACCTATTGGAAATCATCTCCAAGTTAGAGATGGGTATCGATGAGGAGATGAACAAGTATGGGCTTGATCGAGATGGATGGCTTAGAAAGAATGGAAAGCTGGTTGTACCCAATGTCAATGGATTGAGAGATGAAGTGCTTAAAGAATGTCATCACTCAAAGTTGACTATACATCCCGGTGGTAATAAAATGTATAGAGACATGAAACAGACTTACTACTGGGAAGGAATGAAAAGAGACGTTGGGAAGTTTATATCCAAATGCATGAATTGCCAGCTAGTAAAAGCCGAGCAAAAGAAGCCTAGTGGTTTGTTACAGCCCTTAGAAATTCCCGAATGGAAATGGGAGCAAGTCTCGATGGATTTCATCGATGGTTTACCAAGGACTAGACCGGGATATGACAGCATTTGGGTAATTGTAGATCGACTGACTAAAAGTGCAAGGTTTATACCAGTCAAATCGACCAGAACGGCAGCTAAGTTAGCAGAATTGTATATGAAGTGGGTAGTGAGATTTCATGGAGTACCTAAAGGCATTGTGAGCGACCGAGACCCGTTGTTCACTAGTGGGTTTTGGAAGAGCTTACAAGAGGCTCTAGGGTCAGAGTTACATCTCAGTACCGCATATCATCCTCAGACCGACGGTCAGACGGAGAGGGTGAACCGTATTTTGGAAGACCTCTTGAGAGCATGTATATTGGATTTTGGTGGATCATGGGATGACCATTTGCATCTAGTAGAGTTTGCATATAATAATAGCTACCAATCCAGTATCGGTATGGCTCCATTTGAAGCTTTGTACGGAAGACCGTGCAACTGACCATCATGTTGGATAGAGACTGGCGACAAGTTTATGCTTGGACCAGATGTGGTGAGGGAAACTTCAAATAAGATTAAGATCATTCAACAACGAATGAAAGCTGCCCAAGATAGGCAGAAGAGTTATGCTGATAAGAGGAGAAGAGACTTAAAATTTTCCGTTGGCGACTTGGTGTTTGTCAAGATTTTTCCGTTGAAGAGCGTAATACGATTTGGCAGGAGAGGCAAGTTGGCACCAAGATTTGTTGGCCCATTCCCTGTTCTTGAGCTAGTCGGGAATTTGGCATATAGAATTGACTTACCGGAGAAGATGGCGGGAGTTCACAACGTATTTCATGTTTCCCAACTAAGGAAGTTCGTTCACGACTCAGATATGACTATTTCACCTGATCAGTTAGAGGACTTCGAAGTAGAACCCGAGGCGGTTGGGAACCGCAAGCCGGCCCGTATTGTCGCACACGACATGAAGCAACTTCGAAGGAAGGCGGTGAAGCTAGTCAAGGTACAGTGGAGCGAGGACGAGAATGATTGTACTTGGGAGACAGAGGAGAACATTAGGAAGGCACACCCAGAACTCTTTGCCTGGTAAGATTTTGACTTCGATTTAGTTTTCCGCATGCTAGGATAGGCTTGTTTGCTTGTTTTGCATATTTGATTGTTGTATATGGTTGTTAGGCATGCGGGATCCCTTGTATGTTTTGGGTTAAGGAATTTCGGGGGCGAAATTTCTTAAGGGGGGGAGAGTGTAACGACCCGTATTCTACGCATCATAGGTCGTAGGATATTTATTTCTTTCACATACAAAGTCGTATGGTCATGTAACTTTGGGAGACGACTATTGGGGTCATTTCCCATGTTCATGATTTTTCTCGATTTTTAAATGACCATTTTACCCCTAGTTGGCACTGTTTTGGCCATAACTTTTGACCGGAAAGGAATTTTGACCTGAAACCACTTCCATTGGCTTCGGATGATGGTTTCTCTTTCCGTAGGGTGGTCACATTAGCCAAACGGACTCACCGTTTGGGAGATATGGCTGAAACAAGTTTCAGATGGTGAAAAACAGCTTAATTGGGCTTAACCGGGTGATTAGCAGCTAGGCCCAGAGGGGAATTTCGGGTTTAGAGGTATAGGAGGACTGATTAGGGTTAGGTTATCACTTTCACTTCAGTTTTGAGCCGCCACAAACCTTCTTGAAACCTTAGTAATGGCTTCCATCCTCTAAAACCATCCCAAAACACATTTTTAGTGAAGATTAAGCCTAAACTACATCAAAGCAAGGCCAAATAGCAACAAAGCAAGGTTGGAGCTGCTGCTATACATAGGAATTCGACCCAAACAGAGAGTATTTCAGATTTGGTGTTTCATTTGTGGCCAAGGTGAGTGATTTGCATAGTTTTTGCACTAATTACGGTGATTAAGGGTAATTAGTGAAGATTAGCGAATTTATACGTAAATAAATTCTGGAAAAATTCTTAAAATTCTAAAATAATGTTTTAAGGCTCTGTTAGAAATTTGGGTTAATTTCGATATGTTTTGCTCATCGTATGCTTAAAACATGATTAAGAGGGATTATAGGAAAATGTGAGGTTTTAGCCACTTTTGATCCATTTCGGTTCATTTGAATTGTTGTTAGCTGTTTGTGGTTGTTCTTACATGTTGCTATGACTCTATGGTATGTTCTATGATTGATTAGAATAGTTAGATTGGTCGAAAATGCCGTCGAATGGCGTAGAAAGCTCGCTGGAAAGTTGCAGAAGTGTGCAGGTTCCGAACCGGTTCGGATCGGAGAAAGGGGGTCGGATCGGACTTGTGAACTGACCAAGGAAATTCGAACTGGATTGGAACTTGTCACTGGAGGAGGCTTGGCGAGAAGGAAGGCCGTTTACTTAGAGTTGGAGGGGACAAAGGGGATCGGATCGGAAGGAAAATGGAGACCAGATCGGATCGGCTCAAGAATGGAAGGCCACGACTGGAGTAAGGCGAAGGGAGCGGATCGGATCAAGGCAGATGAAGAACGGGAGCGGATCAGATCAGAATAGATGGAAAACGAGGGAGCGGATCGGAGCGCTGGAAGGAAGGACACCCGACCCGACCCGGAGGAGGACACCGACCCGACCTGAAGTGGAGTATCCGACCCGAACTGATGAAGATGATGACTACCGACCCGAACCGATGAAGATGATGACTACCGAACCGAACAGAATTCTAGGACTGTTAATACGTGACAACTCTTCTGAAGACCCACTCCAATTCGACCAAACCCGAGATGCAAAGGAAGTCCAAATGAGAAGTTAGAGCTCAAGATTCAGATGGGAATCAACGAGTTCGCTTCATGGTTGGGCTTTGCTGCGGGACGCGTGCCAAGGAGTTATCGACGTCTATAGCTTTGGACCACTATGGTAGGAGGTACGAAGGCGGATTCAGGGCCATTATGGCATCGGTAGAACCAAGGGCTACGACCAATGAAGTGGGTCATTGAAATGTTTGGTCATGACCCCAAGTGTTTGGCTTGGTCACAGCAGGGTTTCTACAAGTCGGGATTCGTCGTTACCTCAGTTTGTCTAGTGTTCCAAAGTGGTAGATGTCGTACGCTTTACGCACTGAGTGAGAGATGTGAGGATGGTTGCTATGGTTGATTTGCTTGCTATCATTATGACATGCACACCCCACCCCCGTATTCTTGCACTATTTATTATGGCACCTTAGAGCATTGTACGGTATGTGGTACTAACTCTTTGGTTGCAGGTCCAGGTTCAGGTATGGTTTAGTATACCTGTTATTACTCTGTTTAGATGCTTATCGCTCATACCAGGCTTTATGTCTGACCCAGAGTTTTATGTCTCCTCTTATTACTCTGGGTGCTCACACGAGCAGACTAGAGACAGGTTAGCTGGTGATGCACGGGTAGATGATCCGGAGACGAGCAGGAGGCTTCCACGTAATATATATATAGTATTCTCCCTGTGTTGTTGAAGATCACTGCTTGGGCATTGGTGGTGCATCTTCTACTTTAGTTTTCTTTTGTTAGAGACAGTAAATTTGGAAAGTTGTAATAAGCTGTATTTGGATTTCCGCTGCTCTGATGTTGACATTGATTATTGGTTATCAGCTTATGCACTGTCTCGCCTGTTTTATGTCAAGTATGTTATTATTATATTTTATCCCATGCGCTGTGAGACATTCTACAGGTTCCTTGATTAGTTCATTCTCTTCTTTCTTTCCTTCTGACGACCGTTCTATGCTAGCTGGGCATGTGTACAGCGCACTTTCGGAGGAAATGCAGGCTGGTGCGGGACGGGCCGTCACAGAGAGGCAGTAAGGTTTCTGTTGAAAATGTTTAGTTTTTCTTCTTGATCATCCTGTTAGTACTCTTTTTAATTTTAGCGCTTCACATTCGTTTATATTTGCTTCCATAGTTGAGTCTCTGCACCCTAGAGCTTGTATAGTAGAAGATCCCATTATTATCTCAAATCCAATTTGTGGTTCGGCTCATTTATCTTTGGCTTGTAAGGATTTGAGGATATCTATCGTAAGTATTGGGTTTAAGCGTAATGCTTATGTTTTTGGTTTCATGGACTATGGGTCGATTCTAAGCATGGATTGGTTAGCTAGTAAGGAGGGTAGTTAAACTTTTTACTTGCCTCTGGAACACCCTCGAGATTTCGTGTGATCCTAAGGGGATCAGTTAAGCTTAGCTACCTAGAATCGCTTGATGCATCTATCGATGATTTGCGACCCGTTAGAGTAGTCCATAAATACGAAGATGTTTTGATTAGGTTAGGGGTTTTCCCCTAAAACTCAAGATAGACTTCCCCATATATCTAGTTGACAATGCAAGTGGTTGCTAGTGGTTGCTCGTGGTTGCATATACACACATTAGGCACTAGATCGGCTCAGTCACTTTCATATTGCATATGCATATGAATGTACTTGTATATGGATGGAAACTTGATATGTTATCATATGGATGTTGCATATGGATGAATGAATATAAACTCATATAGTACTTACATGACTAGGGATAATTGCATACATGATGGACTCATGACACTGACATAATTCGCATTAAGGAGGTCAACTGAATCAGTACACCGCCTGATTTTGCATTAGATAAGGACATGTACACACACTATGCATAGAATCATGAAAGCATTAGAAATCCTTTTAAGGAAAATGGATGCATGTGATTGAATGGTTGAGTAGATGGATATTGGATGGTGGGATACATTCTTCTTGACTTGAAGATTTCAGGGATGAAATCCTTAGGGGAGAATGTAACACCCCGTAATTTTAAAACGGGACATAAGAGATAATTAAATAATAACTAATCATTAAAGGAAGAATTAAATGAAACAGGTTACGCCATTGCGTTCGTCTCAAAATTCTGCTTGAGATAGAGTTTGAGTTTGCGTAAAATGGATACCGTATGAAGAAGATATGGATGAACGAAGTTAGGCAGAAAAACCGGAAGTCGACCAGAATGCACTGGCGCACTTCTCAAGTGCGTCAGTACAAAAAAGCACTGGCGCACCTGCCAAGTGCGCCCGTACTAATCTAGCACAGAATTCTGGAGTGTTCTATGATGATGTGTCTTCTTCTAAGTGGCCGGATGATGTGTATTTGAGCTGGGTGGTTCTGATGGACTCCTAGTTCATCTAAGGGCTCTAAATAGTCCTAGACATCTATATATACGTAGTTAAACCTAAACCCTAACATCATAACCCTAAAAATATGGTGCCATCATGATGTTCGTCTACAAGCTAGCCTAAGCCTCCATTGATTCTCTCCAAACTAGAAAATCAAATCCAAACTAGTAATCGATTAAGAAGAACATCAATTAATATCTAATTAGAACAACGATTAGTCTACATCAAAGGCGAGCAATTCAGTTTCAGAAAACAGATTTCAGAACTCAAGATTTCTCTTTTGTTTGTAAGTACTTAGATTTAAACGAATTTCTTAAATGAAATCATGACAGGTCGTAACTTAAATCTAGAACAATGTTCATATTTAAGACAAATGAAATCTGATTCTTGTCCATTTTGAATTACCAATAATTCTGAAACTATTGTGATTGATCATGCCTATTGTGAGTTATAAGATTGTGGTGATTGACATAAAATAACCCATTATGCCTATGAAACTGATTTTTTTGACATAATGGATTCCATCGTGCTTATGAGACTGGTTGGTGTTAAAACTATCATGTTATATGCAAGCTTGGTGATTCTATCTTATTATGTACATGCAAGCTTTAGGCAAAATAATGTTCACATATGCCTACGTGTTTAGATTTACAACCTTATATGTTTTAGATCTAGGTTAATTAGATTCAATTCATTGCAAATTCACCTTTACATGCCAAGTTTAATTTGTGTAGTTCTACGCAAATTCATATGCTTATGTCTCATATTAAATTGGATCTAAAAATGCAAGTTCATTATTTTATGCCAAATATTATGTGACATATGTTGGAACCATATTATGTTTGTTGAATGCTACATGTTTCTTCTTTTTTCCCTTTTGACTTTGAGGTAGGCTAAATTGTGAAGCCTAAACATTCTATGTAATTTATGCGAACGTTTAACGGAATAACGTTGGGGGAAAACTTGAAATTTTCATGTAATTGACATATTTGGCTCATAACCATGTAAATGGTTTATGGCATGTAACAGTATAGTTTATATACCAAAGATTATGAACATGATTTAGAAGGGAAGTGGGCCATGACAATAATTGATTTATAATTTACATATAAATATGAAGGATAAACATGAAAATTACATGGCATAGATTGGTTCATGAAATGGTATATTTAGTATACCATTAATTGTGAGCATAATTAAAAGGGTAATTATGGCATAATTAAATTGGGAATAATTTACATATGGAATTTGTCATAAATAAGAAATATGTAAATGGTAGGAAAGATGAATATGCCTAACCAGAGGTTAGATTGACTTGTGGTGTAAAACTGCCCAGAATCGCTCGGTTGTCCAGTAACCACAATAATACATATCTAATGTCGGAGGTTAGGGCATTGAGCCCAATAAGAACCCGAGGTTAGACTGAGTTACGGTGTAAAACTGCCCGGAACCGACCGGCACATCCAGTGACCGCAACAATACCTGTCTAATGTGAGTGGTTGGTGCTTTAATGAATGAATTAATGCTATTGGCACATGCTAAGTATGGGAGGGTTAGGTTAATTGGTACTTAACCAATATGACATATGGGTGGGTTAAGTTGAACATGAATGGACAAAGGATACCTAACCAACAAGACATGATACAGGGTAGGGTTAAGTTAACTAAGAGAACACTTAACCGTTATAACATGTTAACTAAACAGATGGTAGGGTTAAGTTAACTAAGGCAGCACTTAACCGTTATAACATGTTAATTAAGCAGAAGATAGGGTTAAGTTAACTAAAGTAACACTTAACCAAAATATAAAATGACTTGTGGTAGGGTTAAGTAACACAAGAGGATATACTTAACCAATATATAATGACATGTGGTGGGGTTAAGTAATACAAGAGGAAAACACTTAACCAATTATATAACACGATGTATGGGAAGGGTTAAGTTACATGAGAGGGTAACACTTAACCAATATAACATGATTTGAGGTAGGGTCAAGTTAACACCAGAAGGAAACACTTAACCAACATGACAAGACGAGTGGGTGGGTTAAGTTAACTTGAATTGATTAATGACACTTGACCAATATAACTTGATGAACGAATGCGGTTAAGTTAAATGGAAAATACTTAACCAATATAACCTGATGAATGAACAGGGTTAAGTTAATAAATCACACTTAACCAATCCAACTTGATTAGTAAGAAAGGTTAAGTTAATAAGAACCACTTAACCAACATGGCATGACAAGTAGGAAGGTTAAGTATACGTTGGGTTGGTGGGTAATATTAGTAAATATATAGGCCCACAAAACTTAACCATTATATAAACATGCTTGAATCCGTGGGAAGGTTAAGTATACATCGGGTTGGTGGGTAATATTAGTAAATATATAGGCCCCCAAAACTTAACCATTATATAAACATGCTTGAATCCGTGGGAAGGTTACGTCGGGTTGGTGGGTAATATTAGTAAATGTAGGCCCACAAAACTTAACCATTATATAAACATGCTTGAATCGGTGGGAGGGTTAAGTACATATCGGGTTGGTGGGTAATATTAGTAAGTAGAGGCCCACAAACTTAACCAGTAGGAAACCCTAGTAACGGGGACCCATTTCAGAAGTAACCCACATAGATGTATCACGGTACCCTGAGCTAGGCAGGGTGGGGCACGATTACTGGGCCGATTATAAGCGGTCAAAACAACGGCAGGGGGTACGTCAGTGTAGGTTCCGACGGTTTACGGGTGTGCACGTACTCCGCAGTGGGGAAAAGAAGGCACTGGGTACCTGTATTTATACACTGTGCATCTTGATTCATGTCGGGTCGCTATCATAAGGATTGATACACCTTATGGTGGGACCAACGTAGGGTATCTACACGCAAGAGGGGGCCGATTGACACAGACACCTGGAACATTTGTACAAGCAGGGAGCCGATCGATAGGGTAGTAAGGGTACATCTAACATCTTTGTGGCAATTAGGCTGACTGAGGTGGAATCCTTATAATAGATGTACACCTGAAGGCTACCACAATTACGAGGATTGGGATCACGTTGTAATGTTATCCTTTTATATAGATTACTAGTTGGGTCACTAGTAAGGTGGTGCATAGATATGGAAATCAGAATAACAGGGTAGTAGCGAAGCAGAGAAAGAGTAGAAGCGCATTCATTTTATCTTGCCTTATCATATCTTGTGCTAAACTTATGTTATCTTGTTACCCTTGTTGTCTTACTGTAGAGTATTGCCCTATGTTCAGCTATCTCATGTCATGATTCTTTTCCTGTTTAAATGCTAGTAATCACTGAACTTACCAGACTTATTGTCTGATCCACTTTCTCTTGTCTTCTTTTCTTCCGTTCCCCCCGGTAGTCAGGGAGGAAATAGCTCAACTTAGTTTGGACCGTTTCTCCTTGCAAGAATTGAAGATTAGTCGATGTATTGCTCTGGACTTTCTTTTCCACTGCTATGGCTGGCTCCTGCTCTATTGGGGAATATTATCGTCATTTATGCTTCTTTATTTCGTTAAACAAGATAGATACTTTGGTATTGTAGACAATCTTTGTACAAGCTATTTTATAAATAAAGTAAAGTTTCATTTTCCACTGCTTTATTTGTCTGTCTTGTAATTTATCTGCATCTTTTACCTATAATGCTCCACCAAAGTTAAGGCATTCCCTTTGTGAGTGACCTTAACAGAGGTGCGGTGTTTCATGCTACGCCTTCTCCATGTAGTGTTTTAAAACCCCAAGCCTAGACCTTTTCTCTTCACGAAAACGATAGTGAAACCAACTTTCATGTTCTTCAATCCTAACCTCATATTTCCATACACGATCCCACATGCACACACTACTCCATGTTCTCCAACTTCCGCCTGCACCATTCTCCCCCTCACCTCGCACCTTCATCTTCCCATACTAATTACCTCCATTTCACACTCGAAAATGAGATTGCTTCTTTTTGTTAAAGCCAATGATTGTGCGTCACTTATTTTTGTGGAATACCACCAAACCATGTCACACGCTTCCTCACTAGGACTCCACCACCACTACTCCTAAGGTTGATCAACCACCGTTGCCGCAGCCCTAGCCTCTGTAGTCTTCACGTGAAAATTTACAGTAACCAAAATGTGAACGCGCTATATAGAATCATATCCGGTTGAAGAACAAGCCAAGATGGTTTCAAACTTTTAAGCTTTGGTTTTTATTTGTTTTCAATAAAAAGAAATATTGTCTCTTGGGTATGTATTTATAGTAGATTGATCCTTCAGCATAAAGTAATAGGTACAGGCGTAAGTTGAGGTAGAGTTTGAGTTATCACCTCATACAGCTGTCTTGAAAGTGAAAGTACAGATTGGCAAGTCATAGAGAATACGTTAGGCTTTTTCTTCAGTATGAAGGAACAAGTTGTTTGCAGATATGAAGTTGTCCAATTAATATGTTGAGTTAAAATGTTTACGTGTACCGCGTTATGTAGAATTTCGTTTGTTTACGGACTGCTATGGATAAAAATAAAAATAAAAATACCATCGTATCAAACAACATGTCACATTCCCAAAAATATAATAGAATAGACAAGTTAAGTCATTTTGTGAAATCTCGAAATGTTGATTTAGGGTGTAGAATATATTAAAAAGTAGCTTATTTTTCCAAAATAAAAGTTACAAAAAAATTCTACAAATTGTATTAAAAATACTTCTTTAAAATCTTATCCAAATTCGAAATAAATATTTTATTATAATTAAAAAATTATTATGGTTTATAAAGGGACTATTTGGAAATTTTATTTGGACATAACTCACAATCTACAAGACAAAATCTAAAATTTTCAATTTTTCACTTCTACTAGAAAAATATAGTTCAATAGATTCAAACGCTTCTTACTTCAAAGAAATCCGGGTTATAACGAATCTTGTATATTCATTTAAAGTTCAAAACTCGATATTATGAACTACCGCGATGTTTCGAGCTTGCTATAAATTATATTATAATTAATAGGTTCAATCGTCGTTTAAATAATATATTCGTTATTATAATTCAGTTCTAACTGAATCAAAACCTTTAACTTATCCAGTTCACACAATATTGCAATTTCAACTATCTCCGACTATTTCGAAAATTAAATTTATTGTTCCACTATTTATATTAATTAAATATATAAAATATTTGAGTTTAAACCATGTAAATTATCAAACCATTATATAATTAATTAAATTAATTAATTATTTTATCGCTAAATATCTAGGATGTTACATTCCTTCCCTCTTAAAAGAATTTCGTCCTCGAAATTATTAAGGTAGGAAAAATGCTACAAATCTGTATTAACTAGGTTAAAAATCATTTGTTTTACTTCTTAACTTTAGTTTCAACTAAACCAATTAATTTCAACTAAAATATTAATTTATTTCTAACAACGAAAATTTTCAAAAATTCTGAAAATTTTCTAGTACCTTAAATTTTCGAAAAATTTCGCCAGTATCTCATTTGCATGGCTTAATCGGTACAACTACACCTCGCCTCTCTAGGCTTTTTCCAATCCAAAAGAAAAGAAAATAGCCAAGCAGCTTACCAAACAGGCTCATAAATCTCATACTCATATAAAATATAATTTTGTACCTTTTTGTCGGGCATCCAACTCTTTCTCTACCATTTTCTATTACTTCATCATATACAATTCATTTCCACTTGATCTCCAATCAGTTCAGCCTCAATCCAATCATTCGCTTATATCCAAGCCAAATCCATTTCAAACTCCAGTTCCAATCTAAATTCCAATTTCTTACTAAACAATCCGATTCCATTCCAGATTTTCTCTAATCCAACCCAGTTTTTATTTAACTTACATTAAGTTAAATTCTAATTTATTTATTCACTTTTACCAGCTTAATCTACTTAACTTCATAAGTAAAATTTCAATTTCAGAATTCAAATTCCTGGGCTTCCTTTCAAATCAATTCCAAATCATTATATTTGTACATAACATTAGCCATTCAAAACATTTGACTTTTTAATCACTTATTTACTCAAAACAATTCAAAAACAAAATCTTTGGTAGTAATCCATCAGTTAGAAACTCGAAAATGAACATTGATGATGTTGCGATCCATCATCGGTATTCTTTTCCAGCCACCAAAGTGAGTTCAATACTATATTGCTTTCAAAACTCATTCTTAGCACTTTCATTTTGAAATTACTTCAAAATATCCTTTTTAATGCTTGAAAAACACTTCCAGGTTCCCCAAGATCTTAAAAATTCCTATATTCAATTCAAAATTCATTTTCAAACACTTTTTCAACTTTCCAAAGTTTTAACTCCAAATTTTGACTTAAATCCAGATTTATTTCTTCTGATCTTATATATTATATGAATATGAATATGAATTTTGATTGGTTATTTATATAACCATCTCAATTATAATCTTATTCGATTATAATAACGACCAACATATCCAATATTATATTAATCCCAGTATGGATATTTATTTTATATAAAAGTATATTTGGGTAAAATTATTTCATTTACCCTCTTTTCAAAACATACTACGTCGGTTTATCGTATTCAAGCGTTTGGAAACCCCTGTCGACTTTGTGGTGCCCCACCATCGACCAGAATTCGTAAGCCACTCAACCAATAAATCTCCACAATATAAAACCATTTTTATATACCCTATAAATACGTTCACTCGTATATATACACTCAAACTCAATCTAGGGTATTACTAACCCCATCTCTATTGAGTTACGCCACAGAGCTAAGGTAATCACTTAACCTTCAGCTCTGATACCACTGTAACGACCCAAGGATTTTCGACCCGAAAATCGACACAAAACACCATGTCGACTATTCAAGCATCGAAAATACTTGATTATTAATAGAAAGAAGTTAGAGGGTGAGAAATAGAAAGAAAGAAAGTTAGAATAGAAGAAGAAGAAGATCACCACAAAACAAAAATAGAGTAAACACGAATCTCACAGCGGAACGAATAAAATATATTATATGACAACTTTGGGAATACAAACTTGTAACTGTATATACATACCATTATCACATAACATCGTAGCGGAAATAAGCTCTTTATATATCTAATGTTGAAGCCTCCTGCTCCAAGCTCCTCCAAGTATATCTGAAAAATCCCGATTACTTGACTGTCCATACAAATTTGGGCACCCAAGATTATAAGGTAAAACAAAATAAACTCTGGGTCAGTCATGGGATTGGTGTGAGTACAACTCTAATCATTCAGTTTAACTTTTCAGACCCTTTTCAAAAGAAAGGATAATCGTAAGACCGACCCACACATAAACACAAATGGTTTTTACCGTACGATAACCCAATTTTTTTTCCTTAAAATCAATACTTTTCTGATATTATAATAGTGTCTAATACAAGTAAATAAAATCTAGCAGAACGCTTACATCTCACATTCTACATATATAATATACAATCGAAAACCGTAGGCTCATATTGAATAATGGATTTCCAACTATGACAAGGTATGGAACCTCCTTCCGATCAGTATACTCTAGAGGGTATACACTGGAGTTCAACAAGAATATCTTGTAACTCAGCCACACATGACCGACCATTCATTTCGCTTGAATGTTCTGAATATATTGTCACCTTATGGTTGGTATACCAACATAACCGTTCTCAGGAGATACAAAAATGAAAAGAAGTAACAAATATGAATATTCTCTAAATGGTGACAATATACCCTAATTGGGTGCGACCCACTTAGCCATGCTACCTTCCCGATTTTTGTCATTTCTTGGTTGATGAGGCTTGAGGTCATAAAGTATCTTTAACATATCATACCTTTATTTACTTTGAATGTCAGATCGTCATACCCGCCAAATCACAATTGATTTCCTCAAAAGTACTATGGGTATAAAGCTAAGAGAAACAAATTCCTTCACCACCAACATAAATATGTTTGAAAAGATCAACTTACACGATCTATTAGATATACTCTGTCATACATTCATCCATATACGTTGTCCTGGAATTGGACAAATCGAAGGCAATATTCTGTAAATCCATGTTAGGCAATTTCTACCTAGGATCGCCAGAACAGCTTTTGCATAAACTCAGTCTTCTGTTATCTTCATCATATCTGATTCACAACACTAATGCCATACGGAGTGGTTTTCAGAAAATAAATCTGATCCCGGTCTCTCCATATCGACAACGGAAAAATGGTCAAAAACTTCGATAGCCGATTATTTAATTATCAAAGGAAAAGATGCAAACAAACAATGGTCGTATTTCCAAATGGAAATTTTACCGATCAAACATTAATCAACACCGACCCCCTTTAACAAGATTTAACTATAATCATTTTATTTCCCATCCGAATATTTTCCCACTCGCTTAGCCTTTCATGGGTTCTTGGAAAAACGTTTCCATATATTCACAATTCCTTATTTCCCGTATTTCGAAAATATACGTTATTAACATTGGAAAAACCTTTTTGTATCTTTTTCACGCATCATTATTCTTTTACATTCATCAGTCCTTAACCGTAAACTAGTAAGAGAACAACTTCCTGAATATCAACCCCGTAGGCCGAAACCAACATCAGATCGATACTTAGAAAGCCGTTCAACATAACTAATCTCTAGTTAGTTTATAATTTCCTTAACTCCATTTTTAGTTACAAAATCATTTCATTTATTTTCATTATCTAGAAAACAACTCCGGTAGTATTTGGAAAACATTTCCAAATTATTTTATAATAATTATTTCATTCCATTTCTAATTATCGTTTATGAACCCGACTTCTTTTTAATTATATACCAGGTTTATAACTTAATTTCGACGATATAATCAAATATAAATTATTGGTTTTAAACCAAATATTATTTTTCTTGTCAAATTCTGAATTTTATAATATATAATTCATAAAATTAAATTATTAGACATCGTCTAATCCTTATTACAAATCCTTACATATTTGTTTCAATTCTTATTCACATTTCAAACCTAGAAATAAATTAAACGATTTCTCTTTCCATTGCTCATTTTTGAATTAACATTCACAGATAATTTAATAATAATTATTCCACTTTATTTGCAAACATCTTATGTAAATCAAACTACTTGTTTTAATATAATTAAAACAAGTTATTATATTCTAGTTTATTCAAAATTCAACTTCTACTTAAAAATAGAATTTTCCCTTTTTAAAACTAAAAATCTTTTCTAATATATTGTTACGATATTTTAAATTCCAGTTACTCAGGGTCAATGTTATTTAAACACCCCCAACACACAATAATCAACCACAGATTATTTGTCACATTATATAATGCAATATATGAAAAATAACAATATAATTGTTGAGAAATCCAGTTGGATCCCTCCAACCAGTTTTCCCTAGATCCACTTATGTTAATCAACATGAATAATACCAGTTTCAGATCAATCTGGAATATAATAATAAATATAATCAGTACTAAATTAACAACTTATATATGTATAACTATATATATTATTTCAACCAATTTATTAGCAAATCATCCAAACAACCATCACACACAACATTCAATCATTTTTATCAATAATAAATAATGTTTTTGAAAATATAAAACTGGACAGATTTAGTAAGTTTATTCACCTTGGTTGTTAATCGTTGAAAAACGATTTACGTCGGTTGATTCAAATCAAACAGATTATTTTTTCCCATAAATTTGGATGAGCTCCAAATGGTTCCAAACCAGCTTCATAACGCAATCTGGGATTATATGATCACAACAGATTAGACTGTTCATAAAACTGACAATATATGTATGAGATAATAAATTAACAAATTAATACGTTATTATATTTAATTTAAACTTAAATTATATATAATAATTGGACCTTACATTTTATAATATCGACCCATCTTCACCTTGAGAAGCCCAGACCCACGTCATTTCTACACCCATCTAAATGAACAACTTACTTTCTTTCTTTCTTTTCTCTAACATGCGAATGCAATTTCCCGAAACAACCCACCATTTCTTCCATCTTTCTGGACATGCAAACACTTCCCTTATTTTTATTGCGTGAGCTTCACTTAACTCAATTCCCTAATAATATATATTAAGTTGTAGTAATATATATTAAGCTACAATTTAAAACAAATTATTCCCTAATTGCTGTAAATAAATCGAGTTATTTACCTACATGATCGAATACGTTGGGTTAAATCTTCAAACAGTGGGTCGATACCCTTTTTTCTTTTGCCTGCCCATTTACAAATTAGTCCATCACGTTACCCACCCCGCGTCTCTTCTTCCTCCCAAAATCTTCTGAAAGAAACAACGTGCTTCTTTTATACTTTTCATGGCCAAAACTCTTCTTCATGTTGCGCCTTCTCCATATGGTGTTTTAAAACCCCAATCCCAGACCTTTTCTCTTCACGAAAACGGTACTAAAACCACCCTTCACGTTCTTCAGTTCTACGTACACGATCCCACGTGCACGCACTGCTCCATGTTCTCCAACTTCTGCCTGCACTATTCTCCCCTTCACCTCAAACCTCCATTTTCCCATACTAATTACCTCCATCTCGCATCGAAAACGAGATCGCATCGTTCAGCTGAAGCCAGTGATTGTGTGTCACTTATTTTCGCGGAATACTACCAAACCACGTCAAACGGCATGCCTCCTCAACAGGACTCCACCATCACTCCCAAGGTTGATCTACCGCCATTGCCGTAGCCCTAGCCTCTGTATTCTTCATGTGAAAATATACAGTAACCAAAAACATATCCGGTTGAAGAACAAGCCAAGATGGTTTCAAACTTTTAAGCTTTGGTTTTTATTTGTTTTCAGTAAAAATAAATATGGTCTCTTAGGTATGTATTTATAGTAGATTGATCCTCCAGCATGAAGTAATAGGTACAAGCATAGGTGGAGGTAGACTTTGAGTTATCACCTCATACAGTTGTTTTGAAAGTGAAAGCATAGATTGGCAAGTCGTAGAGAATAGGTTAAGTTTTTTCTTCAGTATGAAGGAACAAGTTGTTCGAAGATATGAATTTGTCCAATTAATATGTTGAGTTAAAATGTTTACGTGTACCACGTTACATAGAATTCCGTTCGTTTACGGACGGCTATGCACAAACTAAAAATACAATCATGTCAAACAACAGATCACGTTCCCAAAAATATGATAAAATAGACAAGTTGACTCATTTTGTGAAATCCCAAAATGCTGATATAGGGTGCAGAATATGTTAAACAAAAAGTTGCTTATTTTTCCAAAATAAAAATTACAGAAAAATCTATAAATTATATTAAAAATATGTCTTAAAAACCTTATCCAAATTCGAAATAAATATTTTATTATAATTAAATAACCGTTACGGTTTATAAACGAATCCATAGCGACTATTTGGAAATTTGATTTGGACATAACTCACAATACGCAAGACAGAATCTAATTTTTCACTTCTATTAGAAAAATACAGTTCAATAGATTCGAACGTTTCTTATTTCAAAGAAATCCGGCTTAAAATGAATCCTTTATATTCATTTGGAAGTTCAAAACTCAATATTATGAACTACCGCGACGTTGCGAGCTCGTTTTAAATTATATTATAATTAGTGCATTCAATCGTCTTTTAAATAATATATTCGTTATTATAATTCAATTCTAACCGAATCAAAATCTTTAACTTATCCAATTTACACAATATTGCAATTTCAACTATCTCCGACTAGTTCAGATATTAAATTTATTATTCCACTATTTATATTAATTGAATATATAAAATAATTGAATTTAAACCATATAAATTATCAAACCATTATATAATTAATTAAATTAATTATTATATCGCTAAATATCTGGGACGTTACAAATTGTTGCTGAATGTATGCAACAATTGTAAATAATTGCATCTTTTGATGCAATATACAGGAGGTTCGCTGTTTTTTTTTATTTTTGATGCCTTTTTTGGTGGTTTTAACGCCCGAATTTGATGACGATTAGTTGTTGTATTTAATTATGAATTTATTTGATTTTTTTCGCTGGTTTTTTTAATGATTTATGAAAAATAGGGATGTAATTTATAAAAATTAAGGGAGGGATGTGAGCCTAATTTCGAAACCTATTAGGGACCTGAGACAAACTGACCCTATTTTAAGAGTGGTTACAACAAAAAGTCTCTAACAGAAATATTTTATGTTATTGTAAAAGTGTTATTATGTAATTTTTATAAAAGAAATATTGTATATCGATACAACATTCCAAAAGTTTGCATTATGTATATATTTATACATGTATACATATATATATACATATATATGTGTATATATATAGATGTGTGTGTGGAAGAGATAAGTTCGCTCTAGAAGTGGTGATAACAAAATAACTCCACTTATATATTTGGAAATGATAACATATCTCTAGAAGAGATTTGTTTATATAGTTGGTAATTTTATTAAATCAAACAAACACATAGAAAATTGATTATAAATGATTCCAATTTAGTTTATGTTTGATTCTAAAAGATTGAGAGCAATGTAATGTATATCATATATTTCATTATAGTTATATCAAACTTTCTGAATAGGAAACAAATCAAATTATCAATAGAATACATTACTTTATATTCAAGTGTCTAGTTATATATCATATAAAGGTCGTGTTTCTAATTGTTATGTCAAAATCAATATTATATGCACAATCATTTGTTGGAAAAAAAATTGGTGTTCTCTTGAAAAGATAGTTTATATGGCATATTATACATTTCATGAAAGCTATCAATACATGCTTGAAGAGATATGTATGTGCAATAAATAGAATTGCACCTTTTCATAAAGTTCTAAGTGTTCCGAAGCTACTCTTATTTTTTAAGTATATTTTTTTTTTTCATTCTCCAGAATAGATGTGTAGAAATGTTTATATGCTGTTATAAATTGATCTCTGATAAGTTATATCATAATTAATGTTCATAAGTAATATTTGAGGTATATAATAAAGAAATAAAATTTAACAACTTGAGGTTGTTTATATATTTTATTTGAGCCAGGTGCTCAGTATAGTTCCAAACCAGATGCTTTGAACATTATCATGTTGTCTCAAAGGATTCACATTGACATTGATCTATAAAAAGAAATTAATAGTTTGAATAGTTTTTTTTAATCACCAACTCAAACAAAAAAGAATATGCAAATTTATTAAATATTAAAAATACGTGGAAGCACGTATATATCCATATATGTAAATATTCACCTAACGACCTGAAGTTTGTTATGAGCTCTTGTGCATAGATATATTTAGTAATTTATAAAATCGATTGACATAAATATTAAATGACTTGAAATCACATATGTATTCAAATGATTTACATAATTAGAAATTTCCTCCAAGTTACTAGATCACTGGAAGAGAATAAGCAATACAATACGAATACATCTTATCAACTAATAAAAGTATTATCCTCCTACATTGAAATGTATATAATGTATTTGCTAGCAATAATATGATAATAAATCAAAAATGAGAATTCAAAGAGTGCTATTATTTAATGTAACAACATTTCCACCATTGAAGGGGAGAATAAAGGGATACAGATGTTGATCATCAGTACTAAATATTTGTTAGCATATACAATGATGCAGAATATTAAGTAATTTGAATACATTATCAATTATATCTCTAGTAGACTTTTTCCAATATAGCTTTGAATCCCTAAAGAATCAAAAGGTGTAAACCATATCTGAAATGTGGTATAGAAGTTAATTCAAAATAATCTTGAACTAAGTCATAAAGATGTCAAATAAACGAGGTGAGTGTTCTTAAAGAAACACTTAAGGGTGTTTCGAATGAAACTGATGATATGGTTGTCGTGTAATTGAAGAAATGGTTTATGTACCTAAAACATGAAGAAATCTCAATAAATCATATCGAGAACCGATAATAGATAATCATCGATGATAAAATTATAAATAATAAAGCCCTAATTAATAGATTAAAAACCTTGAATTAGGGGATAACATAGTTGGCCATTATGAATCCTTTTCTAAATGAGAAATGTGGACTTGTAGTCTGCAAAATATAATCAGAAACATGAATATAAAATGACAAAACCACGCTAAAATTATTGAAGCACCAGAAAATGCCAACAACATATTATGATCCACGAGCATTAAACTTTCAGAGATAATTGAATTGATTAAAGTAGTGAAAATGTTTGAAACATTTAGAATACCCTGAAGTTACACAGATGAAAGTAACAAGAAATATAGATTATGATATTCTTTTTAGTATTATTGTGATGAAAATCTTGATATAATTCATGATGAGTAGATCACTTTCTACTTTTAAGAATTGTTGTAATGAAACTCTTAATATCCATTGTAGTGATTGTTCCGATATGCAAAACCTATTAAAATATACAAGTTTCTGAAGAATATAATTATTTCTTGTGGTTATAAAGAATGCCAAAGACATGAACGACAAATTACAAAATTCTTTGAAATGTTGTTGTAATGTAGATCTTGATATACTTCAAGATTACTTCTTGCTTCTTAGTGTAGTTGTAATGAAACTTGTCTTATTCATCAAATGTATATCTAAAAAGATTTGATATGAATTTGATTATATTATTATTATTATTGAATTTAGGTTTATAATCTTACTTCTAACCTAATTACAAAAGAGGACGACTTGTACAAAGAAATATAACTCTCTATAAACGGGCTTAGGTCATATGCGACCGTTATAGACTAATGGGGCTATGGGCTTTAATTTGTACTGCATTGAGTATGTTCGGGCTTGACCCATATGTAATGTTGCCTAACGTAATTTATGTATTTCGGGTAACGTCTGAACTCTTCATTTCTCCCCCTCAAATAAAAGTTATGGTTACGTTTTCGTTCTATGTCTTCGTGGCGATTCGATGAGATGTTTCGATTCTAACTTAAGGGTTGTTGATAGTTGATAGATCTGGCTCCTCGTATCTGATTTTGAGCTAAGTTGAGCTGATTATGTTGATAATATTGTCTAGCATTTGATTCAGTTTTCTGGGTTGGTAATACCGTTTCTTTGGTCTTTGTTGATGATCTCTGAGCTATATCTCACACTGGTTAGTTGCAATTGCTTCATTTTGCTGTTTGCTTTCACCACTTTCAGTTCTTCTCTGAATTTTGTGAAATTGAGCTGATAATACCTTGGTAAATGTGTCAGATCTCTGGTAAGTTGCAGGTACGTGTGTTACTTCAGTATTCCCTTTAGTGACTTGTTCTCTGACGAAGTGTAGATCTATTTCTATGTGTTTAGTCTTGGAGTGTAGTACTGGGTTTTCAGTCATGTAGATTGCACTTTGGTTGTCGCACCACAGTATTGATTTATTTGTTTGTAGTCCCAATTCTAAAAGTAATGATCTGAGCCACATTATTTCTGTTGTTGCATTATTTATTCCCCTGTATTCTTCTTCAGTACTTGATCTGGGATTGTAGTTTGTTTCCTTGAACACCCGGATGCTATGTTGTTTCGTACATAAATGCAATGAGCAGTAGTAGGTTTTCTATCATCAGGATCTGATGCCCAGTCTGCATCTACATATCAAGTAATGTTGTAGTTTTAGCATGCTGTGATAATGATTCCATAGTCTAATGTTGCATTTAAATATCTTAGAATTCTCTTTACTGCTTTCCGGTGACCATTTAGTGGTTCCTGCATAAACTGGCACACTTTGTTAACACTGAAAGTTATATCAGGTCTGTTAATTGTTGCATATTGTAAAGCACCAACCCTCGGAAACAATCAAAGAGATGGTGAGGTAGGGCGACGCTGTATAAATAAATATAAAATGATAGGAAAATGCCATTCACCGATGGCTCACAAAAAAATAACAAAAAACGAAACCAATCAATAAATGACACAAAACTATAATAAACTACATAACATCCAAGAGAAATAAGCAGATATGGCAACGAGCAAGAGAACATTCAGCTTAATTCTAGTTGTTTTCATAATAAGTCAAGTACGTCATACTTGTAAAAATTTGTTTTTAGACACTAACATTAACAACTTTCAGGGTGCCACTGGTCATCTCCTCGGAGTAGCTGGTTTCGGTTGAAGCTATCTTTACCGTACTCGCTATGCATCATGTAAGTTTTTTGTTTACCATAACTTAAGATTTTTACTTGTACGATTTACAAAACTACACTTCTAAATGGAATTTTGGAGCTCGAGTAATTAAACTATGTCTCAGACATGGATCTAAATAAAAGGAAAGACAATGAATTCTGGAATAGAACGATGAGTCAGCAAAACATTTAATTATGGATAAGTTTGTCCTATACTGTGCCACGTCACATTGCCATAGTTATATTTTGCTTACCCAAAAAAATGTATTTTACCGTTACATTCACCTGTATATATATCCGGTCTTTCTGTTCTATTTTGCATCAATCAAAAACAATTTCTTACTAAATAAAATAACAAGTTTTATAATTCTCTCAACTGTAGTTCCTCCTTCTCATCTGTGACTTCATCTTTTTAAACATGGTATCAGAGCTTTGTAATAGCCTAACGGCTACAACGATTCAAGCTGATTGATATCAAGAAAGAACCATCGTCACCTGGTTCTTCACCCATCTGAAATTAAATCCCATCATACAATCATCACCTACAATACCCAAGACCATATTAAAGTTGTAATAACCCGGAAATTCTGAGCCAATTTAAAATTTTTATTTTGGCAATTTTAATGAATTTTGAATATTTAAAATGAATTATTTTAAATAATATCGACGAGAAATTTATTTTGAATAGAATTTAAACGCATATATTTATATAGATTGTCGTTAGAATATAAATATTTTATTTTAATTATAAAAGAAATTGAAAATGGCGCGGTAGTTCGATAATTCGATTTCAAAGTTCAAATGAATGTACAGGATTCAAAATAAACCGGATTTTAGCGAAACCAAAAATATTAGAATCTATTTGAACATATCTTTCCAACGAATCCGAAAAATCAAAATTTCATAGCGGGAAACAAAAGTTATGCCCAGCTGAAAATTGAGAATAGTCGCTATGGAAATATAGGCCTTAAAAATAGCAATTTTGCATACAGATGAATTTGGACTCGAAACCACTTCCATTGAGTTCAAAATGCCGTTTAGAACTCCGAAAAGTATATGCTTCGATATATTCCGATATCCGGAATAGTGGCAATTGGTAGGAGCTTTTCGGTTAGCAAAACATAGCCCTTAAAAAGTGAAATTTTGCATATGAGCTCAGAATTCGACGAGATAATTTTTTCTGGATTAATAATGACAAATCATTGTTGAGTTCCAAAGGGCGCGTCGAACGGAGTTAGTATGTGGCCGTGCGAGCTAAAACAATTCAGGGTAAAACAGGCAGTCATTTTACAAAGGAAGATTATTGATATGACCTCAGAATTCGATTTCGTTTTTTTTGGATTCTTATCGTCTAATAATGGTTAAATCCAAAAGGGCATGATTTTTGGAGTTAGCATGTGAGCGTGCAAGAAGAAATGGTGCGCCAAAATCGCATTTTTAGAGCTTATCAGAGCGTTTTTGAGAATTTTAACGGACGGTCAAACGAATTCGGAATTCAACGAAACTTGTTTCGTTGGACTCGCCTTCACGTCTACTATCTCGTGTCCGAAATCCGCGGCGATTGGAGATCATTAGCGTTTAGGCGATAAGGGAGAAACTAGCATATAATCACTTTTCCTCTTTTTCTAATTCATTATTTCCTCCTTCCTCTTTTTTTCATTTTCCTCTTTAATGGCCACTGCCTCCTCCTTGCCGCTGCCGCCCGTCCTCCCGCTGCCACCGCCGCCGCTCCTCCCCTCCGGCCACCCTCCTCCTCCTCTTCTCTCTCCTCTTCTCTTTCTCTCTCTCCCTTCACAAACCTAAACCTTAGGAGTCACCACCACCACGGGCCCCACTACCACCGCCGTTGCCCCTTAGCGGCCTCCCCACCTCCAATCAGGTCCGGCGCCGCCCACCCCTCAGCCCAGCTCCGGCCGTGGGCCCCGCTACACCCAAAAACCAATTTTCACCCAAAATCCCGTTTTGCAAATAACACCTTGTCACTATTTCGCCAATAACTCCCAAACCGTACATTTTTAGCCAAAACTCCTCTAAACCAAACTCGAAGAGCACTCTCTCCTCTTCGATTTGGCTATATGGAAGTCACATTTTGGATTGCGGAGCTATCCGGAAAACGTGTCCGAAGTTGACGGATCTGTTGCTATTTTTGGCGATTTCCGGCAAATTGGTGCAGTTTTGGAAGAAAGTCCCCTAGACCAAAGTTGTCTGGAATGGAGCGTTTAGGCTAGTGACCATGTTTGGTGAAGTTTGGAGGCCGTATGCAAGTTCTAGAGCCAAAGAGGCGAATTCGAGTGCGGAGAACGACAAAAGCGAGCGCGGCGACAAAGATTTTCTACATTAGAAGAATCACAACGAATTGGTTTAGCTTATGGGTGAGAACTCATAACTTTTAATCTTTTTTTCTAGTTAAAAATATATATTAGGATGCAGACGGTGTTTAGTAGCACCCGACACCCGTTGTCCACAGACCATGGACAGCTTATTTGTTTAGTTGATTGTTTGGTGATTGATTTATTTGTTTGGTTGATTAATTGGATTGAATTTGTTTGGAATGTGAAATGGGATTGATTAAATTAGTATGTGTATGGCGTGGGCGATTATTAGACTGGGGATAAGGCTAGGTCTTGTCCCGTTTCTAGTATCGTGCCGTTATACCATCGAAATTTTCTAAAATAAGTTAGAAAAATAAAAATATCATTTTATTGAATAAATGAACTGAATAGAATATTCATAGGTCGAATAGAATATTTTGGTCGTTAAAAATATAATTTTTAACGTGAATGTGAATAAATAAATATTCATTTACAAACCGGACGGTTTGTTTATGTACACCTATTTGAAGGATATTGATTGAGACGATAAATTTTACACATCGCCCAACTGCACAAATAATATTTAGTGTTTGTAGATTGAAACCCCATATGGGTGTTGGGATGATATTTGGCATACACTAATCCCAATTATTTAGTTGTATGTCGATCGATTGGTCGACAGACTGTGTAAGATTTAATTATTTATATTTGATGCTTATGCAGTTGTGTGGTGCACTTTGGATGATGGTTGATTATTTATCGTTGCTATTATGTACATGTGTTGTATGGAATCCATATAATTAACATTATATGGTAATTGATTGGGCCTCATTCCAATTGGGAAAATAAAGAATATTATAAAATAAAGATTCATGTATTGACAGTACTCATGTGTTAAGAATAGTCATGTTTGAAAGAAATACCGATTCATGCGTTGATTAAAGTATTTTAACAATAAAATTTACATTTTTATCATATATAAAATTAGAAACTAGCTGGAAAGTAGATAAGATGAGTGGTCTCCTGGGTATTGATCTGATGTTGGTTTCGTCCTTTGGGTTAATGCTTAGGGAATCGTTCTCTTACTAATTTATGGTTGGAGTCTGATTAAAAATTTAATGATAGAAATCATAATTTTATAAAATATATTAAATAACGAAAATAGTCACGTGTTGATAGTACTCATTTGTTGAGATTAGTCACGTGTTAAAAGAGATATAGATTCATGTGTTGAATAGAATAAATATTCATTTGTTGAATAGAATAACGAAGTTATTGAAAAATATAAAGCCGTGTTGATTAGAGATGTGCTATTTTGACGCGAACGATATTTATATCGATTATATTTGTTTTTATAATAATTATAGAAAAGGAAGTGATTTCAAAATATAACGTTTTGAAAATATTATCATTTGTATATCGATGATGTGGAATATTCAATTTCGATTCGAAGTTGAATATGAAGTTGAAATCGTTTCGAAAACGAATTTAAAACGATTTATAAAATACGTTTTGAATAGAAATCAACGAATTATATATATATATAATATATACATATATCATATATATATATATATAATGGCCTGAATAGAACGCGCCGCGCCGCGGTAGTTCGTGAATTTTGACCATTGACTTCGAATAGATATTGCGGGAGAGTCGGCCGTCGGATTCTCCTAAAACCGGAACCGTTGGGTTCTTACCGAAAAGAGCTTTCTAAAGAATACAAGATATTTGAAATCTGACGGTTGGATTTGGAGATACATCCAAATCAATTTCAGAAAAGGTCGCTGTAAGTGCAGTTCGATGGCCGTTGTTGGAAATCGATTGTACGGGCCTTGATAAAATTATTAAAAATATCAATAATTTGTGTAAAATCATAATAAATGATCTGAAAAGAACCGGGATGAAAAACTCCACATTTGTAAAGATAAATATATATTTTTATCAAAATGAACTAGTTTATAACTTGAAAAATAAATTGGACTTGTGGATGGTTTTAATATAACTAGAATTTCCAATATATAAATTGGAATGGATTTGAATCGAAATTATCTTCGGAATATTTCGATGTTGGATTTCGTGATTATACAGATGTGGTTGGGGAAATTTGAAAGATATATTTATATCATTATTTCCAATACGATATTTGTTGGCTTCAGAATTTGATATTGAATATAAGCTGATATATTTTCTATTCAGAGCCTTGTATTTAATGTCGAATGTGATTTGGGTTTGTCATGAATGGTGTCTTCAATAACACTGTTCTTGAACCCAGTTTAGAAAAGAATAAATCTTTTAATTAAGATTTAGTGAAATTGTCCGGTTAACTAGTATTTAATTGGAATTGAATTAGAATTGATTTGTGGGTTTATCGTGAATGGTGTTTTAAATAACACTTGTTCTTTAACCCGATAATAAATAGAATGTGATTTGGGTTTATCGTGAGCTGTGTTTTAAATGACATTAGTTCTTTAACCCGGTAAAAGGAGTTTTAATGAATCTGTAATTAGATTGAAATGTGAATTGATAATTTAAATTATCAAATTTGGAAAGTGAGCAAGAATGGAGTATCACCAGTGCTCCAAAGTGATAGTTAAATCTTTAATTAGATTTGAACATGAAATGGTAATTAATTTTACCGATAATACCGTGGTGTTAGATATGGAGTATTACCAGTTTTGCTTCATGGGATGAATAAGTTGGGATTGAGAAATAAAATAAATAATTACTTCGGTGTGGTTCGCTAATCCCGACTAGTTTGGAAAACCTTAACATGGTTTGGAATGACATCCAAAGGAAGATTAAAGAATAAATTTAAAAGAATTTATCTTTGATAAAATTAATGGGAACCTTTCCCTAAGAATGTGAAATTTAGAAACTAACTGTAGGTTAGCTAAGAAGAATGGTTTCCTGGGTATTGATCTGATGTTGGTTTCGGCCTTCGGGTTAATATTTGGGGAATTGTTCTCTTGCCAAATTACGGTTAGTGACTGATGAATTGGAATGAGGCGTATGTTGTGTTTGTATAACATTTGTTTATTATATACGCGGGTTATTCAGAAAGGCCGGGTTTATACCCATTCTGAATAACCGATTCGACGATAAGTCGAAGGTGAAGACGGTGGTTGAAGACCGGAAGTCTTCACATCGTTTGGGTGATTACTGATGATCTTGATTGGGTTGTACACCCAGGATGAGAGAATCAGTTGGTGATCGTCCAGACGTATTTGGAGATCGATGGATATGCGAGGAAAGTGCCTCTGGTTTCGTTCAGACCCAGAACGAACTTGTAAATGGACTGTGTGTCTGACATTAGATTTTATTCTGTGCTGATTGATCTCTATTAAATATACGTCTGTTTGGCGGCGGAGAATTCATTCTCTTGCTTAACGCCCTTCTCTGAGACGTACGAGCTCAGAGGTTGTATATCGATGGACATCAATCGCATGGAGTGAATTGCCTGTGTGGCATGCCTAAGTGGCAAATGATCAAGGCTTCTGTTGAAAAGCAATGTCTTGTGGTTGATGATAAAAGCACGGCCTACGTGGCATAGCTTTGTGTATAGCGTGGATTTGTGAGCCTCACACCTCGGTATGAGTCAAAAAGGGATAAGGACTGCAGGGAGAGCACGACATTTCTTTCTAGCTATGGGTGGTGTCAGTGCTTAAACTGGCTGACATTTATATTATTTTTACCTATGTGGTTGTTGGAATGCGAGGCGCCTCGATTTTAGGCCTGTTAGGACCGGGAAACGTGTGTTCAGGAATACTAATCCACTAACGTAAGTGTGGACCGGCCCTGAAGCATCCAAGGTTTACCCAGAGTGTGTAGTCCTGAGGCATTTGCTAGAGTGTCTCGAAGCGGAGAGGAGCTTGCCCCTTGCCTCGACTCATGACGGAAATCCAATTTCCAATACGAGATATTTCGGTTTTATTTGTAGAGCCTAGTATGGCGACATGATATATGGTACCCATGCCATCCATGATTGATATTTATGATTGAAATGTTTTGACACTATACACTTATAATAGTATCAAATGATTTGTTTTAAACGTACCAAGCATGTTTGGCTATTATAAGGGAAAACCCTATCCTCCGGCTTGCGTTGCATTGTGTGATGGGACATGGGTCTTATAATAGCTTCATTTTTCCAAAAAAGCATTGCGTTGTTTTGATATATGCACTAGTGTTCTTGGGAGGAAACCCGTTTCGTGTTATACGGCATGGTCCCTTGAACTACTCTCTTTTAAAGTAAAGTTTTAAATAATTGTTTTAGTTCTCACACCAGTCACATGACTGACCTGGAGTTTATTATTTTAACCTAAACTCTGGATGCCCTTATTTTCGACACGGGCAACTAGTAGTTTTGGTTTTGCAGATTTATATTCACAGGATCCTGATTTACAGCTGGAACGATGCTCGGAAAGCTCTGTATCCGTGTATTACTTTCAGTTGTGTATTGTATTATTTTTCCGCTGTGATGTATTTAAATGTAAATTAAACCTCTGATATTTTCTGTGTAATATTTATCCATACTCTGTATATTCTTGTATTCTGATGGAATTGCTGTAATATACAATGAAATTTTCTTCTGTTTGCGTTCTATTTTATCGTGTTCTCAAGATAATACGGGCTTTGCTTACCGGGGAAGTTCGGGTCGTCTCAGTTGGTATCAGAGCTTTGGTTTACAGAGCTCGAGAACAAGACACACTAGAACCAAACGAAAGAATTCATCAGATATTGGATTAGTAATATCCAATTAGAATAACTCGTTAGAGATGAGATCAGTAGTATCCTAGAACGAGTGTGAATAGTATATTTTTCAAATGGAAACAATATTGCTTTGAAAATTTAAATCATTTTATACGTATTTGAATATTTTATTTGTATTAGATTTGGACGATTCAGTATATAGAGATTTTTCATATACGCGTCATGAACGTATATTCGAAGTTTTAATATACTGGATAGATATAGAATCACACTCTAGTCGCCTGGAGATGGTACTGATGATAGTTCGTGCATCATCAGTATTTATATTCGTGTTCCGAAAGTGTGATATCTATATATTTCCATCAGACTGGTGTGAGAAACAAAACTAGATAGGTTTATTGTTGTGATTTGGCATCAAAAACATGATTTTCCGTATGTGTATCAAAGTTATGAATTTGAAGTTTTAATTCACTAACTGATTGATGGTTGTGTTGTTTGTTTATTTGGTTGATAATTTTGAACTATTATGCCCAATTGAACCGAGTATTGTACTGTATTGAAAATGATTAGAAAATGCATGCATATACATGTACTTACATTGAACAGGTCATAGCAAGGAGGCTAGAGTAGAGAATAAAATTATTTGCCCGACAAATAGGTACATATTTATTGTATTTCTTTGGGTTTGGATGATTTTATGAGCCGATTTGCTAGCCGCTTGGCCTTTTCTTTTTCTTTTGGATTGAAGAAGGCCATGGGAGGCTATATGAAATATCCCGAAGTTCCCGGTGCAGGGGAGGTTATGGCGAAATTTTTCAGAAATTTAGGGTGTTAGCCAAATTTTTGAAAGATTTGAAAAGTTCTTAGAAACTGAAAAGTTGAAGAACTTAAGCCGTGAAGAAAATAATGAAAGTTGAGTTGGTTTGTAAAACAACTTTCGGCTTCGTTCCTTTTCGGGGATGAAAAGTTTTAAGTGGGGGAGATTGTAATAACCCGGAAATTCTGAGCCAATTTAAATTTTTTATTTTGGCAATTTTAATGAATTTTGAATATTTAAAATGAATTATTTTAAATAATATCGATGAGAAATTTATTTTGAATAGAATTCAAACATATATATTTATATAGATCGTCGTTAGAATATAAATATTTTATTTTAATTATAAAAGGAATTGAAAATGGCGCGGTAGTTCGATAATTCGATTTCAAAGTTCAAATGACTGTACAAGATTCAAAATAAACCGGATTTTAGCGAAACCAAAAATATTAGAACCTGTTTGAAAATATCTTTTCTACGAATCTGAAAAATCAAAATTTCATAGTGGGAAACAAAAGTTATGCCCAGCTGAAAATTGAGAATAGTCGCTATGGAAATATACGCCTTAAAAGTAGCAATTTTGCATATGGATGAGTTTGGACTCGAAACCACTTCCATTGAGTTCAAAATGCCGTTTAGAACTCCGAAAAGTATAAGCTTCGATATATTCCGATATCCGGAATAGTGGCAATTGGCAGGAGCTTTTCGGTTAGCAAAACATAGCCCTTAAAAAGTGAAATTTTGCATATGAGCTCAGAATTCGACGAGATAATTTTTTCTGGATTCATAATGACAAATCATTGTTGAGTTCCAAAAGGCGCGTCGAACGGAGTTAGTATGTGGCCGTGCGAGCTAAAACAGTTCATGGTAAAACAGACAGTCATTTTACAAAGGAACGTTATTGATACGACCTCAGAATTTGATTTTGTTTTTTTGGATTCGTATCGTCTAATAATGGTTAAGTCCAAAAGGGCATGATTTTTGGAGTTAGCATGTGAGTGTGCAAGAAGAAATGGTGCGCCAAAATTGCATTTTTAGAGCTTATCAGAGCGTTTTTGAGAATTTTAACGGACGGTCAAACGAACTCGGAATTCAACGAAACTTATTTCGTTGGACTCGCCTTCACGTCTACTATCTTGTGTCCTTAATCCGCGGCGATTGGAGACAATACGGGAGAAACTAGCTTATAATCACTTTCCCTCTTTTTCTAATTCATTATTTCCTCCTTCCTCTTTTCTTCATTTTCCTCTTTAATGGCCACTGCCTCCTCCTTGCCGCTGCCGCCCGTCCTCCCGCTGCCACCGCAGCCGCTCCTCCTCCCCTCCGGCCACCCTCCTCCTCCTCTTCTCTTTCTCTCTCTCCCTTCACAAACCTAAACCCCAGGAGCCACCACCACGGGCCCCACTACCGCCGCCGCTTCCCCTTTGCGGCCTCCCCACCTCCAATCAGGTCCGGCACCGCCCACCCTCTAGCCCAGCTCCGACCGTGGGCCCCGCTACACCCAAAAACCCATTTTCACCAAAAATCCCGTTTTGCAAATAACACCCTGTCACTATTTCGCCAATAACTCCCAAACCGTGCATTTTTAGCCAAAACTCCTCTAGACCAAAGTCGAAGATCACTCTCTCCTCTTCGATTTGGCTATATGGAAGTCACATTTTGGATTGCGGAGCTGTTTGGAAAACGCGTCCGAAGTTGATGGACCTGCTGTAGTTTTTGGCTATTTCCGGCGAATTGGTGCAGTTTTGGAAGAAAGTCCCCTAGACCAAAGTTGTCCGGAATGGCGCATTTAGGCTAATGACCAGGTTTGGTGATGTTTGGAGGCCGTATGCAAGTTCTAGAGCCAGAGAGGCGAATTTGAGTGCGGAGAACGACAAAAGCGAGCGCGGCGACAAAGATTTTCTACATTAGAAGAATCATGATGAATTGGTTTAGCTCATGGGTGAGAACTCCTCACTTTTAATCTTGTTTTCTAGTTAAAAATATATATTAGGATGCAGACGGTGTTTAGTAGCACCCGATACCCGTCGTCCACAGACCATGGACTGCTTGTTTGTTTAGTTGATTGTTTGGTGATTGATTTATTTGTTTGGTTGATTAATTGGATTGAATTTGTTTGGAATGTGAAATGGGATTGATTAAATTAGTATGTGTATGGCGTAGGCCATTATTAGACCGGGAATAAGGCTAGGCCTTGTCCCGTTTCTAGTATCGTGTCGTTATGCCGCCGAAAATTTCTAAAATAAGTTAGAAAAATAAAAATATCATTTTATTGGATAAATGAACTGAATAGAATATTCATAGGTCGAATAGAATAATTTGGCCGTTAAAAATATTTTTTTTAACGTGAATGTGAATAAATAAATATTCATTTACAAACCGGACGGTTTGTTTATGTACACCTATTTGAAGGACATTGATTGGGACAATAAATTTTACACATCGCCCAACTGCACAAATAATATTCAGTGTTTGTGGATTGATACCCCACACGGGTGTTGGGATGATATTTGGCGTACACTAATCCCAATTATTTAGTTGTATGTCGATCGATTGGTCGACAGACTGTGTAAGCGTTAATTATTTATATTTGATGCTTATGCAGTTGTGTGGTGCACTTTGGATGATGGTTGATTATTTATCGTTGCTATTATATACATGTGTTGTATGGAATCCATATAATTAACATTATATGGTAATTGATTGGGCCTCATTCCAATTGGGAAAATAAAGAATATTATAAAATAAAGATTCATGTGTTGACAGTACTCATGTGTTGAGAATAGTCATGTTTGAAAGAAATATCAATTCATGTGTTGATTAAAATATTTTAACAATAAAAGTTACATTTTTATCATATATAAAATTAGAAACTAGCTGGAAAGTAGATAAGATGAGTGGTCTCCTTGGTATTGATCTGATGTTGGTTTCGGCCTTCGGGGTTAATGCTTAGGGAATCGTTCTCTTACTAATTTATGGTTGGAGTCTGATTAAAAATTTAACGATAGAAATCATAATTTTATATAATATATTAAATAACGAAAATAGTCACGTGTTGACAGTGTTCATTTGTTGAGATTAGTCACGTGTTGAAAGAGATATAGATTCATGTGTTGAATAGAATAAATATTCATTTGTTGAATAGAATAACGAAGTTATTGAAAAATATAAAGCCGTGTTGATTAGAGATGCGCTATTTTGACGCAAACGATATTTATATCGATTATATTTGTTTTTATAATAATTATAGAAAAGGAAGTGATTTCAAAATATAACGTTTTGAAAATATTATCATTTGTATATCGATGATATGGAATATTCAATTTCGATTCGAAGTTGAATATGAAGTTGAAATCGTTTCGAAAACGAATTTAAAACGATTTATAAAATAAGTTTTGAATTGAAATCGACGAAATATATAATATATATATATATATATCATATATATAATGGCCTGAATAGAACGCGCTGCGCCGCGACAGTTCGTGAATTTCGTCCATTGACTTCGAATAGATATTGCGGGAGATCCGACCGTCGGATTCTTCTAAAACTGGAACCGTTGGGTTCTTACCGAAAAGAGCTTTCTAAAGAATACAAGAGATTTGAAATATGACGGTTGGATTTGGAGATACGTCCAAATCAATTTCAGAAAATGTCGCTGTAAGTGCAGTTCGATGGCCGTTGTTGGAATCGACTGTACGGGCCTTGATAAAATTATTAAAAATATCAATAATTTGTGTAAAATCATAATAAATGATTTGAAAAGAATCGGGATGAAAAACTCCACATTTGTAAGGATAAAAATATATTTTTATCAAAATGAACTAGTTTATAACTAGAAAAATAAATTGGACTTGTGAATGGTTTTAATATAACCAGAGTTTCCAATATATAAATTGGAATGGATTTTAATCGAAATTATCTTCGGAATATTTCGATGTTGGATTTTGTGATTATACAGATATGGTTGGGGAAATTTGAAAGATATATTTATATCATTATTTCCAATACAATATTTGTTGGTTTCAGAATTTGATATTGAATATAAGCTGATATATTTTCTATTCAGAGCCTTATATTTAATGTCGAATGTGATTTGGGTTTGTCGTGAATGGTGTCTTCAATAACACTGTTCTTGAACCCAGTTTAGAAAAGAATAAATCTTTTAATTAAGATTTAGTGAAATTGTCCGGTTAACTAGTATTTAATTGGAATTGAATTAGAATTGATTTGTGGGTTTATCGTGAACGGTGTTTTAAATAACACTTGTTCTTTAACCCGATAATAAATAGAATGTGATTTGGGTTTATCGTGAGCTGTGTTTTAAATGACATTAGTTCTTTAACCCGGTAAAAGGAGTTTTAATGAATCTGTAATTAGATTGAAATGTGAATTGATAATTTAAATTATCAAATTTGGAAAGTGAGCGAGAATGGAGTATCATCAGTTTTTCTCCAAAGCGATAGTTAAATCTTTAATTGGATTTGAACGTGAAATGGTAATTAATTTTACCGATAACACCGTGGTGTTAGATATGGAGTATTACCAGTTTTGCTTCATGGGATGAATAGGTTGGGATTGGAAAATAAAATAAATAATTACTTCGGTGTGGTTCGCTAATCCCGACTAGTTTGGAAAACCTTAACATGGTTTGGAATGACATCCAAAGGAAGATTAAAGAATAAATTTAAAAGAATTTATCTTTGATAAAATTAATGGGAACCTTTCCCTAAGAATGTGAAATTTAGAAACTAACCGTAGGTTAGCTAAGAAGAATGATTTCCTGGGTATTGATCTGATGTTGGTTTCGGCCTTCGGTGTTAATATTTGGGGAATTGTTCTCTTGCCAAATTACGGTTAGTGACTGATGAATTGGAATGATGTGTATGTTGTGTTTGTGTAACATTTGTTTATTATATACGCGGGTTATTCAGAAAGGCCGAGTTTATACCCATTCTGAATAACCGATTCGACGATAAGTCGAAGGTGAAGACAGTAGTTGAAGACCGGAAGTCTTCACATCGTTTGGGTGATCACTGGTGATCTTGATTGGGCTGTACACCCAAGATGAGGGAATCAGTTGGTGAACGTCCAGACGTACTTGGAGATCGATGGATATGCGAGGAAAGTGCCTCCGGTTTCGTTCAGACCCAGAACGAACTTGTAAATGGATTGTGTGTCTGACATTGGATTTTATTCTGTGCTGATTGATCTCTATTAAATATACATTTGTTTGGCGGCGGAGAATATATTCTCTTGCTTAAAGCCCTTCTCTGAGACGTATGAGCTCAGAGGTTGTATATCGATGGACATCAATCGCATGGAGTGAATTGCCTATGTGGCATGCCTAAGTGGCAAATGATCAAGGCTTCTGTTGGAAAGCAAAGTCTTGTGGTAGATGATCAAAGCACTGCCTACGTGGCATAACTTTGTGTATAGCGTAGATTCGCGAGCCTCACACCTCGGTATGAGTCAAAAACGGGATAAGGACTGCAGGGAGAGCACGATGTTTCTTTCTAGCTATGGGTGGTGTCAGTGCTTAAACTGACTGACATTTATATTATTTTTATCTGTGTGGTTGTTGGAATGCGAGGCGCCTAGATTTTAGGTCTGTTAGGACCGGGAAACGTGTGTTCAGGAATACTAATCCACTAACGTAAGTGTGGACCGGCCCTGAAGCATCAAAGGGTTACCCAAAGTGTGTAGTCCTGAGGCATTTGCTAAAGTGTCTCGAAGCGGAGAGGAGCTTGCCCCTTGCCTCGACTCATGACGGAAATCCAATTTCCAATACGAGATATTTCGGTTTTATTTGTAGAGCCTAGTATGGCGACATGATATATGGTACCCATGCCGTCTATGATTGATATTTATGATTGAAATGTTTTGACACTATACACTTATAGTAGTATCAAATGATTTGTGTTAAACGTACCAAGCATGTTTGGCTATTATAAGGGAAAACTCTATCCTCCGACTTGCGTTGCATTGTGTGATGGGACCTGGGTCTTATAATAGCTTCATTTTTCCAAAAAAAGCATTGCACTATTTTGATATATGCACTAGTGTTCTTGGGGGGAAACCCGTTCCGTGTTATACGGCGTGGTCCCTTGAACTACCCTCTTTTAAAGTAAAGTTTTAAATATCTGTTTTAGTTCTCACACCAGTCACATGACTGACCTGGAGTTTATTGATTTAACCTAAACTCTGGGTGCCCTTATTTTCGACACGGACAGCTAGTAGTTTTGGTTTTGCAGATTTATATTCACAGGATCCTGATTTACTGCTGGAACGATGCTCGGAAAGCTCTGTATCCGTGTATTACTTCCAGTTGTGTATTGTATTATTTTTCCGCTGCGATGTATTTAAATGTAAATTAAACCTCTGATATTTTCTGTGTAATATTTATTCATACTCTATATATTCTTGTATTCTGATGGAATTGTTGTAATATACAATGAAATGTTCTTCTATTTGCGTTCTATTTTGTCGTGTTCTCAAGATAATCCGGGCTTTCCTTACCGGGGAAGTTCGGGTCGTCTCAAAAGTTCTCGAAAATCCCCAATTCAAAAGACAATGAAAGTTCTCACCACTTACCTGCTTTTCGTGGATTCAGATTTGTGATCTATAATCATGTCAGAAGAGAACTCTGCTACTTCCAACATCAATGCTACCATGCAATCTGCCGAACAGCTGATCAAGACAATCATCAGCCCACAAAGCCAATTAATCACTATCCAACTTGAAGAAACAAATTATTTTTTGTGGAAAACTCTGGTGGAACGCTATTAGCTCCAGCAAGATATATAATTGACAATCAAAATAGAGTCATTAGCAACGAATATACAAAATATCGTAGACAGGAAAAACTCATCAGTGCATGGTTGTTGTCATCCATCAGTCCAAGCCTACTATCTCAAGTCATAGGCTGTAAAACAACAAGTGATATATGGCTAACTATGGAGAAAGTATTCAACTCACAATCGGCTGCAAAGTCGCTATTTTATAAAAGACAACTACAAATAAAACTGTTGAAAAGAAAATCTAAGTATAAGAGAATACATATCAAAAGCTAAAAATATATGCGATATGTTGAAGGCTGCTGGCAGCAACATAGATGAAGCTGAACATGTATTGTCATTACTAAATGGACTGGGAGACGAATATGAAGCTGTAGTAGTCGTTATAACATCACAAAAGGCAACACCGCCACTGGACGGTGTCTGCGCTATACTATTCTCTCACAAAGCAAGAATCAACGACAAAAAGCCATTAGAAAGTGAATACTCACTTAATTTCACTACTAGCAACAGAGGGAAAAATCAAAGTAATAGGTACAACGACACTGGTCAAAGATGTGGTTATATTTACACTGGTCAAAGAGGTGGTTACTCTAATCGTGGACGAGGACGTGGCAGGTGGAGCCCTAACAACATACCTAAATGTCAAATTTGCGAGAAAGTTGGACACACTGCGGTGAAGTGCTACTTTCGATTTAACTCAAACTATGTACCAAATCAAGGTAACAATAATCAAAGAGGGAGCAATCCTAATGTCAACATGGTTGTGTCTCAAATAGAAGGGATAAATCAAAATAATAACAACAGAGCTTATAATCAAAATGACAAAGCCAAAGGAGAAGATATTCATGACGACAACTGGTATCCAGACCCGGGAGCAACAAATCACATCACTAGCAACTTGGAAAATCTTAATCTCGGAAACAAGGAGTATCGAGGTAATTAAACCATAAGCTTGGGTAATGGTAAGTGTGTAAAAATTTCACATGGGAAATGCTATAATTAATGGTAAAAAAACAACTATATTTAAATAACCTACTTAGGGTACCCAATGTTAAGAAATCTGATAAGCATATCACAATTTGCAAAAGATAACGATGTTTACTTTGAATTTTTCCCGAAATATTGCTTAGTCAGGGACATACTGACTAAGGAAATTTTATTGTAGGGGAACACTATTAATGGACTGTATTAGTTTAAAGCTGATGGTCAAGACAACAATACTAAAGACAAAAGCTGATACAATTCTGTCATGCTACTTGAAGAAAATAATAGAAGTACTTTTGATAAATGGCATTACAAGTTAGGTCATCCTAGTGTAAACGTAGTCAAAACAGTTCTTAGGAATAATAAAATTGTTTTTGATGATGTATCTTATCCCTATGTTTGCACTTATTGTCAAATGGGCAAAAGCCACAAACTACCGTTTATAAATTCTTTAACTAACTACACACAATCATTTGAATTGATAGCTACTGATCTATGGGGATCTTCCCCTGTTTGCACCGACTTTAACTACAAGTATTACATTTCATTTGTGGATGCTTGCACTAGGTACAACTGGATTTACTTTCTAAAAGCAAAATCTGACACTTATTCTATTGCTGTTAATTTTTCTAATATGGTTGAAAATCAGTTTAATACCAAAATTAAAGCGTTGCAATCTGATGGTGGCTCTGAGTAAAAAAACCTATGTGAATTCTTCAAAATTAAGGGAATTATACACAGAAACACTTGCCTATACACATCTGAACAGAATGGCTTAGTAGAAGGGAAACACGGACACATCGTGGAGACTGGACTAACTTTATTGGCTCATGCATCGCTGCCACTAAAATTTTGGTCAGAAGCTTTCAACACTGCCGTGTACTTAATAAATAGAATGCCTACAACAGTGTTGAAAGACTTAAGTCCCATTGAAAAACTATATAACATCAAACCAGACTACCAAAGTCTTAAAATTTTCGGACGTTTGTGTTTCCCATACTTAAGACCATACAACACAAATAAATTAAATTTCAGATCCAAACCATGTACATTTAATGGATATGCTACAAAGCAAAAAGGATACAGGTGTATAGATGAAAATGGCAGAATTTTCATTAGCAGACATGTGGTATTTAATGAAGAGGTATTTCCATACAAAAGTTCAGACATCAAAACCACAAATAAAGTAATCACAAGTAAGAGTAGCATACCTAGCATACCATACTATACAGACTCTCTAACAGGTACTAGCAAAGCAGTGGCTGCTGAAGGCAATCAAAACTGCACTACCGGATCAGTTACACCCAATACCAGCAATAAAGAGCCAATCAGACTCGCCAACTATTCACCTGAAAGACAACAAAAAGAAGAAAATGAGAGCCAAAATATTGAAAGCGACATCAGAATTACAAACAATAACAATATGCCAGCAACCACAGTCAATCAAGAGAGCCAATCAGAGACAAAATCTCCAACAAATATTGGGCATCCAATGATAACCAGGGCGAAAAGTGGTATTTTTAAACCAAAATTGCTCACAGCAACTATCAACTCAGAAGAACCAGTTACATACCAGCAAGGTGCATAATATGATAACTGGAGAGAAGCCATGGACGAAGAGTACAAAGCTCTAGTGAATAACCAAACATGGGAACTTGTTGAACTACCAACCAACAAAAATTTAATTGGATGCAGATGAACATATAGAACAAAAAGAAATCTAGATGGATCTATGCAAAGATACAAAGCAAGGTTGGCAGCTAAAGGATATACACATGAATATGGATTTGACTACAATGAAACATTTTCACCTGTAGTCAAACCAGCTACCATAAGACTAATTCTCATGATTGCTCTCACTAAACAATGGAATATAAAGCACTTAGACGTCAACAACGCATTTCTCAATGGAGTGTTACAAGAGGAAATCTACATGCAACAACCAAAGGGCTACATTCGGAAGACAAATTATGTATGCAAACTGAAGAAAGCAATTTATGGTCTAAAACAGGCCCCTAGAGTGTCGTTCGACAAATTAAAATCAACTCTAGTGACACAGTGATATCAACCAACTAAATCTGACATTTCATTATTCATCAAATCAAATAATTACTATACAACATATGTACTAATATATGTTGACGACTTAATTGTAACAGGGAACAATGAAGGTGAGCTAAAGCAACTGACTCAGTATCTAAATGAGCAATTCTCAATAAAGGATCTTGGCAGTCTATCATATTTTCTGGGAATAGAAGCCTAAAGAAGATCAAAGACAGAAATGGTTCTTAGTCAAAAGAAGTACATAACTGAACTCCTGATAAAGACTGATATGCATGAAGCAAAAACTTAACCAACACCCATGATATCTAGTCAACATCTCTCTAAAAACAGGGGAGAATCTATAAATAATATAAAGGAGTACAGAAGTGTTGTGGGAGCATTGCAATATGCAACCATAACACGACCAGACATTTCACTCAGTGTTAACAAAGTTTCACAATTTTTGCAGGATCCAAGGGATGAACACTGGAAAGCAGTAAAACGAATACTGAGATATTTAAAGGGGACTATACAGTATGGCTTAACAATAAAAGGAGGAAAAGAGTTAAATATCACAGGATTCACTGACTCAGACTGGGCAACAGATCCCGATGATAGAAGATCGGTAATAGGGTACTGTATCTATATAGGAGACAATCTAATATCATGGACATCGAAAAAGCAACCAACAATTTCAAAATCAAGTGCGGAAGCGGAGTATAGAAGCATTGCCAACGCTACATCAGAAATAATATGGTTGCAATCAATATTAAAGGAGCCAAATCTATTAAACAATCAAAAAGCAACAATCTGGTGTGATAATCAAAGCTCGATATACATAACAGCTAATCCTATTCAGCACGCACGAACTAAACACATAGAAATCGACATTCACTTCGTTCGAGAGCAAGTAAAGGAGGGAAAGCTACAAGTAAATTACATACCGTCTTACCATCAAAAAGCTGACATACTTACCAAGGCTCTCTCAGCTAAAAACTTTACCAGACTACGTGACGCCCTGAATATCAGGCCAATCGACACAAAATCAGCGTCAAGTGTAGCTAACCAGCGACCAGAACTTCAAATCGACAGCTTGAAGGCAAATATTAAAGCTACAGTTCGAATGAAAAGGGAGGAAGACCCAATTGAGGCTCATAGTTCGGATCCAGCACACTTAAGTCAAGTACAAAGTGAATGGAGAAAAGATCAGAAGTAAACTTGACATGGCCAACCCTAGGTTTGAAGGGGGGAAATAAAAGGAAAGACAATGAATTCTGGAATAGAACAATGAGTCAACAAAACATTTAATTATGGATAAGTTTGTCCTATACTGTGCCATGTCACATTGCCATAGTTATATTTTGCTTACCCAAAATAATGTATTTTACCATTACATTCACCTGTATATATATCAGGTCTTTCTGTTCTATTTTGTATCAAGCAAAAACAATTTCTTACTAAATAAAATAACAAGTTTTATAATTCTCTCAACTGTAGTTCCTCCTTCTCATCTGTGTCTTCAGCTTTTTTAACAATCTAGTTAGTAAAGCATCATATTTCTCTGTTGTTTTAGCCATGCAAATAGTTCAGAACACTGTACCTCATTTCTAATTTTTTTACTATGAGGATCCTACTTCCATTTCCAAAACATAATGAAGGAGCAAACAAAATTCGCATTTTATTCTCCTATAAAACATATAGTTTCACTTGACATGCAAATATAACATGCTACATATTATATATGTGCACCAATCCTTATATATGGTATATGTGGTATAATGTGTAATAATGGGTTTGTAAATCCTGCCATGTGACAGAAACAAACATGGCATGCGATCAGGTCCGGCCCAGAGGATAGCCCACCAAGCCTTCGGGCTAGAGTAGCCCACTAGGCTTGAGCAACATAATCCAATATTATTTCTTTAAAAAATATTAACATATAATCTGCGAAGCAAAGCAGTTATAAAGAAAGCTGTGGGTAAGTGGTAAGTGAAGAGCAACTGAATGCATAGTTCCAAGTTTGAAACCTGGTTAGGTTAGGCAGTTTTTTTTTTCACTTTTCCTCAAAAAGTTGGTCAAATGGGCTTGGGCAGGAATTATTTTATACCGGCTCTGCATGCGATCTCATCCACAGATATATCAACGCATGAAGGAAGTTTATTTATTTATTTTTCCTGATTTGCTTTATGTTTTTGTTACCTGAAGTGGGTGACAACTATTTTTCTTTTGAGCTGGTTATTGTACTTTCAGGGAAGGAACCGTTTACGGTATCTTAGTCGATAAATTTATGGTATTTTTTTTGATAATTCAGGTAATTACACCACAAACACTAAATCTAGAGGAGCCTGATCCAATTTTTGATGACAAATTCAGGCCTTTAACTACCTTAATGAAGTTTCCAATACAAGCTGCTCTTTCAAACTCTTTTGGCTTCGGAGGAACAAATGCATCACTTCTCTTCACATCTCCATCATAATGAATCACTTTTACGAAGAGCTTCCTGATCGCTCTTTTAGTGTATATATATTTGTCACATGATGTTTATATATATATATATATATATATATATATATATATGTATGTATATGAAAGAGCGCTTTAATTTATCGCGATAAATGTTTATATATATTCGTAAATGTTTATAAACTCTTCATGAATGTTTATATATTATTTGCAAACATTTATAATAAATATAATATTTGAAAGCTGCTTTAATTTATCGCGAATCACATTTACATTCGAGTTTATAAACTTTTATTTGCAGTATTCGTTGCATTTAAATATTTGAAGCTATTTTTAAACCAAATACTTTTGGCACTATAACCAAACCCTAAAGCAATATTTTACCTATGCAGATCTTCAGCCACTCAAACGCGATGAAGATAAAAATGATACGGTTGTCAATATAATGTACCGTATTGAACCATCGGTGAGATTATATTCGTAATAGGTTTACTTCGAATTAAAATATCATATGCTGATGTTTGTTTATTCTAACTGTGAGTGTGCAGGTAGTCTGCGATTTTGATTGGGAATTGGACGAGCTTGAAGTATTGTTTCTGACATACGATTTTCACAAAATTTAATCCTAAAATTGCTCTGAATCATTTTCTTTTATTACTAGGGGTTTGTGGATGACCTGATTAAAGATGAACAATTAGCTCAAGATCAGAAGGATGTGTTTAAGGTCAATAATTACTTCCATTTATCACCCCTTTTTGTTTTGTTATAATTTGACCTGGGAACTAAATATAGTGTTCAATTTGTTTAGCGCCGGTCTGGTAAGTTAAACTTGGTGTGTATTTTGTCAAGCAACAAGTAAGAAAAAAAAGAAAGTACAACGTGAGGTAAACATACTTTAATCTGCTAATAACTTTGTACTTTGTTGGCGGAAGTATACAATATTAAACTCTTTTGATACTTAAGCAAGGAAGCTAGGGAAAATGCAATAAGAAACATGGATGAAGAAACAAGGTCTGCATAGGAGAACATGAAGGTTTACAAATCCTACCCAGTCTCTCCAAATATGTTATATAACAACACTACGTATCGTTGAAGCTTTTCTGAATTCTATCAATTTTTCTTTGATGCTTTTGTGGATATATTCAATAATTTCTATCTGGCTTTGAGTTGATCCAAATTGGCTGAATTTTGATTCATTATTTGCAATGAGCCAAATGTGTTTTGAATATAAACAATCAAAAAAGAGGTGCTATATGCTTTCTGGATCATCGGGCTTATTCAACAAATTTATTATATCTATATGTATAGGGAATATCCTTGAATCCAACTGGTCTTGTTGGTTCTGTTGGTACAGTACCTGCAATTGTTGCTGCTAAAGGACTTTCTACTACCAATGCCAGATAATTTATTTATTTGGGCTAGTAAGTTTTCGTTACTTTTTTTTATTTGGATTTTGCTGCAAACTGATATTTGGTATGACATATACTTAGATTGTTAGTTGTGTCATGTAACACTATTTCAATCATCAATGGGAACAATCTATACATTGTGTGACGGCCCGCCCCGCACCAACCGACATTTACTCCAAATGTGCGTTGTACACATGTCCAGTTAGCACGGAACGGGTCGTCAGAAGGAAAAGGAAGAGGGAAATGAACATACAAGGAACCTGTAGAATGTCTCACAGCGCATAGAACAAAATATAATAATAACATACTTGACATAAAACAGGAGAGACAGTGCATAAGCTAAAAATCAGAACTAAGCATCATAGCAGCGGAAATCCAAAATATAGCTTATTACAACTTCCAAACCGTCTCAAAGCAAAAGCAAGATAAAGAAGATACAGTACTAATGCCCAAGTAGCGACCACCAACGACACAGGGAGAGTGTGTGTATATATATATATATATATCATACGTGGAAGCCTCCTGCCCGCCTCCGAATCAGCTACTCGCGCATCACCAGCTAACATGTCTCTAGTCTGCTCGTGTGAGCACCCAGAGTAATAAGAGGAGACATAAAACTCTGGGTCAGACATAAAGCCTGGTATGAGCGATAAGCATCTAAAGTGAACAATAATAGGTAGACTAAAACATACCTGAACCTGGACCTGCAACCAAAGGTTTAGCACTACATACTGTACAACACTCTAAGGTACCATATCAAATGATACAAAGATACAGAGGTGGGGGAGGTGTGCATGTCATAATGATGGCAAACAATCAAACATAGCATCCATCCTCACATCTCTCACTCAGTGCGTAAAGCATACGCTATTCACCACTTCGATCACCCAACATACCTTGCTACGATCACTCTGCCCCATGAAGTCATAAATGGCTTCACTGCACTGATAACGTAGCCACTAATTCCTCGCTATGTCCACTTGCCCATGGAGTTATTCACCCCATCTGCGCTGGCTCATAGCCTTACCAATCCTTACTATGTCCACTTGCCCCATGGAGTTGTTCACCCCATCTGTGCTGGCTCATAGTCTTACTACGCATCACCTTGCTCCTCAGGTCATAATGACCCTACTGCACTGATAACGTAGTCTTGCTACCATCACCTTGCCCCTCAGGTCATAATGACCCTACTGCACTGATAAGTAGCCATCATTCATTTTTTAGTGGTGAATCGAAGTTATGAACGTCGACAACTCCTTAGCACACGTCCCGCAGCAAAGTCCAACCATGAAGTGAACTCATTGGTTCCCAACTGGATCCTGAGCTCTAACTTCCCATATTGGACTACCTTTGCATCTCGGGTTATTGGTCAATACTGGGTCGGGTCGGGTTCCTCCTCAAGCCATCTGTTCGGGTCGGGTATCCTCCATCTGTTCGGGTCGGGTCTTCTTCTGATGCGGTTCGGGTCGGTTGTCCTCCATCTGTTTGGGTCGGGTGCTTCACCTCGGGTCGGGTCGGGTGCCATCTCCCCTCCAGCTCGTGCCTCCGTTCCGATCCGTCTCCTCATCCTTCACATGCTCCTATCTGATCCATCCTCATGCCTCCGCTCCGATCCGTCCTCCTTAATCTGATCCAATCCCAGTTCAATTAGCGTGGCCTTCCTTTTTGCCACTTTTCCCAAGTGTCAGGTTCCGATCCGATCGAATCCCTTGCCCAGTTCAACATGTCCGATCCGAGCCCCATATCCGATCCGAACCCTGCACTGTTTTTCTGAAACTGTTCCAGCAAGTGTTTATGCCATTCGACGACGTTTTCGACCATTCTAACTATTGAAATCAATCAGAAAGCATTTCATACAGTCATAGCAATATGCATAGTCAACCACAAACATCAAGACATCAATATGATAGGTTAAAATGGATCAAACATACCCAAAATCCCATATTTCCCCTTAAGCATGATTAGGTGAAACTAATGATAGGATTAGCAAAACTTAACCAAATTAACCCAAATTCATATCAGAGGTCTAAAACATCATTTAGGAATTTATGAACATTTTTCCCGAATTTTACCATGCTTAAATTCGCTAATTAGCACTAATTACCCTTAACTAGCCATAATTAGTGTAAAACTATGCAAATCACTCACCTTAGCCACAAATAAACTAAGATCTGAAATAATTCTCTGATTTGATGTGAATCTCAATGCTAAACAGCAGCTCCAATGTTGCTTTGGTGTAGATCTTCCTTGATTAGAGGTTGCTAAGCTTAATCCTTGACCAAAAGATGATTTGGAGGTGATTTAGAGGTTGGAGGCCATTTTTAGGGTTCCTTGGTGATAAGTGGAGGCTAGAAAAATGAAATGGAATGATTATCTATCTCATTTCAGCCTCCCCATAACCCTAATCCCGAAATGGGTTATGGGCCTACTCACTAATCACCTGATTTGGCCCGGTTAAGCAGTTTTTCACCCTCCAAACCTTGTTTCAGCCATATCTCCCAAACGTTAAGTCTGTTTGGCTATTATGACCACTCTACGGAAAGGTAAACCATCAAACGAATCTAATGGAAGTGGTTTCAGGTCAGAATTCCTTTCCAATCAAAAGTTATGGCCAAAACAGTACCAACTAGGGGCAAAATGGTCATTTAAAAATCGAAAAAAATCATAAGCATGGGAAATGACTCTAATAGATGTTTCCCAAAGTTACATGACCATACGACTTCATATGAGAAAGAAATAAATATTCTACGATCCTCCGATGCGTAGAATGCGGGTCATTACACTCTCCCCCCCTTAAGAAATTTCGCCCCCGAAATTCCCTAATCAAGGCACACACAAAGGTCCCGCATGCCTATCAATAATAAAACAACAATCAAACATGAAACAAGCAAAACAAGTCTACCCTAGCATGCGGAAAACTAAATGGAAAAGTAAATCTTACCAGATAAGGAGTTCTGGATACGCCTTCCTAATGCTCTCCTCTGTCTCCCAAGTACAGTCATTCTCGTCCTCGCCCCACTGAACCTTGACTAGCTTCACCGCCTTCCTTCGAAGTCGCTTCGTATCGTGCCCCACAATACGAATTGGCTTGCGGCTCCCAACCGCCTCGGGTTCTACTTCGAAGTCCTCTAACTGATCAGGTGAAATAGTCATATCTGAGTCGTGGACGAACTTCCTTAGTTGGGAAACATGAAATACATTGTGAACTCCCGCCATTTTCTCTGGTAAGCCAACTCTATATGCCAAATTCCCGACTAATTCAAGAACAGGGAATGGACCAACAAATCTTGGTGCTAATTTGCCTCTTCTGCCAAATCGAATCACGCTCTTTAACGGAGAGATCTTGACAAACACCAAGTCACCAACGGAGAATTTCAAGTCTCTTCTCCTCTTATCAGCATAACTCTTCTGCCTATCTTGGGCAGCTTTCATTCGTTGTTGAATGATCTTAATCTTATCGGAAGTTTCCCTCACCACATCTGGTCCAAGCACAAACTTCTCGCCAGTTTCTATCCAACATGATGGTGAGTTGCATGGTCTTCCGTACAAAGCTTCATATGGAGCCATACCGATACTGGATTGGTAGCTATTATTATATGCAAACTCTACTAGATGCAAATGGACATCCCATGATCCACCAAAATCCAATATACAAGCTCTCAAGAGATCTTCCAATATACGATTCACCCTCTCCGTCTGACCGTCGGTCTGAGGATAATATGCGGTACTGAGATGTAATCCTGACCCTAGAGCCTCCTGTAAGCTCTTCCAAAACCCACTAGTGAACAACGGGTCTCGGTCACTCACAATGCTTTTGGGTACTCCATGAAATCTCACTACCTACTTCATATACAATTCTACCAACTTGGCTGCCGTTCTGGTCGATTTGACTGGTATAAATCTTGCACTCTTAGTCAATCGATCCACAATTACCCAAATGCTATCATATCCCGACCTAGTCCTTGGTAAACCATCGATGAAATCCATCGAGAATTGCTCCCATTTCCATTCGGGAATCTCTAATGGTTGCAACCAGGCTTTTAAATCTCCCCGAGATCGCCGAGATGAAAAATCCGATATATTAGCCAAAATCTGAGATTTGGCAGCTAGTTTAGTTATAAGTGTTTCAAATATCACCCGAGATAGCCGAGATATTTTTCCGAGATATTGGCTAAAATCCGAGATTTAAAACCTTGGTTGCAACAAACCACTAGGCTTCTTTTGCTCGGCTTTAACTAGCTGGCAATTCATGTATTTGGATATAAACCTCCCAACGTCTCTTTTCATCCCTTCCCAGTAGTAAGTCTGCTTCATGTCTCGATACATCTTATTACCACTGGGGTGTATAGTCAGTTTTGAGTGATGACATTCTCTAAGCACTTCATCTCTCAAACCATTCACGTTGGGTACAACTAGTCTTCCATTCTTTCAAAGCCATCCATCTCGATCAAGCCCATACGCATTCATCTCCTCATCAATACCCATCTCTAACTTGGAGATGATTTCCAATAGGTTAGGATCGTCCCCCTGTCTAGAACCAATCCGCTCTATCAAAGCGGGTCTGATCGCCAAACTAGCTAGCATGACTGGATCCAATTCGCACCTTTGTCTTAAATCAAACCCCGCGATATACTCCAGTTGCTTCCATTCAAGAAACATTGCCCCTAAGCTGGCATATCTCCTACTCAAGGCATCGGCTACCGCATTACCTTTCCCAGGTGTATATGCGATATCAAAATCATACGAAGCCAAGAACTCTAACCATCTTCGCTGACGGAAATTCAGATCTTTCTGGGAGAAGAGATATTTTAACGATTTATGATCGGTAAACAACTCAAATCTTTCTCCCAAGAGATAATGTCTCCACATCTTCAGCGCAAACACGATCGCTGCTAATTCCAAATCATGGGTAGGATACTTCTTCTCATGCGGCTTTAGCTGTCGACTAGCATAAGCTACAACCCTACCTCCTTGCATCAACACAACACCCACTCCGGTACCACAAGCATCCGTGTATACCGTCATCTCTTCATTCCCTTTAGGAATGACTAACACTGGCGCACGCGTCAACTTCACCTTTAGACTCTTGAAGGCATCCTCACACACTCCGTCCCAGACGAAGGATTGATTCTTCTTAGTCAACTGAGTCAACGGTGCTGCTATCTTGGAGAAGTCATGGATAAACTTACGATAATATCCAGCTAACCCCAAGAAACTTCTTACATCTGTTGCATTCTTGGGTGTAGGCCAATCCTGTACCGTAGCCACCTTCGCAGGGTCCACGGCAATACCACTCTCTGAAACAACATGACCCAAGAATCTCATTTCCCTTCTCCAAAAATGACACTTAGAGAATTTCGCTTTCAATTGGTGTTTCCTCAACACCTCCATCACTATCCTCAAGTGTCCCTTGTGTTCCTCCTCTGTCCTTGAGTAAACAAGGATATCATTCACGAACACAAGAACAAACTTATTCAACTGATCTCTGAATACTCAATTCATAAGATCCACAAAATAGGCTGGTGCATTGGTCAACCCAAATGGCATGACCAACCACTCATAAAATCCAGACGGCGTCCTAAATGCCGTTTTCGGAACACTCTCATCCGCTACTCGTAGCTGATGAAATCCTGTCGTGAGGTCCAACTGGGAGAACACTCTAGCTCCTTCCAGTTGATCAAACAAATCATCTATCCGCGGTAGAGGATACTTATTCTTCCTCGTTACCTTATTCAACTCGCGATAGTCCACACACAACCGAAGGGAACCATCTGCCTTAGTGGCAAACACAACTGGTGCTCCCCACTCGGAGACACTCCTTCTAATAAATCCCTTCTTCAAAAGATTGCTGACTTGCACCCCGAGCTCTCGCTGCTCCCTTGGTGCCATACGACGAAGTGGCATCACTATAGGTCTGGCATCTTTCACTAAATCAATACGGAACTCAATCTCTCGGTGTGGTGGAAGCTCGGTCACCTCCTCGAAGACGTCCGGATACTGGCCAACCACGGGCACATCTGACAACTCATCCTGCGGGATGTCGAGGGAATTTACAAAACTAGCCATAACCCCATCACTAGGTAGACTACCAAACACTACCCTCCGCCCATCATCCGCCCTCACTGTCACCAAAAAGCCCTCACAGTCTACCACCACCCCGTATCTTTGGAGCCAATCAACTCCCAATATAATGCCATACCCAGTAAAGCCCAAAACAAAGCAATCACAAACAAACATACATCCATGACTCGATAAGACCAAATTCCTGCAAATCATACTAAGGCTAGTCGAACCGCCAATCGGGTTCGTCACAACCAATGGTCTATCGACTATCTCGGGTTCCAGTCCTAACTATCTACTAGGTCACTAGATATGAAGGAACGGGAAGCCCCAGTATCAAACAAAACTCGAACTGGTACATCATAAATAGAAAGCATACCTTGAATAACAACATTCTTTCCTTTCTCTGCCGCAGTTGGGGCGTTCGACGAAGAAGGAACAGCGTCAATAGCATATGCTTTCACAATCTACTTCTCCTTAAGAGGTTGCGGACACTTGTCCTTGAAATGTCCCACTTGACCACAGTTTAAGCACTTCTTATCCGCTGGCTTGGCCCGACAATCTTTAGCATAATGGCCCTTCTTTCCACAGCTGAAGCACTCAACATCCTTCTTGCTCTTTTTCTGGCCACCCTTAGATTGGTCCTGCTTCCTCTTATTCTGGGAGTTACTCTTGCCTCCACCGCCTGCTTGCGGCTTTGGCCCTTCTGCAGATGTAGCCTCAGTCTTTGACTTAGGGTAAAGACTCTCTGATCTCAAAGCTTTCCCCACAATCGATCCAAAAATCTCATCGATGTGGTTAATAAGCCTTTCCCCCAAGTACCCATCCAACCCAGTAATGAACTTCTCATTCTTCTTCTCAGGAGTATCGATAAGAGATAGTCCATACTTCGACAAAGTGTCAAACTCAGCAATATAATCCGAAACTGCCCTTCCGTTCTGCTTGAGTTCCAAGAACCTCTTAAACAACACTGACTTCTGGGCAGCTGGAATAAACTTCTCGCTAAAGTGAGCCTTGAACTGATCCCAGGTAACCTGATCTTCTGGAGTAGATGTTCTGATGGCATTCCACCAATTCATCGCTCGCCCTTGCAGCTGACGAGACGCTAGCCTTCTTTTCATCGCATCCTCAAGACCTAAGTCATCGAAGATACGGTCACAACTATCCATCCAGCCCTGAACATCCGTGGCCGACTCCGTTCCGTGGAACGGCTTTCCACCAAGATTAGTGTAATCCTTGCACAACTTGGCGAAATCGACCCTAGGCGCTTGCACTACTGGGCCAACACCAACTCCGGGATTAGGAACTGCCCCCTTGCACTTCTCTAAGCATGTCTCTCATGAGGTTAGTAAACATTGCCCTCATGTCAGCGGCATTCCCCTGGTTGGTCCCTCTACCAGCACCCCTCGTGTCTCGGCTCTTCGTCAATCTGAAAAAGGGAAACGATTAACGACCCCATAGTGGTGCTAGTGCAGTGCGACTTCATTCTTTATACTACTAATAGTATATATATATAGCTTTTGAAAACCAAAGTAATAGTAAATACGCGCTCTCATATTCGTACTATCTCTCCCTGGTGTCTTTCCCTAGGTTAACTACGCAACCTAGAGCTCTGATACCAAGTGTGACGGCCCGCCCCGCACCAACCGACATTTACTCCAAATGTGCGCTGTACACATGTCCAGTTAGCACGGAACGGGTCGTCAGAAGGAAAAGGAAGAGGGAAATGAACATACAAGGAACCTGTAGAATGTCTCACAGCGCATAGAACAAAATATAATAATAACATACTTGACATAAAACAGGAGAGACAGTGCATAAGCTAAAAATCAGAACTAAGCATCATAGCAGCGGAAATCCAAAATATAGCTTATTACAACGTCCAAACCATCTCAAAGCAAAAGCAAGATAAAGGAGGTACACTACTAATGCCCAAGTAGCGACCACCAGCGACACAGGGAGAGTGTGTATATATATATCATACGTGGAAGCCTCCTGCCCGCCTCCGAATCTGCTACTCGCACATCACCAGCTAACCTGTTTCTAGTCTGCTCGTGTGAGCACCCAGAGTAATAAGAGGAGACATAAAACTCTGGGTCAGACATAAAGCCTGGTATGAGCGATAAGTATCTAAAGTGAACAATAACAGGTAGACTAAAACATACCTGAACCTGGACCTGCAACCAAAGGGTTAGCACTACATACTGTACAACACTCTAAGGTACCATATCAAACGGTGCAAAGATACGGAGGTGGGGGAGGTGTGCATGTCATAATGATGGCAAACAATCAAACATAGCATCCATCCTCACATCTCTCACTCAGTGCGTAAAGCATACGATATTCACCACTTCGATCACCCAACATACCTTGCTACGATCACTCTGCCCCATGAAGTCATAAATGGCTTCACTACACTGATAACGTAGCCACTAATTCCTCACTATGTCCACTTGCCCATGGAGTTATTCACCCCATCTGCGCTGGCTCATAGCCTTACCAATCCTTACTATGTCCACTTGCCCCATGGAGTTGTTCACCCCATCTGCGCTGGCTCATAGTCTTACTACGCATCACCTTGCCCCTCAGGTCATAATGACCCTACTGCACTGATAACGTAGTCTTGCTACCATCACCTTGCCCCTCAGGTCATAATGACCCTACTGCACTGATAAGTAGCCATCATTCATTTTTTAGTGGTGAATCGAAGTTATGAACGTCGACAACTCCTTAGCACACGTCCCACAGCAAAGTCCAACCATGAAGTGAACTCATTGGTTCCCAACTGGATCCTGAGCTCTAACTTCCCATATTGGACTACCTTTGCATCTCGGGTTATTGGTCAATACTGGGTCGGGTCGGGTTCCTCCTCAAGCCATAGGTTCGGGTCGGGTATCCTCCATCTGTTCGGGTCGGGTCTTCTTCTGATGCGGTTCGGGTCGGTTGTCTTCCATCTGTTCGGGTCGGGTGCTTCACCTCGGGTCGGGTCGGGTGCCATCTCCCCTCCAGCTTGTGCCTCCGTTCCGATCCGTCTCCTCATCCTTCACATGCTCCTATCCGATCCATCCTCATGCCTCCGCTCCGATCCGTCCTCCTTAATCCGATCCGATCCCAGTTCAGTTAGCGTGGCCTTCCTTTTTGCCACTTTTCCCAAGTGTCAGGTTCCGATCTGATCGAATCCCTTGCCCAGTTCAACATGTCGGATCCGAGCCCCATATCCGATCCGATCCGAACCCTGCACTGTTTTTCTGAAACTGTTCCAGCAAGTGTTTACGCCATTCGACGACGTTTTCGACCATTCTAACTATTGAAATCAATCACAAAGCATTTCATACAGTCATAGCAACATGCATAGTCAACCACAAACATCAAGACATCAATATGATAGGTTAAAATGGATCAAACATACCCAAAATCCCATATTTCCCCTTAAGCATGATTAGGTGAAACTAATGATAGGATTAGCAAAACTTAACCAAATTAACCCAAATTCATATCAGAGGTCTAAAACATCATTTAGGAATTTATGAACATTTTTCCCGAATTTTACCATGCTTAAATTCGCTAATTAGCACTAATTACCCTTAACTAGCCATAATTAGTGTAAAACTATGCAAATCACTCACCTTAGCCACAGATAAACTAAGATCTGAAATAATTCTCTGATTTGATGTGAATCTCAATGCTAAACAGCAGCTCCAATGTTGCTTTGGTGTAGATCTTCCTTGATTAGAGGTTGCTAAGCTTAATCCTTGACCAAAAGATGATTTGGAGGTGATTTAGAGGTTGGAGACCATTTTTAGGGTTCCTTGGTGATAAGTGGAGGCTAGAAAAATGAAATGGAATGATTCTCTATCTCATTTCAGCCTCCCCATAACCCTAATCCCGAAATGGGTTATGGGCCTACTCACTAATCACCCGATTTGGCCCGGTTAAGCAGTTTTTCACCTTCCAAACCTTGTTTCAGCCATATCTCCCAAACGGTATGTCCGTTTGGCTATTATGACCACTCTACGGAAAGGTAAACCATCAAACGAATCTAATGGAAGTGGTTTTAGGTCAGAATTCTTTTTCAATCAAAAGTTATGGCCAAAACAGTACCAACTAGGGGCAAAATGGTCATTTAAAAATCGACAAAAATCATAAGCATGGGAAATGACTCTAAAAGATGTTTCCCAAAGTTACATTACCATACGACTTCATATGAGAAAGAAATAAATATTCTACGATCCTCCGATGCGTAGAATGCGGGTCATTACACATTGTCTAGAAAATTGGATGAAATAATTTGAAATTGCACCAAAGTACTATAATTAATAGTGCTGACAGATACTGTTAACTCGGCCTTTATCTGACTACAGCTTCAGCATGGCCAACAGTTTCAGCTATCCAAAGGTTTTAGAAAAAATAGTTGTGCAGTTTAGAAAGAATTGCTAATGATAGAGTTGGGAAGAGTGGAGATGTTAAGCATGCAGGTTTGTTGATCCTATTATCTGAACAGTTTTAACTTTGTGTGAACTACCATGAATTCTTAGATGGCAACTCCCATCATGAATCTGTCGACGAGTTAATCCTTCAGAGTAAATTTTCATTCCATATCCTATCTATTATAATTTCTTTTTGCTGCTTTCTTTTCAAAACGACGGGGTTATTGTGTGAAATACTTCGAATGACCAAAAATCTCACATAGGAAGTGGCCCAGCAAGCGGGGTGTAGGCCCCTCATTCGGAGGAGATTTCACTAAAAAAATTTGGAACAAAAAAATTTGGGTGAGCAGTAACATACTTTATTGCCATTTAAAAAATATTTATGTGATTAATTGTGCTGTCTACTGTTGCAATTCTTGTTGTTCGGTCACATGAGGTTAAAGAAGAAGGCTATGAGATTGACCATGATGTAAAGCTTATTATGTCTTTTCTGCACCTAACTATTGTGATCAGGTGATCTCACTTTCATTTTTTGCTTGAGCTACATATTTCTTGGTCAATATTGTTTGAATTTTGCTGTATGTTTAGTGGCAACTAGTATGAGTTTTTTTAATATGATTGAAGTTAATGAAGTGCTGACAATTATGGCAACGCTACATATACTATTAACCTTTTCTAGCCAAATATAATGCATTTATACATACAACATACGATGGCACTTATTCTGTTAAAAACATATCTAATTAAAGTATAATGAAGTACCAACAATTATGGCATCGTTACATGTACCATTAACCTTTTCTAGCCGAATATAATGCATTTATGTATACAATATACAATGGCAGCTATTCTGTTAAAACTCAACAATTTATTTCACTTCTGAAATTCCTAAAGTAATCATTATACATGAAGTGCATTTTTTTTTGTTCATGCCAGGCTAGACATGCATCTTCCTTTTTTGTTTTTGCCTTGATTTTTTGTTCTTGGGTTGAAAAGTTTCCCTGCAACTATTCTGTCAGTTTCATTTCCAACGGTCAATGAAAATAGCTTTTTTTATCTCAGCAGTTAATCTTTACAATTGTTGCATTATATTATAGTTTTGGTATATTGTTAAATTTTGCAGATGGGTATCAAAGGAGCATACATACACTTTAAAGCACCTGAAATGAAGCCAAATATTGTTCTTTACTCGGCTGTGGTAAGTAAATCAAATATAACTACATATTATTTTCACTGAAAATGGTTCAAACACCAAGGATACAAGGATTGTACTTCACCAATATTGTTAGAAGATAAATGGAGCCGCACTCAATAACAATTGAAAGTAAAAATGCGAAGATAACAAAATGGAGACAAGGTGTTAGAGTGGTTCATCCTTGTGTTAGGCTTACATCCACTGTAAATGGAGTTTTCATTGTCATGATGATGATTACAAGACATATCAACTCTTGTTCTTTATACATCTTCTTATTCTCTCAATATATTCTCACTTTTACATGCAAATCTCGCTTAGATTCACATGATTCAATGGTGGAATGGCAGGATCTATAATAAAGGAGGACGAATAGGCGACGGATCCGGAGAATATCTCTGATCTTTTGCACTTATAGGATTTTAACGGACGCCATGGCCAAATAGATGAAAGATCTTTGAGTGATAATGATGATCATGGTTGGAATGTTTAAGGAATGGCTAAGGACGGAATTTAGCAATACTTCGTGGTGGCTCCCGTTCTCCCTTTTCCAGTGGCAATTATGGTTTATTTATAGGTGAGCCCCCCCTCCGCCAAAGAAATGAATTGAAGTCCATATTTGTAGGCTATAGATCGTTTGTCTTATTAATCACGAACATGCCATTGCTTAGCTGTACACAACTGGTGACAGCTGTTTCCAGCTATCCTGTGCGAGCGACTGCATAGGAGCGAGTGACATATCCCCACGTTTGGGCCTTCGTAACATGGCCCACATTCATCATCTGACTGAAGTGCTCATATCTGATGGTAGACGAGCGGTTGATCAAAACTCGTAAAGCTAATATGTGTGTGATCGCTCTAATCGTAGCGCTAGTGAATATTAGGGAAAGAGAGAGAGTTTGAGGTTGTAGTTCTATGAGCGGATATGGGGTCCATGGGCGGTTTCGTGGTCGAACGATTGCAGAATGGATTATGTGACTGAGACCAATTCTCTTCTTTGTTCTATGCGACCGACTTCTTTGATGCAAGAATAGGCGACTTTCTTGATATAGGCGATCTCTGCAGAATGTGCAGGTGTCAGTGTCTTTAGGCATTACCGTTCTAAATGCACGACCTCTCTGTACAATCATGCTGCACTTTATGACTACCCCCTGCTCTCGTGCTCGAGCTGTGGCCCGTTTTTAACCTTGCTTTGAACGAACGACCTTGGTTGAGGCATGCGTGCACGAATCTTGTGAATGCTCGTTCTATGGCTCTAATATGAATTTAATTCTTCAATGCACATATGAGCCTTAAGCGATAAACATTTGCCCCTCGAAGTTTGTAATTCTCAGCTTGCGAAGATTACATGCTTCGAAATAATGAAATGTAATGTCAATTGACAGATTAAGTCCATTCCCTGTAAGACGAGCACACTTACTAACGTTCTGTGCTTATTGAATATCTTTACAGTCTTTCGTGCACAGACATAACTGTTTGCTGACTGGGTCTGATGGGCTATCTTCCGGGATAATTGAACGTTTTATACGGGTCTGACAAAGCGGTCGCATCACTTTAATTTGAAAGGGATTTTTAGTCTTCTTTAGATGTTGTCTCTTCGTTTTCCCGCTCTTTGTATATTTTGTTTCTCTAAAAAGCTTGTTTTAATGGTGGCTCTGCTGTAGGAGATTCCCCGTTACCTCCGATTATTACCTTTCTTAACTTGCTATCTCGCCTGATCTTTCTAGACTGAATTCCCTCAATTCCGAAATTGGTCAGAGCGCTTCCTCTTCCAAATCGAACTCGTTTGCTAGTATGTAAGTAAATTTATCCTTTAACTTTGCCTCTTGAGTTAATCCAATTTGCCACATAAAAGTTCCTGATTGGTAAAAAGCCGAACTATCTGACCATATATTGAAGTTTTAACCAATTTGACTTAGTATGTTCAGGAGTTTGAACATAATCGTTTGTCAGACTTGATTTGCACAATAGCCCCTTCTTGTTCTTCGATTGCAACGAAATGTTTACAGGTTGCTTGCTAGAATGTCTCTGAAATGACGTTTTTAATTTACCATGCCTTCACTAGATGCTTGATGAAATGCCTGTATTACAGAACTTTGATTTTGCTGCCATTGCTTTATGTTCTGATTGTTGCTGGCAGCATTTATTTGCTATGTACGACCAATAGCTATTGATAATTGAATAGGCCATAACCTTTATACGTGCAAGGTTCATGAGCGACCAGTTAAATCTGGTTTGCTTTTGTTGGCTGAATTTTCTTTATAATGCTTAACCCGTAGTGGCAAGTCCCACCACATACTTTTGGGCTTGTTTGTATCGCCAGTAAGTTTTAGGGAGATATGTTTGATGAAATGCTTGATTTGAAAGGCACGTTTGCTAAAAAGTTACTTTTCCTTTATTATTTGCAACCTGGCTATAGCTTATTTCTCAAACATATCTATCCATGTGGAAATGCAAACTAAAAACCAATCTAGTCAAAGCCTCAAGGAGGGTACTATGTTCGAAGAGGACAGAGGTTCTGGTCAGGTGGCTGAGTTTGCCCCAATTGCTGTCTATGTTGGTCAAGTTTATCCTCAACCCCGACTCCTTGAATGGGTGCCTTCTGCTAGTCGTAAATCGACGCTCGCATACGACTTATACCAACAAATGTGTGCTCGTTTCGGATTTACGAAGGATGAAACCAGATTTCCAAGGAAAGATGATTCACCTGATCGTCCTTCCCTGGGTATCTATCAGTCAATCATCGTATGTCGTCCAGTGGAGTGGTTCCTCCTTTTAACTCCTACTTAGAGTCCGTTTTGCGGTGCTTGGCTACTGCTCCATATCAATTGCATCCCAGCGGGTATCACATTTTACTAAGGCTATACATGCTTTTTATGAAAGTCAAGCAACGAGCACCTACATTTCAGGATATCTGTTCCTTATATGCTTTCAGAAGAAAGGAGGCAGACGGTCTCGCTTTCATTTCTATGGAGGGCAGATATTGCAGAATCATTACTGGTCTAATAGATGGTGTCAAAGGGTTTCTAGATCAATTTTTTTATGTTCAATGTCCTATGAGCTTTTATGGGCGGTGAATGGAAGGAGGTAACTGCCTTCTGCCTTGAATTTCTTCTTCTTTCCCCTTAAAAAAAATAAAAAATTGATTATCTTCCTATCTGGCAGCAATTCCTTCCGTTGAAGGCTTTGTCCTTGACTAGGCTCTTCTTGACTCTTTGGTTGCTATTGACAAGACTGAAAGAAGCAGACATGTGTTGCTTTTAGAAGAGAACCTTCGTAAATATCAGCTACTGCATCCTTCAAGATCTATTAAGAAAACCTTGGCTTATGCGCAAAGTGCCACGGGCAAATCCTTTACCAAAAAGAAGCGCCTTGTCCAGGGTGATTGCAACCAATCTTCTCCAGAATCTCCCTTGTTTTCAGCTATTGAAGGGAGTGATAAAAGAGTGAGTGAACACAAAGATGGTACAAGAGATGATATAATTTCTGAAAAGATTACCAAAAATCCTGTTCCTTTTTTTACTCAGGAAGAGAATTCTACAGGGAATTTCGGAGGCTTCAGAGATTTGGATCCATCAATTATCTTAGTCAGGGTGATACTGTGACTTCTGATCCTGCTATGTTTATCACGGAGAAAACTCAAAAACCTGCTCAATGGCCTGGGAAGGCATTCGATTCAGGGGCTCCCAATAACATTGGTTCGTTATCGGGTGTGCACTGAAATAACTATTATGGGCACTTTATGCTTTCCTAAAAATCCTATAGTTTCTTTGTGTGCTTGCTAAAATTTTGTTTTGTTCCCTTGGCCAGGTATGGATATGCCACACTCATTATCAGATAGTTTCTTTCAGCAAGCTGGCACTATTGATCCACAAAGTCTATTACAATCTCGCCTTTCCCGTCATTTGAAGTGCTCCCAATCGTCCTCATGTTCTCAACCTCAATACATTCTCAAACTTCCACTGACTGATTCTTTAGGGAGGGAAGGATCCGATTATGTAGGGGCATTGGACAAGGTCAATGAAAGTGGGTACCTTGCAGAAGAAGAGAAGAAGAAAAGGAGTAGGAACGACCGTGGCAAAAGTGAGATTCACAAACATTCCTTATCGTCTGACTTTCTGGAACCTGGAGCATCTGATTTTCTGGAACCTGTTGCTCCTATTTTCCCTGAGCGATCCATCATTCCAACTTCTGCTCAAATCCAAATAATTCTCAGTCGACCTTCTTATAAGCTTTCACTTGGTAACTTGATGCTTAAGGATCGTTTCAGAGATTGGGATTTAAGAGGAATGCATTTTGACTTAGATATGCATCCGAATGATAGACGAGATGCTGTTGAAGGTTTAAGTACTATAAAAAATTGCATGATTACCCAGTTTAACATTGCCAGGAGTCAACTTGAAACACGGTTGAATCTAGCCATGAGCAATGTTGATAGGCGGTTAGAACACTGGGCCAAGTTTGGTTATGAGTTCCAGAGATTAAACGCCCGGCATCTTGACCATACCGACGTCTTGGAGAATGACAAAGCTGGATTAGTTCACTTGATCAGATTTAACGAATCTGAAATTGCCTCTTTAAAGAGTAGGAATGTTAAAGTGAACAACTTGAAAGCTAGAAATTAGGAACTCAAAAGGAGGCTCGGGGCTGTAAGGGGAGAGCTTCGGGAAGCTCAATCTGCCCAAGAACTTGATGAATGTCAGTTGGCTTTAGAGAGTCGGGCTTCGGCCTCTTATCAACATGGAAAAGTAGTTCTTGAGGGTAGGATTAATTCTCAAATTGAGACTCTTAGGATTCTGAAAGAAAGCAAGATTAAGTTGCGCAAAGAACTTGATGAAGCCAAGATTAGGGCTGACAATAATCTGTTCCAGTTTTATGTTTATGGTGTTATAAGTCGCGGAAGCTTAAGTTATCTGAAAAAGGAATTTCCACGGACTTTGGATCTTGTTTGGGAACAAGTGCTCTTATACTCTGGTGGTGCCGATGATGAATATAAGCAGGAAAACCTCTTGGAAGAAGAAGATCGTAAGGATTTGGCTGGAGGAAAGAAGAGATTGGAAAATAAGCGAGCTTGATCATACAAGGAGAAAACCCCATACGTTACCTCTACTCGTAACCCCATCCGGTCTTATTGATATTGAAGCTTTAAGCTGTCAAACTCCCCCTTTAAATTATCCTGTTCAAGATGCTTCTGGAGTTCGACCCATTAAGGAACACATCATTCAAGAGGATGTTCTTAAACTGTTAAACAATGCGTGAGTCATGATGATATTTCTTTAAGTGATCACGGGATCAACTTTACATATCCAGTAACCCCAGGTAAAATTGATATCTATCTGTCCGCGCTGGATTTGGATTATCTTACCTCTTCACCTAGGTTTGCTGAATTTTGTGCTTGTTATTCGTTTGCACCAGGTCCACCCTTGCCACCTCTTTTGTCTGCTAGCGGTACCGTTATTCAAACTACCACTGTTGATTCTGTTTTAGCGTCAACTAACATTAGCCTGCTCACCACACCTTTACCAGGCGACCCAACACTGCTTAACATGTCTGATCTGGAAGACGAGGATGAAACTTGGAACACTAATGCCATGTCTGCTCTGACATGCAGAAGGAAGTTCATTGCAAATAGCCTAGGAGTTATTAACTTTCCACTCCTGATAGTCCTTGCGTAGACAAAAGATCAAAAGATAGATGTTAAACAGTTGGTTCATCTCCCCCTTTCTCTGTTAAGAAGTAACATTTGTGACCCTTATGTTTCAATTTCAATTCACTCTCTTATTATCATGTACTTAGACCGATTGTATATGCGGCTACCGGTCCTCGCCTAATATTTTGTGCTCATACTCTTACGTTATAACGTTCGGTATTATAATGGTTTCGCCATTCGTTTTTACGAAAGACAATATCTTATGGGGATTTGATTTTGTTAGTCAAATGATTCCATCGGGCGTTCGATCTTCGTTGTAATGTTGTAGCTAACTTGTGAACCGACCGACTTTTCATGAATTTTCACGGTTATAGCCGCGACTTTATTTTTGGTCGGTCAGCTCGTAATTATTAGACTAGTACTCAATCGTATTTCCCGCTAACCTGGTAGTACAAGCCCTTCGAGGATTAGATTTTTAAATACACAAAGTTATTAAGTTTTTTTTGTGTGTGCCCCCATGGGAGGTCTTGGGTTTCAATTTTTGATCCAAGTTCGGTTTTGTTTGTTCTGATTTTTCTAGAACCAAAAAACCTTGTTGGATAACCCCTTTCGGCTAGGATTTCTGTTACCCCCTTTCGGCTAGGATTTTTGTTACCCCTTTCAGCTAGGAATTTCTGTTTGTTTTGGTCCTTCCAGCCTAGGTTTTTTTCTAAATCTTTACGCTTTATCCCGAGAGGTGGAAACTAGTTCCTCTTATCGAGTTTTTGTTCGATTCGAAGAATTAATGTCCTGCACCTAACAAGGTGCCTCTTTTAGGATTAGCAAAAAGAAATTTTAAATATTTTGGACAAATTTGATACTATCTTTGTATTTTCCTCAAACCTTGACGTCAACCCCTTCAATGGATGCTTGCTGAGAGTTTGGCGTGTTTCATAATGAAAAGTGCAGCTTCCTGACTTGCTGTTTGTTTACCATGATTTTCACTGCTAGGCCCAGAGCAGCTTATCCTCTTGAAGCGATATGCTTATTTAGCATGATGTTTTCGGTCTTCAAGTTGCTTTGCTTGGAATGTGCTCTGGGAAACTTTCTGTTATGGTTTAATTGGAGATGAGCAATTGCTTCCACTATGCATATAATTAAGAAATTGGCCTTTAGTATGGTCTTACAATCATGTCATCTACGTAAGCACATAATTTTTGGTTTATACAACTTTTGTTTAATACAACATAAGTGAATCATCTGCTAAGAATATCGTAAGTAAAAGAGTAGAGTAGAACGACTACTGGTTCTTAAGTAGTAAAGCAAAGTAAAGTGATAGGGGTCGCTTTCTCAGAACCACTGTAATTATGATGCTGACCACTGATCCTCAAATAAATGCTGGCCTTGGATCGGTTTGAGCAATCTGCTCATTATTTGTTGCCCCTTGCTTGTGGAGAGTTGGATCAATGTTCATGGGCTTGTACATATTGTTGTAAATGATTCTTCCTGACCAGCTCCTCGATTAACGATTTTAAATGCCTACAATCATCTGTATCGTGCCCTGGCTGGTTATGAAATTGACAAAACTTTCCTGACCTTAGAGCAACATCTATGACCTGCACTTGTTTTGGGGTTGGATACTTCTCGGTATCCTTAGTTGCCATGAAGATATTCCTTATGGTGTCATTAAGGGGAGTGAACTCAGAGTTCTTAAAAAAGAGTAGCTTCTTCTTATTCCAGTTATCTTTTCTTTCGTCGCTCCTTTTCCGACTATCAAAACTACCTTGCGCACTACCTTTCCTCTTTAGTTGTTCACTCATCGAGTTCTCTTCAGTGCTCACATATTTTTCAGCTTTATTAAGTATCTGTTCGAGTGTGCTTGGTTTCTTTTTCTTAATCCATCGTCCTAACTTAGTCTTTTTACATATGGCCTCCTTCAAAGCCATCAGAACTAGTCAGGGCTCATAATTTTCAACTTCAGCCACTGCCATGTTAAAGCGGGTGAGAAAATCTTTGATGGACTCTCCTGGTCTTTGGTGTATTTCACTTAGCTCCATGACATCCCGGATTCTAGATATTTGGAATCTGAATTTCTTACTGAATAATTTGGCTAAGGTAGCGAAGTCACCATAGACTTCGGTAGTAGCTTTATGAACCAGAGATAGGCAACCTCCTCTAGATAAGTCAGAAAGTATAAGCATTTGATCTCGTCGGTGGTGCGCGCCCCCTCTATATGCTGATCGTATCTGCATATGAACGTATTGGGGGTCGCTTGTCCCTTTGTAGGGTTGCAGTGTTGGAGGCTTAAATTCTTGTGGATTTATAGTCATTTTGATTCTTTCGGTGAGTGGGGTCTTAGTAGGAAAAAATTCCCACTCCTTTCGATTATCCTCCCATTTCATGCTCTCCTTCACAATTTCACGTGCCATTTCTAAAATATGTTCCTGCTCTTTGTTCTGACCCCTGGAATAAGTGCTTTATTCCTTGCCGACTCCTTGCCCAAGTGTGTAATTACAATCTGGAGATGGGGAATATGGGCTCTCTTTTGAGAGAGATGCCCCTTTTATAGGATCATCCGATCGTTGAGAGGTTGTGCCATCAGAATAATTGCACATAGGTGCTTTAGCCTTTTTGTGGTCCAGATTAGCATGATATATAACTTCCCGAATAGAATTTCCCTGTTTTGCACTCGAAGCAGAGGATTTTGTATCGTAGGCTTGACTTGTTCGAGTAGGTAAAAAAAAGTGGCACTTAGAGTGGCTTTTGCAGTAGTGGCTTGAATAGCGAACATCGACTCAAGTTTCTTCAACATTGCGCTGTTTGCAATGGTTATCTGACTCGTCAGTCCCGCTATCGCTTCTTCCAATTCCCATTTGGTTATAGCAACCTTGACTCTTGACGATTCTCCTATCTCGAAATGAGTGGTGTGCGATGGGACAATATTAGTATTGTCGGTGGGATCATTAACTTAGCAAATGGTTTCCTTGGTATACCCATGATTTCAAGCAAAGTTTTCTGAGAACATCTCATTGAATTTTAATAGGGAAGGATGCAAATATGGCCCCATGGTGGGCGCCAAATGTTTTCACCAAAAATGGTTCAAACACCAAGGGTACAAGGATTGTACTTCACCAATATTGTTAGAAGATAAATGGAGCCGCACTCAATAACAATTGAAAGTAAAAATGCGAAGATAACAAAATGGAGACAAGGTTTTAGAGTGGTTCATCCTTGTGTTAGGCTTACATCCACTGTAAATGGAGTTTTCATTGTCATGATGATGATTACAAGACATATCAACTCTTGTTCTTTATACATCTTCTTATTCTCTCAATATATTCTCACTTTTACATGCAAATCTCGCTTAGATTCACGAGATTCAATGGTGGAATGGCAGGATCTATAATAAAGGAGGACGAATAGGCGACGGAGTCAAGGGAAGTCTTCGATCTTTTGCACTTATAGGATTTTAACGGACGCCATAGCCAAATAGATGAAAGATATTCGGGTGATAATGATGATCATGGTTGGAATGTTTAAGGAATTGCTAAGGACGGAATTTAGCAGCACTTCGTGGTGGCTCCCGAGCCCCTCCTTGAAGAAATGAATTGAAGTCCATCTTTGTAGGCTATAGATCGTTTGTCTTATTAATCACGAACATGCCATGCTTAGCTGTAGCCAACAGGTGACAACTGTTTCCAACTATCCTGTGCGAGCGACTGCATAAGAACGAGTGACATATCACCATGTTTGGGCCTTCGTAACATGGACCACATTCATCATCTCACTGAAGCACTCATATCTGATGGTAGACGAGCGGTTGATCAAAACCTGTAAAGCTGATATGTGTGCGATCGCTCTAATTGTAGCACTAGTGATAGTGATAGATTAGGGAAAGAGCGAGAGTTCGAGGTTGTAGTTCTATGAGCGGATATGGGGTCCATGTGCGGTTTCGTGGTCGAACGATTGCGGAATGGATTATGTGATTGAGACCTGTTCTCTTCTTTGTCTTGTGCGACCGACTTCTTTGATGCAAGAATAAGCGACTTTCTTGATATGGGAGATCTTTGTAGAATGTGCAGGCCTCACAGTCTTTAGGCATTACCATTCGTACGCGACCTCTCTGTACAATCGTGTTGCACTTTATGACCACCCCCTGCTCTCGTGCTCGAGCTGTGGCCCGTGTTTAACCTTGTTTTGTACAAATGACCTTGGTTGAGGCATGCGTGCACGAATCTTGTGAATGCTCGTTCTATGGCTCTAATATGGACTTAATTATTTAATGCACATATGAACCTCAAGGGATAAACACATATTGACATTGATATTCAATATGAGTTATTTTGATTCATCATTCAATTTTTTTGCACTTGCACCCAAATGTAAAGCCAATGGCATATGCAAGCAATTTCCTCAGAATGTTCGCTTGATTGCTTGCCCTCTTCTTCTTATGCGTTATGTGCGTTTGACTAATTTAACATGATATCGGACTGATTATCCTTCACGTATCCAACTTTTCGAATTTGATTCTAGAGGTTTCTGGTCCTGGCAACATGGATCTAATTTTGGTTATTTCTAGATTTAACAGTTCCTTTTTATTTCTTTACATAATGTTTTAGGGCAGTACTGGGAATCAGAAATGCTAAAATGAAAGAGCCAGATGGTGGGATGTCCTTCAATAACTGGGACTTCTAGAATAGCTCAATTAGGCATTTAGCATGTAATTATCTGATAATCATTTTTGTTGCACCTTAAATTGCGTATTGCTTTGTTATTTCTAGTTGTACTTAATTACATTTAAGTGTACTTATTTCTAGCTTTACCAATCATTTAGGCTTGATTGTACAAAATAAATCTAGTTATAAGTGTTGGCAAATTCCGAATTCAGACTTTGTGTCTATACCGCATCAATGTCTTTTTTGTGCACTCCTCCATGTTATAAGTGTTTGTCCGAAGTGTATTTATGAATTATGATGGACTTATCTGTATGTGTTGATATGCAGATGAAGAAAAAGTACAATGCGGAACATGAAGACATAAAAAGATAGCCACTAACAGCAATGTAAGCATATCTGCATGCATCGCAACAACAATGATTTTAGGGTTCGTTCCTAACAAGCACCGTGTTCAGTAGCATTTTACATTTTGCCACATTTATATGGTTATGTGTATAGGTACTATAATGTATACGGTATGATTGAATTAAATTAGGTTAATTTTTGTCTGCCTTTTATGAGAATGTGAACTGTAGTGACCAATCATTTGAACTACGAAAAGGAAAACAAAATTATTGGGTCACTTGAATTTGAATTTGAATGTGATTTGTTTGACTTTGTTGTGAATTTGTGTCATTTATTTGGTTTTATATTGTGCAAAATTATGTGCATGATTGTATTTAGATTTGTGTTCTAGTAAGCCTGAAAAGCTCAAAAAACAAATAAAAAAAAAACAATTTTGTGTCTATCGTAGTGAAAAAACAGATGCAAATACGTATAGTATTTGTGTCCGCTACTAACGATAATAGACGCAAATACATAGGGGAACAAACTACCATACACAATTTGCATCTCCTTTAGGAGCGAAGTAGATGCAAATACGTATAGTATTCGCGTCTGCTTCAGGCTATAACTAACGCAAATATTCAATATTTGCATCTGTTGAAAATCTAAAGAAAATTCTTATTACAACTTGCGTCCATTGCATTTGCATCCGCAGTGAAACAGATGCAAATGGTGCAAAAAGACAGACACAAATACTCTGTTGTATAGTAATGACATATAATTGTCTGAATTGCCATTTTTGCTTGTAGCAACAGTGAGTATGACTCTTATAGTTGATGGTTTGACTACATGGGAGAATGTCTCCTTGTGGTCAAATCCATGTTCTTGAGTGAATCCTTTTGCTACAAGTCTGGCTTTGTATCTATCAATTGAACCATCATATTTCCTTTTTATTTTGTAAGTCCATTTACATCCCACTATATTTTTTGCTTTGTGGTGCCTTGACTAAATCAAAGGTTTGATTTTGTATGTGGGCTTGATACTCTGTGTCCATGGCCTTGATCCAATCTTCATTGGATCTGGCCTGGTCATATGTGTTGGGCTCTTCATTGTCCAGATATGTTGCATATGCTTTTGGTTTGAAATTCCACTTTTGGCCCTGGTGATCATTGGATGGGTTGACTGTATTGGTTGTTGAGTGCTTGGTGAATTTTCTTCTTCTTATGAAATTTCATCTGTGTTGTCTTGTTCATTTTCTTGAGAGTTCCTCATACTTTCTTCTTCATTATTTGATTCAGGTGTGGTTCCACTTTGGCTTAGTGATTGAACTGTATCATAAGTTGGTGGTGCAGTCCATTCATGAGTCTTGCTGGTTTCAACTGCACTCAAGTAATCTTCAAACACATGTAATGGTGGTATAGATATTCTTGCATCATACAGTTTGTTAGTAGTTCTTATATTTTCAGAATTGAAAGGAAAGATTCTTTCATTAAACATTACATGCCTACTTATGAATACTTTAGCATTTTCATCCAAGCATTTATATCCCTTTTAATCTTGAGCATATCCTATAAAAGTACAGGGTTTTGATCAAAATCAAGTTTGTGTTTGTTTCATGATCTTAGATAGGGATAACATAAACAACCAAAAGTTCTTGAGAAGTTGTAGTCAGGTTTAACATTGAATAACTTTTGTTGAGGACCACTCCCTTAAATATTTTTGTTGGCAGTTTATTTATTAAATAAACTGCTGTACTGAAGGAATCAGGCCAGAAATTAAGTGGCATTTTTTCTTATGCTAACAATGTTAAACCTGTTTCTACAATGTGTTTGTTTTCCTCTCTTCTAGACCATTTTTCTCAGATGTGTAAGGAAAAGTATTTCTATGAATTATCCCTTTTTTAGTAAAATAGGCTTTCATAGTTTTGTATTCTATTCCTGAAACACCCCACCTTCGTTAGGGTCATTCACAAAGGGAATGCCCTAATTTTGGTGGAGGTTTATAAGTATAAGTCACAGATACACAAGACAGATGTAAATACACATATTTTTATAGCAGCGGAAACAATAGCAACTTTTATTTCATCAAAATACGTGTTACACAAACCATACCATAATTGTCTTACAATACTTCGAAAAACATTACATTTCCATAATTGTCTTGATTTCATAACTTAAAGAAGCATAAAAACATAAGTAAACTGCATAAGTCCCCATAATTGCTATCCAAAGCCATAGTCCAAAACGAAAGAGATCCAAGCAATACATTCTCTCTCTTCAAGTTGGATGTGAAACTGGGCAAGCTGCGGTATTCCCTCCCTGTGGACCTGGGGGGAGGGGGGGGGGGGGGGAAACGAAAGAAAAGAAGACAAAAGAAAAGTAGAGTCAGACATAAAGGCTGAGTAAGTCTAGGACTATTCAGTCTATGAATAGGAAAAAGAGCATGATAAGTATAAACTGGAAATGGGAAAGCACCATAAACTAAGTTAAGTTGTCTAGAGTCGAATACACTATCGTACCCCATATTAATCTCTGCACCCCCTATAAACTAGTTCCCAACTGGCACCCTACAATCAGGGTGAAGTGATCCTTTTTAATGATCGGCTCCTACTCGCATAGTTACATATGTCTTACGGCCCCCTGATGTTGTAGCTACCTATGCTGGTCCCACCATGGGGTGTATCAAGTCCCATGGTGGTGGCCCGACACAGTTCTAGAATGCACAGGTATACTACTGGTGCCCAGTGCCTAATTTTTCTGCGCCGGAGTGTGTGCACGCCCGCACCCCGTTAGAACCTACACTGCTGCACCACCGCCGTCGATTTGACCTCTTACAGTCAGCCCAGTAATCGTGCCCCACCCTACCTAGTTCAGGGTATCCTGATACACCTTGTAGGGTTACTGCTGAAAAGGGTCCCCCGCTACTAGGTTTTCTATTTCTAGCCAACATACTAAGTTGGTTAATTGTTCTGTATAAACCTAACCCCCAATCAGTCTGTATAGTTTAGCATGTTGTATTTGATTAAGTATTAATTCAATTTACTTAATCCTATCAATTCTGACTTAGCCTTAATTGTCTTATTAAAGCCCCAACCTCTCACATTAGACAGGTATTGTTGTGACTGCCTATTGCCGGTTGGGTCCAGGCAGTCTTACGTCACAACTCAGTCTAACCTCGGGTCTTTGTGGGGCTCAATGCTTAACCACCCACATTGGATAGGTATTGTTGTGACTACTGGACAGCCGGGCGGGTCCGGGCAGGTTTATGTCACAACGCAATCCAACCTCGGGTTAAGCATGTCGTATTTTCTAAGTTTACATATTTTGTCTCTTTTTCTTTTATATGTAAATATTTGCGGCCCATTATTCAAATTCATTATTCTTGGGTATAGTAATTTATACCATATTAAATGTCATGAATCGTTGGCATGTGCCAAACATGCCAACACATATATTTTAATTAACCCCAACGTATTCCCCCGTTTGTACGTAATAATATAACATATGTTGGGCTTCAACATTTTAGCCCAACTTAGCCACATAAAAAGGGGAGGCTTAGAACATGATGCATATATATTCTAAGTAACATCAATAAGGGGTGTGTAAATGCATGAACTTGCAACATAGCGGTCTAATTAACATAAATTAGGCACTTGTGAACTTGCATTGTAATAGCATAAAATCTTGACATAAAACATACTTAAACATGAATCATGATTTTAATCTAATCATGTAAACTTTTATTTAAAGTATGAATCTAACTTAATTATGTGCCACATATATTATCATATGTTTTCTAACAACAACCTAAGCCTAAAACATATTTTGTTTGGGCATAAAGTTAAACATGAAATAGCCATGTTCGTAAAGTCAACACAAGTTCACAAAGATGCTTACTTTTGTCACTAATACAAAAGTATGGTTTTCACTTGAATCAATGATACCTATTCCAACATAAATTTATATGAATCATAATACCCAATTGGATCCAACTACACTAAAAGTGATCATAAAAATATACACAGAAGGATCTAAAATCATGTTGGCATAATAGTGAATCATATACTTGCATAAGTCTTAACTTGGTTGCAACGAAATATATATAACTTCTCATTAACCACAACGTATAAGTATCAAATCTCCAACATAAGTTATATACTTGTATCGCAACTATTCAATAGATCCAATATCATGTTAATTACACTACCACATCCCAAATCCATTCATAGCAAATCATAGCAACATACAATTATGAATTAACATCATTATAATTAAAGTACAATCCCATTTCTCATTCTACACAAATCAAATCTCAATTATTCATTCACATCGGAATAGCACTCTACTTACAACGTATGATGAGTCTTGTATTCAGGACTCTGAATTCTAAATTTGGTGATGCTTATCCTTTGTTGTAGGCGTTGTTTTGATTTAATTGTCGTGGCTTTAAGCTTTTGAATCAACTCCTAATCGTCTCTTGATTTAACGGCTACTCCTAGTCTTTCTTCAGCAGCATGATAGCTCCATACTCATTTTATTTGTGTGAATTAGGTGGAGTCTTAGGTCCTTTTTATAGAGTTTGTGAATTGATTAGAGTCGTCGATGGAGCCAAGATTAATATAAGCCGTTCGTTTTAAAGAGAAACCAATCAAGAGTTGCCACATAAGCCCTAGTGACAAGGCCAAGTCCAGAAATTCGGCCAAACACAGACCAGGCCAGCCAGGAGGGGCTGGGTTCGACCTGGCTCAGGGGCCAGGTCGATTACCCAGTCGACACGCAGGTCGACTGCCCAGTCGACCTGGGTACCCAGGTCGACCTGGGTCTTGGGCGGGAAAATTCCCGCCCAGCCCAATCTGGGTCCGATTTTTGAATTTGAATTTGTTTTTCTGAACTGTTTCTGCCTGTTTGAATTTTAAACCAAATTCTGAAACTTCCGGAGGTCATATCTCCCTCATACGAAGTCCGTTTTACGCAAACTCGGACTCTATCTCAAGCAGAATTCCGAGACGAACGAAATGGCGTATCCCGTTTCCCTTAATTCTCTGATTTGAAATTAATTATACTTTAATTTATGAATTTCACTGTTATAGAATATACGGTGTGTTACATTCTCCCCCACTTAAAAGGATTTCGTCCCCGAAATCTTCAAGTTTAGGAAGAATGTATATCCTAACATCCAAACGTCCATCTACTCATCCATCAAACATGAGCGTCCATTGTCCTTAAAAGACTTCTAATGCTTCATGATCATATGCAAAGTGTGTATTCATGTACTTATCTAATTCAAAATCAGTCGGTCTACTGATTCAGTTGACCTCCTTAATGCAAATTATGTAAGTGTCATGAGTCCATTATGTATGTAAACCTTCCTATTCATGATTCTACATGAGTGCACAATCATTCATATAAATGCAACATCCATATGACAACACATTAAACTTCAACCACATAAGAATGTAAATACATATATGCATATGCAATATGAAGTGACTGAGCCGATCTAAAACCTAGATTGTGTGTGTATATGCAACCACGAGCAACCACTAGCAATCACTTGCAACCACTTGCAACCATCATCCATAACATGTTTCAATTACATGTTTTCATCCAAAGGGTTTCTACCTAAAAGATAAGGTCGAGGAGGTATACCCTAAAAGATAGATAAAAGCACAACTTAAGGAAAAAGAAAGATCAAAGATGTACCCTCAAAAAGAAAAGGGTAGGCAGCGCGTATTTTGTCCTCAGTTTCCCAAGTCGCGTCTTCCTCGGCGTCGCTCCACTGAACTTTGACGAGCTTGACTTCGCAGTTGCGTAGCTTTTTCAGTTCAGTTCCTAAGATGTGTGTTGGAACTCTTCTCACAGTTGCCTCACGTTCCACTTCGGCTTCTTCTAGAATGCTAGGCTCCACTATTTCTGCAGACTCGTGTAAACACTTCCGGAGGTGAGAAACATGAAAGACGTTGTGAACTCCGGCCAGTTTTTCGGGTAGCTCTAATCTATAGGCCATCTTCCCAACCTTCTCGATGATAGGAAATGGTCCTACAAATCTCAGTGCTAGCTTTCCAGTGGATCCAAAATGAACAACATTCCTTAGAGGAGATACCTTAAGAAAAACTCTGTCCCCAAACTCAAACTCAAGGTCGATCCTTCTCTTGTCGGCGTAGGATTTCTGTCTATCTTGGGCCGTCTTCATCCTTCTTCGTATCAAGTCCAGTTTTTCTGAAGTTTCTCTGATCATGTCTGGACCAAGAATAACCTTATTTGTAGACTCCCACCAACAAGTTGGTGACTTGCACGGTCTTCCATACAATGCTTCGAAGAGTGCCATGCCTATGGTAGCTTGGAAGCTATTGTTGTAAGCAAACTCCACTAAGGGAAGGTGATCCTCCCATGTCCCTCCAAAGTCTAGAATGCAAAGTCTCAAAAGATCCTCTAAAATTCTATTCACCCTTTCCGTCTGTCCATCGGTCTGGGGGTGATAGACCGTGCTCAAACACAACTGTGTGCCTACAGCTTCTTGCAAACTTCGCCAAAACTCGCTTGTGAAGATAGGGTCTCTGTAACAACCCGTATTTTCAATAACCTGTAATAACATAAATCGAGGCAGAATTTAATTCTAAAATGGGAATCAAGGGAAACGGGCTATGCCATTGTGTTCGTCTCGGAAAAATACGCGAAATAGAGTCCGAGTTTTCGAAAATCGGAGTCCGTATGACCAAGATATGGCCTCGCGAAGTTTCACGAAAATTCCCAAATTAAAGTATACTTAATTAAGTGAAATGGGTTGTGTAGATATATATATATATATATATATTGATATATATATATATATATATATATATAATTGAAAATTTAATAAATAAATATGCAAAAATGCTCAAAACAGCGAATTGGGAGAGGGGAATAACCGAACCGGCCGATTTTTGAAGTCGACCCGAGCCCGCTGGGTCGACTAGGGGTTAATCCAGGGTGTTTGGCTGTCAACTCGTGGGCCGATTCGCTCAAGTGCAGATTTTGCATTTGAATGGTTCTCATGGTCCATCTTTAATCTAAAGGCCCTAGATGGTTCCTACACTTGACTTCTTCCCCAAGACATGCTTTGATGGCTTGGATTGAATCTAGGGTTAATCCTATGGCCTAAAACACTTGCCTAATCTATAAATAAGACCCTAACCTACCCTAATTCATTCATAATTAAACCTAGTGACTAAACTATGGCAAAATGCTAGCTCTCATGGCCTCCACTAATTTTATGAAGAGGGTTGCATACTAATCACTCTCTAATCAACTTCTAATCCCTTCTTAGCATCTTAATCTTCTTCATTTGGTGTTCAAAGTTGCTAGTTGTGAGTTTCTATCACTTTGATGATCTTTTGGTAAACTAATTAGATGAGATGTGATGAGATTTATGGTTTTGTATGTGGGTTAATGAGCTTTGAATCATATGATATGATGATAGCATTAATCTTATGTTTATGCATGTTGAGTATGTAAGCTTATGCAAGTTTAATATGATGTATGTTATGTTTGCATGATGCTAAATATGCAAGTTGTGGGCTATGTAATCATATGCATGTTATGCAAGTTCATGGTAATATGCTATGCAAGTTACATGTTTGTTAATATGCAAGTTACATGTTTGTTAATATGCAAGTTACATGTATGTAAATATGCAAGTTACATGTTTGTTAATATGCAAGTTACATGTTTGTTAATATGCAAGTTACATGTATGTAAATATGCAAGTTACATGTTTCTTTATATGCAAGTTACATGTTTGTTAATATGCGAGTTACATGTATGTAAATATGCAAGTTACATGTTTATTAATATGCAAGTTCATGATGACACATTATGCAAGTCTATAAGCTAATATGCAAGTTTGTTATGCAAAATGAATATGTAAGTTATGTGACATATTATATGCAAGTTATGTGACATGTTATGCAAGTTCATATGCAAGTTATGTGTTTGTTAATATGCAAGATGGCACCTTTGAAACATGTTCATTCATATGCAAGTTGACACCTTTTATATGTGTTATATCATGAACGAAATTACGTGGGAACGATGGGGTAATTAAATGCATAAGTTAATAAGATTGTGTGAAATTAATATAATTATGCATAACACAAAATAAATAAACATAGTATGGGAATTTGCCTATTTGGTTAGGTGTACCCATACTATGTGTTGGGAATTTACCTATTGAGTTAGGTCTACCCCATGGGAATTTACCTATTAAGTTAGGTCTACCCATGTTAAGAAAACTTGATTAATTAGGGATAATTAATATAAAATTATGAGGGTGATTAATTAGGTGTAATTAATTGACTAAGACACGAGGTTGGACTCAGTTGTAGCGTAAAACTGCCCGGACCCAACCGGCTTAACCAGTTGCTACAAATGTTAGCCCAATGTGAGAGGTCTTAGGCACAAACTAAATACGTAATTAATGTAAAGACACGAGGTTAGACTCTGTTATGACATAAGGCTGCCCGGACCCAACCGGCTTAACCAGCGGTCATAAAAGACAGTCTAATGTGAGAGGTCTTTACAAAGGTTACGTTCTTAATTAATTAATTAAGAAACACTTAACCACATTAGCATGTAGAGGGACATGAGGGGTTAAGTGGGTGCCTCGGGTGGCATGAGAAAATCTAGTGGTTGCCTTGGGTGGCAATAGAAAATACGATTAGAATACTTAACCAAAATAGAACATGTAATTAAAACATGATTAAAGGGTTAAGTGGGATATACTAGAAAAAGGGACAAGCTTAGGTGGGTAGCTTGTGGAGGCCCATTTCAACCAGTAACCCATACGTATCTTTGTGGGCTCGACCCATGTCGAGGACGGGACACGCATACTGGGCTTGACTGTAAGAGGCAAACGGGTTAGCGGTGGCAACGCAAGTCCAACGGGCTTCATATGCGTGAGTGGGCCCGGGCTGGTAGGTAAGCCGTTGTTGCATCGAGTAGATATAAGCCGTGCACCTTTAGTTTCATCAGGTTGCCACATTGGGGAATGATACATCCCACGGTGGGGCCAGCACGGGTATCTACGTTAGGGAGCCGATCGAATGGGAAGTAGTGTGTACACCTAGTGGATTGTAGGGCCCCGTGGCGCCTACTTGGTCACCTAGGGGTACGCAGGTACTAATTAGTAAATTTTATAAGTCCTTGGGTGGGATCAACCTTTAAGTTAGGAACGACTGGTGTGGTGCAGTTTAGTAATTTACCTTAGGGAGGGTAGATGCGTCTTTATCCTTTATCTTCGTTTAGTTGACTGCTTAGGGTAGCCATTCATCCCTATATGTTACCGTATATCAGTTTATGTCTTCTCTGGTTACTTTAACGATTGTATTGTTAAAGTTATAGGACTCGCTCAGACTTATGTCTGACCCTGTTGTTTTTATCTTTTTCCCAACCCTCAGGTCCTACGGTGGATCCTAGCAGTAGTGGAGCTTGATCGGATTGCTGTTCCAGTCTTTAGGAGCTTGGATAGATGTAAAGCTCCAGTTATCCAGTTATCTTTTCTTTTGTTTGGCTATTGTATGAGAGTGGGATTATGTACTTCTTTATTTTGATGGATATTGTACTTGACCTTTATTGTGGTTTTATGATGTAACCAGACATGTTTTACTTCCGCTGTTATGAGATGATGTTTTAAAATTTCAAGTACTATTTATATCTGTCTTGTTGTAATTTTTCTGTTCTATATTCACTAAAATACTCCACCGATGCTATGGCATTCCCTTAGTGAGTGATCATAGCGGGAGTGGGGTGTTACACGTGGTATCAGAGCTTAAGGTTACCAGAACAGATAAAATTTTTGAGAAAAACTACTTTCTAAGAGTATTTTCGAAGAAAGTATTTTTAAAAGCATGTCTTCTAAGAGAAAAAGTTTTTGAAAAAGAAAAGCATAATCCCCAATAGCCATATCTTTATCTTTCGGAATCTCCTTTTTGAATCTTTCCTCTTTCGTTTCAGCATGGCTGAAGATCTTAACATCCCGGAGGGTTTAGTTATACCACTATGGTATAGGAGGTTGCAAGAGGCTAGGGCCGCGGCTGCGGGTCCGGCCAATGCTACTACACCAGAGACAACCGCTCCTCCTCCTCAGCCTAGAGTGGATAATTTTGCTAAGGTTTGCAAGGAGTTCAAGGCTATAGGAGGAAAACCTTTTCTTGGTTCAGAGACTTTCGTAGAGGCTAGAGATTGGCTTAAGGAAGTGGAAGAGTTGCTAGATATCTTTGAAGTGGAAGAGGGAAAGAAAGTCAAGTTGGCGGCTTGGTTAATGAAGGGAGAGGCCTCATTCTGGTGGGAGGTCACTAATGGAGAACGCCCTGTTGACTCTTGGGCAGATTTTAAGCAAAGGTTTGGGGCTAAGTTTCTCTCAAGGGCGGAAGAGAATCTGTTTATGGAGAAGTTCTTGAATTTGAAGCAAGGGAATCTCACGGTGAAAGAATATGTCAACAAATTCAATCAATTAGCAAGGTTTGGCATAGAGTTGGTGAATACACCGGAGAAGAAGGCTTTGAGGTTCGTTAGAGGCTTGAACGAACCATTGCAAGGAATAGCTATGACTAACATTCCTATGGGGGCCACTTTTGAGAAGCTTGTCTACATGGCACTTATGCATGAGGATGATAAGAATTCTAAGGCACCAGAGAAAAAGGGGGATCAGAAGAAACCGCAACAGCAACAACAAGGCAAGGGCGGAAAAGGCAATGGTGACAAAAAGAAGACGAAGAAGAAGTGCTTCAATTGTGGAACACCAGGACACCTCAGTAAGGATTGTCGCAAAAAGAAGAAGACCGGTTGCTTTCATTGTGGTGAAGCAGGGCATCTTGTGAAAAACTGCCCAAAGAAGGGGCAGAAGACGGGGTCTACCTCAGGAGGCCAGGTGCAAGCTCTTATAGCACCACCTCAGTCAGGGGGGCAAGTTCAGGTTCTCTCAGTTCCACCGATTCAGCAGAGAGGTAGAACTATTTCCGTTGAAAGTCTGGTTTTTCTGTTTGATCATCCAGTTCGTACTTTGTTTGACTCTGGCGCATCGCATTCTTTTATCTCATCATCGTTAGTTGAGTCACTGCACTTAGACACCAGTCTAGTTGATGATCCCTTGGTTGTCTCAAACCCAATTGGGGGCTCCATATATCTGTCTATGATATGTTTGGGTTTGAAGATTTCTATACTTAGCGTTGAGTTTAGATGTGATGCTTTTGTATTGGGCTTCACGGGCTATGGGTTGATCTTGGGCATGGACTGGTTATCCAGTAATGGTGCCGTTCTTGATTGCGAAAGGAGAGTTGTCAGGCTCATGACCCGCTTGGGTAACACTCTCGAGATCTCTTGCAATCCCATGGAATCTGTTTTGCTAAGTTATCTTGAATCGCTCGATGCTTCGGTCGAAAGTTTGTGTTCTGTCAGAGTAGTCCGGGAATATCCGGATGTGTTTGAAGAAGTAAAGGGTTTGCCTCCGAAGCGGGAGATAGATTTCCGAATTTATTTGGTGGATAATGCCAAACCAGTGTCTTTGCCAGTACGCCACATGGCTCCTCGTGAGAGAAGAGAACTTCATAAGCAAGTAGGGGAGTTGCTTGAGAAGGGGTTCATAAGGCGAAGTATATCGGAGTGGGGAGCTCCAGTAGTGTTTGCCACGAAGGCGGATGGGTCCCTCAGACTTTGTGTGGATTATAGGGAACTTAATAAGCTCACGAAGAAGAATAGACACCCATTACCGAGGATAGATGATCTCTTTGATCAGTTGGTTGGCGCGTCAGTATTTTCGCAGATGGACTTAGCTACAGGGTTTCATCAGTTAAGAGTGGCGGAGGACAGTATAAAGAAGACTGCTTTCCGGACTCCGGATGGTTTTTATGAGTGGCTAGTGATGCCATTTGGGTTGACAAACGCCCCCGCATACTTTGTTGATCTCATGAGTAGAGTGTTCAGAGAGTATCTGAATAAGTTTGTAGTAGTTTTTGTGGATGACATCTTGGTCTTTTCCAAGAATGAAGAAGAGCATGCCTTACATCTCAAGGAAGTGTTGGAGACTCTTCGAGCGCATAGTCTTAAAGCTAAATTCTCTAAATGCCATTTTTGGAGAAGAGAAGTGCGATTCTTAGGGCATGTGGTCTCTAAGGAAGGGATAGCTGTGGATCCCGCAAAGATAGTATCTATCCAGGATTGGAAAGTTCCTAGAAATGCTACCGAGGTAAGAAGTTTCTTGGGGTTGGCAGGATATTATAGGAAGTTCATCAAAGACTTCGCGAAGATATCAGCCCCATTAACCCGCTTGACGAAAAAGAATCTGGTTTTCTCATGGGATGTAGATTGTGATGATGCTTTCCGACGGTTAAAGAGAGCTTTGACCACCGCTCCAGTTTTAGTGCTCCCGGATGGGAGTAAGCCGTTTGTTGTTTATACCGATGCTTGTGGAACAGGATTAGGCGCAGTCTTGATGCAGGAGGGAAGGGTAATAGCCTATGGAGGGAGACAATTGAGAGTGCATGAGAAGAATTACCCTACCCATGATCTAGAGTTGGCCGCGATTGTTTTCGCACTTAAGTCTTGGCGCCATTATCTTCTTGGTGAGAGATTCGAGTTGTTCACCGACCATAAATCATTGAAGTACTTATTCTCTCAGAAGGATTTAAACTTAAGACAGCAAAGGTGGATGGAGTTCTTAGCATCCTATGATTTCGAGATAGCGTATACCCCTGGTAAGGGTAACGTGGTGGCAGACGCCTTAAGTAGAAAAAGGCTATCTTTGAGTCCATTGTTCGTGGAACGACGAAGCTTGGAGTTTCTTTCTTTGTTTGACTTCAGACCTTCTGTTGATTTTGTACCTGGTTTGTTGGCATCCTTGGAGGTTAGACCTACTCTTTTGAGACGGATTGGCGAGGCTCAGCGAGACGACCCACAGTTGGTTGTGTTGGTAGAGAAGCTTATAAGAGGGGAGTCGTCCAACCATTTGGGTAGATACACCATAGATGATAAGGGATGGTTGCATAGAGACGGTAGACTTTGTGTACCGCAAGATGAGGGTTTGAAGAAGGCTATTTTGGATGATGCACATCGTTCAAGAATGACTATTCATCCCGGTGGAGACAAAATGTACCAAGACATGAAGAGAGTTTTCTTTTGGGCCGGTATGAAGAAAGATGTGGCCGAGTATGTGGCTAGATGCTTAGTGTGCCAACAAGTTAAAGTGGAGCAAAGGAAACCCGGTGGGTTGCTACACCCATTGGAAGTTCCACAGTGGAAGTGGGATAGTGTCTCGATGGATTTCATCGACGGGTTACCGAGATCGAGGAAGGGCAATACGGGAATTTGGGTTGTGGTAGACAGACTTACAAAGAGTGCCCATTTTATACCCGTAAAGAGTAAGAGGACCGCTCCATGGCTTGCTTCAGTCTATGTTAGAGAGATTGTTAGATTGCATGGCGTACCATCCAGCATTGTGAGTGATCGAGATCCTATTTTCACTAGTGAGTTTTGGAGAAGTTTGCAAGAGGCGGTAGGGACTCAGTTGTGTTTGAGCACCGCATATCATCCTCAGACGGACGGTCAGACCGAGAGGGTGAACCGTATCTTAGAAGATCTTTTGAGGCTTTGTATCTTGGATTTTGGAGGTACATGGGAAGAACATCTTCCTTTGGTGGAGTTCGCATATAATAACAGCTTTCAGTCCAGTATTGGTATGGCTCCTTTCGAAGCTCTTTATGGAAGGCCTTGTCGATCTCCTACATGTTGGTGGGAATCTACGGATAAGATCTTGCTTGGGCCGGATATGGTTAGAGAGACTTCAGAGAAGATTGATTTAATTCGAAAAAGGATGAAAGCAGCGCAAGATAGACAGAAATCTTATGCGGATCGGAGAAGGACGGATCTTGAGTTTGAGGTTGGGGACATGGTTTTTGTCAAAGTATCTCCATTGAGAAATGTTGTTCGCTTTGGGTCCGTAGGGAAGTTAGCACCGAGATTTGTTGGGCCGTTTCCTATTAAGGAAAGGATTGGACGGATGGCATATAGGGTGGAGTTGCCCGACAGACTTAGTGGTGTTCATGATGTATTCCATGTATCACATTTGAGGAAGTGCTTACATGAGACCGCGGAGGTGGTAGAGCCGAGCTTGCTTAGAGATGTAGAGGTAGAGCGTGATGCGACGATTCGACGAGCTCCTACTCGCATCCTTGGGTCAGAAACTAGGAAGTTGAGGAACAGAGAAGTTCAGCTAGTTAAAGTGCAATGGGGAGATGACGAAAGCAATGCTACTTGGGAGACGGAAGCAAAGATGCGTTCTTTGTATCCATTTCTTTTTGAGAGTATGTCTTTTAACTTCTCCTTTATTGCTTGTCTAGTACTTATCTTATCTTTAGTATATCCTCTCGCTAATACCTATGACCTTTAGATAGGGTAAAACCTATGGTTGAAACATGTGTTTGAAACATGTTATGGTTGATGGATGCATATGGATGCAATTGTTTGCTAGTGGTTGCTCGTGGATGCATATACACACACATTAGGCACTAGATCGGCTCAGTCACTTCATGTTGCATATTGCATAAATGGATGTGGTAGTTAGATTGATGGATGTATCATGGCTGTGTTATCATATGGATGATGCATTTTTGTGTATGGTTGTGCACGCATGTAGAAATTTGTATGTGTCAATAGGGTTTCGCATACATATTGGATGCATGGCACTATCATGGTTTGCATTAAGGAGGTTTACTGTATCAGTAACCGCCTGATTTTTGCATTAGGTAAGTACATATACACACACTTTTGCATATATCCATCCAGCATTTAGAATCTTGTAAGGACAATGATTGTTCGTGGATGATGCTTTGAGTAGATGGATGATTGGATGGTAGGATACGTTCTTCCTAACTTGAGGATTTCGGGGACGAAATCCTTTAAGGAGGGGAGAATGTAACAACCCGTATTTTCAATAACCTGTAATAACATAAATCGAGGCAGAATTTAATTCTAAAATGGGAATCAAGGGAAACGGGCTATGCCATTGTGTTCGTCTCGGAAAAATACGCGAAATAGAGTCCGAGTTTTCGAAAATCGGAGTCCGTATGACCAAGATATGGCCTCGCGAAGTTTCACGAAAATTCCCAAATTAAAGTATACTTAATTAAGTGAAATGGGTTGTGTAGATATATATATATATATATATATTGATATATATATATATATATAATTGAAAATTTAATAAATAAATATGCAAAAATGCTCAAAACAGCGAATTGGGAGAGGGGAATAACCGAACCGGCCGATTTTTGAAGTCGACCCGAGCCCGCTGGGTCGACTAGGGGTTAATCCAGGGTGTTTGGCTGTCAACCCGTGGGCCGATTCGCTCAAGTGCAGATTTTGCATTTGAATGGTTCTCATGGTCCATCTTTAATCTAAAGGCCCTAGATGGTTCCTACACTTGACTTCTTCCCCAAGACATGCTTTGATGGCTTGGATTGAATCTAGGGTTAATCCTATGGCCTAAAACACTTGCCTAATCTATAAATAAGACCCTAACCTACCCTAATTCATTCATAATTAAACCTAGTGACTAAACTATGGCAAAATGCTAGCTCTCATGGCCTCCACTAATTTTATGAAGAGGGTTGCATACTAATCACTCTCTAATCAACTTCTAATCCCTTCTTAGCATCTTAATCTTCTTCATTTGGTGTTCAAAGTTGCTAGTTGTGAGTTTCTATCACTTTGATGATCTTTTGGTAAACTAATTAGATGAGATGTGATGAGATTTATGGTTTTGTATGTGGGTTAATGAGCTTTGAATCATATGATATGATGATAGCATTAATCTTATGTTTATGCATGTTGAGTATGTAAGCTTATGCAAGTTTAATATGATGTATGTTATGTTTGCATGATGCTAAATATGCAAGTTGTGGGCTATGTAATCATATGCATGTTATGCAAGTTCATGGTAATATGCTATGCAAGTTACATGTTTGTTAATATGCAAGTTACATGTTTGTTAATATGCAAGTTACATGTATGTAAATATGCAAGTTACATGTTTGTTAATATGCAAGTTACATGTTTGTTAATATGCAAGTTACATGTATGTAAATATGCAAGTTACATGTTTCTTTATATGCAAGTTACATGTTTGTTAATATGCGAGTTACATGTATGTAAATATGCAAGTTACATGTTTATTAATATGCAAGTTCATGATGACACATTATGCAAGTCTATAAGCTAATATGCAAGTTTGTTATGCAAAATGAATATGTAAGTTATGTGACATATTATATGCAAGTTATGTGACATGTTATGCAAGTTCATATGCAAGTTATGTGTTTGTTAATATGCAAGATGGCACCTTTGAAACATGTTCATTCATATGCAAGTTGACACCTTTTATATGTGTTATATCATGAACGAAATTACGTGGGAACGATGGGGTAATTAAATGCATAAGTTAATAAGATTGTGTGAAATTAATATAATTATGCATAACACAAAATAAATAAACATAGTATGGGAATTTGCCTATTTGGTTAGGTGTACCCATACTATGTGTTGGGAATTTACCTATTGAGTTAGGTCTACCCCATGGGAATTTACCTATTAAGTTAGGTCTACCCATGTTAAGAAAACTTGATTAATTAGGGATAATTAATATAAAATTATGAGGGTGATTAATTAGGTGTAATTAATTGACTAAGACACGAGGTTGGACTCAGTTGTAGCGTAAAACTGCCCGGACCCAACCGGCTTAACCAGTTGCTACAAATGTTAGCCCAATGTGAGAGGTCTTAGGCACAAACTAAATACGTAATTAATGTAAAGACACGAGGTTAGACTCTGTTATGACATAAGGCTGCCCGGACCCAACCGGCTTAACCAGCGGTCATAAAAGACAGTCTAATGTGAGAGGTCTTTACAAAGGTTACGTTCTTAATTAATTAATTAAGAAACACTTAACCACATTAGCATGTAGAGGGACATGAGGGGTTAAGTGGGTGCCTCGGGTGGCATGAGAAAATCTAGTGGTTGCCTTGGGTGGCAATAGAAAATACGATTAGAATACTTAACCAAAATAGAACATGTAATTAAAACATGATTAAAGGGTTAAGTGGGATATACTAGAAAAAGGGACAAGCTTAGGTGGGTAGCTTGTGGAGGCCCATTTCAACCAGTAACCCATACGTATCTTTGTGGGCTCGACCCATGTCGAGGACGGGACACGCATACTGGGCTTGACTGTAAGAGGCAAACGGGTTAGCGGTGGCAACGCAAGTCCAACGGGCTTCATATGCGTGAGTGGGCCCGGGCTGGTAGGTAAGCCGTTGTTGCATCGAGTAGATATAAGCCGTGCACCTTTAGTTTCATCAGGTTGCCACATTGGGGAATGATACATCCCACGGTGGGGCCAGCACGGGTATCTACGTTAGGGAGCCGATCGAATGGGAAGTAGTGTGTACACCTAGTGGATTGTAGGGCCCCGTGGCGCCTACTTGGTCACCTAGGGGTACGCAGGTACTAATTAGTAAATTTTATAAGTCCTTGGGTGGGATCAACCTTTAAGTTAGGAACGACTGGTGTGGTGCAGTTTAGTAATTTACCTTAGGGAGGGTAGATGCGTCTTTATCCTTTATCTTCGTTTAGTTGACTGCTTAGGGTAGCCATTCATCCCTATATGTTACCGTATATCAGTTTATGTCTTCTCTGGTTACTTTAACGATTGTATTGTTAAAGTTATAGGACTCGCTCAGACTTATGTCTGACCCTGTTGTTTTTATCTTTTTCCCAACCCTCAGGTCCTACGGTGGATCCTAGCAGTAGTGGAGCTTGATCGGATTGCTGTTCCAGTCTTTAGGAGCTTGGATAGATGTAAAGCTCCAGTTATCCAGTTATCTTTTCTTTTGTTTGGCTATTGTATGAGAGTGGGATTATGTACTTCTTTATTTTGATGGATATTGTACTTGACCTTTATTGTGGTTTTATGATGTAACCAGACATGTTTTACTTCCGCTGTTATGAGATGATGTTTTAAAATTTCAAGTACTATTTATATCTGTCTTGTTGTAATTTTTCTGTTCTATATTCACTAAAATACTCCACCGATGCTATGGCATTCCCTTAGTGAGTGATCATAGCGGGAGTGGGGTGTTACAGTCTCGGTCGCTAACAATGCTGGATGGTATTCCATGAAGTCGAACAATTTCCTTGAGATAAAGAGATGCTAGAGATGAGGCAGTCCTTCTACTCTTGACAGGTAAAAAGTGGGCGCTTTTTGTAAGCCTATCCACTATTACCCAAATGCTAGTGTTGCCTCTTCTAGACCTAAGCAGCCCATCAATGAAGTCCATTGAAATGCTATCCCACTTCCACTGTGGAACTTCTAGAGGATGGAGCAGACCGCCAGGTTTCTTCTGTTCCGCCTTAACCTGTTGGCAAGTCATACACTTAGAAACGAAATCTGCCACGTCCTTCTTCATGCCGGTCCAAAAGAAAGTTCTCTTTATGTCCTTGTACATTTTATCTCCTCCTGGATATATCGTCATCTTGGAGTGATGTGCTTCCTCGAGAACCGTCTTTACCAAATCTCTTGTCCGTGGGACGCATAGTCTTTCGTCTCGCCTTAGCCGACCCTTATCGTCGATGGAGTATCTGTTGAGGTGACTTGAAGTCTCACCCCTAATTAGCCTATCAATCGTCTCTACAAGCTGAGGGTCTTCGCGTTGTGCTGTCCCTATTGAGTCCAAAAGAGTAGGGCGCACCTCAAGAGATGCTAATAAACCCGGTACGAATTCAGAGGAGGGCCTAAAGTCAAAGCTGGCTATAAACTCTAGGCTTTGCCTTTCAACAAACAGCGGGCTTAATGTTAGCTTCTTTCTGCTCAAAGCATCTGCGACTATGTTGCCTTTGCCCGGAGTGTAGGAGATCTCGAAATCGTACGAGGCAAGAAACTCCATCCACCTTTGTTGCCTCAAGTTAAGGTCCTTCTGCGAGAAGAGATACTTCAAAGATTTATGGTCAGTATACAGTTCGAATTTCTCACCTAGGAGATAGTGTCGCCAAGACTTAAGTGCAAAGACGATGGCGGCTAACTCAAGATTGTGGGTCGGGTAGTTCTTTTCATGAACTTTCAATTGCCTTCCACCATAAGCTACTACCCTCCCTTCTTGCATCAAGACAGCGCCTAGTCCTATCCCACATGCATCTGTATAAATTGTGAACATCTTGCTTCCATCTGGCAACGTCAGAACTGGGGCTGTTGTAAGAGCCCTTTTTAGTCGTTGGAAAGCAAACTCGCAATCCAAGTCCCAATTGAACACTAGATTCTTCTTTGTCAGCCTTGTGAGTGGAGCTGAGATTTTCGCAAAATCTCTTATGAATTTTCGGTAGAAACCTCCTAGTCCTAGAAAACTTCGGACCTCAGTTGCATTCCTTGGTGTCTTCCAATCCTGTACCGCTACTACCTTAGCAGGGTCCACAGCTAACCCTTCTTTGGATACTACATGCCCAAGAAACCTTACTTCCTCTCTCCAAAAGTGGAACTTGGAGAATTTGGCTTTTAGCTGATGGACTCGCAGAGTTTCCATGATTTCCCTTAGGTGATGAGCATGTTCTTCTTCACTCTTTAAGAAGATCAAGATATCGTCTACGAAGACTACCACGAACTTGTTGAGGAATTCTCTGAACACCCTACTCATCAGGTCCACGAAGTAAGCGGGTGCGTTTGTCAAGCCGAAAGGCATGACAAGCCATTCAAAGAAGCCTTCTGGGGTTCTGAATGCTGTCTTATCGATGCTATCTTCTGCCACCCTTAGCTGATGAAATCCGGTCACCAGATCGAGTTGGGAGAAAACTGACGCTCCTACAAGCTGATCAAACAGATCGTCAATTCTGGGGAGAGGGTGCCTATTCTTTTTCGTTAGCTTGTTGAGCTCCCTATAGTCAACACATAGACGGAGTGAACCATCCACCTTTTTAGCGAACACCACTGGAGCGCCCCATTCTGAAATGCTCCTTCTAATGAACCCCTTCTCTAGAAGCTCTTTAACCTGTTTACTGAGCTCTTTCCTTTCCCTTGGAGCCATGTGTCTAACGGGCAACGCAACGGGCTTTGCATTATTTACAAGATATATGCGGAAGTCTATCTCCCGCTTCGGAGGTAAGCCCTTCACCTCTTCGAAGACGTCCGGATATTCACGGACCACCCTGACCGATTGCAAACTCTCAAAAGAAGCATCTAGTGATTCAAGATAACTAAGCATAACCGCATACGAGGGATTACAAGTAATTTCCAGAGTGTTACTGAGTTGGGTCAGAAGCCTAACCACCCTTTTCTCACAATCAAGGATGGCACCATTACTGGATAACCAATCCATGCCCAAAATCAAACCATATCCCGAGAAGCCCAAAACAAAGGCACTACATCTAAATTCTACGCTTAGAATAGAAATTTTCAATCCCACACAAATCATAGACAAATGAGCTGGGCCCCCGATTGGATTTGAAACAATTAAGGGGTCCTCTACCATACTAGTTTCTCGGTGCAGAGATTCTGCTAAAGCAGATGAAATAAAGGAGTGTGATGCACCAGAATCAAATAAAGTGGGAATTGGGTGATCATAAAGATAAACTACACTTTCTACAAAAGTATTTATACCTCGCTGTTGCAGAGATGGTGCTTTTAGCGCATGAACCTGTGCCCCTGAGGTGGATCCAGCCTTCTGTCCCTGCCCTCGCTTCTTTGGGCAATCCTTAGCCATATGGCCTGTCTCACCACAAGAAAAGCACCCACCATTCAACTTGGCCTTCTTCTTCTGGCAGTCTTTCACTAAGTGCCCCACTTTGCCACAGAAATTACACTTCCTCTTCTCTTGGGACTTGTTGTCTTTCCCGCCCTTCTTAAAGTCTGTCTTCTTAGGATGTCAACCTTCTTTCTTCCCTTGAGACCCTTCTGCCTTTGTCTCCTTCTTGCCCTTATCCTCTTCGTTCAGCAATGCCATCTGCACCAACCTTTCATACGTAGCTCCCATAGGTATATGGGTCATGGCTAAGCTGTGTAATGGCTCATTCAATCCTTTGACAAAGCGGAGAGCCTTCTTGTGCGGAGTGTTGACTAGGTCTAGTCCGAACCTAGCCAGTTGATCGAACTGATTAACGTACTCTTTGACTGTCATATTCCCTTGCTTAAGAAATAAGAATTTTTCCAATTGAAGACTCCTTTCAGCTTCTGCGAGAAATTTAGCCTCAAACCTCGCCCTAAAGTCCTCCCATGTTTCCACTGGTCTTTCTGCATTGGTAACTTCCCACCAGTAGAAAGCCTCGCCTTTAAGTAGCCATACTGCCAGTTGTACCTTCTGCCTATCTTTTACCTCAAAGATGACGAATAAGTCCTTGGTTTCCTTCAGCCAGTTCCTGGCTGCCACGAAGGACTCGGTTTCATGAAAATCCTTCCCTCCCATAGCTTTGAAATCTTTACATATCTTAGCAAAAGCATTACCACGTGGAGGAGGTGGAGGAGGAGGTGCTGCTGCAGCTGGGGGAGGAGGATGATTTTCTGCAGCTGGGGAAGGAGGAATAGCGGGACCTAGCTGATTGGCCCTTGCTTCTAAGAATCGTCTGAACCAACCAGGTATTGGTACACCCTCTGGCAAGTTAAGTTCTTCGGACATGCTGAAACAAAAAGGACAGATTCAAAACGAAGGATAAAAGATAGTACCTATGGCTTTGGGGGACTATGCCTTTTTTTAAAATAAAATAACATTTTAACTTTAAAAATGCTTCTTTAAATTTCCTTTTGAAAATAAACTTTCAAAACTTTTTATCTGATCTGGTTAACCTATGCTCTGATACCAAGTGAAACACCCCACCTCCGTTAGGGTCAGTCACAAAGGGAATGCCCTAATTTTGGTGGAGGTTTATAAGTTTAAGTCACAGATACACAAGACAGATATAAATACACATATTTTTATAGCAGCGGAAACAACAACAACTTTTATTTCATCAAAATACGTGTTACACAAACCATACCATAATTGTCTTACAATACTTCCAAAAACATTACATTTCCATAATTGTCTTGATTTCATAACTTAAAGAAGCATAAAAACATAAGTAAACTGCATAAGTCCCCATAATTGCTATCCAAAGCCATAGTCCAAAACGAAAGAGATCCAAACAATACATTCTCTCTCTTCAAGCTGGATGTGAAACTGGTCAAGCTGCGGTATTCCCTCCTTGTGGACCTGAGGGGGGGGGGGGGAATGAAAGAAAAGTAGAGTCAGACATAAAGCCTGAGTAAGTCTAGGACTATTCAGTCTATGAATAGGAAAAAGAGCATGATAAGTATAAACTGGAAATGGGAAAGCACCATAAACTAAGTTAAGTTGTCTAGAGTCGAATACACTATCGTACCCTATATTAATCTCTGCACCCCCTATAAACTAGTTCCCAACTGGCACCCCACAATCAGGGTGAAGTGATCCTTTTTAATGATCGGCTCCTACTCGCATAGTTACATGTGTCTTACGGCCCCCCGATGTTGTAGCTACCTATGCTGGTCCCATCATGGGGTGTATCAAGTCTCATGGTGGTGGCCCGACACAGTTCTAGAATGCACAGGTATACTACTAGTGCCCAGTGCCTAATTTTTCTGCGCCGGAGTGTGTGCACGCCCGCACCCCGTTAGAACCTACACTGCTGCACCACCGTCGTCGATTTGACCTCTTACAGTCAGCCCAGTAATCGTGCCCCACCCTGCCTAGTTCAGGGTATCCTGATACACCATGTAGGGTTACTGCTGAAAAGGGTCCCCCGCTACTAGGTTTTCTATTTCTAGCCAACATGCTAAGTTGGTTAAGTGTTCTGTATAAACCTAACCCCCAATCAGTCTGTATAGTTTAGAATGTTGTATTTGATTAAGTATTAATTCAATTTACTTAATCCTATAAATCCTGACTTAGCCTTAATTGTCTTATTAAAGCCCCAACCTCTCACATTAGACAGGTATTGTTGTGACTGCCTGTTGCCGGTTGGGTCCGGGCAGTCTTACGTCACAACTCAGTCTAACCTCGGGTCTTTATGGGGCTCAATGCTTAACTACCCACATTGGATAGGTATTGTTGTGACTACTGGACTGCCGGGCGGGTCCGGGCAGGTTTATGTCACAACGCAATCCAACCTCGGGTTAAGCATGTCGTATTTTCTAAGTTTACATATTTTGTCTCTTTTTCTTTTATATGTAAATATTTGCGGCCCATTATTCAAATTCATTATTCTTGGGTATAATACTTTATACCATTTTAAATGTCATGAATCGTTGGCATGTGCCAAACATGCCAACACATATATTTTAATTAACCCCAACGTATTCCCCCGTTTGTTAATATAACATATGTCGGGCTTCAACATTTTAGCCCAACTTAGCCAAATAAAAAGGGGAGGCTTAGAACATGATGCATATATATTCTAAGTAACATCAATAAGGGGTGTGTAAACGCATGAACTTGCAACATAGCGGTCTAATTAACATAAATTAGACACTTGTGAACTTGCATTGTAATAGCATAAAATCTTGACATAAAACATACCTAAACATGAATCATGGTTTTAATCTAATCGTGTAAACTTTTATTTAAAGTATGAATCTAACTTAATTATGTGCCACATATATTATCATATGTTTTCTAACAACAACCTAAGCCTAAAACATATTTTGTTTGGGCATAAAGTTAAACATGAACTATCCATGTTCATAAAGTCAACACAAGTTCACAAAGATGCTTACTTTTGTCACTAATACAAAAGTATGGTTTTCACTTGAATCAATGATGCCTATTCCAACATAAATTCATATGAATCGTAATACCCAATTGGATCCAACTACACTAAAAGTGATCATAAAAATATACATAGAAGGATCTAAAATCATGTTGGCATAATAGTGAATCATATACTTGCATAAGTCTTAACTTGGTTGCAACAAAATATATATAACTTCTCATTAACCACAACATATAAGTATCAAATCTCCCACATAAGTTATATACTTGTATCGCAACTATTCAATAGATCCAATATCATGTTAATTACACTACCACATCCCAAATCCATTCATAGCAAATCATAGCAACATACAATTATGAATTAACATCATTATAATTAAAGTACAATCCCATTTCTCATTCTACACAAATCAAATCTCAATTATTCATTCACATCGGAATAGCACTCTACTTACAACGTATGACGAGTCTTGTATTCAGGACTCTGAATTCTAAATTTGGTGATGCTTATCCTTTGTTGTAGGCGTTGTTTTGATTTAATTGTCGTGGCTTTAAGCTTTTGAATCAACTCCTAATCGTCTCTTGATTTGAAGGCTACTCCTAGTCTTTCTTCAGCAGCATGACAGCTCCATACTCATTTTATTTGTGTGAATTAGGTGGAGACTTAGGTCCTTTTTATAGAGTTTGTGAATTGATTAGAGCCGTCGATGGAGCCAAGATTAATATAAGCCGTTCGTTTTAAAGAGAAACCAATCAAGAGTTGCCACATAAGCCCTAGTGACAAGACCAAGTCCAGAAATTCGGCCAAACACAGATCAGGCCAGCCAGGAGGGGCTGGGTTTGACCTGGCTCAGGGGCCAGGTCGACTACCCAGTCGACACGCAGGTCGACTGCCCAGTCGACCTGGGTACCCAGGTCGACCTGGGTCTTGGGCGGGAAAATTCCCGCCCAGCCCAATCTGGGTCCGATTTTTGAATTTGAATTTGTTTTTCTGAACTGTTTCTGCCTGTTTGAATTTTAAACCGAATTCTGAAACTTCCGGAGGTCATATCTCCCTCATACGGAGTCCGTTTTACGCAAACTCAGACTTTATCTCAAGCAGAATTCCGAGATGAACGAAATGGCATATCCCGTTTCCCTTAATTCTCTGATTTGAAATTAATTATACTTTAATTTATGAATTTCACTATTATAGAATATACAGGGTGTTACAGTTCCACCATCAGTCTGAAAGATTTTCACTTTGGAATTTGTTTGATTTTCAGCCTGTGTGATAAAGCGTAGAACAGAGTTGTGAGTGTCAGACTTAGATTTTTAAAAAATCCAAGTGAATCTACTATAAGCATCTACAAATGATACATAATACTTGTACTTATGGTCAGAATTAACTAGGGCAGGTCCCCATAAATCAGAAGTAATAAGTTGCAGAGGTTCAGAATATTCAGTAGATGATTCAAAAAAGGCAGTTTATGGCTTTTGCCCATTTGACAAAAAGTATAAATAAAAGGTAAAGATATACTATTATGATTAATATTGTTTTCTACTAAGAGTTGTTTAATAGTACTAGTGCTAGGATGACCTACTTTACTATGTCATATTTCAAAATCATTGTTAGATATCTCTGCTTTGTTTTCAGCATGGTTGCAACTAATTGTTCTTTCTCCATAATTGTTGCAGTTTGGCTGACTGAATTTGTATAATCCCTTCACCATATTTCCCTGCATTAATATATTTTTAGTGAGTATGTCTCTAGTTAAATAGTATTTAGGATAAAATTCAAATTACACATGATTGTCAAGAGCAAATTGAGATACACTTAGCAGATTTTTCTTTATTTCTGGAACCATTAGTAAGTTATCTAGTAACAAATGCTTGTTATTGCCTAAATATCCTCTACCTATGTAGGTGATGTTTATTGACTTACCATTTCCCATGCTAACCAGTTGTTTGCCTCTGTATTCCTTGTATCCATGGTTTAAGTTATCCAAATTGTTGGTCAAGTGATTTGTAGCTCCTGAGTCTGGATACCACCCTTCATCATTATTGTGTTCAGTCCTGACAGCTTCATCCCTGATCTCTGGTTTGTCTTTGACTTTATTTGTTTGATTGTGTTTCACTTGTGCCATGTTTGCATTGGGTTTGTTTCCTTTCTAGTTATTTGAGTTTTGATTTGGCATATAGTTCTGGTTTTACCTGAAATAGCATTTAATAGCAGCATGCCTAATTCTCTCACAAATTTGACACTTTGGCCTATTGTTTTTGTTTAATTGTCCTCTGCCCCTTCCTCTAGACCTATTGCTTAAGCCTCCTCTTTGAGTAAATTGAGTGGGTCTTTGATCCTTACCCTTAAACCTTGTTGCATAGTTAGCTGTAATGTTTATCTCATGAAGTTTCTTGCTTTCAAGTCTTGCTTCATGAGCTAATAGTATTGAGTCTACTTCATCTATTGGTGGAGTAACTCTTTGAGATGATATTACAACTTCTACTGCTTCATATTCATTGCTAAGTCCATTTAATATTGTAAGTACTTGCTCAGATTCTAGTACTTTATTACATCCAGCTTTGAGCTGATCATATAGAGTCTTTATTTTTGATAAGTATTCCCTCATTGTAGTGTTATCCTACCTTGTGTTCTACAACTGTCATTTGTAATGCATTATTTTGGCAGAGGATTGTGAGTTGAAGTTTCTTTCAATGTTTACCTAAATTTCATTAGCGGTTTTGCATCCAATGATTTGTGAGATTAAGTTGTTGTTGATAGAAGATAGTAACCAAGCACTGATTAACTTGTCTTGTCTTTGACGTTTCATATAATCTTCATTATTGACTACATTATTGTCTAGGTTAGTAATGAATCTTGGAGGAACAGGAAGTGTGCCATAGATGTGCACTTCATGACCGTAGTCATGTATGGCTGTTTCGACTTGAAATTTCCACAGAAAATAGCTTGTTTCATTGAGTTTGACTGTGATAAATTAGCTTTGGGGGCCGATGACTGTTTTTATGAGTTGATCTGCCAGAGAAACAATGGTGGCTGACTGATTTTGAGATGATGCAGACACTGATCCAAGAGAAGTTTTGACCATGATTCTAAAACGATTGTGGCCAAAAAGTGTGACCAATTAAAGCAGCAAGAAAAAGATCTTGACACAAATTCAGGGTGTCATATCAGGTGATGTTTCAGTTTGGAAGTTTGCAATCGAAGGACTATCAAATAATGAGATAGACTCTGATGATTGTCCTTGGTATGGCAGCTTCTAAATTGGATTCCTTGATTTGTAATTCAGAAGTTGTTGACATGGTATTTTTTTTGTTGTATAAATGAGTCGACAAGTTTTGTAACACCCCGTAATTCTAAAACATGACATCAAAAATAATTAAAGGATGATTAATTATTAAAGAAAGAATTAGTGGAAACATATTATACCATTGCATTCGTCTCAGAATTCAGCTTGTGATAGAGTCTGAGTTTGCGTAAATCGGACACCGTATGAAGAAGCTATTAAGGTTTGAAGTTTGTATACGCGCAGGAAGAGTGTGTATATATATATATTAGGTTCAGTACTTCAGAAATAGGTCCAGAAAGTCAAAAATGGGTTCAAAATTCAAAATCAGCCAAAACAGGCTAAGCGGAAAAATTCCCGCCAGAGGGTGTTGACCCCCCTTAAGGGGGGTCGACACCCCTATGGGTATCGACCCCGGTGTCGACCCCCCCAGATCTAGGCGAAATACTTCGTTTTATACATGGCTGACATGGCAGTGACGAATTCTGAGGTATTAGGGCTTATGTGTCGCGCTGTGGTTGGCTGGGTGATGTATCTCTTTAGTTTGGATGGCTTTGATGACTCCTAGGTTGATCTAAAGTCTCAAATTGATCCTATACTCCTATATATACATCTCTAAACCTAAACCCTAACCTCGCAACCCTATTCTCTGTTGCCACCATGTTGTCCATCTCTAAACTAGCCTAGCCGTCATTCTTCAACCTAAATTCAAGAAGAAAATTAGGGAGTCTCAAATCAAATTAGAAGATTAGTTTTGCTACAACAACAACGATTCAATTATCTTTTCTTAATCCTAGCAAAGTAAGTTCATGTTATTTTCAGATTTAAATACCTAATAGTAATCTTGGCATGTAATAAAATGAATCTAAGTCCATGCTTGATGATGACAATCTTTCCAGATTTATCCCTATCTTTCTATTGAATCTATGATTTTACATGCCTAAGAAGTTATTATATCGATTCAATCATGACTACCTTTGTTGAACATCGGATATATAATCCGTTTAGGTTCATGATGTTATTCATATCAGATTTATATGTCTAGGAGGTTATTTCTATCAGTTTATTTTAGATCTATCTTTGTTATACCTCAATTCTAACGGATCTGTAATCCTCTTAGGTCTTTAATGTTATATTTGACAGATCTATCATTATAATGCTTGTTTTTATGCCTACTCTCATTTATGTTCCTTTTTTCTTCCCCTTTATTTTATGAATCTAGATTAACTTAGAATCTAAACCGAATCTTGTTATACGTGCGATTGGAATGCGGGGATATTGGGGAATAATCTATTTGGTAATAGTGGAACATAATTTGTAACTTGTTATTTGGGGCATAACTGTTATTGTTGCGAACATGGGGTAAATTGAAATATTAAATCCAGATTGGGCATAAACTATAAATTGGAATATTAAATCTAGATTGGGCATGACTATTGGTTGGGACGCCAAGCATAATGTATATTGTGATTTTGGGGCATGACTATTTTTGCAAATTTGGGAAGATTAGGTGTAACCTATTTTGAGTAATAACTCGTAATTGAATTTGTGGGGGCATAACTTGCAATTACCTTTGTTGGGCATAACTTGAGAATTGGAACATGACTAGTTTTGTGAATTTGGGATAATTAGCATATAAAATCTAGACTTGGACATGTATGGTAAATATGTAAATTGGATAAAAGATGAACATGCCTAACCCAAGGTTTGATTGAGTTGCAGTGTAAGTCTACCCGGAACCGCCCGACACATCCATCAACCGTAACAACAGGTCTAATGTGAGAGGTTAGCGCATTAAGCCCAAAACCCGAGGTTATAATGAGTTTACGGTAGAAGTTTTCCCGGAACCGCCCGGCACATCCAGCAACCGCAAACAACAGTTCTAATGTGAGAACCCGACACTCCAAGCTCAGTTGGTCAGTGGTGGGCGAATTGGGATGAGACATAGGTCTCAGGTTTGAGGGCCACCTCTGCCAATTTCTAGGGGTGACTACCTAGGTAGTGTGAAGGCGTTGAAAAATCGGGGTATATCACTACCCGTGGGGTTTACTAAGACCAACAAGCAATGGCTTGAGTGAAGTCTTAGGTTCCACACGTAAATCAAAATAGTTTTAATGTGAGAGGTTGGTACATTAATAAAAGAAATAATTCCAATGAACAACATGATGAATGAGTAGGGTTAAGTTAACCAATATGACATGATGAACGATTGGGGTTAAGCTAATGGGAAACACTTAACCAATATAAAATGATGAACGAGTGTGGTTAAGTTAATGGAAACACTTAACTAATATAACATGATGAACGAGTGGGGTTAAGTTAAGGGGAAACACTTAACCAATATAACATGATGAATGAATAGGGTTAAGTTAATAGGAAACACCTAACCAATACAACATGATGAATAAGAAGGGTTAAGTTAATAAGAAACACTTAACCAACATGACATGATGAGTGGGTGGGTTGAGTTAACATGAATGGACAACACTTAACCAATATGACATGATGTGTGGGTGGGTTAAGTTAACTTGAATGGATGGATAACACTTAACCAATTTAGGGGGGGGGTATGCGAATAGACCCTAGGAAACCCTAGTAACGGGACCCGTTTCAGCAGTAACCCTCATAGATGTAACACGATACCTAAACTAGGAAGGGTGGGGCACGATTACTGGGCTGATTATAAGCAGTCAAAATAGCGGAGGGGGTACGTCAATGTAGGTTTTGACGGATTATGGGCATGCACGTACGTCAGAATGAAAAAACAGGCACTGGGTACCAGTAGTTGTACACTATGGATCTTGAATCGTGTCGGGTTGCCATCATCGGGATTGATACACCTTATGGTTGGACCAACACAGAGTATCTACGTGCAAGAGAGGGCCGATTGACATAGACACAAGGAAAATTAATACAAGTAGGGAGCCGACCAATAGGGTAGTAAGGGTACATCTAACATATCCATGGCAATTAGGCAGATTGAGGTGGGATCCTTATAGTAGATGTACAGCTGTAGGCTACCACAATTACGGGGATTGAGATCATATTATCATTTTATATAGATTACTAGTTGGGACACTAGTTAGATGGTGCAGAGATATAGAAATCAGAATAATAGTGTAGTAGCGAAGTAGAGAAAGAGCAGAAGCGCATTCAATTTATCTTGCCTTATCATAACTTATGCTAATCTTAGGTTATCTTGTTATCCCTGTTATCACAGTATTGTCTTATATTCAGTTTATTCATGTTATGTTACTTTTACCTATTTACATACATTAAAGTCACTAGACTTACCAGGCTTTATGTCTGACCCATTTTCTTTCGTCTTCTTTTCTTCCGTTTCTCCCCCCAGGTAGTCAGGGAGGGAATAGCTCAGCTTAGTTTGGACCGTTTCTCTTTCCAAGCTTGAAGATTCTTTGATGTATTACTTAGATCCTCTTATCTTTGGCTATGTCTGTGTTTGCACTTTAATTTGGGGACTTATGCTACTTTGCTATGTTTTATGCTTCTTATATACTTGGAAGTTTTTGAATCAAGACACAAGTTTTATGTAGTACTTTTAAGTATGATTGAGTCAATTGTTGTAAAAGCTTGATTGAACTACGTTGCCTATAAAATGACTTTGTTTTCCGCTGCTTTATTTGTCTGTCTTGTAATTTATCTGCATCATTTACCTATAATGCTTCACTGAAGTTAATGCATTCACTTTGTGAGTGACATTAATGGAGGTGGGGTGTTTCATTTGGTATCAGAGCTGAAGGTTACCGGATCAGATAAAAGATTTGAAAAATTATTTTCAAAACGGTTTTAAAAGAGGCATTTCCAAAAGAAAAGTTCTTTTTAAAGGCATATTCCCTAAAGCCATATGCACTAACTTTGATCCTCTGTTTGAATCCTTGTTTCCTTCATTCCTGAGTCTCCGGGGCTCCTGGCTTTCTGGGAGGTAACCTCATCGCGGCATGGTTCCGTTGGCTTGATGAGACTACGACATCTGTCAAAGGGAGAAGAAGTACCCAACTTCCATATATAGCCGTAGTAGTTTCACCTGCGGCTAATTTTCTTTCAAGTTTTGTAGGGTTTTCCATGTGATGGAGGCAGCTTTCGAGAGACTTGTCAACATGTTACACAAGGATGGTAAAGATGAAAAATGAGGGAGTTTGGCTAAGGAGCACAACCCAAGGATGAGAAACTCATGGATATGGACTTGGTTCACAAAGGAGGTAAAAATAAAGAGGTGTAAGTGAAAGAATCACAGGACAAGAAGGGAGGAAAGAATAGTAAAACCTAAGACAAGAGGAAGTGTCTTTATTATGGTATAACGGGTCATATAATTAAGGACAATGGCAAGAAAAAAGGATAGGATTTTCAGAAGGGCAAGTGCATGCTCTCACCGCCAGCGTACCAGAGAGAGAGGTAGTAATGTTTCAATTGAGAAAGTTTAGTTTTTCTTTTTGATCATCCTGTTAGTACTCTTTTTGATTTTATCGCTTCACATTTGGTTATATCTGCTTCTATAGTTGAGTCTTTGCACCTTAGTACTTGTATAGTAGAAGATCCCATTATTGTCTCAAATCCAATTGGTGGTTCGACTCATTTAACTTTGGTTTGTAAAGATTTGAGAATAGCTATATTAAGTATTGAGTTCAAGTGTAATGCTTATGTTTTTGGTTTCATGGGCTATGGGTTGATTCTAGGCATGGATTGGTTAGCTAGTAATTGTGAAAGGAGGGTAGTTAGAATTTTGACTTGCCTCGGGAATACCCTCGAGATTTCGTGCGATCCTAAGGGATCAGTTTGGCTTAGCTACCTAGAATCACTTAACGATTTGCGATCCGTTAGAGTAGTCCATGAGTACGCAGATGTTTTTGATTAGGTTAGGGGTTTGTCCCCTGAAACGCGAGATAGACTTCCGCATATATCTAGTTGACAATCCAAAGCCAGTTGCATTACCTGTACGACACATGACTCTAAGGGAAAGGAAGGGCTCAGTAAAAAAGTAAAAGAGTTACTTGAGAAAGGGTTCATAAGGCGAAGTATTTCTGAATGGGGTGCTCTAGTTGTTTTCACTACAAAGGCGGATGGTTCGCTTCGCTTATGCATAGATGATATTTTGGTTTTCTCTAAGAGTGGGGAAGAACATGCTTTGTATCTAAGGGAAGACTCGGATACCCTCCAAGCGCATCAGCTTAAGGCTAGGTTCTCCAAATATCATTTTTGGAGAGTAGAAGTAAGGTTTCTAAGACATGTGATTTCTAAGGAAGGGACAACAGTATATCCCGCAAAAGTAGTTGCAGTGCAAGATTAGAAGGTCCCAAGGAATGCAACGGGAGTAAGAAGTTTTCTTGGATTAGCGGGCTGATATAGGAAGTTAATTAAGGACTTTGTGAAGGTATCAGCCCCACTTACTAGATTGACGAAGAAGAATCTAACTTTTTCTTGGGATTTGATTTGTGATGTTGCTTTCCAACGACTGAAGAGAACCTTGACGGCAACCCCAGTCTTGACATTGCCCGAAGGGAACAAGACGGTTATAGTTTATACGGATGCATGCGGAAAGGGTTAGGCGCTGTTTTAATGCTAGAAGAGAGTGTAGTTTGTTATGGAGGAAGTCAGCTGAAAGTACATGCGAAAAACTATCCTACCCACGACTTGGAATTAGCTGTTATAGTGTTTGCTCTAAAGTCATGGCATCATTATCTTTTAGGAGAAAAAAAATTTGAACTATATACGGATTATAAGTCCTTAAAATATTTGTTCTCGCAAAAAGATTTGAAATTGAGGCAACAACGATAGATGGAATTTCTTGCCTCATACGACTTTGAGATTGCTTATACCCCTAGCAAGGGTAATGTTGTGACAGGCGCCCTAAGTAGAAAAAAGACTAACCTTAAGAGGGGTAAAGTTTGAAGTACATAGTAACCTTTAGCTTTAGACCCTCAGTCAAGTTTGTACCTGGTTTGTTAACATCACTAGAAGAGCGGCCTACGCTTTTGGATCAGACAGGAGCGACGTAGTTACACTTGTTATCATGGTTAACATTTGTTTATCTTGGAAAGATAGTCCGACTACATGGGATACCCTCTAGCATAGTAAGTGATCGAGATCCTATCTTTACTAGTGAATTTTGGAAATGGAGGTCAAGAAGCTTCGAAATCGTGAAGTCAAGCTAGTTAAAGTACAATGGGGTAATGCTGAAGAAGACGCGACTTGGGAGACTGAAGACAAGATACGCGCATCCTACCCTTTTCTTTTTGAGGGTACATCCTTAATCTCCTTTTCCATAAGTTTATGCATGCTCGTATCTATCTTTTAAGTATATCTCCTCGGTCCTATATTTGATCCTTAAGTAGAAACCAATGATTGTAAACATGTATTTGAAACATGTTAAGGTTGATGATTGCAAGTGGTTACTAGTGGTTGCTCGTGGATGCATATACACACACATTAGATACTAGATCGGCTCAGTCACTTTCATATTGCATATGCATATATGTATTTGTATATGGATTGAAACTTGACGTGTTATCATATGGATATTGCATTTGTATGGATGATTGTGCACTCATGTAGAAGTTATAAAGTACGATTAGGAGAAATTGCGTACATGATGGACTCATGACACTGACATAATTTGCATTAAGAGGTCAAATGAATCAGTAGACGCCTTATTTTGCATTAGATAAGGACATATACACACACTATGCATATGTTCATGAAAAGCATTAGAAACCTTTTTAAGGACAATGAATGCCTGCGATTGAATGGCTGAATAGATGGATGTTGGATGGTAGGATATACATTCTTCTTGACTTGGAGATTTCGGGAATGAAATCCTTTAAGCAGGAGGGAATGTAACACCCTGTAATTCTAAAACATGACATCAAAAATAATTAAAGGATAATTAATTATTAAAGGAAGAATTAGAGGAAACGGGTTACGCCATTGCGTTTGTCTCAGAATTCTACTTGGGATAGAGTCTGAGTTTGCGTAAATTGGACATAGTATGAAGAAGTTATTATGGTTTGAGTTTGTATATGCGCGTAAAGAATATATATGTATATATATACATATATATGTATTGGGTACAGTACTTCAGAAATAGGTCCAGAAAGTCAAAAATGTGTTCAAAATTCAAAATCAGCCAAAACAGGCTGGGCGGGAAAATTCCCGCCAGAGGATGTTGACCCCCCTTAAGGGGTGTCGACATAGGTGTCGACCCCCCATAGGGGTGTTGACTCCGGTGTCGACCCCCCCCATAGGGGAGTCGACCCCGGTGTCGACCCACCCATAAGGGTGTCGACCCCGGTGTTGACCCCCCCAGTTTTGGGCGAAATACTTCGTTTTGTACCTAGCTGACGTGGCAGTGACGAATTCTGAGGTATTTGGGCTTATGTGTCGCGCTGTGGTTGGCTCGGTGATGTATCTCTTTAGTTTGGATGGCTCTGATGACTCCTAGGTTGATCTAAAGGCTCAAATTGATCCTATACTCCTGTATATATGTAACACCCCGTATTTTCTGTTAACAGTATAATAACGAATTAAACAGTACTTAATTTAAAATGTGAGAATTAAGGGAAACGGGTTACGCCATTGTGTTCGTCTCGGAATTCTGGTTGAGATAGAGTCCGAGTTTGCGTAAATTGGACTTCGTATGAAAAAGTTATGGCTGTCGGAAGTTTCCAGAAAATTCAAATAAATTCAAACAGCTCGAAAACAAATTCAAATTTGAATAAAAAGTCAGAAGCGGGCTTAGTGGGAAAATTCCGGCCCAGGACCCAGATCGACCAGGGGGTCGACCCTAGTGTCGACCCCCCCTTTCAAGTCGACCTGTGGGTCGACCTGCCCCCCCCGGGCAGATCTAAAAGGTGACGATTTTGTGACTCAGAGATGAGTCACTAGGGCTGAGGTGTCACCCTATCTTCACTGGATGGCTGTGGTTAACCCTAGGATCATCCGACGGCTCAAATTGAGTTGAAATTCTATATAAACCACCCAATACTCAAACCTAAAAATTCACACAAAAATAATCCTAGAACTATCATGCTGTCAATGGAAAACTTGGAGTACCCGTCACCAATTCAAAGACAAGATAAGAACCTAAATCAAATTAAAAGATTATCAAATTCAACGATCTACATCAAAGGCGAGCTAACCAATTTCAGAATTCAGATTTCAGAATGCAAGAATTCCTTTTTAGTTTGTAAGTTGGTTATTACGTAGATTTAAACATTCCTTCAAATGAATCGTGACATGTTGTAATGTGAATATAGAATGATGCTTATGTATAAGATTTGATTCTCGTTTATCTTAAAGTATCGTTGGAGTTAATCATGTCTATATGCTTGTGGCGATGGACATGTTGTATATTAATCATGTCTACATGCTTGTGGTAACGAACATATTGTATATTAATTACGTCTATATGCTTATAATGATGAACATATTGTATGTCATTGGAATCTACTAGGATTGGGTAATGGATTTATTTTACCAACTAAATGGTGGAACATGTCATGTTATAAATTGGTGGTTATTTGCAAGTTTATGATCTTAGACACATGCTTATATATTAGATCAACACTCATGTATATTCATGTTAGGTTGAATCTATTTATGTTGAAAAACTTGGAATTGCAGTCCTCTTATGTTTTAACACACAAGTCATCATGTTAAGTTATGATCCAAATATGTTGATAATAGTTTTCTTATGTTTTGACATACATAAGTTAATATGCTAAGTTGTGGGTTGAAACTGTGATTATATGTTAAACCTCCATGTTATACCCTTGTCAAATTTACATGACAATTAGACCCAACTTAGTCACAAGTTCACCTTTACCCATTTAGTTAAAGTTAAATGATACCTCTATGCCAAGTTACACATGACAAGTTGAAATTATGCTATTTTATGTTTATTTCATGCCTCTTGTTTATTACCCCTTTTCTTTTTTATGGGTCGGGCTAATTTACTAGCCCAACATTTTATGTGATTCATGCATATGTTCCACGGAGGTAGCGATGGGAAAAATATGAAAATTCATGGCATAGATTTGTTCATAAAATGGTATATTTGATATACCATTTGTGGTGAGCATAATCAAAAGATAATTATGGCATGATTAAATCAAATTAAATTTACATAAAGAAATTAGACATATATGGGAAAATGTGAATTTAGAAAAAGACGAATATGCCTAACTTGAGGTTAGACTGAGTTGTGGTGTAAATCTGCCCGGAACCAACTAGCATATCGAGTGACCACATCAAGACCTGTCTAATGTGGGTGGTTAATTCATCAAGCCCAAAAAGAACCCAATGTTAGACTGAGTTGTGGTGTAAACCTGCCCGGAACCGACCGGCACATCCAGTGACCACAACAAGACCTGTCTAATGTGAGTGGTTGGTGCTTTAACAAATTAAAGCTAAGTCAGGATTGGTAGGGTTAAGTCAATTAGGAAAACACTTAACCGATTCAACATGTTAACTAAACGAATGGGTGGGGTTAAGTAAACCTGGACACTTAGCCAAATAAACATGTTGATTAGAAAACCCTAGTAACGGAGACCCATTTCAGCAGTAACCCACATAGATGTATCATGGTACCCTGAAACTAGGCAGGGAGGAGCACGATTACTGGGCTGAGTATAAGTGGTCAAAACATCGGCGGTTGGTGGGCCACTGTAGGTTCCTACGGAGTATGGGAGCGCATGTACTCCGGAGTGGAAAAATCAGGCACTGGGCATCAGTAGTATACACTGTGCATCCTGAATCGTGTCGGGTTGCCACCGGAGGGACTGATACACCCCATGGTGGGACCATCACAGGTATCTACAATCAAGCGGGGCCGAATGACACAGGATATGAATGCATGCGAGTAGGAGCCGATCATTAAGGGGATCGTTTGTTATAAACACGTAGGGCTGGTGGATACAATGGTTAAGTAGGTGCAGAGATTATAGTAATGGGTGCAATCACATGTTCCTCTTATCTTATATTAGGGTATTGTCCTATGTTCTGTTATTACTGTCATGACCCCTTTCCTTGTATAAATACCAGTAGTCACCAAACTTACCAGACTTATTGTCGGACCCGTTTTCTTTCGTCCTCTTTTCTTTCGTTTTCCCCCCAGGTCCACAGGGAGCGAATACTGCAGCTTAGTCAGACCCTTTGCAAGCTTCAAGAAAGTAGATGTATGATTTGGACTCTCTCTCAATCTTGGTTATGGCTCTTGGACATTATCCTTAGGGATTTATGTAGTTTTATTTATGATTTATGCTTCTTTATTAAATAACCAAGACAAAAATTATGTTGTAATGTTTTGGAAGTTGTTTTGAAACAATTTGATGTAATGCTTTTGTATTGAACCACGTATTCAATAAATGATTTGAATTCCGCTGCTTATACTTATCTGTCTTGTAAAATTTTCTGTGTCTTGTACCTATAACCCTCCACCAAAGTTAAGGCACTCCCTTTGTGAGTGACCTTAACGGAGGTGGGGTGTTTTAATATAAATCTCTAAACCTAAACCCTAACCTCACAACCCTATTCTCTATTGCCACCATGCTGTCCATCTCTAAACTAGCCTAGCCATCATTCTTCAACCTAAATTCAAGAAGAAAATTTGAGAGCCTCAAATCAAATTTGAAGATTAGTTTTGCTACAACAACGATTCAATTATCTTTTCTTAATACTAGCAAACTAATTCATGTTATTTTCAGATCTAAATACCTAATAGTAATCTTGACATGTAATAAAATGAATCTAAGTCCATGCTTGATGATGAGACAATATTTTCAGATTTATCTCTATCTTTCTATTGAATCTATGATTTTACATGCCTAAGAAGTTAGTATATCGATTCAATCATGACTATCTTTGTTGAACATCGGATATATAATCCTTTTAGGTTCATGATGTTATTCATATCAGATTTATATGTCTACGAGGTTATTTCTATTAGTTTATTTCAGATCTATCTTTGTTATACCTCAATTCTAACGGATTTGTAATCCTCTTAGGTCCATAATGTTATATTTGACAGATCTATTATTATAATGCCTGTTTTTATGCCTACTCTCATTTATGTTCCTTCTTTCTTCCCCTTTATTTTATGAATCTAGATTAACCTAGAATCTGGACTGAATCTTGTTATACGTGCGATTGGAATGCAGGGATATTGGGGAATAATCTATTTGGTAATAGTGGAACATAATTTGTAACTTGTGATTTGGGGCATAATTGTTATTGTTGCGAACTTGGGGTAAATTGAAATATTAAATCCAGATTGGGCGTAAACTGTAAATTGGAATCTTAAATCTAGATTGGGCATAACTATTGGTTGGGATGCCAAGCATAATGTATATTGTGATTTTGGGGCATGACTATTATTGTAAATTTGGGAAGATTGGGTGTAACCTATTTTGAGTAATAACTTGTAATTGAATTTATGGGGCCATAACTTGCAATTGGCTTTGTTGGGCATAACATGAGAATTGGAACATGACTAGTTTTGTGAATTTGGGATAATTAGCATATAAAATCTAGACTTGGACATGTATGGTAAATAGGTAAATTGGATAAAGCTGAACATGCCTAACCGAGGTTTGATTGAGTTGCAGCGTAAGTCTGCCCGGAATCGCCCGACACATCCAACAACCGCAACAACATGTCTAATGTGAGAGGTTAGCGCATTAAGCCCAAAACCCGAGGTTAGAATGAGTTTGCGGTAGAAGTCTGCCTGGAACCGCCTGGCACATCCAACAACCGCAAACAACAGTTCTAATGTGAGAGGTTGGTGCATTAATAAAAGAAATAATGCCAATGAACAACATTATGAATGAGTAGGGTTAAGATAACCAATATGACATGATGAACGAGTGGGGTTAAGCTAATGGGAAACACTTAACCAATATAACATGATGAACGAGTGGGGTTAAGTTAATGGGAAACACTTAACTAATATAACATGATGAACGAGCGGGCTTAAGTTAAGGGGAAACACTTAACCAATATAACATGATGAATGAACAGGGTTAAGTTAATAGGAAACACCTAACCAATACAATATGATGAATAAGAAGGGTTAAGTTAATAAGAAACACTTAACCAACATGCCATGATGAGTGGGTGGGTTGAGTTAACATGAATGGAAAACACTTAACCAATATGGCATGATGTGTGGGTGGGTTAAGTTAACTTGAATGGAAGGATAACACTTAACCAATTTGGGGGGGGGGGGGGTATGCGTATAAACCCTAGGAAACGCTAGTAACGGGACCCGTTTCAGCAGTAACCCTTATAGATGTGTCACGATACCCTGAACTAGACAAGGTGGGGCACGATTACTGGGCTGATTATAAGTGGTCAAAATAGCGGCGGGGGGTACGTCAGTGTAGGTTCCGATGGATTACGGCGTGCACATACTCCGAAGTGGAAAAGCAGGCACTGGGTACCAGTAGTTATACACTATGCATCTTGAATCGTGTCGGGTTGCTGTCACAGGGATTGATACACCTTATGGTGGGACCAGCATAGAGTATCTACGTGCAAGAGAGGGCCGATTGACACAGACACCAAGAAAATTAATACAAGTAGGGAGCCGATCGATAGGGTAGTATGGGTACATTTAACATATCCATGGCAATTAGGCAGATCGAGGTGGGATCCTCATAATAGATGTACACCTGTAGGCTACATCAATTGCGGGGATTGGGATTATATTATCATTTTATACAGATTACTAGTTGGGACACTAGTTAGGTGGTGCAAAGATATAGAAATCAGAATAACTGGGTAGTAGCAAAGCAGAGAAAGAGTAGAAGCGCATTCAGTTTATCTTGCCTTATCTTATCTTATGCTAATCTTAGGTTATCTTATTATCCCTTTTATCATGGTATTGTCTTATATTCAATTTATTCATGTCATGTTACTTTTACCTGTTTACATACTGAAAGTCACTGGACTTACCAGGCTTTATGTCTGACCTATTTTCTTTCATCTTCTTTTCTTCCGTTTCTCCCCCCAGGTAGTCAGGGAGGGAATAGCTCAGCTTAGTTTGGACCGTTTCTCTTTCCAAGCTTGAAGATCCTTTGATGTATTGCTTGGATCCTCTTATCTTTGGCTATGTCTGTGTTTGCACTTTAATTTGGAGACTTATGTTACTTTGCTATATTTGATGCTTCTTATATACTTGGAAGTTTTTGAATCAAGACAGAAGTTTTATGTGGTACTTTAAAGTATGATTGAGTCAATTGTTGTAAAAGCTTGACTGAACTACATTGCTTATAAAATGACTTTGTTTTCCGCTACTTTATTTATCTGTCTTGTAATTTATCTGTGTCTTTTACCTATGACATTTCACTGAAGTTAATGCATTCCTTTTGTGAGTGACATTAATGGAGGTGGGGTGTTTCATTTGGTATCAGAGCTGAAGCTTACCGGATCAGATAAAAGATATGAAAAATTATTTTCAAAACGGTTTTAAAAGACAGAATGCACTTTGATTAAGAAAATGCACTTGAAGCATGGAAATGCACATGAAGTTTAAGGAAAAAGTATATTATAGAAGTACTAACCCAAAAGGTAACATATGAAAATAAGTTATAATGCATTATTTTTCCTACTGGGTTTTTCTTATTAAGGTTTTAACGAGGCATTACATTGATATAGAAGTATCAAACTCTATTTGATGTAGTGAAATACTGAAATATTTCGTATTATATTGTACTCTTTTTTTCTCCACTAAGATGTTTTCCATTGTGTTTTTCTTAGTAAGGTTTTTAATGAGGCACTATCCTGATCCAAAAGTATCAGACTTCATTACATGAAATGAGATATTAAAATATGTCATTGTACTCTTTTTCTTTTACTTTCCAACTAGGTTTTCTTCGTAAGTTTTAGCAAGGCATTGTTTTGATCTCGAAATATCAAACTATTGGAAGAAATATTATTTTAATATATGATACCTATAACCTTACACATTGCACTATTTTTCTCGTCAATGTTTCTCAGCGGGTTTTCCCTATAGAGTTTATTTTAATAAGGCAACGGACAATAGTTGTATCGATTGAATGGATATATACAAGCAAGATGAGAATAAGGGGGAGCAATCATCATATATATTTCAAAAGGGACAACTACAAGTTAGTATAGCATTCAAGATTTTGAAGACACATAGGGGGATTGTTGTAATATATGAGGGAATATGGTTTTGTACTTTCCTGCTTAGTCACACATTTTGAGGTAAGTTTATAACTAATACCATGAATGAATAAAAGTATCTTCCCTGTATTTTTCTAATGGATTATGATACTTTTTTATAACACCAATTCAATTATTTAGATTGATTTTTCTTATTCTTTATATTTTTCTTTTTTTCCTGCTATTGCTATAAACAAAAGCATAACAACACCAACTTCGTGTGTGAACATGGCACACACTTTGAATATGGATTGTTGTTTCTCAAATATTATGTATTTTACATGTGCAAGAGAAAACAAATTTTACTAATGTTGTATAATTTATAAATTATTTCCTCTAATAAAAAGTAGTAATACTGAACAATATAAACAAATCTTAGTATTGCGTGAAAATTGGATTTAATCATTTTTGATGCAATTGTTTTGTGTTTATAGTTGTTTTTAGTGATAATTTTCTAACCGTAGCTTCTGAAATACTGATTTGCTCATATGTTTTATGCTCTATCAATAATATATTTTTCTTGCTCACGGTTTCGCCAATGTTATTTTTGTGGCTGTGTCTATATTTATTGTTCACCATTATTGTGCCAATACCACATTCAAGTACTTAGCTATGTACCTTACATAACTATGTATAAACTGGGATATAGTTATAATGATTTTAAATCATCATTAATTTATGTTGCGCATAATGTCTTATCATCATTAATATTTTTCATCTGTGTAGTTGGTAACACGTATAAGATGTAATGTTGTCCCGGTAAAAATGATCATATTAGTGCAAAACTATTTTTTTAGGAGATCAAGGTTGATCACTATCATCTTTGCATTTACATTATGCTCAAATCAATGATTATCTTCCAAATAGTTGTGTTTATATAACCTGCAAACAAATAGAGAATAGTTGCTTCAAATAGTTTTGTGTTACAAAACCTATAAACAAATCAGTGTTCAGACGTTATGGTTAGAAAACTGTCACTAAAAACATATGTTAACAAAAAATAGTTTTGGTCATTTTGGAGCATAAGACAATCAGATGTTAGAAGCCATTATTATGCCAACACCGTGTTCAAGTACATAACGCTCAAAACAAATATTCCAAAAATTTCGGTTAGAAAACTATAATTAAAAACAACCATAAACACAAATCAACATTAGTATTTCCAAAACTATAGATATAGCATGGAGATGCTCAACATGTTATATGATAAATTCCTACATGAATAGAAATAGAAGCAAAGCAATAACATGATATATGGAAAAAGGGAAGAATTCCCTACAGCCAAACATTTTGGAGACATTGAAAGTATTGGAATGAATTTGTGGAAGTTCAGTGGTTGATGTGGAAAATATGATACCATATTTATAAGGGAGAAGTATAACTATGACGAACACCCTACACTACCAATTCTCATGTTACTCAATATTGTGTTGTACAAACGCCAAACCGATGCAGGAAAGTTACCGAGGGAAGGAAATGAAAAGAAAGAAGAGAAAGGAAAGGAAGGGAAGGAAATAGAGGAGAAGATAAAGAAATGAACGCAATGCATACATGTAGGATTCTCGTATATCTCACAACGCATTAGATAAAATATAATAAGAATCACGGATAGAAAACAAGCGAGATAGTAATAACTATATAAACAATATAATTAGAATATATTGGCTCATACAGTCATATAAAAATAGAGTTTATACAAAAAATAAATAAACCCACTGATGGTTGTCTTTGATAGATAGTTAACACTGTCATGGTTCCACGGTGTCATACAACGGAATAAGCACTTGTATAAGCATAAATATGAGAAGATGTCACATTCAGCTAATCCATCTGTGTAGCTATGAATAATGTTTACACCTGTAACCTAGCCCATTCAATGGTATGGTTGATGAGTACCCAAGGTAGTAAGAGGAAACATAAAACCTTATATCAGACAACAGTATGGTGTGAGCGATAAGCAAATCTCACAATACCATAAATGTTGCAGTTGTATAAGGCAAAGAGGGTATGGGAATCATACCTGACTTAACCCTATATCCTCAAAGTTAAAGCATAATACTAGATGCATGCTACTGTATGTCAAATGTCATGTTAAAGTGCGATATATGTCTAAGTATTAAAATGGCGATAAGCAAGTAAACATTCATAACATTCATTATCTATCTTCACATCCACTCACTCAATGCATCAGGTATATGATATCAAGTACTCCAGCCACCCTATCCATTGAAGCGCCAGTAGATTCTAGCATTAACCAAACTACCCACCATGTCAAAACGTCTGTAGACTATAGCAGACAACCCTACCATGTCCAAAGCATCAACATGCTCGGGGCTTCAAACAGATCTGGTCGAAAACATTAATTGATGCTAATTCCATCTCTATGTCACCGTCTCAAACGTGTACCAAAGTCTCTAGTACCGACAACTCTTTTACACACATTCTACACAGTATAATCCATCTCAAGAACGTGATGACTATCATACACCATCAACGCTCATCAATTAAATATCGCGTTGTACAGGCAACCAATCGATGCAAGATGATGATTGCCAAGAGAAATAAATAAGGAAAAAAGGAGATGGAGAAGAAGGGAAAAGGATAGAAGAAACATGAGAAAAAAACGCAGAATATAACTATAGGACCTGCCATATATCTCAAAGAGAATCAAATAAAATTTATTAGAAATCATAGATATAAAACAGATGAGACATTAAAAACTATATACACCACAAAATCAGAGTATATTGGCTATACAGTATGACGACCCGTTACACACCATCGGTGCGCATATACTGAATATTGCGATGTACAACGATCATCAAGGGAAAGAAGTAATAGAAAAAGAGAAAAGATAAAGAAAATAAGGAAATAAAAGAGAAGAGAACATAAATCTCAATCACAGAATCCATTGTACATCTCATAGCGCATCGGATAACATATAACGGTAACAATCATAGATATAAAATAGACGAGACAGTAATAACTATATAAACCTTGTAATCAGAGCACACAGTCTCATACAATTATTCAAGACACTAATATAGAAGAGATAGATAAACACAAGTGATAAACTATCTCTAACAATAATACATAACACTATTAAGGCTGCATATTGTCACATAGCGGAATAAACAATAAGGAAACAAGTATAAATACGTAAAATGTCGCCTCCTGCTAGTCCACATGCGCAGCTCCATATAGTACTCATACCTATCACCTGGTCTTCTCATCAGCACCCACTACAAGAAAACTGCGGTTTTACCTATGCCAAAATGGTGTAGACGGGACTTAGGTAAATGCAGTAGCTACGTAACCCCTACGACAATACTGGCGTAGACAAAACCTACGTAGGTAATAATATACTCATGTCTTACCTACGTCATCCGTGAGGTTGTTTCCTACGCCATTATTTGTCTATAATTTTCCTATGCCATGATCTTCCTATGACATATTTACATCTAACATTGCCTATGCCTTTCCTGTGCTATCCATTTATCTATGTCTTTCCTACGCCATTTTTTTGTACGTTGTTTCTATGCTATTTATATGTCTTATGTTTCGCATGCCTGTTCTACGCCAATTATTTAGCTACGGTTATCTACGCCATTATTTTTTACGTTTTTCCTACGCCATCTCTATGATTTTCTAGTGCATTGAAATTAAATTACCTACGTCTTTCCTACTCCCATTGTATGCCTCAAGTAATTTTGATATGTTATTATCATGTTCTACTTCACCATCTTAAACAAAAGGTAAATAGACTCATTCCTTATCTATATACCTTCCAATAAAAAGAATAAAATCAAATCACCCATTATCAGTTAATTTAAAATGTCTAATCAATATTACAAAGTCATATAACATTAATCAAGTTGTCATACGTCTAAACAATACAGTAATAGGTTCATGATACATTGACATTGTATAAAATATTACTATGAATAAGAAAATTAACTCTTACAACGATTGTTTCACTCTTTATCGAACTACGTCTCAGAAAGCTGCTCATACTGCTTTTTTAGCATTTTAATCTCTCCATATTGATGCTCCACCTTTTCCTTCAGTTTTGCTCTAGTCACTGCTTCACCTTTGTTGATGCTACAAGTGACATTTTTGTATCCCTACATTTCATCAAAGATTACATCAATTTCAACATTTTAACTAATAAAGATAATGTTTTATAACAATATATGTAACCTCCTGCATATCGACACTTTCCATTTATATTATATAACAAAATTATGTCTAACTGTGAATTAATGTCAAGTAAAAATAGACAGATTGCTCATGTAGCATTAGGAATAAACTGGTAATTATCCAGTTAATTGAATTTAGCAGTATATGTAACCAAAAAAGAGTTCAAATCTTTAATACCCAAGCCGATAGCTTAGATAAGAGAGGATTTCATGATATACAATCAACACAGTTACTCTCTTACCAGCAAACATCATACGCAGTAAGTAATAATCTTTTAACAAACAAATAATGACATACTACCAAATCAACTCCAACCATCATATGTTCACCTCTCATCAATATAGTCTTGACGATTGAGTGATTTTAAAACATATACATGACAGTTTACTAACTGCAATATAAACACCGCGTAGTTCAAGTTCAAAAATCGTTCATTAAAGGATCTCTTCTACTCATGTAATTTTCAAATGTGGCAAGGTCCAAACATTGCTCAAACTTGATCATGGGGAACTCAAGAAAAACCTGCTTATCCCCAAATTATTCTACCATGCAGTGAGTTTTGATATCTAACAAATCAGTCTAAGTTTGTTTCAATACTTATATAATTTGATACAATTGTTTGGATTCTAGTTGCAAGAAGACTGCATTTTAATTTCTCCACTCCTTCCAATAAGAAACTCGTACTTGGAATTTACAGATAAAACTTATTCTACATTGGAAAGAATAAAATAATCTATAAACTCCTTATAATTTTTGCATTGAATCTCAATTCTAGAAGAAATGTAGAGTTCTTTTTATATGATCTAATATGTCTGAAGTGTAAAATTACCATTTTAAGCCCTAATTTCGGTTTCTTGAAAATACGCAGAAGCCATTTGAGCAATTGGAGCTTTCGAAATCCTAAAATGTTGGGATGCATCTCCTTTACATTAAATCAAAACCTCATGGTGTTGATTAAATGTTATATTATCAATAACGGTTTTTTTAATGTTCTTATTTCAATCAATTGGTCAAACCCCATATTTCAGGACAAGGTCAAAACCCATATTACTGAAAAGTGAGACTTTGAGACGTCTGTATAGTCCAATATTTTGTTTGGTTTTTTCAGATAGCCTTCGTATATTCCTTTCGGTTATGGCCATGTTTCTAAATCATTTAAAGCAACCAGTCCTTTCCTGTTTACTTTGAGCAGATGAGTCATTTTCATTGACTAAAGCCATTTATTTATCGTGTCTACAAATTGTAGTTCTTACGAAGCAAAAGAAATTCCAAATAATACCAACAAAGCATAGAAAGGACCTTGTATTTTACTCCATTTCAAACAAAGGAAAATTTATAATCATTTCTTAATTGATGTTAATCTAATTACTATTTTGCCCAATAAAATATTTTTCAAATTGTGCACATCTATTAGACATCTTAAAAGACAACTACAAAAACATGCACATTTTTTACACATATCTAACAATATCAGACTATGCACTTGGGTCAGGCGGGGAATACCTATTTTTATACCATGTGCAATTTTTTTGATTCCTTCCTTGCACTGCTCCAGGGATCATGACTCTACTCGCATTTATTTTTAAAGCATTTACCGCACATAACTAATAATAATATAGTATATTGTATTAAAAACTATGGGAATAAGATTGACTTAGACTTCACTTCTTCTTTGTACATTGCCATCATATTCATGATCTGATATGAAAGGACTTTCATGACAATTTTTTTATGATAATATTTGTTTATAGAGCTTAGGCTTCTGAAAAGTAAACTTGTCGAAGAAAAATAAAATGATTTGATCCAAAATTACAGATCCAAGTCTCTGTCCAAGCATATATACAAACATAGGCTTAAAAGGCTTGCGGCCCATCAAACAAATAAAAGCAAAAACTGGAAAACTAAAACTAACATACAAAGATAACTATTTTAACCACTATCAAATACGCAAACATATGAACTAAAACTCATTCTACTCTATACCCTCCCCTCAAGATTAACCTGCGTAGACAAAGGGAAAACTTGAAAAGAAAAATCAACAACCATGCCAAGCTTGTACAACAAATTTTTGTGTTAATCGGCACCAAGTGGCTTAGTCATAAGATCAGTTGTAATGATGACTTAATATATTTGGTAATTAAAAAACCTAATTGTATATGCTCTCTTATGTAATGCACATCCATTTTGTTATGCTTTGTATGCATATGCTTGGTCTTCTCATGAAAGCAAGGATCTTAAGCAATATAGATAGCTGAAATATAATCACAATGAAGCATTATAGGAGTTGGAACTGAAACCCTTAAATTTTGTAATAACCCTTCAATTCAAACTATTTCACTAGCCGTGTAACTCATGCTACGCTATTATGCTTCTATGCTAGTCTTAGAAACCACTTTCTGCTTCTTTATTTTCCATGAAATAAGTGCACTGCCAAGGAAAATACTGTACCCAGACAATTATTTTCCAGTATCACTACACATTCCCCAATCAGCATCGCAGAAAGCATGTAATATCAAATCATATTTCATAGGAAAATGCAGACCCAAATTAACTGTTCCTTTCAAATATCTTAACACATGTAATGCTGCAAGAAAATGAGGAACTCTGGGGTTTTGAAGAAACTGGCTCAACTATTGTACTGAGTATGATATATCTGGCCTTGTTAAATTCAAATATAACAGTTTGCCAATTAATCTACGATAGACTTTAGGATCAAAAAAAATGTCACCTTCAAATTTACTAAGTTTCAATCCCTTTTACATAGGAAAACTAGCAGTTTTCCATTTTCCAAATTATAATCTCGCAAAAGATCAAGTATATATTTCCTTTGATTAAGAGAAATACCATTAATTGATCTGGAAACTTCAATACCCAAAAAATACTTGATTTCTCCTAAATCTTTTATTGTAAAAGCTTGACGAAGGTCTGATTTCAATGTGTTAATAATAGAAGAATTAGTGCCAGTTATCATTAAGTCATCAACATAGGCTACATTCACTGCAAAATCAGTTTCTTTTGCAATGATAAACAATAAGTAATTTTGCTTAGATTGAATAAAACCCCACTTAATCAAAAACTTACTCAACTCTTGATTCCAACATCTCGATGCTTGCTTTAAACATAAATCGACTTCTTTAATTTGCAAACTTTACCTGAAGTTGCTTTGTCGTACCCTGCAGGAGGACGTATATACACTTCTTCTTGTAAAAATCCACGCAAAAAAGCATTATTGATATCCAAATGTTGAATTGTCCAATTTTTAACTGCTGTCACTGCCAAAACAATTCTAACAGCTGTCAACTTAGCAACAAGACTAAAAGTATATTTGTAGTCTTTATCAGAAATTTGTTTATCTCCTCTTGCAACTAATCTTTCCTTATACCTGTCCACTTCACCATTTGCTTGAATTTTGTTTAAAAAACCCATTTACAAACTATAGGTTTCTTGTCACAAGGAAGTTGAACAAGTTCCCAAGTGCCATTTTCTTCTAAAGCATTCGGTTCCTATTTCGTAGCTTGAACCCATTCTAGAGGACTTTTAGCTTGACTATAAGAAGCAGGCTCAAAAGATGCAAGCACATTTGCGAGACTATGCAGTTTAGAATTACTTACATGAACAAGAGTTGGTTCAGAAAACACATTAAAAGAAGTAGAATTATTGATTTGTCTTGTAGGAAGTTTTCCAATCACATAATCATCACATTTCTTTGGTACTGAACAAATTCTAGATGAAGTTCTAATAGGTAATACTTGATGCTGATAACTGTCGTTTGAAGAAGAGGATAACAATTGATCTTCATCAGTGAAATCATTTTGTTGAAAAACAATAGGTTGATGACTATCACTTGCAGGTATTGATTCATTTTGCCTATCATTAATTTGTGAATTCTGGAAAATAACTTTCATTCTGATCTAAAGCAGGGTTAACAAAATCAGGTCTCTTAAATGAAGAATTTGTATTTGAATTAGGGGTTGACTTAAGTATTGAAGGAAACACATTTTCAACAAAATGCATATCTCTGCTAAAAACAATTTTATGTGTTTCCAAATCATAAAGTTTATAACCTTTCTGTCCATGTGGATACCCAATCAAAACACATTTCTTTGATCTTTTTGCAAATTTGTCTTGTAATTTATGAAAAGGGAAGCATAGACATCCTATAACTCTAAGATGTGTGTATTCGGGGAACCTTATTCATCAACAACTCATATGGTGTTTTCCAATTTAACGCTGAACTAGGCATCAAGTTAATAAGATAAGTTGCAGCTAAAAGATAGCCACCCCAAAACTTGTAAGGAATACCAGAATGGATTCTAATTGTCCTTGCTGTCTCTATTAAATGCCTATGCTTTCTCTCCACACGTCCATTTTGTTGTGGACCACCAGGAATAAACCTTTGTTGCATTATCCCTTTTGATGCAAAAAGTTTTCTACATGAGTCTTGAATAATCTCGGTTCCATTATCTGACCTGATTACTTTGAGATTTTTCTCGAAGTGAGTTAAGACATATTTAGTAAAAGCATCAATAACAGAAACAACTTACACTTTAGAATGAATCAAATTAGTCTAAGTATTTCTGGTATGATCACCATGTATAGTCAAAAAATTAAGTTTCACAACATAAAGATGGCCTATGATATCTTCTCCATAAGTTAATATGAACTAAATCCAATGGAGACTGAGCATAAGAATCAGAACATGGAAAAGGAAATTTATGATGTTTCCCTAACACACATGCTTCACAAGAAAAATCATTAAGTATTTTTCCTGATACAAGATTTTGAATATTTTTCATTTTGTTAAAAGAAGGATGACCTAAATTAGCATGCAAGATATCAACACTAGGTTTATTACAAGATGTAATTGTATTGTTTATGGAAGCTAAAAAATAATTATTCTCAGAATTATCAGCTAAAGTCATTTGATATGAAGCCAAAGGAAAATATAGTTAGTACAAACCAGAAATCCTTGATCCAACAGCTCGAGTCTGCTTTGATTCAAGGTCCTGAAAATAGCAAGAAGAACTTGTGAATGTTAGGATTGCCTCCCATGCTGTTATGGAGGAATGACGGGTTGGAATTAATAGTCCTACATCATGGAATAAATTGAAGGAGTTGAGTACAAATATGAGTTGGTAGGCACGTAACAACAGGGATTCCTTTTGTTATATGGGTGTTGTGTGCCAGCTCATATGTGTGCTAGGTAGGGGGCTTTGTTCTGACCATCGTTACATAACAGTGGTATCAGAGCCGAAGGTTACGGACTGGGCCATGTAGGCAAGGCAGTGCTCTCAAAAGATACTCGTAGGATGCGAGTCAAGGGGGAGATTGTTAGGATTGCCTCGCATGTTTTTAAGGAAGAATGACGGGTTGAAATTAATAGTCCCACATCACGGAATAAATTGAAGAAGTTGAGTACAAATATGTGTTAGTAGGCACGTAACAGGAGGGCTTCCTTTTGTTATATGGGAGTTGTGTGCCAGCTCATATGCATGCAAGGTAGGGGGCTTTGTTCCGATCGTCGTTACATAACAGTGAATTTGGCAATAATTTTGTTTAGATCAAGAAGTTTTCCTGTAGATAAAAGATAGTTTTAAAAATACGAATATACATGACATTTTCTAACTGTAAACTTGGATTCAAATTTACAGTTCCCATATGATAAGAAAAATTAAAGAACCATTAGGCAAAGTGACTTTTATTGGATTTTTAATTTTTATTAGTGAAGCAAAGAGTGTTATATTAGATGTCATGTGATCTGTAGCACCATGTCAACTATCCAACTTTTATGATCATATTTCCTTTGATTATTGGAAGAAATGTTACCTCCATAGTTGACTGAGGAAATAATTGGATTATCTTCAAACCGAGAAGAAGAACTAGCTTCATGAACTATCTTCATAACTTGATTATACAAAGCCGAAACCATGACAGGATCAAAGTGTTCATCTTCAATAGAAGCCAAATTCATTGCAACATTTGTTTCATCAACTGATTATGGTTTGCTACCAAGTATTCCTTTGTCACCAAGAGCTTGAGCATTATTAACATTCTTAGGATCTTGCCTTATCTTCATTGCTACTTCCTTATTCCACCATTTTCGATAGCCAATCAACTTGAAACATTGATCAACTAAATGTCCCTTCTTCTTGCAGTGCTCACAACAAAGTTCACTCTTCTGTCTTTTTGCATCCCTTTTTGTATTCTGGAAAGTAGACTTTAAAGGTTTCTTCAAAGCATTAAACGCATTCGTTTCAGGTTGATTTGAATCTTTCTCTGCAGGTTTGTTTTGATGTTCAACTTGTTGCAAAACATAATATGCCTTGTGAACAGTAGGAAGTGAATCAGTACTCAAAATGTTTGTTGTAACTTGATCGTGTTCCTTTGTAAGACCAGATAAAAATTGCATTAACTTGTTATGTTGATTATTTTCAAGTACCTTTCTAAGAATCCACAAGCACAATTTCATAGAAGACCACATGTGCACTTAGGAAACCCTTCAAGAAGCTGCAATTGATCTCATATTCCTTTCAATTTCCTATAATATTTAGCTATGCTCATTTCGTTTTAATAAGTAGAAATTAAATTCCGATGCAATTGAAACAAACTTGGTGCTATGACATGACCAAACCTCTCTCTTAATTCCTTCCATAATTGTAAAGACGAATCCATGAATATGAAACTTTCGGAAAAAACTTTGTCCATAGAATTCAAGATCCAAGACATGACCATGTAGTCGTTCGTAATTCATTTCTGATAGTTAACTGATTCAATTGAAGGCATTGGAAGGGTACCATCAACAAATTGAAGTTTATTCCTAACAATTAAACCCATTCTAACTGTTCGACACGTAATTCGAACATGTTAATACATGATTTCCAAGCTGCATACCAGTACGAAGGCACGTCCGATGGATGTATGCATAGATAAATGTGACCAAAGTTAGAAATGTGTAAAAGCATGGACTGTTCCTATCTTATTTGTTTATTTATTGATTCAAAGGTTTGTAATTGCAATGTATAATGCTCAAACCTTGGTGTAGTTTTCCTATTTTTCATCTGGAAAAAAATGCAACGTATAATAAGACAACGGTGTGTAACTGAAGAATGATACGTATACAACTCTTAATGGATATAAATTATTTTACATTAGCATGTATATTTGGTCTCCTTATTCTTCTAACATGAATACGTATCAAGTTAGTTGTATTTATGGAAACTGAAAATGCAATGAGAGCTAAAGATTGAGATCATTGTATTACAAATTGTATCCTGCATCAAAATGAAAGAGAATTCATCATATAGTAGAAAAAGCCAAATAAATGGTAGTATCACAAAAAAAAAGAGCGCACTAATTCCATTTCCAAAACTCATATGCTTTATTTTGCATGTGCCTGTTGCATCAGAGCATCACCTGCTATTGCAACTATGATTGTTAGTCTGTTCAAATTGAGGGCAGCGCTATCCCTTGATTGCTAAAACATATTAGTTTGAAACCATGTAAAACACTAAACATACCAATAAACAACAAATTTGTAATGTCCCGTTTTTTTACGGTGTAATAATTAATTTATTTAATTATTTAAAGAGTGATTTAGGGATTTAAATGGTTATTTAATTAAATAATAATGAATATTTAATTAATATTAATAATCAAATAATATATTTAATTCTGAAATTGTCGGAAATAGTGAATTGACAATATAACGTGAATATGACAATTTAAAATATATAATTCAGTTTAGAGTTGAATTATATTAATGAATATGTTATATAAATGACAGTTTGAACGTATAATTTATATTATAATTATAATCGAGCTCGAAATGGTGCGGCAGTTCGTAATTTGCCAATTCGAACTTTAAACGAATATACAGAATCCGTTTTAGGCCGGATTTCTGTGAAATAAGAAACGTTAGGAGCTGGTGAAGTATAATTTTCTAATGGAAGAGAAAAATCAGGATTTCTTCGGGTATATTTTGATTTATGTCCAAATCAAATTTTCAAAAAGTCGCTACGTAATTCCTTTATAATTTATAACGATTTATAAAAGGATTTCTATTTTTAATTGAATATCGATTTGACTCGGATTTGAAATATCGAGTTATAACTCCATATATATTTATTTTGGAGCTGTATGATATTCTTTGTGAATATATACGATAATATTTATTTATTTATATTTAATTTAATTATTTTTAAATATATTTATATTTAAAATGGGTTTATTTAGAGCTTTAAAAATAGCCAGTTTTGCAAACGAGCTCCGTTTTTGACAAAACTAATTTTGTTGGATCCGGAATATTAAATTATTGTTAGATTCCAATTTTCGTGATTTTTGGAGTCAGTATGTGGCCGTACGGATTTTTAATGTGGAAAATAGTCGATATTTTTATGGTAAAAATTCGCTGTGAGAACAAACGGAGTCAGAATTCGACGAAACCAGTTTCGTTGGGTCCATAATGTCAAACTCTAGGTGTGTGTCCATTATCATGATTTTTGCGTATTATATGTAGTCGTACGAATTTTTAAAGGACAAATTCATATAATGATTGCTTAAAATTGGATCAAATAATAAATATAAAAATATTTAAATCTTTCTATAAGTACCATACCCTGTTCCTAAACCTAATTCCATTTCCTCTAGTCGAACATAGCGCCGTCAGTAAATTCTTCCCAAAATCTAAATTCGGTAACTTCAAATATTTATAACAAATTCAAAGGAGTTTGAAAAAATCCAATTTCAATTTCATTATTCTTGTTATAACAAGAGTTGCAGTTCGGTATATTGTATTCGAGGTTGCGCGAGATTTTAGCTCGCTGACTCCTGGCAATCACAACCTAGGGTTGCGATTCTCCTCAAAATTCATGGCGTCTAAGATGGATCGAAGCATAGAACAGAGATTCTGGAAGCAAGAGGAACACGTGGTGAGTTTCTGGGTGTATTCGGTGATATTTTTATTCGATCAAAATTCTGTAGCCTGACCTAGTATTCGAGTTCGTAATTCATGGCGGTTTTCGAATTGATCAAAATGGTAATGAGGAAGATGGTCTCGAGGGGAACAAGCTAATGGCTATTTTAGTTTATTATGGTGTATTGAGGTAGGGTAAAATCGAATGTTGCAGCGATGGACTGTGACATGGAAGAGCTTAAATCACGAAGGGGTAAAGGCTGATCGAGTCGTATTGCTGTGAGATAGGGAGGAAGAGAGTTTGATAAGAGTAATGGTGGTATTTTTCTTGTGATTTGTTTGGAGTTGTGTTGATCGGTGAAGGAGGTAAAGGGGGATGGAAAAGCACTATAATGGCCGGTTTAAAATCCTGGAGTTCGATCTAGCGTCGGGGAAGAAGCAAATAGGGGAATGGGTCATGGGATTTAAAGAGTGGATGAGCCAAGTTATAAAAGGGGTGAGGCCCGGTTATTAATAAATTTAGTTTAATTTTATTTTATATAATACGTATAACTTGTAAAATATATAACTTCTCCATACGGTATCAGAATTGGACAAAACTGGATCCGTTAGGATCGTATGGACGGGGGCTACACAATGGAACTGGTTCGGAGTGAATTGGAGCTTGCTACAATTTATTGCAAAATAAATTGTCCGTCTGAATCAAAGATAGTTAATCGTTATTTAACGATAACTGTCCTAAGTGAGTAAAACTCACTAATTCCACCATTTCATATTTTTATAACGTATTTTTAAAACTGATAAATATTGATTGATTATTGTGTGTTGATTGGTTGGTTGAACTGCTAATTGATTGGTTGAGAATATCAATATAATTATATATATATCGTTAATCAAATATTATTCTGTTTATCAGAATAATTCATATTGAAATGAAGTTGATGTTAATTATATTGTTTAACATCTGTGGATGCAGGAAAACAGGTTAGAGGGATCCAACTGGATTCCTTGATATTTATAATACTATTCTTTTCATATATTGTAATATATGATGTGATATATAATCTATTGTTGATTATGTGAGTTTGAATGATATTGATCATTGTTATTTGGTATTTTAAATACCATATATAATACTGGAACTGAAAAGGGATTTTTCAAAGTGTATATTGAAAATAGAATATTTATTTAGAAAATAAATAGAATTAAAAAAAGAATATTTATTTAAAAAATAAATAGAATTATAAAAGGAATATTTATTTAGAAAATAAATAGAATTATAAAAGGAATATTTATTTAGAAAATAAATAGAATTATAAAAGGAAATAAATAGAATAATTATAAAAGGAAAGGTGAGTTATGGATTTAAAGTAGATTATGAATAGAAATCTATTTTTAACAGGTAAATTGAGAAGATTAATTTATAAATAATGGTTTTTATAAATTAAATAAAATATTTACCATTTGATAAATGGGATATATAAGTCTGAAATTATATAGAGAAGTAGGAATCGGTTTTAACACCAAGATTTTAATGGAATTTGAATTCAGCATTTATAAAAGGAAATTTAAATGAGATTTAAAGTGTTAGGAGTTAAAAGGAGATTTTGTACAAATAATTCTATAAATAGAAGTATAAATAAAATTTGGAAATGGGATATAATTTTAAAATACGAGATCAAACTTAATGGATTATATAATAGAGTTAATCGAAATAGAATTAATCATATAAAGTTAATCAAATAGAGTTAATTGAATAGATTTAACCGATTAGAGTTAACCGAATAGAGTTAATCGAGTTAGAGTTAATCAATTAGAGTTAATCGAGTTAGAGTTAATCAATTAGAGTTAATCCAGTTAGAGTCAATCGGTTAGAGTTAATCGAGTTATAGTTAATTGAATTGAGTTAATCAGTTAGAGTTAATCGAGTTAGAGTTAACCGATTAGAGTTAATCGAATTAGAGCTAATCGATTAGAGTTAATCGAGTTAGAGTTAATTGAATAGAGTTAGTCGAATATTAGTTATTCGAATAGAGTTAAATCGAAAGGAGTTACTCGAATATAGTTATTCGAAGAAACGAGTTATCGAATTGAGATTATTCGAAAGATAGTTATATGTTGAAATTCGATTATATCGAATTCGGGAAAGTACTATTCACTTTCCGTTTTAATCAAGATTTATTTATTTATAAAATAAGTTGTTTGTTTATTTATCCAAATTAATAATTAAAAGTTATATTTAAGTTATTATATTTCGGAAGCATGAGATTATAACACAATTGTTATAATCAAATAATTTCTGTAAAAGAAGTGGATTCATAAATTGAATCCGAGAGTTACGTAAGGAAGTTGATTAAAGATTTAAAAGGTGAACTTTGTCTATTTCAAGCTTAAAGAGGTTGTTCAGTTAAGGTCTGAGAGGTAATTATACCCCAACCCGATTGACTCCATTTTTAACTTAGGAATATTTAAGGTTCGATATCGAATGTCTGTTAAGTAAATTAGTTTGTGAGTGTAATGGTTTGAATCGGTATAGCGATGTTTTATTTAAACATCTGTTTAAATCCAATAGAGGAGTTTTGGAAATGTTTTCCAAATAAGAATCAAAATTAGAAATGAGAGTAAATATGGAGATATTTCAAATGTTAATATCGTATATTTCCTAAATTTAGAAAATAAGAATTTCTGTATAAATATGGAAATAGGAAATGGGTAAATGAATAAATTAATGATAGAGATAAATGATGATTGTAATATATGATGTGATATATAATCTGTTGTTTATTATGTGTGTTTGAATGATATCGATCATTGTTATTTGGTATTTTAAATACTGTATATAATACTGGAATTGAAAAGGGAATTTTCAAAGTGTATATTGAAAATAGAATATTTATTTAGAAAATAAATAAAATTATAAAAGGAATATTTATTTAGAAAATAAATAGAATTATAAAAGGAATATTATCTAGAAAATAAATAGAATTATAAAAGGAAATATTTATGAAACAAGTAAAATAATTATAAAAGGAAAGGTGAGTTATGGATTTAAAGTAGATTGTGAATAGAAATCTGTTTTTAACAGATAAATTGAGAAGATTAATTTATAAATAATGGTTTTTATTTATTAAATAAAATATTTACCATTTGATAAATGGGATATATAAGTCTGAAATTATATAGAGAAGTAGGAATCGGTTTTAACACCGAGATTTTAATGGAATTTGAATTCAGCATTTATAAAGGGAAATTTTAAATGAGATGTTAAGTGTTAGGAGTTAATAGGAGATTTTGTATAAATAATTCTACAAATAGAAGTATAAATAGATTTGGAAATGGGATATTATTTTAAAATACGAAATCAAACTTAATGGATTATATAATAGAGTTAATCGAATTAGAGTTAATCAAATAGAGTTAATTGAATAGAGTTAATCGATTAGAGTTAATGTAACAACCCGAAAATCTGGGCCAGTTTAAAATTTTTTATTTTGGCAATTTTAATGAATTTTGATTATTTAAAATGAATTATTTTAAATAATAGCGGCGAGAAAATGTTTGGAATGGAATTCGAACGTATATATTATACGCGTCGTCGTTAGAATATAAATATTTATATATAATTATAAATAGAATTGAAAATGGCGCGGTAGTTCGATAATTCGATTTCAAACTTCAATTGAATGTACCGGGTGCAAAATAATCCGGATTTTAGTGAAACCAAAAATAATGGGATCTAATTGTGAATATCTTTCCAACGAATCCGAAAAATCAAGATTTCATATCGGGAATCAAAAGATATGTCCAGTTTAAAATTAGAAATAGTCGCTGTGGAATTTATATATATTTTTATATATATAAGGCCCTTAAAAATAGCAATTTTGCAAACGACCTCGGATTTCGACGAAACCAGTTTTGTTGGGTCCGTGATGTTAAGTTATTGCTAGATTCCAAATTTCATAATTTTTCGAATCAATATGTGAGCGTGGCAAAGGAAAACGCGTTTGACCAGTTTCAGTTGATTTTAATCGACTGGAAAATGACCATTTTTCAAACGGTCTCAGAATTCGACGAAACTAGTTTTGTTAGGACCGTATCGTCAATACGAAGCTAGAAAATATTTTTCTGGAATTTTTCTAGTTAGTATGTGACCCCGGTAATTTGAAACGTACGTTTAAAATTCAATATAGTGATTTAAATATAAATTCAACAGAAACTGATCAAAACGATCAAATCAGCTTGCGGTACATATCCCATTGTGTTCGGAATGGGGGTAAAACGCTACAGACGGCAGGCGGTGGGCCTCGTTTCGAGGTCGTATGTAAAGTCAACTTTTTCATAATTAAATAAAATAAAATAAAATTATAATCCTCTCCTCACCCCTTTAATAACTCTGGCCCCCCCAATGTTCGAATTTCATTTCTGAAGAAAAAAAAAAGAGAGGGCGACAGGGGGGCGGAGCGCCGCCCCACCATCCACCGTGCCGCCTCCTCTTCCCATTACTCCACCTCCCCTCCTTCAGCTCGAGCACGAGCGTGACCTCCACCGAAGACGCGAGACTCCTCCGCATCGCAGAACCCATCGCGCCGCTCACCTGACCAACTCTGCCCACTGCCGGACCCCCACGACCTCCCCTCGGACCGCCGCAAGCCTCCACATCAGCCACCCCCTTCGATTTTGACCTAGCCCCATTCACCGACGCACCCAAAACCCCCCTTTTTTGGCTGGTATGTTTTTATTTTTATTTTACTTTCTTATTTTATTTTATTTTATTTCCATTTTCATTAAAATATGGTTAAATAAAAAAAAAAAAAACAATTAGGATTTTTAACAATATAAAATTAGAAGAGATTTGATTTTAAATAAGGAGAAAGTTTGAATTTTTATTAATGAAAGTTTCGATTTTTATTTATAAGGAAGAGAAGATTTTTATTTTTAAAATTCAGTTTTTAATTTATAAAAAGGTTAAGGATATAACTTTTATATGTGAAGTGGATCAAAAATATGATCTTTATATTTTTAAAGTCATAAAAATATGATTTTTATATTTTTAAAGTATTAAAAATATGATTTTTATATTTTTAAAGTATTAAAAATATAATCTTTATAATGTAGAGAAAGTAAAAATGTGATTTTTATATAATGTATAGCATAGTAAAAATGTGATTTTTATATACATAGCAACGAAATAAAAATAGGATTTTTATATGTTGAACTTCAGAATAAAAATAGGATTTTTATATGTTGAACTTCAGAATAAAAATAGGATTTTTATATGTTGAACTTCGAAATAAAAATATGATTTTTATATATTGAAAGTCGAAGTAAAAATCATATTTTTATATATTGAATAGCGAAGTAAAATTCGATTTTTACATATGTAGTGAAAGCGGGCAACGAAGTTGACAAAGAGGCGATAACGATGAAGGTTTCTGCAAATGAAAGTGCCGTGGAGCTTGGATAGCCTTCGGTGAGAATTTCTCACCTTTCAATTTCTTTTTCTAGTTATATATATATACTAGGATGCAGACGGTGCTTAGTAGCACCCGACACAATCGTCCACAGACCATGGACTTGTTTGTTTGATTGCAAAAATTAGTTAGATTATTTGATTGAAATTGAATTGTGTGGTGAATTGAAATTGATTTGATTGATGTGTGAATGGCGTGGGCCTTCACTAGACCGGGGATAAGGCTAGGCCTTGTCCCGTTTCTAGTATCGGGCCGTTATGCCGCCGAAATTTTCTAAAATATGTTAGAAAATAAAAATATCATTTTATTGTGTAAATGAATAATAGAAATTCATATGTTGGAATAAAATGTTTTATCGTTAAAAATATAATTTTTAACGTGAATATGAATATAGTGAAAGTGAATAAAATAAAATATTCATTTACAAACCAGACGGTTTGTTTATGTACACCTATTTGAAGGACATTGATTGGGACGATAAATTTTACACATCGCCCAACAGCACAAATAAAATATGTGTTTGATTGTTTGAAACCCCACACGGGTGTTAGGATGAAATTTGAAGTTCACTCATCCTGATTGATTAAATATGTCGATCGATCGATTGACAGGCTGTTATAAGCATTAGATAACTATATTTGATGCTTATACAGTGTAGTGCACTTTGGTTGATGGTTGATTATTTTTCAATGCTATTATATACATGTGTTGTAGAAAATCCATATAATTAACATTATATGGTAATTGATTGGGCCTCATTCCAGTTTTGAAAAAGAAATATTTGAAAAAGAAATATTTGAAAAAGAAATATTTGAAAAAGAAATATTTGAAATAGAATATTTGAAAATAGGAATATATGAAGCCGTGTTGATTAGATTGACGCCATTTTGACGTGAACGATATTTATATCGATTTTAAACGATTTCGAAATGAATTGAATTGAAAACGATTTCGAAATGAATTGAATTGAAAACGATTTCGAAATGAATTGAATTGAAAACGATTTCGAAATGAATTGAATTGAAAACGATTTCGAAATGAATTGAATTGAAAACGATTTCGAAATGAATTGAATTGAAAACGATTTCGAAATGAATTGAATTGAAAACGATTTCGAAATGAATTGAATTGAAAACGATTTCGAAATGAATTGAATTGAAAACGATTTCGAAATGAATTGAATTGAAAACGATTTCGAAATGAATTGTATTGAAAACGATTTCGAAATGAATTGAATTGAAAACGAATTCAAATTGAATTGAAAGCAAATTGAAATGAATTCAAATTGAATTGAAATTTGAATTGAATAGAAATGAATTTAAAACGATTTATAAAGCACGTTTTGAATTGAAATCGACGAAGTATATATTATATATATTATATATATATAATATAATGGCCTGAATAGAACGCGCCGCGCCGCGGTAGTTCGCGAATTTCGACCATTTACTTCGAATGGATATTGCGGGAGGTCCGACCGTCGGATTCTCCTAAAACCGGAACCGTTGGGTTCGTATCGAAAAGAGCTTTCTAACGAATGTTAGAAATTTGAAATCTAACGGTTGGATTTGGAGATACGTCCAAATCAAATTCGAAAAAGGTCGCTGTAAGTGCAGTTCGATGACCGTTGATGGAAATCGACTGTACGGGCCTTAATAAAATTATTAAAAATAGTAATAATTTGTGTAAAATCATAAGAAATGATTTAGAAAGAATTGGGATGAAAAACTCCATATTTGAAAAGATAAAAATAGATTTTTATCGAAATGAACTGGTTTTGAACTAGAATTATAATTCTATTTATTTTTAAATAAATAAATTGAATGTGAAATGGTTTTAAAAATAGCCAGAATATCCAATGATTGCATTGGAGTGGAATTGAATCGAAATTGTCTTCGGAATATTTCGATGTTGGAATTCGTGATTATACGGATGTTGATATGGAAATTTGAAAGATATATACTTATATCGTTATTTCCAATACGACATTTGTTAGTCGTAGAATTTGATATTGAATATAAGCCGATATATTTTCTATTCAGAGCCTTGTATTGAATATCAAATGTGATTTGGGTTTGTCGTGAATGGTGTCTTCACTAACACTGTTCTTGAACCCATTTGAGAAAAGATTAAATCTTTTTATTTAGATTTAATGAAGTGTACCAATTAAATGAGATTTAATTGGAATTGAATTGATATTGATTTTTGGGTTTATCGTGAACAGTGTTTTAAATAACACTCGTTCTTTAACCCGATAATTAATGAATGTGATTTTGGGTTTATCGTGAACTGTGTTTTTAAATGACACGGATTCTTTAACCCAGTTAAAGATTAAAACTAAGTGGAGTTTTAATGAATCTTTAATTAGATTGAAATGATCGAAAATGGAGTATCACCAGTTTTGCTCCAGGCGATAGTTAAATCTTTAATTAGATTTGAACGTGAAAGGGTAATTGAATTTACCGATAACACCGTGGTGTTAGATATGAAGTATAACCAGTTTTACTTCATGGGATGAATAGGTTGGGATTGGGAAATAAAATAAAAGAATATTCTGAATTGGAGTGAGGCGTATGTTGTGTTTGTGTAACACTTTTATAATATATACGCGAGTTATTCAGAAAGACCGGGTCTATCCCATTTTGAATAACTGATTCGACGTGGTGTCGAAGATGAAGACGGTGGTCGAAGACCAGAAGTCTTCACGTCGTTTGGGTGATTACGGATGATCTTGATTGGGCTGTACACCCAAGAAGATGGAAACAGTTGGTGATCGTCCAGACGTACTTGGAGATCGATGGATATGCGGGGTACTAGGTGCCTCCGGTTTCGTTCAGACCCAGAACGGACTTGTAAATGGACTGTGTGTCTGACATTGGATTTTAGTCTGTGTGCTTGATTTCTATTAAATATATATCTGTTTGGCGGCGGAGAATTTATTCTCTTGCTTAACGCCCTTCTCTGAGACGTACGAGCTCAGGGGTTATATATTGATGGATATCAAACGCATGGAGTGAATTGCCTGTGTGGCATGCCTAAGTGGCAATTGATCGAGGCTTCTGTTGAAAAGAAAAGTCTTGTGGTGATGATCAAAGCACGGCCTTTGTGGCGTAGCTTTGTGTAACGTTTGCTTCGCGTGTTTCACACCCGGTATGAACCAAAAACGGGAGACGGACCTCAGGGAGGGCATGCGTTTCTTTCTAGCTAGAAGTGGCGTCAGTGGTTTTACATGCCCTGACGAGTTTGACTTATGTGGTTGTTGCTGTTGCGAGGCGCCTCGGTTATATCGGTTTTGGCCGATGCATTCTGGCCGGCAGACGGACCAGACTTACACCCCATAGGGTGGGGAAACGTAGTGTTCAGGCATAATAATCCACATCGGTGGACCGGCCCTGACGATCTAAAGGCTTGCCTGCGCGCTTGCCTGTGGCTCGGGCTAGAGAGTCACGAATCGATTGAGGACTATCTTTTGCCTCGGTTCATAGACGGAAATCCAATTTCCAAATACGTGACATTTGCGGTTTTAATTGTAGAACCTAGTATGGTGACATAGTGGGATGGGGCGCTCATGCCGCCTATGATTGATACTTATGATTTGAAGTTGTTTTATACACTATGCACTTATAATAGTATCAAATAATGTGTTTTAACCGTATCAACCATTCTTTGGCTGTTATAAGGGAAAACCCTATCCTCGGCTGCGTTGCATTGTGTGATGGGACCTGGGTCTTATAACAGCTTCATTTATCTTTATTTAGCATTGCGCTGTTTGTTTTATGCACTGGTATTCTTAGGAGGAAACCCGTTCCGTGTTATACGGCGTGGTCCCTTGATTTACCTAACTTTGAAATAAAGATTTATAACTGTTTTAGTTCTCACACCAGTCCCATGACTGACCTGGAGTTTATTGTTTTAACCTAAACTCTGGGTGCCCTTATTTTGACACGGGCAGCTAGTAGTTTTGGTTTTGCAGATTTATATTCACAGGATTCTGGTTTACAGCTGGAATGATATCCGGAAAGCTTTGTATCCGTATATCTCTTCTAGTTGTGTATTGTATTATTTTCCGCTGTGTTGTATTTAAATGTAATTTAAATCTCTGATATTTCTGTGTAATATTTATTCATTTATACTCTGTATATTCTTGTAACCTGATGCATTGTTGTAATAACAGTGAAATGTTCTTTTATATGCGTTCTGTTGTGGCTTGTTCTCGAACTATCCGCGCTTTCCTTCACGGGGAAGTTACAGGTCGTTTCAGTTGGTATCAGAGCTTTGGTTTACAGAGCTCGAGAACAAGACACATTAGAACCGTACGAAAGAATTCATCGGATATTGGATTAGTAATATCCAACGAGAATGACTCGTTAGAGATGGGATCCGTAGTATCCTAGTACGAGTGTGAAGAGTATATTTTTGAAAGTGAAAACAAATTTTTGTTTTGAAAATTTAAATCAATTATTCGTATTTGATTATCTATTTATATTGAGTTGGACAGTCCAGTATATAAAGATTTTGCATATACGTCTGATCCACATGTATTTGAAATTTTAATATACTGGATAGATATAGAATTACGCTCTAGTCGCCCGGGAGTGATTCTGATGATTGATATATCATCATCAGAATTTATATTCGAGTGGTGAAGGTGTGATTTTCTATATATTTCCATTAGACTGGTGTGAGAATCAAAATTAGATAGGGCTTATTGTTGTGATTTGGCATCAAAAATCTGATTTTTGTATATGTATCAAAATTATGGATTTGAAACTCTAATTCACTAATTGATTGATGTTTGTGTTGCTTGTTTGATTGTTTGATAATTTTGAACCATTTAGCCTAATTATATTAAATATTGAACGATATTGAAAATTGGTCGCATTTGCTTGCATATACATGTATATCATTGAACAGGTCATAGCAAGGAGGCTAGAGCAGAGAATAAAATTTGTTTGCCCGACAAATAGGTACATGTTTACTACATAATTTACTGTTTTGTTTGGGTGATGATGATTTTATGAGCCTATTGGCTAGCCGCTTGGCTTTTTCTTTTTCTTTTTGAGATCTAAAGGACCGGGGAAGCTATTTAAAATTCCCCGATGCTCCCGGTGCAGGGGAGGTTATGGCGAAATTTTTCAAAAATTTAGGGTGTTAGCCAAATTTTTGAAATTTTGAAAATTCTCAGAAACTAAAGAGTTGGAGAATGGAAGCCAGATCGAGCGTAGAGCTGAATAATCAAACCACTTTCGACTTTGTTCCTTTTCGGGGACGAAAAGTTTTAAGTGGGGGAGATTGTAACAACCCGAAAATCTGGGCCAGTTTAAAATTTTTTATTTTGGCAATTTTAATGAATTTTGATTATTTAAAATGAATTATTTTAAATAATAGCGGCGAGAAAATGTTTGGAATGGAATTCGAACGTATATATTATACGCGTCGTCGTTAGAATATAAATATTTATATATAATTATAAATAGAATTGAAAATGGCGCGGTAGTTCGATAATTCGATTTCAAACTTCAATTGAATGTACCGGGTGCAAAATAATCCGGATTTTAGTGAAACCAAAAATAATGGGATCTAATTGTGAATATCTTTCCAACGAATCCGAAAAATCAAGATTTCATATCGGGAATCAAAAGATATGTCCAGTTTAAAATTAGAAATAGTCGCTGTGGAATTTATATATATTTTTATATATATAAGGCCCTTAAAAATAGCAATTTTGCAAACGACCTCGGATTTCGACGAAACCAGTTTTGTTGGGTCCGTGATGTTAAGTTATTGCTAGATTCCAAATTTCATAATTTTTCGAATCAATATGTGAGCATGGCAAAGGAAAACGCGTTTGACCAGTTTCAGTTGATTTTAATCGACTGGAAAATGACCATTTTTCAAACGGTCTCAGAATTCGACGAAACTAGTTTTGTTAGGACCGTATCGTCAATACGAAGCTAGAAAATATTTTTCTGGAATTTTTCTAGTTAGTATGTGACCCCGGTAATTTGAAACGTACGTTTAAAATTCAATATAGTGATTTAAATATAAATTCAACAGAAACTGATCAAAACGATCAAATCAGCTTGCGGTACATATCCCATTGTGTTCGGAATGGGGGTAAAACGCTACAGACGGCAGGCGGTGGGCCTCGTTTCGAGGTTGTATGTAAAGTCAACTTTTTCATAATTAAATAAAATAAAATAAAATTATAATCCTCTCCTCACCCCTTTAATAACTCTGGCCCCCCCCCCAATGTTCGAATTTCATTTCTGAAGAAAACAAAAAAAAAAATAAAAAAAAATAAAGAGAGGGCGACAGGGGGGCGGAGCGCCGCCCCACCGTCCACCGCGCCGCCTCCTCTTCCCATTACTCCACCTCCCCTCCTTCAGCTCGAGCACGAGCGTGACCTCCACCGAAGACGCGAGACTCCTCCGCGTCGCAGAACCCATCGCGCCGCTCACCTGACCAACTCTGCCCACTGCCGGACCCCCACGACCTCCCCTCGGACCGCCGCAAGCCTCCACATCAGCCACCCCCTTCGATTTTGACCTAGCCCCATCCACCGACGCACCCAAAACCCCCCTTTTTTGGCTGGTATGTTTTTATTTTTATTTTACTTTCTTATTTTATTTTATTTTATTCTATTTCCATTTTCATTAAAATATGGTTAAATAAAAAAAAAGAAGAAGAAAACAATTAGGATTTTTAACAATATAAAATTAGAAGAGATTTGATTTTAAATAAGGAGAAAGTTTGAATTTTTATTAATGAAAGTTTCGATTTTTATTTATAAGGAAGAGAAGATTTTTATTTTTAAAATTCAGTTTTTAATTTATAAAAAGGTTAAGGATATAACTTTTATATGTGAAGTGGATCAAAAATATGATCTTTATATTTTTAAAGTCATAAAAATATGTTTTTTATATTTTTAAAGTATTAAAAATATGATTTTTATATTTTTAAAGTATTAAAAATATAATCTTTATAATGTAGAGAAAGTAAAAATGTGATTTTTATATAATGTATAGCATAGTAAAAATGTGATTTTTATATACATAGCAACGAAATAAAAATAGGATTTTTATATGTTGAACTTCAGAATAAAAATAGGATTTTTATATGTTGAACTTCGAAATAAAAATATGATTTTTATATATTGAAAGTCGAAGTAAAAATCATATTTTTATATATTGAATAGCGAAGTAAAATTCGATTTTTACATATGTAGTGAAAGCGGGCAACGAAGTTGACAAAGAGGCGATAACGATGAAGGTTTCTGCAAATGAAAGTGTCGTGGAGCTTGGATAGCTTTCGGTGAGAATTTCTCACCTTTCAATTTCTTTTTCTAGTTATATATATATACTAGGATGCAGACGGTGCTTAGTAGCACCCGACACAATCGTCCACAGACCATGGACTTGTTTGTTTGATTGCAAAAATTAGTTAGATTATTTGATTGAAATTGAATTGTGTGGTGAATTGAAATTGATTTGATTGATGTGTGAATGGCGTGGGCCTTCACTAGACCGGGGATAAGGCTAGGCCTTGTCCCGTTTCTAGTATCGGGCCGTTATGCCGCCGAAATTTTCTAAAATATGTTAGAAAATAAAAATATCATTTTATTGTGTAAATGAATAATAGAAATTCATATGTTGGAATAAAATGTTTTATCGTTAAAAATATAATTTTTAACGTGAATATGAATATAGTGAAAGTTAATAAAATAAAATATTCATTTACAAACCAGACGGTTTGTTTATGTACACCTATTTGAAGGACATTGATTGGGACGATAAATTTTACACATCGCCCAACAGCACAAATAAAATATGTGTTTGATTGTTTGAAACCCCACACGGGTGTTAGGATGAAATTTGAAGTTCACTCATCCTGATTGATTAAATATGTCGATCGATCGATTGACAGGCTGTTATAAGCATTAGATAACTATATTTGATGCTTATACAGTGTAGTGCACTTTGGTTGATGGTTGATTATTTTTCAATGCTATTATATACATGTGTTGTAGAAAATCCATATAATTAACATTATATGGTAATTGATTGGGCCTCATTCCAGTTTTGAAAAAGAAATATTTGAAAAAGAAATATTTGAAAAAGAAATATTTGAAATAGAATATTTGAAAATAGGAACATATGAAGCCGTGTTGATTAGATTGACGCCATTTTGACGTGAACGATATTTATATCGATTTTAAACGATTTCGAAATGAATTGAATTGAAAACGATTTCGAAATGAATTGAATTGAAAACGATTTCGAAATGAATTGAATTGAAAACGATTTCGAAATGAATTGAATTGAAAACGATTTCGTAATGAATTGAATTGAAAACGATTTCGAAATGAATTGAATTGAAAACGATTTCGAAATGAATTGAATTGAAAACGATTTCGAAATGAATTGAATTGAAAACGATTTCGAAATGAATTGAATTGAAAACGATTTCGAAATGAATTGAATTGAAAACGAATTCAAATTGAATTGAAAGCAAATTGAAATGAATTCAAATTGAATTGAAATTTGAATTGAATAGAAATGAATTTAAAACGATTTATAAAGCACGTTTTGAATTGAAATCGACGAAGTATATATTATATATATTATATATATATATAATATAATGGCCTGAATAGAACGCGCCGCGCCGCGGCAGTTCGCGAATTTCGACCATTTACTTCGAATGGATATTGCGGGAGGTCCGACCGTCGGATTCTCCTAAAACCGGAACCGTTGGGTTCGTATCGAAAAGAGCTTTCTAACGAATGTTAGAAATTTGAAATCTAACGGTTGGATTTGGAGATACGTCCAAATCAAATTCAAAAAAGGTCGCTGTAAGTGCAGTTCGATGACCGTTGATGGAAATCGACTGTACGGGCCTTAATAAAATTATTAAAAATAGTAATAATTTGTGTAAAATCATAAGAAATGATTTAGAAAGAATTGGGATGAAAAACTCCATATTTGAAAAGATAAAAATAGATTTTTATCGAAATGAACTGGTTTTGAACTAGAATTATAATTCTATTTATTTTTAAATAAATAAATTGAATGTGAAATGGTTTTAAAAATAGCCAGAATATCCAATGATTGCATTGGAGTGGAATTGAATCGAAATTGTCTTCGGAATATTTCGATGTTGGAATTCGTGATTATACGGATGTTGATATGGAAATTTGAAAGATATATACTTATATCGTTATTTCCAATACGACATTTGTTAGTCGTAGAATTTGATATTGAATATAAGCCGATATATTTTCTATTCAGAGCCTTGTATTGAATATCAAATGTGATTTGGGTTTGTCGTGAATGGTGTCTTCACTAACACTGTTCTTGAACCCATTTGAGAAAAGATTAAATCTTTTTATTTAGATTTAATGAAGTGTACCAATTAAATGAGATTTAATTGGAATTGAATTGATATTGATTTTTGGGTTTATCGTGAACAGTGTTTTAAATAACACTCGTTCTTTAACCCGATAATTAATGAATGTGATTTTGGGTTTATCGTGAACTGTGTTTTTAAATGACACGGATTCTTTAACCCAGTTAAAGATTAAAACTAAGTGGAGTTTTAATGAATCTTTAATTAGATTGAAATGATCGAAAATGGAGTATCACCAGTTTTGCTCCAGGCGATAGTTAAATCTTTAATTAGATTTGAACGTGAAAGGGTAATTGAATTTACCGATAACACCGTGGTGTTAGATATGAAGTATAACCAGTTTTACTTCATGGGATGAATAGGTTGGGATTGGGAAATAAAATAAAAGAATATTCTGAATTGGAATGAGGCGTATGTTGTGTTTGTGTAACACTTTTATAATATATACGCGAGTTATTCAGAAAGACCGGGTCTATCCCATTTTGAATAACTGATTCGACGTGGTGTCGAAGATGAAGACGGTGGTCGAAGACCAGAAGTCTTCACGTCATTTGGGTGATTACGGATGATCTTGATTGGGCTGTACACCCAAGAAGATGGAAACAGTTGGTGATCGTCCAGACGTACTTGGAGATCGATGGATATGCGGGGTACTAGGTGCCTCCGGTTTCGTTCAGACCCAGAACGGACTTGTAAATGGACTGTGTGTCTGACATTGGATTTTAGTCTGTGTGCTTGATTTCTATTAAATATATATCTGTTTGGCGGCGGAGAATTTATTCTCTTGCTTAACGCCCTTCTCTGAGACGTACGAGCTCAGGGGTTATATATTGATGGATATCAAACGCATGGAGTGAATTGCCTGTGTGGCATGCCTAAGTGGCAATTGATCGAGGCTTCTGTTGAAAAGCAAAGTCTTGTGGTGATGATCAAAGCACGGCCTTTGTGGCGTAGCTTTGTGTAACGTTTGCTTCGCGTGTTTCACACCCGGTATGAACCAAAAACGGGAGACGGACCTCAGGGAGGGCATGCGTTTCTTTCTAGCTAGAAGTGGCGTCAGTGGTTTTACACGCCCTGACGAGTTTGACTTATGTGGTTGTTGCTGTTGCGAGGCGCCTCGGTTATATCGGTTTTGGCCGATGCATTCTGGCCGGCAGACGGACCAGACTTACACCCCATAGGGTGGGGAAACGTAGTGTTCATAATAATCCACATCGGTGGACCGGCCCTGACGATCTAAAGGCTTGCCTGCGCGCTTGCCTATGGCTCGGGCTAGAGAGTCACGAATCGATTGAGGACTATCTTTTGCCTCGGTTCATAGACGGAAATCCAATTTCCAAATACGTGACATTTGCGGTTTTAATTGTAGAACCTAGTATGGTGACATAGTGGGATGGGGCGCTCATGCCGCCTATGATTGATACTTATGATTTGAAGTTGTTTTATACACTATGCACTTATAATAGTATCAAATAATGTGTTTTAACCGTATCAAGCATTCTTTGGCTGTTATAAGGGAAAACCCTATCCTCGGCTGCGTTGCATTGTGTGAAGGGACCTGGGTCTTATAACAGCTTCATTTATCTTTATTTAGCATTGCGCTGTTTGTTTTATGCACTGGTATTCTTGGGAGGAAACCCGTTCCGTGTTATACGGCGTGGTCCCTTGATTTACCTAACTTTGAAATAAAGATTTATAACTGTTTTAGTTCTCACACCAGTCCCATGACTGACCTGGAGTTTATTGTTTTAACCTAAACTCTGGGTGCCCTTATTTTGACACGGGCAGCTAGTAGTTTTGGTTTTGCAGATTTATATTCACAGGATTCTGGTTTACAGCTGGAATGATATCCGGAAAGCTTTGTATCCGTATATCTCTTCTAGTTGTGTATTGTATTATTTTCCGCTGCGTTGTATTTAAATGTAATTTAAATCTCTGATATTTCTGAGTAATATTTATTCATTTATACTCTGTATATTCTTGTAACCTGATGCATTGTTGTAATAACAGTGAAATGTTCTTTTATATGCGTTCTGTTGTGGCTTGTTCTCGAACTATCCGCGCTTTCCTTCACGGGGAAGTTACGGGTCGTTTCAGTTAATCGAATAGAGTTAATCAAGTTAGAGTTAGTCGACTAGAGTTAATCGAGTTAGAGTTAATCGATCAGAGTTAATCGAGTTAGAGTTAATCGGTTAGAGTTAATCGAGTTAGAGTTAATTGAATAGAGTTAATCGATTAGAGTTAATCGAGTTAGAGTTAATCGATTAGAGTTAATCGAATTAGAGTTAATCGATTATAGTTAATCGAGTTAGAGTTAATTAAATAGAGTTAATCGAATAAGAGTTAGTCGAATATTAGTTATTCGAATAGATTTAAATAGAGTTAAATCGAAAGGAGTTACTCGAATATAGTTATTCGAAGAAAGGAGTTATCGAATAGAGATTATTCGAACGAGAGTTATACGTTGAAATTCGATTATATCGAATTCGGGTTAGTACCATTCACTTTCCATTTTAATCAAGATTTATTTATTTAAAAAATAATTTGTTTGTTTATTTATCCAAATTAATAAATAAAAGTTATATTTAAGTTATTATATTTCGGAAGCATGAGATTATAACACTATTGTTATAATCAAATAATTTCTATAAAAGAAGTGGATTCGTAAATTGAATCCGAGAGTTACGTAAGGAAATTGGTTAAAGATTTAAAAGGTGAACTTTGTCTATTTCAAGGTTAAAGAGGTTGTTCAGTTAAGTTCTGAGAGGTAATTATACCCCAACTTGATTGACTCCATTTTTAACTTAGGAATATTTAAGGTTCGATAGCGAATGTCTGTTAAGTAAATTAGTTAATGAGTGTAATGGTTTGAATCGGTATAACAATGTTTTATTTAAACATCTGTTTAAATCTAATAGAGGAGTTTTGGAAAAAAATTCCAAATAATAATCAAAATTAGAAATGAGAGTAAATATGGAGATATTTCAAATGTTAATATCGTATATTTCCTAAATTTAGAAAATAAGAATTTCTGTATATATATGGATATAGGAAATGGGTAAATCAATAAATTAATGATAAATTAATTTAAGAGATAAATAATGATTGATGACTGATCGATAGAATTTCCATCTAGAAATGATATCGTTGTTTGTACACATGTTTTTCTTTGATAGTTAAATCACCGACTATCGAAGTTTTTGACCACTTTTCCGTTGTCAATGCGGAGAGACCGGGATCAGATTCATTATATGAAAACCACTCTGTATGGGCGTTAGCATTGTGATCAAATATGATGAAGATAATTGAAGACGGAGTTATGCAAGGGCTGTCTTATTTACAGAATAGTGCCTTCGGTTTGTCCAGTCCCAGGACAATCTGTATGGAACAATGTCTGACATACTATATTCAATTGATCGCATAAGTTGATCTCTTCAAACGTATTTACGATTGGTTTTGGGGGAATTCGTTTCTCTTAGCCGTATACCCATGATATGTTTGGACAAATCAATTTGTGATTTGGTGGGTATGACTATGTGACATTCAAAGTAAATAAAGGTGTGACCTGTACGCTATGGCCTCTAGCCTCACAACCGAGAATGGTATAAAATCGGGTAGGTCGCATGGCTAGGTTAGCTGCCAATTAGGGTGTATTGTCACCCGATCTAGAGAAATTCCATTTACTTATATAATCTATTTCGATGTTGTCCCTTTCGGGAAACAGTTGCTGATCCCAACCGTTGGTGATAATACATTCGGTACACTCAAGCGAAATGAGTGACCTGTCATGTTTAGTCTGGGTTACAAGATGTTCTTGTTGAACCCGGTGTATTTCCCTCTAGATATACACTAAGTAAGGTGGTCCCATGCCTTTCCAGTTGGAATTCATTACCCAATAAGTGCCCATGGTTTTTGATTATATATTATATATATTGAATGTGAGATGAAAGCGTTCTGCTAGATGATTATTAGTTGTGATTGATATACACAATTATAATATCAAAAGAGTTTTGATATAAAGATTATCGTTTCTTTCAAAAAGATTTTGAAAGTCAAATCAAGTGTTTGGATTCTCATAAGGGAAAAACCCGTTCCATAATACGGCGTGGTCTTATGAGATATCGTTTATTTTCTCAAACTGTTTTAAATTGTTTACTCACTACAGTCCCATAACTGACCCAAAGTTTATTTTGTTTTGTTTTCCCTAAACTCTTGGGTGCCCAATTTTGTACGGGCAGTCAAGTAGGCATGATTTTAAGATATACTTGGAGAGCTTGGAGCAGGAGGCTTCAGGATTATATAGCTATTGTCATTCCTGCTGTGTTGTAAGTGTTATACTTTGATAATGTTACCGCATACATATACTGATTTTATTTCAAAGATATGTATCTATTATATGTTGTTCATTCCGCTGAGAGATTCATGTTTACTCTGATGTTGTATGTTCTTCTTCTTATTCTATTCTAAATTTCTATTTTATCTATTCTCACCCACTAATTTCTTTCATGGACTATCCGGTGTTTTTGATGCTTGAATAGTCGACGTCGTGTTTATGTCGAGTACTCAGAATCGCAAATTCCTCGGGTCGTTACAGTGGTATCAGAGCTGAACGTTAAGTTATTACCTTGGCTCTGTGGCGTGACTCAGTAGAGATAGGGTTAGAAATACCATAGATTGAGTTTGAGTGTATATATACGAGTGAACATATTTGTTATTTGATATAAAAATTGTTTTATATTGTGGAGATTTATTGGTTGAGTTTTTTATGAATTCGGTCGATCAGTTTGATCCACTGCATCGGTAGGAGTTTATAAACACTTGAATACGATAAACCGACATAGTATGTTTTGAAAAGAGGGTAAATGAAATAATTTTACCCAGAATATATTTTGATGTAAAGAAAATATATATTTGAAATATTATAGTATATTAGATGTGTTGGTTGTTATTAGAATCGATAAAATTATAATTGAAACAGTTATGTAAATAACCAATCAAAATTCGTATAAGTGTTACGAAATGAATTGAATCTGAAATTAAAATCAGAATTGGAAATTAAAACCCTGGAAATTTGGAAAGATGTCTGTAAATGGATTTTGATTAAATATATGAGAATTTTAAAATCCTGAGAGATTTTAAATTGTTTTACAAACATTGTGAATGATAATTTGAAGTAATTTTAGAAATGGAAGTGTTTAAATATGATTTTTGAAAAGTGATATAGTACTGAACTCACTTTGGTCGCTGGAAAATAAATTCCGATGATGATCATGGCATCATCGGTGTTCATTTTCGAATTTCTAAGTGACGGATTACTACCAAAAGTTTTGTTTTTGAATTGTTTTGAGAAAAACAAGTTGTTTTGATTTCGAAAGGAAATATTTGATTTCTTAAAAGGATAAATTGTTTACAACTCATACGAAGAGACTGTGAATTAAAAACAAATTTAAATAGAAGTTTGTGAAAGCAAACTAGAATTGAACTGAAACTAGTTTAGTGGAAAATGAATTGAGATAGAAAATATCAAATTAGATTGGATTAGAGATAATCCGAAATGGAATTTGACTGGTAAGTGAGGAGTTGAAATTAAAAATGGAATCTGAGTTAAGAACAGAACTTGGCTTGGGTATAATCGAATGATTGGGATGACATTGGTATATGCAGAATTGGTAACACATGGAAAGGATATATTTATATGCCCCCAAAAAAAGTACCAGTTTGTATTATATATGGGTTTGAAATTTTGATGAGCCGAATTGGCAAGCCGCTTGGCTGTTTGATTTTCTTTTGCATTGGAGAAGGCCTAGAGAGGCAAGTTGTAGTTGTACCGATTGAGCCGTACAAAGGAGGTGTTGGCAAAAAATTTCAGAGATTTAGGGAGTTAGAAAAAATTCAGAATTTTTGAAAATTTCCGTTAATAGAAATGAATTAATATTTAATTAAAATAAATTGGTTTAGTGGAACTAGAGTGAAGAAGTAAACAAATAATTTTTAACCCAGTTAATAGGGTTTGTTTCTACCTTAGCAATTTCGAGGATGAAATTATTTTAAGGGGGGAAGAATGTAATATCCCGTATTTTTACAGTGTAATAATTAATTTATTTAATTATTTAAATAGTGATTTAGGAATTTAAATGGGTATTTAATTAAATAATAATGAATATTTATAATTGAATAATATATTTTATTTTGAAATAGTCGGAAATAGTGAATTGACAATATAATGTGAATTGGACAATTTAATATATATATAATTTAGTTTAGAGTTGAATTATATTAATGAATATGTTATATAAACGACAATTTAAACGTATAATTTATAGTATAATTATAATCGAGCTCAAAATGGCGCGGCAATTCATAATTTGGCGATTCGAACTTTAAACGAATATACATAAACCGTTTTAAGCTGGGTTTCTGTGAAACAAGAAACGTTAGGAGCTAGTGAAGTATAATTTTCTAATGGAAGAGAAAAATCAGGATTTCATCGGGTAGATTTTGATTTATGTCCAAATCAAATTTTCAAAAAGTCGCTATGGAATTCCTTTATAATTTATAACGATTTATAAAAGGATTTCTATTTTTAATTGAATATCGATTTGACCCGGATTTGAAATATCGAGTTATAACTCCATATATATTTATTTTGGAGCTGTATAATATTCTTTGTGAATATATACGATAATATTTATTTAATTTAATTATTTTTAAATATATTTATATTAAAAATGGGTTTATTTAGAGCTTTAAAAATAGCTAGTTTTGCAAACGAGCTCCGTTTTTGACGAAACTAATTTTGTTTGATTCAGAATATTAAATTATTATTAGATTCCAATTTTCGTGATTTTTGGAGTCAGTATGTGGCCGTACGGATTTTTAATGTGGAAAATAGTCGATATCTTGACGGTAAAAAATACGCTGTGTGAACAAACGGAGTCGGAATTCGAAGAAACTAGTATCATTGGGTCCGTAATGTCAAACTCTATTTGTGTGTCCATTTTCATGATTTTTGGTTATTATTTGTAGTCATACGAATTTTTAAAGTACAAATACATATAACGATTGCTTAAAATTGGATATAATAATAAATATAAAAATATTTAAATCTTTCTATAAATACCATACCCTATTCCTAAACCTAATTCCATTTCCTCTAGTCAAACATAGCGCCGTCTGTAAATTTTTCCTAAAATCTAAATTCGGTAACTTCAAAAATTTATAACAAATTCAAAGGAGTTTGGAAAAAAATCCAATTTCAGTTTCATTATTCTTGTTATAACAAGAGCTACAGTTCGGTATATTGTATTCGAGGTTGCGTGAGATTTTAACTCACTAACTCCTGGCTATCACAGCCCAGGGTTGCGATTCCCCTCAAATTCATGGTGTCTAAGATGGATTGAAGCATAGAACATGGATTCTAGAAGCAAAAGCAACACGTGGTGAGTTTTTGGGTGTATTCGGTGATATTTTTATTCGATCAAAATTCTGTAGCCTGGCCCAGTATTCGAGGTCGCAATCACGGCGACTGTGCGAATTGATAAAAATGGTAATGAGGAAGATGGTCTCGAGGGGAACAAGCCAATGGTTATTTTAGTTGAATTATTATGGTGTATTGAGGTGGGGGTAAAATCGAATGTTGGAGTGATGGACTGTGACATGGTAGAGCTAAAATCATAAAGAGATTGAGGCTAATCGAGTCGTATTGCTGTGAGATAAGGAGGAAGAGAGTTTGATAGGAGTAATGCTGGTATTTTTCTTGTGATTTGTTTGGAGTTGTGTTGATCGGTGAAGGAGGTAAAGGGGATGGAAAAGCACTATAATGGCCGGTTTAAAATCCTAGAGTTCAATCTAGCATCGGGGAAGAAGGCAATAAGGGAATGGACTGTGGGATTTAAAGAGTGAATGGGCCAAGTTATAAAAGGGGTGAGTCCTGGTTGTTTATAAATTTAGTTTAATTTTATTTTATATAATACGTATAAAAATATATAACTTTTCCATACGTTATCAGAATTGGACAAAACTAGGCCCATTAGGATCGTATGGAAGGGGGCTATGCAATGGAACTGGTTCGGAGTGAATTGGAGCTCGCTACAATTTATTGCAAAATAAAACGTCCGTCTGAATCAAAGAAAGTTAATCATTATTTAACGATAACTGTCCAAAGTGAGTAAAACTCACTAACTATACCAGTTCATATTTTGTAACTGATAAATATTGATTGATTGTTGTGTGTTGATTGGTTGGTTGAACAACTAATTGATTTGTTGAGAATATCGATATAGTTATATATATGTCATTAATCAAATATTGATTATGTTTATCAGAATAATTCATATCGAAATGAAGTTGATGTTCATTATATTTTTTAACATCTGTGGATGCAGGAAAACAGTTTGGAGGGATCCACCTGGATTCCTCGATATTTATAATACTGTTCTTTTCGTATATTGTAATATATGATGTGATATATAATCTGTTGTTTATTATGTGTGTTTGAATGATATCGATCATTGTTATTTGGTATTTTAAATACTGTATATAATAATGGAATTGAAAAGGGAATTTTCAAAGTGTATATTGAAAATAGAATATTTATTTAGAAAATAAATAAAATTATAAAAGGAATATTTATTTAGAAAATAAATAGAATTATAAAAGGAATATTATCTAGAAAATAAATAGAATTATAAAAGGAAATATTTATGAAACAAGTAAAATAATTATAAAAGGAAAGGTGAGTTATGGATTTAAAGCAGATTGTGAATAAAAATCTGTTTTTAACAGATAAATTGAGAAGATTAATTTATAAATAATGGTTTTTATAAATTAAATAAAATATTTACCATTTGATAAATGGTATATATAAGTCTGAAATTATATAGAGAAGTAGGAATCGGTTTTAACACCGAGATTTTAATGGAATTTGAATTCAGCATTTATAAAGGGAAATTTTAAATGAGATGTTAAGTATTAGGAGTTAATAGGAGATTTTGTATAAATAATTCTATAAATAGAAGTATAAATAGATTTGGAAATGGGATATTATTTTAAAATACGAAATCAAACTTAATGGATTATATAATAGAGTTAATCGAATTAGAGTTAATCAAATAGAGTTAATTGAATAGAGTTAATCGATTAGAGTTAATCGAATAGAGTTAATCAAGTTAGAGTTAGTCGACTAGAGTTAATCGAGATAGAGTTGATCGATCAGAGTTAATCGAGTTAGAGTTAATCGGTTAGAGTTAATCGAGTTAGAGTTAATTGAATAGAGTTAATCGATTAGAGTTAATCGAGTTAGAGTTAATCGATTAGATTTAATCGAATTAGAGTTAATCGATTAGAGTTAATCGAGTTAGAGTTAATTAAATAGAGTTAATCGAATAAGAGTTAGTCAAATATTAGTTATTCGAATTGAGTTAAATAGAGTTAAATCGAAAGGAGTTACTCGAATATAGTTATTCGAAGAAAGGAGTTATCGAATAGAGATTATTCGAACGAGAGTTATACGTTGAAATTCGATTATATCGAATTCGGGAAAGTACCATTCACTTTCCATTTTAATCAAGATTTATTTATTTAAAAAATAATTTGTTTGTTTATTTATCCAAATTAATAAATAAAAGTTATATTTAAGTTATTATATTTCGGAAGCATGAGATTATAACACTATTGTTATAATCAAATAATTTCTGTAAAAGAAGTGGATTCGTAAATTGAATCCGAGAGTTACGTAAGGAAATTGGTTAAAGATTAAAAGGTGAACTTTGTCTATTTCAAGGTTAAAGAGGTTGTCCAGTTAAGGTCTGAGAGGTAATTATACCCCAACTTGATTGACTCCATTTTTAACTTAGGAATATTTAAGGTTCGATAGCGAATGTTTGTTAAGTAAATTAGTTAATGAGTGTAATGGTTTGAATCGGTATAGCAATGTTTTATTTAAACATCTGTTTAAATCTAATAGAGGAGTTTTGGAAAAAAATTCCAAATAAGAATCAAAATTAGAAATGAGAGTAAATATGGAGATATTTCAAATGTTAACATCGTATATTTCCTAAATTTAGAAAATAAGAATTTCTGTATATATATGGATATAGGAAATGGGTAAATGAATAAATTAATGATAAATTAATTTAAGAGATAAATGATGATTGATGACTGATCGATAGAATTTCCATCTGGAAATGATATCGTTGTTTGTACACATGTTTTTCTTTAATAGTTAAATCACCGACTATCGAAGTTTTTGACCATTTTTCTGTCGTCAATGCGGAGAGACCGGGATCCAATTCATTATATGAAAACCACTCTGTATGGGCGTTAGCGTTGCGATAAAATATGATGAAGATAATTGAAGATGGAGTTATGTGAGGGCTGTCCTGTTTACAGAATAGTGACTTCGCTTTGTCTAGCCCAGGACAACCTGTATGGAAGAATGTATGACATAGTATATTCAATAGATCGCGTAAGTCGATCTCTTCAAACGTATTTACGTTTGGTGGCGGAGGAATTCGTTTCTCTTAGCCGTATACCCATGATATGTTTGGATAAATCAATTTGTGATTTGGCGGGTATGATGATGTGGCATTCAAAGTAAATAAAGGTGTGACCTGTACGTTATGGCCTCTAGCCTCACAACCGAGAATGGTATAAAATCGGGTAGGTCGCATGGCTAAGTGGTTAGCTGCCAATTAGGGTGTATTGTCACCTGATCTAGAGAAATTCCATTTACTTCTATAATCTATTTCGATGCTGTCCCTTTTGGGAAATAATTGCTGATCCCAACCGTGGGTGATAATACATTCGGTACACTCAAGCGAAATGAGTGACCGGTTATGTTTAGCCTGGGTTACAAGATATTCTTATTGAACCCAGTGTATTTCCCTCTAGATACACTGTCGTATGGTGGTCCCATACCTTGCCAATTGGAATTCATTACCCAATAAGCGCCCACGGTTTTTCATTATATATTATATATGTGGAACGTGAGATGAAAGCGTTCTGCTAGATGATTATTAGTTGTGATTGATAGACACTATTATAATATCAAAAGAGTTTTAATAAGAAGACCATCATTTCTTTCAAAAGGATTTTGAAAGTCAAATCAAGTGTTTGGATTCTCATAAGGGAAAAACCCGTTCCATAATATAGCGTGGTCTTATGAGATATCGTTTATTTTCTCAAACTGTTTTAAATTGTTCACTCGTACCAGTCCCATGACTGACCCAGAGTTTATTTTGTTTTGTTTTTCCTAAACTCTTAGGTGCGCAATTGTGTACGGGCAGTCAAGTAGTCAGGATTTTACAGATATACTTGGAGAGCTTGGAGCAGGAAGCTTCAGGATTATATAGCTATTATTATTTCCACTGTGTTTTAAGTGTTATACTATGATAATGTTACTGTATACATATACTGATTTTATTTCAAAGATATGTATCTATTATATGTTGTTCGATCCGCTATGAGATTCGTGTTTACTCTGATGTTGTATGTTCTTCTTATATTCTAAGTTTCTATCTTATCTATTCTCACCCTCTAATTTCTTTCATGGACTATCCAGTTTTTCCGATGCTTGAATAGTCGACATCGTGTTTATGTCGAGTACTCAGGATCGCAAATTCCCTGGGTCGTTACAAAATTCTTCTAACATGAATCAAGTATTTTTTTTCGAAACTGGTGAGAATCAGTCTTAAATATACTAATAAGCAAAAAAAATCTAAATAGAAAGGTTTATCAATAAATTTGAGATCAAAGAAAGAGTAGTAGAGGTAATAATGTGCAAAAAACAACATATTTTTCAATGGAAACATTTAAAAAATGTGAATTAATCAGGAAACAATGCTTGATTCTAATGATAACGTGAAACAAAAGCTCACTAAAGTAGAATTTGAGATAGGGATATTAGAACTTCAGTGTATACCTTGTCTAGATTCTTAGTTCAAGCAAAAACCCCATGAATCAAGATGACTCGGTGTGCTATCATCTAGCTACAACAAACTCAGGCTATCAGGTAAGGATACAAAATCAAAATTTCCAACCAATAAAATTCACCTACATGAATAAAGTTCAGAAGGGAGACCTCTAGCGCATCAGATCCACAGCCTTTCCAATTTAAAATGAATTGCCTAATCAATTGAGGATCTGTTACATTACAAAAATTATCCAAAATTCAACTTCAGTGTAAACAGAAGCAAAATATAAATACCAATAGTTGAATTCTATTGAAAAATTCTTTCGGATTAAGGAAAGAGATAATCCTAATGGAAAAATAAACAAACTGGCAAATGATCATAAAGCATGACACATGAAAAGAAGTTTGTAGATAATAAAGGTGCTTTTTGGAGTCTGGTAACATTCAATCCAATAGACACTCTTTTCTTCTTGCTTTCAATGATAGCAGTAGATTTGAGGCTAGATCCTAGATCTGTAAAATTATGTTCTGAAATTAAATCTATAGACATGAAATTGGAGAGATAACAGATTACCTCAAAATGAATGTTGGAACTGTATGTGTTGTGATTTTGTGTGCAGCGGAAGTTAGACAAAAACACCCAGAAAAATAGGATTTCTTTCACCCAATCACTTGAAGATGAATTTGATTGAAAAAAAATAAACAACAAAAGCGATATCGGAAATATAAACACACAATATTCCACCCAACCACCCTCTTTATTGATTCACTAATAAAAAATTGTTTACAATCGATCTCAACTATCATTACAAACAATTACATCTTAAACCAATAACCTTATTGAGAAATAGGTTGATAATATCTAATGACTAAATAATTTGAAGGAGAACACTCAACTTGGAATAGCTAGAATGATCACTCTTGGTGGCTCTCACCTACACCTAATGAAGATGTTAGCTAGGCTTTTTATAGAATGAATTTCTTCATACCCAAGTAAACTTGGCACCCAAATTATCTTCATATATGTTAAAAAACTATTTGGATAAGCACCAAATAATTATAGCCTTCAATTCCAAATATCCTACAAATATAGCAATAAATCTCCCACAAAATCTTCATAGATTATTTGTTGCCTAAAATTCTTGTTATTTGTGTATCACAAATTTCAACACTCTACCTTGATACTAAATCACAACATTTCCTCCACTCAAAACCAGCCAACTTAGCTCTCACTTTCAACCTTCTTTTCTCAATTAACACCCTCTCGATTTTAACGGCTATGAGATAAAACCATCCCGTCTTCTCTCCAAGTCCAGACTCAATTGATTTCCAGACTCAATCATACGTAGTCGATTTGAAAGGACTACACCGTCTGCAAAACACAACCCACTGTCTGCAAAAGATGCATCTACCACCATGAGCTGCACCGTGCATAAACCAACGATCTAAAAGTGCTTGCAATACACATCGACACCTTAATTTCAACAGTATGTAGCAAGAAGATCGAAAATGGTGGCGCTTTCGGTTTCAGATTTGAAGTTGGCGTTGATAAGTGAAACTGAAATGGAATAGGCTGAAATTGGGAGGGATGTGGAGGAGCAGTTTTTCGAATGTGGATTAGAAGGGTAGAGATTGCGTGGGGAAGTGGAATAGGAAAGTGGGCAAGACAAATGACATGTTTTCCCTACATCATTATTTTGTGCGCAGAAAGAGTACAATGTGCTTTTTTGGAACTCCTAAAAAGCTTCAACATCCCTAAAGTATTTGTATTATTAGTAAAGATATTATCAAATTCCAGTTTTTTATTTTTAATGGTAATAAAAGAAGAGTGAAAAAAAAAATAAAATTTACAAAAGAAGGAGATGGTGGACAAATAAGAAAAGAAATTTATTTTTGAATACTGAAGAAGAATGTAAAGGAAGCAACATTTGTTGTTAACAATAACAAAATTCCGAGGACTAATATTATTAACACTAAAATTATAAGAATACATTGGTACAACATTAAGCTTGATTTACTAAATGCAATTGGTGATCTTTACTATGTGTTATTGGTGTCACATTGATGCTCCATCTTACTACAATTTTGAATGGGCAAAAATTGCAATAATGTTCCAACTGGTTGGGTCTACTAGAGTTGGTTGTTGAATAATTTTATGGTTTTTAGATATAGACATGCATTTGCTGAGTTGGTACATTTGGATGTAAAGCCAAACAATATACTCAAATATGTTATGTATCTTACACCAAAATCAATCCCATAAGGAAGTTGATAAACTAGAATTGCTAGACGGAATGCAAAGCAAAAAAAAAAAAAAAAAAAAAAAAAAGAACCAAGTCAAAACTATTTTAACTAGTATCCTACTCGCGTAAGCCTACTACAATTGACATGAATTATTAGTTACATGGTAAGTTCAGAGTTATATTTCTAACATCCAATACATGGGTACAAACCCTTAGAATTCAAGCTTGTAAATTATTAGTTTTAATAAGGAAATAAAGACATCTTGGACTCACCATAATGAAAGGACAAAGATTTCTAGCTACGGATTAGGCAGCATTCCAGAAAGCAATACAAGCAATTCAAATAACCACCACTTTAAACTACAATACATACGCCAAATTAGTCAATCCCTGATTGGGAATTCTATTTACAACAGTGTGGTGGTTTCAAGCAAAGACAGTTGAATCTTTTAGCTGGTTTTTTGAAGAAGTAGTGAAAGGATGCAACTTTGGTCGTTTCAACCAATATAAGTCAAGAAATAAATTAGGAAGATAGATCAGATTAGACATCGATTATATTAGTTTGATTTCAAAACTATATTGCAATATGTATTTATAATGGTAATGTGAATAGACGTAGACTCATGTTTCATTACACAGCTGATAAATGTATGCAAGTAAAGCAAGAAGATTTCAAATTGTGTAACTCATACTACTATCTTAAACCACAAGCTCAAACATCCGAACTTGAAATTGTTGCTGTGTAGCTGCATTAATTGATTATAACAATTTGTCTTTACTTACTAGTACTAAGTAACTAATTTGTATATATTACAATTTCTGCATTGTTATTTTATTTTAGTTAAACTCATAATATGCAACAAAACGAGCAATTTCCTAACTACAAATCAAGTAAGTTGACATAATTTAATTACCCCACTCAATTGCTTCATAATTAGAAATGCATTCTTTGTTCATTTAATTTTCTCGCTCAAATGTCGTGTTTCCATTCATCAAAAATGCATTATAAGTCATAGCCTCTTTGATAATAAATAGAGTGACTCAAACTAGAATAACAAACATGTGAGATGATGTAACCCATCCAATAATTAGTTTACAAAGTAATTAAGATATGAAAATGTAACTGACTTAATGAGTTGCATAGAAACACAAGCATGGAATATGTGAAATGATAGTACATACCTAACAAGATTGATTCCGTTATAAAATCAACATTGAAATGAAAACCCGAATCAATAACTGATCTTTATTGAATCCCTGATCGCTTGAGTGTTTTCTTTTTCTTTTACTTCTCCCTAGTAAATATTTCATTTTTAATGTTGTAAACATCAGGAAATTCAAACCAATTTGCATCAAAACTTTTGAGATAGAATACAATATTAATGCGCTAACCTTTTTCCTTTTTGTTGATTAGAGATCTAAATATTGCTCTTCAGTTAGCAGTGCAGTGTTGTAAATCACTACACAACAAATAACACCGATCTTATTTGTGCAAGATAGAGTGCAACGTGAACTTGCTAACATAGATCAAACACAACACCAAAAACAAACAAGTTTCAAGGACATACTTAATTATTAACAATAAAATTTGATGGGACTACTGGAATTCTTGATTCGAGGATCTCACATTAGAAGATTAGGTGAAAACCAATCAGACTTATAAACTAAACACAGAGGAGCTATATCGTGTTCATACACACACTATTCATAAGTCCCTCCAAATTATGAACTAAACTGACTAAAATAATCTGACAAGTGGGACCAAAATCACATGAAGACACAATACCTTCTGAAGGAAAGAAGTGTTTTCCATATATATTCCAATTTAGAAATTAGTATTTGAAACTTGAAATAATCTTAATTCTTAATCGCACCCATCCGAACTTAGAATGAGTGCTTGAAACTTGAAATAAAAATCGATTTCAAAAAAGGAGAATATAAAAACATTGTTTTGTTTTCATGTATTTGATTTTCTATTTAAGTAAATCAATTTCGAAAAAGAGAGAATATAAAAACATTGAAAAAGAGAGAATATACAAATCGATATTGAAAAACCTGACCAGATTTATGCTGAAGGTGGCGACGCTCGAACTAAAGGAAGGTAGTGGTCGATTTGAGGGAGGGCGACGTTCGATCTCAAGGAGGCTTCCTGTGGTTTCTCTTTCTTTTCTTTTCTCTATCGGCAATACTGAAAAAAGGGTTTTGTGTGGAAACGAAATATTTTAGCATCCGTTTGGCTCGTACGGTTAGTTTCTAATACAAAAATTTAATATTAATTAGTATATAGTAAGTATATATAAGCTTATAATAAATTAGTATAGTGCTTGGTGTGGGAATTTTACTATGCCATTACTACGTCAATATGGATATATAGAAAATTAACATAGTCGTATGAATGACATAGGAGATTATCTACATTTCGCTATGCCAGTAATTTTGATGTAGTGAATTTCTACCCATTTACATGCCTTAATTAATTTTCTACATACTACGATAGGCGTTGAAAATTTCCTATGACTTTCCTATGCCCTTACCTCTTTCTAGTTATTTATTACCCCTTCTCTATGTCCCGCATTTTGGCGCAGATATGGCATAGGAAATTTTATGTAGAAAATTGAAGTGTTTTCTTGTAGTGATCGTCGATGAGCACGCAAGGTAGTAAGAGGGAAATAAAACTTTAGGTCAGACAATAGCCTGGTGTGAGCGATAAACAAATCTCAATGTACTGTAAAAATCATAATAGTACATACGACATGGAGGGTATGAGGAATCATACATGTTATGCCCGTGCATCCATAGAGTTAGCACATAAAAATCGATATTTGCTACACTATGATAAACATCAAGTAGAAAAGGTATGATAGATGCCTAAATACTTGTAACAACCCAAAATTTTAACAATTATTAATTTACTTATATTACAAAAATGAAATTTTTACAAATGATGAAATTTGACCACAATACTTGCACCATTGCGTTTGTGATGGAATTCTTGTCAACTTTCATGTTTGGAACTTCGCAAATGTAGTCCGTATGCAAATGTTACGGACGAAATATGAAAATTAATACAAAATAAATAAAACCGAATAATATATATACGGTAATAAATATCCATGTCCCCCACCACTGTCAGGTCGAACCAGGCATTCAACTATCGGATTGACTCTTGGTTGATTCAAGTAGTGGCAGCTTGGGTTTTGTATCATATAAACTTTATATCGATGGACAGATTTTTTTGATATTAAATCTAATAGTTTAGGATCATTTCTAAGCCCCATAAATAAAGCGCTAGACCCTTACTCTTTTCCAATATTTTTTGGGGGCAGTAGCAAATCCTTGTAGTTTCCAATCCTTCAACCTCTTAACCTACACAAATCTAATTAACAAGAATTGGAGAGACTGGGTTTAGATTTATGAAAAAGGGTTGGTTCTTGGAATAGGTTATTCTTTTTGTTTAAATTTCCTTCTTTTTTCTAATTTCTCTTTCAGATTTACAAATATAAATAGGTATATGTATTTCCCTTTGTACACAAATTATAGATCTGTGCGATTTGAAAATTGGAGGCCGAAAAGCTGTGTTCAGATTCATATTTGGATAGATTTCAGGTGTGTGAGAGATATATTCATGGTTTATAATATTTTGTATAATTCATTTATGTTAAATATGGATTGTATGCCTAAAATGTTATCAGATTTGTTTTGTTATTGTCAAATCTGTGATAGTAGGTATGCAAATTGAATATGGATTTGTAGGCCTTTTAGTTTAATATTCTTATATTGCCTATATTTTTTCCTGGATTGTTGTAGTTATAGTAAACTATGAATCTGGAAATCAGTCCCAAAATATTTTTTGATATGCAGTGTTGTTATTCTATATTATTAGGATTTGAGTGTAAATATAGAATTTGTACAGTATTGATTTTATAACTATACACCTGTTTGTGTTTGATATTGTATCGGGATTTTATTTAGTTGTTGTATATCAACCTTTTTGCTATTTTTATATAAAAAGGTGTTATTTGAAATATACATGGAATATAAACAAACCAAATTAGAAAAGATGTGCAAATTCATGTATTTTTGTACGTAGCTTGCAATATCTATTCTAAATAAAATGTCAACTTATTTCCTTGTGATTTGAAACATGCTAATTTACCTCTTTTAAATAGTTTGGGCAAAAATTACAATAATTAGAATAAACAGCTTTTTCATAAGATTTTGAATCTTAAACAAGATTAAAAACAAAAAGGATTGTTCTTGTCGTTAGTTTAGGCTGGAATATAAAAGAATGATAACGATAATAAAAAAAATAACTAGCATCTACGTTAACATCACACTCAAAATATAAATATATACATATATATATATAAATAATATAATCTTATCTGTCCAGACCCACGTAAATAATGCTAATATATTATTATTAAGTTGAATGTATACCGTGTGCTTGAATTTGAAAGGTTTCCATTTTATGGAAATAAATATAGGGTAATAATTCCCATAATAAATGGATGTAGATATCTTTGACCGTTGTAGCAATAAACATGGAATTGATTGCTATAATTAAATAGATCATTAATAAGGTAATAAATATTGTAACCATGTAAGTTTTTTGGGAATAAATCGAATAGGGAATATATGCCAAGTTTGTTACAATTTAAATTGTGACTAGGAATAGGTGCTGTAACTCTTACCAAGGAAATAAATGAATTACAAACTTTATATATATATATATATATATATATATTCAAATAAGAAGTAAATGAAATTAGTTAATATAGTAATGTTTGGGAGTTACAACAATTAGATTAGAATTTAAATGAGACTGATATAAATGACATTTTAAAGGTTTTTTGTTGCCTCATGAAACATGACCATTTGAGTCATTAATGGCAAGAGGCAATTAGGAAATTTAATTGATTTAGTGTCTATTGCCTTGGGAAATATGACCATTTGGGCTATTAATGGCATGTAACCTCCATAATAATAATTGGAATTAAAGGGTATTTAAAGGGAACTAATTAACTCCAGTAAGGAAGTAGATAAATATCCTAGGAAAGGAAGTTATATAGAACTATCAATAGCTCATTGAAGTTTAAATATATAATTAATATCTTTAATTAGATTTAAGTATTAGACTTAGTAGGTTAATGATGTGAGATCATTTTCCTTATTCGACATACCTTTCCAGTAAGGTTAGAATTATTGGGCCTACCCTTAAAAAGTTATTAAGTGATCCGACAGCTCACATTACCATAAATAAGAGGTATAAATGTCTAATTGGATATGAGATTGGTAATCTCCATGATAGTCCGCTTCCTCTAGGTAGTAAGCGACTGGGGTTAGAGTCCGCCTTAGGTTTAGGTATTAAATGTCCATAGGACTGCCTATCCTGTGGGAAGTATTAACTGACTAGGAGTTATCCAATAAAGTTAGCTAGATAGTAACACAACGGTCCACCGGGAAAAGTTCATAATGATGAGATGTTGTCTACCTATCCTGTACGTAATAAATGAATTCTTACCATCTCTTGCCTTATGCGGGGGTTTGCGTATATGCGTGAATGACGAAGTCCTTAAATTAGGAGGACTTGGTAACTAATATACTATAATTTATATTAGCATTGGTAAACCACCTACTAGGGTATTAAGTGATCATAGGGATCCACCCTTATATTATATTATGAGTGAGGCCATAAGTGGCTATATAGAATAGCATGCCTCCTTTATAGGGTATTGAGTAGTTGGAGAGTGTAACAACCCATATTTTTATAACATGCTAATGTCATAAATCAAGGCAGAATTAAATTTTAAAATAAGAATCAGGGGAAATGGGTTGCACCATTGCGTTCGTCTCGTAATTCGACATGAAATCGAGTCCGAGTTTTCGAAAATCAGAGTTCGTATGACCAAGTTGTGACCCTCAGAAGTTTCAGGAATTTAAATAAAACAGCTCGAAAATAAAGCCAGAAATTCAAAATTCAAACCCAGAGAAGGCTGGCGGGAAAATTCCCGCCCATATACCCAGGTCGACTGGGGAGTTGACCCACCCTCAAAACAGGTCCACTGGGGAGTCGACTGGGGTGTCGACCTCCCTATGACCAGGTCGACTGGGGAGTCGACCTGGCCCCTTTTTCCTGATCCGAGTCTTTTTGTATTTTTCTGAATCTAGACCTATTTTTTGACCATATTCGTGACTCTAATCCTATATAAACTCACCCATAGCCTCATTCTCTCCACACCATTTCATTCTGTCCTTATGCTGCTTCTGAGATAATCAAAATAATAAGATAAAAGGAAGAAAAAGGACTGCTTCTTCTCCATTAAGACTACGCTTAGAGATTTGCAAATTGGGGGATTTCAATTAGAGCATGATCAATCAAATAGAGATTCAACAATCAAATTCTACTTTCTAATTCTCGATCCACGCACTGTAAGTTCCAGTTACTTTTAGATAAAAACTATAAATCTAATATGTGCATGGTATAATTTGGAAGTGATTTATGTATGATTCATATCTATTTTTGGTTTCTTCTTGGATCTTAACTATTGGGAATATTGCCTACGACGTTGAAACTATTGTTAATGACATAAGACTATGACTATGCCTATGATTGTGGACATAATATTTTGCCTATGCCTATGACGATGAACATAAGACTGCCTATGAACAATATGAATATTCCTATGACTATGACGGTGAACATAAGACTGCCTATGACTATGAACAATAAGACTATTGCCTATGACAAGGACAATTGTGGTTAATCACCTATGATTCATTGTCTAGGATTATAACTATGAAATTGGATCTAAGCTTGACTTTCTATTCAGACCTATTTTCTTTATTTGTCCTTGGATCTTGATTTTGGGGATTTTCTATTTAAGTTAGATCTATCCATGTTCTTGAATCTAGATTAGTATTCAAACCTTTTCATGCTCGTAATGTTATCAGATTTATATGCCTGTGATGTTTTAATCAATTTATTCAGTTATGCCATACCTTGAAAATAGATTGATTATGTTATTGAATGATATTGATCTATGCATGTGGTTCTTTTTTATTATCATGTTGAATTGGGAATTAATGAATAAGTCTATTCATATGTATAGGAACTTGAAGTATAACCTGTTATGATAAGTTGTGTAGTTTATCATGTTATGCAAGTTTTAGGTTGCAAAATCATATCACATATGTGACCAAATGTTAGATCTACATGTTTATGTGTATATGTTAAACCTATATCATATTTCAAGTTCACACTTATTCACATGCTCGTGATTGATTTGCAAGTTCACATATATGTATGTTGATTTAGTCTACGTTGCAAGATTCACACCTATGATATTCATGTTGACTATTTTGCAAGTTCACACCTATGATGTTCATATTGACTATGGCGAAAATGCCAAGTTTACACCTATGTCATGTTTTTGTTAATGAATTGCGTTACGCCAATTTTGTGTACGTTGAATTAGGCTAAGTTTTTAGCCTAATATTATATGTCAAAAATCATGCGGACGAGAAATTACGCTAAGGTTGTTAGCCTAATATTTAGACAGTGTAACGTTGGGAAAAATTGGTAATCAAGGAAGCTTGGCATGAATCTTGCCTTGAAACTTGACAAGAAATCGACAGGAAACTTGCCTTGAAAACTTGACACGAACTTGACATGAATCTTGAACATGGACATGACACTAGAATGAACTCGAAAATGGCCAACTCGAGGTTGGGTTGAGTTTGCAGTGTAATTCTGCCCGGAACCGCTCGGCAAATCCAGTTACCGCAAACAATAGGATCCAATGTGGGTAGTTGGTCATATCGCACTTGAAAACCCGAGGTCAGACTGAGTTGTGGTGTAATTCTGCCCGGAATCACCGACATATCCAGTGACCACAACAACAGGTCTGATGTGAGAGGTTGGGGTGCATTAATGAATTAATGCCACATGATAGGGTTAAGTCATGAACATGAAAGACAACACTTAACCAACTTGATACATGATTCGTAGGGCTAAGCCATGAACTTGAACGACAACACTTAGCCAAATTTGACATGACACGTGGGCGGGTTAAGTCACGAACTTGAAGGACAATACTTAACCAACTTGACATGCTGGACATATAAGGGTTAAGTCATGAATTTAAATGACAACACTTAACCTATTAGACGGAAACCCTAGTTATGCGGTCCATTTCAGCAGTAACCCACTTAGATGTATCACGATACCCTGGGACTAGGCAGGGTAGAGCACGATTACTGGGTTGATTGTAAGCGACTAGAACGACAGCTGAGTTGGTGCGCCAATGTGGTTCAGGCGGACTACGGTCGTGCACGTAGTCTGGAGTTGAAAAAGCAGGCATTGGGCATCAGTAGGTTTACTCTGTGCGTGCTTGATTCGTGTCGGGGTTTGGCACCCTAGGGCTTGATACACCCTATGGTGGACCCAGCACAGGTAACAACATTCGTGATAGGGTCGTATGACACATACACATGAACGAGATAGGACTTGTATAGAGCCGATCGATTAATAAATCGTTTCGTGGGACCAAGTAATGGGTCATTTCATGACATTGGGCAAGGGATCATTTTATAGTCAACACATGACATGGGTTGGGATACTAGTACGGGTGGTGCAGAGCAAATAGATATCATAGATATATTTTAACGGTGAAGCAGAGAAATCTTGCGATCTTGCGAAATTATACTTATTTCATCTTGAATGGGAACCTCGCAATGTTATACATGACAAAAGTCATGTGATGTTATTCTTAGTTATCGTGCCTGTAGCTTATCTTATCATCATGCTTATGTTTGTTTTCAGTTTATTCATGCCATGTTATCTTTACCTATTTTTATGCTGAAAGTCACTACGACTTACTCAGTCTTTATGACTGTCCCGTTTTGTTTCGCCTCTTTTTCTTTCGTTTCCCCGCCAGGTTCTCAGGGAGGAAACTCTAGCACTTAGCTTGGATTTCGCTTGCTTTCGATTCAGCTCATGTATGGTTTGATCTTGAGCTATGCTATGGCTGCACTTCTGCTATCTTTGGGGAATTAAGCTACTTTTGATGTTTTAAGTTTATGCTTCTTTATTTATGCAAGAAGAAATTTGTTGTAATGGAAAATAATGATCTTGGCTATTTGATTTAAAAGGTTTTGACTCTTTTTGAAAGTAATGAAATTTATCTTTTGATTCTTCCGCTGTTTTATCTATGTTCTGTCTTGTGATATTTCTGTGATTGTTTATCTCGATAACGCTCCTCCAAAACTAGTGCATTCCCTTTGTGAGTGACCCTAGTGGAGGTGGGGTGTTACATTAGGTATCAGAGCAGAAGGTTACCAGACTGGGCAAAAGCTTTTAAAAACCCTCTGAAACTATTTTCAAAATCGTTTATAAAGAAGCATTTTTCAAGAAAAGTTTATTTTGAAAAGGCTATTCCCCAAAAAGCCATTAGCACTTTCCTTTGTTTCCTCGTTTGAATCTCTATCTTTTCGTTTTTCAGCATGTCTGGGAATCTTAACTTTCCTGAGGGCGTGCCAATACCTGGCTGGTTCAAGAGGTACTTAGAGGCTAGGGCCAACGATGTAGGCCCAGCAGATATTCCTCCTCCAGCTGCAGCGATTCCTCCTCCTCCTCGTGGAAATGCTTTCTCAAAGACGTGTAGAGACTTCAAGGCTATGGGTGGAAAGGACTTCTATGGGACTGAATCCTTTGTGGAAGCGAGGAACTGGCTGAAGGAGACCGAAGATTTGTTCGTCATCTTCGAAGTTGACGACAGGCAAAAGATATAGCTAGTTGTGTGGTTGCTTAAAGATGTAGCTTCGTACTGGTGGGAGATTACCCATGCTGAGAGGCCAGTGGAAACTTGGGAAGACTTCCGGATGAGATTTGAGATGAAATTTCTCTCCCAAGCTGAAAGAAGCCTGCAGATGGAGAAGGTCCTAACTCTTAAGCAAGGAAGCATGACGATCAGGGAGTACGTCAATCAGTTTAATCAGCTGGCCAGATTTGGGCTGGATTTAGTGAACACCCAACACAAGAAGGCTCTTCGCTTTGTCAGAGGTTTGAATGAGCCGCTACACAGCCTTGCTATGACTCTTGTACCCATGGGGGCGACCTTTGAGAGCTTGGTGGATATGGCCCTACTTTACGAAGAAGACGAGAATGGCAAGAAGGAGGTCAAGGCGGATGATTCTCAAAACAAGAAGAAAGACTCCGAGAAATGAGGCAAGAACAACAACAACAGTAATGACAACAAGACACATGAGTAAAGAAAATGCAACTTCCGTGGTATTGAGGGGCATATAGTCCAGGATTGTAGAAAGAAGAAGATGATGATGGGAGCATGCTTTCAGTGTGGTGATACTGGACATATTAGCAAGAACTGCCCTAAGAAGCAAGGGCAAGCCCCTCAAGCAGGACCTTCTAGGGGTACATCTTTAACTTCTCCTCCTTGATGCTTTGTTTTATCTTGCTTATCTTCTCGATCCTATCTTGAGAACCTTAGGTAGAACCATATGGATGGAAACATGTATTTGAAACATGTTATAGTTGATGTTTGCAAAGGGTTGCAAGTGGTCGCAAGTGGTTGCTCGTGGTTGCATAACACACATTAGGCACTAGATCGGCTCAGACACGTTTTCATATTGCATATGCATGAGTGTTTATACTTGTTTATGGATGAAATTGAATGTGTTATCATGTGGATGTTGCATATGGATGAATGTTTGTGCACACATATAGTGTTTATGTGACTAGGATTATTTGCATACATGTTGGATTCATGACACTAAACATATTTTGCATTAAGAAGATCAAACAGGCCTGATCATTTGCATTAGATAAGGAACATATACACACACTTTCTGCATATGTTCATATAGCATTAGAAATCTTTTAAGGACAATGATTGCTCGTGAATGATGGTTGAGTAGATGGATGATTGGATGGTACGATATATTCTTCCTAACTTAGAGATTTCAGGGACGAAATCCTTTAAGGAGGGGAGAATGTAACAACCCGTATTTTTATAACATGCTAAATTCATAAATCAAGGCAGAATTAAATTTTAAAATAAGAATCAGGGGAAACGGGTTGCGCCATTGCGTTTGTCTCGGAATTCTGCATGAAATCGAGTCCGAGTTTTCGAAAATCGGAGTTCGTATGACCAAGTTATGACCCTCAGAAGTTTCAGGAATTTAAATAAAACAGCTCGAAAATAAAGCCAGAAATTCGAAATTCAAACCCAGAGAAGGCTGGCGGGAAAATTCCCTCCCATATACCCAGGTCGACTGGGGAGTCAACCCCCCCACCAACCAGGTCGAATGGGGAGTCGATTGGGGTGTCGACCTCCCCATGACCAGGCCGACTGGGGAGTCGACCTGGGGGTCGACCTTTCCCCTTTTTCCTGATCCGAGTCTTTTTGTAATTTTCTGAATCTAGACCTATTTTCTGACCATATTCGTGACTCTAATCCTATATAAACTCAGACCTAGCCTCATTCTCTCCACACCATTTCATTCTGTCCTTATGCTGCTTCTGAGATAATCAAAATAATAAGATAAAAAGGAAGAAAAAGGACTGCTTCTTCTACATCAAGACTACGCTTAGAGATTTGCAAATTGGGGGATTTCAATTAGAACACGATCAATCAAATAGAGATTAAACAATCAAATTCTGCTTCCTAATTCTCGATCCACGCACTGTAAGTTCCAGTTACTTTTAGATAAAAACTATAAATCTAATATGTGCATGGTATAATTTGAAAGTGATTTATGTATGATTCATATCTATTATTGGTTTCTTCTTAGATCTTCACTATTGGGAATATTGCCTACGACGTTGAAACTATTGTTAATGACATAAGACTATGCCTATGCCTATGACTGTGGACATAAGATTTTGCCTATGCCTATGACTACGATGGTGAACATAAGACTGCCTATGAACAATACGACTATGCCTATGACTACGACGGTGAAATTAATATTGCCTGTGACTATGAACAATAAGATTATTGCCTATGACTATGACAAGGACAATTGTGGTTAATCACCTATGAATCATTGTCTAGGATTATAACTATGAAATTGGATCTAAGCTTGACTTTCTATTCAGACCTATTTTCTTTATTTGTCCTTGGATCTTGATTTTGGGGATTTTTCTATTTAAGTTAGATCTATCCATGTTCTTGAATCTAGATTAGTATTCAAACCTTTTCATGTTCGTAATGTTATCAGATTTATATGCCTGTGATGTTTTAATCAACTTATTCAGTTATGCCATACCTTGAAAATATATTGATTATGTTATTGAATGATATTGATCTATGCCTGTTGTTCTATTTTATTATCATGTTGAATTGGGAATTAATGAATAAGTCTATTCATATGTATAGGAACTTGAAGTATAACCTGTTATGTTAAGTTGTGTAGTTTATCATGTTATGCAAGTTTTAGGTTGCAAAATCATATCACATATGTGACCAAATGTTAGATCTACATGTTTACGTGTATATGTTAAACCTATGTCATATTTCAAGTTCACACTTATTCATATGCTCGTGATTGATTTGCAAGTTCACATATATGTATGTTGATTTAGTCTACGTTGCAAGATTCACACCTATGATATTCATGTTGACTATTTTGCAAGTTCACACCTATGATGTTCATATTGACTATGCCGACAATGCCAAGTTTACACCTATGTCATGTTTATGTTAATGAATTGCTTTACGCCAATTTTGTGTACGTTGAATTAGGCTAAGTTTTTAGCCTAATATTATATGTCAAAAATCATGCAGATGAGAAATTAGGCTGAGGTTATTAGCCTAATATTTAGATGAGGTAACGTTGGGAAAAATTGGTAATCATAGGAAGCTTGACATGAATCTTGCCTTGAAACTTGACAAGAAATCGACAGGAAACTTGCCTTGAAAACTTGACAAGAACTTGACATGAATCTTGAACATGGACATGACATTAGAATGAACTTGAAAACGGCCAACTCGAGGTTGGGTTGAGTTTGCCGTGTAATTCTGCCTGGAACCTCCCGGCAAATCCAGTTACTGCAAACAATAGGATCCAATGTGGGTAGTTGGTCATATCGCACATGAAAACCCGAGGTCAGACTGAGTTGTGGTGTAATTCTGCCCGAAACTGCGCGGCATATCCAGTGACCACAACAACAGGTCTGATGTGAGAGGTTAGGGTGCATTAATGAATTAATGCCACATGATAGGGTTAAGTCATGAACATGAAAGACAACACTTAACCAACTTGATACATGATTCGTAGGGCTAAGCCATGAACTTGAACGACAACATTTAGCCAAATTTGACATGACACGTGGGCGGGTTAAGTCACGAACTTGAATGACAATATTTAACCAACTTGACATGTTAGACTGATAAGGGTTAAGTCACGAATTTAAATGACAACACGTAACCTATTAGACGGAAACCCTAGTTATGCGGTCCATTTCAGCAGTAACCCACTTAGATGTATCATGATACCCTGGGACTAGGCAGGGTGGGGCACGATTACTGGGCTGATTGTAAGCGACCAGAACGACGGCTGAGTTGGTGCGCCAGTGTAGGTTCAGGCGGACTACGGTCGTGCACGTAGTCCGGAGTTGAAAAAGCAGGCATTGGGCATCAGTAGGTTTACTCTGTGCGTGCTTGATTTGTATCGGGGGTTGGCACCCTAGGGTTTGATACACCCTATGGTGGACACATCACAGGTAACTACATTCGCGATAGGGCCGTATGACACAGACACATGAAAGAGATAGAACTTGTAGGGAGCCGATCGATTAATAGATCGTTTCGTGGGACCAAGTAGTGGGTCATTTCATGACATTGGGCAAGGGATCATTTTATAGTCAACACATGACACGGGTTGGGATACTAGTACGGGTGGTGCAGAGCAAATAGATATCATAGAAATATTTTAATGGTGAAGCAGAGAAATCTTGCGATCTTGCAAAATTATACTTAGGTCATCTTGAATGGGAACCTCGCAATGTTATACATGACAAAAGTCATGTGATGTTATTCTAAGTTATCGTGCCTGTAGCTTATCTTGTTATCATGCTTATGTTTGTTTTCAGTTTATTCATGCCATGTTATCTTTACCTTTTTTTATGCTGAAATTCACTAGGACTTACTCAGTCTTTATGACTGACCCGTTTTGTTTCGCCTCTTTTTTTTTCGTTTCCCCGCCAGGTTCTCAGGGAGGAAACTCTATCACTTAGCTTGGATTTCGCTTGCTTTCGGTTCAACTCATGTATGGTTTGATCTTGAGCTATGCAATGGCTACACTTCTGCTATCTTTGGGGAATTAAGCTACTTTTGATGTTTTAAGTTTATGCTTCTTTATTTATGCAAGACAGAATTTGTTGTAATGGAAAATAATGATCTTGGCTATTTGATGTAAAAGGTTTTGACTCTTTTTGAAAGTAATGAAATTTATCTTTTGATTCTTCCGCTGTTTTATCTATGTTCTGTCTTGTGATATTTTTGTGATTGTTTACCTCGATAACGCTCCTCCAAAACTAGTGCATTCCCTTTGTGAGTGACCCTAGCGGAGGTGGGGTGTTACAGAGAGCCACCTCTTAGTTTTGGTATTTGTTTGAGTGGTGGTTTAAAGGATTCATAATTTTGCATAAATATTCTATCCCAGTATTGTGATAATGTTATCTTTGGGAAATGCTACATTGATCATCATGCGTAAATTCTTATAAGGTTAGGCTAGAATTGCTAGCCTTGTTAGACATATGTCTTTGGGTGAAATCAAATTGGAAACATTTGTGTATCATGAACAGTGTTATACATTTTCTATTCATTAGGACTTGTTATTCTGATCCCACTCCTCATAATAACTCTTAGGTCATCTCGGGGAAGACATGTCTTTGTGAGTGTTCAAGTTTGGTTTTCTGTTCTTGTTCTCTCATGCTCAGTATTGATGTGGTAATTCACTGTAACATCCCGCATTTTACGTATCGGAGGATTGTAAAATATTTTTATTTTATTTCCTAAGTGTTGGATCATTCTCATATTTTAATATGTTGCTTATGGGGATGTGAGACATGTGCATAAATTTACCAATTTTTTATGACCATTTTCCCCTGTTAGTCTTGTATAGGGAATAACTTTTGACTCAATCCAATCAGGTGTTGAGACATGTGCCATTGGAAAGGAATGAAGGTTCCCTTTCCGTAGGGTGGTTACATTAAAGATTTGGCTCAATGGTCTGGGAGGAATCATTGTTCTAAGGTTTTTTGGTTGGCTGTTCAGGTTTTATAAGCCATAATGGGCTGATTTGGGGAGGCCCATTATTGGGCTGATGGAAGCTATAAATAGGGGGTGAGAGATATGGGAATAGTTTACTTTCTCCATTCTCTCATTTGGTGGCCTTGTGTTCCTCCTTCCTCTAACACCTTTCCACCATTAAAATCGAGATCTAAGGAAGGAATCCAAGATCTACACTATTTGAAGCTAGATCTACAACATTTGAAGGGAGAGATCGTTGAATCAAAGGATTTGGATTAAGTTCTTCGCTGTCCGAAATCTATTTCATCGTTTTTTGCTTTGATTTGGAGAATTGGTGAGTGATATGCATCTCTCACACGGATTCAATCAAGTATATAAGTGTTTGATCTTGTTTTTCATCAAAATCAAGTCATTTTCCTTAGATCTACATCTTGGTAAGTCCATTTTCATATGAATCACCATAGGATCTAATCTAGCAACTCTAAATGGTAATTTTCATGCGTTTTCATATGTTTATGCAAGTTACATCCATCGTTTTGTTCATATGTTCGTTTATCATGATTTTGGTAAAGTTTACATAATTTTTGATGGGAATTGTCATTTTCATGTTGTTATTGATTTCATAACATGCTTATGGTTGTATTGGATGAATCAGATGAGTTGGTTTCATCAAATTTGTCATTTGGCGAAGTTTTGGTTGAGTTCGAAGATGATTTGGGTCTGTGCAGGAATTGGATCAGCCAGGAAATGGGTTGTAGGAAATGGATCGGCTGTAGTATGGCGTGGGGAACAAGTCAATTCGGGTCGGGTCGGTCACAACTTGGGTTGTCTCGGTCACAATTTGGGTCGGGTCTGTCGGTCCCAAGTTGGGCTGGCCGGGTCGGTAGTGTTTATCACAAAGTGGGTCGGTCCAAAGTGGGTCTGGTCCAAAATGGGTCGGTCATGATTTCGGGTACTGGATCGATCGTCTTCTCAAGTGGGTCGGTCAAGGACTATAGGTCGGTCGGTCAAGGTGAAGGAGTTCAGGGTTGGGCTCAACATGATGGGCCGGTCTATATGTAATAAATATGAGTCGGTCGGGTGTGATTTGATGAAAGGGGCGGTCAGCTCCAAGAGGGTGTGTCGGTCGCACATGGTTATTTCTGAAAAAATATATTTTTCGGGTACAACCCGGGTTTAAACAAAATTGATGTAACTTGCCTCAGTAATGTTGTGACTTCGGAGTAAGTTCAACTGGGAATATTCGACGTGTTGAATGTGTTCATTGATCGACGTAGAACAAAATGAGGTGGCAACTCAAAGGTCGTGAGTTGGCGGATAATGGTTGCTTGAGAAGGTTGCTTGAGCTATGAAAAGTCATTGGGTTGAATGACTAGAGAAGCGAAGGCCGAGAGATTATCATTGTCGTAAGTTCTAGTAGGCTCAAAGTAGGGGTACAATATGGGTACCTAAAAGACTGGTTGTAGGTCGAGTACCCTAGGTATCGTTGAAAGGCCTAGTTGTTAAGGTTGGATATACATACGTATCATTGAAAGGCATATGGAGTTTATGCTAGAACTGGGGTTACCATTAGCCCTTGACATATGGCAAGGTTGGCCGCCATACGATTAAAGATGGTTTCAAAGTAGGATTGGCAGTGATTGCCAGAGTCAGTCATGGTTGATTAGTTACCTTATTTGTACCGTCTCATGTAGATTGCCCAACGTCGAAGGAGATGTTCCTTGGGTGCCTGTCTGATATTGGTTTAGGCCTCTGGGGCTTGTACTCGTAGGATGTTGAATTCGATTAAGATGGTTTACGTGAGATACACATAATCTGGATGCTATGAGTGTTAGTGGTGTTTTGCTTCTGATTTCCATGAATGAATGGTTGTTCTAGTTTCCATGAATGAATGGTCGAAGTGTTTGATGTAAAGGCTATCACTGTCCGATGTGGGGAAGACAGAGTTGAGTTCTTCTCTGGTGTTATGGGTAGATTCGTATGTTTATCTATCCATTCTCGTATACTTTATTGTTGATGCTTGTTAGCTGTTTTATCGCTCACTAAGATTGTTGTCTGACTCAAGGTTTTATGTTTCCCTCTTATTACCATGGGATGGTCATCCGGTTGTGAGTGGGCAGACTAGGTTGCAGGTGATAGGTGATTTATTAGTGAGGATGATGCTGATTTGTGAAGGTGAGCAGGAGGCTGGCGTATTATCATTACTACTATCTAGTATTTCTATTTCCGCTGTTTGAGTTGCTTTCTGAGTGTTGTAGTGAGGCTTCATGTACAGAATTTGATATTCCTGTGATGTATGGATAACCTTTCAGGATATTGTGAAAGTGTTCAAAAGTTTGTTATACGATGCTCCACTATTTCTACCTATTGTATATGATCTATTATATTTTGTCCTTGCGCTGTGAGTTTTACGACAGGTTCCGCTTGTGTTATCCTACCTTGATGATCGTCCATAGCTTCCTGGCACATATTTCAGCGCATTATTCCTCTTGTTAAGTGCAGAGGTTATGGGTGGTCGTCACATTCACTTTTAAGTAGCTGCCTAAGTTGATACTAGTTATCTTATCTTGTTCCGCTATGAGTTAATTTTATTGTATAATGATTATACTCATGCTTATCACTCGCACGTACCAGATTTATATTTTCTATGCTTGGATGTGTCTGAGTTTCGATTTTAGTCGAAATTTAGGCTCAGAAAAGTGTGGGGTGTTATAATACTAATGGTGATAAATAAAAAAACAGCCATTGCATCCATCAACCATCTTCACATTTGCTTACTCAGCGCGTAAAGCATATGATACTCGGTAATGTGGTCACCTAATCCATGGAAGAACCGGTAGGTTAAAACATCGACATACTCTACTAGACTTCGACCGGTCATAACATCACTAACTGGAGACAATAACCCTACCTAGGTCTAAAACGTTGACCAATTCTAGGGACTGGGCAGACTAAGTCTAAAATGTCAGCTGACTCTAATCTATCATTATGCCACTCTCTCAAGGGTGTACCAAAGTCTTGAATATCCATAATCCTTTTGCACATGTTCTCCACAACAAAATCCCTCTTTTGACTACTCGTAATACTTCCATCTGAAGTCGCCACGATTTGGAAACTATCCCAAATAATCATCGTATGTCATAGGATACCATCATGTGTATTCCATCTCTCTCTCCGATAGTCACCTTAATACGACTTAATGTCGTCTTTTCTATGTCTCGGAGAAAATTATCCATCCCAGCAGCCTTGCTTCCTACCTTGGAATCATCGCCGTCGAATGACAAACCATTACATAGAATCAGCACATCCTCACTTCATGTTGAAGCCATTGATCGAAGAGCCACCATGTGGAACCAATTGTCAAACAAACAATCATATCCTGCTCCTCGAAATCGCAATATCGTCCATATCTAATTAGTTTAAATGGCCAATAGAAATAATAATTGATATCGACCACTTCGTGGTAATGGATAACGACTACTCGGATCACCTATCAAAAAAATTGGTTAAATATGCATCCAAGTAAAACATTCGCCATACATCACGAAACCTAGCTCGTCACCATGCCCACTATCCATCTTTTGATATGCCTTCAAACCCAGTATTGCTTCGTCTTCAAATCCGTCACTAAGCTCCAATGCTGCTCCACCGCAGAATCCAACTATGCTCTCTGAATCTCCTTCGAGAGTTCATCTAATCCATTTAAGTCTATCATCTTTTCACGTTCAATTAATATACATTGACATGTGCATTTGATCGATAAGCACCACAAACACTAATGAACGAGAATTCATAATACTAGATCGCCTATGAACAAGTTTTAAGCTACACTAAACAAATAATTCAACCATGCAACCAATAGTTATATACATTTTATAAGTAACATACAAACATCCATAATAGCAATAATAGATCAGATATAACATATTTATAGCAATCAAAGAGAAATAAGTGTCCAAATAACCTACATCTAACAGTGTGGTATAACACGTAATAGTACATAACTAAATAGGAATATGAGAACTAGATTAAATATATTTAGATCACTTATTAATCTTTTTATCAATTATTTATTAGGTTCAACTATCCTAAATATTACTTTTAAAATTAGAATTTAGTTTAAAACGTCAAATTTATACTATGTAAATAAATACAGTTCAGTGAGAGACAATATCACTCACCTCAACCAAATCATCCCAAATGTTCTCCATAATGTAGAGCTCATCAATACAAATCGAACGGAAGGAACGATGTCCAAATCATATCTCGTATGCAAACAATATCGCATATGTAAGTTTGACTATTAAATTAATAATTAATCTAACTAAACTTAATCAATTAAACCTAGTTAACTTAATTACCTAAATTTAACTTCTTCCCCAAATATCACGTCTCTAGCTAGGTTATGCAAATAGCCCACTCCTCAAACTTGTCTCTTTTCAATATCTTTCTCTATGGACTACGACTGGACAAACCAAGACCACCAACGAACTATCCTCTGCTCTATCATTGCAATGGACCCTACGATGACAAGACCGGACCCCTTTGGAAGAGCTCGACCTATTGTACCCTAATGCATGGACGGGTTGTGCATTCTATTTTGCATGATCAGACCCTAAATGGATGACATAAAAAGGTGTTTTTCGATGAGGGGAATGCAATATCATCCTCTGATTCGCTATCGTTGTTTCAATTGACAATGAGGTGGATCTCTAGTTCTGATTTGTGGTGGCCATTTGTACGTGAAATAGTAGCCAATATTTAGAAGGGGAATGAATGATAGAAGGCTAATCAGAATACTCCATTATATATTAATTAATCCTTAAAAGGCCTAAAAACCTGCGAATTCTAATCAAAATGCACTACCTATCATCATATATGTAAAAGGTCTTTTTAAAACAATGGAATTTGTTTCAAGATCAAACTCGATTATGTACAAAATTTAGCCTTCAATACTCAAATTATACAACTATAGTTCTTTACACAAATCGACATGCGTTTGAATTATGCACGATCAAGCAGTACACCCAGCTGCTACGAAACTTGACGATGTGCAACAACTCATCACAAATATTTCAAAAATATAATTTTCATCGTAGTCCAAATAAAATATTTTATAATCGAAATTTTTTTATAGTTAAAAATATTATTTTTTGACTATGTATCAAAGTTATGAATTTTAAACGTTAATCAACTAATTGATTGCTGGTTGTGTTGTTTGATTATTGTTTGATACCAACTGAGACGACCCGAACTTCCCCGGTAAGGAAAGCCTGGATTGCTTTGAGGACAAGCCACATCAGAACGCAAACAGAAGAACATTTCACTGTTAATTACAACAATTCCATCAGAATACAAGAATATACAGAGTATGAATAAATATTACACAAAAAATATTAGAGATTTAAATTACATTTAAATACATTACATAGCAGCGGAAAATAATACAATACACAACTAGCAGTAATACACGGATACAGAGCTTTCCGAGTACCGTTCCAGCTGTAAATCAGGATCCTGTGAATATAAATCTGCAAAACCAAAACTACTAGCTGCCCATGAGGAAAATGAGGGCACCCAGAGTTTAGGTTAAAACAATGAACTCCAGGTCAGTCATGTGAATGGTGTGAGAACTAAAACAGTTATTATCTTTATTTTAAAGTTAGGTAAATCAAGAGACCACGCCGTATAACACGGAACAGGTTTCCTCCCAAGAATACAAGTGCATAAATCAACAGCACAATGCTAAATAAAGAACAATGAAGCTATTATAAGACCCAGGTCCCATCACACAATGCAACGCAAGCCGGAGGATAGGGTTTTTATCTTATAATAGCCAAAGAATGCTTGATACACTAAATTTCATGTTTTAATATTACTATAAGTGTATAGTGTCAAAATAATTTCAATCATAAGTATCAATCATAGACGGCATAAGTGCCCCCATACCACTATGTCGCCATACTAGGTATATAATCAAAACCGCACGGTGTCGTATTTGGAAATTGGATTTCCATATGTGAACCAAGGCAAGGGATCGTCCTCTACCGAATTTGAGACGCTCTAGCCCGCTCCTCAGGCAAGCGCGTAGGCAAGCCTTGGATCGTCAGGCCCGGACCACTGATGTGGATTATTATGCCTGAACACTAAGTTTCCCCGCCCTTTGGGGCGTAAATGAGCCATATGACACCATCGGCTCCACACAGTCACCGATATATCCGAGGCGCCTCGCAACAGCAACAACCACACAGGTGAAAATAATATAAATGTCAGGGCTGGTAGGTCACTGACACCACCCTAGCTTGAAAGAAACGCATGTCCTCCCTGAGGTCCTCTCCCGTTTCTGGTTCACAACCGGGGTGTGAGGCTCGTGAATTCACGTTACACAAAGCTATGCCACACAGGCGGTGCTTTGATCATCAACCACAAGAGTTTTCTTTTCAACAAAAGCCTTGACCATTTGCCACTTAGGCATGCCACACAGGCAATTCACACCATGCGATTGATATCCATCAATATATAACCCCTGAGCTCGTACGTCTCAGAGAAAGGCGTTAAGCAAGAGAATAAATTCTCTGCCACCAAACAGATATATATTTAATAGAAATCAATCACACAGAGTAAAATCCAATGTCAGACACGCAATCCATTTACAAGTTCGTTTTGGGTCTGAATGAAACCGGAGGCACCTTGTATCTCGCATATCCATCGATCTCCAAGTACGCTGGACGATCACCAACTGATTCCCTCCTCTTGGATGTACAGCCCAATCAAGATCATCAGTAATCACCCAAACGATGTGAAGACCTCCGGTCTTCGACCACCGTCTTCATCCTCGACATCACGTCGAATCAGTCATTCAGAATGGGATAAACCCGGTCTTTCTGAATAACTCGCGTATATAATAAACAAGTGTTACACAAACACAACATACGCCTCATTCCAATTCAGAATATTCTTTTATTCAAATATTCTTATACTTTGGGAAAGGTTCCAATTAATTTTATCAAAGATAAATTCTTTAAATTTATTCTTTAATCTCCTTTTGAATATCAATTCAAATTAGTCGGGATTAGCGAACCACACCGAAGTAATCATTTATTTTATTTCCCAATCCCAACCTATTCATCCCATGAAGTAAAACTGGTCATACTTCATATCTAACACCACGGTGTTATCGGTTAATTCAATTACCATTCCACATTCAAATCTAATTAAAGATTTAACTATCGCCTGGAGAAAAATTGGTGATACTCCATTCTCAATTATTTCAATCTAATTAAAGATTCATTAAAACTCCACTTAGTTTTAATCTTCCCAAAAATCAATATCAATGATTATTTAACTTGGGAAATCACATTCTCTCTTTAACTGGGTCAAAGAACAGTGTAAATGAAGACACCATTCACGACAAACCCAAATCCCATTTGACATTAAATACAAGGCTTTGAATAGAAAATATATCGGCTTATATTCAATATCAAATTCTGAAATCAACAAATATCGTATTGGATAACGATATAAATATATCTTTGAAATTTCCATAACAATATCTGTATAATCACGAAATCCAACATCGAAATATTCCAAAGACAGTTTCGATTCAAATCCATTTTATTCAATTATTGGAAATTCTGGTTACTTTTAAAACCCCTTTCAAATTCAATTTATTTATTTCAAAAATAAATTGATTTTAATTCTAGTTCAAAACTAGTTCATTTCTATAAAAATCTATTTTTATCTTTTCAAATATGGAGTTTTTCATCCCAATTCTTCCCAAATCATTTCTTATGATTTTACACAAATTATTACTATTTTTAATAATTTTATCAAGGCCCGTACAGTCGATTTCCATCAACGGCCATCGAACTGCACTTACAGCGACCTTTTCCAAATTTGATTTGGACATAATTCCAAATCCAACCGTTAGATTTCAAATCTCTAATATTCATAGAAATCTCTTTTCGATACGAACCCAACGGTTCCGGTTTTAGGAGAATCCGACGATCGGATCTCCCGTAATGTCAATTCGAAGTCAATGGTCAAAATTCGTGAACTACCGCAGTGCGGTGCGTTCTATTCAGGCCATTATATTATATATATAATATATATTTCGTCATTATTATTTAAAATAATTCATTTTAAATATTTAAAATTCATCAAAATTGCCAAAATAAAATTTTTAAATTGACTCAGGTTTTCCGGGTTGTTACAGTCCAACTCTATACTCCCGAAACAACTATTTACACTATTTCGAGATCGATTTGATCACCAGCTGGTTCAGACTCAAAATATGGTGATGCATATACTTATTTTTCACGTAACGAATAACCTGAACTCAATGGAATTGATTCCCGAGTCCTTATTCGATCGGTTGTGGAAAAAAAATCCTATTTTAAAACCATTACTTGAATAATCAACGTTCAATATTTAAATAAAATATTTAGATATCCAATCGTAAAAATAGGGTCGTTACGTATGGTCATATGATAGTTTATACGAGAGATTAATAAACTCAATGGAAAACCATCTTTAAAAAATGGTCAATACTGTCACGACTCCACAATGTCACACTGCATAATAAAAAACAGTACAACTGTTAATATGAGAAGACATCACATCCAACTGATCCACATGTACAGCTCTAGAAAACACTTACACCCGTAACCTACATATTCAATGGCATGTTTGATGAGTACATAAGGTAATAAGAGAGAACATATAACATTCAGTTAGACAATAGTCTGGTGTAAGTGATAAACAAATCCTAAAATTATATGAAGGTCGTAATCGAAAATGGACCAAAAATATGGGGACCCATACCTGACATGTCCTTGCATCAATAGAGTTAGCACATAAAAGAATATACTACTCTATGATTTATTTGGGTGTATCCTACGTCAGAGTACCGGTGTGTCCAAATGGCTGCATCAACACGACCTACATCCACATTGGTGCTACCAAACTGATCCATCAGTAAAAGAATATAATACTCTATGATTTATATATAGGTTAAAGAATAAATTACTCGTGATTTGAGATTTCTCACACTAGTTTATCAGACCGATCTATGTGTTATTTTATTATAATACTTGGGTCAGACCAAGTATTTTATGGTTAGATCAGATTCAATTTGCTTTGAAGCTTCACAAGAAGAGATGAAGTTCCAACATGTATTCTCATATATTTCTTTATTCTTCCATTATATCCATTTTTGTATTCTTAAATATTTATAAGGATGAGTTATTATAACTATCCAGACTGATAGCTGTCTTTAATAGAAAGTCAGCATTGTTACGACTCCTAGTGTACTAAAGTGGTGATAAACAAGTAAACATCCATAGCATTCATCATTCATCCTCACATTCACTCACTCAATGCGTTAAGTATATGACATCTAGTACTTCTTCCACCCAATCCATTGAAGCACCGATAGGTTCTAACGTCAAAGAAATCTACTAGACTACTAAACATGTCAAAATGTCAACAAACTATAGTGGATAACCCTATCCATTCCAAAAAGTCGAAAGGCTCTTGGGTTAGGGCAGATCATGTCAAAAAGGTCAATGGACTCTGATCTTATCTTAGTGTCACTCTCTTAAAAGTGTGTCATTGTCTCGAATACCAATAACTCATTTGCACATGTTCTCCGTAGAAGAATCCATCTTAAGACTATCCATAATACTCCATCTAAAGACATTTGATGAGCTGTTTTCGAAGAACATCAATTGCCGTAAGACCTCATCAACTGCCCTCCAAGTCGCAACAATTGTGATATATCCCTCGCAGTCATCAACTAACGTAGGATTTCATCACGTGTCTCCCATCCTTCTCCAACAGTCACCACAATATGACCTCATTTCGTCCTCTTTGCATCTCAGAGAAAAGAAATTAATCATAATTACCTTGCTTTCCATCATGGAAATACCATTATCGAATGATGAATCTCTACGTCAAAGCATCATATCCTTGTCACACGCCAAAACCACTGATCGAAGAGCCATTACGTCAAAATCACCATTAAACAAACCATTACGTCCTTCTCCTCGAAATTGCATTATCATTAACATCAAATTGGCCAAAGTAGACAACAAAAATAACAGTCGATATCAACCACTCCATGGTAATCGGTACCGGCCACGCTGATCATGTATTTAACCAAAATTGGTTAAATACAAATCAAATGAAAATGTCCAGAAGTAGTCAAGAAATCCAAGCTCGTCTCCAAGTTCATCCTCTATCTTCAGGTTTGTTATTAAACTCCAATATTACTCCAACTTCTAATCAATTGCGAAGCTATAACACTACTCTATCTTTTAATCAGTCTTCAATCTCCAATGTTGATCCATCACCAAATTTGTAGACATGTCGTCCAGTTAGACAGCAGATGTATTTTATCACAAAAACACGAAAACCTTTAATGGCTCTTTAGTGGCCTCCTCCCTCTAAGCTTACTCGCGATTTCTGATTATTTATTTCTGCTTGCTCGCTCATTTTATTTTAATGTGATCTACTGCTTCTTGGCCTTCACTTCTGAGGCTCGATTGCACGAATTTTATCTTGTGGTTTTCTGTTGTAAGCAGCTAGGGTTTCGCCATGAAACCTTCTGTTGTAGATTTTGCATTTATTGGGTCTTTTCTTGGTTCTTGCCCTGATTTTGGGGAGTATTTTAGCAACACTCTCTTCGGTCTGTTTTGGTCCGATCTCCATTGAAGCGGACGAAGCCTCGTCTTTCGTGGTTTCGGTGGATTTGCAAGAATCCTTTATGGATTTTAACCAGTATCAGTTTGTGGTTATTTATGGATCTTTTGTGGAATTGGTTCCCTTTTATTCAGGCAAACTTGCGACGATAGATTTGTTTTTCTACCGTATGGAGGTCGTTCACTCTCAACGCTCTGTTGGGGTGTGTGGTGCTGCTATTGTGGTTTTATCGGGTAATAGGGATTTAACCACCCCGTCTGTGCCTAGATTGGACTTTATTGGTCGTGGCGATCATGCTACTGTGGCTCCGGTGATGAGCTTTCTTGTTGGTTCTATTTGGTATGGTGTTGCCTTTTTAGATAGTCTGACCGTTTCTTCCTTTACTTCGATCGTTGGTGAAAGAGAATTGATGAATCCAAGCCAACAGTCGACAAGGAGTCGGCTGGTCTTCCCAGTGGTTGTGTTGCACCACCGTTTGTTGGAATAGATTGCAGGCCTTTGGCTCGCTCTTGACGACGTCGTTGTACTAGGCTCTCTAAGAAAGCAAATAAGGTGGATTATCATTCTCATCCATCTATCAATGATTTGCGGGGGGAGGGGAGGGAGTGTGATTTTGTTTCTTCGGTGGTTATGGGTGCATTAAGTCCAGACGCTATTTTTACTTGCAACAGCTTCGCAGCTCTTGCTACTCTGGCTCCTCCCATGTCGGTGGAGTTGTCTCCTTGCTCTGAGGTAATAGTGGACTGGATGGAAGCTTCTAATTCAACTTGGTCTTGGATCCATGGCGCCAATTATAGGAGCATGCATTAGCTCATCGTGTTGCAATCGATTGCCAGCAGCGGTTCGTTAACTCGACAGTGTCTCCGTCTGCAGCCAAGGCTTAAGGTCTCTAGCGAGGCAACGGAGGCACGCCTTGTGGCGGTAGAGTCTGGTTTTTAGGATAATGGTTTAGATATGGTTCACGGTTTTAGGTGCATTTCGATATGTTCTTTCATTCCCAGGCAGGTACATTTTACTTGTTCGATTACCTTTTCTATTAATGGTTCATTTACCATGACCTTACTTGTTGTTGCTTAGGCTAGGCACTTCGTGCCTGGCGTCTTCCTGTCATTAAGCTGTGTCCCAGCCTCGGTTGTGGAACTGTTAGCTAATTCATCAGTTGTTCCTATTCCTAGTCCCTTGTTATTGGTTTCAGGTTGCACTGCTTTCTACCTGTATGCCTTCTGTTGGTTCGATGGGTATCAATTATGGTTGGGTTGTTACAATTTTGGCTTGTTGTTATCTTACTTTGTTTGCAGTACGGTTGTTGCACTTCTTAAGCTTTTGCATTGGTTGATTCTCAAGGTTTTAGGTGGCTCTCTTGGGCCGTCGTTTTTCTAATCGGGACGAGATCTGGATCAAGTCATCACGAGGCCTATCTAATGTGAGGCCTATCCAGTGTCGTACATGACTAGTTGCACATGACTACTTGTGCTGGATTTCGTTGGGCAGTTAGATGCGGGTTTTATTGGATGGCTTCAGGAGAGGTGGCGATATTCTTTTCGTACACGTATAGCGTTTCCTATTGCTGAGATGACCCAAACTCGCCCTTACGGGAAAGCCCGGATTGAATTGAGAACACAACAAATCAGAATACAAACGATACAACATTTCATTGCTTATTACAACAATTTCATCAGAGTACAATAATATATCAGAGATTAAATAAATATTACAAAGAAAAATATCAGAGATTAAAATACATAACAGCGGAAATTTAAATGTATAAATGCAATGCGTAGCGGAAAATAACAACAGACACAACTGAAAGAGATATACGGATACAAAGCTTTCCCAATATAGCTCCCGCTGTAAATCCAGGATCCTAGGAGAAGAAGTATCTGTTAAAACCAAAACTACTAGCTGCCTGTGTGGAATATGGGCACCCAGAGTTTAGGTTAAAACAATAAACTCCGAGTCAGTCGTGCGACTGGTGTGAGAACTAATACAATTATTAAAACTTTATTTTAAAGTAAGGTAAATCAAGGGACCATGTCGTATAACACAGAATAGTTTTACCCCCAAGAATACCAGTGCCTAAAACAAACAGCGCGATGCTAATCAAAGAAAAATGAAGCTATTATAAGACTCAAGTCCCATCACACAATGCAACGCAAGCCGTCAGATTGAGTTTTACCTTATAATAGCCAAATATGGTTGGTACGCTTTAAAACAAATCTTTTATTATTATTATAAGTGAAGAAATCAACTTCAAATATAAATGTATCAATCACATGCGACATGGGCGCCCCATCCCACTATGTTGCCATATATAGGTTTACAACTAAAACCACAAATGTTGTATTGGAAGTTTGGATTACTGATGGCTCCTGATTCGAAAGATCCATCGCGTAGTGCAATACTCCACGGCTTATGTCCCAACTAGAGAAAAAACCGTAAGACACATCCGCACTATATCCAGGATATCGAGTATCACCGCGGCTTACGTCCCACTGAGAGAAAATGCCGCTTACTCCATCCCTCTAGGAATCGAGGGGTGTGCCCTATCCCTCTGAGCATGTTGCGACCAAACTCAGCTCGTCTCGGCCGACCGAATCCATGATACCTCTAAGGGTGTCTATCCTCATCTAAAAAGCATACTGACCTGACCATCAGTTCAACACTATACTAGGGTGTGAGGCTCGCGAATTAACGCTACACAAAGCTGCGCTACTTAAAGCTGTGCTTTGATCATCATCCGCCAAGCTCTTCTTTTCAATAAAAGCTTGGATCACTGCAACTCAGCATGACACACTGTCAATCCATACCATATCATTGATTTCTGCCGATATATAACCTCTAAGCTCGTACGTCTCAGAGAAGGGTGTTAAGCAAGAGAATAAATTCTCCACTACCAAACAGATATATATTTAGCAGAGATCAACAAATATAGTATAAAGGAATATAACATCAAATATACCATCCATTTACAAGTCCGTTCTGTGTCTGAACGAAACAGGAGGCACGTTATTCCTCATCCCATATGTCCGATACAGGGGAGAGACCCTCGCATATCCGAACAATTAACAAATACGTTCGGACGACTACCACTGTAACCCCTTCAAGGTAGCTACTCCAATCATGCGCATCAGTGGAAACCCATCCATTCGATGTGAAGATCATCGGTCTTGCACTGTCTTCAATCTCTTCGACTTTTCGTCGTATCAATTATTCAGAATGGGTTAAACCTGGTCTTTCCGAATAACTCGCGTATCTTATAATCAAGTGTTATAACAACACATCATACGCCTCATTCCAATCAAGAATATTCTTTTATTCAAATATTCTTTTCACAATTTAAACCAAATTAAGGTTTTCCAAACTAGTCGGGATTAGCGCACCTTACCGAAGTAATCATTTGTTTTATTTCCAAATCCCAACCTATTCATCCCATGGAACAAAACTGGTATTATTCCATATCTAACACCACGGTGTTACCGATAAAAATTAATTACCATTTCACGTTCAAATCTAATTAAAGATTTAACTACCACTTGGAGCAAAATTGGTGATACTCCATTCCCGATCATTTCCCTAATTTGATAATTTAAATTATCACATTCACATTTCAATCTAATTAAAGATTCATTAAAACTCTACTTAGTTTTAATCTTCCCAAAAATCATTATTAATAATTATTTAACTTCGGAAACACAAACATGTCACATTGACAATCTGTACCGTACAACCGATTTCCGCCAATATATTACCTCTAAGCTCGTACGTCTCAGAGAAGGATGTTAAGCAAGAGAATAAATCTCCGCCACCAAACAGATATATATTTAGCAGAGATCAACGAATACAGTTCAAAATACAATGTTAGACATGTAATCCTGTCTTTAACTGGGTTAAAGAACCAAAGTCATTTAAAACACAGTTCACGATAAACCCAAAATCAAATTCCATTAATTACAGAATCTTCATGGAAAACATATCAATATATATAATCGATATAAATTTCCGTGTCCGACTAATGAAATAAATGGAATAACGACGAAGCTTTCTTAATTCCATATATATTAACAATCTTCCTTCACAGAAGCTCATCTCGATTATTACCAAATCGAATTCCATTCAATTCCAATTTAATATAATAAATTGGAAATCTTTATTTTGGAAAACTCCATTAATCTTAATTATAGGATTATAAATTCCAAATCATATTCTTCACTGTTAACTGGGTTAAAGAACAAGTGTTATTTAAAACACTGTTCGCGATAAACCCAAAAATCCAATTCTTTTATTCAATTCCAATTAAATATTAATTAAATGGAAAACTTCACTAAATCTTAATTAAAAGATTTATTCTTTTCTCAACTGGGTTTAAGAACAGTGCTAGTAAAGACACCATTCATGACAAACCCAAAATCTAATTTGATATCAAATACAAGGCTCTAAATAGAAATTATATCGGCTTATATTCAATATCAAATTATGAAACCAACAAATATCATATTGGGAATAACGATATATATATATATATCTTCCAAATTCCTCAACAATATCCGTATAATCACAAAATCCAATATCGAAATATTCCGGAGATTATTTCCATTCCAAATCCATTCCAATTTATTCGTTGGAAATTTTTGGTTATATTAAAACCATTTTCAAATCCAATTTATTTATTTCTAAAATTAATTGGATTATTATTCTAGTTAATAACTAGTTCATTTCGATAAAAATATATTTTTATCTTTTCAAAACTGGATTTTTTCATCAAAAATCTTTCTAAACCATTTATTATGATTTTACACAATTTTTCCATATTTTTAATAATTTTATTATCGCCCGTACAGTCGGTTTCCAATAACGGCCATCGAACTGTATCCATAGCGACATTTTCCAAAACTGATTTGGACATATCTTAAAATCCAACAGTTAGATTTCAAATCTCTTGTATTCATTGGAAATCTCTTTTCGATACGAACCCAACGCTTTTGGTTTTAGGAGAATCTGACGGTCGGATCTCCCGTTACACCCATTTGAAGTTAATGGTCGAAATTCGCGAATTGTCACTGCGCCGCGCGTTCTATTCAGGCCATTATAATATATATAATATATATCATCGATTTCCATTTAAAACGTATTTTATAAATCATTTTAATTTTTTTTAAAAAACGATTTCCACTTCCATTTCAATTTTCAATCAAAATTGAATGTTCCATTATAAATTCGTTTTAAATTTATTTTCAAAACGATTTTAATTTCATTTTCAAATTTAAATCAAAATTGAATATTCCATTATAATTCATTTTAAATTTATTTTTAAAACGATTTCAACTCCATTTCAATTTTAAATCAAAATTTAATATTTTATATTGTTATAATATTAAAATGATAATATTTTCAAAATATCAGATTTCGAAATCACTTTTCGATATTCATTATAAAATGAATAAAATCGACAAAAAATCCCATTCGTGTTAAAATGGCGTTTATCTACTTAACACGGCTTCATAATATTTACTGAATATTATTTTAAAATTCTTTATTTTAAAATATTCGTTATTTTGAAATATTCCTTATTTCTGAATTGGAATCAGACTCAATCAATTACCATATAATTTCAGTTATATGGATTTCAACATCACATTTATACCACAATAATGATAAACAATCATTAAAAATTCATACAACATCCAGAATGCATTTTATAACTGTATAAGCATTAAAATAAATAAATAACGCTTATACAGTCTGGCAACCCATCGATTGACATACAACTAATTATTGGGATCAATGTATGTCAAATATCATCCCAATACCCGTATGGGGTTTTCAAACAAAAAATACTGATTATTATTTGTGTAATTGGGCAATGCGTAAAATTTATCATCCCAATCAATATCAGATAAATAAGTGTACATAAACAAACCGTTTGATTTATAAATGAATATTTATTTTATTTTCATTTCATGATAATTTTTATATATAGTTTTATATAAATAATTTTTTTATATACAACAATATCAAACTTAACAATCCCAATCACAATCCAAACAAACAATCAACTGGTTTGTACAAAAAAATAGCGTCGGGAGCTACTAAGCTTCATCTACAACCTATTATATAATAACTGTAAAATAAATTGAGTGAGAGAGAGTTCTCACATTTGTTTCCGCTCCGCCATTCTTTTATTTCTGAATTTCGGTTTTGTTTGGAGTTGAATTTGCCTGAAATTCAAATGTGCTCCATTTTGGTTCTGGTCATTTCTGAAATGTAGTGCTCGAGAAGAGGATTCCAACACAATTGAGTTCATGAAATTCTGACTAGGTATGAAAATGATACGACAGTTTAAAATTTATTTACATTAATAATATAATTAATCCTATAATTAATTAATTAAAATTTCCCCTAAACCTTTCTTCTTCTTTATAGTATACACTCCGAGGTATAACCGATTAACACTGTAACCAAGCTCTTCCCTAGGGTTAGAAACTGCGGCCTCCTCCACGCTCGAGACCACCATCGGAACCTCCCCTTTGACCGCCGCCGGCTACTCTTTCGTCGAGCACAACCCAGACCCTACTCGATGCTGCCCTGCCCCCTAAATTTGCGTTCGAATGGAGCGAGTTTATGGGGTGATTTCTCCCAATTTATCCAACTAGACTCATCAAACCCATACAAAATCAAAGCTCATCAAAATCTCTTCAGTTTTCATATTCAATTTGTGATTTAATTCTTGAAGATCGGTGAGAATTTAAGGGATTTAATCGGCGCGATATCAACCCTTTGTTTTAGTTCTGGCAGCGCAGAAAGTAATAGAATAGGGTTTCCCCGAAAAAAATGAATATATATATTTGTAATTTAATATTATTTAATTCATTAATTTGCTATATTTCGTTCGAACTCCAAATCAAACCCAACGACTGTCATTCCTAACCAAATACCCACATTCCAAACACAATGGGATATGTTTTGTAAGCCAATTCAACTATTTTGATCAGATTTCTTTAAATTAAAAAATAAATCAATATATTTTGAATTCAAACGTACATTTTAATTTACTAGGGCCACATACTGACTCCAAAATTTCAAGAAAAATAAATCTAGCTATGTTTTGACAATAAGGTCCTAACAAAACTAATTTCATCGAATTTGGAGACCGTTTGAAAAATGGTCATTTTCTGGTCGATCCAATTTGACTGAAATTGACAAAACACGTTTTCTTTTGCCACACTCACATATTAATTCCAAAAATTATGAAAATTGGAATCTAGCAAAAATTTGACATTTCGAATCCAACAAAAGTGGCTTCGTTGAAAACAGAGGTCGTTTGCAAAATGGCTATATATTATATTAAATTCCATTGCGACTATTTTAAATTTTAATCTGGACATAACTTTCAATTAATATTATAAAATCTAAAATTTTCACATTCGTTAGAATGATATTATTAAACAGATTCAAATATTTTTGGTTTTATTGAAATCTGATTTGTTTTGAATCTTGTACATTCAATTGAAATTTAAAATCGAATTTTCAAACTACCGCGCCATTTCGAGTTTGTTTTATATTTAAAGTAAATTTATACATTCTAACTTCAATTAAAATAAATTTTAAATAGTTATTATTTAAAATAAATCATTTTAAATATTCAAAATCCATTAAAATAGCTAAAATAAAAAAATTTAATTTGGTTCTGAAATCCCGGGTTGTTACAATTGCAAAATGATAAGGATGAGCGGATCTTAAGGCAAAACTAAAACTAAAGGGGGGGGGGGGCGTTGAATAGTGTTTTGAAGAGATTATGGAAAACTTAAACAATTAATGATTACTTAAACAATTATATGAAACACAGAATGAATATCACAATAGAAGCAATCGCGGACGCAAATATAAACATAAATAAAATGCAGAAAAGAAAAGAACGTGCCAGATTTTATAATGGTTCGGATTACTTCTACGTCTGGTCCCACGCTACACTAGATTTTTTTAGAGTTTTATTAATACTAGTATTAATCTTACAACATCCTTGATTTCGTGGCTATAAGGTTAACACCGATTCCACACCCTTAGTTTCACAGCTACAAGGTTCACACTGATTCAACACTCTACAAGGTTCACACCGCTCCCTTTCCTTGATTTACAAGTGATAAGGAACACGCCCTTTCCTTAAAAATTACAAACAACCCTAGAAATATTGAATAACACTTCCAAATAGAGAGTACTTGATCGAGATTGAGAATAGAAAGATAATTATATAATTTGTATTGAAAACGATAGAGCATAAGTGTAGAAATCAAGAAATGAAAGTAGAATAATGGTGGTAAGAGTAAGGATGAAGAAGGAGAAGATAAGTTGGTTAAAAATTCGAAACGATCCCTTTATATAGAGTTCCAAAGGTTGCAATAGTTCTAAAACGTTTCAAATAATGAAAAGACACTTCCTTTGAAACTTAAAATTGTGAAGGTTATATGTTGACATATATATGATTTTTGAATTTTTAAATCGTTTATTCAAGTCTTTAAACTAGTATATATATTCTGGAAATTCTTAAATCAAAACTAGTTGTTTAAAAATAATTACTTAAGTACAAAAACATATTAAACATATGATATAAAACTATGTATATATAAATGATATATAACTATATTATAAAAATATAATGTAATTATAAAACTTTAATATATAAATTATATAATAAACATATATACTTGAAAACATAAGTAAGAGCTTTTAATAATTTGAAATCATTTAGAAAGGAATTAGAAAATAATTTGTAAACAAAATTTGAAATCAGAATTTGAAATTGCTAAACGAAGTTTTATATATTAACTAGACTCTATTATTTTGGTATTTTTGAACTCTTGAAAAATTGATATCTTGATTCTTATGAGTCTTGAATCTTGTATCTCCTTTGGAATCTCGAATCTCTTAAACTGTATAGTCTTCTATATCACTTGTGTATAATTCCTACATATATATATATATATATATATATATATTCTTGATAAAGATGTTAGTATATATTTTATAATCAATAATGTTAATAATTGAAACAAGGTTGTTGTCATCAAGATTCCCTTCTCCAACAATTGCCCCCTTTTTGATGATGACAACCTTGGTTTGTAAAATATTCATACCTAATATACATGATGATCTGATTTCTTGATTACTCCGCCTTTTAACCATAAATTCCATCTAACCTCCCTTAAATTATGCCTATCTTAATTATATCATTTTTTATTATTTCTCCCCCTTTGTCATCAACCAAAAGATTATACTAAATTGTACCCCTTTTAACTCTATAACTAATTATGAACTTGGATAGTAAATCTATATACATATACATATACATATACATATATATATATATTTGAAAAGTGGGTTCTTTATTAATGATATAAAGAACCTTCGTCGGTTTTGCCTCCTTAAAAAACCTTACCAGAGTAGTAAGGAAAAAGAGTGCAACAACCGGACAAAGCAAATAATGTGTACATCATCATATACAACAGTACAACAAATATACACCAACACTAGCCCACTGGCCTAATACGACTAGCTAACCGATCCGACCCAGACAATAACAAGAAAAATATAACCTAATACGGTCATCATCCTTTGTCTCTTAGCTGAACACCCAACATCTGAAGAAAAGCCCTTTCTTCATTTGTGTAATGGCGATCAGGTCTCCGCAACACAAGATCCACAACAGTCCTCTCTATCAGCTTAGCATAGTTAATTTTTGATCTTTTTTTAGCCTCAAATATTCATCTATTCCTCTCCATCCAGATATAATATACCATGCTAACCAGTGATACAAAAGCAAATTGCTGGAGAATGTCGTTAATACGGAATTTGAGCTTGAGATCGCGCAGTTCTTCAATTAGATCTGACGTCAGAGAAGATCTTACACCCAATTTCAACCTTAAGTCAGCCCTAATATAGTTGCTATATGGACAGTGGAAGAACAAATGGCTATGTCTCTCCTCTGCATCTTCACATAGAACGCAACTCAAAGGGATGGAGATCCCCCATTTGGTTAATCAGTTTACAATGGGTAATTTCCTATTTATCGCTTTATATGCACAAATTGACATTTTTTTTTGAGTTTAGTGAATGCCATATAACTTGATGCCAGTCAGTTGTTTCATATTTATGTTCTACTACTTCAAACACTTTGGAAAATTGAAAGTAGTCGTCACCTGTAATTGTCCAAAAATCCTATGCCCTATGTGTGTTTAATGTAACTCTATCGATAAGGAATTTGCACTCCCTTGTTTCGGGCAGTCGTTCAGGTTGTAGGCGGTGATCAGTAATAATTGTGTCTACAGTTAAGTTACACGTATTTGACACCATAATTTTATGCCACCCCAAGACATCCACAAGCGATTTGTGATTGATCCACGGATCAAACCATAGTGACGTAGTTGTACCATCCACTAGACATATATTCATTACTTTAGCCGCTTAATCTCTTTTTCTCAACATTTGTTTCATCGTTATGGAGTAATTATTATCCACATTCATCGACCAAAAATGTTTATTGGTTAAATACTCCATTTTCATCCATCGTGCCCATAAATTTTGTTTTGTTAGCATCATCCATATCAGGTTTATGCATGCAGTCAGCCGTAGATCATGTAAACTTTTAATTCCTGTGCCTCCTTCCGATTTTGGTCTATATAAGATGTGCCATGCTATTTTATGTCATCTTCCCCCCAGAAAAATTTTGCGCACATAATGTCGATCTTCCTCATCACGGAGCTAGGTTTGTTGTAAATAAGGAACCAATATAGTACGATTGGAATAATTACTGATTATATAAGTTGCACTCTTCCTGTAGTAGATAATAAGTTACTATCCCAGCTTTCTAAGAGTAGATATTCATGGTAAAAGAGGGATACATTGAGCAACACTAATGTAATCTGTCGACAATGGAACCCCTAAGTACTTTACTGGTAAGATGCCCTCCGCCATGCCCAAAATCTCCAAAATATTATCTTTATCTGGCACATTTTTGCTGAAGTAAACTTTAGATTTCATCTCATTTAATTGTAAACCAGTCGTGATCTTTAGATGTTCAAAGAAATAATTGCATTGGTGTGTGTTTTGTGTGGTAGCCTCCAAGAATAACATAATGTCATCCGCATATAGAAGATGGGATACAACTGGTTGGATTCTGGTAATGGGTGTTATATATATATATATATATATATGTATATATATGTATATGTATATGTATATATATAACCCCCTTGAATTTATACTATAAATGATCCCAACGACTCATTCTAGGTGTAAAAACTTTCCTAAGACGACAATAATATAAATGACTTAACTTAAATGTATAAACAAGAGTATAAACAAGTAAAACTATATTTTCAAACAATTCAACAAATGTCAAACCAATCAATATACAAGCAATCATTATTCGTATCAAACCAGTCAAATCAAGTCCAAACAAATCAAATAATATTTACAAATTTTCAAAGTCATACAAAACAAAGTATATCAAATCAACCAAATTCATACATTCGTTGGAACTTCCACCCATCCATCTCCACTGAAGGTTGGATCCTTTTTTATAACTTCCCAGTCTTCGTTGTCTTTGGTGAGAGGTTCTCCAGTGATGTTGTTGTCTTCATCTCTGGAAAGAGAAGAGATTAATCAACAAATGGAATCAAAGTATTTCTCTCTTGTTATTCAACCATCTTTATCTGACTTAATTCTAGATGACGTCGATTACGAAGTATTATAGATGGGATATTCATGAACGAATTGAGCGTTTCTTCAAGATTCTCACTTAGTTATGAATAGGATTGGACATTATTTGATTATTTAGAGAATGAGAAATTAGAGAAGAAGTGGAGAATTAAATGGAGTTTTCCATCAAGAGAGAGGTATTTGTAGAGTCTGGAATTCGTTTAAAATGAAGAGACACAAGGTAGTTGTTTTCCTGACAGTTATATGTAGACATGTCAAAATTTACATGTCGACATACCCTTATGTATTTTGGGTATTTTGAATTTTTGCACATTTTGAATTTTTTTTCTTACTATATTGTATATATTATTTAATTTTAATGTTTTTATAGAGGTTTAAAGTTTGTTTTGACAGACAACAACATCATTCATTACTACTAAATGATTACAAGCAAACGATACATGAAATTTAAAGCTAGAAGTAGGACATATGAAACTACGAAAGGAAACATAAGCTACTACGGAAAGATAACATAAATTAATAGGCTTAGATTTTAGCGGATGAGGAGGAGGAAGATGATATTCAAAGTTTTCTTCCTATTTTGCCAAAGAACTTGTTCATCTTAAAAGACATTTTATTGAGTGTCTTTTTGATCTTCTTTTGATTATTGGCTAACTTGACTTGGGTTTGGACAAGTAATTCTTTTACATGGCTCTACTAGTTGTTGGACATTCTACTCTTTACAAAGTGGATTCTTTTTCTTCTTCGTCATCGATTTCCATTGGATTTTCCTCTTGTTCCATTCGAGCTTGTTTTTCGGAAAATGTTAACCCCGTTGTGGAACGTGGTATAAAAACAATGTGTTAAAAATCATATACAATATATTCAATAATATTATTTATTGTTCTTATTGTAGATTAGACACAACTAAAAGTATGGATTGGTACATTTGAATCTCAATACAAAATAATGGATCAGATGTAGTTATAACAGGCGGAAGCAGGTCATTTCGTGCCACGCCGGCTCAGCCATGGGTCGTTCAGTATAAGTATGGGTCGTTATGAACAATTTAAAGCATGGAACGTATGCCTCCGGAAGTATGGGTCGCCATGTTCCTTCTTAACACACAAGCCAGTTTATATATATTAGTATTGATGCAACAAATATATATGGAGTATACATAGCAAACCACAAATATGAATCGTGAACCACGTAAAGTAGCAAGGGTTGACACTTCGTTTGATGGGTCGTTCATGTTAAGTGTCATGCATGATTGTAACTGTGAATAGCTTGCATTGAAAGTGTAAGCAAAAGATGGTTCTAGCTATATTTTTATGGATCATGAGTATAAACATAAGCCATGTGGAGCACATATAATTTAACAACATACAAATGCTGGATCGTTCTAATACAACCAGGTCATTGATGGGAATGCCAGGTCACCGAACAGTTTTGTTGTACATTTTATGGATCGGTTGTATCAATATAAAATGGAAGGCCATGTGGCACAATATCATGAAGGCAGGATATCGGTCGGCTATGTTCTGGCAGCATGTCACGTGGCACTAAAATGGATTAACAACATATTCTATATAATATGATTTGGGTCGTTTGTCCATGTTGCATGGATTGCCAGTGGCACTGTTGTAATACCCTGTATTTTAATAACATATTAAGATCATAAATCAAGGTAGAATTAAATTTTAAAATGTGAATCATGGGAAATGGGTTGCACCATTGCGTTTATCTCAGAATTCTGCATAGAATCGAGTCTGATTTTTTGAAAATCGGAGTTCGTATGACCGAGTTATGACCTCTAGAAATTTCACGAATTTTCAGAATCAAAAACAGCTCAGAAATTCGAATTCAAGACCTAAAAGCGGGCTGGGCAGGAAAATTCCCGCCCAGAGCCCAGGTCGACCAGGAGGTCGACCTAGGGATCGACCTGGCCAGACCAGGTCGACCATAGGGTCGACCTGGGGGTCGACCTCCCTGGTCGGCCTGGGTCCGACTGGTTGGCTGGGTGGGTCTGTTTGCGGGCCTGAGACGTTTTTGATGGTTCAGATCAGTTCTAGGGTTGATCTAAAGGCCCTAAATAGTTTCTACACCTATAAATACACGCTAAGACCTAACATAATTCATAACAAATCATTCTTACATCAAAATGCTGCTGAAATCTCTCTTAATCATGGTCGCCGCCTCTAATCGATTTCCTAAGCTTTCATACACAATCCAATTCGAAGATTAAGGCTTCTACAATGATTCAAGACAATAAATCAACAACGCCGCAACATTTCACAACAAATTCAGTTCTTTATTCATTGGCCACGATCTGTAAGTTCTAGTTATTTTCAGATCTAAATATTTAAATTTAATATGGGCATGTGATGAAGTGAAATTGGACTTTTGACTCAAGTCTATTTCTGTTTCTTCTTGAATCTTGATTTTTGGGCTTTTCTACCTTCATTCTTATGCCAAGTTTATGATCTATGCAGCAATTTTCTTGATTCGTAATGATGTTATCAACAAGTTGTAATCTTTATGCCTATCAGGATGATTTATGCTGTTTTCTCTCTGATCTCGTTCTTATTGTAACTTCTACCTCCCCCTATTTATTTTCTTTTGATGAACCTAGGTCAATTTCGGACCTAGGCCTAAACTACGATATACGTGCGATGGTATACAGGGTAAATATTGGAATACTGCCTAGTGGAATATCTTTGTTTGGTGGAATCAAAGGTATAATATGAAAATTGGATGTTTGGGGATAATTTACCATTAACATGAAACAGGGTAATTTTAGGTGTTGTCATTATAATGGTAATTGCAAGAATGGGGATTGGCATATGTAATTTGATATGGATCTTGATATATGTAATTTGGCTAGAACTTGTTATGGGTAAATTGGTGTAAACATGGTATACATGTAATTTTGGGTATAAAACTTGATCTATGTAAATTGAGCATAGCTTTGTAAACATGTAGATTATGAATCTTGACATATTTAAAACGGCATGAAACGTGATATGTGTAAATTGGCATAAAATTGGCATACATGTAAAATGGAAGGAATTGAACATATGTAAATTTGGTATGAACTGGGCATATGTAAAACTGACATGTAATATAGAACTTAGGCATATGTTAATTATGTAAAATTTGGAGTTGAAACGTATATGATAATTTATGACTTGGTAGAGGTTTAATATGAATGTGCCTAAGTTGGGTTTTAGGTAGTTGGTATGTATTGTAAATAAAAGGCTATAACTTGGCATAACTTTATAGTGAATTATGATAATACTTTGGGAATACGTTTTGGGGCAAAAACGTGAATTACGAACTTGGTAATTGGCATATAACGGGAAAAATGAACGTGGTTGAAACATGAACATGGATATGAATATGAACACAAACGTGAACATGGCTAACTCGAGGTTGGGTTGAGTTTGCAGTGTAATTCTGCCCGGAACCGCCCGACATATCCAGTGACTGTAAATAATAAGATCCAATGTGAGAAGTTAGTCATACCATGCTTAAACCCGAGGTTAGACTGAGTTGTGGTGTAATTCTGCCCGGAATCGCCCGACATATCCAGTGACCGCAACAACAGGTCTAATGTGAGTGGTTGATGCATTAATAATTAATTAATGCCAATAAACAGACATGCTAAGAATGGAAAGGTTAAGTAATATGACTAGACTAATAACACTTAACCGATATGACATGAATGGATGGGTTAAGTAAACCTGAACTTGATTGCTTGAGGACACTTAACCAATATAACATGTTAGTTAGACAAGTGGGTAGGATTAAGTTAAGAACACTTAACCGTTATAACATGACTAGTGGATGGCTTGAGTCAACTTGAATGGGTTGATAATACTCAACCAATATAACATGATGCATGGCAGGGTTAAGTCAACTTGAACATATAGACAACACTTAACCAACTTGACACGATACGTGGACGGGTTAAGTCACGAATTACTTGAAAACACTTAACCAATGCAATCTGACGAATGGGTGGGTTAAGTTAACTTGGATGGGTTGGCGATGCCTAACCAATATGAGAAGGTGTGTGGTAGGCTTAAGTAAACACGCGAAGGAAACACTTAACCAATATAACAAGACATGCGGTAGGGTTAAGTAAAACAAGAGAAAACACTTAGCCAACTTAACGTGATGGACGGAGAGGTTTAAGTACATATCGGGTTGGTGGGTAATATTAGTGCATATAGGCCCACGAACTTAACCGTTAAATAAACATACTTGAATCAGTGAGAGGGTTAAGTACATATCGAGTTGGTGGGTAATATTAGTAAATATAGGGCCACAAACTTAACCATTAATAAACATGCTTGAATCAGTGGGTTAAGTACATCACGGGTAGGTGGGTAATATCTCTATATATAAGCCCACAAACTTAACCAGTAGGAAACCCTAGTAATGGGGACCCATTTCAGTAGTAACCCACATAGGTGTATCATAGTACCCTGAAACTAGGCAGGGTGGGGCACGATTACTGGGCTGATTGTAAGCGGTCAAAGCGACGGCGAGTGGTGCAGTAGTGTAGGTTCTAACGGAGTGCGGGCATGCACGCACTTCGAAGCAAAAAAGCAGGCACTGGGCACCAGTAGTATACAGTATGCATTCTAGAATTGTGTCGGGCCGCCACCATGGGACTTGATACACCCCATAGTGGGACCAACATAGGTATCTACAATCATTAGGGGCCGTATGGCACACGCAGGTAGCATAATCCCTAGTTGGACCTAGGTCACATAAACCCTGAATCCGAGAAGCGTTCAATAGGTAGCACAAACCCTAGTTGGACCTAGGTCGCGTAAACCCTGGTTGAATCTTGAAAGCGCCCGATAGAAACCCTAGATTAGATATAGGTGATAAATAATAGATGTACACCTGAAAGCAACCATAATTTCGGGGATTGGGATCACGTTATCATATGATCATTTTATATAAATCACTAGTTAGGACACTAGTCAGGTGGTGTAGAGCAAATAGATATCACTGAAATATTTTAATGATGAAGCTTAGAAATCTTGCGATGTTATACTTGATAGAAACCTTGCGATGTGATACTTGGTAGGAACCTTGTGAGGCTACTCTTGATAGGAATTATGTGATGTTATACTTGATTCATCGTTCCTGTAGCTTAACTTGTCATTATGCTTATGTTTATTTTCAGTTTATTCATGCCATGTTATCTTTACCTGTTTTTATGCTGAAAGTCACTAGGACTTACTCAGTCTTTATGAGTGACCCGTTTTGTTTCGCCTTTTTTCTTCTGTTCCCCCCCAGGTTCGCAGGGTGGAAATACAGCTTAGTTCAGATCTTATCAAGCTCTAAGCTCTTTCATATACGGCTTGGATTTCTCTTGGCTATGGCTTGCCTTGCTTTATTGGGGAATATCAGAATTTATTTTTATGCTTCTTTGTTTTTGAGCAAGACAGATAATTTAGCTATGTAATTGGGTATTGGAAGTTGATGGGATTTTATTGTAAACAGTTATATTTAATAAATGATTTGAAGTACTCCTACTTTACTTTCCGCTATTTTATATATGTCTGTCTTGTAATATTTCTGTTCCAGTACCCATAATGCTCCATTGAAGTTAAGGCATTCCCTTTGTGAGTGGCCTTAACGGATGTGGGGTGTTACAACTGTCAGGTCGTTCGTGAAACCTCAGGTCCTTGAACGCTGGTCATTAAATATGCTAAGCTTGGGTCATTTATAGTGTAAAACATAATTCCAACTAAGCGTTGTTGGGTCGTTCACATATAACATTACAATCCGGTCACTCAGCATTTGTGTTTCTCACTATCAGGGTGCCCGTTGTACGTCAATGGTTCCCATGCACGTGAACGTGCACATATCGGTCATAAATACAAAGTAGTGGCATTGTTATAATTATCATGGGTCGTTTCTCACATGAGCATATCATGTCATGGAATATGATTCAGGTCATTCATTTCAAGGTCGGTTCAACAGTCGGTCGGGTTAAGCAGGTTGTCCACCGACCCAAGGCCTATACAAATATAATTACAGCTCTGCCTCTCCACTTCAAACCACTCCTATAAATACCCCATCCATTCCTACATGAGGGGATAGTTCTCTCTGACCATGAAGTGCTACGATTTTCATTCTCCATTATCTCAAACCATTCTCAAACTCCATTAAACCTCTTTCAAGCTCTGATTCAACATCTCAATCATCATGGAATCGTCAAAGATCGTCTAAGTGCTCGATTATTGAAGATCTATCTCAACCATCTTCGCAAATAAAGAGATCTTATCATTCCTATGGTGAATTCGAGAGAATCAAGAGATTAAAGGGAAGAAGTAGAGAGAATTGTTGTTTGTAATATTGAGAATGATAATGAAATACCTCTTCAAAGTGGACATAGGCCAAATATAAGGCCGAACCACTATAAATCTCATTGTTTTTATTGCTTTTGTGTTTATGGTTCCCATAATCTAGATCTAAATTGTTTAAAGGTGTATACACACTTTCCGAGGTGTTAGTGATCAATTTTTTGACAATAACTTTTTTGGCGCCCACCGTGGGACCACATCCAAAGGTCAAGAGCTTTGTGGTGGATGTCCAAGTTTAAAGCCAGTTTTCTACGATATATTCACGAAGTCTAAGATCTAGGCCAACTGAAGAATTATCTTCAAAATTTAAGAACTTGTCTGAGATAATGCCACCAAAAAAGACTAGTAAGTCTACGATAGCTTCGGGCTCAAAGGATATTACTAATGAAATTCGCAAATCAATTACCAAGAGGTTGGCCAATCCTCGGGAGTAGGAATCTGTGTGACTAGGAATGAGTTGAATGAAGCTTTCAATGTATTCGTCGCTGGTTTGACTCAGCAGATGGAGATCTCAAGCCAAGTTATGATGGATTGATTGGAAGCTCTTTTTGCTACTCAGGCCAATACGGCAAAGGTGAATGCTAATCTTAATCATGAAGATAATGCCAATTCTTCTTCCTCAAATCCCGGTCGTGATCGCTCATTTCAAGAGATCGATGATTCTGCTAATGCCAATGATTAACAGTCCAAACCTCCTACTATGAATCATTATGAAAGAGGTACTTCTCGAAAAGCGATTAGTTAAACCAAAGGGGTACCTTCCCTTGAGAGAGGCACCGGGCCTCATATCCATAACCGTGACCATTTGTTTAAGAAAACATCCAACAATGGAGATGCCATCCTTCCCGTGGATCGGCGTGGCGAGAAGGAACGAATTTCGGAAATGATTCGATAGATTATAAAGGAAAGTAGAGAAAGGAGCGATGATGAGAAAGAGTGGGATTTTGCTCCTAGTAAGACTCCACGCACTGAAGAATTCGAAAGTCCAAGTTCTCGAAAAAAATTGTTTTGCAACCGATGCTAGCTTACGGCGGAACTGGTGATCCTAGTTTATTCTTATACAAGTATGACCAGCACATGAATGGCGCACAAACTACAAATGAGATCAAGTACTTGTACTTCCCAATCTACTTGGGGGTTGTAGCATCGCTTTGGTTCACCAAGTTGCCGCCAAAGTCTATGGACAATTTTTCTGACTTGGAAAATAAGTTTAAGGAGCAATTCAGGCTGCAGACCCCAAAGTCAAGATGTGATGTCGTTAAATGGCTTGGAACAAAGACCGGGAGAATCAGTTAAAGCCTTTCTTACTTGATTAAATGCCGCTACAGCAGAGGTGGCAGATCCAGAACCTCGGTTAGTCTTGATGGCACTAAACCGGGATATAATTAAGAAGTCAGAGTTCAGAAAGTGGATAAAGATGAAGAAGCCAAATACCCTAGAGAGATTCTATACAAAAGCAGAAGAGTTCATCAGTGTGAATGATGACCCTCCTCTCGATTTGGATGTTGCTGAAAGTAGCGCGGTGATAGAAAAGAAAGACAATGGTATTCAAGTCAATCAGATGAACGTCGGAGGTCAAAAGAGAGGAAATGACAGACAGGGTAACCAGGACGGCAAGAAACTCCGCTTTTTCAAATCTTCTGAATTAACTCCTTTGATGGAAACACCAGAGAATATCTTTGTTGGATTAAAGACAGCGGAAGTTATCCAACAACGAAATCTCAAAAGTTAAGTGTAATGACCCGCAAATCCGTACTATTTGAGTTGACTAATAACAACACACGTCCAACCTAAATTGCACAGAAATTTGAATCATTATTAGAAAAAAGTTAGAGGATGAGAAATAGAAAGAAAGAAAAGTTAGAATAGAAGAAAAACGAAGAACACAAATCTCACAGCGGAACGAATAAAATATATTAAATAACATAACTTTTGAAATACAAATCAATAACTGTATATACATACCATTATCAGAGCACAACAGTTATTACTGGAATAGTTATAAACACATGTTTCAAGATACAACATAGTACACAGCGTAAATATGATAGTCTATAGCAAACTGGAGAAGCCTCCTGCTTCCGGCTCTTCCAAGTGAATCTGTAAAATCCCGACTACTTGACTGCCCGTACAAATTTAGACACCCAAGAGTTTAGGGAAAACATAAACAAAATAAACTCTGGGTCAGTAATGGGACTGGTTTGAGTAAACTCCAATCATTTGTTTAACTAAAAAAATCCTTTTGAAAAAAAGGATAATAGTAAGACCGATTCACACATAAACATGGACGGTTTTTACCTTACTATAACCCAAAACACTTTGATACGAAAATCCGGTGATATTATAATAGTGTCTAAATCAAATAAATAACAATCTAGCGGAACGCTTGCATCTCACGTTCCATATATAATATAAAATTAAAAACCGTAGGGCGCTTATTGGAGATTGGATTCCGACTATGACAAGGTATGGAACCACCTTCCGATAGTGTATCTCTAGAGGGGAATACACTGGGTTCAACAAGAACATCTTGCAACCCGGCCCACACATGACCGACCACTCATTTTGCTTAAGTGTATTGAATGTATATCACCAACAGTTGGGATCGGCAACCGTTTCCCGAAAGGGACAACATCGATAGATTAAAGAAGCAATTGGAATTTCTCTAGATAGGTGATTATACATCCTAATGGGAGCGACCCACACAGCCATGCTGCCAGCTCGATTTTTGTCATTTCGCGATTGTTGAGGCATGAGGCTACGATTACTTTCCATTCATTATAGCATAATCACTTTGAATGCCATATTGTCAGAACCGTTAATAACTAATTGATTTGCACAAATATATTCTGGATATTATGCTAAGAGAATAAATTCTCCGCCACCATATATACTTATATAGACCAACCTATGCGATCATTGGAAATACTCTGTCAGACACTCGTCCATACATGTTCGTTATAGGACTGAACGAAACCAAAGGCACAATTTCTATTTATAGAAAAAGTCCTTGCACTTTACTCCGTTTTCGATTATCTTCATATGATCTGATTTGCAATGCTACTGCCAATACGGAGTGGTTCACGGATAGTAATCCAACCGGTCTCTCCATATTGACAACGATATTGGCAAATACTTCGATAGTCGGTTATTTAACTATCGAAGAAAAATAAACAAACATTCCAACCATCAAACAAATCACCGGGCCCGTTAATTAATATTTCATTAATTAAATCACTTCTCCATTTCCTTATCGATATTCGTTAACACGATATTTTCGACAATCATCTTGGCCCTTTTCGCTATTTGGAAAACATTTCCATATATCACCTCCTTTTATTTTCAATACGTAGAAAATATATTCTATTTATAATTGGAAAATATTGCAATTACTTATCTCTTTCACTACCATTCATTTTTAGACTTAGGAAATATATATAATCATATTTCCAAAATTTCACTTCCTTGGGTTAAAATGAATGTTGTGTAAAACATTGTTACGACAACCCAAAACACTGCATTCAACTAATTCTTTTTAAAACATTCCACTTCGAGATTGGATCTTGCTATTTATCAGTTAAAAACGAAATCAATCAAGTTGGGGTATAACTACCTCTCAGACCTTGACTGAAAACATCTTAACTTCAAAACGAACAAGAACACTTACCTTGAATAATTAACATCAAATAAAACCAATTCTCCATTTTTATAACATATATACATTTCTCTTTCTATTTCCAGATCATCGATTTCCTTTTTGTTTATAATATTCTGTTTTTTAAGTTCGTTCCCTTACCGAATTCTATATATATTGATATATAGATTTCTAATTATCAAATTATCATAAAAATATTCTAACTCCTTAAATTTCCGGAAAATTTTGCCATAACCTCCTTTGTATCGGCAAATAGTTCAAACCTAAACTTGCCTGTCTAGGCCCTTTCCATTCAAAAAGAAAATCAAAAAGCCAAGTGGCTTGCCGATTCAGCGCATAAATACTCATATGCAATTTAAACGTGTACATTTTTGTCGGGCACACAAATTATAATCTTCATATACCTCATATACTTCATTCCATACATGTCTAACACATACGTGTCCATTTCTAATTTATTTCAACTCAATCCGGTCATTTTTAACTCAACTTGCTAATTAATCTTTTTATTAGCCCTTTTGCCCATTCCACTTTATTTTTGAACATATCATGTTCAATTATCATTTTATCTGCTTATGAATTAATTTAATTCCATTTTGACTCAAGTTCCATATTCGATTTCGAATAAGAATTCTCAAATCTCCTTTACTTATTCAAAGTCCATTTTCATATCGTATTTCGATTAACTAATTATTATTCAAATTAGTTAGTTTTATTCAACAAATGAAATCTGATTTTTGTCTCAAAAATCATTTCACTTACTTCACTGGAGTTCATATTTATTTTATATCTCCAGTCTGGATTTTCCTAATGGCAATTCGGATTTTATTTCTTTAAAATCCTTTTATTTATTTAAATAAACCGTTATGGTTTTGTAATGGTTCTGGCGCTAAATCAAGATTTTTCTCTTCCATTAGAAAACTATTATTCAATCGGTCCTAACGATTCTTGTTCCAAAGAATTCCAACTTAAATTGACTTCCATATACTCAATTGAAGTTCGAAACGCCAATTTATGAACTGCCGTGCTGCGGCGAGTTCGTTTTAATTATATTTTTATATATATAAACTTTTAAACTTCGTTTAAAATAAATTCAACTCCATTATAATATATTTTTAATATATATCAAACTAATTTTCCCAATTCAACTCAATAATTTTGATTATCTATAATCGTTGATGTTTCCTTACTCGAGTATACATATATTTATAATCGATTTGTTATTTTAAATCCCAATTCCTTTTATAAATAAATTATAAAATTCGGTATAATCGAATTCCAATTATAACTCATTTGAATTTTCTCAAATCAGTTTATATTCTAAATCCCGGAATATAATCAATTATTCTATTTTCAACACGTTTTCCAATTTCACTTTTTAAATTTTTTCTTGAATTTAAACTTCTAAATTATCCAATGATAATTTATTTCCCTATTTTTATAAACATTGATTATAAATTTATTTTTCTTGTTTTATATAATAAAACAAGTTTCACATTTTAAATTCCCTTTGAAATCCAACTCCTTTTAGATTCTAAATTCCAAAATAAAAACCGCTGTCTCCTTTTTAAAAATGATTTCAACTTTCTATTTTTAAATTCCAACTTGAATTTAAAACTTCAAATTATCTAATGAAAATTATCTTCCCTTATTTATAAATGTCATTTATAAATTTCCTTTCCTTGTTTTATATATACTAAAACAAGTTCTCATTTCAAAACCCTTTGAAATTACAATTTCTACTTTGGAAAAATAAAATTCCCTTTTATAATTCACACTTGTATTTACAATTTCCCAATTATCAAATGATAATTCATTTCTCTTTATTTATAAACAACGTTTATAAATTTACTTTAATTTCCTGTATTTTTTAATTTATAAACACCGTTTATAAATTCAACCCTTGTTTATATTTTTCAAAACAAGTAAATATTTCTTAGCCCATTCGAAATTCAAATTCTATTTTAGAAAAATAGAATTTTCCTTTTAAATCTAAAAATCCCTTTTTTCACAATATTTTTTTAAATTACCATTTAGGCGCAGTGATATTTCAACTAATCAAAATCACCCAATTATCTATCACTAATTTACAAACACATCATATATGACAATATATATGGAAACAAACAAACAATACTATTTTTGAGGAATCCAGTTGGATTCGTCCAACCTCTTTTCCTGCATCCACATACATTAGTCAACATAAATAATACCCATCCTGCTTCGTGGCAGGATATCGCGGTATGAAGGTCATCCACTATCATAGCGTGGGGCGTATAGGGTCATCCGCTAATGATACTGCGGGCATCCGCTAATGGTACTGCGGGAATCCAATCACCAATACATACATAATAACCACAAACACCAATTCTATATAACTAATATATATTTAATAACAACAATATTATTTTAATGCAATCAAACAACCAACAAATTATTTTTAATGATAAAAATAATTTAAATGAAATTCTTGAGTGAGAATTACTCACCGTGATTTATTTGCCGAATATCCAATGAAGCCAATTTTATAGATTTCACAGTGATCTCTCCCACCGTCTGTTTTCCAATGTAAAACAATAATAAAATTTTAGTTATCGAATTATACTTATTTAATTTAATTAATTACTCATGTGTAAATTAAATTCCAATTTAAACCTTAACTGATTTGTCAATAGATATTATTTCTTCCCTAACTGCTTGGTTTTGAATAACTATTGATTTTGAGTTTAGATATTTCACTTATCTAAATTTAAAATCTTCTATAATAATTCACTAACTAATTCTTCCCTTTTTAGTTCCAAATTCTAGATAATAGTTAAGGTCATTTTCTTTCACCTTGACAGTATTCAAAATTTTAGCTAATAAAAATTTAAAATTCTATACCTTAATTACTTTGAACTAATTTATACATCATTAGTTTTAACATAACATTAAACGTATGGAGAAATTACCTTTTCCAAATTAAATTCAAAACCTGGCAGAGCATAGCTGCTGCCAGTAACAATCCAACTCCTTGTCCAGCTGAATCACAACCTTCAAAGGATAGGCCTGCATTTACCATTTTCCGAAATAAACAAATCAGAACTCTCCCATATCCATCTCAACTTGTACTCCATCTTGCCGCTGAAACCCCCATTTCGAATCCAACCCATTCCCGTTTCCTCATTATCATACCTGTCTACTTCATTCACTATAAACCATTCATCACCTGGCCGCAAATCAAAACTGACATCACCAACTAGTTCACCAATACAAACTCAACCCGACTATCCCCTTGACAACAGACTCGAGTCACCCTTCATCATCGCGACCTCGTGCTATAGCCAAAAATGGAGCGACATATTTTTGCTCAAAAAGTCTCGAAGCTTGGGTATCTGAACCCACTTACTACTTGAGGACTGACGCCAAACCCATTTAATCCATCTTTGCCTCAAACTCCAATTGCAGGCAGACCTCAGCTCGCCGTTGTTCGAGCTCCAAACCGCACGCATCAGACTTTCGAGGAAGTAAAGATCTGGAAAACCCTCAATTTAACTTTTGAAGATCACAATCTTTTTTTTTCCACTGAAATCAATTTGGTATTTTCATTTTGAAGGGGCCATTTTTTTAGCGTTCTGAAGATTTTCGATTTTGATTTTGAAGAAATAAAAATAAATGAAAGGTGGGAGTTGCGATTTTATAAGGGATGATTACTTAACAATGAAGGAATTAGCTCTGCGCGAGGTACACTATAGGAGATAGGTAAAGTACCATAAAATAAATTCGATTTGACTTTAATTAAATGCGATTAGAAATAAAGAGATCTTTATTCTTTTTAAATTGATTCTGATTTGATTTTCGATTTGATTTTGATCTTATCCATTACACATATCTTGGGGTTCACATTTAAAAATCATAAACCGCTATTTTAACGTACTGACTGACGTCTCAATATTATTGCGTTATTCTAAACTGAACTGAATATATTTTGATATTTAATTTCAACGTATATACCATATTAAATTAAATTAATATAATTTAAATTCACAACTAATTAATTTGCTGGTAATAAATTAATTTTAGTATCGTCTATATTCAAACAAAATTTATACTGGTCATTTGAATTGTTTTTGACTCCGTATTTAACTTTGATTTCAACTATATTTCGTATTTCAATAATTTAATAAATTCGATATTAAATTGAAATCAATATTTAAACCAATAACAAAAATATAAAAATTCAAGTATATTATCAAATAAATATTTAAAACGATATTAAATATTTAAAATAAATGGGTCAAAAATCAGGGTCGTTACATTTTTCCCCTTAAAAGAATTTTGTCCCCGAAATTACAAAGGTAGAAAAGTGCTTCAAACCCATTTACTTTTCAAAACTCATTTAGTTGAACTCAACTTTTCCTATTTCAACAGAGTTTAATTCCTACAATACTTTTGTTTTCATTCATATTCCACATCATATAGGCTTACATTCATTTAATCTGAATGATTCGATATCTTCACATCCAATTCATATTCCATTCAATTTTCATTCAAATTGATTTTAATCAATTCATTACTTCGATCCATTTAACTTGCTTAAGTTAAATTTAAATTCCAGAATTCAAATTCTTGGGTTTTTATTTCAAATCTTTTTGAAATCACATAAATGTATCCATATATTTATTTCCATCTCAAATTCAAAACATTTGAATTTTCAAACAAATTTTCACCAAAAAAATTTCTAAGGTATCAATCCATCACTTAGAACTCGAAAATGAACATTGATGATGTCGCGATCATCATCAAAATTATTTCCCAGCCACTGAAGTGAGTTCAGTGCTTTATCACCTTTAAAATCCATTTAAAAATGATTTTTATTCAAAAATCCTTCCAAACAAAGCTATATTATTTTAATATACTTCAGAAAACATTTTCCAACTTCCCAGGATTTTTAATTTTTAATTCTGGTTTGAATTTAATTTTAATTCTTCTCATTTGCATATATTTCATTCTTATGCAAATTCTATTTGGTTAAATAACCATTTCAATTTTATAATCTCATCTGATTATAATAGTAACACCCAACACATCCATATATTATAATTTCAAAGAATTTTTCCTTTCTATATAAAAATTGAATTTTGGGTAAAATTATTCCATTTACCCACATTAAAACAATACCATGTTGAAATTTTCTGTTCAAGTATTTAGAAATTGCTGTCGACTTCATGGCGTCCCAAGATACGATCGGAATTCACAAACCACTCAACAGACTAACCAACACAATATAAAATAATTTTTATATCAATAAACAAATACGCTCTCTCATATATATACACTCAACTCATTCTAGGGTAGTACTGACTCTATCCCTAATGAGCACAATCTCACTAAAGCCTAGCTATTCACTCAACCTAAGCTCTAACAACAACTGTAACGACCCGCAAATCCGTACTATCTGAGTTGACTAATAACACCACACGTCTAACCCAAATTGCACAGAAATACGAATCATTATTAGAAAGAAGTTAGAGGATGAGAAATAGAAAGAAAGAAAAGTTAGAATAGAAGAAAAACGAAGAACACAAATCTCACAGCTGTAACACCCCGTAATTCTATTAATATTAATATTCACAAACTAAAGAATAACTAATCTCAGACGTGAGAATTGTGGGAAACGAGTTGCGCCATTGTGTTCGTCTCGGAATTCTGGTTGAAATAGAGTCCGAGTTTGCGTGAATTGGACTTTGTATGAAGAAGTTATGGCCATCGGAAGTTTCGGAAAATTCAAAACAGATTTCAGAAATTTAAAATTCAAAAATTCAAAGTCAAACAGGCTAGGCGGGAAAATTCACGCCCAGCACCCCAGGTCGACTGGGGAGTCGACCCCCCCAGGTCGACTGGGCAGTCGACCTGGGTGTCGACCTGTCCAGGCGGCTAGGGTTTTGACTGAGCCTAATCTTGAGCTGCTGATGTGTCTTTAGGGCTGAGTTGGCAAATTAAACGGTTCAGTTTAGTTTTGAGTTGATCTGACGGTTTAAATAAATCCTAAACTCTATAAATACCTAGGTAGTCTCTCAGTCTAACTCACCTGAAAAATAGAATAGCTACCGTCATACCGCCGCCATAGAACTCAGTGTAGCCGCCACCAACTAAGAAGGAAGAAAGCTAATCAAACTGTAACACCCCACGTCCATTAATGTCACTCACAAAGGGAATGCATTAACTTCCATGGAGGTTATAAGTGAATATAGAACATAAAAATTACAACAAGACAGATAATAAATAGTACTTGGAAATCTAAAACTTCATTTTATTGCAGCGGAAATTAAACATGTTTGTTACATCATAAAACCATAGATCATAACCAAGTACAATATCCATCTTCATAAAAACAAAATACATAATCCCATTACATAAATAGCCATTAAAAAGATAACAAGCTGGACTTTACTTCAACGGTCCCAGCTTTCCAAAGAGAGATGAAGCAATTCAATCAAACTCCACTAGAGCTGGGCCCAACCTGAGGACCTGGAGGGGGAAAAGGATAGAAATGGAGGGGGTCAAACATAAAGTCTGGCGAGTATGATAATTCTAACAATACTATTATCAAAATAACTAGACTAAGGCATAAGCTGGAAGACAAGTAAATGTCTATGAACTCCGAGGAAGATAAAGATAGCGTTTAAGATAACGTTAAAGATAACGGTAAAGGCACACCTAATTACTAACGAATGATTACTACACTGCACCACACATTACTACACTGCACCACACCAGTCACCCTATTGTTTGATCCCACTTGCTTCACACAGAAACTTTATAAATAGCCTTACGTACCCCTAGCTGACAACATAGGTGCCGTCTGCCCCTATCTCCACTAGGTGTACCCCACTACCCACTTTCGATCGGCTCCCTACTCGTAGATACCCGTGCTGGCCCCACAGTGGGGTGTATCACTCCCCTAAAGTGGCAACTCGATACAACTTGAGAATGCACGGCTTATACCTACACGATGCAACAACGTCTTACCTACCAACCCGGGTCCACACACGCATACGAAACCCGTTGGACTTGCGTTGCCACCGCTCCCCGTTTTGGCCTCTTACAGTCGAACCCAGCATGCGTGTCCCGTCCTCGACTTGGGTCGAGCTCACAAAGATACGTTTGGGATACTAGTCGAAATGGGCCCCCACAAGCTACCCACCTAAGCTTGTCACTAGTATATCCCACTTAACCCTCTTAGTCGTGTTTATTTACATGTGTGTTTGGTTAAGTCTTACTAATCGTATTTCACATGCTACTAAGGGCACCCCCTAGATTCTTCATGCCACCCAAGGCACCTACTTAACCCCCATGTCCCACCTTACATGTTTATCACGTTAAGTATTTCTTAATTTATTCAGGCCATAACCTCATAAAGACCTCTCACATTAGACTGACATTTATGGCAGCTGGATTTGCCGGGCGGGTCCGGGCAGTCTTACACCATAAAAGAGTCTAACCTCGTGTCTTTACAACCGTTATGCTTTAGTTTAGGCCTCGGACCTCTCACATTGGGCTGACATTTGTGACCACTGGAATTGCCGGGCGGGTCCGGGCAGGTTTACGTCACAAACGAGTCCAACCTTGTGTCCTAAGCATTGATTAACACTTAAAATCTTTTACCCCAGTTTTAATAATTCCCTATTCCAAATTATTAATTAAGTCAACTTTTAATGATATCCATAATTGACTCAATTATGGCCATCCACTTATGGCATGCAAAATCATATCAATTGCACCCCAACTTTTTAATATTAAATCCTTAATATTACCCCTACCCCACGTTTATACGTTCGCTTATTCAACGCATAATATAGGCTAGACTTGTATAGTCTAACACCTAGCACAAAGATAAATTATCACAACATATAGACAATTAAAATAAATCTAATCATAATATGGGTGAAACTTGCATAAACTACACATGTTAAGGATCAAAAGGTGTCAACTTGTTAAATGTCTCAATTTATATGATATGATCATAGCCCAAATCTATACATAAACTTGCATATGGGGTTTTTAGGCAACATAATGATGGTGTGAACTAGCATAGGATTTCACATATGTCATAGCATAATTCTAGATGTCATAATAGATGTCTTGGTATATGTTCATAACTTTTCTAATCAATCTAACTTGCATATGCGACTTGTCATATAGATCAACATAACCCAAACATGATGATTTAATTAATATGAACTAACTAGCATAGATGGTAACATCATGGCCTTTTTAACATGTATGATTCATCACAACTTAGCATAGAAACTTTCAACATACATAACATCATCATAGCATGATTTACAACATATAAGATATCATCATCACATAACATTGGATTTACAATATACATGATAGCAAAAGGGGTTTACAACAACATATATGATAATTCACATCATCTACTCATAATCCATTCATAACTCAACCTAATTAAAATGATAATAATCTTGTTAAGATCATCATACTCACAATTTAGAGAAGAAAAGAGAGAGTTTTGCTTTGCTTTAGGGTTGAGAGAATTAGAATTGAATTTGCTTTTCTTCTTTCTTAGTTGGCGGCGGCTCCATTGATTTCCATGGCGATGGTATGACGGTAACTATTCTATTTTAATTAGATTTAGGGTTAGCATTAGGATGTATTTATAGGTGTAGGAAGTTATTTAGGACCATTAGATTAACCCTGAACCATGAGAACCAATCAAATGCAAAATCTGCCTTTGAGCGAATCGACCCACGGGTTGACAGCCAAACACCCTGGATTAACCCCTAGTCGACCCAACGAGGCTCGGGTCGACCTCAAAAATGGGCCGGTTCGGTTATTCCCCCTCCCAATTCGCTGTTTTGAACTTTTTCGCATATTTATTTATTTAATTTTTAATTTATATATATATATATTTCTCTACGCAACCCATTTCACTTAATTCTTTTCTAAAAATTAAGTATACTTTAATTTGTGAATTTTAATGTTATAAAATTACGGGGTGTTACATTCTCCCCTCCTTAAAGGATTTCGTCCCACAAATCTCCAAGTCAAGAAGAATGTATATCCTACCATCTAATCGTCCATCTACTCAACCATCAAACACCAGCATCCATTGTCCTTAAAAGACTTCTAATGCTTTAATGTTTATATGCACAGTGTGTGTATATGTCCATATCTAATGCAAAATTAGGCGGTCTACTGATTCAGTCGACCTCCTTAGTGCAATTCATGATAGTGCCATGCATCCAATATGTATGCAAAAGATTCCTAATGATACATATTAATTCTATATGCGTGCACAATCATCCACCCAAATGCAACAACTATATGATAATACAACCATTATACATCCATTTTACTAAATACATCCATATATATGCAATATGAAATATGAAGTGACTGAGCCGATCTGGTGCATAATAGTGTGTGTATATGCATCCATGAGCAACCACTAGCAAACACTTCCATCCACTTTGCATCCACCATACATAACATGTCTCAAACACATGTTTCAACCATAGGATTATCCTAACTAAAGGTCAAAGATACTAGCGAGAGGATATACTAAAGATAAGATAAGTACAAGCTAAGCGATAAAGGAGAAACTAAAGGACATACCCTCAAAAAGAAAAGGGTATCGTGAATGCATCTTCTCTTCCGTCTCCCAAGTAGCGTTGCTCTCATCATCTCCCCATTGCACTTTGACTAGTCTGACCTCTCGATTCCTCAACCTCTTGATCTCCGACCCAAGAATGCGCGTAGGAGCTCGTCGAATTGTCGCATCACGCTCTATCTCCACCTCTGTAAGGAAGCTCGGCTCTACCACTTCCGCGGTCTCGTGCAAGCTCTTCCTCAAATGTGACACATGGAATACGTCGTGTACACCATTAAGTCTCTTGGGCAACTCCACTCTATATGTAACACCCCGTATTTTCTGAGAATATATAAAAAATGGTTAATTATGAAGAAGTTATTAAGCCTTGAAGTTTATATGCATATGAGAGAAATATATATAGATATATATAAAAATTAAAAAAATAAACATGCAAAAAAGGTTCAAAACAGCAAATTGGGAGGGGGAATAACCGAACCGGCCCATTTTTGAGGTCGACCCAAGCCCCGCTGGGTCGACTAGGGGTTAATCCAGGGTGTTTGGCTGTCATCCCATGGGCCGATTCGCTCAAATGAAGATTTTGCATTTGAATGGTTCTCATGATTCAGGGTTAATCTAATGGTCCTAAATAACTTCCTACACCTATATATACATCCCTAACCTAAACCTAAATCTCATATACAATTCTCTAGCCTCCATTGCTCTCTTCCTCTCTAAAAAATAAATCAATGGCGTCTCTACTCTGCTGAAACCTAAGCTAGGACTTGTGCTTCTTCTTCCTCCAATTCTGATTAGGACTAAAAGAGAACAGCTACAACACCTTTTTCTTTTAGAATCCAACCAAGGCAAATACAGTTATTTTACGCTATAAACGTTAATTATAATTTTGATATGCTTTTAAATCTGAATTTGAGGTTGTACATATATATTCTCTTCTGTTAGATCTGTTTTCTGTAACTGTTCTATATTCCTTTCTTCTTTTCTGTTTCTATAGCCAGGCTACCACGAGCCTGTGCCTAATCTCATAAGAGATTTACGTATGAACGCAAATTTTGGGACAAATAATGAATGATGCGAAATTTGACAAGACTGAATTGAACATATGACTTTAGATCTGAGGCATAAAATATATTGGCCATGTGACTTGGGATTGGATGCATAAATTTGACTATGAACATGTAATTTATATATGTTGTATGCATAGTGTATGTTGTAATTTAGATCTGTAATTAATTAGAAAAATGAGTATATGTTGTAAACTAAATTTAGATCTATGCATATTCTGTGATAAGAGAAAAGAGGAACCATTGTATGATTGCATATGATTTGGAGACTTTGGACAAAATGCATATAAAAGTCAAGATCTGATTTTTAGAAGATATAATCTAAAGATTTAGATTGTTGGGTATATTTTGCATTATGATTCATGACATGAAAAGAAGAAGGATATGGAAAGTTAGGTGTACAGATTTACATTAATTAGGATATCTATTATTGTGATTACACCTAAATAGGAATTTTTGGATATATGGCATGCATTGTAATTAATGATTATATTTGGTATAATTTACATGTGAATCTGCTGTAAAATGCTAGTTTAGCAAAAATTGGAACATATGTTATATGGTAAATTATGTCCATATTCTGCGCTATGTAAATTTATGCAAACATGGAATATATGTTCATATTGTGAATCATGACAATTATGTAGGCATATGAATTTAGGCCTAATTTATGATTAGGCAAGGCATGTAAATAGAACCTTTCGAAATATTAAATCTGCTAAATCTGCTAATTTGCTAAGTTGCCTAAACTGCTAGTTCTGTTATATGGCCTAGACTGCTATTTAGATTGAAATGCCTAATCTGCTAAATTTGTCTGTTGAGATGCCTAATCTGTTATGTGCTAAAATCTGCTAAGTTGCTTAATCTGCTAAATCCGTTAAGTCGCCTAATCTGATAAATCTGTTATATGTTAAATCTATTACCTGCTATATCTGTTGTTTTGATATAATTAGTCTGTTATTGGCGTAATTTGAATTGACTATAGTTATGAATAATTGACATGTATATTAGGCATAGGCATAAATGCTAAACTATTAATTAATTGGCCGCAAAGATAAATATGGCTAACTCGAGGTTAGAATGAGTTTGCGGCGTAAACCTGCACGGAACCGCCCGGCACATCCAGTGGCTGCAAAAAATAGGTTCTAATGTGAGAAGTTAGTCATAACATGCGCAAGACACGAGGTTAGGTCTGGCTTGTTGCAGAAGTCTGCCCGGAACCGCCCGGCATATCCAGCGGCCACAAGCTACCGACCTAATGTGAGAGGTCTGTGCATTAATATTTAATTAATGCAAATCTGAGATAAAATATGAGATAAAATCTGAGATAAATATGATGTCTAAAATGTGATGGGTGGATAGGGTTAAACCAACTGGACTAATGAATTTAATGAACCCGTTTCGTGAATCCGTAGGCCCATTACAAAGTTAGATAATCTGGAACCAGTTAATCTGTAAGCCTGTTAATCCGAACATCTGATCCGTTAGTCTGAAAACCTGTTAACTTGATTGTCTGATCTGTGAACTAGTTAAGCTAAATTTTGTATGTCTGAAACTTGTAGACAAGTTAAGTTGAAATCTGTTAGTCTGGGGACACAAGGTTAGGAGGGGAATTACTTGTGTCATCTGTTGTTTGGGACCCATATTAGTCAGTAACCCTTTCTGGTATCAAAACTTTGACCCAACAGTAGGTAGGGTCCGGGCACGCTTACTGAACTAATTATAAGCGGTTCATTCTGATAATGGCGAGGGGTGTTGATGGTGCGTTCCAACCGGGTCATGTGCGTGCATGGATCCCGGTCTGCCTCTGAGGATGTAAGACGCCGTGACATCTGTAAATAGGTCTGTGCCGATTGGTTGTCACTTTAGGGAGTGATACACCCTACTGTGGGGCCGACACAAGATATTTATGTATTAGGGAGCTGATCGCTTGGGGTAGGGTTTTAGGGTACACTTAGTTCTGTCTGTTTCTGTTGGTACCGTCTGTTTCTGTTAGGTGGTAACACCTGTCTGTTTCTGCGTGGTACCGTCTGTTCGGGTGGTAAAGGCCCATTACTAGTGTACACCTAATTCTACATTCTGTTTCCATAAGGATTAATCTGTTTCTGCTTCTGTCTGTTTCTGATCGGGTAGTAAAGGCCCATTATTAGCATTCTGTTTCTGTTAAATTATTCAGTACCCGTTCCTGTTTCAGTTTAGACATTAGGGTGACACCTAATTCTGTTATACTAGTATTAGTGCAGAGAAGTGTAAAGCAATAGTTCATGTCATTCTGTTCTTCTGTTATATCTGCTACACCTGTTACAGTTATCTCTCATCTAGTTTTATGTTCATGTCATATTATTATTATCTGTTCATATGCTGAAAGTCACTGGACTTGCCAGACTTTTTGTCTGACCCTTGTTGTTTCGCCTCCTTTCTTCCGTTTCCCCCCAGGTTATCCAAGGAGGGAATAATTTAGCTTGATCCGGATTTCTCTTTGCTTGAAGTGCTTAAAGTATGGCTTGGCTCTGTATAGCTTCCGTCCTATGGGGATTATGATTTTAAACCATGCATTTTGAAGGCTTTTGTACAAGACTGATATTTTGTACTTGAATTCTGAGATTTGAAAGGATGTAACCATATTGATTTCTGTTTCCGCTGTAATAAAGTTAAAAAATTTCAAGTACTGTTTTATCTGTCTTGTAAGTTTCTGTTCTGTTTACTAAAATGCTTCACCAAAGTTAAGGCATTCCCTTTGTGAGTGACCTTAACGGAGGTGGGGTGTTACACTTGGTTTCAGAGCTGAAGGTTACCAGATTTGATAAAAAGTTTTTGAAAACTATGTTTTAAAAAGGAAGTATTTTCAAAAGTAAAGCTTATTTTGAAAAAAAACATAATCCCCAAAAGCCATATATCTTTCTTTCGATTCCTTGTTTCGAGTTCCTTCCTCTTTCCCTTTTGAATCTCTTCCTCCGCGTATAGATGCTTTTTCTAAGATATGTAAGAAGTTCCGTGCGATGGGCGGAAAACCGCTTTATGGGACTGAGACGTTGTCGTGGCTAGAAGTTGGCTCAACGGAGTAGAGGACTTGTTGGTACCTTTGAGATAAACGATGGGAGGAAGGTTCAACCAACTGCTTGGTTAATGAAAGATGAAGCTTCATTTTGGTGGAAGGTCACGAATGGAGAACGCACATGGGAGATATGGATAGGACACACGATAAGAAAGTGGATCCAAAGAAGGTCGCTTGCTTCAACTGTGGTGAGATGCGACACTTCACTAGGGACTGCCCGAAGAAACGAGGGCAAGGGCAGAAGATAGGACCTACTTCTGGAGGGCAGGCGAACACTCTCGAGGCTAGTGGATAGGATAGAAATAGGAAAATTTCTATAGTAGGTTTAATTTCTTTATCTGATTATGGAGTTAAGACTTTTTCTGATTCTGGTATTTTGATTTTGTAATCGAAACTCTGCACTTTAATACTAGTATTATTTCTGAATTCCGCTGTAGGCTCAGACCCATAAGGGTTATGGCTCATCTGTTTGAGATTGGGGTTTGAGGGATATTTGTGTTAGACATCAAGTATGACGCATACATTCTGAATTTTTGTGGGATATGATTTTATCATGCTTAGCTTCCTAAGAATCATTAGGGAACATGATCTGTACCAGTAGCCTGTAAATATCTGAATACTTCTGATAAGATTTCCAGTTTTGACATTGTCTAAAGAGGGTAACCCTCTAGGTGTCAATCTGATGTTGATTTCGGTCTTCGGGGTTGACACTTAGAGGAATTATTTTCTCAACCAATGTCTGATAGGAATCAAGTTTTTGTTTTATCTGTACTCGCTCCATCACTCGACTGTATCTTATCGATCGAATCTTCGAACTTTAGGTAGAAACTAATGGGTGTAAACATGTGTTTGAGGCATGTTATGTTTGATGGCTGCAAGTGGATGCAAGTGGTTGCTAGTGGTTGCCCGTGGATGCATATACACACACTAGGCACTAGATCGGCTCGAAAACACTCTCATACTGCATATGGATGTGTGAGCATTTTTCAATTTTTGTGGATGCAAAATGATTGACTCAGCACATGGATGTTGCATATGACTGAATGGTTGTGCACTCATATAGAAATGACATGTATCAAGTAGGAAAATTGCATACATGTTGGACTCATGACACTGGCATAATTCGCATTAAGGAGGTCAACTGAATCAGTGGACCGCCTGATTTTGCATTAGATAGGGACATATACACACTGTGCATTTAAACATGGAAGCATTAGAAGTCTATAAGGACAATGGATGTCTGTGTTTGATGGTTGAGTAGATGGTTGTTTGGATGATTAGGATATACATTCTTCTTAACTTGAAGATTTCGGGGACGAAATCCTTTAAGGAGGGGAGAATGTAACACCCCGTATTTTCTGAGAATATATAAAAAAAATGGTTAATTATGAAGAAGTTATTAAGCCTTGAAGTTTATATGCATATGAGAGAAATATATATAGATATATATAAAAATTAAAAAAATAAACATGCAAAAAAGGTTCAAAACAGCAAATTGGGAGGGGGAATAACTGAACCGGCCCATTTTTGAGGTCGACCCAAGCCCCGCTGGGTCGACTAGGGGTTAATCCAGGGTGTTTGGCTGTCATCCCGTGGGCCGATTCGCTCAAATGCAGATTTTGCATTTGAATGGTTCTCATGATTCAGGGTTAATCTAATGGTCCTAAATAACTTCCTACACCTATATATACATCCCTAACCTAAACCTAAATCTCATATACAACTCTCTAGCCTCCATTGCTCTCTTCCTCTCTAAAAAAATAAATCAATGGCGTCTCTACTCTGCTGAAACCTAAGCTAGGACTTGTGCTTCTTCTTCCTCCAATTCTGATTAGGACTAAAAGAGAACAGCCACAACACCTTTTTCTTTTAGAATCCAACCAAGGCAAGTACAGTTATTTTCCGCTATAAACGTTAATTATAATTTTGATATGCTTTTAAATCTGAATTTGAGGTTGTACATATATATTCTCTTCTGTTAGATCTGTTTTCTGTAACTGTTCTATATTCCTTTCTTCTTTTCTGTTTCTATAGCCAAGCTACCACGAGCCTGTGCCTAATCTCATAAGAGATTTACGTATGAACGCAAATTTTGGGACAAATAATGAATGATGCGAAATTTGACAAGACTGAATTGAACATATGACTTTAGATCTGAGGCATAAAATATATTGGACATGTGACTTGGGATTGGATGCATAAATTTGACTATGAACATGTAATTTATATATGTTGTATGCATAGTGTATGTTGTAATTTAGATCTGTAATTAATTAGAAAAATGAGTATATGTTGTAAACTAAATTTAGATCTATGCATATTCTGTGATAAGAGAAAAGAGGAACCATTGTATGATTACATATGATTTGGAGACTTTGGACAAAATGCATATAAAAGTCAAGATCTGATTTTTAGAAGATATAATTTAAAGATTTAGATTGTTGGGTATATTTTGCATTATGATTCATGACTTGAAAAGAAGAAGGATATGGAAAGTTAGGTGTAAAGATTTACATTAATTAGGATATCTATTATTGTGATTACACCTAAATAGGAATTTTTGGATATATGGCATGCATTGTAATTAATGATTATATTTGGTATAATTTACATGTGAATCTGCTGTAAAATGCTAGTTTAACAAAAATTGGAACATATGTTATATGGTAAATTATGTCCATATTCTGCGCTATGTAAATTTATGCAAACATGGAATATATGTTCATATTGTGAATCATGACAATTAAGTAGGCATATGAATTTAGGCCTAATTTATGATTAGGCAAGGCATGTAAATAGAACCTTTAGAAATATTAAATCTGCTAATTTGCTAAGTTGCCTAAACTGCTAGTTCTGTTATATGGCCTAGACTGCTATTTAGATTGAAATGCCTAATCTGTTAAATTTGTCTGTTGAGATGCCTAATCTGTTATGTGCTAAAATCTGCTAAGTTTCTTAATCTTCTAAATCCGTTAAGTCGCCTAATCTGAAAAATCTGTTATACGTTAAATCTGTTACCTGCTATATCTGTTGTTTTGATATAATTAGTCTGTTATTGGCGTAATTTGAATTGACTATAGTTATGAATAATTGACATGTATATTAGGCATAGGCATAAATGCTAAACTATTAATTAATTGGCCGCAAAGATAAATATGGCTAACTCGAGGTTAGAATGAGTTTGCGGCGTAAACCTGCCCGGAACCGCCCGGCACATCCAGTGGCTGCAAACAATAGGTTCTAATGTGAGAAGTTAGTCATAACATGCGCAAGACACGAGGTTAGGTCTAGCTTGTTGCAGAAGTCTGCCCGGAACCGCCCGGCATATCCAGCGGCCACAAGCTACCGACCTAATGTGAGAGGTCTGTGCATTAATATTTAATTAATGCAAATCTGAGATAAAATATGAGATAAAATCTGAGATAAATATGATGTCTAAAATGTGTTGGGAGGATAGGGTTAAACCAACTGGACTAAAGAATTTAATGAACCCGCGTGAATCCATAGGCCCAATACAAAGTTAGATAATCTGGAACCAGTTAATCTGTAAGCCTGTTAATCCGAACATCTGATCCGTTAGTCTGAAAACCTGTTAACTTGATTGTCTGATCTGTGAACTAGTTAACCTAAATTTTGTATGTCTGAAACTTGTAGACAAGTTAAGCTGAAATCTGTTAGTCTGGGGACACAAGGTTAGAAGGGGAATTACTTGTGTCATCTGTTGTTTGGGACCCATATTAGTCAGTAACCCTTTTTGGTATCAAAACTTTGACCCAACAGTAGGTAGGGTCCGGGCACGCTTACTGAACTAATTATAAGCGGTTCATTCTGATAATGGCGAGGGGTGTTGATGGTGCGTTCCAACCGGGTCATGTGCGTGCATGGATCCCGGTCTGCCTCTGAGGATGTAAGACGCCGTGACATCTGTAAATAGGTCTGTGCCGATTGGTTGTCACTTTAGGGAGTGATACACCCTACTGTGGGGCCAACACAGGATATTTATGTATTAGGGAGCTGATCGCTTGGGGTAGGGTTTTAGGGTACACTTAGTTCTGTCTGTTTCTGTTGGTACCATCTGTTTCTGTTAGGTGGTAACACATGTCTGTTTCTGCGTGGTACCGTCTGTTCGGGTAGTAAAGGCCCATTACTAGTGTACACCTAATTCTACATTCTGTTTCCATAAGGATTAATCTGTTTCTGCTTCTGTCTGTTTCTGATCGGGTAGTAAAGGCCTATTATTAGCATTCTGTTTCTGTTAAATTATTCAGTACCCGTTCCTGTTTCAGTTTAGACATTAGGGTGACACCTAATTCTGTTATACTAGTATTAGTGCAGAGAAGTGTAAAGCAATAGTTCATGTCATTCTGTTCTTCTGTTATATCTGGTACACCTGTTACAGTTATCTCTCATCCAGTTTTATGTTCATGTCATATTATTATTATCTGTTCATATGCTGAAAGTCACTGGACTTGCCAGACTTTTTGTCTGACCATTGTTGTTTCGCCTCCTTTCTTCCTTTCCCCCCCAGGTTATCCAAGGAGGGAATACTTTAGCTTGATCCGGATTTCTCTTTGCTTGAAGTGCTTAAAGTATGGCTTGGCTCTGTATAGCTTCCGTCCTATGGGGATTATGATTTTAAACCATGCATTTTGAAGGCTTTTGTACAAGACTGATATTTTGTACTTGAATTCTGAGATTTGAAAGTATGTAACCATATTGATTTCTGTTTCCGCTGTAATAAAGTTAAAAATTTTCAAGTACTGTTTTATCTATCTTGTAAGTTTCTGTTCTGTTTACTAAAATGCTCCACCAAAGTTAAGGCATTCCCTTTGTGAGTGACCTTAACGGAGGTGGGGTTTTACACTATACGCCAATTGTCCAATTTTCTCCTTAATAGGAAATGGCCTTACAAACCTTGGTGCTAATTTCCCAACGGATCCAAAGCGAAAAACGTTCCGTAATGGAGACACTTTGACAAAGACCATGTCCCCAACTTCAAACTCGAGATCTGTCCTCCTCTTATCCGCATAAGATTTCTGCATATCCTGTGCTGCTTTCACCCTCCTTTGAATCAAGTCGATCTTCTCCGAAGTCTCCCTAATCATATCGTGCCCAAGTAAGATCTTATCCGTAGATTCCCACCAACATGTAGGTGAACGACAAGGTCGTCCATAAAGAGCTTCGAATGGTGCCATACCAATGCTGGACTGAAAGCTGTTATTATATGCGAACTCCACCAATGGAAGATGCTCTTCCCACGTACCCCCAAAGTCTAGGATACATAGCCTCAACAGATCCTCTAGAATGCGATTCACCCTCTCGGTCTGGCCGTCCGTCTGAGGATGATATGCGGTGCCCAAACATAACTGAGTCCCTACCGCCTCTTGTAAGCTTCTCCAAAATTCGCTAGTGAAAATAGGATCGTTGTCGCTCACTATGCTAGAAGGAACACCGTGCAAACGAACTATTTCTCGAACGTATACGGAGGCTAACCATGGAGCAGTCCTCTTACTCTTTACGGGAATGAAATGGGTGCTTTTAGCAAGTCTATCTACTATAACCCAAATTCTCGTATTACCCTTCCTTGATCGCGGTAACCCATCCACAAAATCCATCGAGACACTTTCCCACTTCCATAGTGGAACCTCCAATGGGTGAAGCAACCCACCGGGTTTCTTTTGCTCTGCTTTTACTTTTTGGCACACCAAGCATCTAGCGACATACTCGGCCACATCTTTCTTCATGCCGGCCCAAAAGTAAACTCTCTTCATGTCTTTGTACATCTTGTCCTCGCCGGGATGAATGGTCATCTTCGAATGATGTGCTTCGTCAAGAATAGTCTTCCTTAGGTCACCGTCTTTTGGTACACAAAGTCTACCGTCCCTACGTAACCAACCCTTATCATCTAGGGTATACCTACGGAGATAGCTTGCTGACTCCCCTCCTTTGAGCTTTTCTACTAACTCAACTAACTGTGGGTTGTCTCACTGTGCCTCGCCAATCCGTCCCAAAAGCGTAGGTCTGACCTCCAAGGATGCTAGCAAACCGGGTACGAAGTCAACGGAAGGTCTAAAGTCAAACATCGAAATGAATTCTAAACTTTGCCGCTCAACAAACAAAGGACTTAAGGATAATCTTTTTCTACTTAAGGCGTCCGCACCACGTTACCCTTGCCAGGAATTAGGACGCTAAGAACTCCATCCACCTTTGCTGCCTTAAGTTCAAGTCCTTTTGAGAGAATAGGTATTTTAAAGACTTGTGGTCAGTGAATTATTCGAATTTCTCGCCAAGAAGATAATGACGCCAAGACTTAAGCACGAAAACAATAGCGGCCAATTCTAGGTCATGTGTAGGATAATTTTTCTCATGCAGTCTCAACTGCCTTCCACCATAGGCTATTACCCTGCCCTCTTGCATTAAGACTGCGCCTAGTCCTGTTCCACAAGCGTCAGTATAAAAGGTAAACGGCTTACTCCCGTCTGGCAATACTAAGACTGGGGCTGAAGTCAAAGCTCTCTTCAAACGTTGGAACGCATCATCATAATCTACGTCCCATGTGAAAACTAGGTTCTTCTTCGTCAAGCGTATCAATGGAGCTGATATCTTTGCGAAGTCTTTGATAAACTTCCTATAGCAGCCAGCCAACCTCAAGAAACTTCTCACTTCGGTAGCATTTTTAGGGACCTTCCAATCTTGGATGGCCACCACCTTCGCGGGATCCACGGCTATCCCTTCTTTGGAAACCACGTGCCCCAAGAACCGTACTTCCTTCCTCCAGAAGTGACACTTAGAAAATTTAGCCTTAAGGCTATGCGCTCGTAGGGTCTCCAACACTTCCCTAAGATGTAGGGCATGCTCTTCTTCATCCTTAGAAAAGATCAAGATGTCATCTACAAAGACTACCACGAATTTGTTAAGGTACTCCCTAAACACCCTACTCATCAAATCAACAAAATATGCTGGGGCGTTTGTCAAACCGAAGGGCATCACTAGCCATTAATAGAAACCGTCCGGAGTCCTAAAGGCAGTCTTGTTTATGCTATCCTCAGCCACTCTCAACTGATGGAACCCAGTTGCTAAGTCCAACTGCGAAAACACTGAGGCGCCAACTAACTGATCGAAGAGATCGTCAATCCTCGGCAGTGGGTGTCTGTTCTTCTTAGTAAGTTTATTAAGTTCTCTATAGTCCACACACAGTCTAAGGGACCCATCCGCCTTCGTGGCAAATACTACTGGAGCACCCCACTCCGATATACTTCGTCTTATGAACCCCTTCTTAAGCAACTCCTTCACTTGCTTACCGAGTTCTCTCCTTTCACGTGGAGCCATGTGGCGTACTGGCAAAGATACTGGTTTCGCATTATCCACAAGATATATTCGAAAATCTATCTCCCGCTTCGGAGGCAAGCCCTTCACCTCCTCAAACACATCCGAATATTCTCGGACCACTCTAACAGATCGTAGATTTTCCTCAGACGCGTCAAGCGATTCTAGATAACTTAGCATAACTGAATTTATGGGATTACAAAAGATTTCGAGAGTGTTTCCAAGGCGAGTCACGAGCCTAACTACTCTCCTTTCACAATCAAGAACGGCCCCATTTCTGGATAACCAATCCATTCCTAAAATTAGCCCATAGCCCGTGAAGCCCAACACATAAGCATCACATCTAAAGTCAACGCTAAGTATGGAAATTTTCAAATCCAAACAAATCATGGACAAATAAGCTGAGCCCCCTATTGGATTCGAAACAACTAAGGGATCCTCTACTAAACTGGTGTTTAAGTGCAGTGATTCAACTAATGATGTAGAGATAAACGAATGTGATGCGCCCGAATCGAATAAGGTACGGACAGGATGATCAAACAGAAAAACTAAGCTTTCAACAGAAACGGTTCTACCTCGTTCTTGCAGCGGTGGGACCGCGAGAGCCTGAACTTGTCCCTAGCCTGCCCTGGTGCCATAAGAGCCTGCACCTGTCCTCCCGAGGTAGCTCCTGCCCTCTGCCCCTTCTTTGGGCAGTCCTTCACTAAATGTCCCGCATCGCCACAATGAAAACAGCCAGTCTTCTTTTTCTTTCGGCAATCCTTGCTGAGATGGCCTGGGGTTCCACAGTTAAAGCACTTCTTCTTTCCCTTGCCGTTATTGTCTTTTCCACCCTTCTTGTTTTGCTGTTGTGGTTTCTTCTGATCCCCCTTCTTCTCGGGTGCCTTATCATCTTTAGCGCTTTTCTCCTCATGCATGAGCTCCATTTCTACTAACTTCTCAAAGGTGGCCCCCATCGGGATGTGGGTTATAGCCAACCCTTGCAATGGTTCGTTCAAGCCATTCACGAACCTCAGCGCCTTCTTCTCCGGCGTGTTCACTAAGTCCAAGCCAAATCTTGCTAACTGATTAAATTTATTGACATATTCTTTCACTGATGAGCTTCCTTGCTTCAATGTCAAGAACCTTTCCATATATAGATTTTCTTCCGCCCTTGAGAGAAACTTCCCCTCGAACCTACGTCTGAAATCCGCCCAAGAATCAACAGGACGCTCACCATTAGTGACCTCCCACCAAAACGAGGCCTCTCCCTTCATCAACCGAGCTGCTAAACGAACTCTCCTCCATTCTTCTACTTCAAAGATTTCTAGTAATTCTTCCACCTCCTTAAGCCAATCTCTAGCTTCCACAAACATTTCTGACCCTTGAAATGGTTTTCCACCCATAGCCTTGAATTCCTTGCAGGTCTTTGCAAAAGTATCTACGCGAGGAGGAGGAGGAGGAACGGGTGCAACTGGTGGTGGAGGAACATTGGCTGGACCTGCAGCGGCCCTAGCCTATAATAACCTCCTATACCATCCTGGTATCGTTACACCGTCGGGTAGATTAAGATCTTCAGCCATGCTGAAACGAAAAAGGAAAGATTCAGAATGGAGAATTCGAAAGATAAAGATATGGGCTATTGGGGATTATTTTTTTTTTCTTAAAAACTTTTCTCTTTAAATTTCTCATTAAAACATGTTTTCGAAAACACTTCTTCCAAAAATAACTATTTTTCTAAAGTATTTTTATCTGTTCTGGTAACCTTAAGCTCTGATACCACGTGTAACACCCCACGTCCATTAATGTCACTCACAAAGGGAATGCATTAACTTCCATGGAGGTTATAAGTGAATATAGAACATAAAAATTACAACAAGACAGATAATAAATAGTACTTGGAAATCTAAAACTTCATTTTATTGCAGCGGAAATTAAACATGTTTGTTACATCATAAAACCATAGATCATAACCAAGTACAATATCCATCTTCATAAAAACAAAATACATAATCCCATTACATAAATAGCCATTAAAAAGATAACAAGCAGGACTTTACTTCAACGGTCCAAGCTTTCCAAAGAGAGATGAAGAAATTCAATCAAACTCCACTAGAGCTGGGCCCAACCTGAGGACCTGGAGGGGAAAAAAGGATAGAAATGGAAGGAGATAGACATAAAGTCTGGCGAGTATGATAATTCTAACAATACTATTATCAAAATAACTAGACTAAGGCATAAGCTGGAAGACAAGTAAAGGTCTATGAACTCTTAGGAAGATAAAGATAGCGTTTAAGATAACGTTAAAGATAACGGTAAAGGCACACCTAATTACTAACGAATGATTACTACACTGCACCACACATTACTACACTGCACCACACCAGTTATCCTATTGTTTGATCCCACTTGCTTCACACAGAAACTTTATAAATAGTCTTACGTACCCCTAGCTGACTACATAGGTGTCGTCTGCCCCTATCTCCACTAGGTGTACCCCACTACCCACTTTCGATCGGCTCCCTACTCGTAGATACCCGTGCTGGCCCCATAGTGGGGTGTATCACTCCCCTAAAGTGGCAACCCGATACAACTGGAGAATGCACGGCTTATACCTACACGATGCAACAACGTCTTACCTACCAGCCCGGGTCCACACACGCATACGAAACCCGTTGGACTTGCGTTGCCACCGCTCCCCGTTTTGGCCTCTACAGTTGAACCCAGCATGCGTGTCCCGTCCTCGACTTGGGTCGATCCCACAAAGATACGTTTGGGATACTGGTCGAAATGGGCCCCCACAAGCTACCCACCTAAGCTTGTCACTAGTATATCCCACTTAACCTTCTTAGTCATGTTTATTTACATGTGTGTTTGGTTAAGTCTTACTAATCGTATTTCACATGCCACTAAGGGCACCCCCTAGATTCCTCATGCCACCCAAGGCACCTACTTAACCCCCATGTCCCACCTTACATGTTTATCTGGTTAAGTATTTCTTAATTCATTCAGGCCATAACCTCATAAAGACCTCTCACATTAGACTGGCATTTATGGCAGCTGGATTTGCCGGGCGGGTCCGGGAGGTCTTACACCATAAAAGAGTCTAACCTCGTGTCTTTACAACCGTTATGCTTTAGTTTAGGCCTAGGACCTCTCACATTGGGCTGACATTTGTGACCACTGGATTTGCCGGGGGGGGGGGGTCCGGGCAGGTTTACGTCACAAACGAGTCCAACCTCGTGTCCTAAGCATTGATTAACACTTAAAATCTTTTACCCTAGTTTTAATAATTCCCTATTCCAAATTATTAATTAAGTCAACTTTTAATGATGTCCATAATTGACTCAATTATGGCCATCCACTTATGGCATGCAAAATCATATCAATTGCACCCCAACTTTTTAATATTAAATCCTTAATATTACCCCTACCCCACGTTTATACGTTCGCTTATTCAACGCATAATATAGGCTAGACTTGTATATTCTAACACCTAGCACAAAGATAAATTATCACAACATATAGACAATTAAAATAAATCTAATCATAATAGGGGTGAAACTTGCATAAACTACACATGTTAAGGATCAAAAGGTGTCAACTTGTTAAATGTCTCAATTTATATGATATGATCATAGCCCAAATCTATACATAAACTTGCATATGGGGTTTTTAGGCAACATAATGACGGTGTGAACTAGCATAGGATATCACATATGTCATAGCATAATTCTAGATGTCATAAGTGATGTCTTGGTATATGTTCATAACTTTTCTAATCAATCTAACTTGCATATGTGACTTGTCATATAGATCAACATAACCCAAACATGATGATTTAATTAATATGAACTAACTAGCATAGATGGTAACATCATGGCCTTTTTAACATGTATGATTCATCACAACTTAGCATAGAAACTTTCAACATACATAACATCATCATAGCATGATTTACAACATATAAGATATCATCATCACATAACATTGGATTTACAATATACATGATAGCAAAAGGGGTTTATAACAACATATATGATAATTCACACCATCTACTCATAATCCATTCATAACTCAACCTAATTAAAATGATAATAATCTTGTTAAGATCATCATACTCACAATTTTGAGAAGAAAAGAGAGAGTTTTTCTTTGCTTTAGGGTTAAGAGAATTAGAATTGAATTTGCTTTTCTTCTTTCCTAGTTGGCGGCGGCTCCATTGATTTCCATGGCGATGGTATGACGGTAACTATTCTATTTTAATTAGGTTTAGGGTTAGCATTAGGATGTATTTATTGGTGTAGGAAGTTATTTAGGACCATTAGATTAACCCTGAACCATGAGAACCAATCAAATGCAAAATCTGCATTTGAGCGAATCGGCCCACGGGTTGACAGCCTAAGACCCTGGATTAACCCCTAGTCGACCCAGCAGGGCTCGGGTCGACCTAAAAAATGGGCCGGTTCGGTTATTCCCCCTCCCAATTCGTTGTTTTGAACTTTTTCGCATATTTATTTATTTAATTTTTAATATATATATATATATATATATATATATATATATCAATATATATATATTTCTCTGCGCAACCCATTTCACTTAATTCTTTTCTAAAAATTAAGTATACTTTAATTTGTGAATTTTAATGTTATAAAATTACGGGGTGTTACACAAACCCTAATTCTACTCAATTCTAAATCAAATAAAGGCTCTCTTTCTCTTCTAATTGTGAGTATGATGATCTTAATAAGATTATTATTAAACTAATTAGATTAAGTTATGAATGGATTATAAGTGAATGATGTGAATTGTCATATATGTTGTTGTAAACCTTATGCTATCATGTATGTTGTGAATCCTTTGTTATGTGATGATGATATCCTATATGTTATAAATCATGCTATGATGATATTGTATAGGTTGTAGTTTTCTATGCTAAATTGTGATAAATCATACAAGTTATAAAGTCATGATGTTATTATCTATGCTAATTAGTTCATGTAATCATGTCATAAGGTTGATATTATTTGGGCTATGTTAATGACAAATCATGTATGCAAGTTTAGAATGATTAGTGAAGATTATGAACATATGCCATGACATCTATTTAGATCTAGAATTATGCTATGACATATGTGAATTCTATGTATTAGATGCTAGTTCACACCATCATTATGTCGCATAAAACCCCATATGCAAGTTTATACATGAATTTGAGTTATGATCATATCATGTAATTTGTGACATTTAACAAGTTGACACCTTTAGATCCTTAACATGTGTAGTTTATGCAAGTTTCACCCCTATTATGATTGGATTATTTTATTTGTCTATATGTTGTGATAATTTATCTTTGTGCTATGAGTTAGACTATTCGAGTCTAACGTATATTCTACGTTGAATAAGCGAATGTATAACATGGGATAGGGGTAATATTAAGGATTTAATATTAAGAAGTTGGGGTGCAATTGATATGATTTTGCATGCTATGAGTGGATGGCCATAATTGAGTCAATTATGGACATCATTAAAATTGGAGTTAATTAATAATTTGAGTAGGAATTATTAAAACTGGGGTAAAAGATTATAAGTGATAATCAATGCTTAGGACACGAGGTTGGACTCGTTTGTGACGTAAACCTGCCCGAACCCGCCCGGCAAAATCCAGTGGTCACAAATGTCACCCTAATGTGAGAGGTCCTAGGCCCAAACTAAAGCATAACAGTTGTAAAGACACGAGGTTAGACTCTTTTATGGTGTAAGAATGCCCGGACCCGCCCGGCAAATCCAGCTGCCATAAATGCCAGTCTAATGTGAGAGGTCTTTATGAGGTTATGGCCTGAATGAATTAAGAAATACTTAACTAGATAAACATGTAAGGTGGGACATGGGGGTTAAGTAGGTTCCTTGGGTGGCATGAGGAATCTAGTGGGTGCCCTTAGTGGCATGTGAAATACGATTAGTAAGACTTAACCAAACACACATGTAAATGAACATGACTAAGAGGGTTAAGTGGTATGTACTAGTGGACAAGCTTAGGTGGATAGCTTGTGGGGGCCCATTTCAACCAGTATCCCAAACGTATTCTTGTGGGCTCGACCCAAGTCGAGGACGGGACACGCATGCTGGGTTTGACTATAAGAGGCCAAAACGGGGGAGCGGTGGCAACGCAAGTCCAACGAGTTTCATATGCGTGTGTGGACCCGGGCTGGTAGGTAAGACGTTGTTGCATCGTGTAGGTATAAGCCGTGCATTCTCAAGTTGTATCGGGTTGCCACTTTAGGGGAGTGATACACCCCACTGTGGGGCCAGCACGGGTATCTACGAGTAGGGAGCCGATCGAAAGTGGGTAGTGGGGTACACCTAGTGGAGATAGGGGCAGACGACACCTATGTAGTCAGCTAGGGGTACGCAAGGCTATTTATATAGTTTCTGTGTGAAGCAAGTGGGATCAACTTTGAGGGTGACTGGTGTGGTGCAGTGTAGTAATTATTCGTTAGTAATTAGGTGTGCCTTTAACGTTATCTTTATCTGCTCTTCCATACCTAATAGTTCATAGACATTTACTTGTCTTCCAGCTTATTCCTTAGTCTAGTTATTTTGACAATAGTATTGTTAGAATTATCATACTCGCTAGACTTTATGTCTGACCCCCTCCATTTCTATCCTTTTCCCCCCTCCAGGTCCTCAGGTTGGGCCCAGCTCTAGTGGAGTTTGATTGGATTGCTTTATCTCTCTTGGAAAGCTTGGACCGTTGAAGTAAAGTCCAGCTTGTTATCTTCTTTAATGGCTATTTATGTAATGGGGTTATGTATTTTGTTTTATCAAGACGGATATTGTACTTGACTCTAATTTATGGTTTTATGATGTAACAAACATGTTTAAATTCCGCTGCAATAAAATGAAGTTTTAGATTTCCAAGTACTACTTATTATCTATCTTGTTGTAATTTTTCTGTTCTATATTCACTTTAAACCTCCATGGAAGTTAATGCATTCCCTTTGTGAGTGACATTAATGGACGTGGGGTGTTACACGTGGTATCAGAGCTTAAGGTTACCAGAACAGATAAAATTTTTAGAAAAACTATTTTTCTAAAGTATTTTTGGAAGAAGTGTTTTCAAAAACATGTTTTGATAAGTAATTTAAAGAGGAAAGTTTTTAAGAAAAACATAATCCCCAATAGCCATATATCATTATCTTTCGAATTCTCCATTTTGAATCTTTCCTTTTTCGTTTCAGCATGGTTGAAGATCTTAACCTTCCGGACGGTGTAACGATACCAGGATGGTATAGGAGGTTATTAGAGGCTAGGGCCGCTGCAGGTCCAGCCAATGTTCCTCCACCACCAGTTGCACCCGCTCCTCCTCCTCCTCCTCGCGCTGATACTTTTGCAAAGACGTGCAAGGAATTTAAGGCTATGGGTGGAAACCTTTTCAAGGGTCAGAAACGTTTGTGGAAGCTAGAGATTGGCTTAGGGAGGTGAAAGAATTGCTAGAAATCTTTGAAGTAGAAGAAGGGAGGAAAGTCAAATTAGCAGCTTGGTTAATGAAGGGAGAGGCCTCGTTTTGGTGGGAGGTCACTAATGGGGAGCGTCCTGTTGATTCTTGGGCGGATTTCAGACGTAGGTTTGAGGCAAAGTTTCTCTCAAGGGCAAAAGAGAATCTATATATGGAAAGGTTCTTGACATTAAAGCAAGGAAGCTCATCAGTGAAAGAATATGTCAACAAATTTAATCAGTTAGCAAGGTTTGGCTTGGACTTAGTAAACACGCCAGAGAAGAAGGCTCTGAGGTTCGTTAATGGATTGAATGAACCATTGCAAGGGTTGGCTATGACCCACATCCCTATGGGGGCCACCTTTGAGAAGCTAGTAAACAAGGCACTCATGCACGAGGAGAAAGGCACTAAAGCTGATAAGGCACCCGAGAAGAAAGGGGATCAGAAGAAACCACAACAGCAAAACAAGAAGGGTGGTAAAGACAATAATGGCAAGGGAAAGAAGAAATGCTTTAACTGTAGGACACCAGGCCATCTCAGCAAGGATTGCCGAAAGAAAAAGAAGACTGGCTGTTTTCATTGTGGCGAAGCGGGACATCTAGTGAAGGACTGCCCAAAGAAGGGGCAGAGGGCAGGGACTACCTCGGGAGGACTGGTGCAGGCTCTTATGGCACCAGGGAAGGCAAGGGGACAAGTTTAGGCTCTCACGGTCCCACCGCTGCAAGAACGAGGTAGAACCATTTCTGTTGAAAGCTTAGTTTTTCTGTTTGATCATCCTGTCCGTACCTTATTTGATTCGGGCGCATCGCATTCGTTTATCTCTACACCATTAGTTGAATCACTGCACTTAAACACCAGTTTAGTGGAGGATCCCTTAGTTGTTTTGAATCCAATTGGGGGCTCAGCTTATTTGTCCATGATGTGTTTGGATTTGAAAATTTCTATACTTAACGTTGAGTTTAGATGTGATGCTTATGTTTTGGGATTCACGGGCTATGGCTAATTTTAGGAATGGATTGGTTATCCAGAAATGGGGCCGTTCTTGATTGTGATAGGAGAGTAGTTAGGCTCGTGACTTGCCTTGGCAACACTCTCGAAATCTTTTGTAATCCCATAAATTCCATTATGCTAAGTTATGTATAATCGCTTGACGCATCTGAGGAAAATCTACGATCTGTTAGAGTGGTCCGAGAATACTCGGATGTGTTTGAGGAGGTGAAGGGCTTGCCTCCGAAGCGGGAGATAGATTTCCGAATATATCTTGTGGATAATGCAAAACCGGTATCTTTTCCAGTACGCTACATGGCTCTACGTGAAAGGAGGGAACTCAATAAGCAAGTAAAGGAGTTGCTTGAGAAGGGGTTCATAAGACGAAGTATATCGGAGTGGGGTGCTCCAGTAGTATTTGCCACGAAGGCGGATGGGTCCCTTAGACTTTTTGTGGACTATAGAGAACTTAATAAGCTTACTAAGAAGAACAGACACCCATTGCCGAGGATTGACGATCTCTTCGATCAGTTAGTTGGCGCCTCAGTGTTTTCGCAGTTGGACTTAGCCACTGGTTTCCATCAGTTGAGAGTGGCTGAGGATAGCATTGACAAGACTGCCTTTAGGACTCTGGACGGTTTCTATGAATGGTTGGTGATGGCCTTCAGTTTGACAAACGCCCCCGCATACTTTGTTGATTTGATGAGTAGGGTGTTTAGGGAGTACCTTAACAAATTCATGGTAGTCTTTGTAGACGACATCCTGATCTTTTCTAAGGGTGAAGAAGAGCATGCCCTACATCGTAGGGAAGTGTTGGAGACCCTACGAGCGCATAATCTTAAAGCTAAATTTTCTAAGTGTCACTTCTGGAGGAAGGAAGTACGATTCTTAGGGCACGTGGTTTCCAAAGAAGGGATAGCTGTGGATCCCGCGAAGGTGGTGGCCATCCAAGATTGGAAGGCCCCTAAAAATGCTACCGAAGTAAGAAGTTTCTTGGGGTTGGCTGGCTACTATAGGAAGTTTATCAAAGACTTCGCAAAGATATCAGCTCCATTGACACGCCTGACGAAGAAGAACCTAGTCTTCGCATGGGACGTAGATTGTGATGATGTGTTCCAACGTTTGAAGAGAGCTTTGACTTCAGCCCCAGTCTTAGTATTGCTAGACGGGAGTAAGCCGTTTACCATTTATACTGACGCTTGTGGGACAGGACTAGGCGCAGTCTTAATGCAAGAGGGAAGGGTAACAGCCTATGGTGGAAGGCAGTTAAGGGTGCATGAAAGAAATTACCCCACGCATGACCTAGAGTTGGCCGCTATTGTTTTCGCGCTTAAGTCTTGGCGTCATTATCTTCTTGGTGAGAAATTCGAATTATTCACTGACCACAAATCTTTAAAATACTTGTTCTCTCAGAAGGACTTGAAATTAAGGCAGCAAAGGTGGATGGAGTTCTTAGCATCCTACGACTTCGAGATAGCATATACCCCTGGCAAGGGTAACGTAGTGGCAGATGCCTTAAGTCGAAAAAGATTATCCTTAAGTCCTTTGTTTGTTGAGCGGCGAAGTTTAGAGTTCATTTCTACGTTTGACTTTACACCTTCCGTTGACTTTGTACTCCGTTTGCTAGCATCCTTGGTGGTCAGACCTACGCTTTTGTGACGGATTGGCGAGGCACAGCGAGACGACCCACGGTTGGTTGAGTTAGTAGAAAAGCTCAAAGGAGGGGAGTCATCAAGCCATCTCCGTAGGTATACCCTAGATGATAAGGGTTGGTTACATAGGGATAGTAGACTTTGTGTACCTCGAGACGAAGGTTTGAGGAAGGCTATTCTTGACGAAGCACATCGTTCGAAGATGACCATTCATCCCGGCGGGGACAAGATGTACAAAGACATGAAGCGAGTTTTCTTTTGGGCCAGCATGAAGAAAGATGTGGCTGAGTATGTCGCTAGATGCTTGGTGTGCCAACAAGTAAAAGCGGAGCAAAAGAAACCCGGTGGGTTGCTTCACCCATTGGAGGTTCCACAATGGAAGTGGGAGAGTGTCTCGATGGACTTTGTGGACGGATTACCGCGATCAAGGAAGGGTAATACGGGGATTTGGGTTATAGTAGATAGACTTACTAAGAGCGCCCATTTCATTCCCGTGAAGAGTAAGTGGACTGCTTCATGGTTAGCTTCTGTGTACGTCCGAGAAATAGTTCGTTTACATGGTGTTCCTTCTAGCATAGTGAGCGACCGCGATCCTATTTTCACTAGCGAATTTTGGAGAAGCTTGCAAGAGGCGGTAGGGACTCAGTTATGTTTGAGCACCGCGTATCATCCTCAGACGGACGGCCAGACCGAGAGGGTGAATCGCATTCTAGAGGATCTTTTGAGGCTATGTATCCTAGACTTTGGGGGTACATGGGAAGAGCATCTTCCATTGGTAGAGTTCGAATATAATAACAACTTTCAGTCCAGCATTGGCATGGCACCTTTCGAAGATCTTTATGGACGACCTTGTCGTTCACCTGCATGTTGGTGGGAATCTACGGATAAGATCTTACTTGGGCCCGATATGATTAGGGAGACTTCGGAGAAGATCGACTTGATTCGAAGGAGGATGAAAGCAGCGCAAGATAGACAGAAATCTTATGCGGATAAGAGGAGGACAGATCTTGAGTTTGAAGTTGGGGACATGGTCTTTATCAAAGTGTCTCCATTACGGAACATTGTTCGCTTTGGGTTCGTTGGGAAATTAGCACCAAGGTTCGTAGGGCCGTTTCCTATTAAGGAAAGGATTGGGCAGATGGCATACAGAGTAGAGTTGCCTGAGAGACTTAGTGGTGTACACGACGTATTCCATGTGTCACATTTGAGGAAGTGCTTGCACGAGACCGCGGAAGTGGTAGAGCCGAGCTTCCTTAGAGAGGTGGAGATAGAGCGTGATGTGACGATCCGACGAGCTCATACATGTATTCTTGGGTCGGAGATTAAGAAGCTGAGAAATCGAGAGGTCAGACTAGTCAAAGTACAATGGGGAGATGATGAGAGCAACACTGCTTGGGAGACGGAAGAGAAGATGCGTTCGTTGCACCCTTTTCTTTTTGAGGGTATGTCTTTTAAATTTCTCCTTTATCGCTTATCTTGTACTTATCTTACCTTTAGAGTATCCTCTCGCTAGTATCTTTGACCTTTAGTTAGGATCATCCTATGGTTGAAACATGTGTTTGAGACATGTTATGTATAATGGATGCAAAGTGGATGCAAGTGTTTGCTAGTGGTTGCTCGTGGACGCATATACACACACTATTAGGCACTAGATCGGCTCAGTCACTTCATACTGCATAATGCATATAAATGGCTGTATTTAGTAAAATGGATGTATAAAGGTTGTGCTATCATATGGATACCGCATTTTGGTGAATGGTTGTGCACGCATGTAGAAATAATATGTATCGATAGGGCTCTTTCGCATACATAATGGACGCATGGCACTATCATGATTTGCATTAAGGAGGTCAACTGAATCAGTGGACCGCCTGATTTTGCATTAGATATGGACATATACACACACTGTGCATTTAAACATGAAAGCATTAGAAGTCTATAAGGACAATGGATGCATGTGCTTGATGGTTGAGTAGATGGATGATTGAATGTTAGGATATACATTCTTCTTGACTTGAAGATTTCGGGGTCGAAATCCTTTAAGAAGGGGAGAATGTAACACCCCGTAATTCTATTAATATTAATATTCACAAACTAAAGAATAACTAATCTCAGACGTGAGAATTGTGGGAAACGGGTTGTGCCATTGTGTTCGTCTCGGAATTCTGGTTGAAATAGAGTCCGAGTTTGCGTGAATTACAGTTTGTATGAAGAAGTTATGGCCATCAGAAGTTTCGGAAAATTCAAAACAGATTTCAGAAATTTAAAATTCAAAAATTCGAAGTCAAACAGGCTAGGCGGGAAAATTCCCGCCCAGCACCCCAGGTCGACTGGGGAGTCGACCCCCCCGGGTTGACTGGGTAGTCGACTGGGCAGTCGACCTGGGTGTCGACCTGTCCAGGCGGCTAGGGTTTTGACTGAGTCCAATCTTGAGCTGTTGATGTGTCTTTAGGGTTGAGTTGGCAAATTAAACGGTTCAGTTTAGTTCTGAGTTGATCTGACGGTTTAAATAAATCCTAAACTCTATAAATACCTAGGTAGTCTCTCACTCTAACTCACATGAAAAATAGAATAGCTACCGTCATACCGCCGCCATAGAACTCAGTGTAGCCGCCGCCAACTAAGAAGGAAGAAAGCTAATCAAACCCTAATTCTACTCAACTCTAAAGCAAATCAAGGCTCTCTTTCTCTTCTAATTGTGAGTATGATGATCTTAACAAGATTATTATTAAACTAATTAGATTAAGTTATGAATGGATTATAAGTGAATGATGTGAATTGTCATATATGTTGTTGTAAACCTTATGCTATCATGTATGTTGTGAATCCTATGTTATGTGATGATGATATCCTATATGTTGTAAATCATGCTATGATGATATTGTATAGGTTGTAGTTTTCTATGCTAAATTGTGATAAATCATACATGTTATAAAGTCATGATGTTATTATCTATGCTAATTAGTTCATGTTAATCAAGTCATAAGGTTGATATTATTTGGGCTATGTTGATGACAAATCATATATGCAAGTTTAGATTGATTAGTGAAGATTATGAACATATGCCATGACATCTATTTAGATCTAGAATTATGCTATGACATATGTGAATTCTATGTATTAGATGCTAGTTCACACCATCATTATGTCGCATAAAACCCCATATGCAAGTTTATACATGAATTTGGGTTATGATCATATCATGTAAATTGTGACATTTAACAAGTTGACACCTTTAGATCCTTAACATGTGTAGTTTATGCAAGTTTCACCCCTATTATGATTGGATTATTTTATTTGTCTATATGTTGTGATAATTTATCTTTGTGCTATGAGTTAGACTATTCGAGTCTAACGTATATTCTGCGTTGAATAAGCGAACGTATAACGTGGGGTAGGGGTAATATTAAGGATTTAATATTAAGAAGTTGGGGTGCAATTGATATGATTTTGCATGCCATGAGTGGATGGCCATAATTGAGTCAATTATGGACATCATTAAAATTGGAGTTAATTAATAATTTGAGTAGGAATTATTAAAACTGGGGTAAAAGATTATAAGTGATAATCAATGCTTAGGACACGAGGTTGGACTCGTTTGTGACGTAAACCTGCCCGGACCCGCCCGGCAAAATCCAGTGGTCACAAATGTCAGCCCAATGTGAGAGGTCCTAGGCCCAAACTAAAGCATAACAGTTGTAAAGACACGAGGTTAGACTCTTTTATGGTGTAAGACTACCCGGACCCGCCCGGCAAATCCAGCTGCCATAAATGCCAGTCTAATGTGAGAGGTCTTTATGAGGTTATGGCCTGAATGAATTAAGAAATACTTAACCAGATAAACATGTAAGGTGGGACATGGGGGTTAAGTAGGTGCCTTGGGTGGCATGAGGAATCTAGTGGGTGCCCTTAGTGGCATGTGAAATACGATTAGTAAGACTTAACCAAACACACATGTAAATGAACATGACTAAGAGGGTTAAGTGGTATGTACTAGTGGACAAGCTTAGGTGGGTAGCTTGTGGGGGCCCATTTCAACCAGTATCCCAAACGTATCTTTGTGGGCTCGACCCAAGTCGAGGACGGGACACACATGCTGAGTTTGAATATAAGAGGCCAAAACGGGGGAGCGGTGGCAACGCAAGTCCAACGGGTTTCATATGCGTGTGTGGACCCGGGCTGGTAGGTAAGACGTTGTTGCATCGTGTAGGTATAAGCCGTGCATTCTCAAGTTGTATCGGGTTGCCACTTTAGGGGAGTGATACACTCCACTGTGGGGCCAGCACGGGTATCTACGAGTAGGGAGCTGACTGAAAGTGGGTAGTGGGGTACACCTAGTGGAGATAGGGGCAGACGGCACCTATGTAGTCAGCTAGGGGTACACAAGGCTATTTATATAGTTTCTGTGTGAAGCAAGTGGGATCAACTTTGAGGGTGACTGGTGTGGTGCAGTGTAGTAATTATTCATTAGAAATTAGGTGTGCCTTTAACGTTATCTTAAACGTTATCTTTATATGCTCTTCCATACCTAATAGTTCATAGACATTTACTTGTCTTCCAGCTTATGCCTTAGTCTAGTTATTTTGACAATAGTATTGTTAGAATTATCATACTCGCTAGACTTTATGTCTAACCCCCTCCATTTCTATCCTTTTTCCCCCTCCAGGTCCTCAGGTTGGGCCCAGCTCTAGTGGAGTTTGATTGGATTGCTTTATCTCTCTTGGAAAGCTTGGACCGTTGTAGTAAAGTCCAGCTTGTTATCTTCTTTAATGGCTATTTATGTTTTGGGGTTATGTATTTTGTTTTATCAAGATGGATATTGTACTTGACTCTGATTTATGGTTTTATGATGTAACAAACATGTTTAAATTCCACTGCAATAAAATGAAGTTTTAGATTTCCAAGTACCACTTATTATCTATCTTGTTGTAATTTTTCTATTCTATATTCACTTAAAACCTCCATGGAAGTTAATGCATTCCCTTTGTGAGTGACATTAATGGACGTGGGGTGTTACAACAGCGGAACGAATAAAATATATTAAATAACATAACTTTTGAAATAAAAATCAGTAACTGTATATACATACCATTATCAGAGCACAACAGTTATTCCTGGAACAGTTATAAACACCTGTTTCCAGATACAACATAGTACACAGCGGAAATATGATAGTCTATAGCTAACTGGTGAAGCCTCCTACTTCCATCTCTTCCAAGTGAATCTGAAAAATCCCGACTACTTGACTGCCCGTACAAACTTGGACACCCAAGAGTTTAGGGAAAACAAAAACAAAATAAACTCTGGGTCAGTCATGGGACTGGTGTGAGTAAACTCCAATCATTTGTTTAACTAAAAATAATCCTTTCGAAAGAAAGGATAATAGTAAGACCGATCCACACATTAACATGGACTGCTTTTACCTTACTATAACCCAAAACACTTTGATACGAAAATCCAGTGATATTATAATAGTGTCTAAATCAAATAAATAACAATCTAGCGGAACACTTGCATCTCACGCTCCATATATAATATAAAATCAAAAACCATAGGGCGCTTATTGGAGATTGGATTCCAACTATGACAAGGTATGGAACCACCTGCCGATAGTGTATCTCTAGAGGGGAATACACTGGGTTCAATAAGAACATCTTGCAACCCGGCCCACACATGACCGACCACTCATTTCGCTTGAGTGTATCGAATGTATATCACCAATGGTTGGGATCAGCAACTGTTTCCCGAAAGGGATAGCATCGATAGATTAAAGAAGCAATTGGAATTTCTCTAGATAGGTGATTATACATCCTAGTGGGAGCGACCCACATAGCCATGCTGCCTGCCTGATTTTTGTCATTTCCAGGTTGTTGAGGCCTGAGGCTACGATTACTTTCCATTCATTGATAGCATAATCACTTTGAATGCCACATTGTCAGATCCGTTAATCACTAATTGATTTGCACAAATATATTCTGGATATTATGCTAAGAGAATAAATTCTCTGCCACTATATATATTTATACAGATCAACCTATGTGATCACTGGAAATACTTTGTCAGACACTCATTCATACACGTTCATTCTGGGACTGAACGAAACCGGAGGCATGATTTCTATTAATAGAAAAAGTCCTTACACTTTACACCGTCTTCGATTATCTTCATATAATCTGATTTGCAATGCTACTGCCAATAAAAAGTGGTTTACGGATAATAATCCAACCGGTCTCTCCATATTGACAACGATATTGGCAAATACTTCGATAGTCAGTTATTTAACTATCAAAGAAAAATAAACAAACATTACAACCATCAAACAAATCATTAGGCCCATTAATTAATATTTCATTAATTAAATCACTTCTTCATTTCCTTATCGATATTCGTTAACACAATATTTTCGACAATCATCTTGGCCCTTTTCGCTATTTGGAAAACATTTCCATATATCACCTCCTTTTATTTTCAGTAAGTAGAAAATATATTCTATTTATAATTGGAAAATATTCCAATTACTTATCTCTTACACAACCATTCATTTTAAGACTTAGGAAATATTTATAATCATATTTCCAAAATTTCACTTACTTGGGTTAAAACGAATGTTGTGTAAAACATAGTTATGACAACCCAAAACATTGCATTCAACTAACTCTTATTCAAACATTCCTCTTCGAGACTGGATCTTGCTATTTATCGGTTAAAAACGAAATCAATCAAGTTGGGGTATAACTACCTCTCAGACCTTGACTGAAAACATCATCAACTTCAAAACGAACAAGAACACTTACCTCGAATAATTAACATCATATAAAATCAATTCCCCAATTTTAAAATGTATATACATTTCTCTTTCTATTTCCAGATTATCGATTTCCTTTTTGTTTATAATATACTATTTTTATGTTCGTTCCCTTACGGATTCTATATATATTGATACATAGATTTCTAATTATCAAATTATCTTAAAAATATTCTAACTCCTTAAATTTCTGGGAAATTTCGCCATAACCTCCTTTGTATCGGCAAATAGTTCAAACCTCAACTCACCTCTCTAGGCCCTTTCCATTCAAAAAGAAAATCAAAAAGCCAAGTGGCTTGCCGATTCGGCGCATAAAAACTCATATGGAATTTAAATGTTTACCTTTTTGTCGGGCACACAAATTATAATCTTCGTATACCTCATATACTTCATTCCATACCTTTCTAACACATATGTGTCCATTTCTAATTTATTTCAACTCAATCCGGTCATTTGTAACTCAACTCGCTAATTAATCTTTTTATTAGCCCTTTTGCCCATTCCACTTTATATTTGAACATATCATGTTTAATTATCATTTTATCTTGCTTATAAATTAACTTAATTCCATTTTGACTCAAGTTCCATATTCGATTTCGAATAAAAATTCTCAAATCTCCTTTACTTATTCAAAGTCCATTTTCATATCGAATTTCGATTAACTAATTATTATTCAAATTAGTTAGTTTTATTCAACAACTAAAAATCTGATTTTTGTCTCAATAATTGTTTTACTTACTTCACTGGAGTTCATATTTATTTTATATCTCCAGTCTGAATTTTTCTAATGGCAACTCAGATTTTATTTCTTTAAAATCCTTTTATTTATTTAAATAAACCTTATGGTTTTATAATGGTTCTGGCGCTGTTATCTGAAAATTTGATTTTTTACATAACTCAAAATCTATAAGACAAAATCCAGATTTTTCTCTTCCATTAGAAAACTATTATTCAATCGGTCCTGACAGTTCTTGTTCCAAAGAATTCCGACTTAAATTGAGTTCCATATAATCAATTGAAGTTCGAGACGCCAATTTACGAACTGCCGTGCTGCGGCGAGTTCGTTTTAATTATATTTATATATATAAACTTTTAAACTTCATTTAAAATAAATTCAACTCCATTCTAATATATTTTTAATATATATCAAACCAACTTTCACTATTCAACTCAATAATTTTGATTATCTATAATCGCTGATTTTTCCTTACCCGGTTATACATTTATTTATATTCGATTTGTTATTTTAAATCCCAATTCCTTTTATAAATAAATTATAAAATTCGGTATAATTGAATTCCAATTATAACTCCTTTGGATTTTGTCAATTCAGTTAATATTCTAAATCCCGGAATATAATCAATTATTCAATTTTCAAAACGTTTTCCAATTTCACTTTTTAAATTCTTTCTTGAATTTAAACTTCTAAATTATCCAATGACAATTTATTTCCCTTTTTTTATAAACATTGTTTATAAATTTATTTTTCTTTTTTTATATATTAAAACAAGTTTCCCATTTCAAATTCCCTTTGAAATCCAACTCCTTTTAGATTCTGAATTCCAGAATAAAAACCGATGTTTCCTTTTTAAAAATGATTTCAACTTTCTATTTTTAAATTCCAACTTGAATTTAAAACTTCAAATTATCTAATGAAAATTATCTCCCCTTACTTATAAATATCGTTTATAAATTTCCTTTCCTTGTTTTATATATACTAAAACAAGTTCTCATTTCAAAACCCTTTGAAATTACAATTTCTACTTTGGAAAAATAAATTTCCCTTTTATAATTCACACTTGTATTTACAATTTCCCAATTATCCATTGATAATTCATTTCTCTTTATTTACAAACAACGTTTATAAATTTACTTCAATTTCCTGTATTTTTTAATTTATAAACACCATTTATAAATTCAACCCTTGTTTATATTTTTCAAAATAAGTAAATATTTCTTAGCCCATTCGAAATTCAAATTCTATTTTAGAAAAATAGAATTTTCCTTTTAAATCTAAAAATCCCTTTTTTCACACTATTTTTATAAATTACCATTTAGGCCCAGTGATATTTCAACCAATCAAAATCACCCAATTATCTATCACCAATTTTCAAACACATCATATATGACAATGTATATGGAAGCAAACAAACAATACTATTTTTGTGGAATCCAGTTGGATCCCTCCAACCTGTTTTCCTGCATCCACAGACATTAGTCAACATAAATAATACCCATCCTGCTTCGTGGCAGGATATCGCGGTATGAAGGTCATCCACTATCATAGCATGGGGCGTATAGGGTCATCCGCTAATGATACCGCGGGCATCCGCTAATGGTACTGCGGGAATCCAATCACCAATATATATAATTACCACAAACACCAATCCTATATAACTAATATATATTTAATAACCACAATATTATTTCAATGCAATCAAACAACCAACAAATTATTTTTAACGATAAAAATAATTTAAATAGAATTCTTGAGTGCGAATTACTCACCGTGATTTATTTGCTGAATATCCAATGAAGCCAATTTTATAGATTTCAGAGTGATCTCTCCCACCGTCTGTTTCCCAGTGTAAAACAATAATAAAATTTCAGTTATTGAATTATACTTATTTAATTTAATTAACTACTCATGTGTAAATTAAATTCCAATTTAAACCTTAACTGATTTGTCTACATATATTATTTCTTTCCTAACTGCTTGGTTTTGAACAACTATTGATTTTGACTTTAGATATTTCACTTGTCTAAATTTAAAATCTTCTATAATAATTCAGTAACTAAATCTTCCCTTTTAGTTCCAAATTCTAGATAATAGTTAAGGTCATTTTCTTTCACCTTAACAGTATTCTGAATTTTAGCTAATCAAAATTTAAAATTATATACCTTAATTACTTTGAATTAATTTAAACATCAACAGTTTTAACTTAACATCAAATGTATGCAGAAATTACCTTTTCCAAATTAAATTCAAAACCTGGCAGACCATAGCTGCAGCCAGTAACAATCCAACTCCTTGTCCAGCTGAATCGCAACCTTCAAATGACAGGCCTACATTTACCATTTTCCGAAATAAACAAATCTGAACTCTCCCACATCCATTTCAACTTGTACTCCATCTTACCGCTGAAACCCCCATTTCGAATCCAACCCATTCCTGTTTCCTCATCACCATACATGTCTACTTCATTCACTATAAACCATTCATCACCCAGTCGCTAATCAAAACTGACATCACCAACTAGTTCACCAATACAAACTTAACCCGACTATCCCCTTGACAACAAACTCGAGTCACCCTTCATCATCGTGACCTCGTGCTATAGCCAGAAATGGAGCGACATATTTTTTCTCAAAAAGTCTCGAAGCTTAGGTATCTGAACCCTCTTGCTACTTAAGGACCAACATCACACCCATTTAATCCGTCTTTTCCTCAAACTCCAATTGCAGGCAGACCTTAGCTCGTTGTTGTTCGTGCTCCGAACCGCACGCATCAGACTTTCGAGGAAGTAAAGATATGGAAAACCCTCGATTTACCTTTTGAAGCTCACGATCTTCCTCTTTTTTCCACTAAAATCGATTTGTAATTTTCATTTTGAAGGGGCCATTTTTTTAGCGTTCTGAAGCTTTTCGATTTTGATTTTGAAGAAAGAGAAATAAATGAAAGGTGGAAGTCGCGAATTTATAGGGGATGATTACTTAACAATAAAGGAATTAGCTCTGCGTGAGGTACACTATAGAAGATAGGTAAAGTACCATAAATAAATTCGATTTGACTTTAATTAAATGTGATTAGAAATAAAGAGATCTTTATTATTTTTAAATTGATTCTGATTTGATTTTCGATTTGATTTTGATCTTATCCATTACAAATATCTCGGGGTTCACATTTAAAAATCGTGAACCACTATTTTAACGTACTTACTGACGTCTCAATATTATTGCATTATTCTGAACTGAACTGAATATATTTTGATATTTAATTTCAACGTATATACCATATTAAATTAATATAATTTAAATTCAGAACTAATCAATTTGCTGGTAATAAATTATTTTTATTATCGTCTATATTCAAACAGAATTTGTACTGGTCATCTGAATTTTTTTAACTCCGTATTTAACTTTGATTTTCAACTATATTTCGTATTTCGATAATTTAATATATTTGATAATAAATCGAAATCGATATTTAAACCAATAACATAAATATAAAAATTCAAGTATATTATCAAATAAATATTTAAAACGATATTAAATATTTAAAATAAGTGGATCAAAAATCAGGGTCGTTACATTAAGTGATTACCAGGCTAACTCTGGAAGGTTCTGCCACTTCCAGAATCAACCCAATCACAATACAAACGAATGTAGACATTTGAGAAACTTGATTGAGGAGTTTATTCGAAAGAATAGGATGCAACAGTATGTGAAGAATCCACAAGCCTCAAACTCTACTCCAGCTATTCAAGAGCATATTGCACCTACTTGTCAATTCGGTCTAAGTGACACAGCTCCAGCGTAGACTAATGCAAGGCCGATGATTAACTAACAACCATTAGCGACACTCTAACACCAAAGGCTTGGGATAGAAATCATCTTCGTCACTACTTTACTTGATGTTATATTCAAAATTTCTTGTAAAAAGTCTGTAATGTTTACAAGCATTGTACTGAGCACTAGCTTTATGAATATAAGCATGCCTGCCTAAATCAATTTTTTATTTGCAAAATTTTCGTTAATTCAAAATTTTCTTAAAGATGACCTTATATTGCAGGTTATCCGAAAAGCGCTTGTTCTGCAACGGCCCGGAAAATTCGATGCTCGAATTTCCAATAATAACACAAAATCTTGTATTACTTGTCAAAAACCCAAGTATCGAAAAACACTGACTGTTAATAAAAAGAAGTTAGAGGGTGAGAAGAGTAAGAAAGAAATATTAGAATAGAAGAATAAGAACATCAGAATCTCATAACGGAACGAATAAAGTATAATATAATGTTTTATACAAAAAGAAATTATATATTACAACATCAAAGTTATACATACAAATCAATACAAGAAACAACAGAATAACTAGTACTAGAAAATATGGCTATACGTCTCAAATCCAGCTCCTCTTCTAAAACTCCAAGCGATACCTAACTGATAATATACTCGGTCTGACCCGAGCACATTTGAAGCAACAAAATTCACCCAGATCGGTCTGGAATAATTTCAGTGATAAGTTCACATGGCAAACAACTGGCTTAACTTTAAAAATCCTTTTTGAAAGAAAATGATAAATAGTAACACCAGCCCACACATAAACACGAACGGTTTTTACTGTAACACCCCGACATTAAAGAGTACAAATTAAAAAATAAATAATTTAATATTAAGAATTAAAGGAAACTAATTACGTCCATCTTGAAATTCTGGTCAGGATAGACACCTAGTTTGCGTAAAACGAATAACATATGAAGAAGTTACGAACGATAAAAAGTTGAAAATTAGAACCAGGTATAACTGGCGCACTTGCCAAGTGCGTCAATGCAATTTTGCACTGGCGCACCTGTAAAGTTCGCCCAGAACAGTTTCTAGGTATTCAGGCCTTTTTCGAGTAAGTGACGACCTATGGCCTGACCCAATTCCATTAAGGCTGAGGTGGCATCCGAATTCTGTAGCCCATCAGCTATAAATATATCTCATATCCTTTGTTTTCTTCACAAAGAAACAATGGTGGCCAGACTCTACTGGATTTTGAACTGAACTAGTGTCTCTTATCTTCTACTATCAATTAGAGAAAATCAAATTCTGAGATTCAAGCATAGACTCAACACCTTTTCTATCATCTTAGCAATCTAGTCACAGTGAGTTCTAGTTGCTTTTAGGTTTAGATAAATAATTGTGAATTATGAAAGACTGTGATTTGGATATGTTGTAAATTTAAAATCTATGGTATTGTTAGATCTTATGCTATGCCATGATAGATCTATTTCTCTAGATCTAATTCAATCATGACTGTTCTACTATGTTATTATTATGGATCTTGGTTTGTAATTTTTATATGCTATGATGCTGATGTGTATAGATCTACTTTATGTGATCTAAAATGTAACCTTATGATTCATGTTAGATCAATTTTATGTGATCTAAATTGTCCCCTTATGATTCATGTTAGATCTATTTTATGTGATCTAAATTGTCACCTTATGATTCATGTTAGATCTATTTTATGTGATCTAAATTGTCGTTCTATGTTACCATGTTAGATTTAAATCGATTGGACATCTAAATTGCTAATTTAGATATTGTGACTTCGTAGTTCATCATTTTTATGCCCACCTTGTTATGATGACAATTTCATGTCCATGCTAGAATGTATGTTCACCTTATTATCATACTTGTTAATGTTTATGCCAAGATGATCATTTTAGTTATATTCCCATTATTTTCCCTATTATCGTTTATGACTAGGCTATTGTCTAGCCTAGGCATGTTGCCAATTTTGTGAGGGCACTATTTAAGGAACGGAGGAAAAGGGTTAAAAATGGCATAATTTGAATATGAACATTTTTTGATATGTAATTCAAGTTATTGGGTAAAATAGGTGTTGATATCTATAAAAGGAAAGGATTAATTAATTGGTAAATTAATTAAAAATGGCGTAATTTGAATATGAACATTTATGGACATGTACTTCAAATTATTGGGAAAAATAGATACTGACACCTATAAAAGGAAAGGATTAATTAATTGATTAATTAATTAAAAATGGAATGTTTAGTAATTACAATTAGGAATTGTAATTGTACTTATGACACGAGGTTAGGTTGCATTAGTGGTGGAAGTCTGCCCGGAAAGGAATAATTAATTGATTAATTATTTAAAAATGGAATGTCTAGTAATTACAATTAAGAATTGTAATTGAACTTATGACATGAGGTTATGTTGCATTAGTGGTGGAAGTCTGCCGGGACCCGACCGACATATCCAGCAACCACTAATGTTGAACCTAATATGTGAGGTCTAAGCATGTAAATACGAATCGGGCTATGACACGAGGTTAGGCACAACTGTGGAATAAGTTTGCCTGGACCCAACCGACATATCCAACATCCACATGTTCTAGGCCTAATGTGGGAGGTCTGGCCCATTATGATACCATAAATGGACATGGTAGTTAGAATTGGACTACTTAACCTAAGTTAATCCATAGGGATTGTGTAACAACCCGAATTTTAATAACATGTTGAAACAAGAAACCAGGGTATAATTAAATTTTAAAATAAGAATCAAGGGAAACGGGTTACGCCATTGCGTTCGTCTTGGAATTCTGCTTGAAATAGAGTCCGAGTTTGCGTAAAACGGATACCGTACGAAGAAGATATGGACAAACGAAGTTAGGCAGAAAAACCAGAAACCGGCCAGAATGCACTGGCGCACTTGGGTAGTGCGCCAGAACAAAATTGCACTGGCGCACTTGGGAAGTGCACCCATGCAATTTTGCATTGGCGCACTTGGCAGGTGCGCCCAGGACGAGCAGAAACCTGCTGGTCAGGCCCTGGCTGGCCTGGTCGGGTTCTGGTCGAATTTTTGAGCTCTGGTGTGTCATTAGGGCTAACTTGTCACTTTCTGATTGGCTTCTCTTGAGATGGATGACATTGATTAACTCTAGCTTCATCGACGGCTCTAATTAGTTTGAAACCCTATATAAACAGCCCCCTAGCCTCATTCTCTTTACACCATTCTTCTCTAACCTTATGCTGCTCAAACTCTTGATGATCATGGCTTCTCCTTCTTCCTCTAAATTAAATTAAATTAAAAATAAAACGCGAAGATTATTTCTTGAAGACTACGGCTAGGAATTGGGGATTTTCTTCTACAATCAAGACTCAACGATTCAGCCATTCAACGACAAACTTCTAGACTTGACTTCTACATCTTTGTTAGACCACGATCTGTAAGTTCAAGTTACTTTTAGATAAAAGCTGTAAACTTAATATCCATGTTGTAAATTGGAATTGGATCTATGTATGGTAATTGATTCATATCTATTCTTGTTCATCTTGGATCTTGACTTTCGTGAATATTGCTTTGGGCCTATTCATGTTGTAAATCAAACTCTCTCATGTCTATAACCTTAACATGTCTATGACGTTGAAACTATTGTTAATGGCCAAGGACTATGACTGTGAATATAAGACTACGCCTGTGCCTATGACTGAGAACATAAGACTATGCCTATGACTGTGAACGTAAGACTATGCCTATGCCTATGACGGTGAACATAAGACTATTGCCTATGACTATGACAAGGACAATGGTGGCTAATCACCTATGACTCTTGACTATGAGAATTATTACCTATAATTACGAATATAAGGCTATTATCTATGACCATGACTTTGAAACTATTACTGTTAATTGCCTATGACTATTTGCCTAGAACTATTTTGGATAATTATCCATGACTATTGTGATTAATCGCTTATGGTTCATAATTATGAGATTTCTGCCTATGACCATGACTACGACTACAGGGGTTAATTGCCTAAGACTATTATAGTTGATTGTTCATGCCCATAGTTGAATCCCATGTTGTACACCGAATTTGCAGTTGTTGGATCTCATACCTAGGGTGTGACTTGCTTAGTTTATTCGCTATTATGTACACCAAAGCCATTGGATCCATTATCCTTATATTTGGCTTGCTCTTGCATGCCTATTCTTTTGTGTCAACTTTTATCATGACTATTACCTTATCTTGCAAGATTTGAAATCCTATATGCTAGTGATGTTGTAACCAATTATCTCAGGTCATATCATGCTAGTCTTGTAATCCCTTTTATCCCTTTATGCTCATCCCTTTTGCCTAACATAGTTTTGATGTTATTCGCTTTATTTCGGGATTTGGATTTATTTGTAGTATAGATCGATTCACGTTTACGTGCGATGGGAATACGATTTGGGTAGATTAGGCAAAACATGAATTGGTTATGAACATGATAATAGGAAAAACTTGAAACATGAACATTGTTATAACTTGAATCTGGATGTGGGCATGAAACTTATCCTTGAAACTTGACACGAACTTGACATGAATCTTGAACATGGACATGGCACTAGAATGAACTTGAAAATGGCCAACTCGAGGTTGGGTTGAGTTTGCAGTGTAATTCTGCCCGGAACCGCCCGACAAATCTAGTTACTGCAAATAATAGGATCCAATGTGGGTAGTTGGTCATATCGCACTTGAAAACCCGTGGTCAGACTGAGTTGTGTGTAATTCTTCCCGGAACCGCCCGGCATATCCAGTGACCACAACAACAGGTCTGATGTGAGAGGTTGGGATGCATTAATGAATTAATGCCACATGATAGGGTTAAGTCATGAACATGTAAGACAACACTTAACCAACTTTATACATGATTCGTAGGTGGGTTAAGTCACAAACTTGAATGACAACACTTAACCAACTTGACATGCTAGACTGATAGGGGTTAAGTCACGAATTTAAATAACAACACTTAACCTATTGGACGGAAACCCTAGTTACGCGGTCCATTTCAGCAGTAACCCACTAGATGTATCATGGTACCCTGGGACTTGGCAGGGTGGGGCACGATTACTGGGCTGATTGTAAGCGACCAAAATGATGGCTGTGTTGGTGCGCCAGTGTAGGTTCAGGCGGGCTATGGTCGTGCACGTGGTCCGGAGTTAAAAAAGCAGGCATTGGGCATCAGTAGGATTATCTTTGCATTCTTGATTCGTGTCGGTGGTTGGCACCATAGGGCTTGATACACCCTATGGTGGACCTAGCACAAGTGACTACATTCGTGATAGGGCCGTATGACACAGAGACACATGACGAGCTAGAACTTGTAGGGATTCGATCGAGTAGTGGATCGTTCCGTTGGACCCAGTAATGGGTCATTCGTGATATTGGGCCAAAGGATCATTTCATGATTAATACAAGACATGGGTTGGGATTCTAATACAGTTGATGCAGCGAACCTTGAATACGTGATGCTATACTTGATTTATATTTGATTTATCATGTTATCTTGGTCTATCTTGCCTATCTTGTCATCATCCATAGGTTTACTTTCAGTTTATACATGTCATGTTACCTTTACTTGTTTTTATGCTGAAAGTCACTAGGACTTACCAGTCTTTATGACTGACCCGTTTTCTTTCGCCTCCTTTTCTTCCGTTTCCCCCCAGGTTCTCAAGGAGGAAACTCTAGCACTTAGCTTGGATTTCGCTTGCTTTCAGCTCATGTACAGTTTGATCTTGAGTTATGCTATGGCTGCATTTCTTCTACCTTTGGGGAATTAAGCTACTTTTGTTGTTTTAAGTCTATGCTTCTTTATTTATGCAAGACAGGATTTGTTGTAATGGAAAATAATGACCTTGGCTATTTGATGTAAAAGGTTTTAACTCTTTTTGAAAGTAATGAAATTTAGCTCTCGAATCTTCCGCTGTTTTATTTATGTTCTGTCTTGTAATATTTCTGTGTTTGTTTACCTCGATAACGCTCCTCCAAAACTAGTGCATTCCCTTTGTGAGTGACCCTAGCGGAGGTGGGGTGTTACAGATTGTATGAACTTAAATCTAAGTTAAGGGTTAAGTAATCATGCTTGGATCAGTTGGAGGGTTAAGTAAATCTTGGGTAGTGGGTAATATTAGTATATATAGGCCCACAAACTTAACTCCATTAAGGTTATGTAATTAAAGACACCTAGTGGTAAATAAAGTTATGTAATTAAAGACACCTTTTAGGGTAAACATAACTTATAGAAGTAATAGGGTTATGTAATTAAAGACACCTATAGTTAAGCATAACCGGTTGGAAGATTATGGGTTATGTATTAAAGACACATGTAGGTAAGCATAACCGGTAGAAATAAATAAGGCTATGTAATTAAAGACACCTAGTGGTATACATAGTCAGTGAAAACCTAGTGGGGGATACAAGACAAAGGGGAAGCTTGTATCATATTGTGTGGGACCCATTTCTGTCAGTAACCCGGAGTAGATATCAAATAAAGTACTCCCTACTAGGCGGAGAAGGGGCACACTTATGGACTGATTGTAAGAGATCCAAACGTGGAGGACGGTGTGGGCGACGCAAAGCGACTGGGCCATATGCGTGCATGAGCCGGGCAGAAGGGGATAAGAAGACCGTGACACCTGTAGATATGGTTGTGCACATTATTATGACGAGGGGTTGCCACTTTAGGAAGTGATACCTCCTACTGTGGGGCCAGCACAAGGTATCTACGAGGGTTAGGGAGCCGATCGATCAGGGTAGTTAGGATACATTTGGACGTATACCAAGTCTACCACCTTATAGTTGAAGGGATCATCTTCTTCTGGATATACCAGTTATAGTGCAGAGTAATCATTAGTGAGGCATGTACATCTTATCTTTCTTACCTTGTCCCTCCTGCCGTTTATGTAGTGATCTCTCTTATCCACTTTATATGCCTATCATGTTACTTTTATTTATCTACTGGCTAAAAGTAACTAGACACGCCAGACTTTATGTCTGGCCCTTTTTGTTTCTCCTTCTTTCTTCCGTTTCTCCCCCAAGTTCTCAGGGAGGAAACACTCAGGCTTAGTCAAGACCCAGACATCATCTTGCTAGGAGCTATTTCTGAAGTATGGCTCAAGTTCTTATCTCTACTATGGCTTAACTCTTTTAATTGGGGAATTATGATTTTTATTTACTTATGTACTCTGATGGTGCAAGACAGAAGTTATTTTCTTGTAATGGTTTTTGTGACTTATGAAATTGTGGACCACGGTATTATGATTTATGATTGAAATAAAAATTTAAATTTCCGCTGCTATCTTATATCTGTCTTGTAATTATTCTGTGTCTGATTACCTATAACGCTTCACAGAACTTAATGCATTCCCATAGTTGTAACACCCCGTATTTTTAATATAATTAAAAATAAAATAAAATATATAAAAATATGCTTATGATGGGTAAATAATGGTGATGCATAAGAAGAATTAATTAATACATGGAAGAGAAGAAAAATTAGTTCGATAACGATGTATGTAACGGAAAAGATAGTAAAATAAGGATAACTAATTCAAGAATCAGGAATTAGGTAAAATGGACATCATCATTGCGTTTCTCTCGGAAAAATACGCGAAATAGAGTCCGAGTTTTCGAAAATCGGAGTCCTATGACCAAGATATGGCCAAAACAAGATTTCAGCAGACTTTTTGGCAGACTGACCCAGGTCGACCATAGTGTCGACACTATAGTCGACCTGCCTCCCCCCCCCCCAGATAGACTGTAGTATCGACCCCCCCTCTGTACAGATCGACCTGGTCGGCCTGGGGTGGCCCAGAACCCATTTTTGAGGCCCGGGATGAGATTTGATGGTCCGGATGGGTTTTAGGGTTAATCCGATGGCTGAAATGAAGTGCTACACCTATAAAATAACACCTAGACCTAGCCTAACTCACACAAATTCATATGACACCTAAATGCTGCTGGAATCTCTCTTGAGCCATGGCCCCCGTCTCCAAATTAAAGCTTAAGCGTTCAAACCCAAATCAAATCAAAGATCAATGCTTCTACAACAAATTCAAGAGGATAGATCAATGACGCTGCAACTTTCTACGACAAATTCACTCCCTAATTCATTAGCCTTCTCTGTAAGTTCTAGTTATTTTCAGATTTAAATATTTAATTATAATATGGCGATGAAATAAAGTGAAATTGATGTAAGTTTAGCTATATTTGCGGAATGTGAATTAAGATTAAAAGCATGTTTTGCGGTCAAATGAAAATACTATGATGCTTATTATGTTTGGTTATGTTGTATAATATTATGCCAGTGATTTGATTCTATTATCATGTTGGATTGAGAATTATTGAGTACAATGTTTGTCATGTTGTATAATATGCCAGTGATTTGATTCTATTATCATGTTTAATTGGGAATTATTGATAAGTTTATTATGCAAGTTTATGTTGTAGATTCATGCGACAAATTGTCAAATCTACATATTTATGTATAAGAAAAACCTATGCCACACTTATCATATATTTGTGATTGACTTGTGAGTATGTTAATTTAATCTATGTTGCCAAGTAACGCATGTGTATGTTGATTTGACTATGTTGCAAATTAACATATGTATATTGATTAGTTCATATTGCTAATTCTCATGTATGTATGTTAATATGGCCTATGTTAAAAATACACATATATGTTGAATTAGCTTATAATTGCGAGTTCACACTTATGACACTATAATGTTCATAATGGTTATTTTGCAAGTTCACCCCTGTAATGTTCATGATGTCATTTTGCAAGTTCACCCCTGTAATGTTCATGATGTCATTTTGCAAGTTCACCCCATTAATTATGCCATTAATGTCAAAATTATACCTTTATCATGTTTATGATTGTGTATTTGAGTACATTAAATTAGGCTAAGTTTTTAGCCTAAACCTTATACTCAAAAATCATACGAAAGTAAATTAGGCTAAGATAATTAGCCTAATATTAGACGGGGTAACGGTGAGTTAAAATGATTAATTATAGGAAAAATTGCCATAAATTGGTCATTTATCACATAAGTGATTTATGGCATAAAATGGTATTAATTATATACCTAATTTAATGAGATTGATTGGAAACAAATTGGGCATTAAATTTGAATTTGAACAATTTACATAATTAAAATGTAAATTAGAATTATGGCATAAAATGGTATTAATTATATTCCTAATTTAATGAGATTGATTGGAAACAAATTGGGCAGTAATATGAATTTGAATAATTTACATAATTAATGTAAATTGGAAAATACGAATATGCTTAGCACGAGGTTGGATTGAGTTGTGATGTAAACCTGCCCGGACCCGCCCGGTTGTCCAGTAATCACAGCAATACCTATCTAATGTGGGAGGCTAAGCATTAGGCCCAATAAAGACCCGAGGTTAGACTGAGTTGTGGCGTAAGACTGCCCAAACCCGACCGGCACACTGGCAGCCACAACAATATCTGTCTAATGTGAGAGGTTGGTGCCCTAATAAGACAACTAGAGCTGAGCTAGGGTTAAGTTAACTAGAACACTTAACCAATTTCAACATGTTAACTAAATTGGTGGGTAGGGTTAGGTTAATCTGGACACTTAACCAATTTAATATGTTGACTACGGGAGTATGTAAGGTTAAGCAAATGTTTAACCATTAAAACATGATTAAACTGGACTAGAGAGTGAGGTTAAGTTAATGAGAACACTTAACTAATACAATGGGTTAATTAGAAAAGTGGTTGCGGTTAAGTAGTAACACTTAACCAACATAACAGGACTAGCGGGTGGGCTAAGTTAACTTGAATAAGTTGATAACACTTAACCATTATAATATGACTAGTGGATGGGGTTAAGTTAATATGCACTTAACCAATCTGATGTGATGCGTAGTAGGGTTAAGTAACACATGGGTTTAAGTTAACAAGAAAATTCTTAACCAATGTAACCAGATAGACGAATGGGGTTAAGTTAATAAACCACACTTAACCAATCAAACATAATAAGCGAGAAAGGTTAAGTTAACTAAGGTAAACACTTAACCATGGTAACATAACGAGTAGAAGGGTTAAGTACATATCGGGTTGGTGGGTAATATTAGTAAATATAGGCCCACATACACTTAACCATTAAATACACATGCTTGAATCGGTAGCGGGGTTAAGTACACATCAGGGTTGGTGGGTAATATCAGGGGGTATAGGCCCACAGACTTAACCATTAGAAAAACCTAGTAATGGGGACCGATTTCAGCAGTAACCCACATTAGGTATCAACGGAACCCTGAGATAGGCAGGGTAGGGCATGATTACTGGGCTGATTATAAGAGGTCACATTTAGCGGTGGTTGGTGCAGTAGTGCAGGTTCTAACGGAGTGCGGGCGTGCACACACTTCGGCGCAGAAAATTTAGCCACTGGGCATCAGTAGGTATAAAGCTGTGCATCTTGATTGTGTTAGGGTTGCCACCATGGGACTTGATACACCCCATGGTGGGACCAGCACAGGTATCTACAAGTAGGGGGTCGCGTGACACAAACGAGAGCTAGGTCAAGTAGGGAGCCGATCGATAAGGTAGTAAGGGTGCATCGAATATATATACATGGCCATTGGGGTGATCGAGGTGGAATCCTCAAAATCGATGTACACCTGAAGGCTACCATAATTGCGGGGATTGGGATCACGTTGTAATTATTATATAACACGGGCTACTAGTTGGGACACTAGTTGGGGGTACGGATTCTTGTTACAGAGGACACTAGTTGGGATACTAGTAGGAGTACATATCATTCCATGTAAGACACTTATGAGGATGCTAGTTAGGTGGTGCAGACCAAATAGACATCGTTTTAATTGTAAAGCTTAGAAACCTTGCGATGTTATTCTTGATAGAAACCATGCGGTGGGGTACTTGATGGGAATTATGGGATGTTATACTTGTTTCATCGTGCCCGAAGTTTATCTTGTTACCTTAGTTTATCTTGTTATCATAGTTTATCTTGTTATCTTAGTTTATCTTGCCTACCTTGTCATCATGCTTATGTTTACTTTCAGTTTATTCATGCCATGTTATCTTTACTCATTTTTATGCTGAAAGTCACTAGGACTTACTCAGTCTTTATGACTGACCCGTTTTGTTTCGCCTCTTTTTCTTCCGTTTCCCCCCCCCCCAGGTTCACAGGGTGGGAATACAGCTTAGTTCGGATCTTACCAAGCTCCAAGGCACTTTCATATATGGCTTGGATTTCTCTTGGCTATGGCTTGCTTTGCTTTATTGGGGAATACTGCAGTTTGTTTTTATGCTTCTTTGTTTTTGAGCAAGACAGATATTTTAACTATGAAATTGGGTATTGGAAGTTGATGGGCTTTTCTTGTAAACATTTATATTTAATAAATGATTTGAAGTACTTCCACTTTATTTTCCGCTTTTTTATATATGTCTGTCTTGTAATACTTCTGTACTAGTACCCATAATGCTCCATTGAAGTTAAGGCATTCCCTTTGTGAGTGACCTTAACGGATGTGGGGTGTTACATTTGGTATCAGAGCAGAAGGTTACCAGACTGGGCAAAAGTTTTCAAAAACCTTCTGAAATTATTTTCAAAACATTTACAAAGAAGCAAATTTTCAAGAAAATTTTGTTTTGATTAAAAGGCATATTCCCCAAAGCCATATGCACTATCTTTTGATTCTCTCTTGAAATCTCTTCTCTCTCTTTTCACCATAGTTTCGTAGGCTTCCGACACAGGTCGGAGGGAAAAGGAGTGCCCAACCTCCATCTGTAGCCGCAGTAGTTCCATCTGCGTCTAATCTTATTTGAAGTTGGGTAGAGTTGCCGTGCGTTGGAGGTAGCTTCGAGAGACTTGTCAACAAACTATACAAGGACAGTAAGAACAAGGAACTAGTTGTTATAGCTCAATCCACGAAGGAGGAAAAAGGTGAAAGGAAAGAGGCCTAAGTGAAAGAATAGAAAAACCCATGACAAGAGAGAGTATCTTTAGTGAGAAGGGACATGTAGTTAAGTATTATAGGACAAGGGCAAGGGACAAGATCGTCGAGAGGGCAATTGTATGCTCTCACTACTAGCGTACCTAAGAGAGGTGGTAACGTTTCTGTTAAAGGTTTAGCTTTTCTTTTCTATCATCCCACTAGAACTTTGTTTTTGTACATCGCATCCTTTTAATTCTGCTTCGAAAGTTGAGTCTCTACACCTTAGTGCTAGCATGGTAGAGGATCCCATTTTTTTCTTCTTTTCTCAAATCCTGTTGGGAAATCGGCTCATTTATTCATGACTTGTTTGGATTTGAGAATGTCTATGCTAAGTGTTGAGTTTAGAAGGAATGCTCATGTTTTTGGTGAGCTATGGGTTGATTCTAGGGATGAAGTGGTTATCCGATAAGGGTGCCATTCTCGGTTTCGAGAGGAGGGTAGTTAGACTTTTGACTTGCCTCGGTAATACCCTCGAAGTCGCGTGTAACCTTAAGGGTTCTATTATGATTAGTTACCTAGAATCTCTTGATACATTAGTTGATCCGCTCGAGTAGTGTTCGCCACTAAGGCGGATGGGTCATTTCGCTTATGCATTAGTTATAGAGAGTCACCTAAGTAAGTACATTGGGCAACATGGTCGACATTTGTTTATTTTCGTGAGATAATTCATCTATGTGGAATACTTTCTAGTAAATTTTGGAGGGCTTGTGTGAAACCATGAGTACGCTGTTATGTGTAAGCCGAGTATACAAAAAGGAAGATAAGTGAAAGTGGAACGAGAGGCAATAGTGAAATGAGTTCCAACTCATATTTTGTAAACAAGAATTAAGAAGCTACGAAATTGTGAAGTTAAAGATGGTCAACACACAACGGAGTTAAGCTCAAGGGAACATGGCTTATAAGATTGAAGACTATATTCGTGCATCACATCTCTTTTTAAGAGTATATCCTTGATTCCTTTTTCCTACAGAGCTTACTTGCATGCTATCTTTTGTGTATATCATCTCGGTCCTATTCTCAATCCAATTTCTGTTGCGAACCCCATAGGGAGTATGACTCATCTATTAGTAACACATGTTGGGGCTTGAGGGTGTTCGTTGGGTTGACTAAACTTTTTGGGTTTTATAGGATACGGGTTGGTCTTAGGAAGGGATTTCCTTATGACCTAATAGGAGTCCATCATGCTTAGTTTCCTAGAATCATATATATTGGTTGGGATGAGTAATTCTTTGGGTGTCGGTCTGATGTTGATTTCGGTCTTCGGGGCTGATGCTTAGAGAGTTCTTCTCCTAATCAATATATATGTGGCATAGGTTTCCAGTTTTGACATTGCCTAATGGGCCCAAAGTTTTTACTTGCTTCTATCATTCGACTATATCTTTAGGTAGGAACAATTGGGTGTAAACGTGTGTTTGAGACATGTTATGATTGATGGTTGCAAGTGGTTGCTAGTGGTTGCTCGTGGATGCATATACACGCACATTAGGCACTAGATCGGCTCATTCACCTTTCATATTGCATATGCATGAGTGTTTACACTTGCTTATGGATGAAATTGAATGTGTTATCATGTGGATGTTGCATATGGATGGATGTTTGTGCACACATATAGTGTTTACGTGACTAGGATTATTTGCATACATGTGGAATCATGGCACTTAACATATTTTGCATTAGAAAGATCAATCAGGCCTGATCATTTGCATTAGACAAGGAACATATACACACACTTCTTTCATATGTTCATACAGCATTAGAAATCTCTTAAGGACAATGAATGCCTGTGATTGATGATTGAGTAGATGGATGATGGATGGTAGGACACATTCTTCTTAACTTGAAGATTTCGGGGACGAAATCCTTTAAGGAGGGGAGAATGTAACACCCCGTATTTTTAATATAATTAAAAATAAAATAAAATATATAAAAATATGCTTATGATGGGTAAATAATGGTGATGCATAAGAAGAATTAATTAATACATGGAAGAGAAGAAAAATTAGTTCGATAACGATGTATGTAACGGAAAAGATAGTAAAATAAGGATAACTAATTCAAGAATCAGGAATTAGGTAAAATAGACATCACCATTGCGTTCCTCTCGAAAAAATACGCAAAATAGAGTCCGTGTTTTCGAAAATCGGAGTCCGTATGACCAAGATATGGCCAAAACAAGATTTCAGCAGACTTTTTGGCAGACTGACCCAGGTAGACCATAGTGTCGACACTATAGTCGACCTGCCCCCCCGGTAGACTGTAGTGTCGATCCCCCCTCTGTACAGGTCGACCTGGTCAGCCTGGGGTGGCCCAAAATCCATTTTTGAGGCCCGGGATGAGATTTGATGGTCCAGATGGGTTTTAGGGTTAATCCGATGGCTGAAATGAAGTGCTACACCTATAAAATAACACCTAGACCTAGCCTAACTCACACAAATTCATATGACACCTAAATGTTGCTGGAATCTCTCTTGAGCCATGGCCCCCGTCTCCAAATTAAAGCTTAAGCGTTCAAACCCAAATCAAATCAAAGATCAATGCTTCTACAACAAATTCAAGAGGATAGATCAATGACGCTGCAACTTTCTACGACAAATTCACTCCCTAATTCATTAGCCTTCTCTGTAAGTTCTAGTTATTTTCAGATTTAAATATTTAATTATAATATGGCGGTGAAATAAAGTGAAATTGATGTAAGTTTAGCTATATTTGCGGAATGTGAATTAAGATTAAAAGCATGTTTTGCGGTCAAATGAAAATACTACGATGCTTATTATGTTTGGTTATGTTGTATAATATTATGCCAGTGATTTGATTCTATTATCATGTTGGATTGGGAACTATTGAGTACAATGTTTGTCATGTTGTATAATATGCCAGTGATTTGATTCTATTATCATGTTTAATTGGGAATTATTGATAAGTTTATTATGAAAGTTTATGTTGTAGATTCATGCGACAAATTGTCAAATCTACATGTTTATGTATAAGAAAAACCTATGCCACACTTATCATATATTTGTGATTGGCTTGTGAGTATGTTAATTTAATCTATGTTGCCAAGTAACGCATGTGTATGTTGATTTGCCTATGTTGCAAATTAAAATATGTATATTGATTAGTTCATATTGCTAATTCTCATGTATGTATGTTAATACGGCCTATGTTAAAAATACACATATATGTTGAATTAGCTTATAATTGCGAGTTCACACTTATGACATTATAATGTTCATAATGGTTATTTTGCAAGTTCACCCCTGTAATGTTCATGATGTCATTTTGCAAGTTCACCCCTGTAATGTTCATGATGTCATTTTGCAAGTCCACCCCATTATGTTCACATTAATTATGCCATTAATGTCAAAATTATACCTTTATCATGTTTATGATTGTGTATTTGTGTACATTAAATTAGGCTTGTTTTTAGCCTAAACCTTATACTCAAAAATCATACGAAAGTAAATTAGGCTAAGATAATTAGCATAATATTAGACGGGGTAACGGTGGGTTAAAATGATTAATTATAGGAAAACTTGCCATAAATTGGTCATTTATCACATAAGTGATTTATGGCATAAAATGGTATTAATTATATACCTAATTTAATGAGATTGATTGGAAACAAATTGGGCATTAAATTTGAATTTGAACAATTTACATAATTAAAATGTAAATTAGAATTATGGCATAAAATGGTATTAATTATATAACTAATTTAATGAGATTGATTGGAAACAAATTGGGCAGTAATATGAATTTGAATAATTTACATAATTAATGTAAATTGGAAAATACGAATATGCTTAGCACGAGGTTGGATTGAGTTGTGATGTAAACCTGCCCGGACCCGCCCGGTTGTCCAGTAATCACAGCAATACCTATCCAATGTGGGAGGCTAAGCATTAGGCCCAATAAAGACCCGAGGTTAGACTGAGTTGTGGCGTAAGACTGCCCGGACCCGACCGGCACACCGGCAGCCACAACAATATCTGTCTAATGTGAGAGGTTGGTGCCCTAATAAGACAACTAGAGCTGAGCTAGGGTTAAGTTAACTAGAACACTTAACCAATTTCAACATGTTAACTAAATTGGTGGGTAGGGTTAGGTTAATCTGGACACTTAACCAATTTAATATGTTGACTACGGGAGTAGGTAAGGTTAAGTAAATGTTTAACCATTATAACATGATTAAACTGGACTAGAGAGTGAGTTTAAGTTAATGAGAACACTTAACTAATACAATGGGTTAATTAGACAAGTGGTTGCGGTTAAGTAGTAACACTTAACCAACATAACAGGACTAGCGGGTGGGCTAAGTTAACTTGAATAAGTTGATAACACTTAACCATTATAATATGACTAATGGATGGGGTTAAGTTAACATGCACTTAACCAATCTGATGTGATGCGTAGTAGGGTTAAGTAACACATGGGGTTAAGTTAACAAGAAAATTCTTAACCAATGTAACCAGATAGACGAACGAGGTTAAGTTAATAAACCACACTTAACCAATCAAACATAATAAGCGAGAAAGGTTAAGTTAACTGAGGTAAACACTTAACCATGGTAACATAACGAGTAGAAGGGTTAAGTACATATCGGGTTGGTGGGTAATATTAGTAAATATAGGCCCACATACACTTAACCATTAAATACACATGCTTGAATCAGTAGCGGGGTTAAGTACACATCAGGGTTGGTGGGTAATATCAGAGAGTATAGGCCTACAGACTTAAACATTAGAAAAACCTAGTAACGGGGACCCATTTCAGCAGTAACCCACATTAGGTATCAACGGAACCCTGAGCTAGGCAGGGTGGGGCATGATTACTGGGCTGATTATAAGAGGTCAAATTTAGCGGTGGTTGGTGCAGCAGTGCAGGTTCTAACAGAGTGCGGGCGTGCACACACTTCGGCGTAGAAAATTTAGCCACTGGGCATCAGTAGGTATAAAGTTGTGCATCTTGATTGTGTCAGGGTTGCCACCATGGGACTTGATACACCCCATGGTGGGACCAGCACAGGTATCTACAAGTAGGGGGCCGCGTGACACAAACGAGAACTAGGTCAAGTAGGGAGCCGATCGATAAGGTAGTAAGGGTGCATCGAGTATATATACATGGCCATTAGGGTGATCGAGGTGGAATCCTCAAAATCGATGTACACCTGAAGGCTACCATAATTGCAGGGATTGGGATCACGTTGTAATTGTTATATAACACGGGCTACTAGTTGGGACACAATTAGGGGGTACGGATTCTTGTTACACAGGACACTAGTTGGGATACTAGTAGGAGTACAGATCATTCCATGTAAGACACTTATGAGGATGCTAGTTAGGTGGTGCAGAGCAAATAGACATCGTTTTAATGGTAAAGCTTAGAAACCTTGCAATGTTATCCTTGATAGAAACCATGTGGTGGGGTACTTGATGGGAATTATGGGATGTTATACTTGTTTCATCGTGCCCGAAGTTTATCTTGTTACCTTAGTTTATCTTGTTATCATAGTTTATCTTGTTATCTTAGTTTATCTTGCCTACCTTGTCATCATGCTTATGTTTACTTTCAGTTTATTCGTGCCATGTTATCTTTACTCATTTTTATGCTGAAAGTCACTAGGACTTACTCAGTCTTTATGACTGACCCGTTTTGTTTCGCCTCTTTTTCTTCCGTTTCCCCCCCTCCTCAGGTTCACAGGGTGGGAATACAACTTAGTTCGGATCTTACCATGCTCCAAGGCACTTTCATGTATGTCTTGGATTTCTCTTGGCTATGGCTTGCTTTGCTTTATTGGGGAATACTGCAGTTTATTTCTATGCTTCTTTGTTTTTGAGCAAGACAAATATTTTAACTATGAAATTGGGTATTGGAAGTTGATGGGATTTTCTTGTAAACATTTATATTTAATAAATGATTTGAAGTACTTCCACTTTATTTTCCGCTGTTTTATATATGTCTGTCTTGTAATATTTCTGTTCCAGTACCCATAATGCTCCATTGAAGTTAAGGCATTCCCTTTGTGAGTGACCTTAACGGATGTGGGGTGTTACAATAGTGAGTGGCATTAAAGGACGTGGGGTGTTACATTTACCTTACTATAACCGAAAATATTTTTGATATATCAAAATCCAATGCTATTATAATAGTGTCTACCAAATTACAAATAAATAACCATCTAGCAAAACATTTGCATCTCATGCTCTATATATTTATTATATAATCAAAGACCTCATGGCACTTATTGGGAATTGGGTTCCAATTATGACAAGGTGTGGGACCACCTTCCAATCAGTGTACTCTAGAGGGGATACACTGGGGTTCAACAAGAATATCTTGCAACCCAACCACACATGACCGCCCACTTATTTGCTTGAGTGTAGCGAATGTATCACTACCCTGCAGTTTTAAGGGCCCACTGCACATCCATGGAGATACATAACCAAAACAAGAACAAATAAGGATTTTCTCTAGATTGGTGATAATACACCCTGCTTGGGCATAACCCACCTAGCCATGCTGCCTGCCCGATTTTTGTCCTTTCCTGGTTGATGAAGCTTGAGGTCACATTATCTTTTAGAACATTTGACTACCATTCATTTTGAATGCCACATCGTCGGATCCTTCAAATAACTAATTGAAGTCCACAAATATACTCTGGGTGTTAAGCAAGAGAATTTTTCCGCCACCAAACTTGGTATATTTGTAATGATCAACGTACGTGATTCTCAAGAAATACTCTACTAGACATTCGTCCATACAAGTCATCCAGGAACAGGATGAACCGAAGTCACCCTCCTACTACATCCTATATGGGAATCACCCTAAGGATCAGTAGCGAGAAGTCCTTGCAAATCCGAATATTTCAATCCCGACAGAATCACAAGTCAAAATATCTCCGGGAGCGACCTAGAAATATTCAACGAGTAGTTCTTTTGTTCATGAAGATCAGTGGTCTTCAATGCTCCATCTTTATACACCTACGCGTTAGTCGTGAGCGCACATTCGTTTCGAAGTGGTTTTGGGTCTAGTTTCCATCCCGGTCTCTTCAAAACAACACGTAAAAATGTCCGGTAATGTCCACTGATAGTTGGGTTGTAACTATAAATTTAAATAGTATTGATCGGTACTTTGGCAGCTCAGACCCTTTCATTTCAAACCATTCATTCAAAATCATTATACAGATTTTTAAATCGATTCTATAATTTATTTCAGCAAATATCTTTTGTCTTGTTCCTTGAAAATAATTTCAACTTTTATATTCCTTTTGGCATAAACATCTTAAAAATCTACCTTATCATTTCCTTTATTCCAATTACAACTATATCCCATAAAAACCCATATATCGTTTATGCTCGTTTGCAAAATCAGATTATTTAAAACAAAATTCCAGTTTCCATTATTGGTGTATTTTCAAAATCCTCTTTACATCGCTTTGCAGTTATCATTAACTCGGCCCATTTATATTTCTAGCATTGGAAATATCCTTTAAAATTTCTTTTTTATATTTCCTTTAATCTGGAAATAAATCACAAAATCTCTTTTATTTCTTTTACCGTAACAAATTAATACCATCCCTCAATAATAGTGAAATCGTTCAAGTTGGGGTTACCTCTCAGACCTTGATCGACAATGTTCTTATCTTAAGATAGATAGAAGTTTATAACTCCAAACCCGATAATATTAATACCGTATTAATTCTATTTCACTTAACTATGGTTTTATAACCTTAACTTCATAGTTAAAAATTCCTTTCATTTCTTTTAAATTCATCGTATAGCTTAAAATTCTATTTACAAACCTTGTTTGTATATTTGGGTTATAAATCCCTTTAAAGAACTCTTTCCTGTCATTTACTTATAACACTTGATTATTTTTAAACAAATTTCAATTAAAAAGTCATCATCCTGGTTATTAAAATAATACCCACCCAATAAAATAGTTTCTTTTACTATTAACTAAAATAGACGGCCAATTTCTTTTGGGAATTACGATTATAAATATAATTGTATTTATACTACATTTATTTTAAATAGCTTATAAAAATAAACTCCGATTTAGTTATAAAAATAGATTTATAACATTAAAATCGGTCGATTCGTCGAATGACAAATCAACGTCTAAAAATATATATAGATTTAGGCCATTCACTGTCCACCACTTAATCAATACTTCTTATTGATTAAAACACAACGATCATTGAATCTAAATTCAACGATCAACATCCATTCAATAATCACTATTTAAATAGATATAACGCTATTTAGGTGAACAATATATGTACATAAATAACATAACAACATACAATCTATTTGAGGAATCCAGTTGGATCTCTCAAACCTGTCCTTCCCTACATCAAAGATTATAACAAAAGTTTATAATAATATATGGGACAATATCCAACCAATCATCCAATACGACATTAATATAAATGTCAACGGCCATTAAACATTCAACAAGCACTCAAGACATCCAATCATCCAACGTTATATTATTAACTATAAATTTAAGTTATATGAATTTAACACATCATAATATTCTGGATAGTGTGAGAGTTAACTCACCATTTTAATTTTTAATTCAACGGTTGTGGTCCATTTACATAATTTCAAACGAACAATTGAAATTATAAGAAAATTCCACTACATCTGAAACATTCCATTCCAGCTCAATGGCGTAGTTCTTCTTCATACGGTTCTAGCAGACCTTACATCGTTGGATCCTATTGTCATATGAACAAGTTACTATTATTGTAAGTTTAGTATGAATTAAATATAATTTAACAACCGCTGTCATTAACTAGGTTAATTTACGTGATTAGGTTTATTTAATTACCTAGATAGCGCGTTGCTCACTTTCTTCTTCCCAGTTATAAATTCAAAAACTGGATACTCAACCAGCCTCTGCCATATTCCAGGCCTTTTATTCTATTCTTTACCTTTATTTTTTCTTATTTGTAAAAGCCTAAGCTAAGCCCATATAAGCTATATGGCCGTCATCCTTCTCCCACCATTCTTCCTCTCCTCCTTGTTGTAACTCTTTTTTCTCCAAAAAGTTTTACCAGAGCCGCATATTTCCAGCTTCATCTTCTTCTTCTAGACCGAATGTTTCTTGTTTTAAATTCCCTTTTTTTATAGAAGCAAAGCCGAAACATGGTACATGGGAAAAACGCAACCCCACCTCTCATCCTTCCCCAACGCATATACAAGGAACACATTAGATGCTTCTCCTACTTATCACCATCACCAACCTCATGCCTGTACACTTCTTCACCCGTCATTCTTCACCGCCTAACTCCCCCATATTCACGCCAACCGCTTCACTACTTCTTCCGTCCAATGTTCAACTCCTGCTTCTTGCCTTCAAGTTCTCCACCCTCTCCACGTCAATTGGCACCAAAGAATCATTCGCAGTTTCATGCTACAAACTACAATAACTTCAAAGAAAGCCTCTTCACCGAACTCCCAAACTTCGTCACCTTTGCTGTAATTTCAGCAAGCGCACCGCTCTCCCCGAAAACCACTGCAAATTATCGATGATCTACCCTACTTCCCGGTCATCGTCATCACAATCAACTCGCCTGTCCTCTGAAAGAATCCATCGGTCAACATGCCACTTCAACTCGTTCAAACACTCCTTTATTGTTATATATATTCGTCTTTGTTGATGTATGTAAACTGCTCCCTTACTCACAACCGCCAGCTATATATACCCTTCCATACGCACCAAAACAATGCCCTTCAACCGAACTACATACATGATACACCTCCTTCTCCAGCATCCTTAGGCACGCACCATCATCTATACGCTATTGTTGGCCAACCGCAGATCACCCTCTTTTACCATTATCACTTGTGCGAACCTAACGAGATAAACGTAGGGACTTTGGGTATTTCATTTGATTTGTTTTGTTATTCTATTAATCGTGTGTTGTACTGTGAAGAGGAGAAACAACGAATTTGGAATGAGAGATGGTGAGGATGGGAACCAAAATAAATAAGGGAAGAAGGATGTCCAAATTGTCTGTTTCAGCATGGCCTAGTAAGGCTAAATAATAGGGGTTGACCTTTTATTAATTTTAGTCAGTGGTTGTTTGCAGAAACTATGAGCGGAGAACATGGTTTTGAAATTTCGCACATGGGTTTCAATTGTTTGGTCAGAGGTATTTTTTATTATTAATTTGTTTTACTTTTCACGGTATTAAATTTTATCATTTACAGTTGTTTGCCGGTAACCGTTATCTACCGCTAACTGTGTAATATACGTATCGCCACGCACGAACTCCAACCGCATTGGAAATTGCCATGCTACTATTGTAACACCCCGTAATTTTATAACATTAAAATTCACAAATTAAAGTATACTTAATTTTTAGAAGAAGAATTAAGTGAAATGGGTTGCGCTATTATGTTCGTCACAAAATTTTGGGTCAAGATAGACATTTGGTTTGCATAAAACGGATAACTTATAAAGAAGTTATTAAGCCTTGAAGTTTGTATGCATATGAGAGAAATATATATATATATACATATATATTCATAAAAAGTTCAAAACAGCGAATCAGGAGGGGGAATAGCCGAACAGCACCATTTTTGGAGTCGACCCAAGCCCCGCTGGGTCGACTAGTGGTCGATCCAGGGTGTTTGGCTGTCAACCCGTGGCCCGATTCGCCCTAAGGGCTGATGTGGCATCTGAGTGGTCCTGATGGTTCTGGTTATCCCTAGGTTAATCCGATGAATCTTATTAAATTAAACTTCTATAAAAACACTCCTAAACCCTTAACCCTAATCACATTAATTCATAACAAGAGCCGCCATGCCGTCAATGGAGAACCTAGAGTAGCCGCCATACACTTTCAACCCTAAAGCAAGATAGAACTTGAATCAAAATCAAATCAAATCTAAATAATGATTAGTCTACATCAAAGGCGAGCAATTCAGTTTTAGAATACAGATCCCAGAAAGACAAGACTATTCTTTTTAATTGTGAGAATGATAGCTTTCACAAATTAATTAATTAATTTAATTATGATAAGATATAATTGGGATTATGAGAATATGATTGTGAATCATGTGATGTAAATTATATTTATGTTTGTGGTGTTGAATCATATGTTAGTCTTATGCAAGTTGGATCATATGTTAGTTCTTATGTGAATCTTATGCAAGTTGAATCATATATCTTATGCAAGTTTGTGATGATTGGATCATATATTCATGTATGAATCATATGCAAGTTTGGGATGTTAAAATATATGTGAGACATGTATATGCATATGCTAGTTTATGTGACATTAACCTTTATGTCTAGATCCATATGCAAGTTTACATCTTTATGTTTATATCTATATGCAAGTTTACATCTTTATGTTTAGATCTATATGCAAGTTTACATCTTTATGTTTAGATCCATTTGCAAATTCACACCTTTATGTTTGGATCTATAGCAGTACATAAGTTATGCAAGTTTATGCCCATTACCTATGCTAGTTTTGTATTGCATGCTAGTTTGAATGAAATTCATATGCAAGTTATTGGCTATGTAATCTTATGTCATGATCCTTTGATCTATTTTATGTGTTATGTGATGTTTTTTTTATATAAGTTAGACTATTTGCGAGTCTAACATATGTCATATGAAAACATACGAATAACATGGGGATGATGGGATAATATTGAATATACATAAATTGTGAATTGGCATAAAATGGCCTTAAAAGGCATATAATTAATTTGAGACATTAATTGGCATAATTGGTATTTATGGACATAATTTTAAGAGACAATTATGGACATAAATAAATTTGGAATTTATTGACAAATTTGAATAGGGATATTAATCCAATTTGGGGATAAATAAAGATGTGTAATAATTAACTGCCCAAGACACGAGGTTAGACTCTTTTGTGGTGTAAGACTGCCTGGACCCGCCCGGCAAATCCAGTAGCCACAAATGCCAGTCTAATGTGAGAGGTCAAAGGCACGAATTAAATGCGTAACAATTGTAAAGACACGAGGTTATGCTCGTTTGCGGTATAAGACTGCCCGGACCCGCCCGGCAAATCCAGCAACCACAAATGTCAGCCTAATGTGGGAGGTCTTTACAAGGTTACGGTTCTTATGAATTAATTAACACTTAACCAGATAAACATGTGGTGGGACATGGGGGTTAAGTGGGTGCCTTGGGTGGCATGTGAAATTAAGTGGGTGCCTTGGGTGGCATGTGAAATATGATTAGATGCACTTAACCAAGATTGAAACATGTAAGAAGACATGAATAAGAATGGGGTTAAGTGGGGAAACCTTAGTGGGGACCAAGCATAGGTGGAAGGCTTGTGTCAAGCATGGGGCCCTTTTCAAACCAGTAACCCATTAAGTATCTTTGTGAGCTCGACCCAAGTCGAGGACGGGACACGCTTACTGGATTTGATTGTAAGAGGTCGAAATGGTTTAGCGGTGGCAACGCAAGTCCAACGGGGTCATGCGTGTGCGTGGGCCCAGGCTGGTAGGTAAGACGTTGTTGCATCGTGTAGATATAAGACGTGCATCTTTGGTGGTATCGGGTTGCCATTTTGGGGAGTGATACACCCCACTGTGGGACCAGCACAAGTATCTACGAGTTAGGGAGTCGATCGAATGGGGGTAGTGGGTACAAATAGTAGAGATAGGGGCAGACGACACCTATGAAGGCGGCTAGGGGTACACGAAACTACCATAATCATTATTAAGTTCTGTAGGCGGGATTAACTTTTAGGATGACTAGTGGTGGTGCAGTATAGTAATTATCCTATAGTGATTAGGAACGAGATTAACGCCAAAATATTCCTCTTATTTGCTTTGTCACGCCCACTTGTTTCATGGTCATATCTTATCTTATCGGTTTATGCTTTATCCTAGTTACTTTAATAATTATATTGTTAAAGTTATTATACTCGCCAGACTTTATGTCTTACCCCCTTGTTTTTGCCTATTTTCTTCCTTTTCCTCCCCATGTTCTCAGGGTGGGACTAGTACTAGTGGAGCTTGATCTCAGATCTCTTTCTCCCTCTTTTGGAAGTGCTTGGATTGCTGAAAGTACAGTTTAGCTCATCTCTTTTATGGCTACTTCTGTTGGGGTTTATGCTTTTTATTTTATGTACTCTAAAACAATTTTTCAAGATGGATATTAAGGGTACTTGTTTTATGAAGTTGTTGTAATCAAACTATTTCTCCGCTGCAATAAAAGTTGTTTTAAAATTTTCAAGTACCATTATTTATATCTGTCTTGTTATATTATGTTCTGTACAATAAATACGCTCTATGGAAGTTAATGTATTCCCTTTGTGAGTGACATTAATGGACGTGGGGTGTTACACATTGTATCAGAGCAAAAGGTTACCAGACCATATATAAATTTTGAAAAACTATTTTTCAAAAAGCATTTTATAAAGAAATACTTTCAAAAGTATGTTTTAAGGAAAGTATTTTCAAGAGAAAAGTTTGTTTTAAAAACATAACCCCCAAGAGCCATATATCTTTCTTTCGAATTCTCCGTTCTGAACCTCTTCCTTTTCTTTTCAGCATGTCTGGAATTCCCGAGATACCCGAGGGGATACCGATACCAGGATGGTTTAGAAGGTATCTAGAGGCTAGGGCCAATGTCGCAGGCCCAACAAATGCTTTTGTTGAAGCTTGAAATTGGCTTAAGGAGGTGGAAGATCTATTTCGTATTTTCGAAGTAGAAGATGGAAGGAAGGCTCAATTGGCTGCTTGTTTAATGAAAGACGAAGCCTCGTTTTGGTGGGAGGTCACGAATAGAGAGCGTACGGTGGAGACATGGATGGATTTCAAGCGTAGGTTCAAAATGAAGTTTCTCTCACGAGCAGAAGAGAATTTATATATGGAAAGATTCTTGGCGTTGAAGCAAGGGGATTTATCAGTAAAGGAGTACGTCAACAAGTTCAATCAATTGGTGAGATTTGACTTGGAATTGGTAAACACTCCTTAGAAGAAGGCCCTGAGGTTCATTAAAGGTTTGAATGAGCCACTACATGGGTTGGCGATGACCCACATTCCGATGGGGGCTACCTTTGAGAAACTGGTTGACATGGCGCTTATGCATGAGGAAGAGAAAGGTGCAAATGCTAATAAGGCACCAGAGAAGAAAGGAGACTTGAAGAAGCCACAACAGCAAAACAAGAAAGGCGGGAAGAACAATAATGGCAAAGGAAAGAAGAAGTGCTTTAATTGTGGGACACTAGGCCATCTGAGCAAAGACTGTAGGAAAAAGAAGAAGACTGGTTGTTTCCACTGTGGAGAGGCAGGTCATCTAGTTAAGGACTGCCCAAGTAAATAGGGGCAAGGGCAAAGAACTTCTGGAGGGCAGCTTCAGGCTCTCATGGCACCAGGGCAGGCGAGATGGCATATTCAGGCTCTCATGGCACCAGGACAGGAGAGAGGTAGAAACATTTCCGTTGAAAGTTTAGTTTTTCTGTTTGATCATCCTGTTCGTACTTTGTTTGACTCTGGCACTTCACACTCCTTTATATCTGCTTCGTTAGTTGAAACACTGCACCTAAATACTAGTCTAGTTACGGATCCCATAGTAGTCTCAAATTCTATTGGTGGTTTGGCTAATCTTTCTATGATTTGTCGGGATTTGAGAGTGTCTATCTTGGATGTTGGGTTTGAATGCAACGCCTTTGTTCTTGGCTTCAAGGGCTACGGCTTGATTATAGGTATCGATTGGCTAAATAGATACGGTGCCATCCTAGATTGTGAAAGAAGGGTAGTTAGATTGTTGACTCGTTGTGGAAAGACCCTTGATATTTCTTGTGACCCTAGAGGTCCGGTAATGCTTAGCTACCTAGAATCCCTAGACGCATCCAATGATGATTTGAAATCTGTTCGTGTGGTCCATGAATATAGTGACGTCTTCGATGAAGTTCGAGGTTTACCCCCGAGGCACGAGATAGACTTTCGAATATATCTAGTAGATAATGCAAAGCCAGTTGCATTACTAGTGCGCCACATGGCTTCGAGAGAGAGAAGAGAACTCAGTAAGCAAGTGAAAGAATTGCTTGAGAAGGGGGTACATATGAAGAAGTATTTCGGAGTGGGGTGCTCCAGTCGTTTTTTCTACAAAAGATGATGGTTCGCTTAGATTATGCGTGGACTATGGAGAGCTGAATAAGCTAACAAAGAAGAACAGGCACCCATTGCCGAGGATAGATGATTTGTTCGATTAGTTGGTGGGTGCTTCAGTTTTCTCGCAACTGGATTTAGCTACAGGGTTTCATCAGCTAAGGGTGGCTGAAGATAGCATTGATAAGACTGCCTTCAGAACTCCTGAGGTTTCTTTGAGTGGCTCGTCATGCCTTTTGATTTGACGAATGCAGCCGCATACTTTGTTGACTTAATGAGTAGGGTATTTAGGGAGTTTCTAAACAAGTTTGTGGTAGTCTTTGTAGACGATATTCTGGTTCTCTCTAAAAATGAAGAAGAGCATGCCCTACATCTTAGGGAAGTCTTAGAGACCCTACGAGCGCATCAGCTAAAAGCTAAGTTCTCCAAGTGCCATTTTTGGAGAAAAGAAGTAAGGTTCTTAGGACAAGTGGTCTCTAAGGAAGGGATAGCTGTGGACCCAACCAAGGTGGTGGCAATCCAAGATTGGAAAACTCCTAAGAATGCAATAGAAGTAAGAAGCTTTTTAGGGTTGGCGGGCTATTATAGGAAGTTCATTAAGGACTTCGCGAAGATATCAGCCCCTCTCACTCGATTAACGAAGAAGAATTTGACTTTTACTTGGGACGTTGACTGTGACGATGCTTTCCAACGTCTGAAGAGGGCTTTGATGACAACTCCAGTTTTAGTTTTTCCAGACGGGAGTAAGACATTCACTGTATATACCGATGCTTGCGAGACAGGGCTTGGCGCAGTTTTAATGCAAGAGGGAAGGGTGATATGCTATGGTGGAAGGCAGTTGAAAGCCCACAAGAAAATTTACCCTACCCACGACTTAGAGTTGGCGGCCACAGTTTTTGCGCTTAATTCATGGCGTCACTATTTGCTTGGTGAGAGGTTTGAGTTGTATACAGACCATAAGTCACTAAATTACTTATTCTCTCAGAAGGACCTAAACTTGAGGCAACAGTGATGGATGGAGTTTTTGGCATCCTATGATTTTGAGATCGCATATACCCCTGGCAAGGGTAACGTTGTAGCCAACGCCTTAACTAGAAAGAAGTTAACTTTAAGTCCTTTGTTCATAGAGCGACATAGTTTGGAGTACATATATTCCTTTGACTTCAGACCCTCTATTGATTATGTACCCGGATTATTGGCATCGTTAGAGGTGCAACCGACACTTTTGGGTCGAGTTGGTGAGGCACAACGAAATGACCCACAGTTGGTTGAGATAGTAGGTAAGCTTATAGGAGGGGAGTCCTCGAGTCATCTTGATAGATATGCTATAGATAAGAGAGGTTGGCTACGTAGAGATGGAAGACTTTGCGTACCACAAGATGAGAGTTTGAAGAAGGCAATTCTTGAAGACTCACATCGCTCTAAGATGACCATACATCCCGGTGGTGATAAGATGTATAGGGATATGAAGTGAGTTTTCTTTTGGGCAGGAATGAAGAAGGACGTGGCCGAGTTCGTTGCTAGATGCTTAGTGTGCCAACAAGTCAAGGCAGAGCAAAAGAAGCCTGGAGGTTTGCTCCATCCCTTAGAGATTCCGCTTTGGAAATAGGAAAGCGTTTCCATGGATTTTGTAGATGGGTTACCGAGATCAAGGAAGGGTAATACAGGGATTTGGGTAATTATAGACAGACTTACCAAAAGTGCCCATTTTATTCCCGTTAAAAGTAGAAGGACCGCCGCGTGGTTAGCATCTGTTTACCTTCGAGAGATAGTCCGTTTGCACGACATACCCTCTAGCATTGTGAGCAATAGAGATCCCATTTTCACAAGCGAATTTTGAAAAAGCTTACAAGAGGTGGTTGGAACGCAATTATGCTTAAGTACCGCTTATCACACTCAGATGACGGCCAGACTAAGAGAGTAAATCGGGTTCTAGAAGACCTTATGAGACTATGCATCCTAGACTTTGGAGGAACATGGTAAGAACACCTTCCACTAGTGGAGTTCACCTATAATAATAGTTTTCAGGCTAGCATTGGCATGGCACCTTTTGAGGCTCTTTATGCACGACCGTGCCGATCATCTACATGTTGGTGGGAATCCACTGATAGGGTTTTGCTTGGACCCGACATGATTGGGGAGACTTCGGAGACGATAGACCTGATTCGATGGCAAATGAAGACGGCGCAGGACCGACAGAAGTCATATGCTGATAGGAGACGAACCGATCTTGAATTCAATATTGGGGACATGGTTTTTGTTAAGTGTCACCGTTAAGAAACGTAGTCCGTTTCGGATCAGTAGGGAAGTTGGCACCGAGGTTCGTAGGACGCTTTTCAATTACGGAGAGGATTGGACAAATGGTGTATAGAGTAAAGTTACCAGAGAAGCTCAGCAGAGTTCATGACGTGTTTCACGTTTCACATTTGCGTAAGTGTTTACATGATACGATGAAAGTGGTAGAGCCGAGCACGCTCGAAGAAGTGGAAGTAGAGCGCAATGCCATGATCAGATGAGCTCCTACACGCATTCTTGGATCGGAGGTCAAAAAGCTTCGCAACAAAGAGGTCAAGTTGGTCAAAGTGCAATGGGGAGATGATCAAAGAGACGCGACTTGGGAGACGGAAGACAAAATGCATACGTTGTACCCTTTCCTTTTTGAGGGTATGTTTTAATTTCTCCTTTTTCTACCGCTTTGTTGTCCTATCTTTTAGTATTATCTTTCTGATGACATCTTCGATCTTTAGTTAGGAAGAACTCTATGGTTGCAAACATGTGTTCGAGACATGTTATGTTTGGTGGATGCAAGTGGTTGCTAGTGGTTGCTCGTGGATCCATGTACACACACATTAGGCACTAGATCGGCTCAATCACCTTCATGTTGCATATAAATGCGTGTGCATATCTAAATTAATGGATGTATAATGGTTGTGTTATCATATGGATGTTGTATTTTGATGAACGGTTGTGCACATGTAGAAATAATATGTATCGATAGGATTCTTTTGCATACATAATGGACGCATGGCACTATCATGATTTGCATTAAGGAGGTCAATTGAATCAGTAGACCGCCTGATCTTTGCATTAGATAAGGAACATATACACACATTTTTGCATAAGTTCATATAGCATTTGAAATTTCGTTAAGGACAATGGATGCTTTTGGATGATGGTTGAGTAGATGGATGATTGGTTAGTAGGATACATTCTTCTTAACTTAGAGATTTCGGGGACGAAATCCTTTAAGGAGGGGAGAATGTAACACCTTGCATTCTTCTTTACTTAGAGATTTTGGGGAAGAAATCCTTTAAGGAGGGGAGAATGTAACACCTCGTAATTTTTTACATTAAAATTCACAAATTAAAGTATAATTAATTTTTAGAAGAAGAATTAAGTGAAATTGGTTGCGCTATTATGTTCGCCTCAAAATTTTGGGTCAAGATAGACGGTTGGTTTGCATAAAACGGATAATTTATGAAGAAGTTATTAAGCCTTGAAGTTTGTAGGCATATGAGAGAAATATTTATATATATATATATATATATATTCGAAAAAAGTTCAAAACAGCGAATCGGAAGGGGGAATAGCCAAACCGCACCATTTTTGGAGTCGCCTCGAGCCCCGTTGGGTCGACTAGGGGTCGATCCAGGGTGTTTGGCTGTCAACCCATGGCCCGATTCGCCCTAAGGGCTGATGTGGCATCTGAGTGGTCGTGATGGTTCTGGTTATCCTAGGTTAATCCGATGGCTCTTATTAAATTAAACTTCTATAAAAACACTCCTAAACCCCTAACCCTAATCACATTAATTCATAACAAGAGCCGCCATGCCGTCAATGGAGAACCTAGAGTAGCCGCCATACACTTTCAACCCTAAAGGAAGATAGAAGCTTGAATCAAAATCAAATCAAATCTAAATAACGATTAGTCTACATCAAAGGCGAGCAATTTAGTTTCAGAATACAGATCCCAGAAAGACAAGACTATTCTTTTTAATTGTGAGTATGATAACTTTCACAAATTAATTAATTAATTTAGTTATGATAAGATTTAATTGCGATTATGAGAATATGATTTTGAATCATGTGATGTAAATTATATGTATGTTGTGGCGTTGAATCATATATTAGTCTTATGCAAGTTGGATCATATGTTAGTTCTTATGTGAATCTTATGCAAGTTGAATCATATATCTTATGCAAGTTTGTGATGATTGGATCATATATTCATGTATGAATCTTATGCAAGTTTGGGTTGTTAAAATATATGTGAGACATGTATATGCATATGCTAGTTTATGTGACATTAACCTTTATGTCTAGATCCATATGCAAGTTTACATCTTTATGTTTAGACCCATATGCAAGTTTACATCTTTATGTTTAGATCTATATGCAAGTTTACATCTTTATGTTTAGATCTATATGCAAGTTTACATCTTTATGTTTAGATCCATATGCAAATTCACACCTTTATGTTTGGATCTATAGCAGTACATAAGTTATGCAAGTTTATGCCCATTACCTATGCTAGTTTTGTATCATATGCTAGTTTGAATGAAATTCTTATGCAAGTTATTGGCTATGTAATCTTATGTCATGATCCTTAGATCTATTTTATGTGTTATGTGATGTTGTATTTCTTTTTATAAGTTAGACTATTTGCGAGTCTAACATATGTCATATGAAAACATACGAATAGCGTGGGGATGATGGGATAATGTTGAATATATATAAATTGTGAATTGGCATAAAATGGCCTTAAAAGGCATATAATTAATTTGAGACATTAATTGGCATAATTGGTATTTATGGACATAATTTTAAGAGACAATTATGGACATAATTAAATTTGGAATTTATTGACAAATTTGAATAGGGATATTAATCCAATTTTGGGTTAAATAAAGATGTGTAATAATTAACCGCCTAAGACATGAGGTAAGACTCTTTTGTGGTGTAAGACTGCCCAAACCCGCCCGGCAAATCCAGCAGCCACAAATGCCAGTCTAATGTGAGAGGTCAAAGGCACGAATTAAATGCGTAACAATTGTAAAGACACGAGGTTAGGCTCGTTTGCGGTATAAGACTGCCCGGACCCGCCCGGCAAATCCAACAACCGCAAATGTCAGCCTAATGTGGGAGGTCTTTACAAGGTTACAGTTCTAATGAATTAAGTAAAACTTAACTAGATAAACATGTGGTGGGACATGGGGGGTTAAGTGGGTGCCTTGGGTGGCATGAAATATGATTAGATGCACTTAACCAAGATTGAAACATGTAAGAAGACATGAATAAGAATGGGGTTAAGTGGGGAAACCTTAGTGGGGACCAAGCATTGGTGGAAGGCTTGTGTCAAGCATGGGGCCCTTTTCAAACCAGTAACCCATTAAGTATCTTTGTGAGCTCGACCCAAGTCGAGGAAGGGACATGCTTACTGGATTTGATTGTAAGAGGTCAAAATGGGTTAGCGGTGGTAATGCAAGTCCAACGGGGTCATGTCCGTGCGTGAGCCCGGGCTGGTAGGTAAGACGTTGTTGCATCGTGTAGATATAAGTCGTGCATCTTTGGTGGTATCGGGTTGCCACTTTGGGGAGTGATACACCCCACTATGGGACCAGCACGGGTATTTACGAGTTAGGGAGCTGATCGAATGGAGGTAGTGGGTACAAATAGTGGAGATAGGGGCACACAGCACCTATGAAGGCAGTTAGGGGTACACGAAACTACCATTATCATTATTAAGTTCTGTAGGCAGGATCAATTTTTAGGGTGACTAGTGGTGGTGCAGTATAGAAATTATCCTATAGTGATTAGGAACGAGATTAACGCCAGAATATTCCTCTTAATAATTATATTGTTAAAGTTATTATACTCGCCAGACTTTATGTCTGACCCCCTTGTTTTCGCCTCATTTCTTCCTTCCCCCTAGGTTCTCAGGGTGGGACTAGTACTAGTGGAGCTTGATCTCGGATCTCTTTCTCTCTCTTTTGGAAGTGCTTGGATTGCTGAAAGTAAAGTTCAGCTCGTCTCTTTTATGGCTACTTGTGTTGGGGTATATGCTTTTTATTTTATGTACTCTGAAACAATTTTCAAGATGGAGATTAAGTGTACTTGGTTTATGAAGTTGTTGTAATCAAATTATTTCTCCACTGCAATAAAAGTTGTTTTAAAATTTTCAAGTACCATTATTTATATCTGTCTTATTATATTCTGTTCTATACACTAAATATGCTCCATGGAAGTTAATGCATTCCCTTTGTGAGTGACATTAATGGACGTGGGGTGTTACAACTATGTCTTTACGTCACGGTCCAAATGAAATTTATTTCGTTGAAAACGGATTCTGTTTGCACAACGTTGTTATTTTAATTTATCAGTTCACCTTTAAATATCATCCACTAATCAAAGAACTCCGATTGACTCCAAACTGGAAATCTAGCGATAATTAAGTGTACGCATTCCAATAAAATTCGTTTCGTTGGAAACAGAGATCGTCTGGAAAAATAATCATTCGTGAGGCTTATATATGGTTGATAAAATATAATTAAATCTGAAACAACTCTTTATAAAATAATAATAAATTATTATTTTCATATATCTACAAATGAAATATTTTACATCTCCATAATAAGCCAATATAAATTTTATGCCCAGTATTCAAAAATTCGTGTTAAACGGTATCTAAATATACAGAACTTCCTTTATATTTATTAGTTAAATCGTTATAATTTATAAATATTTCCGTTGCGACTATTTGAAAACTTAATTTGGACATAACATACAATCTGTAATATGAAATCTCGATTTTTCTCTTTCACTAGAAAAATATAATCACATAGATTCAAACGGTTCTTGTTTCACAGAATTCCGACTTATATCGGATCTTATATATTCAATTAAAGTTCAGATCATAAATTACGAACTACCGCGTAGTTTTCGAGCTCGTTTTAATTGTATTATAAAATATATATTCGAACTCCATCTTATAAAATAAATTCAATAAAAAATCCATTATATTTCCAATATAATATATAAAACATATTTAAATATTCCAATTTAAATGGTAGAAAAATCTGGGACGTTACATTCTTCCTCCCTTAAAAGAATTTCAACCTCGAAATTACGAGTTAAGAAGAATGCTTTGAAACCAGTTATTTTAAAATAGTTATTTTTTGAATTATTATAAAATTAAATTCAAGATCTTAAAGATTTTCGAAAAGTTTGCCAGCATCTCCCCTGCACGGCTCGATCGGTTTAACCACAACTGCCACACTAGGCCTTAACTTCATCAAACAAAAAATGAAAGCCTAGCGGCTACCCTACTCAGGGGTAAAATCAAACACTCCCATCAATATATTAAGGTTTATCTATTTTTCGGGCAACTCAATTTCTGATTACGAAGCAAATCAACTACCGATCTTCCAACTCCTTCTAATTTGTATAACCAATCATCTCCACAGCGTTTAGGATTCTGCACTTAACTCCACTTGTAATGCAAATAACAATCCAGGTTAAATATTTCAGTTCATTTAATAACTGATTTTATTCCCAATTCATTATACTGGGTTTTAGTTTCAATTCATTCAACTTATTTATTGACCCATTTGATGAATTTCATTCGACAAATCCAATATTCAAATAACAAATAACCAAATCATTTGAATTATATTTAATATCGATACTTACTGGTCTGTATTCACTTTGGTTTAACATACACTATCATTATTCAATTAATACCCGATTGATTTCCATTATTATCCATTCGATTTCTAATTTCCAAAATTATGTTATTCAATTTTTCTACTTAACCAGGTTAAGTTTCAATTCACTCCAATTCATTCAACTAATTAATTTTTCTTAATTAGCTCGATTTCATATCATAATTCTATTTGAATTTCAATCCAATCAGTCAAACCAATAAGCAACCATATTACTTAATATAGAAAATTATTTTCCCTTCTCTAAAAAAATATAATTTGGACGAAATTATTTTATTTACCCTTCTATAAAACAATATTGTGTCAATTGCCAATTCAATATGGTTTCCCAACACTTGAACCGATCAATCAACACAATACAAAACATTTTTCATATAAAATCTAAAAATACATTCTCTCGTATATACACTCAAACTCAATCTAGGGTGTTACTAACCCTATCTCTATTGAGTTACGCCACAGAGCCAAGGTTATCACTAAACCATATGCTCCTATACCAACTGTAACGGCCCAGAAAATTCGACGCTCGAATTTCCAACAATAACACAAAATCCTGTATTACTTGTCAAAAACCCAAGTATCGAAAAACCCTGACTGTTAATAGAAAGAAGTTAGAGGGTGAAAAGTGTAAGAAATAAATATTAGAATAGAAGAATAAGAACATCAAAATCTCCCAGCAGAACGAATAAAGTATAATATCAAATGTTTTATACAAAAAGAAATTGTATATTACAACATCGGAGTTATACATACAAATCAATACAAAACACAGCGGAATAACTAGTACCAGAAAATATGGCTATACGTTTCGACTCCAGCTCTTATTCTGAAACTCCAAGCAATACCTAACCTGATAATATACTCGGTCTGACCCGAGCACATTTGAAGCAAAGCAAAATTCACCCAGATCAGTTTGGAATAATTTCAGTGATAAATTCACATGGCAAACAACTTGTTTAACTTTAAAAATCCTTTTTGAAAGAAAAGGATAAATAGTAGGACCACCCCAGACATAAACACAGACGGTTTTTACCTTACTATAACCCAAAATATTTTTGATATATCAAAATCCAGTGATATTATAATAGTGTCTACCAAATCACAAATAAATAACCATCTAGTAGAACGCATGCATCACACGCTCTACATATTTATTATATAATCAAAAACCACATGTCGCTTATTGGGAATTGGATTCCAATTATGACAAGGTTTTGGACCACCTTCCGATCAGTGTACTCTAGAGGGGATACACTGGGGTTCAACAAGAACATCTTGCAACCCGACCACACATGACCGCCTACTCATTTAGCTTGAGTGTAACAAATGTATCACCACCCTGAAGTTTTAAGGGCCCACTGCACATCCGCAGAGAAACATAATCAAAAGAAGAACAAATAAGGATTTTGTCTAGATTGGTGATAATACACCCTGCTTGGGTATGACCCTCCTAGCCATCCTGCCTGCCCGATTTTTTTCGTTTTCCTGGTTGATGAGGCTTGAGGTCACGTTATCTTTTAGAACATCTGACCACCATTCACTTTGAATGCCACATCGTCAGATCCATCAAATCACTAATTGAACTCCATAAATATACTCTGGGTGTTAAGCAAGAGAATTTTTTCGCCACCAAACTTGTTATATTTGTAAAGATCAACATACGTGACCTTAGGAAATACTCTGTCAGACATTCGTCCATACAAGTCATCCAGGAACAGGATGAATCGAAGGCACCCTCCTACTGCATCCTATATGGGAATCACCCCAAGAATCAGTAGCGAGAAGTACTTGCAAATCTGAATATTTCAATCCCGACAGAATCACAAGTCAAAATATCTCCGGGAGCGACCTAGAAATATTCAACGAGTAGTTCTTTCGTTCATGAAGATCAACGGTCTTCAATGCTCCATCTTTATACACCTGCATTAGTCGCGAGCATACATTCGTTTCAAAGTGGTTTGGGTCTAGTTCCCATCTCGGTCTCCTCGAAACAGCACGTCAAAAGGTCCGATAATGTCTATTGATAGTTAGGGTTTTAACTATCAATTCAAATAGTATTGATCAGTACTTTTGCAGCTTGAAACCTTTCATTCCAAACCATTCATTCAAAATCATTATATCGATTCTATAATTTATTTCAGCAAATCTCTTTTGTCTTGTTCCTTGAAAACAATTTCAACTTTTATATTCCTTTTGGCATAAACATCTTCAAAATCTACCTTGTCATTTCGTTTATTCGAATTATAACTATTTCCCATAAAAACCCATATATCCTTTATGCTCTTTCGCAAAATCAGATTATTTAAAACAAATTTCCAATTTCCATTATTGGCGTATTTTCAAAATCCACTTTACATCGCTTTGCAAACATTGTTAACTCGACCCATTTATATTTCTCACATTGGAAATATCCTTTAAAATCTCTTTTTTATATTTCCTTTAATCTGGAAATAAATCACAAATCTCTTTTATTTCTTTTACCGTTACAAATTAATACCATCTCTCAATAATAGTGAAATCGTTCAAGTTGGGTATTCTAATTACCTCTCGGACCTTGATCGATAACGTTCTTATCTCAAGATAGATAGAAGTTTATAACTCCAAACCCGATAACATTAATACCGCATTAACTCTATTTCTCGTAACTATGGTTTTATAACCTTAACTTCATAGTTGAAAATTCCTTTCATTTCTTTTAAATTCATCGTATAGTTTAAAATTCTATTTACAAACCTTGCTTGTATATTTGCTTATAAATCCCTTTAAAGAACTCTTTCCCGTCATTCACTTATCACACTTGATTATTTTTAAACAAATTTCAATTAAAAAGTCATCATCCTAGTTATTAAAATAATACCCACCCAATAAAATAGTTTCTTTTATTATTAACTAAAATAGGCAGTCAATTTCTTTTGGGAAATACGATTATAAATATAATTGTATTTATACTACATTTATTTTAAATATCATATAAAAATAAACTCCGATTTAGTTATAAAAATAGATTTATAACATTAAACTCGGTCAATTCATCGAACAACAAATCAACGTCTAAAAATATATATAGATTTAGGCCATTTACTGACAACCACTTAATCAATACTTCTTATTGATTAAAACACAACGATCGTTGAAGCTAAATTCAACGATCAACATCCATTCAATAATCATCATTCAAATAGAGTATAACGCTATTTAGGGTGAACAATATATGTATATAAATAACATAGCAACATACAATCTATTTGAGGAATCCAGTTGGATCCCTCCAACCTGTCCTTCCCTGCATCAAAGATTATAATGAAAGTTTTTAATAGTACATGGGATAATATCCAACCAATCATCCAATACGACATTAATATAAATGTCAATGGCCATTAAACATTCAACAAGGACTCAAGACATCCAATCATCCAACGTTATATTATTAACTATAAATTTATGTTATATGAATTTAGCACATCATAATATTCCGAATAGTGTGAGAGTTAACTCACCATTTTTATTTTTGATTCAACCGTTGTGGTCCATTTACATAATTTCAAACGAACGTTTGAAATTACAAGAAAATTCCGCTGCATCTGAAACATTCCATTCCAGCTCAATGGCCTAGTTCTCGTTCATACGGTTCTAGCAGACCTTACATCGCTGGATCCTGTAGTCATAAGAACAAGTTACTATTATTGTAAGTTTAGTATGAATTAAATATAATTTAACAACCCCTATCATTAACTGGGTTAATTTGTGTGATTAGCTTTATTTAATTACCTCGTTAGCACGTTGCTCACTTTCCTCTTCCCAATTATAATTCCAAAAACCGGATACTTCATTAACCAGCCTATGCCATATTCCAGGACTTTTATTCTATTCTTTACCTTTCTTTTTTCTAAACTGTAAAAGCTCAAACTAAGCCTATATAAGCTATACGGCCTTCATCCTTCTCCCACTATTCTTCCTCTCCTCCTTTTTGTAACTCTTCTTTCTCTAGGAAGTTTTACCAGAGCCGCATATTTCTAGCTTCTTCTTCTTTTTCTAGACCGATGCTTCTTGTTTTAAATTCCCTTTTTTTATAGAAGAAAAGCCAAAACCTGGTACAAAGGAAAAAAATGCAACCCCGCCTCTCATCCTTCCCCAATGCATATACAAGAAACACATCAGATGCTTCTCCTACTTGTCACTATCATCAACCTCATGCCTGTACACTTCTTCACCTGTCATTCTTCACCGCCTAGCTCCCCCATATTCACGCCAACCTCTTCACTACTTCTTCCATCTAGCGTTCAACTCCTTCTTCTCGCCTTCAAGTTCTCCTCCCTCTCCACGTCAACTGGCACCCAAGAATCATTCGCAATTTCATGCTACAAACTACAACAACTTCAAAGAAAACCCCTTCACCGAGCTCCCAAACTTTGTCACCTTTGTTGTAATTTCAGCAGGCGCACCGCTCTCCCCGTAAACCACTGAAAACCACTGCAAATTGTCAATGATCTACCCTACTTCCCGGTCATCTCCATCACAATCAACTCACCAGTACTCTGAAAGAATCCGCCCGTTAGCGTGCCACTTCAACTCGTTCAAACTCTCCTTTATTGTTATATATATTCGTCTTCGTTGTTGTATGTAAACTGCTCCCTTACTCACAACCACCAGCTTTATATACCCTTCCATACGCACCAGAACAATTCCCTTCTAATGAACTATATACATGATACATCTCCTTCTCTAGCGTCCTTAGGCATGCACCATCATCAATATGCTACTGCTGGCCGACCGCAGATCACCCTCTTTTGCCATCATCACTTGTGCGAACCTAACGAGATAAACATATGGACTTTGGGTATTTCATTTGATTTGTTTTGTTATTCTATAAATCGCGTGTTGTACTATGAAGAGGAGAAATAACAGTTTTGGAATGAGAGATGGTGAGGATGGGAATCGAAATAAATAAGAGAAGAAGGATGTCCGAATTGTCTGTTTCAGCAGGGCCTAGTAAGGCTAAATTATAGGGGTTGACCTTTTATTAATTTTAGTCAGGGGTTATTTGCAGAAACCATGAGCGGAGAACATGGTTTTTGAAATTTCGCACATGGGTTCAATTGTTCGGTCAGAGTTATCTTTTTATTATTAATTTGTTTTACTTTTCACTGTATTAAATTTTATCATTTACCATTGTCTGTCGTTAACCGTTATCTACCGCTAATTGTGTAATATACGTATCGCCATGCACAAACTCCAATCGCATTGGAAATTGCCACACTGCTACGTCTTGGTGTTATGGTCCAAATGAAATTGATTTCGTTGAAAACAGACTCTGTTTGCACAACGTTGTTATTTTAATTTATCGATTCACCTTTAAATATCGTCCGCTAAAAAAAATACTCCGATTGACTCCAAACTGGAAATCTAGCGATAATTAATTGTACGCATTCCAATAAAATTCGTTTCGTTGGAAACGGAGGTCATTTGGAAAAATAATCATTCCCGAGGCTTATATACGGTCGATAAAATATAATTAAATCTAAAACAATTCTTTTTAGAATAATAATAAATTATTATTTTCATATATCTCGAAATGAAATATTCTACTGCTCTAGAATAAACCAATATAAATTTTAAGCTCAATATTCAAAAATTCGGGTTAAAACGATATCTAAATATATAGAACTTCCTTTATATTTATTAAGTAAATCATTATAATTTATAAATATTTCCATAACGACTATTTGAAAACTTAAATTGGATATAACTTACAATCTATAATATGAATTCTCGATTTTTCTCTTTCATTAGAAAGGTATAATCACATAGATTCAAATGGTTCTTGTTTCATAGAATTCCGACTTATATCGGATCCTGTATATTCAATTAAAGTTCAAATCATAAATTACGAACTACCACGTCATTTTCGTGCTCGTTTTAATTATATTATAACATATATATTCGAACTCTATCTTATAAAATAAATTCAATAAAAAATCCATTATATTTCCAATATAATATATAAAACAGATTTAAATATTCCAATTTAAATGGTAGAAAAATCTGGGACGTTGCATGTTCCTTTAAAGTCCACAAGATGTTTCGACCCTAGCAACACTATCTCAAGTGTTGAGTGCCATGGACGTCAATGTGCATAAATGCGACAATAAAGAGAACCGCCTTGAGAAGTGAATGGAAAGGGTCACAAAGAGTGAAATGGTGAAAAGCACAGCGAGCAAACACAAGGGTTGTAACTTCTACCGTAGGGGCACCTCCAAAAGTGAGAAGTCCAAGGCCGTGGTTCTTTAACTGAGATAGCTTATTAAGTCAAGCGTCCAGTGAAGGAACCGACGTCTACTCCGTGGAACGATAAAGTAATAGAAAGACCACTCTGGGAGCACCCAATAAGATTGTTAGTGTTAGGAAATACCTGGCCTGATTACGACAACGTTAGGCTTTAAACCAAAGACCTCTTCAAGGGCACCCAGAAAGATCGTCGGTGTTAGAAAGTACCTGGCCCGATTACGACAACACTGGGATTTAAACCAAAGACCTCTCCGGGGTCACCCAGCAGGATCGTCAGTGTCAGGAAATACCTGACCCGATTGCGACAACTTTGGGTTTTAAACCAAAGACCTCTTCGGGGGAATCCAGTAAGATCGTCAGTGTCAGGAGGTACCTGGTCCGATCACGACAACATTGCGCTTTAACCAAAGACCCCTGGGGCACCCAGCAAGATTGTTAGTGTCAGGAAGTATATGGCCCGATTACGACAACGTTGGGATTTAAATCAAAGACCTATGCATGGGCACCTAGCAAGATCATCAGTATCAGGAAGTATTTGGCCAGATTACGACAACGTTGGGATTTAAACCAAAGACCTCTCCGGGGGCACCCAGCAAGATCGTTGTTGTCAGGAAGTACCTGGCCTGATTACGACAACGTTAGGCTTTAAACCAAAGACATCTTCGGGGGCACCCTGCAAGATCATCAGTGCCAGGAAGTACCTAGCCCGATTACGACAAATGGTGGGCTTAAACCCAAGACCTCCCAGAAGGGCACCCAGTCTAGTCCACCGACGCTTGAATTAATCGACTGGTAGTAAACGAAAATCTTCGACGCTCGAATTAATTAAGCTGGATAGTTGACAAACATTGGGCCAAAAATATAAGTCCCCCCCAAGTGGGGGCATGGAATCCAAAGTCCTCCCCGAGCGGAGGCACAAGGATATAAAAACTTCTTCAAGAAAGAGAATAAGACCATCCAATAAAGCCAGGATTCCTATTGTTCTGACAAGCTCAAAGGTTGCCCGCAAGTTGGCATGTTTAGAGAGCCCTCGCCGACAAAGTTGAAGCTTCTAGCACGTCAACCACAATCAAGGAAACTTGGAAAGCTGATCACATTTAGCTTTTGCAGCTCGTGCAACACAACCACATAAGGATTGGATAATGCTAAGAAAACATACCACGGGTCTATCATGACATCACGATAAGCAAAAATACGACTTGCACTCAACAAAGAGGCGTATACACTTGGAAATACGTGAGGTAAAATGCATCAAACAAGAGGTCTTACTTTAAAAAGTCTGGCAAAAGGTTCTTTCCTTCGAGAGTGGGGCATCTGAAAATTTACAAAAAAAAAATCAAAGCAATCTCTTGTGAGAATGAATTCCTTTGCTAAGAAAACCTAGAGTCCCTTAACACGAAAACTTCCTCATCCGCAAAGCTCTAATCGTAAATAACTCAAAGAATCTGATTATATTCTTCTTCAAACCCGAGGATAGGCGATGCTTAAAAGAATATTGTGCGAACATGGCATAGTTCGAATCCAACTGAGCAATAACACTTCTCATGGATTTGAAGCTAGTATCCAACAATGGTGTCAATATGAGATATAAATAGAAGATTGAGAAATAGTCATGCACGGGGGGCAAGCCTTTATGAAGTTGAGATTCAAAGTTTTATATAGCCCGGAATGATCCATGATATCAAGGCAAATTCAAAATCAAATTTCTAAGTCCAACCAAGCTGCTGCAAAAAAGTCAAAGGGTGTACAATCAATAAATTCCACTTTCCCTAGCTATTTCATATCGAATTCGGGAAGGCTAAACTGAATGCATGCTTGATTAAAGATATATCAAGCTAGCATAGAATGGCATCTCTCCGGCAAATTGTCAAGAGAACGGGAAATAGCCAAAAAGCTGACTAATTCGCAATCCAGAAACTGCAGCTGCTCTAGCCTTAGAAACTCAAATTAACGCTCTAGTTTAAGCAAAAAGTGATCTCCTTTCCAGAATGATAACTACTCGTCTGTCTAATATTCACTCTATACATGAAGTCACATTTTAAAAATAGAGTATAGGTACACATTTCATAAAATGTTAGTCATTGTGCAAAATTATACAAGTCTTTAAAAATGAAGCTTGAAATCTATAGTCGGAACGTGTCAATTAGTTGATCTCATGCGTCAATGTGAATTCAAACTAGAGTGTAATGTCTATATAGGCATAGTTTGACAAGGTATAAATTTAACTGTTGAACAAAATAGTCTTGTGTAGGCGCGTCATTCAGTTATAGTCTTGAAATTCACTGTAGTATGATTTATTTAACTAATCCGTTATCGATATGGATGGTTGATGGCAAAGTATAAGTCCAAAAACTTGCAAATGCTTGTTGTAATCACAAAACAGGTGGAATGAAACATATAAGTTCAACTTTCAAGTTATGAACTTGGGTAGTTGTAAAGTCTGAGTTGAGGTTGTGCTTGGGCCGCTTTATAATCAAAAGGGTGTACCTCGATGTCAAAGATCAGGTCGCTCAACGACCTAGCATCTAGGTTGCTCAATGACCTAGCATCCAGGTCGCTCAACGACCCAACATCTAGGTCGCTCAATGACCTAGCGCCCAGGTCGCTCAACGACATGAAGCCTTAGATCGTTCGACTGTTTCAGAAGCTCATGTCATGCATTAGTTGGAAGGCGCATGTCGTCCAAACGACCCAAGGGCATGGGTTGTCCAAAACTTGTATGCTCACCAATGAGCAAACTTTCTGGACCCAAGGACAAGCACAATAAACTCAATTCAAATTCAAAGCATTACAGACCAATATGAAAAATTGCAACAAACAATCATCATGCCAAATCCAAAACCTAACTTTTTGAGGCTTTGATCAATGGGCACACAAATCTTCATAAATAAGCAACTGTTAGCTATACAAACAAAAGTGTATTTATCCATATAAATTGTCACAACACAAATTGGCATTAGAATAATAGCAAACTTTGAGAGTTTCTCAAAGGAAATTATACAAAGTAACAGCAAAAACACATTGAATTTGAGAAACAATTAAAATGTCAAAGTTTCTAGCCATCGTGATCAGATGTTGCTAAAAACTTCAAAAATCTTGAACTGAAATTCAATTTTGACACAAGAACTGGAAATAAGTGATTTTCGAATCCAGATCCACAGTTCCCAATCTGAGTTAGAAGTAACAGTTTGTGTCCCATCTCAAGCTCAAAATACACACCATTATTTGCCAAAATTTGTTCATAAAAAATCGTCGATTTTGATTCATATCAAAGCTCATATTCTCTTTAGAAACATGGACAAACAGCATGCCAAAACATGAAGATCACGAAGTACCACATCAGAAGCATGTTCGTCAGAATCGAGAATCAATTCAGGAAGCACAAAACACAGAATTCACACCAAGTACATGATTATAGTATGAATTTGAATAGATCTTGAAGATTAATACAAATCAACACTAAAGAGTTTCAGATCCTAGCTATAATTTGAGAACTAGTAAGTCGGACAGTAGGATTTAAACGCAATTCAACTCAGAATTGCCAAATCTACATGGAGATTGAAACTTGAATTCAGTCATAAACCACTGATATTCGAAAAGCTCATCGATTACAAGTTTCAATCACCAAGATTCGATCCAAGATCATGAGTCAATTATAGTGAATCTCGATCCAAAGCACGACCAATCAAAATCGCAGATCGACCAAGTCAGCTCGATGCTGTAGTTCAACCAAAAACCAAGTTGTCGTAGAATCAAGATGGGGCATGTAAGATCTAAAAGTAGAAACTCATAACCAGTTTTGAATCGAGTAAATGATCGGATTCGGATCAGAGTTTAATGCCTCTAGTGATTTGCGTTGATGGCAGTAGAACAGATTTAATCAATGATGAAAATTGGGGATACAATCGAATTCAAGTTCAATCTGAGGCTTTGAGATGAATGCCGTCGGGTAGGGCTGGCTAGTGGTTGCTTGATTCAAGCTGAGACAAGGAAAGAAATTCGGTTTGGCTCGAGTCTTTCAGAAGACCTTCTCCGCCATGAAAATGCCTCTTGACTGAAGAGAGTAACGTAAAGAAAAGATCGGTCCAAAAGAAGATATATATGGCGCTATGCTAGGGGGCTTACTCGATCCATATATGCTTACCCAATCCATTATAGGCATTATGCACGATCTATTTAAAAAATAAAATAAAATTAAAAATTGGATCCATCAAAATAAATATTAACAATCTATCAATATGTTTTAGCACAAAATTATGACATTCAGTTTGTAGTTTACATTTTGGCAAGCAAAATGTAAATTTCGAGGGGTAAATGTTAACCTCGTTGTGAAACTCGGTACAATAACAATGTGTTAAAAATCATTTGCGATAGATTCAATAATATTATTTAGTGTTCTTATTGTGGATTAGACACAACTAAAAGTATGGATCGGTGCATTTATATCTCAGTATAAAATAATGGATCGGGTGTAGTTATAACAGGCGGAAGCAGGACGTTTGGTGCTACGTCAGCTCAGCCATGGGTCGTTCAGTACAAGTATAAGTCGCTGCGAACAATTGAAAGCATGGGCCGTATGTCTCTATTAAGTTTATGAATCACAAATGTTACTGTAGCAACATAACATTTTTACCGCTTCAAGTCGTTAATTAAACCAACTCGAACCATTTAAAATGAAAGATTGTTATTGCTATGGGGTTTAATAAATCAAATCACAGAGTGATAGACATAGAAAAGTAGAATATCTCGCAGCGGAACAAATAAAATACAATAGTAGTTCATGAAGTTACTAAATAAAATTTCAAAAATTATACATAATATCAGAGTTACAGAATCAAATACAACGGAAGTCTATATACAAGAATTTCTAATACAAAGAAGAAATAACCAGAACCAATAGATAAAGATGATGTGAAACACCCCACCTTCGTTAAGGTCACTCACAAAGGGAATGCCTTAACTTTAGTGGAGCATTATAGGTAAAAGACACATATAATTTACAAGATATATATATATATATATATATATATATATATATAATCAGCGGAAAAACTAACTTTATTTCAAACGTGGATCATAACAAAACATTACAGCAAACTGTTTCAAACCAACTTCCAAATCATTACATCATAATCTCTGTCTTGATTATTACATAAAGAAGCATAAAACAAAATAAAACTTCATAAATCCCCAAGTAGTTGTGTATTTAAAGCCATAGCCAAAGGTAAGAGGTTCCAAGCTATACATCACAGAGTCTTCAAGCTTGGAAAGATTAACGGTCCAAATTAAGCTGAGCTATTCCCTCCCTGGGTACCTGGGGGGGGGGGGAACGGAAGAAAAGAGAGCGAAAGAAAATGGGCCAGACATAAGTCTGGTAAGTCCAGTGATTATTCAACATGTAAACTGATAAAAGAACCATGACTTGAATAAGCTGGAAACAGAACAATAATAAGGAAATAAGGTAACATAGGATAAGGTAAGATAAACAGGGCAAGATAAACAAGGCAAGATAAACTAATCATATTATCGCCCTCATGTCCATATTCTCTGCACCTATCAGATATTTCAACCATTATCGTGAGTTCAAAACTCAGAGATCCCTTTTCATTGATCGGCTCCTACTTGCACGCATTTACTACTTGTGTCCTACGGCCCCGCTCGATTATAGATACCTGTGTTGGTCCCACCATGGGGTGTATCAAATCCTATAGTGGCAACTCGACACAATTCAAGATGCACAGTGTATAACTACTAATGCCCAGTGCCTGCTTTTTCCACTCCGGAGTACGTGCACGCCCGTACTTCGTCGGAACCTACATTGACACACTAACCGTCATTGTTTTGACCGCTTATAATCAGCCCAGTAATCGTGCCCCACCCTGCCTAGTTCAGGGTACCATGATACATCTATGTGGGTTACTGCTGAAATGGGTCCCCGTTACTAGGGTTTCCTAGTCAACATGTTAAATTGGTTAAGTGTCCAACTTAACCTAACCCACCCATCCGTTTAGTTAACATGTTGCATTGGTTAAGTGTTACCATAATTAACTTAACCCTACCATTCTTGACTTAGCTTTAATTCATTTATTAAAGCACCAACCACTCACATTAGACAGGTATTGTTGCGGTTACTGGATGTGCCGGTCGGGTTCGGGCAGTTTTACACCGCAACTTAGTCTAACCTCGGGTTCCTTTGGGCTTGATGCACTAACCTCCCTCATTAGATATATATTGTTATGGTCATTGGATGTGCCGGTCGGTTCCGGGTAGTCTTACACCGTAACTCAATCTAACCTCGGGTTAGGCATATTCGTCTTTTCTAAATTTACATATTTACCTCTTTATATTTATATGTAAATTATTGTCATTCAAGTCAAGCCCCACTTTCTCTTTTAAATCAAGTTCATAATTTTAGGTATAAAAATTTATACCACTTTATGCCATAAAACATTTACATGTTTATGAGCCAAATATGCCAGTTATATGTAATTTCATATTTTCCCCCAATGTTACCCCCGTTATACGTTCACATAAATTACATAAAATGTTAGGCTCGATACATAGCCTAACTTATACCTAAAAGGGGAAAAAGAGGAGCATGTAACAATTCCAACATCATAAAAATATGGATCTAACTACACATGTATCATATGAACTTGGCATAGTACAATATACATTCAATTATGAACTTGCAAAATTTAGATCTACTCAACATGAATCATGAAATAGAGGTTTTACATAGAACTACACAAACTTAAAATTAGGCATGTGGTTGTGAAATTTGCAAATTTGTTGGATCAAATCTAACATGAACCTAATCATATTAGCATGTAGTTTTGGTCATATATGTGAACATGGTTGAACTTGCATAAAATTCCCAAATTGATATACAACATATAGGTGTCATTACCAAATCATGTGACATGAAATGACATTTCCAAATTATACAACATGGTATGTCATTGCCAAATTACGCAATATGATATCCATCGCCAAATTATACAATATGGTATGTCATCGCCAAATTACACAATATGATATCCATCGCCAAATTACACAATATGATATGCCAATGCCAAATTATAATATGTCATCGCCAAAGTATATAACATAATATGTTATTGATGAATTATACAACATATGGATTCATTGCAAAGCATTTAACATTTATCATTATATTACATACAACATGATCACAAACATGATAAGAGTCATGGTCTCAATCAATTCAGTTTTAACAAAAAGGATAGGCATAGATTTACATTAGGCGATGTTCTACATCCAGTTATTTAGTCACAATTCTAATATCATTTAGGTCTAAATGATAACTGGACTTACAAAAGGAGGTTAGTCTTGAGTTCTCGGATCTGTATTCTGAAATTGAATTGCTATCCTTTGTTGTAGACGTTGAATTCTCTTAGTTGAATTAGATTTGATTTGCAATCCCTACTTGCTTTCTAGTTGAATGATAATGGCGGCTATTCTAGGTTGAGTTTTGATAGCATGATGGTCTTAGGAATATTTATGTGTGGCTTAGGTTTGGATTTAGGTTGCTTATATAGAAGTTTGATTTAATAGGAGCCGTCAGATTAACCTAGAGCAAATCAAAGCCATTCAAACCTAAGAACCAGAACTTGCCACGCAAGCCCTAATGACACAACAATTCGTCTCAGGAGAAAACACGTCAGGTTTCAGATCTGACCCAAGTTGGAGGTCGACCCCCAGGTCGACCTGTATGGGGTGAGGTCGACCCTCTGGCCGACCTCTTGGTCAACCTGGCCTTGGGCGGGAAATTTCCCGCCCAGCCCGCTTCTGCTTCTGATTTTGAATTTTCTAAAATTTATTCTAAGTTGTTTATTTAAATTCTTGAATCTTCTGAAAGTCATAACTCCTTCATACGTAGTCTGATTTATGCAAACTCGGACTTTACCTCTAGCAGAATTCCGAGCGGACGCAATGGCATAACCCGTTTCCCTTAATTCTCACATTTGTAATTAATTATTCTTTAATTCGTAACTTTAATGTTTACAAAAAATACGGGGTGTTACATTCTCCCCTCCTTAAAGGATTTCGTTCCCGAAATCTTCAAGTCAAGAAGAACGTATATCCTACCATCCAATCGTCCATCTACTCAACTATTAACCACAGGTGTCCATTGTCCTTAAAAGACTTCTAATGCTTCATGATCATATGCATAGTGTGTGTACATGTCCTTATCTAATGCAAAATCAGGCGGTCTACTAATTCAGTTGAACTTCTTAATGCAATTCATGTCGGTGCCATGAGTCTATTATGTATGCAATCATCCCTAATCATACTTTCTACACATTCATACAAATGCAATATCCACATGATAACACATCAAGTTTCAATCATATACAAGTACATATATGCATATTCAATATGAAAGTGACTGAGCCGATCTAATTCCTAATGTGTGTATATATGCATCCATGAGCTACCACTAGTAATCACTTGCAACCACTTGCAACCATCAATCATAACATGTTTCAAATACCTGTTTACATCCATTGGTTTCTACCTAAGGATCGAGAACAACACCGAGGAAAAATACTAAAAAGATAGATACGAGCATGAACAAACTTAAGGAAAAAGAGATCAAAGATGTACCCTCAAAAAGAAAAGGGTAGGCTGCGTGTATCTTGGCCTCAGTCTCCCAAGTGCGTCTTCCCCAGGATCACTCCATTGAACTTTTACAAGTTTGACTTCGCGGTTGAATAACTTTTTGACTTCTGTACCCAAGATACGAGTTGGAACCCTTCTCACAGTCGCCTCTCGTTCTACTTCTACGTCCTCTAATATGCTTGGTTCCACCACTTCCGCAGACTCATGTAAGCACTTCCGTAAGTGAGAAATGTAAAAGACATTATGAACTCCAGCCAATCTTTCGACAGCTCTACTCTATAAGCCATCTTCCCAATCTTCTCAATGATATGAAATGGCCCTATAAATCTTGGTGCCAACTCTCCTGTAGATCTGAAGCGAACGACATTCCTCAAAGGAGATACTTTAAGGAAAACCCTGTCCCCAACCTCAAACTCAAGGTCGGTCCTTCATTTGTCTGCGTAGGACTTCTATCTATCTTGGGCAGTCTTCATTCTTCTTCGTATCAAGTCCACTTTCTCTGAAGTTTCTCTAATCATATCTAGTCCAAGTATGAGCTTGTCTATAGACTCCTCCCAACAAGTTGGTGATCAGCATAGTCTTCCATATAAAGCTTCGAAGAGTGTCATGCCTATGGTGGCTTGGTAGCTATTGTTGTAGGCAAACTCCACCAAATGAAGATGATCCTCCCATGTTCCTCCGAAGTCAAGAATGCATAATCTCAAGAGGTCTTCTAATACTCTGTTCACCCTCTCCGTCTGACCATCGGTTTGGGGGTGATAGGTCGTGCTTAAGCATAGCTGTGTGCCTACAGCCTCTTGCAAGCTCTTCCAAAACTCGCTCGTAAAGATAGGATCTCGGTCACTCATAACGCTGGAGGGTATCCCATGAAGTCGAACTATCTCTTTCAGATAAGTGGATGCTAAAGATGGGGCAGTCTTCTACTTTTAATGGGTATAAAGTGAGCGCTTTTTGTGAGCCTGTCCACTATTACCCAAATATTGGTATTGCCCCTTCTTGACCTAGGTAGCCCATCAATAAAGTCCATTGAAATGCTATCCCATTTCCACTATGGGACCTCTAAAGGATGAAGCAAACCACCATGCTTTTTTTGCCCCGCCTTGACTTGCTGGCATATTAAGCACTTAGAGATGAATTCAGCTACATCCCTCTTCATGCCATTCCAAAAGAAAACCCTTATAAACCTTTCTCAAGCAACTCTTTAACTTGCTTGCTGAGTTCTTTCCTCTCCCTTGGTGCCATGTGTCTAATGGGTAAAGAAATGGGTTTTGCATTATCAATGAGGTATATGCGGAAGTTTATCTCCTGCTTCGGAGGTAACCCCTTCACCTCTTCAAAGACATCCGAGTATTCACGGACTACTCTAATAGACTGCAAATTCTCAATAGACGCATCAAGAGATTCTAGATAGCTAAGCATAACAGAGTTCATGGGATTACAAGAAATTTCGAGAGTGTTACCGAGGCGAGTCATGAGTCTAACCACTCTCCTTTCACAATCAAGGATGACACCATTACTGGATAGCCAATCCATGACTAGAATCAACCCATAGCCCGTGAAGCCCAAAACATAGGCATTACATCTAAACCCGACACTTAGTATAGAAATTTCCAAATCCAAACAAATCATTGACAAATAAGTTGAGCCGCCAATTGGATTTGAAACAACCTAGGGATCCTCTACTAAACTGGTGTCTAGGTGCAGAGATTCAACTAAAGCAGTAGATATAAAAGAGTGCGATGCACCAGAATCAAAGATTGTACGAACAAGATGATCAAAAAGATAAATAAACTCTCAACAGAAACATTTCTACCTCATTCTTGTGGGGGTGCCATGAGAGCATGCATCTGCCCTCTAGAAGTAGATCCAGCTCTCTGCCCTTGCCCTTGCTTTCTTGGGCAGTCCCTAGCCATGTGTCCTGCCTCGCCGCAATGGAAACAGCCACCCATCTTCCTTTTCTTCTTTCTGCAGTCCTTATCCAGATGTCCAGGAATGCCACAAAAATTACACTTTCTCTTGTCACGGGGTTTGTTGTTCTTCCCGCTGTAACAACCCGGAAATCTAGGCCAATTTAAAATTTTTAAATTGGCAATTTTTGTGAATTTTGATTATGTAAAATGTATTATTTTAAATAATATCGATGAGAAATTTATTTTGAATATATTTAGAACGTATATATTTATATACATCGTCGTTAGAATATAATAATTATATATAATTATCAAAGGAATTGAAAATGGCGCGGTAGTTCGATTTCAAAATTCGAATGAATGTACCGGGTGCAAAATAAACCGGATTTTAGCGAAACAAAAAATAATAGAATCTATTTGAGAATATCTTTCCAACGAATCCGAAAAATCGAAATTTCATAGCGGGAATCAAAAGTTACGTCCAGTTGAAATTTCAGAATAGTCGCTACGAAATTCTGGCCCTTAAAAACGGGAATTTTGTAAACGACCTCGGATTTTGATGAAACCACTTTTGTTGGATCCGTGATGTCTAGTTATTGCTAGGTTTCAAATTTCATAATTTTTCGAATCAATATGTGAGCATGGCAAAGGAAAACACGTTTGACCAGTTTCAATTGATTTCAATCGACTGGAAAATGGTCATTTTTCAAATGGTCTTAGAATTTGACGAAACTAGTTTGGTTAGGACCGTATCGTCAATACGAAGCTAGAAAATATTTTTCGGGAATTTTTCGAGCTAGTATGTGACCCCAGTAAATTGAAATACGCGTTCAAATTCAATATATAGAGTTATATTTTGATTTTAACGGAAACTGATCGAAATGATCGAATTAGCTTACGATACATGTCCCATTGTGTTCGGAATGGGGGTAATTAGCTATGGACGACAGTCGGTGGGCCTCGTTTCGAAGTCAAAATAAAAAGGTTGCTTTTTGAAATTAAATAATTAAATATATATATATAATATAATTCCTCCTCCCCCCTTTCATTCGTTCAGAAGAAATTAGAAAAAAAAGAAAAAAACATCGCGCCCAAGCGCGACAATTTCCCCCACCGCCGCTGCCGATCGACGGCGCTCCCCCCTCCTCCTCTCGCCGACCCTCTCTCCTTCCCCCCTTCCTTCTCGCCCGCGTCGAGACCTTCTTCCCGATGCCCCCCCCTCGCGCAGCAGCTCGACGACAGCTTCCCCCCCTTCACCACAGCGCGCCCCCTGTGCCTCCCCCTGACACCCCCCCCCTAACGTCGAACTCATCCCCCCTTCAACAGTACATCACAGGACAACCCCTTCCCTTTTTACTATAAGTTTTGTTTTTAAATTACTTTTACTTATTTATTTTTCCTTTTTAGGTTTATGTTACTTATTTAAAGGTAATTAGCTTATTAGAGATAAAATTAGGGTTTTTATATTCTTAGCATAACAAAAATCGGATTTATATATATATGTAAAACAATAACGATAAAAATTAGATTTTTCTTATGAATGTGAAATATTAAAAATATGATTTTTATACTTGTGAAATATTAAAAATATAATTTTTATAAAGTAGAGATGTTAAAAATATTATTTTTATATAAGTAGAGTATTAAAAATATGATTTTTATAATATAGAAAGAATAAAAATACGATTTTTATATTATATAGATAGTAAAAATTTGATCTTTATATATGAAATAGATATATGAAAATATAATTTTTATATAGAATGAAGTGTCGGGAAAACTATATATGAAGTGAAATAAAAATATGATTTTTATTTATTGAATGAAGCAATAAAAATATAATTTTAATTCGAACAGCGAGAAAAGAACTGCATTGGAATTCCAAGCAAATCCAGATGTTCAGCAGTTCGAAAGCAAAGCATGGCGGAGTGGAACCCTCTGTGAGAACTTCTCACTTTTAATTTAATTTTCTAGTTAAAATATATACTAGGATGCAGACGGTGTTTAGTAGCACCCGACACCCATTGTCCACAGACCATGGACGGCTAGTATGCTTGTTTGTTTGGTTGTATTCTGTGTGAAAATTGATGTGAAATAAATATATATTGAAAGTGAAAATATCGTATATATTGAAAGTGAAAATATCGTATATATTGAAAGTGAAAATACTGCATATATAGAAAGTGAAAATATCATGCATATATATTGAAAGTGAAAATATCGTATATATAAGAAGTGAAAATACCGTATATATAGAAAGTGAAAATATCGTATATATTGAAAGTGAAAATATCGTATATATAGGAAGTGAAAATACCGTATATATAGAAAGTGAAAATATCATATATATATATATATATATATATATATAGAAAGTGAAAACATCATATATATATATATAGAAAGAGAAAATATCATATATATATATAGAAAGTGAAAATATCATATATATTGAAAGTGAAAATATCGTATATATTGAAAGTGAAAATATCGTATATATAGGAAGTGAAAATACCGTATGTATAGAAAGTGAAAATATCGTATATATTGAAAGTGAAATAAATAAATATATATTGAAAGTGAAAATATCGTATATATTGAAACTGAAAATATCGTATATATTGAAAAGTGAAAATATTATATATATGAAAGGTGGAAATAATATATATATATATATATGAAATGAAAACGATATATATATGAAATGAAAACGATATATATATATATATATATGAAATGTGAAAACGATGTCTATATAAAATGAAAACGATATATATATGAAATGTGAAAACGATGTCTATATAAAATGAAAACAATATATATATGAAATGTGAAAATGATGTCTATATAAAATGAAAACGATATATATATGAAATGTGAAAACGATGTCTATATAAAATGAAAACGATATATATATGAAATGTGAAAACGATGTCTATATAAAATGAAAACGATATATATATATGAAATGTGAAAACGATGTCTGTATAAAATTAAAACGATATATATACGAAATGTGAAAACGATGTCTATATAAAATGAAAACGATATATATATATATATGAAATGTGAAAACGATGTCTATATAAAATGAAAACGATATATATATGAAATGTGAAAACGATGTCTATATAAAATGAAAACGATATATATATGAAATGTGAAAACGATGTCTATATGAAATGAAAACGATATATATATATATATATATATATATATATATATATATATATATATATATATGAAATGTGAAAATGATTTGATTGTTAAAAACATAATTTTTAACATATATATACACTGTATAGAATTGTCGTGTATATGGAATATTCAATTTTGATTAGAAATTGAATATGAAGTTGAATTTGTTTTTGAAACAAATTTAAAACGATTTATAAAATTCGTTTTAAATAGAAATCGACGAAATATATATATTATATATATATATATATAATAGAATGGCCTGAATAGAATGCGCCGCGCTGCGGTAGTTCGCGAATTTCGACCATTGTCTTCGAATGGACATTACGGGAGATCCGACCGTCGGATTCTCCTGAAACCAGAACCGTTGGGTTCATATCGAAAAGAGATTTCTAACAAATATTAGAGATTTGAAATCTAACGGTTGGATTTGGAATTATGTCCAAATCAAATTTGGAAAAGGTCGTTGTAAGTGCAGTTCGATGGCCGTTGATGGAAATCAACTGTACGGGCCTTGATAAAATTATTAAAAATATCAATAATTTGTGTAAAATCATAAGAAATGATTTGGGAAGAATTAGGATGAAAATTTCCACATTTGAAAAGATAAAAATCTATTTTTATCAAAACGAACTAGTTATTAACTAGAAAAATAATCCAATAGTTATAAATAAATAAATTGGATTGGATTTGAATTGAAATTATCTTTGGATATTTTCGATATTGAATTCCGTGATTATACAGATATTGTGATGGGAATTTGGAAGATATCGATATCGTTATTCCCGATATGATATCTGTTTGTTAGGATTTGATGTTGAATATAAGTCGATACTATCTCTATTCAAAACCTTATATTTAATGTCAAATTTGATTGATTGATTGTTTGGATTGTGCTCGACCAGTTTATGAGCAGAATATGCTTTTACATTTAGCATTGGGTTGGGTTGAAAATATCTGTGTGCTAACGCCTTGTGAAACACTTCACGATTTGACGATAAGGTGTTTAGCGATGTTGTGGTCATTTCAAATTTAATGAATGATTGTGAAATGATATTTTTCTTAAGTGAAAAGAAATGTATTCCCGATTTTGGACAGGGAATGTTTTATAAAAATGTTTTATAAAACAGAAAGGATTTCGAGGCCTACAACCCGATGATTTCTAAAATGATTTAGAAATGTATTATGGTTTTACATTGTATTTCATCGCGTACTGATTAGTTGCTATTAATGATGTATCTGTTTGGTGGCGGAGAATTTATTCTCTTGCTTAACACCCTTCTTTGAGTCGTACGAGCTCAAAGGTTATGTGATTAATAGTGACTGATCATATGTGTGAATTACCGATGTGAAGTACTATATTAAGAAAGTACTTGTGATTATTGTGTTGTGAAATGATTTTCCCTACTTCAGGATATGAAATGATTTTGTATGTGGCTAAAGAGTCGGGTGACCCTGAGACTAAAAGTATGGGTGAGAGGTCGGTGTAGCCCACCCCTATGTGGGGTAGGTGCATCGTCGGTGTAGCCTACTCCTATGTGGGGTAGGTGCACATTTATATATCGAGTTGCGAGGTGCGTACCCTTTGCCTTGTCAATGGGGAGCACGATATTTGGTTGCATACTTGTTTGTGTGCATTGTTATGTTTTGGAATTCATATTTGCAAACGATTTGACTTGAGATCCCAAAGTGAAATCTACTTTGTTATAGAAAGTTAGATATGTATTTCAAATGATTTGAAATAAGAAATTGGGAAAAAAAATCCAAAGGAATAATTTCTGTAAATTGAATTGGATTTGGAAAATCTAAGTTTAGTGATTAATCTAAGTGGGTAGATTGGGATTTTACATGTTGATTGATGCATAGTAGATCCATATATCTATATTGATTGTTGTTTAAACACTAGAATTCATGGGGGTAAACCCGTTGCGCGTTAGCGGCATGGTCCCGTGATATTCCATATTATTAAATAAGTTAATTATAATTGTTTAGAGTTTCTCACACCAGTCCCATGACTAACCTGTAGTTTGCTTTTCCCTTGCGAACTCGGGTGCCCCTATTTTCCACACGGGCAGTCGAGTAGTTTTATTTTGCAGATGTATTGAGCAGGATTCTGGATTGAAGCTTTAAGCTGTGTCCAGGCATTTACAGTCTTCCGCTGTGTTTATTATATTTCCGTTGTGCATTGTATTACATTTATGTAAATTTATCTTCCGCTGTGTATTATTTTCGATATACTCTGATATTCTGTACTCTGATGTAACATTATTATGATGTTTATAAAAGTCTTCTGTTATTTGTTCTGATGTGTTGTATACCCAGAGTTAGCGTATGCGGAATTCGAACGGTCTAGGTCGATTTAGCGATCGATTAGGTCCAGGCGAAATCCGTGTCATTACACCCGCCCTTCTTGGAATATGTCTTCTTACTCTGTAATCCTTCCCCTTTCTTATCTTGAGGTACTTCCACCTTTGTCTCTTTCTTGCCAGCCTTATCTTCTTCTTGTAATAGTGCCAAGTCCACCAATCTATCGTAAGTTGCACTCATAGGTATCTGGGACATAGCTACGTTGTGCAGTGGCTCATTCAATCCTTTAACAAAATGGAGAGCCTTCTTATGTGGAGTGTTCACTAACTCCAATCCGAACCTAGCCAGCTGGTTGAATTGGTTAACGTATTCCTTAACCGACATACTCCCTTGTTTGAGAGCTAAGAACTTCTCCATTTGTAGGCTTCATTCAGGTTGTGAGAGGAATTTCGTTTCAAACCTCATTCTAAAATCAATCCAAGTTTCAATTGTTCTTTCAGCATTAGTGACTTTCCACCAATAGGAAGCTTCGTCTTTAAGCAACCATACAGCCAATTGTATCTTCTGCCTATCATCCACTTCGAAGATATCAAACAAACCCTCAGTTTCTTGCTTCCACGAAGGATTCATTTCCATTGAAGTTCTTTCCACCCAAGGCTCCAAAGTCCCTACATATTTTTGAGAAAGCATTTGCATGCGGAGGAGGAGGAACCACAGCAGCTGGGGGAGGAGGAACGTCTGCTGGGCCTGCGGCATTAGCCCTAGCCTCTAGGTACCTTCTGAACCATCCAGGTACCGCATGCCCTCTGGAAGGTTAAGATCACCAGACATGCTGAAATGAAAAAGGAAAGATTCAAAACAAAGGATAGAAAGATAGTGCATATGGCTTTGGGGGATTATGCCTTTTTAAAATAAAAAAAAAATCTTGAAAATTGCTTCTTTAAATTACTTTTTGACAAATAGTTTTCAAAAATTTTATCTGATCTAGTAAACCTTTGCTCTGATATCAAGTGAAACACCACACCTCCGTTAAGGTCACCCATAAAGGGAATGCCTTAACTTTAGTGGAGCATAATAGGTAAAAGACACAGATAATTTACAAGACAGATATATATAAGCAGCGGAAAACTAACTTTATTTCAAATGTGGTTCATAACAAAACATTACGACAAACTTTTTCAAACCGACTTCCAAATCATTACATCATAATATTTGTCTTGATTATTATATAAAGAAGCATAAAATAAAATAAAACTGCATAAATCTCCAAGTAGTAGTGTATCCAAAGCCATAGCCAAAGGTAAGATGTTCCAAGCTATACATCATAGAGTCTTCAAGCTTGGAAAGATGAACGGTCCAAATTAATCTGAGCTATTCCCTCCCTGGGTACCGGGGGAAACGGAAGAAAATAGAGCGAAAGAAAATGGGTCAGACATAAGTCTGGTAAGTCCAGTGATTATTCAGCATGTAAACTGATAAGAGAACCATGATTTGAATAAGCTGGACATAGGACAATAACAAGGAAATAAGGTAACATAGGACAAGGTAAGATAAACACGACAAGATAAACAAGGCAAGATAAACTAATCATACTATCGCACTCATGTCCATATTCTCTGCACCTACTAGATATTTCAACCATTATCGTGAGTTCAAAACCCAGTGATCCCTTTTGTAACACCCCACGTCCATTAATGTCACTCACGAAGGGAATGCATTAACTTCCATGGAGGTTATAAGTGAATATAGAACAGAAAAATTACAACAAGACAGATAATAAATAGTACTTGGAAATCTAAAACTTCATTTTATTGCAGCGGAAATTAAACATGTTTGTTACATCATAAAACCATAGATCATAACCAAGTACAATATCCATCTTCATAAAAACAAAATACATAATCCCATTACATAAATAGCCATTAAAAAGATAACAAGCTGGACTTTACTTCAACGGTCCATGCTTTCCAAAGAGAGATGAAGCAATTCAATCAAACTCCACTAGAGCTGGGCCCAACCTGAGGACCTGGAGGGGGGAAAAAGGATAGAAATAGAGGGGGTCAGACATAAAGTCTGGTGAGTATGATAATTCTAACAATACTATTATCAAAATAACTAGACTAAGGCATAAGCTGAAGACAAGTAAATGTCTATGAACTCTTAGGAAGATAAAGATAGCGTTTAAGATAACGTTAAAGATAACGGTAAAGGCACACCTAATTACTGACGAATGATTACTACACTGCACCGCACATTACTACACTGTACTACACCAGTCACCCTATTGTTTGATCCCACTTGCTTCACACAGAAACTTTATAAATAGCCTTACGTACCCCTAGCTGACTACATATGTATCGTCTGCCCCTATCTCCACTAGGTGTACCCCACTACCCACTTTCGATCGGCTCCCTACTCGTAGATACCTGTGCTGGCCCCACAGTGGGGTGTATCACTCCCCTAAAGTGGCAACCCGATACAACTTGAGAATGCACGACTTATACCTACACGATGCAACAACGTCTTACCTACCAGCCCGGGTCCACACACGCATACGAAACCCGTTGGACTTGCGTTGCCACCGCTCCCCGTTTTGGCCTCTTACAGTCGAACCCAGCATGCGTGTCCCGTCCTCGACTTGGGTCGAGCCCACAAATATACGTTTGGGATACTGGTCGAAATGGGCCCCCACAAGCTACCCACCTAAGCTTGTCACTAGTATATCCCACTTAACCCTCTTAGTCATGTTCATTTACATGTGTGTTTGGTTAAGTCTTACTAATCGTATTTCACATGCCACTAAGGGCACCCCCTAGATTCCTCATGCCACCCAAGGCACCTACTTAACCCCCATGACCCACCTTACATGTTTATCTGGTTAAGTATTTCTTAATTCATTCAGGCCATAACTTCATAAAAGACCTCTCACATTAGACTGGCATTTATGGCAGCTGGATTTGCCGGGCGGGTCCGGGCAGTCTTACACCATAAAAGAGTCTAACCTCGTGTCTTTACAACCGTTATGCTTTAGTTTAGGCCTAGGACCTCTCACATTGGGCTGACATTTGTGACCACTGGATTTGCCGGGCGGGTCCGGGCAGGTTTACGTCACAAACAAGTCCAACCTCGTGTCCTAAGCATTGATTAACACTTAAAATCTTTTACCCCAGTTTTAATAATTCCCTATTCAAATTATTAATTAAGTCAACTTTTAATGATGTCCATAATTGACTCAATTATGGCCTTCCACTTATGGCATGCAAAATCATATCAATTGCACCCCAACTTTTTAATATTAAATCCTTAATATTACCCCTACCCCACGTTTATACGTTCGTTTATTCAACGCATAATATAGGCTAGACTTGTATAGTCTAACACCTAGCACAAAGATAAATTATCACAACATATAGACAACTAAAATAAATCTAATCATAATAGGGGTGAAACTTGCATAAACTACACATGTTAAGGATCAAAAGGTGTCAACTTGTTAAATGTCTCAATTTATATGATATGATCATAGCCCAAATCTATACATAAACTTGCATATGGAGTTTTTAGGCAACATAATGATGGTGTGAACTAGCATAGGATATCACATATGTCATAGCATAATTCTAGATGTCATAATAGATGTCTTGGTATATGTTCATAACTTTTCTAATCAATCTAACTTGCATATGTGACTTGTCATATAGATCAACATAACCCAAACATGATGATTTAATTAATATGAACTAACTAGCATAGATGGTAACATCATGGCCTTTTTAACATGTATGATTCATCACAACTTAGCATAGAAACTTTCAACATACATAACATCATCATAGCATGATTTACAACATGTAAGATATCATCATCACATAACATTGGATTTACAATATACATGATAGCAAAAGGGGTTTACAACAACATATATGATAATTCACATCATCTACTCATAATCCATTCATAACTCAACCTAATTAAAATGATAATAATCTTGTTAAGATCATCATACTCACAATTTAGAGAAGAAAAGAGAGAGTTTTGATTTGCTTTAGGGTTGAGAGAATTAGAATTGAATTTGCTTTTCTTCTTTCTTAGTTGGCGGCGGCTCCATTGATTTCCATGGCGATGGTATGACGGTAACTATTCTATTTTAATTAGGTTTAGGGTTAGCATTAGGATGTATTTATAGGTGTAGGAAGTTATTTAGGACCATTAGATTAACCCTGAACCATGAGAACCAATCAATTGCAAAATCTGCATTTGAGCGAATCGGCCCACGGGTTGACAGCCAAACACCCTGGATTAACCCCTAGTCGACCCAGCGGGGCTTGGGTCGACCTCAAAAATGGGCCGGTTCGGTTATTCCCCCTCCCAATTAGCTGTTTTGAACTTTTTCGCATATTTATTTATTTAATTTTTAATTTATATATATATATATATATATATCAATATTTATATATTTCTCTGCGCAACCCATTTCACTTAATTCCTTTCTAAAAATTAAGTATACTTTAATTTGTGAATTTTAATGTTATAAAATTACGGGGTGTTACATTCTCCCCTCCTAAAAGGATTTCGTCCCCAAAATCTCCAAGTCAAGAAGAATGTATATCCTACCATCTAATCGTCCATCTACTCAACCATCAAACACCAGCATCCATTGTCCCTAAAATACTTCTAATGCTTTAATGTTTATATGCACAGTGTGTGTATATGTCCATATCTAATGCAAAATTAGGCGGTCTACTGATTCAGTCGACCTCCTTAGTGCAATTCATGATAGTGCCATGCGTCCAATATGTATGCAAAAGATTCCTAATGATACGTATTAATTCTATATGCGTGCACAACCATCCACCCGAATGCAGCAACTATATGATAATACAACCATTATACATCCATTTTACTAAATACATCCATATATATGCAATATGCAATATGAAGTGACTGAGCCGATCTGGTGCCTAATAGTGTGTGTATATGCATCCACAAGCAACCACTAGCAAAAACTTGCATCCACTTTGCATCCACCATACATAACATGTCTCAAACACATGTTTCAACCATAGGATTATCCTAACTAAATGTCAAAGATACTAGCGAGAGGATATACTAAAGATAAGATAAGTACAAGCTAAGCGATAAAGGAGAAATTAAAGGACATACCCTCAAAAAGAAAAGGGTATCGTGAACGCATCTTCTCTTCTGTCTCCCAAGTAGCGTTGCTCTGATCATCTCCCCATTGCACTTTGACTAGTCTGACCTCTCGATTCCGCAACCTCTTGATCTCCGACCCAAGAACGCGCATAGGAGCTCGTTGAATTGTCGCATCACGCTCTATCTCCACCTCTCTAAGCAAGCTCGGCTCTACCACTTCCGCGGTCTCGTGCAAGCACTTCCTCAAATGTGACACATGGATTACGTCATGTACACCACTAAGTCTCTCGGGCAACTCCAATCTATACGCCATCCGTCCAATTTTCTCCTTAATAGGAAACGGCCCTACAAACCTTGGTGCTAATTTCCCAACGGATCTAAAGCGAACAACGTTTCGTAATGGAGACACTTTGACAAAGACCATGTCCCCAACTTCAAACTCGAGATCTGTCCTCCTCTTATCCGCATAAGATTTCTGCCTATCTTGCGCTGCTTTCATCCTCCTTCGAATCAAGTCGATCTTCTCCGAAGTCTCCCTAATCATATTGGGCCCAAGTAAGATCTTATCCGTAGATTCCCACCAACATGTAGGTGAACGACAAGGTCGTCCATAAAGAGCTTCGAATGGTGCCATACCAATGCTGGACTGAAAGCTGTTATTATATGCGAACTCCACCAATGGAAGATGCTCTTCCCACGTACCCCCAAAGGATACATAGCCTCAACAGATCCTCTAGAATGCGATTCACCCTCTCGGTCTGGCCGTCCGTCTGAGGATGATATGCGGTGCTCAAACATAACTGAGTCCCTACCGCCTCTTGTAAGCTTCTCCAAAATTCGCTAGTGAAAATAGGATCGCGGTCGCTCACTATGCTAGAAGGAACACCGTGCAAACGAACTATTTCTCGGACATATACAGAAGCTAACCATGGAGCAGTCCTCTTACTCTTCACGGGAATAAAATGGGCGCTCTTAGTAAGTCTATCTACTATAACCCAAATTCCCGTATTACCCTTCCTCGATCGCGGTAATCCATCCACAAAATCCATCGAGATGCTTTCCCATTTCCATAGTGGAACCTCTAATGGGTGAAGCAACCCACCGGGTTTCATTTGCTCCGCTTTTACTTGTTGGCACACCAAGCATATATCGACATACTCGGCCACATCTTTCTTCATGCCGGCCCAAAAGTAAACTCTCTTCATGTCTTTGTACATCTTGTCCCCGCCGGGATGAATGGTCATCTTCGAATGATGTGCTTCGTCAAGAATAGTCTTCCTTAGGTCATCGTCTTTTGGTACACAAAGTCTACCGTCCCTACGTAACCAACCCTTATCGTCTAGGGTATACCTACGGAGATGGCTTGATGACTCCCCTCCTTTGAGTTTTTCTACTAACTCAACTAACTGTGGGTCGTCTCGCTGTGCCTCGCCAATCCGTCCCAAAAGCGTAGGTCTGACCTCCAAGGATGCTAGTAAACCGGGTACGAAGTCAACGGAAGGTCTAAAGTCAAACATCGAAATGAATTCTAAACTTTGCCGCTCAACAAACAAAGGACTTAAGGATAATCTTTTTCTACTTAAGGCATCGGCCACCACATTACCCTTGCCAGGGGTATATGCTATCTCAAAGTCGTAGGACGCTAAGAACTCCATCCACCTTTGCTGCCTTAAGTTCAAGTCCTTTTGAGAGAATAGGTATTTTAAAGATTTGTGGTCGGTGAATAGTTCGAATTTCTCGCCAAGAAGATAATGACGCCAAGACTTAAGCGCGAAAACAATAGCGGCCAACTCTAGGTCATGTGTGGGGTAATTCTTCTCATGCGCTCTCAACTGCCTTCCACCATAGGCTATTACCCTGCCCTCTTGCATTAAGACTGCGCCTAGTCCTGTCCCACAAGCATCAGTATAAACGGTAAACGGCTTACTCCCGTCTGGCAATACTAAGACTGGGGCTGAAGTCAAAGCTCTCTTCAAACGTTGGAACGCACCATCACAATCTACGTCCCATGTGAAAACTAGGTTCTTCTTTGTCAAGCGTGTCAATGGAGCTGATATCTTTGCGAAGTCTTTGATAAACTTCCTATAGTAGCCAACCAACCCCAAGAAACTTCTCACTTCGGTAGCATTTTTTGGGACCTTCCAATCTTGGATGGCCACCACCTTCGCGGGATCCACGGCTATCCCTTCTTTGGAAACCACGTGTCCTAAGAACCGTACTTCCTTCCTCCAAAAGTGACAGTTAGAAAATTTAGCTTTAAGCTTATGCGCTCGAAGAGTCTCCAACACTTCCCTAAGATGTAGGGCATGCTCTTCTTCATCCTTAGAAAAGATCAAGAAGTCATCTACAAAGACTACCACAAATTTGTTAAGGTACTCCCTAAACACCCTACTCATCAAATCAACAAAGTATGCGGGGGAGTTTGTCAAACCGAAGGGCATCACTAGCCATTTATAGAAACCGTCCGGAGTCCTAAAGCCAGTCTTGTCAATGCTATCCTCAGCCACTCTCAACTGATGGAAACCAGTGGCTAAGTCCAACTGCGAAAACACTGAGGCGCCAACTAACTGATCGAAGAGATCGTCAATCCTCGGCAGTGGGTGTATGTTCTTCTTAGTAAGCTTATTAAGTTCTCTATAGTCCACACAAAGTCTAAGGGGCCCATCCGCCTTCGTGGCAAATACTACTGGAGCACCCCACTCCGATATACTTCGTCTTATGAACCCCATCTCAAGCAACTCCTTCACTTGCTTACCGAGTTCCCTCCTTTCACGTGGAGCCATGTGGCGTACTGGCAAAGATACTGGTTTCGTATTATCCACAAGATATATTCGAAAATCTATCTCCCGCTTCGGAGGCAAGCCCTTCACCTCCTCAAACACATCCGAATATTCTCGGACCACTCTAACAGATCGTAGATTTTCCTCAGACGCGTCAAGCGATTCTAGATAACTTAGCATAACCAAATTTATGGGATTACAAAAGATTTCGAGAGTGTTTCCAAGGCGAGTCACGAGCCTAACTACTCTCCTTTCACAATCAAGAACGACCCCATTTCTGGATAACCAATCCATTCCTAAAATTAGCCCATAGCCCATGAAGCCCAACACATAAGCATCACATCTAAATTCAATGCTAAGTATGGAAATTTTCAAATCCAAACACATCATGGACAAATAAGCTGAGCCCCCTATTGGATTCGAAAAAACTAAGGGATCCTCTACTAAACTGGTGTTTAAGTGCAGTGATTCAACTAATGATGTAGAGATAAACGAATGTGATGCGCCCGAATCGAATAAGGTACGGACAGGATGATCAAACAGAAAAACTAATCTTTCAACAGAAATGGTTCTACCTCGTTCTTGCAGCGGTGGGACCGTGAGAGCCTGAACTTGTCCCCTAGCCTGCCCTGGTGCCATAAGAGCCTACACCTATCCTCCCGAGGTAGCTCCTGCCCTTTGCCCCTTCTTTGGGCAGTCCTTCACTAAATTTCCCGCATCGCCACAATGAAAACAGCCTGTCTTCTTTTTCTTTCGGCAATCCTTGCTGAGATGGCCTGGTGTCCCACAGTTAAAACATTTCTTCTTTCCCTTGTCGTTATTGTCTTTACCACCCTTCTTGTTTTGCTGTTGTGGTTTCTTCTGATCCCCCTTCTTCTCGCGTGCCTTATCAGCTTTACCGCTTTTCTCCTCATGCATAAGCGCCATTTCTACTAACTTCTCAAAGGTGGACCCCATCGGGATGTGGGTCATAGCCAACCCTTGCAATGGTTTATTCAAGCCATTCACGAACCTCAGCGCCTTCTTCTCCGGCGTGTTCACTAAGCCGAAGCCAAACCTTGCTAACTGATTAAATTTATTGACATATTCTTTCACTGATGAGCTTCCTTGCTTCAATGTCAAGAACCTTTCCATGTATAGATTTTCTTCCGCCCTTGAGAGAAACTTCGCCTCGAACCTACGTCTGAAATCCGCCCAAGAGTCAACAGGACGCTCCCCATTAGTGACCTCCCACCAAAACGAGGCATCTCCTTTCATCAACCAAGCTGCTAATCGAACTCTCCTCCCTTCTTCTACTTCAAAGATTTCTAGCAATTCTTCCACCTCCTTAAGCCAATCTCTAGCTTCCACAAACGTTTCTGGACCCTGAAAAGGTTTTCCACCCATAGCCTTGAATTCCTTGCATGTCTTTGCAAAAGTATCTACGCGAGGAGGAGGAGGAGGAACGGGTGCAACTGGTGGTGGAGGAACATTGGCTGGACCTGCAGCGACCCTAGCCTCTAATAACCTCCTATACCATCCTGGTATCGTTACACCGTCGGGTAGATTAATATCTTCAGCCATGCTGAAACGAAAAAGGAAAGATTCAGAATGGAGAATTCGAAAGATAAAGATATGGGCTGTTGGGGATTATGTTTTTTTTTTCTTAAAAACTTTTCTCTTTAAAATTTCTCATTAAAACATGTTTTTGAAAGCACTTCTTCAAAAAATAACTATTTTTCTAAAGTATTTTTATCTGTTCTGGTAACCTTAAGCTCTGATACCACGTGTAACACCCCACGTCCATTAATGTCACTCACGAAGGGAATGCATTAACTTCCATGGAGGTTATAAGTGAATATAGAACAGAAAAATTACAACAAGACAGATAATAAATAGTACTTGGAAATCTAAAACTTCATTTTATTGCAGCGGAAATTAAACATGTTTGTTACATCATAAAACCATAGATCATAACCAAGTACAATATCCATCTTCATAAAAACAAAATACATAATCCCATTACATAAATAGCCATTAAAAAGATAACAAGCTAGACTTTACTTCAACGGTCCAAGCTTTCCAAAGAGAGTTGAAGCAATTCAATCAAACTCCACTAGAGCTGGGCCCAACCTGAGGACCTGGAGGGGGAAAAAGGATAGAAATAGAGGGGGTCAGACATAAAGTCTGGCGAGTATGATAATTCTAACAATACTATTATCAAAATAACTAGATTAAGGCATAAGCTGGAAGACAAGTAAATGTCTATGAACTCTTAGGAAGATAAAGATAGCATTTAAGATAACGTTAAAGATAACGGTAAAGGCACACTAATTACTAACGAATGATTACTACACTGCACCGCACATTACTACACTGTACCACACCAGTCACCCTATTGTTTGATCTCACTTGCTTCACGCAGAAACTTTATAAATAGCCTTATGTACCTCTAGCTAACTACATAGGTGTCGTCTGCCCCTATCTCCACTAGGTGTACCCTACTACCCACTTTCGATCGGCTCCCTACTCGTAGATACCCGTGCTGGCCCCACAGTGGGGTGTATCACTCCCCTAAAGTGGAAACCCGGTACAACTTGAGAATGCACGGCTTATACCTACACAATGCAACAACGTCTTACCTACCAGCCCGGGTCCACACACGCATACGAAACCCGTTGGACTTGCGTTGCCACCGCTCCCCGTTTTGGCCTCTTACAGTCGAACCCAGCATGCGTGTCCCATCCTCGACTTGGGTCGAGCCCACAAAGATACGTTTGGGATACTGGTCGAAATGGGCCCCCACAAGCTACCCACCTAAGCTTGTCACTAGTATATCCCACTTAACCCTCTTAGTCATGTTCATTTACATGTGTGTTTGGTTAAGTCTTACTAATCGTATTTCACATGCCACTAAGGGCAACCCCTAGATTCCTCATGCCACCCAAGGCACCTACTTAACCCCCATGTCCCACCTTACATGTTTATCTGGTTAAGTATTTCTTAATTCATTCAGGCCATAACCTCATAAAGACCTCTCACATTAGACTGGCATTTATGGAAGCTGGATTTGCCGGGCGGGTCCGGGCAATCTTACACCATAAAAGAGTCTAACCTCGTGTGTTTACAACCGTTATGCTTTAGTTTAGGCGTAGGACCTCTCACATTGGGCTGACATTTGTGACCACTGGATTTGCCGGGCGGGTCCGGGCAGGTTTACGTCACAAACGAGTCCAACCTCGTGTCCTAAGCATTGATTAACACTTAAAATCTTTTACCCCAGTTTTAATAATTCCCTACTCAAATTATTAATTAAGTCAACTTTTAATGATGTCCATAATTGACTCAATTATGGCCATCCACTTATGGCATGCAAAATCATATCAATTGCACCCCAACTTTTTAATATTAAATCCTTAATATTACCCCTACCCCACGTTTATACGTTCGCTTATTCAACGCATAATATAAGCTAGACTTGTATAGTCTAACACCTAGCACAAAGATAAATTATCACAACATATAGACAATTAAAATAAATCTAATCATAATAGGGGTGAAACTTGCATAAACTACACATGTTAAGGATCAAAAGGTGTCAACTTGTTAAATGTCTCAATTTATATGATATGATCATAGCCCAAATCTATACATAAACTTGCATATAGGGTTTTTAGGCAACATAATGATGGTGTGAATTAGCATAGGATATCACATATGTCATAGCATCATTCTAGATGTCATAATAGATGTCTTGGTATATGTTCATAATTTTTCTAATCAATCTAACTTGCATATGTGACTTGTCATATAGATCAACATAACCCGAACATGATGATTTAATTAATATGAACTAACTAGCATAGATGGTAAAATCATGGCCTTTTTAACATGTATGATTCATCACAACTTAGCATAGAAACTTTCAACATACATAACATCATCATAGCATGATTTACAACATGTAAGATATCATCATCACATAACATTGGATTTACAATATACATGATAGCAAAAGGGGTTTACAACAACATATATGATAATTCACATCATCTACTCATAATCCATTCATAACTCAACCTAATTAAAATGATAATAATCTTGTTAAGATCATCATACTCACAATTTAGAGAAGAAAAGAGAGAGTTTTGCTTTGCTTTAGGGTTGAGAGAATTAGAATTGAATTTGCTTTTCTTCTTTCTTAGTTGGCGGCGGCTCCATTGATTTCCATGGCGATGGTATGACGGTAACTATTCTATTTTAATTAGGTTTAGGGTTAGCATTAGGATGTATTTATAGGTGTAGGAAGTTATTTAGGACCATTAGATTAACCCTGAACCATGAGAACCAATCAATTGCAAAATCTGCATTTGAGCGAATCGGCCCACGGGTTGACAGCCAAACACCCTGGATTAACCCCTAGTCGACCCAGCGGGGCTTGGGTCGACCTCAAAAATGGGCCGGTTCGGTTATTCCCCCTCCCAATTCGCTGTTTTGAACTTTTTCGCATATTTATTTATTTAATTTTTAATTTATATATATATTTATATATATATATATCAATATATATATATTTCTCTGCGCAACCCATTTCACTTAATTCTTTTCTAAAAATTAAGTATACTTTAATTTCTGAATTTGAATGTTATAAAATTACGGGGTGTTACACCTTTCCATTGATCGGCTCCTACTCGCACGCATTTACTACTTGTGTCCTATGGCCCCGCTCGATTGTAGATACCTGTGCTGGTCCTACCATGGGGTGTATCAAATCCTATAGTGGCAACCCGACACGATTCAAGATGCATAGTGTATAACTACTGATGCCCAGTGCCTGCTTTTTCCACTTCGGAGTACATGCACGCTCGTACTCCGTCGGAACCTACACTGAGGCACCAACCGTCGTTGTTTTGACCGCTTATAATCAGCCCAATAATCGTGCCCCACCCTGCCTAGTTCAGGGTACCATGATACATCTATGTGGGTTACTGCTGAAATAGGTCCCCGTTACTAGGGTTTCCTAGTCAACATGTTAAATTGGTTAAGTGTCCAACTTAACCTAACCCCACCCATCCGTTTAGTTAACATGTTGCATTGGTTAAGTGTTGCCTTAATTAACTTAACCCTACCATTCCTGACTTAGCTTTAATTCATTTATTAAAGCACTAACTAGTCACATTAGACAGGTATTGTTGCGGTTACTGGATGTGTCGGTCGAGTCCGGGCAGTTTTACACTGCAACTCAGTCTAACCTCGGGTTCCTTTGGGCTTGCTGCACTAACCTCCCACATTAGATATATATTGTTATGGTCGCTGGATGTGCCGGGTGGTTTCGGGCAGTCTTACACCGTAACTCAATCTAACCTCGGGTTAGGCATATTCGTCTTTTCTAAATTTACATATTTACCTCTTCATATTTATGTGTAAATTATTGTCATTCAAGTCAAGCCCCACTTTCTCTTTTAAATCAAGTTAATAATTTTAGGTATAAAAATTTATACCACTTTATGCCATAAAAATTTAACAAGTTTAACTTATATTGTCAATTACAAAGTCACCCTTATTACTTCATTTATTTGAGTCAAATAAATATTTGTATTTATTAAGGCTAACATTTCAAGGAATCATGTTTAAGAAGTAAAACTACTATAAAAATTAATATCACAAACCATATATTTCCTTTTTTGAAATCAATTCATGTTATTCAATTACTATAAATCATCTTATAAATTTCCAAATACAACTATAAATTCATATAATATTTCAAAATCTCTATTATTGCAGTTAATAGAGTAAATAATTTCTTTTCCCAAATTATTAACACATTATGTTTACGTTAACTCTTAACATGGGTATACTTCACTTTTTCACCATTCATCAATTTAAGACAAAATAAGTGCAAATCTGAACTAAGGACCAAACAACGTAAGAACCTAACCAACATGAATCTACAAAGGGTGGATACCCGAATTAAATCAAATCGAAGAATATCCAAGATTTTGGAAACCATCTATCATAAATTTCTAAAATATATTTAGAACAAGGATTGAGATTTGGATTTAGGGAATCCTAATCAAAGAGAGACCTATAAAAGAAACTGGATCCAAAAAAGGAACGCTTACAAAAATTAAATTTTAAAACAAACTTTATATCAAAATACTTTAAAATAAGTTTTAAAACTAACTATATTTTTTAAAATACATGCTCTTAAGAATGACTTTGCGATTGATTCTTACTCATTCTAGGGTATTGCTACCCCATCTCAAATGAGCATTATACCTAATAAACTAAGGTTTTATTAAAAAAAGCTCTGATACCAACTATAATGACCTAACTTTTTTACCGCTTCGAGTCGGTAATAAACCAACTCGAACTGTTCAAAATGGATGATTGTTATTGCTATGTGGTTAATTAAATCAAATCATAGACACAGAAAAGCAGAATATCTCACAATGGAACAAATAAAATACAATAGTAGTTCACGAAGCAACTAAATAAAATTTCAAAAATTATACATAATATCAGAGTTATAGAATCAAATACATCGGAAGTCTAAATACAAGAATTTCTAATACAAAGAAGAAATAACTAGAACTAATAGACAGAGGTGATATCTTCAATACTCTCCAGCTTCGAAAGGTGAAATTTCAATATTGCAATAATCGTTCTGAGCCGAACAATAATGCAAAACCAAAACATTCAATGAATCAACTCAAGTGAAATATTCAATGAAATGCATCAGTAACTTAAAGGATGTTTGGGATTTCCATCCTCTAAGGATCCGTCAAACTAGATATCATATAATACAATACGCTATTATAATAATGTCTACATTTAAATATACTATTGAAAATAGCGTAACCGGAATTACATTTTTACCCTTGCACCATTTATAATACCGTAGTCTATACAGATGCCGTAAAGTCCACCGTAAACTAGTGGCAATCAGAGGGCACACCATAGGTATGGTACAAATCAAAATCGTACGGGGCTCGATCAGAATAGCATGACAAGGCACATGAGGAATACCCACGGTAGGATTCTATTGATGCACGCACAGGTCGGTGGTAACGCATAGCCGCGACTACCGCCCACCTCGAACAACACTCCCATAATCAAGGTTGGCCACCAATCAAATCACAAAGTAATTGATATGGTTATAAAAAGTGCGTCTAATAGGAGTTGCCACCACACTTAATCACGGTATAACACCTGTTTTAGTCATTTTAATTATGATCCGAAAGTCAAGGGCATCCATCATCGTTCTCTTACTTTATTCTGGTAGCGTTCGCCAAACCAACCTACTTCATTCTGGATTCTCCACCATGTTCACAGTTGTTAATGTGGTTTTCACTATTTGCAGGAATATGACAATATCCAATCCCGGTCCCTTTAACAAACAAACGTTTACATTTTTCACACTGTGGTCATTTATATTTGAAATCATATTTTAAAATATCATGAATCGGTTAACCTCAAATTTGGTTTTATATTTAGATAATTAAGTTCTAATATTCAAACGTCATAAATTGTACTTCAGTCGGTTCATTATTTGATTCTATTTATACTTCAGATTTCATATTTACAAATAGTTTATTAACAAGAATTACATCTGATTTCAGATCTAATAGCTCGGATCAGAAAAAGAATTTTATTTAAAATAATTAATATAATATAAATTTGTTTAATTTAAAAATAAATAGATATGCATAAAATAAATTGGTTAAAATGATTATAAAATACATAATGTAGTAATTGAATAACATAACTGAATTTTAAAATAATTATAAGATGTTTAATAATTAAATGTAATATAAATGGTTATAAAATAATAATTATATAAAATAGTTTAAATTAGTTTTTTATAAAATAATAGTAGTTTAAAAATCTAGTTTTGAATACTAATCCAATCCGAACCATATATCTATTGGTTCAATTTCAACTTATGATCAGTTCAATTACCAAACTTCACTTCAAATTAATTCCAGCTTAATATTATATTCAAGTTCCAATACATTATAGATATTATTCGAGTTGGGTTCAAATATTACTTCAATCAAATTCTCAAGGTTTCAATTTTGCTTCAAATAACATTTCTTTCATTTCACTACTATTCAATCTTAGATTTCAAGTTTAGTCAATTCTAAATATTACTTCAATTATATTTAGATCCAAACCATTCATTTCATAAATTATTATCAAATCAAAATTTTAAGTTTCATTATCTTAATTTATTTCATATAAAGCTCATTTCATTATTTTCTAAATTACATTTTGTTTTAAATTCAATACAGCGAAAATTTGAATTCCATTTCAATTTAGTCATTAAACACATTAAGTTACAATTAGATTCCAAATCTCTCTTCAAACCTTTCTTAATTTAAAGTATTTATACAAATCTATATTTATATTTTTATAAAAATCTATAGTTGTATATTAGCTTTTAAAATTTTAAACAATATTGAACTATAATAAAAGATTTATTAAATTATTTATAAAATAATTCAACTTTTTTAAAATTTAAAATAATATTATAATTAAAATACATTTAGCTTTGTTAATCAAAACATATTTGAACTTGGATAAATATTTTCAAATTAGACCAACGATATCCATATATAATTTTCTACCTAGGTTAAGTGATACAGATATATATCATTTCAATCGGTCATTTAAATTCTTACGGGTGTACACCAATGCAACCCGCAATCCCCAATTTCAGTAAAATCGCTCAGGTCTATCATTTCAACCTATAACGATGTTTCATAATCTAACGTTTGTCTGAGTATGTATCATTTTAACCCATAGGGAACTTGCAATATGAGAACAAATAAATAATATAAACTCAACAATCATACATATACAAATTATATGTTCACATCCATATCATACATATCAGTAATGCCAATAATGTCATACATTCAAAACATATTATAAGATTCTCTAAGAAATCATATACATTTCATAACATTACAAATGTGCTGAATTTCACTTCTATAGATATTGTTAGTCAAGTGTGAGATAAAATCACCTTCCATGGCATATAAAAGGAAACTGATGTAGGGTGTTACGAACATGGGTACGAAAAGCATGACGCACCATTCCGATTACAAGCACAACTATGCTCTCATTAATATCAAGGTATGAACATATTCACAAATCAATGGACGAAGCAATTTAACTGAAGGGAGCAGAAAGATTTTGGCTTAGGAAGATGGATTTTGGCTTAGTCATATAAAATAAAATTTCGGATCAGTAAACATTGGAATCTGAAAAAGTCATAAATATAAAAGTTGTTGCAAATTATTTTGTCTTCAATTTTTTAAAAAAGGAAACTTGTTTTCGATAAAAATTAGAGGAGATATGACCAAAACAGTGATATCAAAATTTTTAAGTCAGAAATCTAGGTACAAAAATGCATCTAAAAGATTGGCAGTTTCAACCAAAATATATTCAAATCTGAAGAAGTGTTCAACATAAAATTTGTAGCTATTTCAATTCTATACAATTTAACAAAAAGAAAACATAGGTTTCGACTTTCTAATAAAAAGTTATGACCACTGCAACATAGGTCAAAAATCTGGAAAAACTAAAAATAAAAAGGTCTTTGATTTCAAAAGGAAAAGTGGTCATGGCTAGGGTTTTCAGGTGGAACCCGCTTACTAGAGATGGAGGAAGATCAGATAGGTGTGGTTAGGTCTGTGGTGAAGGTGATGGCCAATAGGATGATGGCTAGCAAGGTCTTGATTGGAAAGAAAGTGTTAAATTTGGGCGATTAAATTATATTAAAGAGAAGACATTATTTGTTTTCATAATCAAGTCAGTTATGGGAAACAAATTAATATGGAGAAGGCAATTGATTTAAAGAATCAATCAAGAATTGGTGGGGTGAGAGAGGCATTAATTGTTCCCATAATTAAACCAAATATGGGAAACAATTAATTGATTTGGAGAATTAATCAAGAATTTATATAGGTGGGAATCAAATTAATGCGCAAGATTTGTGGTGAATCAAATCAAGGAAATTCCTAAACATCTTCATCCTTAACTTCTAGAATTCTCCATTCTTCCTATATATATAAAGCCATTTGCTCAATTTTATATCATCACAAGAAAAAATATCTCTCCATATTATTCCTCAATAGACCCCTATTTTATGTATCTATTATAGGGTGAGAATTAGTATTGAGTTTTTTGTTGTAATTCTTCTCATTTTTGTAACCTCCTCTTGAAGTAAAGAAATAAAGAAGTTGTTGGGTCTCCGTGGGCGTAGGATATTCATATTCGAACCACGTTAAATCTTTTGTGTTTTCTTCTCCTCTTCCGTTTTTGTTCTTTTGTTTGGTGATATTTTTATTGAGTTAGTGGTTGATAATTAATCGACAAGCTAGATACTATTTTTGCATCGCTTCCGCATTTATGCAATTTTTGCACAACAATTTGGTATCAGAGCTAGTTGTCATGTTCTAGATTAGTTACCAATGGCTAATTCTTCTAGTAGTTGTATGAAAAATTATGGTGTCACCAAATTTGTTAGAAGAGAAGTTTATGGGACATGGAAGGTTAAAGTAAAGACTGATGACGGTGTTCTTCAACAACAACTTCATTTACTTAGAGGAAGAGATAAGATGCAGCAGCGCCTTGGAGGAGATATGCATAGATCCCACTTCTTGGGTTCTAGAAGAGGTGCTTGCTATTATTGTAAGAAGAAGGGGCATTTCATACGAAATTGTTCATCCCTGAGAAAGAAGAAAGAGAAGAAAGAGAAAGCTTCAATTCAGGCAATATTTAGATCAGATGCAGATAGATGTGATAGTGATACATATTATTTTTAGCCACTACCCATCTTTGGAGAATACAAGTTGGGTGATTGATTTTGGAGCCTCTTTTCATATGATGCCAGATAAGAGCTGTTTTTTCAGTTATAGAAAATTGATGGCGGGGCAGTTCATTTGGAGAATGACACATCTTGTCATGTTGTGGGCGTTGGTAGTGTGAGGTTTAAGATGCATGATGGTGTTATTAGGACTATCATGGATGTTCGACATGTTCCGATGCTGCAAAAGAGTGTGTTGTCAGTTGGAGCTTTGAGTAGGCTTGGTATGAAGATAATAATAGTTAGGGAGAATTTAAGAGTGGCGAAGGGTTCCTTAGTAGTGATGAAAGGGGTGCGAGTTGATGATATTTATATGCTTCGTGGAGAGACAATCTTTGAAGATTCAGTAGTTTCTATTGATTATAGTGTTCCAGATTCTACTCAGTTATGGCAACTTCGTTTAGATCATGTTGATGAGGAGAGCCTGGAAGTATTGAAGAAGCGTAGGTTAATTGTTGTTGATTCTCAATTAAAGCCTAGCTCTTGTCAAGATTGTTCTTTTGGAAAGAAGAAGCATGTCACATTTGATGTTGGAAGACCTAGAGCTACAGAGTTTCTAGAGTATGTTCATTCATATGTTTGGGATCCACCCCAATTGCATCTTTAGGTAGAGCCAGTTTCTTTATCATATTTGTGGATGATTTCTCGCGTATGGTTTAGGTCTATTTCATGAAGACTAGATCCGAAATATTTGCCCAATTTCAGAAGTGGAAGACCTTAGTTGAGAAGAAGTCAGGAAAGCAGCTGAGAGTTCTTAGAGTTGGCAATAGTAGTGAATTTACATCACAAGAATTTACTGACGATTGTGCGTCCGAGCATGTATTTAGAGATTTTTCTACGAAGTCACATTCTTTTGAAGTGGCGGAGAGCATGTGTCAGATATTATGGAAAAGAGATATGAGTTTGAGACTGACTTCTGGTCTAAAAGAGGGATTTTCGGCAGAAGCAATATCTATGGCAGTATTTCTCATCAACCATACACCTTCTATTGCCATAGATATGAAGATCCCAGAAGAAGTATGGAAAAAAGAGCCTATTGATTATTCATTCCTTACAATGTTTGGTTGTTCAGCTTATTTAGAAGATGAAAGAGAGTTGATAAGTTGAATCCTAGAGGAAGCAAGCACATTTTGTTAGGCCATGGAGAAGGAATGAAGAAGTATGGGTTGTGGTGCAAAACAAATAAGAGAATTGTGGCTAGCAGGCATGCAATATTTGATGAGAGGTCTTTACTGAAGGTGAAGCCTCTATCAAGTGATGACATTAGGAGGACACAAAATTCCCAAACACATTTGGAGTCATCATATTGTTTCCATATTCAGAGAGAAAGTGGTATTTTCGGTGGTACTATGGTTGATGAGAAGATTTCAGAGGTTCAGACTCTAGGTAGAGCTCGGTCACAATTAAGGCCTTTTAGTTCAGTTGGCCTTATTGGTACGCATAGTTGTAATAATGATTATTCATCTTATGCTTTGATTGATGCAGAGCTTGGTGTTGAGTTTGATAATGTAGACTTGGTGAAGTCGAGAAAAATTCTTGAAAAGGAGGTTGAAGTAGATAACATTGAGTATGTCCTCACTCGATGTAGGGTGGAGAAGGTAAAGCGCGCTATGATGTCTCCATTAGTCTCTCAGATTTCTGTATCTACAAGTTTGCCTCCTTCATCGGATTTTCTGAAGAATTTTGATATTTATTCATATGCATTTTGCTTGTTGATGTGCATATTATCTTTCTTATGCCTGGGAAAGATTTTGAAGTTCTGTTTGGGAAATATTGCCCAAAGTAGTTCACATTGAGCTTGATGGCATAGACCCAACAATTTGTTGATTTCTGGTAACTAATGAATATATTTAATCGAGGTGGAGTGTTAAATTTGGGTGATTAAAATATGTTAATGAGAAGACATTATTTTTTTCATAATCAAGTCAATTATGGGAAACAAATTAATATGGAGAAGGCAATTGATTTAAAGAATCAATCAAGAATTGGTGGGGTGAGAGAGGCATTTATTGTTCCCATAATCAAACCAAATATGGGAAACAATTAACTGATTTGGAGAATCAATCAAGAATTCATATAGGTGGAAATCAAATTAATGAGCAAAATTTGTGGTGAATCAAATCAAGGAAATTCCTAAACATCTTCATCCTTATCTTCTAGAATTCTCCATTCTTCCTATATATATGAAGCCATTTGCTCACTTTTGTATCATCACAAGAAAAGATATCTCTCCATATTATTCCTCAATAAACCCCTATTTTCTGTACCTATTATAGGGTGTGAATTAGTATTGAGTTTTTTGTTGTAATTCTTCTCATTTTTGTAACCTCCTCTTGAAGTAAAGAAATAAAGAAGTTGTTGGGTCTCCGTGGACGTAGGATATTCATATTTGAACCATGTTAAATCTTTTGTGTTTGCTTCTCCTCTTCTATTTTTGTTCTTTTATTTGGTGATATTTTTATTGAGTTAGTGGTTGATAATTAATCTACAAGCTAGATCCTATTTTTGCATCGCTTTCGCATTTATGCAATTTTTGCATAACAGAAAGATGGTTGTTTGCATTTCTAAATCTAAATTTTCACAATTTCTAAATCAACTAAAATTTGAAATTAAAATGGATTACATAATATAGATAGAGACCATGAAACATTAAAATAATTAGAATTTACCTGGGGATTGATTTGTGAAATGAAGAAATGTCATATTGTAAGAAAGGTTAATGAGGAAGAAGGAAGAAAGAGAGAAAAGAAAGAGCTTTGCATTTCCATGTTGATTTGTTGTTATTTTGATCTTCTTTTCGCTTGCAAATCATTTTCATCAAATCTCTTTCTCGTAGAATTTTTTTTATGTGAGATGTTGATTTGGATCTAGACATGGAAGAGCAAAGAGAATGAAGAGTTTCAGAAAATAAGTGAATGAGGTGAAGAGAGATATACATGATTGTTATTTGCACGAGAAGGAAGTTCCATATACATGATGTCAATTTAATAAATGAGTCCCCAAAAATTAATTTTCATCCATTAAAATTCAAGCCAGTATTAATACTAATGAGAATGTAAAGGAAGATGTAAATTTTTATTTGCATGAGAAGGAAGTTACCAAATACACAATGTCAATTTAATAAATGTGAAATGTGTCCCCACTAACTAATTTTCACCCATTCAAATTCAAGCCAGTACTAATACTAATGACAATGTAGAGGAAGATATAGATTAATTATAAACAAATACATACACATAACAACATCGTTCATTTTGCACATTTTCATAATTACAAACGTGAATTCCAGACAAATGAAATTTAATTTCAATGAACCGAAAAATGTTGCATACTCATAATTCATAATAGATTCATATAAAAAAATTCTAATTTTGACAACTTTTTAATTTTAGTCTGAATTCAAATTTTAATCAAATTTGGCAAGAACTGATCTTTTCAGAAAATTTTACATTTTAATTAATTTGTTAATTAAAATATTCATTAATTCAATTTTATTATTTTAATTAAGTTTTTATAAGTTTACTTAAATTCAAATAACACAAATTGAGTCAGTTAACAATTAAATTCAAATTAGACCATTGTTGCATCTCAATATTCGAAAGGTATTTATTATTCTTCATTTACAAAAATAATATTGTTTATTTCATTCCATTCATAATAAATTAATGCTTAAATTTTAAAATTTTAAATTTCAGTCAAATCATCAATTTGAAATCTATTAAAAATTCAGCCTATTACAGTTATTGATTGTAGTTTCCTCCATCTAATCATAAATAAAAACCATGGAGGAAAAACAAATGTATAAGGAAAAAGATGTAGCTGCAAATTTCAATAAGTCATTATTTAAGAAAGACACCCAACAAAGTACCAACAAAAATAAAATAGGTAAAATAGCGAAATTGAAAGAAAAACAAATTTACCTTTAGGAAGAGGATTCTGAGAACCAAGACAAAGTGAGTTTTTGCCATTAGATTTGAGCTTCAAAGAGTAAAAGGTGCAACCATTACAATCATTTAATTATTGTTGACTTGCCTTCTTTGCATTGGTACTGTTATTGCTTTCTTCGTTGCAATTCTGGATTGAGTCTCCATCGTTTGGTACCGTGTCACTACCGGTGGCTACCATCGACTGATTAACAATTTCACCATTATCAAAAGTTTTGGTTAGCTTATTGAATTATGGGATTTCTTTTTGAAATATATGAAAAAAATAGAGGATTTTCCAAAAGAGAATTGAACTCTTTTCAATATTTGTAAATATAATTGCAAAACTAAAAAAAATAAAGTATGGAACCGAAGTTGAAGTAAACTCATTACGGACGGTTTTTGAATATGCATCCTCAAAATTTTGAATCCTCTTCTAACTTGAAGTTGCCCCTTTCTAAACATATATGATGACTGTTCCCCCTTATTATTACCTTGTTTGCATATATCCATTTAATCGATACAGCTATTGGTTGTTGCCATATTGAAAAAAAAAAACTCAATTAGGAATACCTAATGGGAGAAAACGAGGAAAAGAGTGGACATGTGAGATTATAGATATCATATTAAAATGATATTCCTTCTAAGAGTTTGTACTTCAAGATCAAAACAATGCCTCATTAAAAACCTTACTAAGAAAAACCAAAAGGAAAAATCTTAGTGAAGAAAAACAAGTACAATGACATATTTTAATATCTCATTTCATGTAATGATGTTTGGTACTTATGGATCAGGATAGTCCCTCGTTAAAAACCTTGCTAAAAAACTATTGGAAAAATCTTAGTGAAAACAAAAAAAGTTACAATATAATACGACATATTTCAGGATTTTACTACATCAAATAGAGTTTGATACTTCCACATCAATGTAATGCCTCGTTGAAACCTTAATAAGAAAAACCCAATTAAATAAGGAAAAAGAGTACATTATAACTTATTTTCGTATGTTATTTTTTGGGTTGACACTTCTGGATCATGATAATGCCTCATTAAAACCTTACTAAAAATACCAATGGGAAAAACCTTAGTTTACGAAAAAGAGTTTATTATAACATACTTATGGATGCCCCATGATTTAATATTATCCTCTGAATTTGTATTCATCTTTCAATAAATCAAAATACTTTTAGTTACTTCATAATGAACTTTTGCTTTAAAAACTTCATGTGCATTTCCAAGTTTGAGGAATGTTTTCTTATTTAAAGTGCCTTCTGTTTGCGTTTTGAATGCTACTAGTGTTTTTTTTTAATGAATACATTTAATGTGCTTACAATCTTATGTTTCTTCAAGTTTTCATGTTGCAATATACATTTGATGAATAATACAAGTTTCATTACAAAAACACTAAAAAGCATGAAGTAATATACTTAACATGAAGTATATCAAAATATTTGTTACAACAATAGTTTGAAGAATGTTGTATTCTGTCATACATGTCCTTAGCATTCATTATAACCACAATTGGTATTTATATTCTTCAGAAACATGTATATTTTAATAGGTTTTGCATATCACAACTACCACTTTAATAGACATTAAGAGTTTCATTACAATAATCCCTAAAAGTAGGAAGTAATCTACTTATCATGAATTATATTAAGATTTTTATCACAACAATACTTAAATGAATGTTGTAATCTACTTTTTTTCTCTTTTTGCATTATCGCTACCAAAGTTATTGGATTTAGATTGCTAGAGCACAAGAGAATGGATTCTTAGAATATCATGAATAGAGATTGCAGAGTAAGTAAGTTTTGTGCTTGTTCTCTTGAATCTTGATACTACATATAGTTGTGGAGAGTTATCTTGAACAGTTGTGGCCATAGATGATTATTCTAAGGTTGCTCTTGGTAGTGATGAAGAATTGCAATGAAGAGAGACAAAGATGGCCATTCGAATGGGACAACTGTAGTTCAAATTTGCAGGCCGAGCTCTAGATTATACATCTGGAACTTTTTGTCAAACACTGATGTCTACTTTAGAATTTTTCCAAGTGTGATACCATATGCCTGGTTCAAGTTTCCAAACGTCTAATAATGTGTATCTATTATTGTTAGGGTTCTTGTGCATCTTTGTTGTTACTTCAATCGATTTGTTATCTCTTGTATTATCACTGCTTGTTCTTGAGCATTGTTATCATTGCTAATTTGAGTTGATCTTGTAGATAAAATGCATATATATATATATATATATATGTATATGTATATAATATGCAGTTTCCATTTTATAGTTGTTATCATCGAAATCGTAGAATGAATTTCCTTACATTCTCCCCCTTTTTGATTATGATAATTGTGCAATGTACTTAGATATATAGTTTATAAAACTTCCCTTGAATGTATAAACTCACCTTGAATATATGCTATTAATGCTTACAAATTTCTCCCTCTTTGTCATTATCAAATAGAGATATATATTTAGTTTTACGAATTCCAACTTAAACTTCAGATATCATGTACACACAAAATCAAAGGTATATAACTAAGCAAACAATATTCACTAAATTGAATCATAAATATTTTAAATTTTAGGTAGCATGTACACACCAAAATCAAGGATATATAACCGATCATAGCATGATATGTACGATATTCACTAATATGAATTTATAAATATTTGAACTTTATATAGCATGTACACACCAAAAACTAAAGATATACAATCGAGCATAGCATGATATGTATGAGAATTGTATGAGTCCATCAAAATATTACCATTCCTACAAAGTTTCACTAAACATTCACAAACACAACTTTAAGTATTAACAATATTTAAATAACCAACACAAATAACAAATTTAAAAGGTTTTTAAGCGTTGTTGTCTTGGGTTTTGATCTCCACCTCTTTTCCTTTCTCGCCAGTTTTAGATGTTTCTCCTTGATGTTATATGTGTTTGGTAAAGAGAGAAGAGATGGTAGAGATAATGTGGGTGGACGTGTACGACGCAGAAGTTTCTTAAGTGAAAGCACAAAAGTACTCATGCACTTTTCGACTGTTGCTAGTCATGTGGCAAGAGTTAGCTTCGTGTTAGCATTATGATTTCCTAAAGCCACTTGATTTTGATAAACAATATGTTGATCTTTAAGCATTACATCTCTTAGCGATTCATTCGGAAGTAATTGAGTTTTAGGTGGAACTAACCCTTTACAAGATTGATATTCAAAAGAGCAAGATGGTTCTTATCATTGTTGTTGTATCTCTTTTTGTTGTTGTTGACCCTCCTGTCGATCTTGACGTGTTTCCTTCCATTCTTAAAGTGCACCAAACGTAGGAGGTTCTTTCGGAAAGTGCATAAGATAAAAGAACTTTTTTGTGAAGGCCCGCCCCACACCAGCCGACATTTCCTCTGAAAGTGCACTGTACACATGCCCGACTAGCACGGAACGGTCGCCAAAGAAAGGAAAGAAGAGAATGAACTAATAAAGAACCTGTAGAATGTCTCACAGCTCATGGAACAAAATATAATAATAATATACTTGACATAAAACAAGTGAGACAGTGCACAAGCTGATAAGTAAAACCAACATCAACATCAGAGCAGCGGAAATCCAAATACAGCTTATGATCCAACATCATTATTACAACTTTAAACTGTCTCTAAAGCAAAAGAAAGCTAAAGTAGAAGATGCACTACTAATGCCGAAGCAGTGATCTTCAACAACACAGGGAGAATATCTATACGTATCATACGTGGAAGCCTCCTGCTCGTCTTCGGATCAGCTACTCGTGCATACCCAGCTAACCTGTCTCTAGTCTGCTCGTGAGAGCACCCAGAGTAATAAGAAGAGACATAAAACTCTGGGTCAGACAAAAAGTTTGGTATGAGCGATAAGCAGCTAAATAGAACAATAACAGGTATACTAAACCATACCTGAACCTGGACCTACAACCAAAGAGTTAGCACTACATACTGTACAATACTCTAAGGTGCTACTGAACAGATGGTGTAAAGATAACGGGGGTGGGGGTGTGCATGTCATAATGATGGCAAACGAATCAACCATAGAAATCGTCCTCACGTCTCTCACTCAGTGCGTAAAGCATACGATGTCCACCACTGTCAATCACTAGACCCATCGAAGTAGTGACGGAGTTCGACATGTACAACTACTGCTACTACCAAGCTTACCACATGGAGTCATGACCAATCCTTTACAAATGACCCCACTTCATTGGTCTATAGCTCTTTAGCCGTACCTAGGCCACTGTGGCCCTGAATCCGCTCACGTACTGCCTACATATAGTGATCCAAAGTTACGGACATCGACAACCCCTTAGCACACGTCCCGCAGCAAAGCCCAACTCTTGAAGTCAACTCGTTGTTTCCCAACTGGATCCTGAGTACAAACTTCCCATTGGACTACCTTTGCATCTCGGGTTTCTAGTCGTCACCGGATCGATTCGGTTCCTCCCTTTACTTTGCTTCGGATCGTACTCCCATCGGTTTCGGATCGTACACCCATCGGTTTCGGATCGTGGTCCACGCCTCATGTCCAAACTCCACAGTTCGGATTGGAATGCTTCATCACCTCGGATCGGGTCGAGTCCCTCTAGTTCTTCCATGGCGCATCGGTTCGGGTCGGGTAACATGGTTCGGATCGTGGACTCTCCAGGTAAGTGGATCGGTCCAGAGATTAATGCTCCCATCGTTTCGGTTCGGAGAAGACTACACGGGTCGGGTCGGAGAAGATGCTCCACTAGCGGTTCGTGGGGAAGGGCTTCACAACGGTTCGGTTCGGCCTCCCATCCGATCCGACCCGGTTTGGGTCCTTTTTCTGCACTTTTCCTGCAACTTCCAACGACTGTTCATACGCCACTAGACGGCGTTTTCGACCAATCTAACACTTCTAGACAATCACAAATCATACCATACAATCATAGCAACATGTACAATCAATCATAAACAGCAAAACAACAATCATAGAATGTAAAATGGATCAAACATACCCAAAACCCATATTTTCCCCTTAAACATGTTCAACAACAACTAATGATAGGATTAGTAAAACTTAACCAAATTAGCCAAATTTTCTAACAGATGTCTAAAACAACATTTTAGAATTTTTGAATATTTTTCCACATTTTTATGACGCATAATTTCGCTAATCATCACTAATTACCCCTTAATCCCTTAAATTCCGGGATTAGCAAAATTAGTCCAAATTAACCCAAATTCATATCAGAGGCATAAAATAATATTCTGGAATTTTACAAATTTTTCTAAGTTATAATTTCGCTAATCTTTGCTAATTACCCTAATTAGCCGTAATTAGTGGAAAACAATGCAAATCACTCACCTTAGGCTCAAATAAACTTTAGATCTGAAATATCCTCTGTTATGGATTGAATCTCTATGTGTTCCAGCAGCTATGTTCCAAATTTGATGTTGATTTGCCTTGATTTGGTGTAGATTGGCTTAATCATCAATTAGAAAGCGATTTGGAGTGATTTGGAAAATTAGAAGGTGGAGGCCATGGCTAGGGTTAGAGGAATGTTTTTGGCGGCTGAAAAATGAGATAAAATTCGTTTTCCTACTGTTCTCAGCCTCCCCATAACCCAAATGTCGAAATGGGTTATGGGCCCTCTTGTTAATCATCCTAATTAGGTCCGGTTAAGCTGTTTTTCACATTCTAAACCTTGTTTCAGCCATATCTCCCAAACGGTAAGTCCGTTTTTCACATGTGACCACTCTACAGAAAGATAAACCATCATCCAAAGCCAATGGAAGTGGTTTCAGGTCAAAACTCCTTTCCAATCAAAAGTTATGGCCAAAACAGTATCGGCTAGAAGCAAAACGGTCATTTAAAAATCGGCAAAAATCATGAACATGGGAAATGACCCCAATAGTCATCTCCCAAAGTTACATGACCATTCGACTTCATATGTGAAAGAAATAAATATTCTACGATCCTTCGATGCGTAGAATGCGGGTCGTTACACTCTCCCCCCTTAAGAAATTTCATCCCCGAAATTCCTTAACCCAAAACATACAAAGGATCCTGCATGCTTACTAGCCACATACAACAATCAAACATGTAAAACAAACAAACGAGCCTATCCTAGCATGCGGAAAGACTAAATCGAAGTTAAAATCTTACCAGGCGAAGGGTTCTGGATACGTCTTCCTAATGCTCTCCTCTGTATCCCAAGTACAGTCATTCTCGCCCCACTGGACTTTGACTAGATTCAGCGCTTTCCTTCGAAGTCGCTTCGTATCGTTCCCAACAATACGCATAGGCTTGCGGTTCCCAACCGCCTCGGGTTCAACTTCGATATCATCCAACTGATTAGGTAAAATAGTTACATCTGGGTTGTGCACGAACTTTCTTAACTGGGAAACATGAAATACGTTGTGAACTCCTGCCATCTTCTATGGTAATTCAACTTTATATGCCAAATTCCCAATTTGCTCAAGAACTGGGAATGGACCAACAAATCTTGGTGCTAACTTGCCTCTCCTGCCAAATCGTATCACACTCTTTAACGGGGAAATCTTGATAAACACCAAGTCACCAATGGAGAACTTTAATTCTCTTCTCCTTTTATCAGCATAACTCTTCTGCCTATCTTAGGCAGCCTTCATTCGCTGTTGGATAACCTTAATCTTGTCTGAAGTTTCTCTTCTCACATCGGGTCCAAGCACAAACTTCTCACCAGTTTCTACCCAACATGACGGTGAGTTGCACGGTCTTCCGTACAAAGCTTCAAACAGCGCCATACCAATACTGGATTGATAACTATTATTATATGCAAACTCTACTAGATGCAAATGGTCATCCCATGATCCACCAAAATCCAATATGCAAGCTCTCAAGAGATCTTCTAACATTTGATTCACCCTCTCTGTCTGTCCGTCGTTTTGAGGATGATACGCGGTACTGAGATGTAGTTCTGATCCTAACGCCTCTTGTAAGCTCCTCCAAAATCCACTAGTGAACAACGAACCTCGATCACTCATAATGCCTTTGGGTATTCCATGAAATCTCACTACCCACTTTATATACAGTTCCGCTAACTTAGCTGCTGTCCTGTTCGACTTAACGGGTATAAACCTTGCACTCTTAGTCAATCGGTCCACAATCACCCAAATGCTATCATGGCCCGATCTAGTCCTTGGTAACCCATCAATGAAATCCATTGACACTTGTTCCCATTTCCATTCTGGAATTTCTAATGTTTGTAGCAAACCACTAGGCTTCTTTTTCTCAGATTTAACTAGCTGGCAGTTCATGCATTTGGATATAAACTTCCCGATGTCTCTTTTCGTCCCTTCCCAATAGTAGGTCTGCTTCATGTCTCGGTACATCTTGTTACCACCGGGGTGTATATTCAGTTTTGAGTGATGACATTCCCTAAGCACTTCATCCCTCAATCCATTGACATTGGGTACAACTAGTCTTCCATTCTTTCTAAGCCATCCGTCTCGATCAAGCCCATACTTGTTCATCTCTCCGTCGATTTCCATCTCTAACTTTGAGATGATTTTCAATAGGTCAGGATCGTCCCTCTGACTGGAACCAATCCGCGCAATCAAAGTCGGTCTGATCGTCAAACATGTTAACATTTTTGGATCCAATTCGCACTTTGGTCTAAAATCATACCTAGCGATGTACTCCAGTTGCTTCCATTCTAGAAACATAGCCCCTAAACTGGCATGTCTTCTACTCAATGCATCAGCCACCACATTGCGATTTCCTGGTGTATATGCGATGTCGAAATCATAGGAAGCCAAGAATTCTAACCATCTTTGTTGTCGGAGATTTAGATCTTTCTGAGAGAAGAGATACTTTAACGATTTATGATCAGTAAGTAACTCGAATCTTTCTCCCAAGAGATAATGTCTCCACATCTTCAGTGCAAACACAATCGCTGCCAATTCCAAATCATGGGTAGGGTATCTTTTCTCATGCGGTTTCAGTTGCCGGCTTGCATAAGCTACAACCCTACCTCCTTGCATCAATACAGCACCTAGTCTGGTACTACATGCACCCGTAGATACCGTCATCTCTTCATTCCCCTTAGGAATGACTAACACTGGTGCACATGTCAACTTTTCCTTTAGACTCTTGAATGCATCCTCGCACTTTTCGTCCCAGACGAAACCTTGATTCTTCTTGGTCAACTGAGTCAACGGTGCTGCTATCCTGGAGAAGTCTTGGATAAACTTACGATAATATCCAGCTAAACCCAAGAAACTTCTTATGTCTGTTGCATTCTTGGGCGTAGACCAATCTTGTACCGTAGCCACCTTCGCAGGGTCCACGACAATACCATTCTCTGAAACAACATGGCCCAAGAATCTCACTTCCCTCCTCCAGAAGTGACACTTAGAGAATTTTGCTTTCAACTGGTGTTTTCTTAACACCTCCATCATTATCCTCAAATGTTCCTTGTGTTCTTCCTCTGTCCTCGAATAGACCAAAATATCTTCCACGAACACAAGGACAAACTTATTTAACTGATCTCTGAATACCCTATTCATAAGATCCACAAAGTAGGTTGGGGCATTGGTCAGCCCGAATGGCATGACCAACCACTCATAAAATCCAGACAGCGTCCGAAATGCCGTTTTAGCTATACTCTCAGCTCCCACTCTAAGCTAATGAAAACCTATCGCGAGATCCAACTGAGAGAATACTCTCGCACCACTCAACGGATCAAACAAATCATCTATCCGCGGTAGAGGATACTTATTCTTCCTCGTCACTTTATTCAACTCGCGGTAGTCTACACACAAACGAAGGGAACCAACTGCCTTGGTAGCAAACACAACTGGTGCTCCCCATTCAGAAACACTCCTTCTGATAAATCCCTTCTTCAAAAGATCACTGACTTGCACCTCGAGCTCTCGCTGCTCCCTTGGTGCCATACGATGAATTGGCATCACTATAGGTCTGGCATCTTTCACTAAATCAATGCGGAACTCAATCTCTCGGTGTGGTGGAAGCCCGGTCACTTCCTCGAAGACGTCCGGATACTGGCCAACCACGGGCAACCCTGACAACTCACTATGCGGGATGTCGGGGGAATTTAGAAAACTAGCCATTACCCCATCACCGGGTAGACCACCAAACACGACCATCTGCCCATCATCCGCTCTAGCTGTCACCAAAAAGCCCTCAAGTCAACCACCACCCCGTATCTTTGGAGCCAATCGACTCCCAAAATAATGCCAAACCCAGTAAAGCCCAAAACAAAGCAATCACAAACAAACATGCATCCATGACTCGATAAGACCACATTACTGAAAGTGCGAGCGCGACCAAGTGAAAGTGTCGATAGATGACTTTAGGCAGGATCGGTAATATGGATATGCGGAATATATGATATATATTAAGAAAGATCTCACAGTAGCAATATCACAGATAAGTAAATGGTAAATGCAGTAAAAATAGAAAAATCACACCAGGGATTTTTATACTGGTTCGGAGCACCGTCCTACGTCCAGTCCCATACCTCTCTCTGGATTTTCACTAATCAACAACCTCGCTTCACCCGGAGGAACAGGTTCACAACACACCACTTGATTTCACGGGCTACAAGCTTACCCACTTGATTTCACGGGCCACAAGCTTACCCACTTGATTTCATGGGCCACAAGCTTACCCACCTGATTTGAACGGCTACAGGCTTACCGGAATTTCAATACAAAGTAGTTGATGATTGACTATATATTGTGTCTTCAATACACGGACTAGTCACTTGTAGTACACCCTTCCTATAATCTTATCCTCAAGTATATACTTTGTGTGTGTAGATTTAAGGAAGTATATTACTTATTGAATCAAGAGATATGAAATAATTTCAATGATTCAATAAGCAATTGAAATATTTGAGAGCTTTTAGAATGCAAGAATATTTAGAAAGTAAGATCAGAATTTAGAGCAAGAATCGGTGATTTGAAAGTATGATTTCAAGTCTATTTATAGTGTAGAATAGTTTCATTCCTTCATGAAGAGTTTCTATAAAAGATTGCATCCGTTTCCATTGAAAATTGAAGAGAAAACTCTTGATGAATGGAAGCAACCCTTCATAAAAAAACTTGCTGTTCGGAACCGGTCGACTGGTTGAAAATCACCGGTCGACTGGTTAAGTTTCTGGAAATTTAAAGAATAAAAAAAATAGTCGTTATGTGCAAACACAGTAAAACCGGTCGACCGGTCCTTTTTTGGGCGGTCGACCGTTTTCTGGCTATGGACCAGAGGACCTCGGTCCATAGTCTATATCACTCTGCACTCTTTCCCGGTCGGAGCCTGGAACGTTTGGGCTTTTTCTGTGACTTTTCAATTCCTCAAATATACAGTGTTCAACAACGAAGATATGATATTGTTTTGTGCATTCGTGTTATACTTTGAGGATAGATTTTAACATATTTCTAACACGACTCAAAGTAAAAAAAACCTTATCTCTATGAAATGATCTTCTATGCACCTTTATATGTTGGCATCGATCAAAATCTTGTCTCAACATTCTCCCACTTTTTGATTGATGACAACACCTTGGATTTTCTCCCTCTAAATATAAAGCTCCCCCTGAATTTCTGCAATATTTGTTAGTTCATAATATAAATAATCTTACCTTTTGATTCCTGCATTAACAAATGTTAGCTTACATATACTATTATCATGTTAAGCACATAATTTTAAATTATAGTATATGTAATGTATTATCATAAGAGAAAATATTTCTCCCCCTTTGTCATCGATTAAAAAGAATAAATACCATTATAAACATAGTAATCGAGAGTAGTAGAGAATATAAATAATTATAGCACGTTTAGGAGATACGAAATAACCTTCTCTTTGTTGTGGTGTACCTGCAAAAAATATAACATATATAGTTTGGTACCCACTTGCTTTGTTTGGGTCCATGGGTCAGATGGAAGGTAACCATACCCAAGAGGGTTTAATGGTACCTTTAAAGATAAAATTTTCATTATTAACTACTGAATCAAAATAATCATCGATATATTTTTCTCTGTTTTTCAAACTTACAGGAACCCAAATACTTAAGCAATCCCTAGTGATATTCCTTTTCGTACTTCTATATTTATTGTAAATACCACTGGTCATAGAAGTATTCGAATTTCTATAATAATTGGGTTTTGGATATGCATTAGTACTAGCAGTGATATTCTTATTGTACATAAAAGCATATCTAGTACTATTTCTATGATTGGTTTTATTATATCCTATACCACTTTTGTCATGTAAAGGTCGAGATCTAGACAAAATCATGTTTAAATCAATTTGGCCTTTATTAAATTTCGCGAACTTATTTGCACATTTGATTCCACAGTCACAATTGATATTTTCAAAAGAGACCTTGTTATTAATACCCTTATTTAATTCAGAATTCTTCCTTTTTAAAGTTCTATTCTCATTTTTGAGACAACTAATTTGAGATTCTGAATTATATAAAGATGATTGTAATTTTCCTTTTGAGTCAGAAATTTCATTTTGCAAAATATTACTATTCACCTTTAAGAACTCACATTCTTTAGATAATTCCAAATTCTTTTTAGTTAGAGCTCCATTCTCTTTTTCAAGAGACGATATTAAAGAACTTGAATTATTTAAAGAATCTTCTAATGATTTATTTCTATTTTGCAAAAGATCGATTTCCTTTAAAAGAGCATTGTTTTTATCTTCTAGTCGCTCATTTTCTTTTTGAAGGAAATCTTTTTGAAAAACAAGCTCTTCTAAGGTATTTTCAAAACATTTGGCTTGTTTTACCAAACAATTGTTTTCTTCTTTTAATTTGGAATTTTCTTGCTTTTAATTTTTTGACATAGCTAAAACGACTGTATTGAGTTTCAATAATTTTTCATGGTCTAACAAAAGATCTTTAAATAATGAATCTACACATACCGATTGTGATCTGACTTTAGCCATGAGACATTTGCTTCCTTGCTCTCTTGATTCGGCTTTGTTGCTCTTCCACTTTCTAATCCCTTGACTAGACTTCTTTACTGCCATTTGTTCTAAGATGTTGTTACGATCTCTAGAACACCAGGCTTTGATACCAATTGAAAGTGCGAGCGCGACCAAGTGAAAGTGTCGATAGATGACTTTAGGCAGGATCAGTAATATGGATATGCGGAATATATGATATATATTAAGAAAGATCTCACAGTAGCAATATCACAGATAAGTAAATGGTAAATGCAGTAAAAATAGAAAAATCACACCACGGATTTTTATACTGGTTCGGAGCACCGTCCTACGTCCAGTCCCATACCTCTCTCTGGATTTTCACTAATCAACAACCTCGCTTCACCTGGAGGAACAGGTTCACAACACACCACTTGATTTCACGGGCTACAAGCTTACCCACTTGATTTCACGGGCCACAAGCTTACCCACTTGATTTCACGAGCCACAAGCTTAACCACCTGATTTGAACGGCTACAGGCTTACCGGAATTTCAATACAAAGTAGTTGATGATTGACTATATATTGTGTCTTCAATACACGGACTAGTCACTTGTAGTACACCCTTCCTATAATCTTATCCTCAAGTATATACTTTGTGTGCATAGATTTAAGGAAGTATATTATTTATTGAATCAAGAGATATGAAATAATTTCAATGATTCAATAAGCAATTGAAATATTTGAGAGCTTTTAGAATGCAAGAATATTTAGAAAGTAAGATCAGAATTTAGAGCAAGAATCGGTGATTTGAAAGTATGATTTCAAGTCTATTTATAGTGTAGAATAGTTGCATTCCTTCATGAAGAGTTTCTACAAAAGATTGCATCCGTTTCCATTGAAAATTGAAGAGAAAACTCTTGATGAATGGAAGCAACCCTTCATAAAAAAGATTGCTGTTCGGAATCGGTCGACTGGTTGAAAATCACCGGTCGACTGGTTAAGTTTCTGGAAATTTAAAGAATAAAAAAAATAGCCGTTATGTGCAAACACAGTAAAACCGGTCGACCGGTCCTTTTTTGGGCGGTCGACCGTTTTCTGGCTATGGACCAGAGGACCTCGGTCCATAGTCTATATCACTTTGCACTCTTTCCCGGTCGTATCCTGGACCGTTTGGGCTTTTTCTGTGACTTTTCAATTCCTCAAATATACAGATTTCAGCAACGAAGATATGATATTGTTTTGTGCATTCGTGTAATACTTTGAGGATAGATTTTAACATATTTCTAACACGACTCAAAGTAAAAAACCTTATCTCTATGAAATGATCTTCTATGCACCTTAATATGTTGGCATCGATCAAAATCTTGTCTCAACAATTATGACAAATTATGCTAAGGTTAGTCGAACCACCAATCGGGTTCGTCACTACTAAAGGTCTATCGACAATCACGGGCTCCAATCCCAACCTATCTACCAGGTCACTAGATATGAAAGAACTGGAAGCTCTGGTATCAAACAAAAATCTAACAGGAACATCATAAACAGAAATCATACCTTGGATAACGACATTCTTTCCCTTCTCTACCGCAATTGGGGCATTCGACGAAGAAGGAATAACATTAAGGGCATATGCTTTCACCATCTGCTTTTCTTTAGGGGGTTGCGGACACTTTTCCTTGTGATGTCCCACTTGACCACAGTTGAAGCACTTCCTGTCCGCTGGCTTGGCCCGACAATTACTAGCATAATGGCCCTTCTTACCACAGCTGAAGCACTCAACATCTTTCTTATTCTTTTTCTGGCCATCCTTATTCTAGTTCTGCTTCCTCTTATTCTGAGAACCACTCTTGCCTCCACCGCTTGCTTGCGGCTTTGGCTCCTCTGCAGATGCGACCTCAGTTTTCGACTTAGGGTAAAGACTCTCTGACCTCAATGCTTTCCCCACAATCGATTCAAATGTCTCATCGATATGGTTAATAAGCTTTTCCCCCAAGTATCCATCCAAACCAGTTATGAACTTCTTGTTCTTCTTCTCGGCAGTATCAATAAGAAATAACCCATATTTCGACAAAGTGTTGAATTCGGCAATATACTCTGAGATAGCTCTACCATTCTGCTTGAGTTCCAAGAATTTCTTAAACAACACTGACTTCTGAGCAGCTGGAATGAACTTATCGCTAAAGCGAGCCTTAAACTGATCCCAAGTAATCTGATCCTCAGGAGTAGCTGCCTTTATAGCATTCCACCAATTCATTGCCCGTCCTTGCAGTTGACACGATGCTAGCCTTCTCTTCATCGCATCCTCGATACCCAAATCTTCGAAGATACGCTTGCAGCTATCCAACCAATCCTGAACATCCGTAGCTGACTCCGTTCCGTGGAACGGCTTCCCACCAAGACTAGTATAATCCTTATTCAGCTTAACGAAATCGGCCCTAGGCGCCTGCACTATTGGACCACCACCATTACCACCATTGGGAGCTGTCCTCTGCACATCCCTAATCATCTCCCTCATGAGGTCAGTAAACATCGTCCTCATGTCAGCAACATTCCCATTATTGGCTCCCCTACCGGCACCTCTTGCATATCGGCTCATCGCTCAATCTGTAAAGAGAAAACGATTGACCACCTCTATAGTGGTGCTAGTGCAGTGCGACTTCATCCTTAGATATACTAATAGTATATATGTATAGCTTTTGAAAACCAAAATAATCTCAAATATGCGCTCTTATATACGTATTATCTCTACCTGGTGTCTTTCCCTAGGTTAACTACGCAACCTAGTGCTCTGATACCAAGTGTGAAGGCCCGCTCCGCACCAGCCGGCATTTCCTCCGAAAGTGCGCTGTACACATGCCCGACTAGCACGGAACAGTCGCCAAAGAAAGGAAAGAAGAGAATGAACTAATAAAGAACCTGTAGAATGTCTCACAGCGCATGGAACAAAATATAATAATAATATACTTGACATAAAACAGTTGAGACAGTGATAAGTAAAACCAACATCAACATCAGAGCAGCGGAAATTCAAATACAGCTTATGATCCAACATCATTATTACAACTTTAAACTGTCTCTAAAGCAAAAAAAAAAGCTAAAGTAAAAGATGCACTACTAATGCCGAAGCAGTGATCTTCAACAACACAGGGAGAATATCTATATGTATCATACGTGGAAGCCTCCTGCTCGTCTTCGGATCAGCTACTCGTGCATACCCAGCTAAACTGTCTCTAGTCTGCTCGTGAGAGCACCTAGAGTAATAAGAAGAGACATAAAACTCTGGGTCAGACAAAAAGTTTGGTATGAGCGATAAGCAGCTAAACAGAACAATAACAGGTATACTAAACTATACCTGAACCTGGACCTACAACCAAAGAGTTAGCACTACATACCGTACAATACTCTAAGGTGCCACTGAACAGATGGTGTAAAGATAACGGGGGTGGGGGTATGCATGTCATAATGATGGCAAACGAATCAACCATAGCAAACATCCTCACGTCTCTCACTCAGTGCGTAAAGCATACGATGTCCACCACTGTCAATCACTAGACCCATCGAAGTAGTGACGGGGTTCGACTTGTACAACTACTACTACTACCAAGCTTACCACATGGAGTCATGACCAATCCTTTACAAATGACCCCACTTCATTGGTCTATAGCTCTTTAGCCGTACCTAGGCCACTGTGGCTCTGAATCCGTTCACGTACTCCCTACACATAGTGATCCAAAGTTACGGACATCGACAACCCCTTAGCACACGTTCCGCAGCAAAGCCCAACTCTTGAAGTCAACTCGTTGGTTCCCAACTAGATCCTGAGTACAAACTTCCCATTGGACTACCTTTGTATCTCGGGTTTCTAGTCGTCACCGGATCGATTCGGTTCCTCCCTTTACTTTGCTTCGGATCGTACTCCCATCAGGTTTGGATCGTGCTCCCCCAGTTCAGTTCGTGGTCCACGCCTCATGTCCAAGCTCCATAGTTCGGATCGGAATGCTTCATCACCTCGGATCGGGTCGAGTTCCTCTAGTTCTTCCATGACGCATCGGTTCGGGTCAGGTAACATGGTTCGGATCGTGGACTTTTCTGGTAAGAGGATCGGTCCGGAGATTAATGCTCCCATCGGTTCGGTTCGGAGAAGACTACACGGGTCGGGTCGGAGAAGATGCTCCACTAGCGGTTCGTGGGGAAGGGCTTCACAACGGTTCGGTTCAGTCTCCCATCCGATCTGATCCGGTTTGGGTCCTTTTTCTGCACTTTTCCTGCAACTTCCAACGACTGTTCATACGCCACTCGATGGCGTTTTCGACCAATCTAACACTCATAGACAATGACAAATCATACCATACAGTCATAGAAACATGTACAATCAATCATAAACGGCAAAACAACAATCATAGCATGTAAAATGGATCAAACATACCCAAAACCCATATTTTCCCTTTAAACATGTTCAACAGCAACTAATGATAGGATTAGTAAAACTTAACCAAATTAGCCAAATTTTCAAACAGAGGTCTAAAACAATATTTTAGAATTTTTGAATATTTTTCCAGATTTTTATGACGCATAATTTCGCTAATCATCACTAATCACCCCTTAATCCCTTAAATTCCGGGATTAGCAAAATTAGTCCAAATTAACCCAAATTCATATCAAAGGCATAAAATAATATTCTGGAATTTTACAAATTTTTCTAGATTTTTCAGAATTATAATTTCGCTAATATTCGCTAATTACCCTAATTAGCCGTAATTAGTGGAAAACAAAGCAAATAACTCACCTTAGGCTCAAATAAACTTTAGATCTGAAATATCCTCTATTATCGATTGAATCTCTATGTGTTACAGCAGTTATGTTCCAAATTTGATGTTGATTTGCCTTGATTTGGTGTAGATTGGCTTAATCTTCAATTAGAAAGCGATTTGGAGTGATTTGGGATGAAATTAGAAGGTGGAGGCCATGACTAGGGTTAGAGGAATGTTTTTGGCGGCTGAAAAACGAGATTAAATTCGTTTTCCTACTGTTCTCAGCCTCCCCATAACCCTAATCTCGAAATGGGTTATGGGCCCTCTTGCTAATCATCCTAATTAGGCCCGGTTAAGCTGTTTTTCACCTTCTAAACCTTGTTTTAGCCATATCTCCCAAACGGTAATTCCGTTTTTCACATGTGACCACTCTACAGAAAGGTAAACCATCGTCCAAAGTCAATGGAAGAGGTTTTAGGTCAAAACTCCTTTCCAATCAAAAGTTATGGCCAAAACAGTATCGGCTAGGGGCAAAACGGTCATTTAAAAATCGGTAAAAATCATGAACATGGGAAATGACCCCAATAGTCATCTCCTAAAGTTACATGACCGTTCGACTTCATATGTGAAAGAAATAAATATTCTACGATCCTTCGATGCGTTGAACGCGGGTCGTTGCATTTTTCGATGCTTCTTTAATCGAAACCGCTTCAAATGTAGACAAATACGAAGGAACCTTATCTGATTGCAACAACCTCATAATATATGGAGTGTAGATGATGGACCGACGCAGTCGATTCCGAAAATTCTTCATCTCATCAAATATAAATTATGCCCAATTAATTCTTGTTCCACTAAAGATAGCATATAACACTTTGTGTTCAAGGTCTGTATTTGTTCATAGATTTCTAGACGAGAAATAATAGTATTGATAAGCATTCATGTAATAAGTCTAGCTACAGGGCATAAATACTTTGTAATAAATTGTGGTATATGATCTTCCCAAAGTTGATGTGTCAACCTATCTCCTGATTTAATGAAACCAAACCAAACCTTAACCCTTTTCTATCAGAAACACTTTTAAATTAAAAAGGGAGAATCCAATTAAACAAAAGTAAAATCACCCAATTATTCCTCAAACATAAATCAAATAATTCATAAACCCAAATTATTGATTGAAAATTTTGCTATAAATAAAAATAGAAGATTAGGGGGGAGGGGGGTGTATTATGACGTGGTTGTGAAAACCCAAAACTCCTTAAGCATAAAAATGAGTATGAAATCTACAAAATAAAGAATTTAGTTTAAACAAGTATTATTTCCACTCACAGTGATTTAGGCAAAGAAAATAACGGTGATTTGAATGCTGTAAACGTAGTTCTTCAATCCTACTACAAATATATATAAGAGAATCTTATAAATTTGAATCTCATATAAATACATATATATATATATTATGAAAATTCCAAAATAAATTCTAAATAGAAATAGATTAGAAGAGAAATAGACTATTGATAGAAGAAGAAATCTATTTCAACCTAATTTCTGGAATATCAGCAGCAAAATGAGGGCACAAAGAATGAGAGGGTTTAGGGAATTGTGAGGTGATGGAGGTGGTATTTATAGGAGTGTAAATGAATGGAAACCATTTAATTAATTTAGATTAATCGTAGTTGTCCATCTTCTGTAAAACCAACCTAAACCACTCCTACCAGACCTGGGCTGTAATACCCCATAAAATTCATAAGTATTAATACTAATTAAATAATTAAAAATAAGCAATTAAATGATATGGCTGGAAAATAAAATTTTGAAGCTTTAGTGAGACGACCCCAAAACCCCGTTGTACGGTGGCAAGGGTTATCTTTGGAATATAACACATAAACAGATAACAGCAGAACAAAAATAAATAAATACATCAGATAATGTACAATAGAATACACTGGATAAACATAATCATCAGAGTTACACAGTATACAGGATCATACTTAGTACAAAATACAGTTCAGCTATACATAAATGTCAACAGTGGAAAACAAAACATAATATGTACAATAGGAGCTGAACAGCATAAAAAGAGATAAATGGTAGAATCCATCTTCAGCTCCAGCCATCCAGAAAGAGCCTGCTAAAACCTGAATACAAGGCTGCCCGTGTAGAAAAAGGGGCACTTGAGTTTGCAAGTGAAACAAACTACGAGTCAGTCATGGGACTGGTATGAGAAATCTACTTAACACATTTTGTAATATGTCCAATCACAGGACCACACCACTTTCGCGGAACGGGCTTACTCCATTGGATTGCCAGTGCTTCAAACAAGTAAATCTTTTAAACATCTCAATGCCTTTTTTTTAAAATGAAGCCATTATAAGACTCAGTTCCCATCACACAATGCAACGCAAACCGGAGGATAGAGTTTTTACCTTATAATGGCCAAGATATGCTTGATACGAGTAAAACAAAAGCATTTGATATTATTACTAGTGTTTATATATTTCAAAAACAATTTCAAATCATAAGTATCAATCATAGACGACATTAATGCCCCATACCACTATGTCGCCATGTATAGGTATACAATCAAAACCGCACGGTGTCGTATTTGGAAATTGGATTTTCATCATGAACCAAGGCAAAAGATAGTCCTTACTGAATTCGAGATGCTTTAGCTCGTGTCTCAGGACAAGTACTTAGTCAAGCCCTTGGAGCGACAGGGTCGGTCCATCGATGTGGATTAAAATGCCTGAACACTGCGTTTCCCCGCCCTTTGGGGCGTAAATGAGCCAAATGACTCCATCGGCTCCACATAGTCACCGATATATCCGAGGCGCCTCGCATCAGCAACTACCACACAGGTGAAAATAATATAAATGTCAGGGTCGGTAGGTCACTGACACCACCCTAGCTAGAAGGAAACACATGTCCTCCCTGAGGTCCTCTCCCGTTTCTAGTTCATACCGGGGTGTGAGGCTCGCGAATCAACGTTATACACAAAGCTATGCCACACAGGCCGTGCTTTGATCATCAACCACAAGACTTTGCTTTTCAACAAAAGCCTTGATCATCTGCCACTTAGGCATGCCACACAGGCAATTCACTCCGTGCCACTGATTTCTATCGATATATAACCTCTGAGCTCGTACGTCTCAGAGAAGAGCGTTAAGCAAGAGAATAAATTCTCCGCCACCGAACAGATATATATTTAATAGAGATCAATCAGCACAGAACAAAATCCAATGTCAGACACACAGTCCATTTACAAGTTCGTTCTGGGTCTGAACGAAACAGAAGGCACTATATACCTCGCATATCCATCGATCTCCAAGTACGTCTGGACGATCACCACTTATTATCTATATTTCGGGATACCTCCCAATCAAGACATCAGTTATCATCCAACCGAGGTGAAGATCTCCGGTCTTCAACCACCGTCTTCATCATCGACTTCTTACCGCCGATCAATTATTTGAAATGAGATTTAACTCGGCCTTTTCAAATAATTCACGTATATTTAGAATTTAAATCAATTCAATTCAATGGTTAAATTATTCGACATCAATAATTTTGTTCTCAATTGTAATTTTCACGCCAAACACATTCAACCATCAAATATCCAATAAACCGGGTAAATTCGGTTTATTCCCATTCCATATCGTTTATAATATTTTATAATGATTTATCGCTATTTTTATTCAATTGAAAATAGCCAATTCATTCAAACGACGCTTCAGGCCATAACGCGGCCATGGCGCTGTTTTTCTTCAAATTTTATTTACACATATCTGAAAATCTAACCATTGGATCTTCACAAATTTTATATCATTAGGAAGATCTTTTCAAAACGAATCCAGCGGTTTCAGTTTTAGGAAAATCCGACGGCCAGATCTCCCGGTACACTTGTTTGAAGTTTCGATTTCAAAATACGAACTACATCATCGTTATTCGATTTAATTAAATTATGTTTATATATATATATATATATATATATATATAAATATAATCGACTCTGGAGCTGTTTTTCTTCATATTTGAATTAAACATTCCAGACAATCCAACCATTGGATCTTCACAAAGTGGGTGTCGTGGGAAAGATATTTCCAAAGCGAACCCAATGGTTTCGGTTTCGGGAAAATCCGATGGTCGGATCTCCCGCACTAATCGTTTGAAATCACGGTTTCAAAACACGAACTGCAGCTTCGTTATTCGATTTATTTCAATTATATAAATATAATTCATTTTTCGATTTCAAAACCATATTCATTTCACACATTTGATAAAAACGATATTTTTATCCAACAGCTATTTATTTCAACACATGAATTTTATTTCAACATATGAATTCCTATTCAACACATGAATTTTATTCAACACGTGAATTTTATTTCAACACATGAATTTTATTTCAACCCATGAATTTCTATTCAACACATGAATTTTTCAGAAAATTTCGGCAGCATAACGGCAGGGTAGTTAAAACCGGCAGCGTCCCTAGTACGGCTCATCGCTCTACCTTAAAGCCTCTCAGCTTTTGACAATGGGGATTTTCAATATCTAGTTCGTACGTAGACGAAGTTTCCCATATACTAATCCTGTTGGGATTTCAACCACAATCAATCATTTCAAATCAACCACTCATGATATTCACCAAATTTTCACATCAACCAATAATCCAAACAATATCACAACCAGTATATATCGTCCATGGTCTATGGATGAGGGGAGTGTGTGTGTATATATATATATATATACGTATATAACTATATTTCAATTTCATTTCAATATCATTTCAATTTATTTCAACGCATATATCACTTTTACAACGCATATATAACTTATACATCGAACGTACAACTTATACAACGCTTATACAAGAAGTTTACAATGCTTATATAACTCATACATCGACTATATAATTTATACATCGTTGTTTCCATATCGTTTATAAATTAGAAATCTCACATTGGATTCCACTCCATCAAAAATAGTAGGAGGCTCAGAAAAATATCTGGTATCTTCTAAAATGCAGAAGACGTCCTCACGAGTCCATTGTCTCTTGTTTCACTGAATTTCGATAATAAATGAAAAAGATACGATTTTTAGAAGTTATTCATAGTTTGCGACACTTTAAAGGTGTTGAAATCAGTTTAGAGGTTTAAAGCCGCTACCTTTCTCGTTGGATTCGAAATAGGGTTTGCCAAATCCGTCCAATCCGAAGCACGATACTCAGATCGGTTTATACCACACGACAGAGCTTGGAGTCGCATGTCAGGGCATGGGGACCGCATCAGGTGTGATGGCGGCTGGCGTTCCTGGCGGCGGTGTGAACTGGGCGGATTTCGAAGCCCCGATCTCGAGATTCACGCCACGGGGGAGGGTAAATCTGGTATGGATTGGAAGCCTGTGGGGAGTTCTTCAAAAATCTCCAAAGGGCCAGTGGGTTTTGGTGAGAGGAATCGCCAGAAAATGGCTGGGAAGTTTTGAACCACTTCCGCCGTCGATCGTAGGTCATGGGAGAGAGAAGCGGGTTTTATTTTTTTTTATTTTTTTATAAATTTTCTGATTGGCCCGTGGTTTTATAATTTCAAAAATACCACTTCCACACATGGACACCGATCCAAACCCAACGACTGTTGCCCCTAGCTAAATACCCCCATTCCGAACACAATGGGATATGTTTCGTAGGCCCATTCGACTGTTTCAGTCAGTTTCTTTTCAAATTAAAATAAAAAACATTCAATATTTGTTTTGAACGTACATTTCAATTTGCGGGGCCACATACTGATCCCAAAAATCCCAGAAAAATAAATCTAGCTATGTTTTGACGATACGGTCCCAACAAAACTAGTTTCGTCGAATTCTGAGACCGTTTGAAAAATAGCCCTTTTCTGGTCGATCCAATTTAACAAAAATCGACCAAACACATTTTCCTTTGCCACACTCACATGTTAACTTCAAAAATTATGAAATTTGAAACCTAGAAATAATTTGACATCCTAGATCCAACAAAAGTGGTTTCCTCAAATTCTGAGGTCGTTTGCAAAATGTCTATTTTCAAGGGTTATACGTTCTCTATAGCGACCTTTCTGAAAATTCATTTGGTCATAACTTTTGATTCCCGCTATGAAACTTCGATTTTTCAGATTCGTTAGAAAGATATTCACTAACAGATTTAAATATTTTTGGTTTCACTAAAATCCGTTTTATTTTGCACCCGGTACAGTCAGTCAAAGTTCGAATTCAAATTTTGAAACTGCCGCGCCATTTCAGGCCTTGTTTGTAATTAAAAATAATTATATTTATATTCAAGCATACTTTTCGTCGTTATTATTTAAAATAATTTATTTTAAATATCTAAAATTCACTAAAATAGCCTATTTAAATTTTTTAAATTGGCTCAGATTTTCCGGGTTGTTACAATCTCCCACACTTAAAACTTTTCGTCCTCGAAAAGGAACGAAGTCGAAAGTTGTTTAATTAACCAATTCAACTTTCATCCTGGCTTCCATTCTTCAACTTTTCAGTTTCTAAGATTTTCAAATTCTTCAAAAATTTGGCTAACACCCTAAATTTTCGAAAAAGTTCGCCATAACCTCCTTTGTATGGGGAGGGGTTTGGAAATTTATTGGGCCGTATTAGGTACCCAATAAATCCTAATAAGCATGCACATATTTATAGTGATATATTCCGGTGTCCACAAAGGAGTGTGTATTGATCATAACTCCAGAGAATAAATTCTCGTCACCCTATAAATGGTTTATTGTGCCTTAAGACCAGAGAGACGTGTTTATTGTCATCTCCAGACCCGTGTGGGTTTTTTATTAATCTTGCAATTTACCGTTACATTTTATATGTTCCATATCAGTCATCAATTCAACCTGTAATATATAGTCATCGCCATACAAGCCTCTCACTCATATGGTAAATCTTCAACCTCATCACACAAGCTCCAAATGCTTATGTGGTATATGATAAGTATGCCTATCTTCAAGAAGTATGCCATGTAGTGTAGTTCAAAATTAATTGTTACTATCCTATGGCAAGAATTATTATTACACACAAAACAACCAGCACTCCGCATCCAATGGCATTCACAGGAGTTGATATAATAATAAAATTGCGCATCCAACTCATTAAGGTTTACCTATTTGTCGGGCACGCAAATAAATTCTTTACTCAACAGCTAATCCATTTACCTGTTCAAACATATATAATGCACATGTATATATTTCTATCTATTTTTAAATCAGTTCAATACTTGATTTAATTGCATAAATTTACCATCACTCTCTTATTGATTAAATTAACTATCGTTCTAATAATTTGGTTAATCAAATTCACAATCACACAACACAAACAACAATCAAATTGTTTATAACTTTTCAAATGTATATCTTTTATATATTCAAAAATTATATTTCTAAAACTAGACTATATATATAATCACAAATATATTATTTATAAACATATAACTCTCAACTCGTTCGGGGGCATTTCTGACCCCTTCTCTAACGAGTTATTCTGATTCTGCGATACTCATACTAGGACATTACTGATCCTACCTGTAATGAGTTATTCGTCCTAGAACACTACTGGTTCCATTTCTGACGAGTTCGTTAATATGTTATATTCCAGAACTAAGCTTAACCAAAGCTCTGATACCATGCTGAGACGACCCCAAAACCCCGTTGTACGGTGGCAAGGGTTATCTTTGGAATATAACACATAAACAGATAACAACAGAACATAAATAAATAAATTCACCATATAATGTACAATAGAATACACTGGATAAACATAATCATCGGAGTTACACAGTATACAGGATCATACTTAGTACAAATACAGTTCAGCTATACATAAATGTCTACAGCGGAAACCAAAACATATTATGTACAATAGGAGCTGAACAACATAAAAAGAAATAAATGGTAGAATCCATCTTCAGCTCCAGCTTTCCAGAAAGAGCCTGCTTAAACCTGAATAGAGGGCTGCCCGTGTAGAAAAAGGTGCACCCGAGTTTGCAAGTGAAACAAACTACGAGTCAGTCATGGACTGGTATGAGAAATCTACTTAACACATTTTGTAATATGGCCAATCACAGGACCATGCCACTTTCGCGGAACGGGTTTACTCCATTGGATTGCCAGTTCTTCAAACAAGTAAATATTTTAAACATCGCAATGCCTTTTTTTAAAAATGAAGCCATTATAAGACTTAATTCCCATCACACAATGCAGCGCAAACCGGAGGATAGAGTTTTTACCATATAATGGCCAAGATATGCTTGATACGAATAAAACAAAAGCATTTGATATTATTACTAGTGTTTATGTGTTTCAAAAACAGTTTCAAATCATAAGTATCAATCATAGATGGCATTAATGCCCCATACCACTATGTCGCCATATATAGGTATATAATCAAAACCGCATGGTGTCGTATTTGGAAATTGGATTTTCGTCATGAACCAAGGCAAAAGATAGTCCTTGCCGAATTCGAGACGCTTTAGCCCGTGTCTCAGGACAAGTACTCAGTCAAGCCCTTGGAGCGACAGGGTCGGTCCACCGATGTGGATTGAAATGCCTGAACACTGCGTTTCCCCGCCCTTAGGGGCGTAAATGAGCCAAATGACTCCATCGGCTCCACATAGTCACCGAAATATCTGAGGCGCCTCGCAACAGCAACTACCATACAGGTGAAAATAATATAAATGTCAGGGTCGGTAGGTCACTGACACCACCCTAGCTAGAAGGAAACACATGTCCTCCCTGAGGTCCTCTCCCGTTTCTAGTTCATACCGGGGTGTGAGGCTCGCGAATCAACGTTATACACAAAGCTATGCCACACAGGCCGTGCTTTGATCATCAACCACAAGACTTTGCTTTTCAACAAAAGCCTTGATCATCTGCCACTTAGGCATGCCACATAGGAAATTCACTCCATGCGACTGATTTCTATCGATATATAACCTCTGAGCATGTACGTCTCAGAGAAGGGCATTAAGCAAGAGAATAAATTCTCCGCCGCCAAACAGATATGTATTTAATAGAGATCAATCAGCACAGAACAAAATCCAATGTCAGACACATAGTCCATTTACAAGTTCGTTCTGGGTCTAAACGAAACCGGAGGCACTATATATACCTCGCATATCCATCGATCACCAAGTACGTCTGGACGATCACCACTTATTATCTATATTTCGGTATGCATCCCAATCTAGACATCAGTTATCATCCAACCGAGATGAAGATCTCCGGTCTTCAACCACCATCTTCATCATCGACTTCTTACAGCCGATCAATTATATGAAATGAGATTTAACTCGGCCTTTACAAATAATTCACGTATATTTAGAATTTAAATCAATTCACTTCAATGGTTAAATTATTCGACATCAATAATTCTGTTCTCAATTGCAATTTTCACGCCAAACACATTCAACTATCAAATATCCAATAAACCAGGTAAATTCGGTTTATTCCCATTCCATATCGTTTATAATATTTTATAACGATTTATCGCTATTTTTATTCAATTGAAAATAGCGAATTCATTCAAACGACGCTTCAGGCCATAACGCGGCCGTTGCACTGTTTTCCTTCAGATTTGATTTACACATATCTGAAAATCTAACCGTTGGATCTTTAGAAATTTTATACCATTAGAAAGATCTTTTCAAAATGAATCCAACGGTTTCAGTTTTGGGAAAATCCGACGGTTGAATCTCCCGGTACACTTGTTTGAAGTTTCGATTTCAAAATACGAACTGCAGCGTCGTTATTCGATTTAATTAAATTATATATATATATATATAATCGATTCTGGCGCTGTTTTTCTTCAGATTTGAGTTAAACATTCCAGACAATCCAACTGTTGGATCTTCACAAAGTGGGTGTCGTTGGAAAGATATTTCCAAAGCGAACCCAACGGTTTCGGTTTCGGGAAAATCCGATTGTCGGATCTCCCGCACTAATCGTTTGAAATCACGGTTTCAAAACACGAACTGCAGCTTCGTTATTCGATTTACTTAAATTATATATATATAATTTTTTTTTCGATTTCAAAACCATATTTATTTCACACATTTGATAAAATCGATATTTTTATCCAACAACTATTTATTTCAACACATGAATTTTATTTCAACACATGAATTCCTATTCAACACATGAATTTTATTCAACGCATGAATTTCTATTCAACACATGAATTTTATTTCAACACATGAATTTCTATTCAACACATGAATTTTATTTCAACCCATGAATTTCTATCAACACATGAATTTTTCAGAAAATTTCGGCAGCATAACGGCAGGGTAGTTAAAACCGGCTCCGTCCCTAGTAGAACTCCTCGCTCTACCTTAAAGCCTCTCAGCTTTTGACAATGGGGATTTTCAATATCTAGTTCGTACGCAGACGAATTTTCCCATATACTAATCCTATTGGGATTTCATCCACAATCAATCATTTCAAATTAACCATTCATGATATTCACCAATTTTTCACATCAACCAATAATCCAATCAATATCACAACCAGTATATATCGTCCATGGTCTTTGGATGAGGGAAGTATATATATATATATATATACATATAAAACTATATTTCGATTTCATTTCAATTTATTTCAACGCATATATCACTTTTACAACGCATATATAACTTATACATCGAACATATAACTTATACAACGCTTATACATGAAGTATACAACGCTTATATAACTCATACATCGACTATATAATTTATACATCGTTGTTTCCATATCGATTTTAAATTAGAAATCTCACATTGGGTTCCACTCCACCAAAAATAATAGGAGGCTCAGAAAAATATCTGGTCTATTCTAGAATGCAGAAGACGTCCATACGAGTCCACTGTCTCTTGTTTCACTGAATTTCGACAAGAAACGAAAAAGATACAATTTTTAGAAGTTATTCATAGTTTGCGACACTTTAAAGGTGTTGAAATCAGTTCAGAGGTTTAAAGTCGCTACCTTTCTCGTTGGATTCGAAATAGGGTTTGCCAAATCCGTTCAACCCGAAGCACGATGCTCAGATTGGTTTGTACCACACGACAGAGCTTGGAGTCGCACGTCAGGGCATGGGGACCGCATCAGGTGTGATGGCGGCTGGTGTTCCTGGCGGCGGGAGATTCACGCCACGGGGGAGGGTAAATCTGGAATGGATTGGAAGCCTACGGGGAGTTCTTCAAAAATCTCCAAAGAGGCAGTGGTTTTGGTGAGAGGAATCGCCGGAAAATGGCTGGGAAGTTTTGAACCACTTCCGCCATCGATCCCAGGTCACGGGAGAGAGAAGCGTGTTTTTTTTATAAATTTTCTGATTGGCCCGTGGTTTTATAATTTTAAAAATACCTCCTTCCACACACGGACTCTAATCTAAACCCAACGACCATCGGCCCTAGCTAAATACCCCCATTCCGAACACAATGGGATATGTTTCGTAGGCCTGTTCGACTGTTTCAGTCAGTTTCTTTTCAAATTAAAATATAAAACATTCAATATTTGTTTTGAACGTACATTTCAATTTGCCGGGGCCACATACTGATCCCAAAAATCCGAGAAAAACAAATCTAGCTATGTTTTGATGATACGGTCCCAACAAAACTAGTTTGTCGAATTCTGAGACCGTTTGAAAAATGGCCCTTTTCTGGTCGATCCAATTCAACAAAAATCGACCAAACACATTTTCCTTTGCCATGCTCACATATTAACTTCAAAAATTATGAAATTTGGAACCTAGCAATAATTTGACATTCCGGATCCAATAAAAGTGGTTTCGTCGAATTCTGAGGTCATTTCGCAAAATGTCTATTTTCAAGGGCTATACGTTCTCTATAGTTTCTGAAAATTCATTTGGCCATAACTTTTGATTCCCGCTATGAAACTCTGATTTTTCAGATTCATTAGAAAGATATTCACTAACAGATTTAAATATTTTTGGTTTCACTAAAATCTGTTTTATTTTGCACCCGGTACAGTCAGTCAAAATTCGAATTCAAATTTTGAAACTACCGTGCCATTTCAGGCCTTGTTTATAATTAAAAATAATTATATTTATTTTCAAACATCGATTCAAACATACTTTTCGTCGTTATTATTTAAAATATCTAAAATTCACTAAAATAGCCAAATTAAAAATTTTAAATTGGGTTAGATTTTCCGGGTTGTTACATTTAGGAATTTGGCTACGAAATTATTTTATTTGGATTCGTGGCGAAATTCTACATCGTTATCATATATAATATGCTAAAAACGGTCAATGTATGAAGAAGTTATGAACAAATGAATTTGCACAGTAAACACAGAAAATATATATTTAATTACATGAATATTATATATATTGTCCAAATTATAAATAAAGAGGAAAAATTCAAATTTTGAATTAAAGATAAGATCTGGGGGACAACGCATTTTGCATATTTGGAATAATACAAAGAAATTAAGGAACATATTAAATAAAACAAACAGCTCAACAACACAGCCTTATTGGGAGTTCCAGCCCCGAAGGGGTCGACCGCTCCCCCTTAAGGGATATCGACCGTAGGTCGACCGCTAGGGGGGTCAACCGCTCGGCGGTTGGACAACCCAATTAGCTAGCTGGTTAGGGTTTTTCTTAGAGAATATATATAAATCAAAGGCTTGAATTAATTCTAATTAATCCAATGGTCTATGCTTACACGAGCAGCTATATACACCTTCCTATCACTCTATGAAAACCCTAATCATTCTCCATCTCTTCCTCCAAGCTGCTTTTTCACCATTGTTAAATTCCAGAGAAAAATAAAACAATAGGTTAAGGTTTCTTGTAATTCTCTAACTCTATTCTAATTCTCTACCTGTTTTAATTTACATAAGTTTATAATTCTGGAATTTAGCATAAACATATATGTATAAGATTCTAATGTATGTATCTTATATGTATATTGTTAGGAGGATTATTGGAGATCACTTGAACATAATGATTGTTGCAGATCTTGTAATTCTACCATAGGTTTCTCTCTATTCCGCAAAGACCGGTGAGTGGAATATGGTTTACTTAAGGCATATTCTTGTTTTAAATAGTTTGTCGTATGAATAGATATTCTTAGGGGGGTTTGGATATTCAATAATGTAAACAAAAACTCCCAAATCCTCTATCTTGTAATTGCGTATGAGTTGTCATGAATAATTGGATTTTGTGGATTTTTGGTTTTTGTATTGGATTAAAATGAATATGAGTGTTGTAATTATTATTCCTATTTCATGTAATTCACTTTTATTTACCTTTGAGTGTAACCTAAAAAAGGTTTAGATTTTATTATTTCATGATTTGGTTTGGGTTTGGATCCTAATTTGAATCCAAACGCATTCAGTGGTGAAATAGATCAAATGTAAGCATTTTTATGTGCATAAAGCTAAAAGTGTCAAATTAGGTGAAATAGGATTATAAACATACCAGTATGAGCATATGTAATACTCTATTTTAATCTAATATTGAAACCATTCCAACAAGCCTAAGATGTAAGTTGAAATTGTTATGTATGTATATTTTCCATTCACTACTATTTGGTATATTGTCATTATGCCATCATGCCTATGTTGTAGCGTGAAGTATGGAAAATCTTACTTGCATGCCTTGAATTGGAAAGATTGACAATTTCCACCTCTTTAGAACATTTCCCCATTTATACGAATGTTTACGTTAATTAGGCGCTATTATTATATTACTTATATGAACGTAACTAGGACAGGGTCTGAAAGGGATTGGGGTTCGCCTCAGGGTTATAAGAGATCGTAAGAATCCTCCCTTAATAGTGTCATAAGTGACCAAGAATGCCACCTTGTTGGGTCTTTACCCTAAAAACACTAATGGGCGATTGACTTAAATATCCAACCCATCGGTATGTTTGTGTAAATCTTGTGTGCTGCGTAGACATACTTTGACATATGTAACCTGCTAAAAATATATGATATGGACATTAAGTAACACTATATTTCAGTCATACAGAACTTTATGTTCTGACCCTCTCCTTAACATCCAACATGTCAGTAGATGAGGTAAAAGCTATGGATGAAGTCATGATTGAAGCGGATGAAGAAGACGAAGTTATGAGGTTATAATTAGCTATTATTGTTTTACTTCTTTTGGAATCTTATGAGAATGAACTATTTGATATTCCTACTGAACAAATTTAACTGTGAGTGTTGTATTTCTGAGTTTTTGAAATAATGGTACATCTTATTTGAATATTATATTTTCTCTTTCCGCTATGTGAGATTTCCATTCGAAGTATATGTTATTATTATATATGCAAATGTAATCCTTACAGGAACCAATGACCCATTTAGAATGGCTCTACGTTTCAATAGGCCTTTTTCGATCGAAATTTAGGCCTATTTCGGGCGGGTTGTTACATTTGGTATCAGAGCATAGGTTACCCGATTATAAGGGAAATATACGTATGAGAGGCAAATTTGTATATTGAAAAAGGTTTTTTAAACTATATATATATATATATATATTTATATTTACTCTAATAAGCATACATATTTATACTAGACACCTTTATCGTTTCCTTCCTTTTTCAGCATAAATACTATCTCAGGAATATCCAGTAAAGGATTCTTCCTTTTCTTTTCAGATAGTAAAATGGCTGAAATCCTAATGAGTAGGGAAACCAGGCAATACCCCGCTACTTGCCAGAGTGGTTTCAACTGTATCTTCGTACTATTGAATAGGTCCATGTTGCTAATCCTGTCCCAGCGGCTCCTACAGCTCCTACCGCTGAAGTGACCTTTGATTTTTCTCGCTTGTGTAAGACCTTTACGAATTTGGGAGGGAAATCGTTTTCTAGAAAGGAAGGCTTTGTTAGTGCCTAATCTTGGGTTACGGACTACGAGAGAATCTTTGAGGCTACTACTTGGCCCGATGAATTTTAGAGGAGAATAGCGGCCTACCAATTAAAGGATGAAGCCCTTGAATGGTGGAACTTAATATCAATGGAGAACAAGGGCCGAATCTTTACGTGGACAAATTCAAGACCCATTTTGAAGCGAAATTTTTGCGAAGGACAGATATGACTATTCAGCTAGAGAAATTCGTCCACCTCAAGCAAGGAAGCTAGAGCCTGCAAGAATACATATCTAAATTCACTGAGTTATGTAAGTTTGGAAGAGGTTTGGTAGACATCCCCATGAAAAAGCCTTTAGGTTTGTTAAAGGACTGAACTCCCCATTGAAGGAGACCCTATTAGCCTAAGTAACATTTGGAGCAACCTTTGAGACCCTAGTTGAGACAGTTACCCTCTACGCGGCTGAAAGCTCCAAGGAGGAGAAAGAAGGAGAGAAAGGAGAGAGCTCCAAGAAAAATAAGAATAAGGAATGGTGGAAAAACAAGAAGAAAAACAAATTCAAAAAGGACGCAAAGACTTGTACAAGGTGAAACCACAAGGGCCATGAGGTCAAGGATTGTGGGACCTCGTTAGTGAAAAAGGAGTTCAAGGGAAACTATTACAACTGCCATGAAGAAGTACATATGTCCAAAGACTGCCCAAAGCCCGAAGTTGTTAAGAGCGGCCAGAACTATGCAATAGAAGCAACATCAGTCCAAAGCTGACCCCCAAGAGTCTAAGGGTAACCCGCACTCGAAGGTATAACCTCTATTTTAGGAAACTCAGTACACACCTTGTTCGATTTTGGAGCGACCCATTCTTTTATTTCCAAGTGATTAGCAAACCTATTAAATCTTTCCATATCTATCTCGGATAGTCCGATAGAGGTAGCCAACCCTATTGGAGGATATAAGTTTCTTGAGTTGTGCTGCAAAAACCTATTATTGGAGGTCGACAATGTAGAGTTCCATTGCAAAGCGTATGTGTTGGATTTTATGTGGTATGACCTTATCCTATGTACGGACTGGCTATCATTTTATGGGGCCGTCCTAGATTGTGATAATAGACTCATACATCTTAGGAGCCGAGGAGGACGTAGATTAAATATTCCTTGTACCGTTAGAAACATAGTGTAGTGACCCGAAAATCCCAGCCCTCCGAATCGACCGCAAGGCCCGATCCGAAAGTCAGAAATCGTCGGTTCGCTTACTCTGGGCATACAACACATATAACGACAACAGAACACTTTTATAAACACCATAATAATGTTACATTAGAGTACAAAATATTAGAGTTTATCAAAAAAAAAATTACAGCGGAAGATTAATTTACATAAATGTAGTTCAATGCACAGCGGAAGACTATCAATACTCTAGACACAGCTTTTCAATTCACTCCAGAATCCTTCTTATATATCTGCAAAATAAACTATTCGATTGCTCGTGTGGAAAATAGGGGCACCCCAGTTTGCAAGGGAAAAGCAAAATACGAGTCAGTCATGGGACTGGTATAAGAAACTCTACAGTTAAAATTAACTTATATAAATGATAAGGCAAATCACAGGACCACGCCACTAACGCGGAACGGGTTTACTTCCATGAATGCTAGTGTATAAACAACAATCAGTAATAGTGATATGGATATATACTATGCATCAATCAACATGCAATATCCCAATCTACCCATTTAGATTAATCACCACACTTAGATTTTCCAAATCCAATCCAATTTACAGAAATTATTCCTTTGGACTTTATTTCCCGATTTCTATTTCAAATCATTTGAAATACATTTCTAACTTTTATATCAAAGTAGATTTCACTTCGGGATCTCAAATCAAATCGTTTAGAAATATGAATTCCAAAACATAACAATGCATACAAACAAGTATGCAACCAAATATCGGGAATCTTCCCTCAGACCGGGCACTAAGCGCCCCTCCAACTCGATATATATATATATATATATGTGTGTGTGTGTGTGTGTGTGTGTGTGTGTGTGTTCACCTCCCATGCATGGAGCAGGCTACACTGCTGACCCCTCACCCTAAGGCACTGGATCCAGCCCATACTTTTAGTCGCTATCGGGTCGCCCGAATCTCTAGCCACACATTAAATAATTTTATATCCCGAAGTAGGGAAAATCATTTTATAACACAATAATCGCAAGTACTTTCAAACTATAGAACTTCACATCAACAATTCACACATATGATCAGTCACTATTAATCACATAACCTTTGAGCTCGTACGTCTCAAAGAAGAGTGTTAAGCAAGAGAATAAATTCTCCACCACCAAACAGATACATCATTAATAGCAACTAATCGAATATGTGATGAACTACAATGTAAAACCATAATACATTTACAAATCATTTCGGAATCATCGGGTTTTAGCCCTCGAAATCCTTTCTGTTTTATAAACATTTTTATAAAACATTCCCTGTCCAAAATCGGGAATACGTTTTGTTTCACTTAAGAAAAATATCATTTCAAAACCATTCACTAAATTTTAAATGAACACAACTCGCTAAACACCTTATCGTCAAATCATGAAGTGTTTCACAAGGCGTTAGCACACAGATATTTTTACCCAAACCAATGTTAAATGTAAAAGCATGTTCTGCTCATAAACTGGTCGAGCACAATCCAAACAATCAATCAATCAATCAATCACAATCATGAATATCAACAACCAAGTAAATTTGGTTCAATCACGTTTTGGTAATTTATTTATTACCATTTATTCATTTACAATCTAATTAAAGATTTATTTAAACTCCAATTGGTTTTAATCCAAAAAATCATTTCTTATTGATTGTTCAACTTTTTGGAAATTAATCCTGCTTTTACTCGGGTTAAAGAACAAATGTCAATTAAACACAGTTCACGACAAACCCAAAATCCTATTCGATATTAAATACAAGGCTCTGAATAGAAAATATATCAGCTTATATTTAGTATCAAATTCTGAAATCAACAAATATTGTATTAGGAATAACGATAAATATATATCTTCCAAATTCCTCCACAATATCCGTATAATCACGGAATCCAATATCGAAATATTACGAATATAATTTCGATTCAAATCCATTCCAATTCATATATTAGAAATTCTAGTTATTTTTGAAACCATTTCAAATCCAATTTATTTATTTAAAAACAATGGATTATAATTCTAGTTCATAACTAGTTCATTTTGATAAAAATATATTTTTATCTTTTTAAATATGGAATTTTTCATCCTAATTACTTTCAAATCATTTATTATGATTTTACACTAATTATAGTTTTTTTAATAATTTCATTATTGCCCATATAGTCGGTTTCCAATAACGGGGCATCCATAGCGACCTTTTCCAAATTTGATTTAGACGTATCTCCAAATCCAACCATTTGATTTCAAATCTCTTGTATTCGTTGAAATCTCTTTTCGATATGAACCCAACGGTTCCGGTTTTAGGAGAATCCGACGGTTGGGTCTCCCGTAATGTCCATTCGAAGTCAATGGTCCAAATTCGCGAACTACCGTGGCGCATTCTATTTAGGCCATTATAAATAATATATATATATATATTATATATCGTCGATTTCCATTTAAAACGTATTTTATAAATCGTTTTAATTTTTTTTCAAAACGATTTCATCTTCATATTCAATTTCAAATCAAAATTGAATATTCCATTACATGACAATTTTATACAGCTTATATATATGTTAAAAATAATACTTTTAACCAATATTTATTTCATTCACACTTCATGTATATATATAATTTTCATATCGTAATATATATATATGTAATTTTCCACTTCGTATATATATTATTCATTCACATCGTATATATATAATTCATTCACATCGTATATATATAATTCATTCACATCGTATATATATAATTCGTTCACATATATATATATATATAGTTCATTAACATCGTATGTATGATTCATTATATATGCTACAAAATAATATTTTTAGCGAACTAATATTTATTTCGCTTCACGACCATTTTATATACCTCATATATAATTCATACAACGCATGTATATGTTAGAAATTATATTTTTAACGAACAAATATTTTTCACACCGCATATATATATATTATACATCCCATATATATATATATATTATTTTCACATCGTATATATATATAATACATTCACATCGTATATATATAATCCATTCACATCGTATATATATAATTCATTCACATTGTATATATATAATTCACAGTTATATATTATTCACAACACAACAAAAACAAGTCGTCCATGGTCTGTGGATGACAGGGAGTAGTTCATATATGCAGTTATAAAATAAATAACTATACAAAAAAAAATAAGTGAGTGCATTCTCACATTCGGTCTTCACTCCGTCAGTTTTATCAGAATTTTTGAACCGTTTGGATTTGAATTTGCCTAAAATTTCAACATGCTCTGTTTTGGACGCGGTCAATTTTGTTGTTAAGCTCTCGGCTCCATGATCGCAACGGATCCAGTTTCGCGAGATTTGGACCTCGTATGACAAAGTTATGGTATTAATACATTTGATTATATAATGGAGATAATTAACTATATAATTAAGCACTAATTAATTACGTTTAAAAATAAACGTTGTTGTTTCCTTTAATTTCCACCGCCTTCTTTCTGAATGCAATGAACCCATCGTTCCAAACCCTTATCTGTTGTGCGCCGCTTCCACCTAGCCTCGGCCATCGACCCGCCTGCACCCCAAGGTGCAGCCTTGTGTCGCCTACCGATTTCCCCCATCGTGCTGAACTCGACGGCTCAGGAAGCCCCCAAAACCACCACAAATGGCGCCACTTTGAATATAATTTCACCACCTCTAGGCAACTATAGTCGATCATACCAGTATGGGAGTGAAGATCGAACTGAGCACTTTAATCTTTTTTTTGAAAATTTAAACCTTATTATACATATTTGAATATTTTATTTGTATTGAATTTGGACAATTCAATATATAAAGATTTTGCATATACGCCTTGCAAATGTGTATTCGAAGTTTTAATATACTGGATAGATATAGAATCACACTCTAGTCGCCCGGAGATAATTCTGGTAATGCCGCCGCATTATCAGTATTTGTGTTCGAGTTTCGAAAGTGGGGTTTATGTATATTTTCATTAGACTGGTGTGAGAACCAAAATTACATAGGATTATTTGTTGTGATTTGGCCTCAAAAACCTGATTTTTGACTATATATTAAAGTTATGCATTTGAAAATTAATCAAGTAATTGATTGATCGTTGAGTTGCTTGATTATTAGTTTAACTAATAAAACCCATATGATAATGTATGGTAAATTCAGCCAAATTGAATCAATATTAAACTAAGTTGAAAGTTTGTTTGAAATTGCATGCATATACATGTATATACAGTGAACAGGTCATAGCAAGGAGGCTAGAGAAGAGGAACAAAATTGTGTGCCTGACAAATAGGTACATGTTTACTAATTTATTGGGTTTGGATGAATTTATGAGCCGATTGGCTTTTTTTTCTTTTTAAGATGAGAGGGCCTGTGTGGCGGTTTGGGAATTTTCCTAGTGCTCCCCGTACAAAGGAGGTTATGGCAAAAAAATTCAAAAATTTAGGGTGTTAGCCAAATTTTTGAAGAATTGTAAAATTCTTAGAAACTGAAAAGTTGAAGAATGAAAGCCAAACTGAAAGTTGAGTTGGTTTGTAAAACAACTTTCAGCTCCGTTCCTTTTCGAGGACGAAAATTTTTAAGTAGGGGAGATTGTAACAACCCAGAAAATCAGAACCAATTAAAATTTTTTATTTTGGTAATTTTAACGGATTTTGAATATTTAAAATGAATTATTTTAAATAATAACGACGAAAAATTTATTTTTAAATGAATTTAGAACGAATAAATTTTATTTAATTATATAACGAGCCTGAAATGGCGCGGTAGTTCGAAAATTTGATTTCAAATTTCAAATGAATGTACTATATTCCAAAATAAATTAGTTTTTAGCGAAACCACAAATATTAGGATATGTTTGAAAATATATTTCCAATGAATCCAAAAAATTGAAATTTCATAGCGGGAATAAAAAGTTATTCCCAATTGAAAATTCAGAATAGTCGTTATGGAATTATAGCCCTTAAAAATAGCCATTTTGCAAACGACCACCATTTTCAACGAGACCACTTTGTTGGATTCAGGATGTCAAATTATTGCTAGATTCAAATTTTCTTAATTTTTGGAATTAATATGTGAGCGTGGCGGATTTAAACGTGTTTGGCAATTTCAGTTTGAATTTAATCGACTGTAAAATGACCGTTTTTCAAACGGTCTCCATATTCGACGAAATTAGTTTTGTTAAGACCGTATCGTCGAAACATAGCTAGATTTATTTTTTGGGGATTTTTAGAGTCCATACGTGGCCTCGGTAAATTAAAATTTATGTATAAATTCAATATATAGATTTATATTTTAATTTAAAGCGAAACTGATCGAAATTGTCGAATTGGCTTATGCAGCATATCCCACTATGTTCGGAATAGGGGTGATTAGCTAGGGGCGACAGTCAGTGAGTTCGATTTGGAGATCAAAATAAAAAGTTTCTTTTTGGAAATTGAAATAAAATAAATAATTAAATTTTATAATATCCTTCCCCCATTTTTTCTATCTCTTTCCCTTGGTCACCCCCCCTCCATCGTTCAAAACCGAAAACGATTAAAAAAAACGCGAGCATCGATGGAGCTTTGGTTAACTCAAATCTTTGGGGTACAACTCGTTAGAACAGAATAAAAGACTCATCAGAGATTGGATTAGTAATATCCTATTGAAGAATCCTCATTAGAGATAGAATCAGTAGCATTCTAGAATGAGTGACTCATTAGAGGTGGGGTTAGTAATGCCCCAGAATGAGTTGAGAGTTATATGTTTATAAATAACGTATTTGTGATTATATATATAATCTAGTTTTAAAAATATGATTTTTAATATAAGTTGTGTGAAACAGATTTCGTTGAAAACGCGGTGAAGGACACAACGTGCGGGAAACAAATCCAAACCGTTCAGAAATAGAGAATGGAGGAGTGGTTCCCAAAGGTGATAAATCCTCACTATAATTTTCTTTATACAGTTATATGTAGTGACCCGAAAATCCCCGCCCTCCAAATCGACTGAAAGGCCCGATCCGAAAGTCATAAATTGTCGGTTAGCTAACTCTGGGCAGACAATACATCAGAACGACAATATAAGACTTTTGTAAACACGTTAATAATGTTACATCAGAGTACAAAATATCAGAGTATATCAAAAAATAATAATACAGCGGAAGATCAATTTACATAAATGTAGTTCAGTGCACAGCGGAAGACTATCAATACTTTGGACACAGCTTTTTGCTTTACTCCAAAATCCTTCTTATATATCTGCAAAATAAACTACTCGACTGCCCGTGTGGAAAATAGGGGCACCCAAGTTTGCAAGGGAAAAGCAAACTACGAGTCAGTCATGGGGCTAATGTGAGAAACTCTACAGTTAAAATTAACTTATATAAATGATTAGGCAAATCACAGGACCACGCCGCTAATGCGGAATGGGTTTACCCCCATGAATGCCAGTGTATAAACAACAATCAGTAATAGAGATATGGATCTACTATGCATCAATCAAAATGCAATATCCCAATCTACCCATTTAGATTAATCACCACACTTAGATTTTCCAAATCCAATTCAATTTACAGAAATTATTCCTTTGGACTTTATTTCCCGATTTCTATTTCAAATCATTTTGAAATACATATCTTACTTTTATATCAAAGTAGATTTCACTTCGGGACCTCAGATCAAATCGTTTGGAAATATGAATTCCAAAACATAACAATGCATACAAACAAGTATGCAAACAAAATATCGGGAATCTTCCCTCAGACCGGGCAGTAAGTGACCCTCCAACTCTCTCTCTATATACACACACACACACACACACACATATATATATATATATATATATGTGTGTGTGTGTGTGTGTGCACTTTCGCTACTTCATAAATAAAAATCGTATTTTTAAAACTAGATTATACATATAATCACAAATACGTATTTATAAACATATAACTCTCAACTCATTCTGGGGCATTACTAACCCCATCTCTAACGAGTCTCTCATTCTAGAATGCTACTGATTCAATCTCTAATGAGGATTCTTCAATTGGATATTACCAATCCAATCTTTGATGAGTCTTTTATTCTGTTCTAACGAATTGTTCCCCAAAGATTTGAGTTAACCAAAGCTCCGTCGATGCTCGCGTTTTTTTTCTTTTTAATTATTTTCGGTTTTGAACGATGGAGGGGGGTTGACCAAGGGAAAGAGATATAAAAAAGGAGGGAAGGATATTATAAAATTTAATTATTTATTTTATTTCAATTTCAATTTCCAAAAAGTAACTTTTTATTTTGATCTCCAAATCGAACTCACCGACTATCGCCCTAGCTAATTACCCCCATTCCGAACACAATGGGATATGTTGCGTAAGCCAATTCGACTGCTTCGATCAGTTTTGCTTTAAATTAAAATGTAAATCTATATATTGAATTTATACATACATTTTAATTCACCGAGGCCACGTACGGACACTAAAAATTCCTGAAAAATAAATCTGGTTATGTTTTAATGATACGGTCTTAACAAAACTAATTTTGTCGAATTTGGAGACCATTGGAAAAAGGGCCATTTTTCAGTCGATTAAATTCAAACTGAAATTGCCAAACATGTTTGAATCCGCCATGCTCACATATTGAATCCAAAAATTATGAAAATTGGAGTCTAGCAATAATTTGACATCCCGGATCCAACAAAAGTGTTTTCATCGAAAATGGAGGTTATTTGCAAAATGGCTATTTTTAAGTGCTATATTTCCTTAGCGACTATTCTGAATTTTCAACTGGGCATGACTTTTTATTCCCGCTATAAAATTTTAATTTTTCAGATTCGTTGGAAAGATATTTTCAAACAAATCCTAATATTTTTAGTTTCGCTAAAATCTGATTTATTTTGAAATTGTACATTCATTTGAAATTTGAAATCGAATTTTTGAACTACTACGCCATTTCAGGCTCGTTATATAATTAAATAAAATTTATTCATTCTAAATTCGTTTAAAAATAATTTTTTCATCGTTATTATTTAAAATAATTCATTTTAAATATTCAAAATCCATTAAAATTACCAAAATAAATTTTTTAAATTGGTTCTGATTTTCCGGGAAGTTACACATAGATAAAGCCTAATTATATTCCTTATCTCCTAGTTCTGAAGGACCATCTTTGTCCTTATAGTTAGTGAGTTCTTGGATGTTGTTGAGGAAATCATGGGACTTCCGCCCCACAGGGAAATATCTTTTCGTATTGACCTAGAGAATGTCATTGGACCTGTAACACTTCCCTTAAGGCATATGGCTCCTAAGGAAAGAAGGGAGTTGGACAAATAAAATCACAGTTGTTGCAAATAGGTTTTACTCATCCCAGTACCACAGAATGGGGGTGTACCTGTTGTATTTGCAACCAAAGCAGACGGATCTTTGAGAATTTGTGTGGACTATATGGAACTTAATTAATTGACAAAAAGAATAGGTATCCTTTACCAAGAATCGATGATCTTTTTGACCACATGGGAGTAGCTCGAGCATTTTCTCAACTAGACCTTGCTACTGAATTTCACCAGTTAAGAATTGTGGAGGACTACAAGGACAAAACTGCGTTTAGGATGCCAGGAGGATTGTCCCAATGGGAAGTTATCCCCTTCGGGCTAACGAATGCACCCACTTTCTTTGTTGACCTCATGCGTAGAGTGTTTAGGGGCATTCTAAATAAAATTTTGGTAGCCTTTGTAGATGATATCCTTATATTTTCCAAAGACCGTGAAGAGCATGAAAAACACTTGAGACAAGTGCTAAGGATATTAAGAAAGAACCAATTGAAAGCTAAATTCTCGAAGTGCCATTTCTGGAGGGAAGAAGTAAGATTTCAAGGACATATTGTGTCGAGCACAGGCTTGACCGTAGACCCCACAAATATCGAGGCAATCAAGGAATGGAGAACACCTCAAAATGCTATAGAGGTAAGAAGTTTCCTTGGATTGGTCAGGTATTATGGGAAATTCATTAAAGACTTCGCAGAGATTGCTACTCCATTAACCATAACGAGAAAGAATTAGGTGTTCGCTTGGAGTAATAAATGTGAAATAACCTTTAAGAAATTAAAGGAAGCATTAACTAGCACACCAGTCCTAATTATACTCGACGGTTCAAAATCGTTCACCGTTTACACCGACGCATGTGGGACCGGTTTAGAGCAGTCTTTATGAAAGAAGGAAGAGTAGTTGCCTATGCTAGTAGAAAAGTAAAGGATCTAGAGAAAAGATATCTAGTGCATGACCTTGATTTAGCTGTGGTATTGTTCGCCCTTAAGATGTGAATGAATTATCTTTTAGGGGAGAAATTTGAGCTCTTTAGTGACCATAAGTCCCTTAAATAATTATTTTCTCAACGTGACTTAAACTTGAGACAACAAAGATGGATGGAATATATTGCCTCATTTGACTTTACGATTCAGTATACCCCGGGTAAGGGGAATGTTATGATGGATGCTTTAAGTAGGAAAAATGCGATTTTAAATGCGATAATAGAATGGAAACAATTAGAGTTCCTCACTAATTTTAGTTTGCAACCCTCACCAGCCAAATGTGTAACAACCCGCTCAGAGTGGGCCTAAATTTCGACCCAGAAAAGGCCCATCGAAACTTAGAGCCATTCTAAATGAGTTGTTGGTTCCTGAAAGGAATACATTTGCACAGATAACAACAACATATACTTCGAATGGAAATCTCACACAACGGAAAGAGAAAATATAATATTCAAATAAGATGTACCATTATTTCAAAAATCTCAGAAATACATAGTCGTAGTTACATTTATTCAATAGGTACATCAAATAGTTTAATCTCATAAGATTCCAAAAGAAGCAAAGCAATAACAGCTAATAATATCATAATAACTTCGTCTTCTTCCTTGGCTTCAATCATGACTTCATCAGGGCTTCACCCCATCTACTGACCTGTTGGATGTTAAGGAGAGGGGTCAGAACACAAAATTCTGTGTGACTGAAATATAGCATTACTTAATGTCCGTACCAATATTTTTAGTAGGTTACATATGTCAAGGTATGTCTACGCAGAACACAAGATTTCACACAAACATAAATATCTAAACAATGGGGTGGATATCCAAGTCAATCGCCCATTAGTGTTTTTAGGGTAAAGACCCAACGAGCTGGCATTCTCGGTCACTTATGGCCCTATTAAAGGTGGATTCATACAATCTCTTATAACCCTAAGGCGAGCCCCTAGCCCTTTGAGAACCCCATCCTAGTACGTCGATGTTCTTAAGTCTATTCTCACATTTGTAATATGAGAAGTAGTATTGCGAACGTTACTACATTACTGATATTACCTGGTAGGACAACTATGTGGCTTAAGACTTCCCTTAGACAGTTGGTGAGCATGCAATGGCCACATATCCTTCGATTTCCAATCTGTCCCTAGTTGAGCCCTTACAAGCTTCTAGAGGAAGTGGACATCCCCGTGAAATACCTACTCCGTTAACCGTTTTATGCCTAACAATTTTTAAAGAAGGAGGACCCAAAGACTTGTTATTACCAAAATTAACTATGAAACCAGCTGATGGTGAAGGGGAATCGGAGGAATACAAGTACAAAGGAACCATCCGAAAAAAAAGCCAAATAATAGAAAAAACCGAAAGACGGAAAGAATGATCTGAGAGCAGCATAAACTGGAACCTTCCCGGAAGGAAAAAGCTCAAAGTCTATAGAATGCCAACAATGTTCATCCGGTAGGGTTCATCTGACAGGGCCTATTCGGCAGGGAGTTCTATAACAAAAGATCATCTAAGTCAGAAATTAAGGAAGAGCAAGACAGAAGCTCCACTCATCGAAGTCCGGAAGGACTATCGATATCAACTTGCTTAATACCGATATATCAGGAGGCGAAGGCATCAAGAGCATCAAGCCATAAGTACATAAGAGATTACCCGAGACCAGCTTCCGAAACATCTGTTGCATCAATACCGAAAGGCCACATTGATAGACAAAAACATATCATCGGGAGCAACCTTCCAGAGGACCAGAAAATTCAAAAAGCTCTGCCGGGATGCCGACCGGAACCAAAGTGGAGCTACAGGCTATCTATAATAATCTACTTAGTACGAACACCGATAGCAGTTTCGAACCAGCAGCTATCCACATACATCAGGAGGACTAGCTCCTCTAAGTATACATGAGAAAGCCGGAGACCTACATTTGGATACTTACATCCGAGAGCCTACACCCGGGAGCCACCACCGGAAGTTCAAATGAAGTCCGAAAGTCACCACATCAACAAGCTCATCTCAGTCTCGAAGAATCCCCGATCAACCTGGACCCTCGCTTCAGAGGCCATAACTACCACCACAAGAGCGGTCAAAAGTCAAATATCCGAGACCAAGGAGAAAAGCATCTACCTAAGGCTCCTGCAGGCCCAGTAGCCCAACAGTGGAAGGGCCCCCGAATTCTCTGTAAATAAGACCCCAGGGGTCACATTTAAGGGATTCGATCATTCTAATTCTTGTACTCCCTTCCTCTAAAAGAAAACCCTAATACTTAGATCCATTTAAGGATTTCTTCTATTCTGTTCATGCATTCTAAATTGAAGATTAATAAAGAGCGAATCCATACTTATAGTATTTTCTTGTGATTAATCATACTATTTCTTAATTATCGTTGTTACGTTCCTGCAAATGCATAGATTCTTGTCTGAACCTTTCCGCGGATTGGAGTAAACGCCCCTTCCTATAGGTTTAAACCCTTTCTGCAAGCTTAGGCCCTCTCAACGAGCTTAGATCTCTCAGCGGGCTTGGTGTAGAGCTTCTTGCTACCCTCCATTAAATCCTTTATCAAGAGTTATAGTTTAGTGATCCTTCTTTCCAAGACCCCGATATCTAGGGATGGAGATCTAACCCAAACTTGTGAAGGCTAAACAACCTATTTTCCCCTTAAGATCCATCCCCATTGTCCTATCTTCGGTGTTGACAAAAAATATCGTTAACATTTTGATGCTAGAAGGAGGGCTTGAACCTCCAACCTTGTGGTTAACAACAACATATCCACCTGTGTTGCTCTGTCCCAAATTGGGCTAAGGCTTTGAACAAGCAAAGTTATGGGTAAAGGCCCCGGCAAAAGTCATCAGGGTCCCGAATGGATAAGTCAAAAATCACTGACTCTGGAGTGAAAAAAAAGAGCGAAGGTTGAGAGTGGAAGCCTTATGGATAATAAAGCGAAAAAGAGAAATAGAACAATATACTTCTGACATCGAGAATTATAGCCTTTCCCACATAAGACAAACTCTAGCACCTCCTTCGAGTGGCTCTACATCAAAGAATATTAACGTTTTCTCTGACCTAAAGAAAGCTCTCTACAAGTGGATCAGAGGAACGACATTTGAACAGGAAATAACAATCGATTTTGACCGCTTCACCAACAAATGGTCTGAGAGGTTAACACCCCAACCTCAGTATATTTTGGGTGGTAGGAGCAAAGATATAGATCCAACAACAAGACCGGGTCGCAAAAGGGTTAAGTCCCAACAGCAAAGAGAAAGGGTGACACCAAGATTTCCCATGAGATACTACCTCACCACTTCAATGGATAATAATTACTTCCTAACCGAATATGCACTCAACTTTTGGCCATCCGCAAAGAAAAAACCCAAGTAGAAAAGGAAAATAGGAGGGCCTTATTGTCATTACCACATGGTGAATGGACACGAAGGCAATCACTGCAAATCCTTGAGAAAATGGTTACCGAATTCATCAACCAAGGCCAATACCAGAATTTGTAAAAAAGTCAAGTTGAGTTCGATGAAAGTCCTTAGGAAAAGGATTTAAAAAGGTGATTGAGGGTACGGAAAACCCTCCTTTCAGTACTTAAAAAGAAACCCAAAAGGGTCAAACCATAAATGGATTAAACCCCTTGTCATCATCAAATTGGTCAGGACGAGGCATCCCCCGGAGGGTGATGGTGTGTTAGTCTTTCTCCATGCGCGAATCAGAGGGGCATATGTTAAAGCGTCAAAAGCGTAAGCCTCCATTTCACACCAGAAATGGTCGTGGTGGTGCATCTAAAATTAGCACGCCCTGCCTCTACTCGTAGAAGAGTGTGCCCTGCCTTTGCTAGAACTAAGCACGTCCTACCTCTGCTCCCAGAAGAGAATGTCCTACCTCTGCTTATGTTCTGTGTTACGACAGAAGGGAAGGCTAACCCCTATCATCAACTACGATGGTCAGGATAAGGCACCCCTCAGAGGGGGGGTGGCATGTAAGCCTAGGTCGGTACCTACAATGGTCAGTATAGAGCGTAAAAGAAGTAAACCTTAGTTCTATGCTTATGATGGCTCCATATAAGTTTATAAGACCTTATCATCACCTATGATGGTCAGGATAAGGCACCTTTTGGAGAGAGGTTGGGTAAGTCCTTGGGACCTTCTTGTGGATGAGCTAGCCAAGTGCACAGGATACACAGGCCCAGAGAATGGCCAACAAAGCACGTACATCCTCTGCTTTGACATCGAAAGCCCAGAGAGTGGCCCGAGAAGCATGCACAACCTATGCTTCACAAATCAAATCCAAAGGGAATACCAAAGTACTAATACCGGAAAGGGATTCCCGATCTTTAATCTCTAATTGCCTGAACAAGGGTTATCTCAGGTCTTCTACATCGATACCCTAATTTAGGTTGATACCATTCTTCACAGATACTGAAGGGGATTCCCGGTCTTCAATCTCTAATTGTCGGAACAAGGGTTAGCTCAGGTCTTCTTCATGGATACCTGAATCTGAAATTGATTCAGTTCCTAGCGAATACCAGATGTGTATTTCCAGTCATAACCCGAATCTGGGTCGGATCAGATGCACACGTATCAGATGGAGGTCCCGGTCTTACCTTGACACCCAAATCTGGGATAATCCAAGAGAAACTAAAACTAGGCATAAGATTCCGGTCTTGTCACGAATACCCAAACATTAGTGGAGTCAGGCTCTCGAATCTAAGCAAGAAGGAATTATTCGTCCCTCCCGGAAATTTGAATATGGCTCGGAACTACACTTCCGGTAATACTAAAGATGACCTTATGATTCTCTCAGGGAAGTGTATTTAACATGTACATTCATTAGTTTATTATTTGTATTAAGATGATTGCATAGCGCAGGAAACAACATCATATCAAAACCTCGGTTCAGAGAAGAAATAGTGAAAAGATCCCAAACATCTCTAATAGAATCCTATAACTAGGACTACTCCCATTTTTCTTGGAGATCTTTCGCTGGAGGTTTCCAAGGATAATCGTTACATGAAGAAATTTTTACTAACACTTTGTACAAGTATATCTCCACTCGTTACAACACCCTAAGTTATAGTGACATTGTTCTGACAAAAGCAGTACATCAAGTAAACCACACAATACGCAAGCATACCTACTAAAAGTCATGGCATAAACCGTTACATAAACACAACCGATGTTTTGAAAAGGACCTATATTGCCAACATATAAGAAAAGGTTATCATTCTGAGTCAGGGTTTTGCAAAGCGAATTCTAAGGAAGCGTAATTCTCCTTAGCTTTCTTTAATTCATCCTCCAACTTGTCAATTTATTGGTACAGTCTGCCTACCATCGTGTCAGAATCTTCAGAAGATTTTGTCGCTAACCTACGTTGCAAATTGTAAATTATTTCATCTTTCTCCTTCAGGTGTTTTTCCAAATGAGACACATGTTCCTTAAAATTTGTGACTACTACTTTTGAAGATAATACATCCTTTTATAGCCCAAAAGGGGAGCGCTCTCAAAGATATCTTTGCAGCCCTCAGTGTTTGAAATTTCCTCCCTAAGCTGTGAAGGAAGGGTGAGTAATGGGTCCTCCTAGTCATAAATAAGATGAGATATCAATTCATATACACATAGACACCATGTCCACACCAACATATTACTACAACACCATAAATCGCCAAATGTCACGAAATCAACACAATTCACAGACAAATTAAAAGAAAATGTATATTTCATACAATAATATTCGAAACTCCTTGTAAATTGTTTTCACAGGACAAAATTCCTTGAGGATCCCCCCGTTTTTTCAAACACAGAGTCTAAAGCATTACTATAACTTACATCTTCAGAGAAGCAGAGAACTGCTATAACATGAGAATACGATTACTAGAGAAACTCTAGAAGAAGGAAAGTATTTCGAACGCGAAAGCCATACCTGTGTGACATTGACATCGGACCGATCAGGAGTCCCTTTCTTCTTGGAATATGAAGAACCACCTTCCTTGGAAGGTGGCTCCTTCGTTGTAGAAGAGGATGTTCCCTCACCCTTTCCGGGTCCACCTTGTTGATCTGTTTTTTCTTCTATCTCTCCTTCTATTGCGTTTTCCTTGTCCACTTCTTCCTCATAATCCTCAGAAAACTCATTGATAAACAAAAGCGATGCGGGATTTATCTTGTTCATCGAAGGATCCTTATGCTCTCGTCTTACCTGCTCAATCTTCTCTAAAATTCTATCTCGAACAGAGTGATCAATTAAAGAGAAGTCGAATTCCGAAAGCCTCTTATAATTGTTGAAGATAGCAAGGATGAGGGAATCTTCATAATACTCCATATCTATGGTATTAAGATGAACATTCAAAAAACTGTAAATTCTGTCACTAGCTTCGTAAATTATCCTTTTTGCGGTAGAGAGTTGAGTATGCATTTGATCCACCTCAGCGGCATGGTCCACCTCCATCCCTAACTTTTCCTCCTTAAGGTATTCAACTTGCTTCACTAATGCCTCTTTAGCCTTCCTTTCCCCTTCCAGCAGGATTTCCAACTCATTACGCTTGTTTTCACCTTCCTCCTTCTCCTGCAGCAAGGTATTGACCCTATTCGTCAGCGCCCTATTCTCCTCCTTAAAAGCATTGATTTCCGCTGCTGAAGCAAAAGCCATCCCTCTGGACAGATAACAAGTCTTCATTATCTGAAGAAAGGAAAAGTATTAAGATGCACACAAAAAAATGTGAATATAAAGGAATCGAAACAGGAAAATCAATACCAATTTGCTGTTGATGAAAATATTCTGAACCTAAGGGTGTAAAAGTCGGCGTGATATTAACAACTTTAGGAGATAAGAGAGAAAGACCCACGAGCGTATCGAAATCAGAGGCTGGCAAAGGAAATGAAGGAGATATAGAGGCTAAGAAGAGGAAGACATCGGAAGATTATGCCCTTCCCCGCTAACTCGCTAAAAGAATCAGGAAGTACAGGGCTGCTTATGGATTTACCGTTCGGTGAAACATCTGGTGAAGCATCCACATTAACTATCTGGTCATCACCAATGGTAGAAGGATCAAAATTTTGCCTTATTCTCAGGACAACAACAATGTCCTCTGAGAAGCTAACTGACTTATCATGTCTAGGTTTCTTTGGCGGTGGTTCAATGTCGGTTTGAGCGAGCCTCTTTATAGCTTGGGAACTGGACCTGCTAAAAGCTGCGAGGGCATATGCATTCTGAGAAGTTGAAGTTCCTAAACAAAGAAGAGTTAAATCTGTAAAATTATAATAACAAGGAAGCCAGATAAAGAGTGATAAACTTTGTCTAATAAAAGAAAAGTTATAATCTCATCCGAATCACCTGGATGGATGGGAGAAACTGTGTTGAATAAGTTAGAATTCAGCACTAGACCTTTAGGACCAGAAAATTAGATGGCAGGTTGTCGCAATATCTTCTGCCCAAGGGAATCTGAAGCCTGTAGGTAGTTAGGAGGAATGACCTTTGAAGAAAACCTCGACAACTTGGGCTTCTTCCGTTGTTAAATTCATATCCTTAGAGGGGGGTTATGTGATAAAAGAAGGACACAGGTAAGCAAAAGCCTCAGACATAAATATTTACTTTTGGGATCGAGAAGCTTACCATAGTCAATAAATTTTCCTGATATACTGGGAGGACATTTAACAAGAAAAAATTGATCTTCTTATGGCCTTGTCTTGTTAATACTACCACTAATCAGTCTTCTTACAGGATTAGCCCTCCATATCGATGACTCTGAACTTTTGGGAAATCGTACCATATGATGGATGAGTTTAGGGCTTAAAGAATCCTGACTTGAAGCAAGCGATGGGGCCTCCAAGCGTAAGAGGGTTGTGTATGTATTGGGTGAAAGCTGAATAGGAGCAACTTTCAAATCAACTAAGAGCCTGTGTAAAAAAGGTGGGAAAGGAAGAAAGCCTCCATGCCAGATATGAATTGTCGAGTACTTAAAATACCCTTCTGGAGGGTTCTTGAGAAAATTTGGGGAAGAAGCTATGATGGCATCAATACCCGATATGCCAAAACTAGCCAATATGGCATTCACCGAACATTGGGAAGTAATTAAGGGCGGCTTTGGAGCAAATTATTTTTTAGGTAGTGAGATCTTAGAATCCTTGGTCTTCGCCTTAATTAGGCTTTTGTTAGATATAATTCTGCCATGTAACATCATTCCATAACAATGCAATTAACACAAATATCCCTTACACAAATGCACATACATCTTATATACATAAAATGAGAACCATTACGTCTTGATCGACGCAAATGTCAGTTGGCCAAAAAGCCAAACCAAATCCAGATATGGGATGTTAGGAGGATTACACCTAATATACTTTAATTAACATACGAGTAAGTTTTTTTTGTAACATGGGGGAGCAGGTATCCTGATATCGTCATTTTTCCAGAGAAATTAAACATTATCACCCCAAAACACAAACAGTGAAGGAAAGTTGGCCCTAATTATATTAGAGTCGTTTCATTTCGTATCGATGGCATAGGACCTCAATTTGTGAGAAATCGTTTTCTTCTTACTTTGTGAGGTGTATTGTAATTTCCTAAACCGAGTAACCTGCGAAACATTCACCATGCCTAATGTCGGACATTAGGCATGGTGAAAAAGAGATTGACATCAAAACTTATTTTATGATCAACATAATCATAACCGACTTTCCGGTCAATTTTGGCACGTAATTAAGATTACTACTCATATAAGAAGTAAAAATACTCACAAAGAACCGAACTTAGGTTTTCAAAAAGATAAGTTTGAGCAGCTTTTAGAGAAATAATAATCTTGTTCGAGGATTTGATTTGCAGGTGAAAGGTGGAAACAAGAAGAGAAGAAGAATTTATGTTCAAATTTTTAGATCGATCTGAACCATACAGGCAAAGATCTATTAACGCCTCCGATCAAGGGAGATCAAAAGACTCTAAAGTGACAATTCAGAAAAGACAAAAAGACTGATTTTAAAAGTCGAAAACACCCCTTCACTGGGAGAGGGCAAATGTTACTACCAAAATTAACTCCGAAACTAGCCAATGGTAAAGGGGTATTGGAGGAACCTTCCAAAAACAAAAAGCCAAATAATAGAAAGAAATGAAAGCTGGAAAGAATGATATGAGAGTAGCATAAAACCAACACCTTCCTGGAAGGAAAAATCTCAAAGTCTACAAAATGCCAACAAAGTTCATCCGGCAGGGTTCGTCCGACAGGGCCTATTCGGCAGGGAGTTCTATACCAAAAGATCATCTAAGTAAAAATTAAGGAAGAGCAAGATAGAAGCTCCGCTCATTGAAGCGCGGAAGGACTATCGATATCACTTGATTAATACCGATACATCAGGAGGCAAAGGCATCAAGAGCATCAAGCCAGAAGTACATAAGAGATTACCCGGAACTAGTTCCGAAATATCTGTTGCATCAATGCCGAAAGGCCACATTGACAGACAACAACATATCATCGGTAGCAACCTTCCGGAGGACCAAAAAATCTAAAAAGCTCCGCTGGGAGGCTGACCAGAACCCTAGAAAAGATACAGGCTATCTATACTAATCTACTTAGTACGAACACCGATAGCGACTTCGAACCGGCAGCCATCCACATACATAAGGAGGACAGGCTCCTCTATGTATACACGAGAAAGCCGGAGACCTACATCTGGATACTTACGTCCAAGAGCCTACACCTGGGAGCCACTACCGGAAGTTCAAATGTGGCCCGAAAGTTACCACATCAACAAGCTCATTTCAATCTCGAAGAAGCCTCGATCGACCGGGACCCTCGCTTCGGAGGCCATAACCAGCACCACAAAAGCGGTCGAAAGTCAATAATCCCAGACCAAGGAGAAAAGGACACCTAAGGCTCCTGCAGGGCCGATAGCCCAACAGCGGATGAGGCCCTAAATTCTCTATAAATAAGACCCCAGGGGTCATATTTAAGGGGATTCACTCATACTATTTCTTGTACTCCCTCCCTCTAGAAGAAAATCCTAATACTTAGATCCATTTGAGGATTTCTTCTATTCTATACATGTATTCTAAATCTAAGATTAACAAAGAAAGATTCCATACTTATAATATTTTCTTGTGAGTTTATCATACTATTTCTTAATTATCGTTGTTACGATTTATTGTTTACTTCATGCAAATGCATGGATTCTTATCTGAACCTTTCCGCAGATCAGAGTAAACGCCCCTTCCTGCAAACTTAGGCCCTCTCTAAGAGCTTAGATCTCTCAGCGGGCTTGGTGTAGAGTTCCTTGCTACCCTCCATTAAATCCTTTATCAAGAGTTGTAGTTTAGTGATCCTTCTTTCCAAGGCCACGATATCCAGGGAAGGAGATCTAACCCAAACTTGTGAAGGCTAAACAACCTATTTTTCCCTTTAGATCCTTTCCCATTGACCTATCTCTAGTGTTGACGGAAAATATCGTTAACATGGCTTATCTTAATACTAATAAGGGTGGGTCCCATGACTTGGGTTCCTCTCCAAGGAATAAACCTTCAGAGGGATCCTAGTCCTAACCAATTAAGACCCAAATTAGATAAAAAGGTGAGTCAGCCACTTAAGACATTCTTAAAACATAGTAAGCCTATTTGTTTTCACACATCAAATTATATATATTGTTATATATACACACACTAGACCTCTCACATTAAACCATATACTTGTAGATGTTGGATATGCCGGTCGGTTCTGGGCAGGCTTCTACTACAAGTCGGTTTAACCTCATGTCTAGTGTACTAAGTTTATGAATGGTCCATGGCACCTTGACATCTCACATTAGTTGGGCCTACTTGTGGCTGCTGGATATGTTGGTCGGTTCCGGGCAGGCTTATACACAATTAGCAACTTACCTCGTGCCTATGTTTCATTTATTTATATATATTTAAGCCATTATAATTATACACACACAAGCAAATATATATATATATATACATATATATATATACATATATATATATTTGTTAAGGGGATATGGATTGCATATGACTTTTTACATGTTTTTAAAATGAAGATGGAGGACAAGCAAGATCCAGTCCCACCAAAACCTAATTTCACATCTAATCCTAAACGAGTTTCTTCTCAATCCAAATCTGGAGTTGTTTCAGATGAATCTTTAGCTAAAGCTAATCAAAGTATAGATCGGAAGGTTCTGAAATATGTTAAACCTTCGACAAATCGAATTATCATCTCTGAGGAGGTTTTCAATGAGTCGAAGGAAATATGGCATGATACTATAGCTCTGCATCCGATTGAGTTTGGATTATCTGTAGTAAAATTGAAGGATTACATTCGTAAAGTCTGGTGGCCTAAAGGTAATTTTGTAGTTTATATAGTGGATGATTTCCGTTTCACAGTTCAGTTTGAAGAATCTATGGATTTCTTATCAGTGATTCAATCATCCACTTACTCCTATTTTGGTGCTATTGATTGATAAGTGGTACCCTAGTTATGAGTTTGAAAAATTTAATTTTGATAAGGTCCAGATCTGGCTTAAACTTTTTAATGTTGATATGGAACTTTGGTCGAACAATGCTCTGTCGGTGATTGCTAGTTATATAGGTGAACCTATGTGTATATATGATAATACCATTTATAAGAGAATTACTAGATTTTGCATAGTTCTAGTCTCAATAGATATTGCAAATGAATTGCATGATAATATTCCTGTTCAGTTACATAATGGCACAGGGAGAGTTATTAGAGTGGAATATGAATTTATCCCTCCCTGATGTGGTATTTGTAAAATCTTTGGTCACGATACTTTGGTTCATGAGGTAGACAAAGATCCATCATGGGTCAAAGAGAATTCTATAAAATCTAAGTGGGAGAGAATGATTTAGATATGAAAAATGGTTCTGATCTTCAAAATGAAGCCTCTACGTCTAATTCAGCTATTGAGAAGGGGGATCTGGATTTCTTAAATGAAGCACTACCACATAATATTTTACCAGATGATTTAAGCCACATTGCAGATAATCTTGGTGAGGATATAACTGAAGAGGAAAATCATGATGCTTCACAAAATGTTAGTAAGAATAGTGAATATTTGGCTCATATAAAAGGGAAGATACAAGTGAATTCAACTAGCAAAGCTCCTCCTAAAAGACTTACTAGGAGCTCTGCTACTCATAAATGGTAGTAATGTGTTGGAACGTCTGAGGAATGAATTCTCCATTTCGTATACGAGAAACTTCATCTCTTCCGACGAAGTTCAGGCCAACTTTGTTGGTCTGGTAGAGAGTAAGATTAGTGCAGCTAAATTGAAGTATTTTAAAAGATTTTTAACTCCTCATCAGGATTATATTCCACAACAAGCTGAAGTATTTTCTGATAGAATTTTACTGATTTGAAATGTTGAAATTTGGTCGATGAATATTATTTCTTCTTGTAAACAACATGTTACCGTTGAAGCCATCAATACAGGAGGTATGAGTATTTTCTTTACAATGGTCTATGCGAGCAATAACTATCTTGAAAGGCAGGAATTATGGCAACATATTGTATCTGAAGCTAGAGCATTGTTTGGAGATTGGGTTTTTATTGGAGATTTTAATAATTCCACTTCTCCACTTGATAAAAGAGGAGGACGACTTATCCCATTTCAGCAAACTCAGAGCTTTTAATAACTGTTTGGCTCTGTCTGGTTTGATAGAAGTGAAGTCAGTGGGGTTCAAGAAGAAGGGGATTAGCTAATAATATATACAAGATTTTTGTTAATCTCTCTTGCTTGCAAAAATACAATGATATGAAAGCTTTGTCGTTAAATCAGATGTCAAGTGACCATAATCCATTGCTTCTTGAGCTTATTCCAACTTTTAAGTCTAAAGGCCTTCCTTTTAAATACTGTATCGATTGATGTTTCAAATCAGGATATTTGGAATGTATTGAAAAGGGTTGGTTGGAGCCTATAAAGGGTTATCAAAGCTTCACATTTATGCAGAAACTCAAAGCTTGTAAACATGAACTGAAATTGTGGAACAAATTAAGAATTAAAGATGATGCTCTATTAAAACAAGCAGAAGAGAAATTCAATAAATTGGAGGCTGCGGTTGATTGTGGACCTGAAAATGTGGAATTGTATGAAGCAATGTTGGAGGCTAAGCAACAATATATGATACAAAAGCAAGTCAAATTCTAGAACTATAAGCAGAAAGATAAAGTATCATGGCTGCAAGAGGGAGATACAAATTCCAAATTTTTTTGTTCTAAAATGTCCACTAGAAAACACAGTAATAATTTGAAAGCATTGATAAATTCTGTAGGTGAATTACTATATAAACAGGAGGAAATCTCTACAGCAGCAATTATTATTACACAGGAATGTTTAATGGTAATAGTAGCGAGGAGTTTCCCTTCTTTCAATTGAATATATTGTTAATCATCAAGGACAACTTGATCTGCTCAAGCCTATCTCCATGGAAGAAGTTAAGAAAGTTGCTTTCTCTATACATGAAGATACTAGTCCATGCCCTGATGGTTTCAATTCAAAGTTTTACATGCTACACTAGGACATGCTAAAAGAAGACTTAACTGCAGCTGTTCAAGACATGTTTGATTCTGCAATTATTCCAAAAGGTTGCAATCATACACTCGTTACTCTTATTCCTAAAGTTGATAGACCATCTAAAATAACTCAATATCATCCTATTGCATGTTGCAATTTATCTTACAAGATTTTTAGTAAAATATTATGCAATAGAATTAAATTGCTGCTTCCCCATTTGATCTCCTCTAATCAGTGTGCTTTCATTCCAAATCGATACATTAGAGATATCTTACTAGCTCATGAGTTGATTAGAGATTTTAAAAAGCCTAGTGTCAATAAATTTTGTTTGAAGGTTGATTTGCAGAAAGCATATGATAGAACTAATCGTAGATTTATTTGTTATATTATGAAATTGATGGGATTTCCTATTCACTTCATCAATGTTATATTCGCCTGCATTTCAATACCTACCTATCCGATTATGATACAAGGGGTGCCTTTAGGATTTATAGAATCAAACAGGGGGTTAAGGCAAGGTGATCCTCTTTCTCCTTACCATTTTACGATTGCAATGGAATATTTTTCATTCTGAACGAAAGAGATGGTGATGCAGAAATTATTTACCCTAGTCCATAAATTAGAGCCTATTGTTTTGCCACTTGATTTATGCTGACGATTTAATGGTTTTTGGGAGGTGTTCAATCGAGGGTGCTAATGCTTTAAAGTCTGTGTTTGATAAATTGGAACATTTCAGTGGTCTATCTGTGAACTTTATGAAAACTAGGATATATTTTAGTGGTTCTGCTTCTTTAACAAGTGAAATAGTGGAAATTCTTTGTTATAATGTTGGTTCATTACCAATAAAGTATTTAGGGGTTCCATTAACTTCTAATTACATACATTATCAAGATTGTCGAGAGTTATTGCACAGAATTCAGCAAAAATTACAGTTTTGGGATTCTAAGCTCTTGAGCTTTGCAGGGAGAGCTGAAATGATTCAATCAGTCATTAATCCAATAGTTCTATATTGGTTGATGGTTTATCAGTTACCTGAGCATACTGTTGAGAAGTTAAACATGCTTTGTGCAGATTTCTTTTGGGGTAATTCGAAGCATAAAATGAACTGGGAGAAGCTATGTGCTCCTAAAGAGGAAGGTGGAGTTGGTCTTAAATCTTTCAAGAATTTGAAAAAGGCAATTTGCTTAAAATTAATGTGGAAATTTCTCAGTGAAGAATCATTATGGAGCAGATGGATGAAAGTGAAGTACTATAATTCTAAGATGTTCTGGTGTATGAAAGTGGACAATAATGCCTCATGTACGTGGAAATCTATTATGAGATTAAGGTAATCTGGTGAACATTTTTTCTGAAAAATCATTGTTGATGGTTCATCTACATCCATGTGGTTTGAACCATGGATAAATGGAAAGTGCTTGGTAGATATGCTCGGTCTTTCGACATTTCAGGCTCTGGGTCATCAAAATGAGAAGGTTGAATCTATTATTAGGGATGGTAGAATTTGTAATCAGCTCCATCCAGCTACCAGAGAGGTGCAGCAGATGGTTGACAATGTTGAACTGAAGTCTGATAGGATGAGTGATTATTATGCATGGAATGATGGGGGTGATTTTTCCTTGAACAAAGCATGGGAAAAAGTTAGGCAGAGGGCTTCTTTAGTGAAGTGGTCAAAGATTGTATGGCATTTTAAGAATTCGAAGAAAATGCCTTTTATTTCTTTCTTGGCACTGAAGAACAGACTGAGTACAAAAGACAGGCTATGTGGACATGGAGTAATTGAGGAGAATCTGTGTTCATTATGCAATGTGATGGAGGAGAGTATCGATCATTTGTTATTTGAATATTTCTATTCTAAATTCATATGGTTTTACTTGAAAAGGAAACTTGGCTTAAATCCAGACAATAATGGATCTATGAGAGGCTAATCAGTTAGCAGCGGTTTTTCAGAAGAAAGATCAGGTAAAGGATATGGCATGTGCAATTTTTACAAATGCAGTTTATCACATTTGGTTTGAGAGAAATTCCAGACTATTCAGTAATCAGTTCAATTGGAAGGAAGCTAAACTTCTTTTGATTGAGAGAGAGAGATAAGATTCTGGTTAGGGATAATGGTAGTAAAACAATTCGAACACCTGATAATGAAGATTTTCTGCGTAGATGGCGTGTTGAATTACTGGACACAAGTTAATGTGGGACTTTATAGAGGTAGTAGTGAGTAGTGAAGTTGATTTGTTGGTCTTGTTGTAATTTGTTTTTGATATTGTTTTGGATGTACGTTACTTATATATGGATGCTATGAAATAAAAACGAACCCATTTTCAAAAAAAAATGTTAAGGGGACATTTCAAACTCTAACCTAATCGCATTTATTATGCTAATATAACGTTAATTACATTTAAATAAGTAATATAAAAATAGCGCCTAATTAACGTAACATTCGTACAAACGGGAAAACGTTCTAACGAGGTGACAATTGTCATCTTATCCAAATTAAGGCATACAAGTTAGATTTTTTTCATAATTTACTGCTACAACATAAATATGATGGCATAATGAACATATAACAAATAACAGTGAATGGAAAACATATATGTACATAACAATTACAACTTGTATCCTAGGCATGTAGAAACAGTTTCAATATTACATTAAAAGTAGAGTATTTCATACATTCACACATGTATGTTTACAATCCATATTTCACCCAATCCACCCTTTTTGTGGCGTTATATACCCAAAAATGTTCACATTTGACTTATTCTAATTTATGAATGCTTTTACACCCAAATTAGGATCCAAACCCAATTCAACTACGAGACAATTCAGATCCAAACCTTTTTAGGCTTAAATTAAATGATAATAATGGTGAATTGCACAAAGTATAAATAATAATACAACACTCATATTTACCATTAATCCAATACAAAAACCACAATTACATAAAACCAATTCAACATGAAAATTTCCTACGTGATTACAATGCAGAAGATTTAGGGATTTTTTCATGTTATATTATTGCATAACCCAATTCTTCATAGGCATAACAATTCATATGGCAAACTGCTAATAATATGAATATGCCTTTAAGAAAAAGTAGATTGCACTCACAAATTAAGTGGAGATATGGTAGAAATTCAGGATCTGCAATGGTTCTCAACGTTCAATCGAGATCTGATTGATCTCCTAACAATATACATATAAGAAACATATAATTAGATTCTTACATATACTGTTTATGCTAAATTCCAAATTCCTACACTTATATAGATTGAAATAGAAAGATACAGAAAAGAACTAGAGAAGTAGAAGAAACCTTCACTCTATTCTCTTTATTTTTCTATGTAATTCAGCAGCATGAAGGCAGAGGTATTGAATTAATAGGATTTCTAGTGTGGGATTTGAGGGGTTATTTATACTTGCTCGTATGAGCATAAGCCATTGGATTATTGAAAGTTAATTCGGGCCTTACATATAAACATATCCTCTTAGAAAACCCTAATCCACATAGGCATAATTAGGCCTGCCAGCCGACTAGCGGTCGTCCGACGGTTGACCCCCTTAAGGGTGAGCGGTCAGCCCCCCTTCGGCTGAAACACCCAATTTTGCTCTGTTGCTGAGATGTTTATTTTATTAATTACGTTCTTAGTTTGCTTCATTCTTTTCCATATATCCAACATATGATGTCCCCTAAATCTTATCTCTAAATTCAAATTTCCCTCTTTTTATTTTAAATTATTATTTGGACAAAATATATAATATTCACATAACTGTATATATACAATTTCTACGTACACTATCCAAATTCATTTGCTCATAACTTCTTCATGCGTTGATCGTTTTCAGCATATTATATGTAACGACCCGAGATTCGCCCGACCCGATCGATCGTTAGATCGACTAAGACCATTCAAAACCTGAAAACGTTAACTCTGGGAATACAACAACAGCAGACTTTTATAAACATCACAATAATGTTACATCAGAGTATAGAATATATCAGAGTACATCGAATAAAATTACAGCGGAAGATAAATTACAATAAATTAAATACAATAAACAGCGGAAGACTTCTATGCTCTGGACACAGCTTTAGGCTTCGATCCAGAATCCTGCTCAAGAGATAAATATCTGCAAAAAGCTACTCGACTGCCCGTGTGGAAATGAGGGCACCCGAGTTTGTAAAGTGAAACAAACTACGAGTCAGTCATGGGACTGGTATGAGAATTCTTAACTAATATAACTAATAGCAATAGGGCAAATCCAAGGACCACGCTGCTAACGCGGAATGGGTTTTATTCCAATGGATTACCGTGCATAACTTAAGGTAAATCGTTAAATAACACAATGCTTTTTAGAAAAATGAAACCATTATAAGACCCAAGTGTCATCACACAATGCAACGCAAACCGGAGGATAGGGTTTTACCTTATAATGGTCAAAAGATGCTTGATACGATAGAACGGGTTTAATATTTAGGTGTATAGGTTTATAATAAAAACATTTCAATTATAATGTATCAATCATAGACGGCATAGTACCCCATTCTACTATGTCGCCATACTAGTTCTACAACCAAAACCGCATGAGGGCGTATTGGAAATTGGGTTTCCATCATGAGTCAAGGCTAGGGAGGAGCTCCTTACCGATTCGAGACACTCTAGCCAATGTCTCAGGATCCCCCGCAGTGAACCCTTGGAAAGCTGCAGGGCCGGTCCACACATACGATTTTGTGGATTAGTTATTCCTGAACACACGTTCCTCAATCCTATAGGACCTATCATCCGAGGCGCCTCATTCCATCATCCACATAAATAAAATGTCGGGCCATGTAAAAACTCAAACACCACTTCTAGCTAGAAAGAAACGTGCTGCTTTCCCTGCGTTCCCTTCTCCCGTTTTAGACTCAACCGGGTTGTGAGGCTCGTGAAGCTACATAATACACAAAGCTATGCTTATTCAAGTTGTGCTTTGATTGTCACCACAAGGTTCTGCTTTTCATCAAAAAACCTTGATCATTGCATCTTGGTATGCCACACTGTCAATCCATATCATACTATTAATCCTTGTTATGTTTAGGATAATCAAGAAAAATATACAATGATCAAGAAGCTTGGTATGTTTAGTATATATATCATACTGTCAATCCATATCATACTATTAATCCTTGGTATGTTTAGGATATATACTATTAAGAAAAATATACAATGATCAAGAAAAATATATTATTAATCCTTGTTATGTTTAGGATAATCAAGAAAAATATACCTTGTTATGTTTAGGATATGTATGGAAATTTCCTTCTTGGTACACAATGATCAAGGATTAATAGTATGATATGGATTGACAGTGTGGCATACCAAGATGCAATGATCAAGGTTTCTTGTCTGTTATGTTTAAATTTTCAATTTCCATACATATCCTAAACATACCAAAATGTAAATTTCATATCTTCAATCTTTTTAATGAAATCAAATTCATTAAAATGTAAATTTCCATCATCTTGACTTTCATTGAAAACCTATTTACATAAAAAATGTAAATTCCATATCTTTAATATTTTTAATGAAAATCCAATTACATAAAAATGTAAATTCCATATCTTTAATCTTTTTAATGAAAATCCAATTACATAAAAATGTAATTTTCTTCTTAATTCTGTAAATTTCACTTCTAAATTCTTTTAATGAAATTCTGTTTACATTAAAATGTAAATTTCACTTACTTTAAATCTAATTACATGAAAATGTATTTTTTCTCCTTAAATCTTAATACAATAAAAATGTAAATTTTCTTCATAATCTAACACATAAAAATGTAAATTTTCTTTTTAATCTAATTACATTAAAAATGTAACTTTTCTTTTTAATCTAAATTAAATTAAAAATGTAACTTTTTATTTTAATCTAAATTACATTAAAAATGTAACTTTTCTTTTTAATCTAACTTACAATAAAAATGTAACTTTTCTTTTTAATCTTAATTACATTAAAAATGTAATTTTCTTTTTAATCTAAATTACATTAAAAATGTAACTTTTCTTTTTAATCTAAATTACATTAAAAATGTAACTTTTCTTTTCATGATGAATTCTTCCTTTTATTTACATTAGAAAAATGTAAATTCGATTTCAATGTTGAATTCTACTCTTTTAATTACACTGTAAAATCTCCTTTTTAATTACAATGTAAATTGTAATTAACATTATAACGTAAAATTCCTATCTTTTAATTACAACGTAAAATCTCCTTTTTAATTACATCAAAAATTGTAATTAACATTATAATGTAAAATTCCTATCTTTTAATTACAATGTAAAATATCCTTTTTGATTACATCAAAAATTGTAAATAACATTACAATGTAAAATCTTTCCTTTTTATTACATTAAAGATGTACTTAAGGTTACCATGTAAATTCTATTTCTTCTTATTACATTAAAATGTAAATAATTTTGCAGCGTCAAAATCTATTCTTTTAATTACATAAAAATGTAATTTTAATTTCAATGACAAAATCTTGTCTTTTTAATTACATAAAAATGTAATTTTTATTGCGGTGTCAATCATGTTCATTTCTAATTTAACACATAACGGTGTAAATATTCATTTTCAAACAAACGTAAATTTCTTTTTATAAACAAACAAATTATCTTTTTACATTTAACAAAACAAAGACAAAATGATACCTTCGTACATTTGCAAAATAATGACAAAATCAGGTCTTTGTACATTTTTCAACTAAAATCAATGAAAAATGTAATTTTTATTATTTCAACTTAAATCAATGTTAATGTCATTATTTTCTTTTTAACAAAACATGACGGTGAAAATTATCTTTTCTAATTAACAAAAAAAAAGTGAAATCCTTCCCTTTTAACAAAACATGACGGTGAAAATTATCTTTTTCTTTTTAACAAAACATGAAGGTGAAATATAATGTCGTTCTAAATAAACACATGACGGTGTCAATATAATGTCGTTTCATAATTAACACAACAATGTTATCTTCATATTAGTGTGACATCTTAACAAAAATGTAACTTTATTCCTAATGCAACATTTTACACAAAAAATGTTAATTCTTTTAAATGCAACATTCTTAACAAAAGTGAGCCTTTATTCCTTATGCAACATTTTATAAGATAAAAATGTTACTTTTCTATGCTAACATTTTATATAATAAAAATGATCTTTTTCTAATGCTAACATCTTAAATAATAAAAATGATCTTTTTATAATGCTAACATCTTAAATAGTAAAAATGATCTTTTTATAACGTTAACATCTCATACATAAAATGAGATTTTATTATGTTATGTTTTCATGCACTAGAAATGTTACTTTTCTTTTTATATGCTAACATCATATGTAATAAAAAGTTCTTTTATATACTGACATAAAAATGAGATTTTATTATGTAAACATTTTATACATAAAAATGTTTCTTTTCTAATATTAACATTCTTAATATCAATATGTGATTTTCTAATATTAACATTTCTAACATAAAAATGTGATCTTTATAATGCTAATGTAAAAAATGAGATTTTTATTATATTAACATAAAAATGTGTTCTTTCCAAATGATGACATTTTTAAATAAAAATGTTATTTTTCTATTCTAACAATTTATATAACAAAAATGATATTTTCCATGATGTAAATATTTCATATATTTCATATCATCCATCAACACAATATGGTCAATTCACCACAATATAGTCAATTCAAATAATCTCAAACATCACAAAATGTTCAATTTGGTGTCACATAACAAATGAATAAAAATAGGGATTTTTGTTTTAATTCTAATCCAAATAAATAACACAGCAAAGTGATTATTTTTTATTGATTTGGACATTCTAATCCAAATAAATAAATAAACAATAATGATCTATTTTATTGAAATGGCGATTCTATTCCAGGTCAATAATATCACAAAATGGTTCGTTATTTTCAACACATATGGATCTGTGTTCATACACCACAAACAACAAATAATTCAGTCACAATCACATCACAACAGATCTAGGACATATACAAACAATAGTTACACAGCAATTAAATTAAATAGATTAATTAACTATTTAAAAAGAAGAAATCTCACATCGTTATTGGGTTCTGCGCTGTTCAAATCCAAAATTTATCAGAAATTCAACTTGCTCAGAATCAGGTCTAGTCAATGTCATCGTGTAGATCTCGCTTTCACGATCCAAACACTTTCAGTTTCGTTGAATTCTGATTAGAATTGAACAATTATGATCGTTTTCACCTTAATTATATTAATTATATAATTTAACATGGTTAAATTAGTTAATTACATTGGAGATAATTCTGGTCCGTTGTTTCTTTCTTCCCCTAAGAGTCTTCAAACCCAACATCGCATAAAGCTTCCTCCATCAATCCCCTTGCGCACGTCAGCCAACGTAACATCCGGCCGATCCATTGCCACCTCGTCGAAGCCCTGGCCGAGCTTCCCCATCGCCGTGACCCCCGTCGAACTCGCACCCCCCTATGGCCCATGAACCACCCATAAACACAGCGCCTTTGCGCTTCAAATTTGGCCTCCATGACGAACAAAATCAGATCACCACCGCACAGATTAAAGCTCTCTGAATTCTCTTTCATTTGGCGTTGGAATCATTCGAAATGGTTTAGTGAATTAGGAGTATTTTGGTTGTGAATCTCAGAGCGCCATGGCCCTTGGTTTTGAAAGTGGCGGCTGGTCATTTGGATTACGGTTTTGGTTTGTAAATTTTCTATTATTTATAATATTTTAATGATTTAATTACCCAATAAAGCCTGTTTAGCCACTTTGTCCGATTTCAGCCCAACGACTATCGTTATTACCGATTAACCCCTATTACGGACTCATCTAGCTATGTCCCGTAGGCCCAAATGACTGTGTTGACCCAGTTTTCTTTATTTTAAAATATTTTTACTTTTATTTTTAATTCAACCGTACAAATAAATTCACCAGGGCCACAAATTAACTCCGAAAATTCCCGAAAAATATATTTAGCTATGTTTTGACGCTGCAGAACTAGGAAAATTAATTTCGTTCAATTCTGAGCCTATTTGAAAAATGACCTTTTTCAAGTCGATTAAAATTGACCGAAATTGAAATCTTTTTGCCACGGTCACAAATTAATTCTAAAAATTATGAAAAATTAAACTTAGCAATAATTTGACATTCCGAATCCAACAAAAGTGGTTTCGTCGAAAACTGAGGTCTTTTGAAAAATGGCTATTTTTAATATTAAAATATATATATATATATATATCCTACAGCGACTATTCTGAAATTTAAACTGGGATCAACTTTTGATTCCCGCTATAAAATTTTGATTTTTCGGATTCGTTGGAAAGTTATTTTAAAAGAGATTCTAATATTTTTGGTTTCACTAAAATCCGTTAAATTTTGCATCCTGTACGGTCAGTCAAAGTTCAAATTTGACTTTTCAAACTACTGCGCTATTTCTAACTCCTTTTATAATTAAAATTAAATTATTCATCCTAAATTATTAATCATTATTATTTAAAATAAATTACTTTAAATATCAAAACCCATTAAAATTAGTTAAAATAAATTTTTAAATTTACCCCATAATTCAGGGTTGTTACAATCTCCCCCACTTAAAACTTTTCGTCCTCGAAAAGGAATGGAGCTAAAGTTGTTTAATTAACTAACTCATCTTTCATTCTTTTATTCGTTTCTATAATTTTATTAGTTGATTAACTTTTAAAATATATAACTTAATATATTCAAAAATCATATTTTCAAAAAATAGATTATATGGCACTCTCAACCCATTCTAGGGCATTACTAACCCCATCTCTAATGAGTTTTCTCATTCTAGGATACTACTGATCATATCTCTAATGAGTATTCTCATTGGATATTATTAATCCAATCTCTGATGAGTCTTTTGTTCAGTTCTAACAAGTTGTACCCCAAAGATTTGAGCTAACCTGGCTCTAATACCAACTGTAACGACCCGGGATTCGCCCGACCCAATCGATCATTAGATCGACTAAGACCATTCAAAAACCGAATATGTTAACTCTGGGAATACAATAACATCAGAACAACAACAACAACATACTTTTATAAACATCACAATAATGTTACATCAGAGTACAGAATATATCAGAGTACGTCGAATAAAATTACAGCGGAAGATAAATTACAATAAATTAAATACAATAAACAGCGGAAGACTTCTATGCTCTGGACACAGCTTTTGGCTTCGATCCAGAATCCTGCTCAAGAGATAAATATCTGCAAAAAGCTACTCAACTGCCCGTGTGGAAATGAGGGCACCCGAGTTTGTAAAGTGAAACAAACTACGAGTCAGTCATGGGACTGGTGTGATAATTCTTAACTAATATAACTAATAGCAATAAGGAAAATCCTAGGACTACACCGCTAACGCGGAACGGGTATTATTCCAATGGATTGCCGTGAATAACTTAAGGTAAATCGTTGAACAACACAATGCCTTTTAGAAAAATGAAACCACTATAAGACCCAAGTCCCATCACACAATGCAACGCAAACCAGGGGATAGGGTTTTACCTTATAATGGTCAAAGGATGCTTGATACGATAGAACGGGTTTAATATTTGGGTGTATAGGTTTTTAATAAAAACATTTCAATCATAATGTATCAATCATAGACGACATAGTACCCCATCCTACTATGTCGCCATACTAGTTCTACAATTAAAACCGCATGAGGTCGTATTGGAAATTGGGTTTCCATCATGAGTCAAGGCTAGGGAGGAGCTCCTTACCGATTCGATACACTCTAGCTAATGTCTCAGGATCCCCCGCAGTGAACCCTTAGAAAGCTACAGGGCCGGTCCATACATACGATTTTGCGGATCAATTATTCCTGAACACACGTTCCCCGATCCTATAGGACCTATCATCTGAGGCGCCTCATTCCATCATCCACATAAATAAAATATCGGGTCGTGTAAAAACCCAAACACCACTTCTAGCTAGAAAGAAACGTGTTGCTCTCCCTGCGTTTCCTTCTCCCGTTTTAGACTCAACCGGGTTGTGAGGCTCGTGAAGCTACGTAATACACAAAGCTATGCTTATTCAAGTTGTGCTTTGACCCGTCACCACAAGGTTCTGCTTTTCAACAAGAAACCTTGATCATTGCATCTTGGTATGCCACACTGTCAATCCATATCATATTATTAATCCTTTGCCAAAATATACAAAAGGGTGTTAAGCAAGAGAATAAATTCTTGTGACGGCCCGCCCCGCACCAACCGACATTTACTCCAAAAGTGCGTTGTACACATGTCCAGTTAGCACGGAACGGGTCGTCAGAAGGAAAAGGTAGAAGAGAATGGGCTAATCAAGGAACCTGTAATATGTCTCACAGCGCATAGAACAAAATATAATAATAACATACTTGACATAAACAGGAGAGACAGTGCATAAGCTAAAAACCAGAACTGAGCATCATAGCAGCGGAAATCCAAAATATAGCTTATTACAACTTTTCAAACTGTCTCAAAGCAAAAGTAAGATAAAGGAGGTACACTACTAATGCCCAAGTAGCAACCACCAACGACACAGGGAGAATATCTATATATCATACGTGGAAGCCTCCTGCTCGCCTCCGAATCAGCTACTCGCGCATCACCAGCTAACCACAACCTGTCTCTAGTCTGCTCGTGTGAGCACCCAGAGTAATAAGAAGAGACATAAAACTCTGGGTCAGACATAAAGCCTGGTATGAGCGATAAGCATCAAAACAGAACAATAACAGGTATAATCCAATCATACCTGAACCTGGACCTGCAACCATAGAGTTAGCACTACATACCGTACAATACTCTAAGGTGCGCTTTCAAATGGTGTAAAGATACCGGGGGTGGGGGTGTGCATGTCATAGTGATGTCAAACAATCAAGCATAGCAATCATCCTCACATCCCTCACTCAGTGCGTAAAACATACGATATCCACTACTTTGGTCACCTAATACTTTGGGCCATGACGGAATCCAATCCCGTGTAACTATCACTACAAGCCCACCATCCATCTCTCAGTGGTGAACCAAAGTTATGAATACCGACAACCCCTTTGCACACGTCCCGCAGCAAAGCCCAATCACGAAGTGAACTCATTGGTTCCCATCTGGATCCTGAGCTCTATCTTCCATTTGGACTATCTTTGCATCTCGGGTTATTGGTCAATACTGGTCGGATCGGGTCCTCTTCAAGCCATCGGGTCGGGTCGGGTATCCTTCATTGGTTCGGGTCGGGTCTTCTCCTGGTGCGGTGCGGGTCGGGTCTTCTCCTGGTGCGGTTCGGGTCGGTTGTCCTCCATCGGTTCTGTTCGGGTGCTTCTCCTCGGGTCGGGTCGGGTGTCATCTCCCCTCCAGCTCATGTCTCCGTTCCGATCCGTGTCCTCGTCCTTCACATGCTCCTATCCGATCTATCCTCATGCCTTCACTCCGATCTGTCCTCCTCGATCCGATTCGTCTCCCTCGATCTGATCCGTCCTCCTCGATCTGATTCGTCCTCCTCGATCCGATCCGATCCTAGTTCATCTAGCGTGGCCTTCCTTTTTGCCACTTTTTCCCAAGTGTTAGGTTCCGATCCGATCGGGTTCCTTGCTCAGTTCAACATATCCGATCCGAGCCCTATGTCCGATCCGATCCGAACCCTGCACTGTTTTCTGAAACCGTTCCAGCAAGTGTTTACGCCATTCGACGACGTTTTCGACCATTCTAACTACTGAAATCAATCACAAAGCATTTCATACAGACATAGCAACATGCATAATCAACCACAAACATCAAAACATCAACATGATAGGTTAAAATGGATCAAACACCCCCAAAATCCCATATTTCCCCTTAAGCATTTTTAGGTGAAACTAATGATAGGATAAGCAAAACTTAACCAAATTAACCCAAATTCATATCAGAGGTCTAAAACAATATTTCAGAATTTCTGAATAATTTTCCAGATTTTTAACATGCATAAATTCGCTAATTATCACTAATCACCCCTTAATCCCCCAAATTCCAGGATTTGCAAAATTAGTCGAAATTAACCCAAATTCATATCAGAGGAATAAAATGATGTTTTAAAATTTTGGGAATTTTTCTAGATTTTTCTAAGCCATAATTTCGCTAATCTTCGCTAATTACCATAATTAGTCATAATTAGTGAGGAACTATGCAAATCACTCACCTTAGCCACAAACAAACTTTAGATCTGAAATAATCTTTAATTTGGATCCAATCCCTATGTGTTCCAGCAGCTCTCTCGCTGATTTGGTGAAGATCTTCTTATTTGAGGTAGATTAGGCCAAAACTTGATTAGAAAGTGATTAGAGATGATTTGGGATGAAATTAGAAGGTGGAGGCCATTACTAGGGTTTCAAGGAGGAAAGTGGCGGCTCAAAACTGAAATGAAAATGATTCTCTAACTCATTTCAGCCTCCCCATAATCCTAATCCCGAAATGGGTTATGGGCCTATCCACTAATCACCCTATTTGGCCCGGTTAAGCAGTTTTTCACCTTCCAAACCTTGTTTCAGCCATATCTCCCAAACGGTAAGTCCGTTTGGCTAATGTAACCACTCTACGGAAAGAGAAACCATCATTCGAATCCAATGGAAGTGGTTTCAGGTCAAAATTCCTTTTTAGTCAAAAGTTATGGCCAAAACAATACCAACTAGGGGCAAAACGGTCATTTAAAAATCGACAAAAATCATAAACATGGGAAATGACCCCAATAATCGTCTCCCAAAGTTACATGACCATACGACTTCGTATGTGAAAGAAATAAATATTCTACGATCCTTCGATACGTAGAATGCGGGTTGTTACATTCCCCCCCCCCCCCCCCCTTAAGAAATTTCGCACCCGAAATTCGCATGCCTATCAACCATAAAACAACAATCAACATGCAAAACAAGTCTATCCTAGCATGCGGTTTACTAACAAGGGAAGAAACTATCACTACCAAAACCTTACTAGGCAAAGAGTTCTGGATACTTCTTCCTTATATCCTCCTTTGTTTCCCAAGTACAGTCTTTTTCATTCCACCCCACTGGACTTTGACTAGTTTCACCGCCTTCATTCGAAGCTGCTTCGTATCGTTCCCAACAATACGCATAGACTTGCGGTTCCCAACCTCCTCGAGTTCAACTTCGCTATCATCCAACTGATCTGGTGAAATAGCCACATTAGGGTCTTGCACAACTTCCTTAACTGGGAAACATGAAATACGTTGTGAACTCCCGCCATCTTGTTAGGTAGCTCTACTTCATACGCCAAATTCCCAACTTGCTCGAGGACTGGGAATGGGCCAACAAATCTTGGTGCTAACTTACCTCTCCAACCAATCCGAATCACATTCTCAATGGAGAGATCCTGACGAACACCAAGTCGCTAACGAAGAATTCCAAATCCCTTCGTCTCTTATCGAGATAAGCCTTCTGCCTATCTTTATCCCTTCCCAGTAGTATATCTGCTCTATGTCTCAATGCACTTGTTACCACTGGGATGTATAGTCAATTTCGAGTGATGATATGCTTTAAGCACTTCACCTCTCAGTCCATCTTCGTTGGGTACAACTAGTCCCTTATTCTTTCGAAGCCACCCTTCTCGATCAAATCCTTATTTGATCATTCTCTTTCCATCGATACCCATCTCTACCCTAGAGATGGTTTCCAATAGATTAGGATCGTCCTTCTAACTGGAACCAATCCACTCAATCAAAATCGATCTAATCGTCAAGCTTACTAATGTTTCTGAATCCAATTCACTCTTGGGCCTGAAATCATATCATGTGATATACTCTAGTTGCTTCCATCCTAGAAACAAAACCCCTAAACTGGCATGTTTCCTACTCAATGCAACTATTACTGCACCCAAATCATTTACTATGATCACTCTGCCCCATGGAGTCATGGCGACTCCACTGCACTGATCCACAACCACTAGTCCTTTGCTATGTCCACTCTGCCCCACGAAGTCATAACAACTCCACTGCACTGGCTCATAGCCTTAATAATTATTTACTATGTCCACTTTGCCCCTCGAGTCATGACGACTCTACTGCACTGGCTCATAGTTCTACTACAATCACTTTGTTCCCCATCGCTGGAACCCTACAGGTGATAGTCTACTCAAGAGAAGAAAGATAGGAACAAACATAGCAACCATAACATCCATCAAACAAATCCTATCTATCACCTGCTAAAGTCATAAACACATCGACACCTACATGATTGGTCTAACCAATCCCAATATGTCGATTCCAGTCTGTCTGGTCCAACCAACATCAATAACTAATGGAAGCCCAGCCTCCATATATACACCGATGCCTACTTGACTGGTCCAACCAATCCCAGGCCAATGGAAGCCCCACCTCCCTTCGGACTACCGTACGTCCAACGTATGTTTATCCTCCAAGGATAATTAAACTAATGGAAGCCCAGCCTCCAATCGGACTACCATACGTCCAACGTACGTTTATCCTCCAAGGATAACTAGATCACGTCCAACGGATCCAAGGTAACGGGCGTCCCCAGATACCCTTGCTTTTAGTCCTCCTAAAATACATGAGTCCAACCCAAGTCTATCCATTATCTTGCTGCCCTCTCGAGTCCAACTCGAGCTGAATCCAATTCCTTGCAGCCTTCTCGAGTCCAACTCGAGTCAATCTATAACTCAGACCCAGTCTTGAGTATCCATTAGTGACAAACTCTAGTCTAACGTGAGTCGTCTCCCTATTCGTTGCATCTCCAAGATCAACAAACACCTATTTTCTTTTACGAGTTCAAGTCCAACTTGAATCGCTCTAATCTTCGTTGTATCTTCCATGATCAACGAACACATCCTATTCCTTCAAAGTTCTAATATCCAATAGAGAACATCAACATAGGGTCCTAAACAATCCATTACTTTGCATCTTTCTCGAATCCCAGTCGAGCAATCTCATAACCCTATCGAGTCTAACTCTGGGCAGGCTATACCATTGAACAGTCTTATCATGTTCCGTTTGCCCATCACTCCTCGAGTAAACCAAGATATCATCCAATGAAAAATCACAACAACTATTTACCCCTCACGCAAACCATCCTAGTCGAAATCGACATTCCCCAAGCACAAGCCCCAAAGGCCTAAACCAATATCAGACAAGCACCCAAGGAACATCTCCTCCGAGTTCAGACAATCCACATGAGGTGATACTAGCAAAACAATCTAGCACTGGAGTACTCATTTGCCTCCCAGAGACAACTAGAACTTATTATAATGGTAACCTTTCAGCTTTCTTAACTCCAGTTACTATCGCCATCACTAGGTAGGTACCTAATACCACCCTATTCCTTTGGAGTAGATCGACTCACCAAAATAATGCTAAACCCAGTAAAGCCCAAAACAAAGCAATCACAAGGAAACATACATCCATGACTCGATAAGACCACATTAACAAATCATGCCAAAACTAGTCGAACCACCAATCGGGTTCGTCACTACTAAAGGTCTATCGACTAACTCATGTTTGTCAAACAAAACCCGATCAAAACGTCTTAAATAGAAAGCATACCTCGAATAACGACACCTTTTTCCTTCTGCGCCGCAGTTGGGGCATTTGACGAAGAAGGAACAGCGTTGATAGCATACGCTTACACAATCTGCTTCTCCCTAGGAGGTTGTGGGCAATCATCCTTGTGATGTCCCGCCTGGCCGCAGTTAAAGCACTTCCTTTCCCCAGGCTTTTCTCAACAATCTCTGGCGTAATGGCCCTTCTTGCCACAACTAAAGCATTCGCCATCTTTCTTATTTTTCTTATTCTGACCATCCTTGGTCGGGTTCTGCTTCCTCTTGTTCTGAGAATTCTTCTGGCCTTCACCGCCTGCTTGCGGCTTTGGCTCCTCTGCAGATGCCGTAGCAACTTCGGCCTTTGACTTAGGGAAAAGGCTCTCTGACCTTAATGCCTTTCCTACAATAGACTCGAACGTCTCATCGATATTGTTTATAAGTCTTTCCCCCAAGTACCCATCCAAGCCAATTATGAACTTCTCGTTCTTCTTTTCGATTGTATCGATAAGGGACCATCCATATTTCGATAAAGTGTCGAATTCAGCGATATACTCCGAGACTGCTCTACCGTTCTGCTTAAGCTCCAAGAACTTCTTGAACAGTTCTGATTTATGAGCAGCTGGAATAAACTTATCACAAAAGCGAATCTTAAACTGATTCCAAGTAACTTGATCTTCTGGAGTAGCTGTTCTAATGGCATTCCACCAATTCATCGCTCGCCCTTGCAGCTGACGAGACGCTAGCCTTCTCTTCATCGCATCCTCAAGACCCAAGTCGTCGAAGATACGATCACAGCTATCCAACCAATCTTGAACATCTGTGGCCGACTCCGTTCCGTGGAACGGCTTCCCACCAAGGTTAGTGTAACCCTTGCACAACTTGGCGAAATCGACCCTAGGCGCCTGCACTACTGGACCACCACCATTTTCGGAATTGGGAACTGCTCCCTGAACATCTCTAAGCATGTCTCTCATGAAGTTAGTGAACATTGTCCTCATGTCAGGAGCATTCCCATGGTTGGTCCCTCTACCAGCACCTCTAGGATATCGGCTCATCGTCAATCTGTAAAAGGGGAAACGATTAACGATCCCATAGTGGTGCTAGTGCAGTACGACTTCATTCTCATACTACTAATAGTATATATAAACATAGCTTTTGAAAACCAAAGTAATCACAAATACGCGCTCTCGTATACGTACTAACTCTCCCTAGTGTCTTTCCCTAGGTTAACTACGCAACCTAGAGCTCTGATACCAAGTGTGACGGCCCGCCCCGCACCAACCGACATTTACTCCAAAAGTGCGCTGTACACATGTCCAGTTAGCACGGAACGGGTCGTCAGAAGGAAAAGAAAGAAGAGAATGGGCTAATCAAGGAACCTGTAATATGTCTCACAGCGCATATAACAAAATATAATAATAACATACTTGACATAAACAGGAGAGACAGTGCATAAGCTAAAAACCAGAACTGAGCATCATAGCAGCGGAAATCCAAAATATAGCTTATTACAACTTTTCAAACTATCTCAAAGCAAAAGCAAGATAAAGGAGGTACACTACTAATGCCCAAGTAGCGACCACCAACGACACAGGGAGAATATCTATATATCATACGTGGAAGCCTCCTGCTCGCCTCCGAATCAGCTACTCGCGCATCACCAGCTAACCACAACCTGTCTCTAGTCTACTCGTGTGAGCACCCAGAGTAATAAGAAGAGACATAAAACTCCGGGTCAGACATAAAGCCTGGTATGAGCGATAAGCATCAAAACAAAACAATAACAGGTATAATCCAATCATACCTGAACCTGGACCTGCAACCATAGAGTTAGCACTACATACCGTACAATACTCTAAGGTGCGCTTTCAAATGGTGTAAAGATACCGGGGGTGGGGGTGTGCATGTCATAGTGATGTCAAACAATCAAGCATAGCAATCATCCTCACATCCCTCACTCAGTGCGTAAAACATACGATATCCACTACTTTGGTCACCTAATACTTTGGGCCATGACGGAATCCAATCCCGTGTAACTATCACTACAAGCCCACCATCCATCTCTCAGTGGTGAACCAAAGTTATGAATACCGACAACCCCTTTGCACACATCCCGCAGCAAAGCCCAATCACGAAGTGAACTCATTGGTTCCCATCTGGATCCTGAGCTCTATCTTCCATTTGGACTATCTTTGCATCTCGGGTTATTGGTCAATACTGGTCGGATCGGGTCCTCTTCAAGCCATCGGGTCGGGTCGGGTATCCTTCATTGGTTCGGGTCGAGTCTTCTCCTGGTGCGGTGCGGGTCGGGTCTTCTCCTGGTGCGGTTCGGGTCGGTTGTCCTCCATCGGTTCTGTTCGGGTGCTTCTCCTTGGGTCGGGTCGGGTGTCATCTCCCCTCCAGCTCATGCCTCCGTTCCGATCCGTGTCCTCGTCCTTCACATGCTCCTATCCGATCCATCCTCATGCCTTCACTCCGATCCGTCCTCCTCGATCTGATTCGTCTCCCTCGATCCGATCTGTCCTCCTCGATCCGATTCGTCCTCCTCGATCAGATCCGATCCCAGTTCAACTAGCGTGGCCTTCCTTTTTGCCACTTTTTCCCAAGTGCCAGGTTCCGATCCGATCGGGTTCCTTGCCCAGTTCAACATATCCGATCCGAGCCCTATGTCCGATCCGATCCGAACCCTGCACTGTTTTCTGAAACCTTTCCAGCAAGTTTTTACGCTATTCGACGACGTTTTCGACCATTCTAACTACTGAAATCAATCACAAAGCATTTTATACAGTCATAGCAACATGCATAATCAACCACAAACATCAAAACATCAACATGATAGGTTAAAATGGATCAAACACCCCCAAAATCCCATATTTCCCCTTAAGCATGTTTAGGTGAAACTAATGATAGGATTAGCAGAACTTAACCAAATTAACCCAAATTCATATCAGAGGTCTAAAACAATATTTCAGAATTTCTGAGTATTTTTCCAGATTTTTAACATGCATAAATTCGCTAATTATCACTAATCACCCCTTAATCCCCCAAATTCCGGGATTTGCAAAATTAGTCGAAATTAACCCAAATTCATATCAGAGGCATAAAATGATGTTTTAGAATTTTGGGAATTTTTCTAGATTTTTCTGAGCCATAATTTCGCTAATCTTCGCTAATTACCATAATTAGCCATAATTAGTGAGGAACTATGCAAATCACTCACCTTAGCCACAAACAAACTTTAGATCTGAAATAATCTCTGATTTGGATCCAATCCCTATGTGTTCCAGCAGCTCTCTCGCTGATTTGGTGAAGATCTTCTTTGATTTGAGGTAGATTAGGCCAAAACTTGATTAGAAAGTGATTAGAGATGATTTGGGATGAAATTAGAAGGTGGAGGCCATTACTAGGGTTTCAAGGAGGAAAGTGGCGGCTCAAAACTGAAATGAAAATGATTCTCTAACTCATTTCAGCCTCTTCATAACCCTAATCCCGAAATGGGTTATGGGCCTATCCACTAATCACCCTATTTGGCCCGGTTAAGCAGTTTTTCACCTTCCAAACCTTGTTTCAGCCAAATCTCCCAAACGGTAAGTCCGTTTGGCTAATGTAACCACTCTACGGAAAGAGAAACCATCATTCGAATCCAATGGAAGTGGTTTCAGGTCAAAATTCCTTTCCAGTCAAAAGTTATGGCCAAAACAGTACCAACTAGGGGCAAAACGGTCATTTAAAAATCGACAAAAATCATGAACATGGGAAATGACCCCAATAATCGTCTCCCAAAGTTACAATACCATACGACTTCGTATGTGAAAGAAATAAATTGTAACAACCCGGAAAATCTGGGCCAGTTTAAAATTTTTATTTTGGCAATTTTAGCGAATTTTGATTATTTAAAATGAATTATTTTAAATAATATCGACGAGAAATTTATTTTGAATTGAATTCGAACGTATATTTATACGCGTCGTCGTTAGAATATAAATATTTATATATAATTATAAATAGAATTGAAAATGGCGCGGTAGTTCGATAATTCGATTTCAAACTTCAATTGAATGTACCGGGTGCAAAACAATCCGGATTTTAGTGAAACCAAAAATGATAGGATCTAATTGATAATATCTTTCCAACGAATCCGAATAATCAAGATTTCATTGCGGGAATCAAAAGATATGTCCAGCTGAAAATTCTGAATAGTCGCTATGGAATTCAGGCCCTTAAAAATGGACATTTTGCAAACGACCTCGGAATTCGACGAAACCAGTTTTGTTGGGTCCGGGATGTGAAGTTATTGCTAGATTCCAAATTTCATAATTTTTCGAATCAATATGTGAGCGTAGCAAAGGAAAACGCGTTTGACCGGTTTCAGTTGATTTTAATCGATTGGAAAATGGCCATTTTTCCAACGGTCTCAGAATTCGACGAAACTAGTTTTGTTAGGACCGTATCGTCAATACGAAGCTAGAAAATATTTTTTTCGGGAATTTTTCTAGTTAGTATGTGACCCCGGTAATTTGAAATGTACGTTTAAAATTCAATATAGTGATTTAAATGTAAATTTAACGGAAACTGATCGAAAAGGATAAACTGGCTTGCAGTACATATCCCATCGTGTTCGGAATGGGGGTAATTAGCTAAGGGCGACAGTCGTTGGGATTCGGTTGGAGTTCGTAACGATACACGAATTATATTGGAAATTAAATATATTTATATATATACACTTTGGACCAGGGTCAAACCCTCACAATTCGATTTTGTGGTCAACGCACAAAAGGAAGCCCATCGCTCTCTCTCTCAAACCAACGATCGCCTTCTTCCAACCTTCCTCCTCTCTTATCTCCGCCTCTGTCCATCGTTGTTGATGGCTTTCCATAGCAATACTCTCCCCCTTCATGAGATCTATCTACCCAATGGATCTGATCGTCATTAGAGTTGTATTCTCCTCAAATTCCGCACTGAAAGTCCCCGCGTTCAAAGACGAGATTCAGGCGGAAGGCGGCTTCGAATGGGCCATGCTTGGGGGCGACGGTAGAAGAGCTTCAGGTGGTCGACGCAGTAGTCTCCGATGGTGCTCCGGACTGGTGGATAGGCGGCGCGATCGTGACCTGGGGGGGAAGCTCAATCCGACGCAGCAGGAGTTCTTAATTTGCAGTAAGCTTTTATATTTTTTGTAATTAGTTGGATAATTTAGAAAAAAGAGCATTGTTTTTTAATATGATTTTCTATATACAATAGCACAAATGATTTTTAGAAGAAAGAAATTATTTTTATAATAAAGATATGACTTTTATAATAAAAAATATAATCTCTTCTATGCATTCATCGTTTCAAAAAAATATAATCTTTTCTGTATAGGTAAACAAAATTTTGATTTTTTTTATATAGGTACAGCGAGAAAAAAACTTTGTTTATATATATATATAACGATGTATGAAAATAGGATTTTGCATATATAGTTTAGTAATAAAAATATAATTTTTTAAAAAACTATATAAAACAGAAGTAAAAATATGATTTTTATATGTTGAACTTCGAAATAAAAATATGATTTTTATATGTTGAACTTTGAAGTAAAAATATGATTTTTATATGTTGAACTTCGAAGTAAAAATATGATTTTTATATATTGAATAGCGAAGTAAAAATTCGATTTTTACATAGGTAGTGAAAGCGGGCAACGAAGGTGACAAAAAGGCGAGAACGGAGAAAATTTATATCAAAGTAGAGTCAAGATGTTTGGATAGCTATCGGTGAGAATTTCTCACCTTTCAATTTCTTTTACTAGTTATATATATATACTAGGATGCAGACGGTGCTTAGTAGCACCCGACACAATCGTCCACAGACCATGGACTTGTTTGTTTGATTTCAAAAATTAGTTAGATTGTTTGATTGAAATTGAATTGTGTGGTGAAATGAATTGATTTGATTGATGTGTGAATGGCGTGGGCCTTCACTAGACCGGGGATAAGGCTAGGCCTTGTCCCGTTTCTAGTATCGTGCCGTTATACCGCCGAAATTTTCTAAAATAAGTTAGAAAAATAAAATGTTTTATCGTTAAAAATATAATTTTTAACGTGAATGTGAATAAATAAATATTCATTTACAAACCAGACGGTTTGTTTATGTACACCTATTTGAAGGACATTGATTGGGTCGATAAATTTTACACATCGCCCAACTGCACAAATAAAATCTGTGTTTGATTGTTTGAAACCCCACACGGGTGTTAGGATGAAATATGCAGTTCACTCATCCTGATTGATTAAATATGTCGATCGATTGATTGACAGGCTGTTATAAGCGTTAGATATCTATATTTGATGCTTATACAGTGTAGTGCACTTTGGTTGATGGTTGATTATTTTTCAATGCTATTATATACATGTGTTGTATGAAAATCCATATAATTAACTTTATATGGTAATTGATTGGGCCTCATTCCAATTTGAAAAATAAAGAATATTATAAAATAAAGGTTCATGTGTTGACAGTACTCATCCGTTGAGATTGGTCATGTGTTGAACGAAATATTTTAGTATTGACAACTATTTTGAAAAGAAATATTTGAAATAGAATATTTGAAAATAGAAATATATGAAGCCGTGTTGATTAGATTGACGCCATTTTGACGTGAACGATATTTATATCGATTTTATTCATTTTGAAATGAATTAAAAATAAAACGATTTCGAAATGAATTGAATTGAAAAGGATTTTGAAATGAATTAAAAATAAAATGATTTCGAAATGAATTGAATTGAAAACGATTTCGAAATGAATTGAATTGAAAACGATTTCGAAATGAATTGAATTGAAAACGAATTCAAATTGAATTGAATTGAATTGAAAACGAATTCAAATTGAATTGAAATTTGAATTGAATAGAAATGAATTTTAAAACGAATTTATAAAGAAGAATTCAATTTTGATTTGAAATGGAAGTTGAAATTGCTTTTGAAACGAATTTAAAAACTATTTATATAATTCGTTTTAAATAGAAATCGACGAAATATATATTATATATATTATATATATAATATAATGGCCTGAATAGAACGCGCCGCGCCGCGGTAGTTCGTGAATTTCGACCATTTATTTCAAACGAACATTACGGGAGATCCGACCGTCGGATTCTCCTAAAACCGGAACCGTTGGGTTTGTATCGAAAAGAGCTTTCTAACGAATATTAGAAATTAGAAATCTAACGGTTGGATTTGGAATTATGTCCAAATCAAATTTGGAAAAGGTCGCTGTAAGTGCAGTTCGATGGCCGTTGATGGAAATCGACTGTACGGGCCTTGATAAAATTATTAAAAATAGTAATAATTTGTGTAAAATCATAAGAAATGATTTAGAAAGGATTGGGATGAAAAACTCCATATTTGAAAAGATAAAAATAGATTTTTATCGAAATGAACTAGTTTTGAACTAGAAATATAATTCTATTTATTTTTAAATAAATAAATTGAATTTAAAAAGGGTTTTAAAAATAACCAGAATTTCCAATGATTGCATTGGAGTGGATTTGAATCGAAATTGTCTTCGGAATATTTCGATGTTGGAATTCGTGATTATACAGATGTTGTTATGGAAATTTGAAAGATATATATTTATATCGTTATTTCCAATACGACATTTGTTAATCGTAGAATTTGATATTGAATATAAGCCGATATATTTTCTATTCAGAGCCTTATATTGAATATCAAATGTGATTTGGGTTTGTCGTGAATGGTGTCTTCACTAACACTGTTCTTGAACCCAGTTGAGAAAAGATTAAATCTTTTTAATTAGATTTAGTGAAGTGTACCAATTAAATAATATTTAATTGGAATTGAATTGATATTGATTTTTGGGTTTATCGTGGACAGTGTTTTAAATAACACCCGCTCTTTAACCCGATAATTAATGGAATGTGACTTTGGGTTTATCGTGAACCGTGTTTTAAATGACACGGATTCTTTAACCCAGATAACGATTAAAACTAAGTGGAGTTTTAATGAATCTTTAATTAGATTGAAATGATCGAGGATGGAGTATCACCAGTTTTGCTCCAGGCGATAGTTAAATCTTTAATTAGATTTGAACGTGAAATGGTAATTGAATTTACCGATAACACCGTAGTGTTAGATATGAAGTACTACCAGTTTTACTTCATGGGATGAATAGGTTGGGATTGGGAAATTAAAACAAATGATTACTTCGGTAAGGTTCGCTAATCCCGACTAGTTTTGAATTGATATTCAAAGATGGATTAAAGAATAAATATAAAGAATTTATCTTTGATAAAATTAATGGGAACCTTTCCCTATGAATGTGAAATTTAGAAACTAACTGTCGGTTAGCCAAGCATAATGGTTTTCTGGATATTGATCTGATGTTGGTTTCGGCCTTCGGGGTTAATATTTGGGGAATTATTCTCTTGATTAATTTACGGTTAGTGACTAATGAATTGGAATGAGGCGTATGTTGTATATGTGTAACACTTATTTAAAATATACGCGAGTTATTCGGAAAGACCGGGTTTATCCCATTCTGAATAACTGATACGACGATAAGTCGAAGATGAAGACGATGGTCGAAGACCGGAGGTCTTCACGTCGTTTGGGTAATTACTGATGATCTTGATTGGGCTGTACACCCAAGAAGATGGAAACAGTTAGTGATCGTCCAGACGTACTTGGAGATCGATGGATATGCGGGGTACTAGGTGCCTCCGGTTTCGTTCAGACCCAGAACGGACTTGTAAATGGACTGTGTGTCTGACATTGGATTTTAGTCTGTGTGATTGATCTCTATTAAATATATATATGTTTGGCGGCGGAGAATTTATTCTCTTGCTTAACGCCCTTCTCTGAGACGTACGAGCTCAGGGGTTATATATTGATGGATATCAATCGCATGGAGTGAATTGCCTGTGTGGCATGCTAAGATGCAAATGATCAAGGCTTCTGTTGAAAAGCAAAGTCTTGTGGTTGATGATCGAAGCACGGCCTTTGTGGCGTAGCTTCGTGTAACGTTGATTCGCGAGTATCACATCCGGTATGAACTAAAAACGGGAGACGGACCTCAGGGAGGACATGCGTTTCTTTCTAGTTAAGAGTGGCGTCAGTGCTTGAACTGGCTGACGAGTTTGACTCATGTGGATGTTACTTATTATTACTTGCTGAAAAGCGAGGCGCCTCGTGATATCGGTTTCGGCCGATGCTTCTGGTCGGCTGACGGGCCAGGCTTACGCCCCAAAGGGCGGGGAAACGCAGTGTTCAGGCATAATAATCCACATCGGTGGACCGGCCCTGACGATCTAAGGGGCAGTTGCGGCTGTTCCGGTGGCTCGGGCTAGAGAGTCACAAATCGGTAGAGGATCTTGCCCCTAGCCTCGGTTCATACCATAAATGATAACCCAACTTCCAATACGACCTTTGCGGTTTTAATTGTAGAACTAGTATGGCGACATGATATATGGTACCCATGCCGCCTATGATTGATACTTATGATTTGAAGTTGTTTTATACACTATGCACTTATAATAGTATCAAACAATTTGTTTTAACCGTATCAAGCATTCTTTGGCTGTTATAAGGGAAAGCCCTATCCTCGGCTGCGTTGCATTGTGTGATGGGACCTGGGTCTTATAACAGCTTCATTTTTCTTTATTTAGCATTGCGCTGTTTGTTTCATGCACTGGTATTCTTGGGAGGAAACCCGTTCCGTGTTATACGGCGTGGTCCCTTGATTCACCTAATTTTGAAAATAAAGATTAATAACTGTTTTAGTTCTCACACCAGTCACATGACTGACCTGGAGTTTATTGTTTTAACCTAAACTCTGGGTGCCCTTATTTTGACACGGGCAGCTAGTAGTTTTGGGTTTTGCAGATTTATATTCACAGGATCCTGGTTTACAGCTGGAACGATATCCGGAAAGCTTTGTATCCGTATATCTCTTCTAGTTGTGTATTGTATTATTTTCCGCTGCTATGTATTTAAATGTAATTTAAATTTCTGATATTTCTGTGTAATATTCTTTTATACTCTGTATATTCTTGTAATCTGGTGCATCGTTGTAATATACAGTGAAATGTTCTTCTGTATGTGTTCTGTTGTGGTTTGTTCTCGAACTATCCGTCGCTTTCCTTTACGGGGAAGTTACGGGTTTTCACAGTTGGTATCAGAGCTTTGGTTTACAAAGCTCAGAGAACAAGACACATTAGAACCATACGAAAGAATTCATCAGATATTGGGTTAGTAATATCCAATGGGAATGACTCGTTAGAGATAGGATCAGTAGTGTCCTAGAACGAGTGTGAAGAGTATATTTTTAAAATGAAAGCCAATTTTGTTTTGAAAATTTAAAATCAATTATTCGTATTTGATTATTTATTTATATTGATTTGGACAGTCCAGTATATAAAGATTTTGCATATACGCCTTGCAAACGTGTATTTGAAGTTTTAATATACTGGATAGATATAGAATTACACTCTAGTCGCCCGGGGGCGTTTCTGATGATTGATCGATCATCATCCGAATTTATGTTCGAGTGACGAAAGTGGACTTTCTATATATTTCCTATTGATTGGTGTGAGAACCAAAATTAGATAGGGCTTATTGTTGTGATTTGGCATCAAAAATCTGATTTTTGTATATGTATCAAAATTATGAATTTGAAACGTTAAATTCACTAATTGATTGATGTTTGTGTTGTTTGTTTAAATTGTTTGCTAATTTTTAGCCATTTAGCCTAACAGAACCAAATATTGAATTATATCGAAAATTGGTTGTGTTTGCTTGCATATACATATACTTATATTGAACAGGTCATAGCAAGGAGGCTAGAGCAGAGAATAAAATTTGTTTGCCCGACAAATAGGTACATGTTTACTACATAATTTACTGTTTTGTTTGGGTGATGATGATTTTATGAGCCTATTGGCTAGCCGCTTGGCTTTTTCTTTTTCTTTTTGAGATCTGAAGGACCGGGGAAGCTATTTGAAATTCCCCGATGCTCCCGGTGCAGGGGAGGTTATGGCGAAATTTTTCGAAAATTTAGGGTGTTAGCCAAATTTTTGAAATTTTGAAAATTCTCAGAAACTAAAGAGTTGGAGAATAGAAGCCAGATCGAACGTTGAGTTGATTGATCAAACCACTTTCGACTTTGTTCCTTTTCGGGGACGAAAAGTTTTAAGTGGGGGAGATTGTAACAACCCGGAAAATCTGGGCCAGTTTAAAATTTTTATTTTGGCAATTTTAGCGAATTTTGATTATTTAAAATGAATTATTTTAAATAATATCGACGAGAAATTTATTTTGAATTGAATTCGAACGTATATTTATACGCGTCGTCGTTAGAATATAAATATTTATATATAATTATAAATAGAATTGAAAATGGCGCGGTAGTTCGATAATTCGATTTCAAACTTCAATTGAATGTACCGGGTGCAAAACAATCCGGATTTTAGTGAAACCAAAAATGATAGGATCTAATTGATAATATCTTTCCAACGAATCCGAATAATCAAGATTTCATTGCGGGAATCAAAAGATATGTCCAGTTGAAAATTCTGAATAGTCGCTATGGAATTCAGGCCCTTAAAAATGGACATTTTGCAAACGACCTCGGAATTCGACGAAACCAGTTTTGTTGGGTCCGGGATGTGAAGTTATTGCTAGATTCCAAATTTCATAATTTTTCGAATCAATATGTGAGCGTAGCAAAGGAAAACGCGTTTGACCGGTTTCAGTTGATTTTAATCGATTGGAAAATGGCCATTTTTCCAACGGTCTCAGAATTCGACGAAACTAGTTTTGTTAGGACCGTATCGTCAATACGAAGCTAGAAAATATTTTTTCGGGATTTTTTCTAGTTAGTATGTGACCCCGGTAATTTGAAATGTACGTTTAAAATTCAATATAGTGATTTAAATGTAAATTTAACGGAAACTGATCGAAAAGGATAAACTGGCTTGCAGTACATATCCCATCGTGTTCGGAATGGGGGTAATTAGCTAAGGGCGACAGTCGTTGGGATTCGGTTGGAGTTCGTAACGATACACGAATTATATTGGAAATTAAATATATTTATATATATACACTTTGGACCAGGGTCAAACCCTCACAATTCGATTTTGTGGTCAACGCACAAAAGGAAGCCCATCGCTCTCTCTCTCTCAAACCAACGATCGCCTTCTTCCAACCTTCCTCCTCTCTTATCTCCGCCTCTGTCCATCTTTGTTGATGGCTTTCCATAGCAATACTCCCCCCCTTCATGAGATCTATCTACCCAATGGATCTGATCGTCATTAGAGTTGTATTCTCCTCAAATTCCGCACTGAAAGTCCCCGCGTTCAAAGACGAGATTCAGGCGGAAGGCGGCTTCGAATGGGCCATGCTTGGGGGCGACGGTAGATGAGCTTCAGGTGGTCGACGCAGTAGTCTCCGATGGTGCTCCGGAATGGTGGATAGGCGGCGCGATCGTGACCTGGGGGGGGGGGGAAGCTCAATCCGACGCAGCAGGAGTTCTTAATTTGCAGTAAGCTTTTATATTTTTTGTAATTAGTTGGATAATTTAGAAAAAAGAGCATTGTTTTTTTATATGATTTTCTATATACAATAGCAGAAATGATTTTTAGAAGAAAGAAATTATTTTTATAATAAAGATATGACTTTTATAATAAAAAATATAATCTCTTCTATGCATTCATCGTTTCAAAAAAAATATAATCTTTTCTGTATAGGTAAACAAAATTTTGATTTTTTTTATATAGGTACAGCGAGAAAAAAACTTTGTTTATATATATATATAACGATGTATGAAAATAGGATTTTGCATATATAGTTTAGTAATAAAAATATAATTTTTAAAAAAACTATATAAAACAGAAGTAAAAATATGATTTTTATATGTTGAACTTCGAAATAAAAATATGATTTTTATATGTTGAACTTCGAAATAAAAATATGATTTTTATATGTTGAACTTCGAAGTAAAAATATGATTTTTATATGTTGAACTTCGAAGTAAAAATATGATTTTTATATATTGAATAGCGAAGTAAAAATTCGATTTTTACATAGGTAGTGAAAGCGGGCAACGAAGGTGACAAAAAGGCGAGAACGGAGAAAATTTATATCAAAGTAGAGTCAAGATGTTTGGATAGCTATCGGTGAGAATTTCTCACCTTTCAATTTCTTTTACTAGTTATATATATATATATATACTAGGATGCAGACGGTGCTTAGTAGCACCCGACACAATCGTCTACAGACCATGGACTTGTTTGTTTGATTTCAAAAATTAGTTAGATTGTTTGATTGAAATTGAATTGTGTGGTGAAATGAATTGATTTGATTGATGTGTGAATGGCGTGGGCCTTCACTAGACCGGGGATAAGGCTAGGCCTTGTCCCGTTTCTAGTATCGTGCCGTTATGCCGCCGAAATTTTCTAAAATAAGTTAGAAAAATAAAATGTTTTATCGTTAAAAATATAATTTTTAACGTGAATGTGAATAAATAAATATTCATTTACAAACCAGACGGTTTGTTTATGTACACCTATTTGAAGGACATTGATTGGGTCGATAAATTTTACACATCGCCCAACTGCACAAATAAAATCTGTGTTTGATTGTTTGAAACCCCACACGGGTGTTAGGATGAAATATGCAGTTCACTCATCCTGATTGATTAAATATGTCGATCGATTGATTGATAGGCTGTTATAAGCGTTAGATATCTATATTTGATGCTTATATAGTGTAGTGCACTTTGGTTGATGGTTGATTATTTTTCAATGCTATTATATACATGTGTTGTATGAAAATCCATATAATTAACTTTATATGGTAATTGATTGGGCCTCATTCCAATTTGAAAAATAAAGAATATTATAAAATAAAGGTTCATGTGTTGACAGTACTCATCCGTTGAGATTGGTCATGTGTTGAACGAAATATTTTAGTATTGACAACTATTTTGAAAAGAAATATTTGAAATAGAATATTTGAAAATAGAAATATATGAAGCCGTGTTGATTAGATTGACGCCATTTTGACGTGAACGATATTTATATCGATTTTATTCATTTTGAAATGAATTAAAAATAAAACGATTTCGAAATGAATTGAATTGAAAAGGATTTCGAAATAAATTAAAAATAAAACGATTTCGAAATGAATTGAATTGAAAACGATTTCGAAATGAATTGAATTGAAAACGATTTCGAAATGAATTGAATTGAAAACGAATTCAAATTGAATTGAATTGAATTGAATTGAATTGAAAACGAATTCAAATTGAATTGAAATTTGAATTGAATAGAAATGAATTTTAAAACGAATTTATAAAGAAGAATTCAATTTTGATTTGAAATGGAAGTTGAAATTGCTTTTGAAACGAATTTAAAAACTATTTATATAATTCGTTTTAAATAGAAATCGACGAAATATATATTATATATATAATATAATGGCCTGAATAGAACGCGCCGCGCCGCGGCAGTTCGTGAATTTCGACCATTTATTTCAAACGGACATTACGGGAGATCCGACCGTCGGATTCTCCTAAAACCGGAACCGTTGGGTTCGTATCGAAAAGAGCTTTCTAACGAATATTAGAAATTAGAAATCTAACGGTTGGATTTGGAATTATGTCCAAATCAAATTTGGAAAAGGTCGCTGTAAGTGCAGTTCGATGGCCGTTGATGGAAATCGACTGTACGGGCCTTGATAAAATTATTAAAAATAGTAATAATTTGTGTAAAATCATAAGAAATGATTTAGAAAGGATTGGGATGAAAAACTCCTTATTTGAGAAGATAAAAATAGATTTTTATCGAAATGAACTAGTTTTGAACTAGAAATATAATTCTATTTATTTTTAAATAAATAAATTGAATTTAAAAAGGGTTTTAAAAATAACCAGAATTTCCAATGATTGCATTGGAGTGGATTTGAATCGAAATTGTCTTCGGAATATTTCGATGTTGGAATTCGTGATTATACAGATGTTGTTATGGAAATTTGAAAGATATATATTTATATCGTTATTTCCACTACGACATTTGTTAATCGTAGAATTTGATATTGAATATAAGCCGATATATTTTCTATTCAGAGCCTTATATTGAATATCAAATGTGATTTGGGTTTGTCGTGAATGGTGTCTTCACTAACACTGTTCTTGAACCCATTTGAGAAAAGATTAAATCTTTTTAATTAGATTTAATGAAGTGTACCAATTAAATAATATTTAATTGGAACTGAATTGATATTGATTTTTGGGTTTATCGTGGACAGTGTTTTAAATAACACCCGCTCTTTAACCCGATAATTAATGGAATGTGACTTTGGGTTTATCGTGAACCGTGTTTTAAATGACACAGATTCTTTAACCCAGATAACGATTAAAACTAAGTGGAGTTTTAATGAATCTTTAATTAGATTGAAATGATCGAGGATGGAGTATCACCAGTTTTGCTCCAGGCGATAGTTAAATCTTTAATTAGATTTGAACGTGAAATGGTAATTGAATTTACCGATAACACCGTAGTGTTAGATATGAAGTACTACCAGATTTACTTCATGGGATGAATAGGTTGGGATTGGGAAATTAAAACAAATGATTACTTCGGTAAGGTTCGCTAATCCCGACTAGTTTTGAATTGATATTCAAAGATGGATTAAAGAATAAATATAAAGAATTTATCTTTGATAAAATTAATGGGAACCTTTCCCTATGAATGTGAAATTTAGAAACTAACTGTCGGTTAGCCAAGCATAATGGTTTTCTGGATATTGATCTGATGTTGGTTTCGGCCTTCGGGGTTAATATTTGGGGAATTATTCTCTTGATTAATTTACGGTTAGTGACTAATGAATTGGAATGAGGCGTATGTTGTATTTGTGTAACACTTATTTAAAATATACGCGAGTTATTCGGAAAGACCGGGTTTATCCCATTTTGAATAACTGATACGACGATAAGTCGAAGATGAAGACGATGGTCGAAGACCGGAGGTCTTCACGTCGTTTGGGTAATTACTGATGATCTTGATTGGGCTGTACACCCAAGAAGATGGAAACAGTTAGTGATCGTCCAGACGTACTTGGAGATCGATGGATATGCGGGGTACTAGGTGCCTCCGGTTTCGTTCAGACCCAGAACGGACTTGTAAATGGACTGTGTGTCTGACATTGGATTTTAGTCTGTGTGATTGATCTCTATTAAATATATATCTGTTTGGCGGCGGAGAATTTATTCTCTTGCTTAACGCCCTTCTCTGAGACGTACGAGCTCAGGGGTTATATATTGATGGATATCAACCGCATGGAGTGAATTGCCTGTGTGGCATGCTAAGATGCAAATGATCAAGGCTTCTGTTGAAAAGCAAAGTCTTGTGGTTGATGATCGAAGCACGGCCTTTGTGGCGTAGCTTTGTGTAACGTTGATTCGCGAGTATCACATCCGGTATGAACTAAAAACGGGAGACGGACCTCAGGGAGGACATGCGTTTCTTTCTAGTTAGGAGTGGAGTCAGTGCTTGAACTGGCTGACGAGTTTGACTCATGTGGATGTTACTTATTATTACTTGCTGAAAAGGGAGGCGCCTCGTGATATCGGTTTCGGCCGATGCTTCTGGTCGGCTGACGGGCCAGGCTTACGCCCCAAAGGGCGGGGAAACGCAGTGTTCAGGCATAATAATCCACATCGGTGGACCGGCCCTGACGATCTAAGGGGTAGTTGCGGCTGTTCCGGTGGCTCGGGCTAGAGAGTCACAAATCGGTAGAGGATCTTGCCCCTAGCCTCGGTTCATACCATAAATGATAACCCAACTTCCAATACGACCTTTGCGGTTTTAATTGTAGAACTAGTATGGCGACATGATATATGGTACCCATGCCGCCTATGATTGATACTTATGATTTGAAGTTGTTTTATACACTATGCACTTATAATAGTATCAAACAATTTGTTTTAACCGTATCAAGCATTCTTTGGCTGTTATAAGGGAAAGCCCTATCCTCGGCTGCGTTGCATTGTGTGATGGGACCTGGGTCTTATAACAGCTTCATTTTTCTTTATTTAGCATTGCGCTGTTTGTTTCATGCACTGGTATTCTTGGGAGGAAACCCGTTCCGTGTTATACGGCGTGGTCCCTTGATTCACCTAATTTTGAAAATAAAGATTAATAACTGTTTTAGTTCTCACACCAGTCACATGACTGACCTGGAGTTTATTGTTTTAACCTAAACTCTGGGTGCCCTTATTTTGACATGGGCAGCTAGTAGTTTTGGGTTTTGCAGATTTATATTCACAGGATCCTGGTTTACAGCTGGAACGATATCCGGAAAGCTTTGTATCCGTATATCTCTTCTAGTTGTGTATTGTATTATTTTCCGCTGCTATGTATTTAAATGTAATTTAAATTTCTGATATTTCTGTGTAATATTCTTTTATACTCTGTATATTCTTGTAATCTGGTGCATTGTTGTAATATACAGTGAAATGTTCTTCTGTATGTGTTCTGTTGTGGTTTGTTCTCGAACTATCTGTCGCTTTCCTTTACGGGGAAGTTACGGGTTTTCACATAAATATTATACGATCCTTCGATACGTAGAATGCGGGTTGTTACAATTCTCCTCCACTAATCATTCATACATTCGGCAGAAAATTGATAAATACAATATAAAGGAGTATAATGTCGGACACACATTCCATTTATAAGCCCGTTCTGGGTCTAAACGAAACCGGAGATACCCTCGTCCCGTATGTCCAATACGAAAGGGAGGTACCCGCAAATCCGTGCAATCAACATATACGTCCGAACGACCACCACTATAGCCCCTTCAAGGTAGCTATTCCAATCACGGGCATAAGCAGTCGTCTTCCATTCGATGTGAAGATCGCCGTTCTTCAATCACCGTCTTCAACTCTTCGACTCAGATCGACGTATAATCATTTGAAATGAGATTGAACTCGGACTTTTCAAATGATCCTCGCATATATATATAATTAAAAAATCATTTCATATCCTTAATATTAATTTATAACGATCAATCTTTATTTTTCTAAAAATAATTAAATTCCATTTAACGAAGCTTCAAGTCAATAGGCGACCTTGGCGCTGTTTTCACCCAAATTTGATTTACACATTCCTCTAAATCTAACCGTTGGATTTTAGCACAATTCATATCTTTGGAAAGATCTTTCCAAGGCGAACCTAACGGTTTCAATTTTGGGAAAATCCAACGGTCGGATATTTTGGTATAATCAATTAAAAGTACAATTCCAAAACGCGAACTACCACGCTCGATTCGTTTACTTTTAATTTATATTATATATAAATATAATTCCTTCATCCATTTCGTTATCGTGATTAACACAACAAGTAAAGAGCACTTGGTTTCATAACATTTTGATATATAACATAACAGACAGTAATATTTATTTTAAAATTTCAATTTCCATACATATCCTAAACATAACAAGGTATATTTTTCTTTTACCCTTCAATTCACACAAAAATGTATTTCTCGTGTATCATTCCAATTTAACAAAAATGAAGATTTTTGTGCCTTTTAAATTTTGTAACAAAAATGTAATATATTTTGGTGTCAACCTCAATTCTACAAAAATGAATATATTTTTGTTTGTTTAATTCCAATGTAACAAAAATAATAACTTTGTTATTCTTTCAACGCAAAACAAAAATAATAATTTTGTTTATATCTTTCAATGCAAAACTAAAATGATAATTTTGTGTCAATCTTTCCTTTACAAGCAAAATGATAATATTGTGTTTTTAATCTTTTCACATGAAAATGTAAATTTCATATCTTTAATCTTTTTAATGAAATCAAATTCATTAAAGTGTAAATTTCCATCGTCATGACTTTCATTGAAAACCTATTTACATAAAAATGTAAATTCCATATCTTTAATCTTTTTAATGAAAATCCAATTACATAAAAATGTAATTTTCGTCTTAATTCTGTAAATTTCACTTCTAAATTCTTTTAATGAAAATCTATTTACATTAAAATGTAAATTTCACTTACTTTAAATCTAATTACATGAAAATGTAATTTTTCTCCTTAAATCTTAATACAATAAAAATGTAAATTTTCTTCTTAATCTAATACATAAAAATGTAAAAAAAAATTAATCTAATTACATTAAAAATGTAACTTTTCTTTTTAATCTAAATTACATTAAAAATGTAACTTTTCTTTTTAATCTAAATTACATTAAAAATGTAACTTTTCTTTTTAATCTTAATTACATTAAAAATGTAACTTTTCTTTTTAATCTTAATTACATTAAAAATGTAACTTTTCTTTTTAATCTTAATTACATTAAAAATGTAACTTTTCTTTTCATGATGAATTCTTCCTTTTATTTCTTTTATTTACATTAGAAAAATGTAAATTCTATTTCAATGTTGGATTCTACTCTTTTAATTACACTGTAAAATCTCCTTTTTAATTACAATGTAAATTGTAATTAACATTATAATGTAAAATTCCTATCTTTTAATTACAAAGTAAAATCTCCTTTTTAATTACATCAAAAATTGTAATTAACATTATAATGTAAAATTCCTATCTTTTAATTACAATGTAAAATCTCCTTTTTGATTACATCAAAAATTGTAATTAACATTACAATGTAAAATCTTTCCTTTTTATTACATTAAAGATGTAATTAAGGTTACCATGTAAATTCCCTTTCTTCTTATTACATTAAAATGTAAATAATTTTGCAACGTCAAAATCTAATCTTTTAATTACATAAAAATGTAATTTTAATTTCAATGACAAAATCTTGTCTTTTTAAATACATAAAAATGTAATTTTTATTGCGGTGTCAATCATGCTCATTTCTAATTTAACACATAACGGTGTAAATAATGTCATTTCCAATTTAACACATAACGGTGTAAATATTCATTTTCAAACAAATGTAAATTTATTTTTATAAACAAACAAATTATCTTTTTACATTTAACAAAACATAGACAAAATGATACCTTCGTACATTTGCAAAATAATGACAAAATGATGTCTTTGTACATTTTTCAACTAAAATCAATGAAAAATGTAATTTTTATTATTTCAACTAAAATCAATGTTAATGTCATTGTTTTCTTTTTAACAAAACATGATGGTGAAAATTATCTTTTGTAATTAACAAAACAAAAGTGAAATCCTTCCCTTTTAACAAAACATGATGATGAAAATTATCTTTTTCTTTTTAACAAAACATGAAGGTGAAATATAGTGTCGTTTCTAAATAAACACATGATGGTGTAAATATAATGTCGTTTCATAATTAACACAACAATGTTATCTTCATACTAGTGTGACATCTTAACAAAAATGATATTTTTATACTAATGTGACATTTTTAACAAAAATGTAACTTTATTCCTAATGCAACATTTTATACTAAAAATGTTAATTCTTTTAAATGCAACATTTTACACTAAAAATATTAATTGTTTTAAATGCAACAATCTTAACAAAAGTGAACCTTTATTCCTTATGCAACATTTTATAAGATAAAAATGTTACTTTTCTATGCTAACATTTTATATAATAAAAATGATCTTTTTCTAATGCTAACATCTTAAATAATAAAAATGATCTTTTTATAATGTTAACATCTTAAATAATAAAAATGATCTTTTTATAACGTTAACTTTTCATACACAAAATGAGATTTTATTATGTTATGTTTTCATACACTAGAAATGTTACTTTTCTTTTTATATGCTAACATCTTATGTAATAAAATGTTCCTTTATATGCTGACATAAAAATGAGATTTTATTATGTAAACATTTTATACATAAAAATGTTTCTTTTCTAATGTTAACATTCTTAACATCAATATGTGATTTTCTAATATTAACATTTCTAACATAAAAATGTGATCTTTATAATGCTAATGTAAAAATGAGATTTTTATTATATTAACATGAAAATGTGTTCTTTCCAAATGATGACATTTTTAAATAAAAATGTTATTTTTTTATTCTAACAATTTATATAACAAAAATGATATTTTCCATGATGTAAACATTTCATATATTTCATAACATCCATCAACACAATACGGTCAATTCACCACAATACAATCAATTCAAATAATCTCAAACATCACAAAATGTTCAATTTGGTGTCACATAACTAATGAACAAAAATAGGGATTCGTGTTTTAACTAATTTCTAATCCAAATAAATAACACAGCAAAGTGATTATTTTTTATTGATTTGGACATTCTAATCCAAATAAATAAATAAACAATAATGATCTATTTTATTGAAATGGCGATTCTATTCCAAGTCAATAATATCACAAAATGGTTCGTTATTTTCAACACATATGGATCTGTGTTCATACACCACAAACAACAAATAATTCAGTCACAATCACATCACAACAGATCTAGGACATATACAAACAATAGTTACACAGCAATTAAATTAAATAGATTAATTAACTATTTAAAAAGAAGAAATCTCACATCGTTATTGGGTTCTGCGTTGTTCAGATCCAAAAAATTTCATAAATTCAACTTGCTCAGAATCAGGTATATTCAGTGTCATCGCGTAGATCTCACTTTCACGATCCAAACGCTTTCAGTTTCGTTGAATTCTAATTAGAATTGAACAAGTTATGATCGTAATTATATTAATTATATAATTTAACATGATTAAATTAGTTAATTACATTGGAGATAATTCTGGTCCGTTGTTTCTTTCTTCCTCCAGGAGTCTTCAAACCCGACATCACATAAAGCTTCCTCCATCAATCCCCTTGCGCACGTCAGCCAAGGTAACATCCGGCCTATCCGTTGCCACCTCATCGAAGCCCTGGCCGAGCTCCCCCATCGCCGTGACCCCCGTCGAACTCGCACCCCGTATGGATCACGAACCACCCGTAAATGCAACGCTTTTGCACTTCAAATTCGGCCTTATTACGAACAAAATCAGATCACCACCGCACGGATTAAAGCTCTCTGAATTCTCTTTAATTTGGCGTGGGAATCATTCGAAATGGTTTAGTGAATTAGGAGTATTTTGGTTATGAATCTCGGAGCGCCATGGCCCTTGGTTTTGAAAGTGGCGGCTGGTCATTTGGATTAGGGTTTTGATTTGTAAATTTTCTATTATTTATATTATTTTAATGATTTAATTACCCAATAAAGCCCGTTTAGCCACTTTGTCCGATTTTAGCCCAACGATTGTCGTCCTTACCATTAGTCCCTATTTCGGACTCATCTAGCTATGTCCCGCAGGCCCAAACGACAGTCTTGACCCGGTGTTCTTTATTTTAAAATATTTTAACTTTTAATTTTAATTTAACCGTACGAATAAATTCACCGGGGCCACAAATTAACTCCGAAAATTCCCAAAAAATATATTTAGCTATGTTTTGACACTGCGGACCTAAGAAAATTAATTTCATTCAATTCTGAGCCTATTTGAAAAATGGTCTTTTTCAAGTCGATTAAAATTGACCGAAATTGACCAAATTGAAATCTTTTTGCCACGGTCATAAATTAGTTCTAAAAATTATGAAAAACTAAAATTAGCAATAATTTGACATTCTGAATCCAACAAAAGTGGTTTCGTCGAAAACTGAGGTCGTTTGAAAAATGACTATTTTTAATATTAAAATATATATACAAATCCTACAACACCTATTCTGAAATTTAAACTGGGCATAACTTTTGATTCCCGCTATAAAATTTCGATTTTTTGCTTCGTTGGAAAGATATTTTAAAAGAGATTCTAATATTTTTTGGTTTCACTAAAATCCGTTAAATTTTACATCCCGTACGGTCAGTCAAAGTTCAAGTTTGACTTTTCAAACTACCGCGCTATTTCTAACTCCTTTTATAATTAAAATTAAATTATTCATCCTAACTTCGATTTAAATAAATTTTTAATCATTATTATTTAAAATAAATTACTTTAAATATAAAAACCCATTAAAATTAGTTAAAATAAATTTCTAAATTTACCCCAAAATTTAGGGTTGTTACATTATATATGAAAACAATTCAGAATTTCGCCATGAATCCAAATAAAAGAGTTTCGTAGCCAAATTCCTAAAGCTGCAAAATCTCATTTTCTAGCCATATGATTTAACTGCTTGTTTTTAATTATTTAATTTATTATGATACTTATGAATTTTACAGGGTATTACAAAATGTTTGGCGTGTCAAAAAGTCAAAGTGGAGCAAGGGAAGCCCAGAGGACTATTACCACCTTTAGGGATCCCCAAGTGGAAGTGGGAACATATTTCCATGGACTTTATAAATAGACTTCCTACAAGCCAAAATGGTAATGAGGCCGTTTGGATTGTGGTAGATCATTTAACCAGAAGCGCCCATTTTATACCTGTTAAGAAGACAAGGATTACAGCCTCGTTAGCCCAATTATATGTAAAAGAGATATTCATACTCCATGGTATCCCATCAAGTATCGTGAGTGATAGAGACTCCTTGTTCACAAGAGAATTTTGGAGAAGCCTACAAGTTGCATTGGGTACAACCCTTAACTTAAGCACAGCTTATCATCCGTAGATCGACGAACAGACAGAGTAAACAAAATCTTAAAAGACTTGCACAGAGCTTGAATTACTTACTTTGGAGGAGTTCGGGAGCAGCACCTACCGCTTGTGGAGTTCACGTATAATAATAGTTTTCTAGCGACGATTGGATGGCCCCTTTTGAAGCATTATACGGGGAGCCATGCAAATCGCCAACTTGTTAGTGGGAAATTATCGACAAGGTTATACTCGGACCAAACTTCATCCACGAATCCAAAGAGAAGATATCTTTGATTAGGCAGAGAATGAAGGCAGCCCAAGAGCGTCAGAAATCGTATGCCGATAAGCGAAGGAGGGAACGTGAGTTTAATTTTGGAGACTTGGTGTTTATAAAAGTATCCCCTCTTAAGAAGACTGTTTGGTTTGGGAAGATTGGTAAGTTGGCTCCTAGATTTATTGGGCTTTTAGTATCATCGAGAAGATAAGATCTTTGGTTTATCGAGTGGATCTCCAAGAGCGTCTATCGGGAATCCATAATGTTTTTCATATATCTCATCTAAGGAAATGCCTTCACGATTCTACTATTAGACTCGAGCTTGATGAAATTAGGGACATAGAGAAACTCGAGTTGAAGTCCAGGGTACCCCGTTCAATTGTAAGGATTGTAGAGCACATAATCAAGAGACTCCGCAACAAAACCATTCGCCACGTCTGAGTACAATGGGGAAATGACCCTGCGGAAAGCACATGGGAGACCGAGGATAAGATAAGACGGACTCACCCATAGCTTTTCACAGGTAGATTTTTCCTCAAAATATCGTTATGGATGCATCATGATTGCTAGATTGGATTTTAGGAAATGGATGCAACACCATCGTACCAAGCACTCACATAGAAATATATGCATATTTAGGTTGGTTGCATACATATTGCATCACTTATTACAGCTACATGCTAGGATAGAGCTCACATTAGTGAGTCTGCAGTTTATAATCACCATGAGTCATGAATACTTATGGATGAATTGTAAATAACATGGGTGTACAACATGGATTTTTGCGAGTGAGTTGTATTTTTCACCCCTTAAATAGATTTTGGGACGAAATCTATTTTAAGGCGGGGGAGGAATGTAACACCCCGTAAGATTCATAAGTATTAATAATAGTAATCAAATAATTAAAAATAAGCAATTAAATGATATAGCTGGAAAATGAAATTTTGCAGCTTTAGGAATTTGGCTACGAAATCCTTTTATTGGGATTCGTGGTGAAACTCTACATCGTTTTCATATATAATATGCTGAAAACAGTCAATGTATGAAGAAGTCACAAATAAATGAATTTGGACAGTGAACGGGGAATATATATATATATATATATATATAATTATATGAATATTTTATATATTGTCCAAATTATAAATTATAAATAAAGAGGGAAATTCAAATTTTGAATTAGAGATTAGAAATAGGGGACAACGTATATTGCATATTTGGAATAATATAAAGAGATTAAGGAACATTTTAAATAAAACAAACAGCTCAGTAATGCAACCTTGTTGGGCGTTCCAGCCCCGAAGGGGTCGACCGCTCGACGACTGGAGAACCCAATAAAGCTAGCTGGTTAGGGTTATTCTTAGAGGATGTATATAAATCAAAGGCTTGGATTAATTCTAATTATTCAAACGGTCTATTCTCACATGGGCAGCTATATATACCCCTCCTATAACTCTATGAAGTCCCTAATCATTCTCCATCTTTGCCTCCATGAAACTTCTCCACTATTGTTAGATTCCAGAGAAAAATAAAAGAATAGGTTGAGTTTCTTCTAATTCTATAACTCTATTCTAATTATCTACCTATTCTAATTTACATAAGTTTAGAATTCTGGAATTTAGCAAAAACATATATGTATAAAATTCTAATGTATGTCTCTTATATGTATATTGTTAGGAGGATTATTGCAACTCGCTTGAACGTAAAGATTGTTGCAGTTCTTGTAATTTTACCACATATTTGTCTCTGTTCCGCATAGATCAGTGAGTGGAGTATGGTTTACTTAAGGCATATTCATGTTTTTAATAGTTTGTAATATGAATAGATATGCCTAGGGGGATTTGGATATTCGATAATGTAAACATGAAAACCCCTAAATCCTCTGTCTTGCAATTGCATATGAATTGTCATGAATAATTGGGTTTTGTGGATTTTTGGTTTTTGTATTGGATTAAACTTTGAAAAGCAGACAATATTATTACACTAAAAGAATTACAATTGTACAATCATTACAACCATTCAACAAAGAATTACCAAAAAACAACAACTATACAACTCAGCAGATTAGAGGAAAAAAACAATAAAATGAGCAAGACTAAACAAAAAAACTCTAACCACTGCTACAAGAAATTGCAAATTACCACATCACTCGAACCAATATAAGTTGCAATACATCTCAATCCCTTCCATGCTTCGAGTTCTTCAGAATTTTCCTATGAATTATGTCATGAAGCTCATTTGTAGTCAATGAAAATGAATTGAAAACCCTTCTATTTCTATCGACCCAAATTTCATAAATAACAATCTTTAGCGTTCTCAAAAGAATATAACATTTATCAGTTCTCCATCTTGTGGACTTGAAAATGTTGAACCATTTAATCTTACTCACCTTAGATGTCGATGAAATCCCTCATTCAATAACAGCCTGTACCATATCTGATAAACAAAAATACATTAGAAAAACAGATGTATGTTACACTCAGAACTTGATTGGCACAAGACACAATTATCATCCTGAATAATACCCAATTTGTAAAGCTTGTCCTTTGTATTCAAGGCATTCGACATTACCTTCCATAACAGAAAATTAACTTTTGCTGAGCTTTTCATGTTCCATATTCGAAAATACCATGGAAAATATTCTCTATCACCCTGAAGAAGATCATAAACATGTTTAACTAAATGTTTCATACCCTTCCAGACTATCAGTTCATCAGAACATACTTTAAAAGTACCTTCTATCTCCTTCCATAAATTCCTCAAAATAGCAGAACTGCAATATGGCAGATGCAGAACCCTATCCTGAATGTAATCATCAATAAAAGCATTATCTGGAATACCACTGAGTCTTCTAAATCATAACTAACCACATTACTTAAAATCAGACCTCTACAAGACCATGGGGAGTGCTAAAATGAAACTTGCTTTATCTTGTTAACATTGATCTGAATAAATGGTAAATAAACACTCCTCAATTTTAATATCTGTCACCAACTCCAACTACATGATTGAGGTATTGCCATAGTCCAGAAACATTTCTTCCCAAATAAATTGTTTCTAACAAACATAGACCGTAAACTATTACCATCAGTGGTTTGCTTATCAATATATCCTGAAATGGCTGCTTTATTCCAAATTTCCAAGTTTATTATTCCAAGTCCTCCTTTATCTCTTCCATCATATAACTTGCTAAAAGAAATAGGAGTTAGCTTCTTAGCAAAAGGATCCCCATGACATAAGTAACTGTTCATTACACTAGTTACCATATTAACCAATTTCAATGGAAGAATATAATGTCGAGCATAATAGTTAGTCATAGAAATTAAAATTGATTGAAGAATGGTAACCGTGTTAGCTTGATAAACGTTACTAAACGACCATTGCAATAACCTCCCAATGATCTTTTCAAACAAAGGTAAACACTTATCGGTAGTAATTCTAGCACTACATAGTGGGAGACCCAAATAGGTAGAGTTACAAGGTAATTCATTAAAACTAGAAGCTCAAATAATTTCCATTTTCTTATCTAAAGGTAACCCAACAATCTTTATATGAGATTTATTAACATTTATTTGCAAGCCAGTGATCTCATAGAAAGAGTGCAATGTTGACATAATACAATTGATGTTACTCATAGTAGGCTTAGAGAATATAATCAAATCATCAGCAAAAAGCAAATGAGTGATTAAAAGGTTCTTACAACGTGGATAAAGCTCCAAATTCTTGCTCCAGAATTAAAGCATTAAGCAATTCCATCACTATAATAAAGAGGTAAGAAGAAATTGGATGCCTTGCCTAACTCCACAATTACCATTAAAAAAACCATGTTGACATCCATGTCTTGAAACAGAAAATATTGGAGAAGATGTGCATATATAAATCCAAGCTAAAAGAGGCTTTGGGAAGTCCATTCTAGGCATGATAGCAAGTATAGAAGCCCAAGATACCATATTAAATGCCTTCTTGATATCCAGCTTGATCATACATCTAGGAGAAATATACTTCCTGTCATAACCCAACAACAACTCTTGAGTAAGAAGAATATTATCACTTATTGACCCTCCACTTATAAATGCAGATTGATTGTTGGAAATCACAAATGGTAGAACACTTTGAATTCTGTTGGCAACGACCTTTGAAATGATTTTATAAAACACGCTACAACAAGATTTATGCCTGAAATCTGAAATAATTAAAGGATTATCAATTTTCGGAATCAAAGCTATGGAGGTTGTTGCTAAACTCTTAGGCAAATAGTTCATTTTGAAGAAGAATAGAACAACCTCTATAACATCCTTACTAATCACTTGCTAGCTTTTCTATAAAAAGTATGCATTATAATCATCCAGTCCACAACTATTTGCATCTAAATTGAAAACTGCATTTCTAGTTTCTTCCTCAGAGATTAACTCAACTAGTCCATAATAATATTGATCAGGAATAGTTGGAAGAATTAATTGAAACAAAGGTTTGACATTATGTGGACATGAATTGACAGAAGCAAGAGTATACATAAAGTAACTAACAAAGGCTTCATCAATACTACGTTCATTAGTATGAATATTTCCTTCAATATCCTTGATTATGAATAAATCTTCTTTATGCTTCTACAACTTTAAAGGGTTATGAATATACTTGGTATTTCTATCTGCATCCAACTCCTTTATAAGGTATGAACTTTGCTTTGCCATATGCATCTCAAAATCCAGAGTGTATTTCAACTTGTCAATCAGATTCATTTCCTCATTAAGCAACTGCACATCAAAAGGCTTCAGATTCAAAGCATCCTGCACTCTAAATAAATCAGCTCTAACCAATGAAGACTGCTTTGAACCATTCCCAATTTTATATGATGACCAGGTTTTAAGATGTTGATTTAATAACCTCAATTTATTCAATAATTTATCCATCGGATTCCTACCTGAACAGCTGAACCATAACTGCAATAAAATGCTAGAATAATCTTTATGATTAGTCCAAAAATTAAAAAGATTAAATGAGGATTTCCTGTTACCAATTTTTTCATCAATTCCCCAATTTAGAAGTAAAGAACTATGATAAGAGATTGAAGGAGAAAGAACAAGATAAAAGGATTTGGGCCAAGATTGGATAAAAGCTAAATTAACAAAGATGTGATCCAATTACATATAGTGGGATTGCCAGAATGACTCATGTTCGACCAAGTGTAATCAGAGCCAAAATATTTAAGAGGAGAGAGATAGGATTGAAGAAGAGCCTGATTAAGTGGAGCAATGTTTTTAATAGACAAAGCACAACCCCCCTCCCCTCATTTTTAAGATGATGAGGACATACAATTGAAATCTCCTCCAATTAGCCAAGGACTAGAGGAAGAACCAAAAGTATTCAAATTGGAAAGAAAATTCTGCCTTAGAACTACAGAGTTATGAGCATAAACAGATGTCAAATGAAAGAAGGACTTAGATGGCAGATGAAAGCATTTGTAATGAATATATTAATCTGATTAAGATAACTTACACAATGTAAAGACAGTAGGATTCCACAAAGTTAGAAGTCAACCAAAACTTGCATGATCCAAATTATGATCGAACTTCCAATTAGGAGAAATGAAAGAAACATAAAGAGATGTTGACTGCATATCCAGCTTGGTTTCAGATAAACAAACAAATGAATCTTCTGATCCTTAATGAGAGCTTTAATTTCACTGTGCTTAGAGGATAAATTCATTCCTTTAACATTCCAAAATGCTATATTATGCATCATCATTTAAAGAGTGTTGGATCAGTTAGAGGAGTAGGATGCTTCCTTCTGTGTCTTTTAGATTGATACTTTTGATCACTGGTTGGCTAAACCTGACCAAGCTTGAATTCAGCACCTCCATCAAGATCACCTGTCATTTGATTCTTCTTAGCCTTCTTTTCTCTGCCTTTGGCTGATTTTTTTCCTGATTTTAGCTGAGAATTATCATCATGCTCTTCTTCAGTACTAATACTTACTAATTGGATTAAAATGTATTTCATGTAATTCACTTTTATTTACCATTGAGTGCAATATAAAAAGGTTTAGATTTGATTATTTCATGATTTGGTTTGGATCCTAATTTGAATCCAAACACATTCAAAGTTTAAATAGATCAAATGTAAGCATTTTATGTGCCTAAAGCCAAAAGTGGTAAATTAGGTGAAATAGGGATTATAAACATACAAGTATGAGCGTATATAATACTTTATTTTAATCTAATATTGAAATCATTCCAACAAGCCTATGATGCAAGTTGAAATTATTATGTATGTATATTTTCCATTCACTACTATTTGCTATATTATCATTATGCCATCATGCCTATGTTGTGGTGGTAAAAGTATGGAAATCTAACTTGTATGCCTTGAAATGGAAAGATTTACAATTGCCACCTCTTTAGAACGTTTCCCCGTTTATACAAATGTTTACGTTAGTTAGGCGCTATTATTATATTACTTAACGTAATCAACGTACTTACATTGTAATTAGCATAATAAATATGACTAGATTGGAATTCAAATTTTGAATTGTCCCCTTAACAATTATATATTCGTTTGCTTGTGTGTGCATATATAGAATGGCTTAAATATATATAAATAAGTGACGTATGGACACTAGGTTAGTTGCCATTTGTGGTAGAAGCCTGCCCGGAATAGACCGACAAATCCAGCAACCACAAGTAGGCCCAACTAATATGAGATGTCTAGGTGTCATGGGCCATTCATAAACTTAGTACACTAGACACGAGGTTAAACCAACTTGTAGTAGAAGTTTGCTTGGAACTGACCGACATATCCATCATCTACAGATGTACGGTTTAATGTGAGAGGTCTAATTTGTATATATATAAGTCTATTGCATGTGAAAATAAGTAGGTTTACTACACCTTGAGAAGGTCTTATGTGGTTGACTCTCTTTTTATCTAGTTTGGGTCTTAAGTGGTTAGGACTAGGATCCCTCAGAAGGTTTATTCCTTTGAGAGGAACCAAAGTCATGGGACCCACCCTTACTAAATTTGAAGTAGGTCTTTGGGTCTTCCTTCTCTAAAAGTGGTAAGGCATAAAACCGTAACGCAGTAGGATATTTCACGTGGATGTCCACTTCCTCTAGAAGCATGTATGGGCTCAACTAGGGACAGATTGGTAATTGAAGGATACATGGCCATTGCATGCTCACCAACTGTCTAAGGGAAGTCCTAAGATAGATAGGTGCCCTACTGGGTAATATCAGTTAAGTAGTAACATTCGCGATACTACTTCTCATATTACGAATGAGAGAATAGACTTAAGAACGTCAACGTACTAGGATGGGGTCCGAAAGGGCTAGGGGTCCGCTTTAGGGTTATAAGAGATCGTAAGAATACATCTTTAATAGGGACATAGGTGACCAAGAATGCCACCTCGTTGGGTCTTTACCCTAACAACACTAATGGGCGATTCACTTGAATATCCACACCATTGGTTAGATGTTTATGTTTGTGTGAATCTTGTGTTGCGTAGACATACTTTGACATGTGTAACCTGCTAAAAATATAGGGTATGGACATTACGTAACACTATATTTCAGTCACATAGAACTTTATGTTCTGACCCCTCACCTTAACATCCAACATGTCAGTAGATGGGATAAAAGCTGTGGATGTAGTCATGTTTGAAGCCGATGAAGAAGACGAAGTTGTTATGATATTATTAGCAGTTATTGCTTTACTTCTATTGAAATCTTATAAGAATGAACTATTGACGTACCTATTGAACAAATGTAACTATGGTTGTTGTATTTTTGAGATTTTGAAATAATGGTTCATTTTATATGAATATTATATTTTTCTCTTTCAGTTGCGTGAGATTTCCATTTGAAGTTTATGTTTTTATTATCTGTGCAAATGTAATCCTTACAGGAACCAATGACCCGATTCGAATGGCTCTAAGTTTCGATGGGCCTTTTTCGGGTCGAAATTTAGGGCCATTCCTGGCGGGTTATTACATGGGCTGCACCAGGCGGTCGATACCCACCCACGAAGGCAGTCCACCCCTCGATGTCGACAGCTCTAGGGAAAAAACACCCAATGATCCTAGTGGTATGTGTTTTTAATTAATTATATTATTATTTTCTTTATATTACTAATTGCTTTCCTTATGTGATATGTTCTTTGTCCAATGGTTCTTATCTATTAGTCTGAATTTCAAATTCACCTAAGGGAATGTTATTATTATCCAAATTATGTCGTTGTATCCCTTAGATGTTTTTTTTTGAAAACAAAAATGTGTGATCTTCTAAAAAGAAGAGATCACACATATATAACATAAAACAAATAGACTACAATATCCGACTACAGAACAAAAAGGAGACAAAACAAAACAAAACAAGACTGTAAGAATGTAAAGGACAGTAGATAGATGAGCTTCGGAAAAACCACCGCCCATCATACTCCAATATCGAATTCCGGCAAAGCCACCACCCTGTAGTGAAGTATATCTACTCCAATACAATAAACCAGTCTGACCAAACTAAAAACAACAAAAATATAACAGCACAATCCCAAAAACTCTCCGAAACCAAACACAAAAAAAATTCCAAAGCTAATGACAATTTCCAATCCAGACAGCAATCCACAAAGCTCCCCAGCAATAATCAACAACCTGAAACCTGAAAGAAACTAGGCAAACTGTAAGTACCCATCACACACACACACATACATATATAAGTATATGTGTGTGTGTGTGTATATATATATCAATATATATATATATATATATATATATCCATACATATATGCGAAGAAGAAAAAAGAAAAAGAGACAAACAAACAACACCAAAAAAAAAAAACAGAAATTAACAACAAATGGGATATCTATTACCCCTAAAATAACTATTGATTCTAATAAATAATCTCAAGTTAAACCTAACCTTAAGCAAAAAACACCCAAAGCGCGAATCACCAAAAAAGTTAAAGCGCGAGTTGGACATCCAATCCAGACAGTAATTAACCGTCTTAATGATTAAATTATCAACGGACACTGAAATAGAATGAAAAAGCCTATGATTCCTCTACGACCATATAAACCTACATATGATAGTAACCAAAAAATCCAACACATACCTCTGTCTAGAATTATAAACAGATCTACAACTTTCCCAATACTCAACACAGCCACTAAAAGGATTAGAACAATCAAAAGCAAAAATCCTTAAAACCATAATTAAAATAAAATTGGTAAAAAAGCAAGAGAAAAATAAATGATCAACTTCTTCATCCAGAAGACTACAAAAACAACATTTAACATCAAAAATAGTATACTCCTTCTTTAAAAGCTCGACCGTATTAAGCTTCTTATGAATAATGAACCACATAAGAAACTTAGCTTTAGGAGGAGAATTAGAATTCCAAAGAGACATAAAAGGGAGCAAAGAAACACCAGAAAAATTAATAAAATTATACATAGAATTAACAAAGTAAACTGAACTCTTATCCAGACCCCAACTAAAAGAATCACCATTCTCATCCAAATTATACAAAGCTAACTTAACTTTAAGTAAGGCTAATTGCCTTAACAAACCCCATTCTAAAATATTACCAAAGGAAACTCCCACAGGGGATCTAAATCTCTTCTATAAACACCTGCGATTAAGGCATTCTTAAAGCCGCAATTATAAAAAAGCTCACTAAATTCAATTTTAAGCGGCACACGAAAAATCCAAGCATTATGCCAAAAGTAAGAAAGATTACCAGAATGAACAGTCACCTTACAACCTAACTTGAATAAAACATAACAATACAAAACAGACTTCCAAAAATAAGATAATCTATTAATCCAACTAAAATTAGACCCAACAATAAACTCACCCCTAGAATAATAGAATTTGGTAACAATAACCTTCCAAGTAGCCGACACCTCTGGGAACCTAAATCTCCATAACCATGTGTCTACAAGGAAGAATTAAAATTATAAAGATTAATGATCCCCAGACCCCCATCTTTCTTGGGCTTGCAACACGCCTCCCGGTTGACTAAGCATTTAAAACCTCTAAAAATAGAAGCACCACTCCAAAGAAAATTCCGCCTGATTCTGTCAATCTTCTCAATAACCCATTGAGGAAAACGATGAACGACCATCCAATAAGTAGGAATAGCGGATAACACCGAATTAATTAGAACTAATCTACCAGCTCTAGACAGAAATCTGTTATTCCAACTCGATAATCTATTATTGATCTTGTCTATAATAACTAACCAATCATCCTTCTTAAGCTTCAAAGGCCTAATCTTAAAACCCAGATAATCGAAAGGGAATTTCATGACAGAACAATTCAATGTGCTAGCAACCAAAGACTCAACATTGTCAAAATCATTAAGGACCATAACATCACTCTTATCGAAATTGATTCTGAGTCCAGATAACATCTCAAAACGATAAAGAATAAACTTAAGAGCAATAATATGCTTAGCAAATGTGAGGAAAATAATAATGTGTCATCTGCAAATTGAAGAATAGATAATTCATTATTGAATTCCTCATTACCAACACTACCTAAGACACCTAATCTCCCAGCTCTCTTAATAATTCTAGAGAAAACATCGGCTGCTAAATTAAACAGAAAAGGTGATAGGGGGTTACCTTGTCTAAGACCTCTTTTAGATCGGATCTTCTTACCCACAACCCCATTAACAACACTATTAGAACAACAAGATCTAAGCATAAGCATGATCCAATTGATCCATCTAACACTAAAACCCCTAGCAAGACATAACTCGCAAATAAAATGCCAATCAATAGAATCAAACGCCTTCTTAAATCAAGCTTCAATATAGCACAAGACAAATTATTTTTACAGCAGACATTAATATACTCCTGAATAGCTACCACTCCAACCACAATGTTTCTGCTTTTAATAAAGGCAGTTTAGGAACAATCAATAAGATCATTTTAATACTAAGTCTATTCGCCAGGACTTTAGAAATAATCTTGACAGAATTGATTAAGGAAATAGGTCTAAAGTCCTTAAGAGAATTAGCACCCTCTCTCTTGTGAATAAGGATAACATTAGCAAAATTAAAACTAGTTAATATTAAGTCACCACTATAAAAATCATTAAATAAAGAAATAAGATCAAATTTCAAGACCTCCCATAACTGCTTATTAAAAAGAACAAAAAAACCATCAGGCCTTGGAGCTTTATCGCTAGGCATATCACAGATAGCCTTCCAAATCTCCTGTTCAGAGAAAGGCTTGTCTAAATCTACCAACTCAACCTTAGAATCAGATATATATATATATATATATAATTCATTCCATCTAACATAAATCCTATCTTAATCCTAAAGCCAAAAATATGCTGATAATACCTAGTAAAAGCTTCATTTAAATCTCTTTGAGCAGATAATTCCACATCATTAATGAAAATAGAATGGATCAAATTATCACGTCTCCTCTTACTAGCCACACTATGAAAACACTTCGTATTATTATCCCCCTCCTTAATCCATTGGACTCAGGACCTTTTGCTTCCACATGATCTCTTCTTTCTCCAAAATAAGCTTGAGATCATTTCTAAGATTGCAAAGTCTATCCCTCTCACTGGGATTAAGAATCCTGGACTCACTAACCTTGTCTAAATCTATCATCTCACACAAAATCTTATCTTTCCTAATTCTAACACTTCCAAAAAATGAACATGTTCCATCGCTTGAGGAAAAATCTCAACTTACCAAGCTTCGCAACAAAGATCTTCGCAGAATTTCCCTCATACAAATTATTAAAATAAAACAAGGAATTCCACTTAACAGAAACAAGATTAATAAAACTAGAATCCAATAACCACATCTTCTCAAATTTGAAACCGTTACTAATAGAAATATTTGAATCACACAAAAGGATGATGGGACAATGATCAGAATATAAAAAGGCAAGCCCTTAACTCTACAAATAGGAAATCTATCCTCCACCTCAGTACTAATAAAAAATCTATCTAATAAAGCATAAGAAGGACTATCTCTGACATTAGACCACGTAAACAATCTATTGTAAAGAGGAATTTCAATCAAATTTTGATCTAAAATGAAATCATTGAATTCCTCCATATCAGAGAAATCACCTTCCCGAGGTGATCTCTCTCCCAAAAACCTAGTGACATTGAAATCTCCCCCCCACAATCCATTGATTAGGGACAAGATTTTTGAACATTCATCCCATAAAATTCTCCTTTCCATTTTGGTATGGGGACCATACACATTAGAAATACCCAAAACTAAATTATCAATAAGAGAAGCTAAAATGATGTGTAAGGAATATAATCTAGGAGACTCCTGAATGAGTCTAAATTAATTATCCTTCCAACCAATCATAAGTTCCCCGGCACTACTGACGGACGGGAGACAAGCCCAATTACGAAAGTGAGATCCACCTAGCCTCATATAGAAGCAATGATCAGATCCTCAATTTTTGTTTCCTGAAGTAAAGCAATATCAATATGGAAATCTTTAAAAAATGCCCTAACCTTATCGCATTTTTTGGGTTCATTAAGACCCCTAATGTTCCAGTTAACACACCTCATCATCTTAGAGAGTTAACTGTCTCTAGTTCCCTACTCCTAATGTAATCCGCATCTAACTCTATGTCAGTAAAAATGAAAGAAGTGTCATTAGCCAGTTGAAAAAGCTAGCTGGTAGAAAGGCTACCCAAAGCAAACGGTGTATAATCACTACCATAAAAAGAAGTCATACCTGAGCCCAAATTCGAATTGCTACTACTAGCATTCGAACTCGGGAACCTACCATGATTAGAAGAGGAGCTGGCTCTAATCCTCACACTACGACGAACCAATCCAGTATAGGGAATTTCTCTCCTACGACTTCTCCTCCTAGGCGCTGGAGAGGAAACATCACAAACCGGAGAAACCTCTCCACTATCCTCAAGCGAAACGACAAAAGACGGATCACTGAACTGGCATATCGAGTCTAACATCAGCAGAAAAGACCCACTATACAACAGAGAAACATCAGAACAAGGCCTCAAAAACAAAGATGCAATCCTCAACCCCGACATCCTCGATAACAAAGTGCATCCCCTATTGACCAACAAAATCATAAAATTGCAAGAAACCCTAACGTCATCAACAAAATCACTGCTCAAACTAGCATCCAGATAAACACTCTCCTAATAACCAAGCTTCGTCAATCTGCCATCAACAAAACTACCATGACCCCTTCTGATAGTGACCAAAAAATCCCCCCAACTAACCCCTGCACTAAATAAATCACGACTACCGCAAGCATCCTGACTGAACCCAACATTCATAAAGTCCAACACATTAGCAAGATTATTAATTAAAACACAACCAAATCTATTAACCAACCAACCCCTCAAACCAGCAAACACAGCTCTCATACAGGCACCCTCATTAAAAACAACCCCTGAACAAGATTTAATAACGAATCAGCACCACTCCCCTTAACCTTCTGAATATCCTTCAACAAAACCCCATGCGAGGCCAATAACTTCCCCTGCCGTGAACTACAACAAGGAGAAATCTCCCTGATCTTATTACAAAAAACACCATAAACGAAAGGGTCCTTGTTGTGCAGTTCAACCATGAAATCCTCATGTTCGCTACAACGGATTCTCTATCGAATTAGAAAACCGTCGCACGAATTATCGAAATAACCGCAAGTGCACGGCGTACTATTGTAGTACGTAGTGAGTGCGAGTCGATCCACAGGGAAAGAAGTGATTTCAATTTTATTCAATCGAATTAAATCAAACTTTGAATTGTTCTAATAAAAACTATGAAACTAGAAACTAAAGTGAGAGCTAAATATGAAATTAGAGAGTAATTTAGAGGTAAATCCGCTCTCATATTTATGTAAGTTGTCAAACATACAATGTATGATCTCAATAAGTGATATAAATGCAACATTTAAACCACCTATGATTCTCATGAAAATGAAACTAAAGCAAAACTATTCTAAGTATGGTCTATGAACTATTGGCTAGAACTATAGACCATCAAATATTGTTCATACTTTAATTTCAAAATCAATAATCACTTAGCAAATATTGATGTAACTTGTGTTTATATTGAATAAGCATAGATCATTTGCAAATGCAACATGACCTATCAAACCCATTTGAATAAACTTACATCCATATTCACTAACATTAAGCACATATTAAAGATCACAAGTCATACACTTGTTGAACTTACACAAAGTTAGAGAGTATCATTACCCCTAAATCAAGGGATTAGCCACTCATATGTGTTATCATATCAACACATGTAAGTTTCAACATTAGAAAATTAAGCAAAATGAAAGAAAAACTAAGTAGAACAAGAAGAGAATTAAACTAAGTGCATAGAAATAAATCTAAACTATGAACATAAAGTAAATCTAAGCTATGAACATGAAAGTAAAGAGCATAGAAATTAAATTACATTAAAGCAAAGAAGTTACATAAAGAAAATGGCTAAGTAGCCATTAAAATGAAAGAGAGATATGAACTAAACTAAACTACTAAAGGATAAAAGAGAGGATCCAAGAAAGGATGGATAAATGAACATGAAGGGGGTATATATACAAGATCACAAACCCTAAAACCCTAATCACTCATAATGGGAAATCCCCAAAATGGCCCTTCATGAAGCTTCTAATCCTCTCTTAAACACTAATGAGTCATGTAGGATGCATGAGGCCTTTTGTCTCATTCAATTAGTCTTTAATAAGAAGCTTTAAGAGAAAAAGTTTAATTTGAGAGGTGGGGTCCTCCATGATCATATATGAGAATTATTTCCTCTTCATTCCTTTGTATGCATGCATTTGTGCTCCAAATCTTCATGTGTATGCATTATTTGTGCACCAAAATTCCTATTAGAGACAATAACAAAGAACAAGTAAATGCAATCACAAAATAAAACATGCATAAGTGATCAATTTTTCCCAAAATGAGTGATGATTCTGAAAATATTTAAAATATGGTTTGATCGTATAAAACACCCAAAAATGTTCATTTATTTATTTAACAAGAATAAATATGTGAATATAAATGTGCAATTTTACGTGCACATCACCTCACCACACCCAGACTTCCTGAAAAAACCAGTATTGAGGCTAAACTCACTACCAGGCATTCCTGCAACTGTATCCAAATTAGAAGCCTTCGAACATGCCTCTTTTATAGAAAACACACAACAAGGATCCTCCTTCTTTGAAAAAACTCGCTTCGTTCCAACCAAAGTATCGTCTTCTCTACCACAGTACATCTCAACATCCACAAGATTTCCCAAAATCCCAAAGCTGTTAAACAGCCTAATATCATCAGCAACTATCCAAACAAACCCATCATCTACCAAAACATTTGATTTTGTATATCTGGAACAAAATCAGAATGTCTATCCGAAGCAAAACCCTATAAAACCATCTGATCTAAACCAGACATCTTCTTCTTCCCCATAATTACATTCACAGACTCATAGCCCATACTGTCAACAACCTCCATCGCAAAAACTCCTAACATTTATGAATATATGGATCCAGCAACATATCTTCGAAACACTGCATGCCCAAACCCCTCCCAGAAAAACCATCCATAACTCTTCAAAAAAAATCGATCCATAATCAGCCACCTTGCTCATATCAAACTTCCTGCCACAATCCATATCCGACTGAACATCAGTCACTATCGTTTTAGAAAAACCGACTGACCCCCATTAGAAGCAACAATACCCTCTGACTTAACTGCCTGGCATCGACAAAAGCACCATAGTTCACTGCAGAGTTTATAACATCAAAATGAACAAGAATCTCATTCAACAAAATAAATCCCTTCCTCTTTCTCTTTAAAGACGAGTCAGAGAAGATTCGTCTCACTTTCAAGAAATTTATACAAAACGAAACAACATGTTGCTTTCTTACAAGCGGACTTGGTATTGAATAACAATGATCACTCTTACGCCGCAGTAAACCGTCCACCAAACCCTCAATATGCCAACCCATCAGAAGTAACACGTATGCTCCATCGCTCTCTGATTAGAGATCATCAATTCATAAAGACCCAGAAAAGAAAGAATTTTATGGCATAACATCAAGCAGTTGAAGGCAATAAATTGAAAACCGATTTCCCTCTAAAAATCTCTGAGCAACTGCATTTTCGATGACCAAGACCACCACAATTAAAGCAACTAAGCAAATTTCTGCACTCTTTAGCAAAATGGTCTGAATCCCCACATCTGAAGCAACATTTATCCCTGGGATTCTTCCAATTTCTCAAACGATTACGAGGAGAATAAACCATAAAAGGAACAGATTTAGAAATAGGCTGGCAAATCATATCTTCATATGATAGTTAAAAAACTCTCCCCGAATCTGTTAATGGAGAATGAGAAATTGAATTAAAGAATTGAGGATTATTCAATATAGAATCTTGACGAGAAGAAGTAGAAGGAGCCGCCATTTTTTTCTTTTGTATGTTATCGTAGTCTGGAGATTATATCCCTTAGATATATATCAAACTAATATATACACATTTACCATATGATTTCATTATATTATTATTTCTTCATACGCACTCCGTTTTCAACATATCATATACGAAAACGTATCAGAATTTCGTCACGAATCCAAATATAATAGTTTCATGACCAAATTCCTATTTTCCCAAAATTCTCAATTTTCTACCGTTTTATATTTATTGTTTGTTTAGTTCATTAAGTCTCTTAGTCTAATTAGTGTATTTTTACAAGGTTTTACATTCTTCCCCCTTAAAATAGATTTCGTCCTGAATTCTATCTAAAAGGGCAAAAACACAACTCACTCTAAACATCCATGTTATTCTTAATTCATCCAAAAATATCCATGACTTGCAGTGATTATGAACTACATACTTACTAAAGTGAGCTCAATCCTAGCATGTATGTGAAATAAGCGATGTAGTATGTATGCAAAACATCCTAACATGCATATATATTTTATATGAGTAGGTTATGCAACTGCGTTGCATCCATTTCCCTAAAATCCAATCTAGCAAACATAAATGTTACTTAGGTAGAAAATTACTCGAGAAAAGCTCTGGGTGGGTCTGTCTCATCTTATCCTCAGTATCCCAAGTGCTTTCTACAGGGTCGTCTCCCCATTATACTCGGACAAGGCAAATGATCTTATTGCGGAGTCTTCTAATTCTGTGCTCAATAATCTTTGCACTAGCATGGGGAACCCTAGACTCCAACTCAAGATTTCATATGTCCTCAATCTCGTCAAGCTCGAGTGTAAAGCAGAATCATGAAGGCACTTTCTCAGATGAGATACATAAAAAACATTGTGGATTCCCGATAGGCACATTGGGAGATCAGTCGTTAAGCCAAAGATCATATTCTCTCGATAATTTTAAAAAGCCTAATAAATATGAGAGACAACTTCCCAGTCTTCCCAAACTTGACAGTCTTCTTGAGAGGGGAAACCTTTACGAATACCAAGTCTCCTGCACTGAACTCAAGTTCCCTCCTCCTCTTATCTGCATATGATTTCTGATGGTCTTGGGTTTCTTTCATCCTCTTCCTAATCAAAGAAATCTTCTCTATGGAATCACGGACGAATTCTGGTCCGAGTAGAACCTTGTCGGTAGTTTCCCACTAACAAGTTGGCGATTTGCATGGCCGCCCATAAAGCGCTTTAAAAGGGCCTATACCAATCGTCGCTTGAAAGTTGTTGTTATACGCAAACTCCACAAGCGGCAGGTGCTGCTCCCAAACTCCTCCAAGGTCGATAATGCAGGCTCTAAGAAAATCTTCCAGGATTCGATTGATTCTTTCTGTTTGTCCATCGGTCTATGGGTGATAAGTTGTACTTAAGTTGAGCGTCGTCCCTAATTCTGCATGTAAACTTCTCCAAAACTCACTTGTGAATAGGGAGGTCTCGATCACTAACTATACTCAATGGAATGCCATACACTCTAAATATTTCTCTAGCATACAATTGGCCAACAAAGCATAGTCCTATTCTTCTTGACTGGTATAAAGTGAGAACTCTTGGTCAGGCGGTCCACTATAACCCAAATAGCCTCATTTCCTCTCTGACTTCTTGGAAGTCCATCAACAAAATCCATGGAAATATGCACTCATTTCCACGAGGGAACTCCTATAGGTAACAGTAATCCTTTGGGACTTCCTTGCTCAGCTTTAACTTTTTGGCTGTTAGACACTTAGACGCAAACTCAGCTATCTACCTTTTCATCCCTTCCCAGTGGATATTTCTCTTCATATCCTTATACATTTTTATCTCCACTAGGGTGTATGGTCATCCTCGATCTATGGCACTCTCCTATAATCCCCTTTCCCAACTCCTCATCCTTAGGGACACAAAGTCTCCCATTCCTAATCAAGCATCCATCGTCACTAAGCAAATATCCAACTGAATGAGGAAGGGACTCCTTCTTTCCCACTTTCTCCTTCAAGTTTATTATCTCCTCGTCAGAATCTTTCATACTCTGAATCCTTTCCCTTAGAGTGGGTCTAACTAGCATAACTCCAAGAAAATTACTAGAAGGTACTGGTGGCGGTTGCAAGTTAAAGTTGGAGAGAAACTCCCACTGTTTTCATTCCAAAATTTCATTCAAAGATGCACTCTTTCTACTCAATGCATCAGCCGACGTTCCCTTTCCCTGGGGTATACTGGATTATAAATCAAAATAGGCAGTGAATTCCATCTATCTTTATTGTCTTAAATTCAAATCGCATTGAGAGGATAAATACTTTAGGCATTTATGGTCAGTGAAAAAATCAGATTTCTCCCCTAAAAGATAGTGCCTCCACATCTTTAAGGAAAAACTACCGCAGCCAACTCCAGGTCATGAACTAGATATCTTTTTTAGTAGTCTTTGAGTTGTCTACTAGCATAAGCAACTACCCTTCCTTCTTGCATGAAAACGGCTCATAAACCGGTTCCACATGCGACAGTGTAAACCATAAACATTCTTGAACCATTGGGTATAATGAAAATTGGAACGCTAGTTAGTGCTTCCTTTAATTTCCTAAAAACCACATCGCACTTATCACTTTAATAAAATGCCAAGTTTTTCTTTGTTAGTTGAGTTAAAGGGGTAGCAATCTTTGCAAAATCCCTAGCGAACTTTCGGTAATACCCTGCTAACCCAAGGAAGCTTCTTACCTCCGTAGCGTTTTGAGATACTTTCCATTCCTTAATTGCCTCGATATTCATGGGGTTAACTGCCAAACCTTTTTCTAACACAAAATTCCCCCAAAATCTAACTTCTTTTCTCCAGAAATGACACTTTGAAAACTTGGCTTTCAACTTGTTCTCTATCAGTATTCCTAGGACCTGTCTTATGTGACTTTCATTCTCTTTATGGTCCTTGGAAAATATAAGGACATCATCTACAAAAACCACAATGATCTTTTTCAGAATACCCCTAAACACTCAACTCATAAGGTCAACAAAGAAGGCGAGTCCATTCGTTAGTCCAATGGGCATAAATTCCCACTAGAATAATCCATCTGGCTTCCTAAATGCAGTTTTTTCCTTACTATCTTCTGAAATTCTCAATTGGTGAAATCTAATTGCAAGGTATAACTGGGAAAATACTCGGGCTCCTCCCAAGTGGTCAAACAAATCATCAATTATAGATAAGGGGTACCTATTCTTCTTAGTTAGTTTATTTAACTCTTTAAAATCCGCACAAAGTCTTAGGGATCCATCTGCTTTGGTGGAAAATACAACAGGTGCAACCCACTTAAATGTACTTTGTTGAATGAAGCCTTTATGTAGCAACTCCAAAATCTGTTTATCCAACTCTCTCCTTTCTTTAGGCGCCACACGCCTTAAGGGTAAAGCTACTGGTCTAGCTTCCTTATCTAGGTCAATTCAAAAAAAAACTCCATATAGGGTGGAAGCTCCGTTACATCCTCAAAGACATCCAAGAACTCATATACTATAGGGATCGAAGATGGTCCTTCCGAACTATGAGACAAGGCACACAATAGGGCCTTATCCTTGTTTCTAATATCACAAGGGATTCTCATACTACGTCCTCCTCGGTTCCTAAGATGAACAAATTTTTGTTGCAATCTAGGATGGCTCCATAAAATGATAGCCAATCCATACCTAGAATAAGGTCATACCCCGTAATATCCAATGCATACGCATTGCAAAGGAACTAGACATCGTCAATATCCAATACTAGGTCTCTACATATCAACTCAAGATACTTAGCTCCTCCGATAGAGTTGGCTACCTTTATCGGATTACTAGTGATGGATAAGGAAAGGTTCAAAGAATCAACCAATATCTTTAAAAAAAAGAATGCGTCGCTTTAAAGTCAAAAAAGGTATATACGAAAACCCCTAAAGCATAAGTTCTACCTTTAAGTGTGGGTTGGCCTTGATCTTTCGGGGATCGGCTCTGTATCGATGCCGCTTCCAATGCATAATTCTGTCTGTTCAAAGTTACTCTAGGCTTTGGGCAATCCCTAGAAAAGTGTCCTTCTTCATAGCAATTGAAACACCTCCCTATAAACTCATTCTTTGCTAAAGCAGTTCATCAGTCCTTGGCTTTATGGCCCTTACGATTGCACTTTGTACAAGTCTTAGATTCTTTCTTGAATTTGCCCCTGTTCTTCTTGTTATTCCACCTTTCTTTCTTCTTATTCTTATTAGAACTAGAATCACCTTCTCTCTTCTCACCACACTTGTTCTCATTAGATCCTTCAGTCGGGCACAAGATGGAAGTCTCCACTAATGTCTCGAACGTTGCTACCAATGTTGCTTGGGCTAGCAAAGTCAATTTTAATGGGGAATTCAACCCCTTGACATATCTTAAAGGCTTGTTTATTGGGGTATCCACCAAAGCACTACCAAACTTATAAACTCGATGAATTTAGCTACGTACTCCTGCAGACTCGGATTTCCTTGTTTGAGATGGATAAACTTCTCTAATTGGATTGAATCTCAGCATTTGGTAGAAATTTTGCCTCAAATAAAATCTTGAATTCAGCCACATAAATACTCATCCCACATTCTCTTTAGATACTAGGTTCCACCCTTCAAGGGCTTGTCCCTTTAAGTGCCAGGCTGCAACTCTCCTCTTAACCTCATCTGACCATCCTGTGGCCTCAAAAATCCTTTCGCATTCAATTATCCGAGATTGAGCCCCAACAAAACCATATGTCCCTAAGAATGGTTTTCCGCTAAGGTTCGAGAGATCTTTACAGAGTCAAGGAAAATCGAAAGGTACCTCGATGGCATGGGATGCAGGTTCAGTTGGGGAAGGATGGGCGATAGGGACTTGTTCCAAAGTACGGAGATACTATTGGAACCATTCTGGAAAATAACGAGGTTTTGCCTAGTTTCCCTGACCGAAAGGATTATTAGCTATTCTAAAATCTGAAAAAGAAAGGAAGAATCCTTCAACAGATACTCCTGAGATAGTATTTAAGCCGAAAAGCGAAGAAAAAGATGAAGCTGCCTAGTATAGTTGCGTATGCTCATTGGGGTAAGCATATATATATATATATAGTTTGAAAACCTTTTTCAAAATACAAATACGCCTCTCATATGTATATTTTTCCTATAATTGGGTAACCTCTCTTTGATACCAAATGTAACAATCCGCACGGAGTGGGCCTAAGTTTCGACCCAAAAAAGGCCCATCGAAACTTATAGCCACTCTAAATAGGTCATTGGTTCCTGTAAGGAATTACATTTGCATAGTATAACAGAATAATATAACGAGATGGAATCTCACACAACGAAACGAGAAAATATAGTAATCAAAATAAGATGAACCATTTATTCAAAAACCACATGTTCAATACATAAGATACCAAATCAGCATGTTTATAACGGTACATCATTATTATTCACCATCAAGGGCTTCTAATTATAAAAGAGAAATAACAACTAATAGTATAATAATAGCCTCATTGCCTTCTTCAGGCTTCGTCATCGTCTCGTCCACCATGCCTACACCCCACCTACTAACTTGTTGGATATGTCAAGGAGAGGGTCAGAATATAAAATCCCGGTGACTGTAAATAATATGTTTTTAAGGACTATACTCTATATTTGGTAGGTAATATATTTTAAAGTATGTCTATGAAATGCACAAGAACACACAAAAGGGTATATTTTAATTAATGAGGTGGATATCTAAGTTAATCACTTACAACCTTCAGTAATGCATTTAGGGTGGATCAACGATCACTTAAGACCCAACGAGGTGGACATTCTCGGTCACTTAAGTCCCATTCTAGAATATTTATTAATGGTGGATTCTTATGATCTCTTATGAACCTAACGCGGAACCTAGCCACTTAAGACTTTGTCCTAGCACATCAAATTCCTAATTAGATATATATTCTTACAAGTAATATGAGAAGTAGTATCTCGCCGCTTAGTACCAGTTTAGGGTAGGCCCGCATATAACATTTAAAACCCCTTTGGCGGATGCCTCATGTTACTACTTAACTGATATTACGTTATTAGACCTATGTCGCTTAATACTTCCCTTAGACAGTTGGTTAATTAAATTGCATGCTACGTTCCACGTATACCAAACCCATCCCTAGGTTGGCCTTCACAAAGTTCTTAGAGGAAGTGGACATTCCAGTAAACTACCCTACTCCGTTATCGCCATAACTAAACCATTTTAGAGAAGGAGGACTCATAGATCACTTCAAATCTAATAAGGGAGGGTCCCATGACTTTGGCCTAAATCCAAGGAATAAACCTTCAGAACATGCTTAGTCCTAACCATTTGAGACCCAAACTAAATAAGAAGAAAGTCATCTACTTAAAACCTTCTCAAGGCGGGTACTAAGCCTACCTATTTACACACATAATAGGTATATATATGTATATACACAAGACCTCTCACATAAAACCAACTACTTGTATATGTTGGATATGTCGGGCGGTTCCGGGCAGACTTCTACTACAGGCGGGCTTAACCTTGTGTCATAGTGCACTAAGTTTAATGGCCCATGGCACCCAGACCTCTCACATTAGCCAAACTCACTTGTGGTTGCTGGATTTGTTGGTTGGTTCTGGGCAGACTTCTACCATAAATGACGATTAACCTCGTGTCTGTGTGTCGTTATTTAATATATAAATATGCCATTTATGCGCACACACAATCAACAATTCATATGGGACATTTAACAAATTTCTAACGTATTTATTACGTCATTATTACATTTGATTACATTGATTACGCTATTAAGTATATAATTTAAACATATTATAAACGCTAATTTCCGTTCAAATTAAAAAACGTTTTATAGTGGAATTTTGTCAATCTTGTTCACATAAATGTATACAAGCCTAATTCCCATATTGAACTACTCAATTCATGGAATAATTAATAACAAGCAGCAATTGGGAAAAATATCAACATATTGTATCCTAGGCATATTAGAATTATTTAGATAGTGTAAGAGAAGCAACGTGTTAAGTACACATACATATTTAACATATATATACACGTAAATACATACACACACACACACACATATATATATATATATATGCATATATATAATTTTAAAAAATATATATACATATATATACCTAAACTTCTATTTTAATCAAATTCACCTTTTTTCTACGTTGCACATAAAAAGGTTATTATTTGATTATTTCAAATCTGAATATGTTTAAATTCTCCATTTAGGAATGGAGATCTAAACCTATCCAAATAGTGAAACCAAACAAAAACTTAACCCTCTTATATGAAAAACCATTTTAAATTAAGAATGGAAAATCCAATTAAACAAAAGAAAAATCACCATTTTTTCCGCAAACATAACCCAAATAATTCACAAACCCAAATTATTAATTGACAACTTTGCAATAAATAAAAATAGGAGATTTTTAGGGGTTTGTATTTTGATGTTGTCGTGAAAACTCAAACCTCCTTAGGCATACAAATCAATATGAAATCTACAAAACATAGAATTTAGTTTTAACAAGTATTATTTCCACTCACAGTGATTTAGGTAAAGGAAATAACACTTATTGGATGTTGTAAACATCGTTCTTCAATTCTATTGAAAATCTATAAAAGAGAATCTTATAAATTTGAATATCATATATAAATTATAGAAATTCCAAAATAAAATCTAAATAGAAATAGATTAGGGATAGAAGAAGGAACCTATTTCAACCTAATTTATGGAATATCATCACCAGAATGGGGGAACATAGAATGAGAGGGTTTAGGGAATTGTTAGGTGAAGGAGGTGGTATTTATAAGAGTGTAAATGAATGACAACCATTAGATTAATATAGATTAATCGTAGCTGTCCATTTTCAATAAAAACTAGCCTAAACACCAATATAAAGCACTCCCACTAGACCTAGGTTGCACCAGGCAATCGACACCCACCCACCCACGAAGGGCGATCGACCCCTGGGTGTCGACAGCACTAGGGAGAAAACACCTAATGAGCCCAATGGCGTGTGCTTTTAATTAATTATATTATTAATTTCCTTATATTACTAATTTCTTTCCTTATGTGATATATTCTTTATCCCCAGTTCTTAACTATTAGTTTGAATTTCAAATTCACCTAGGGGAATGTTATTATTATCCATATTATGTCGTTGTATCCCTTAGATATATATATACACACACAAACAATATTAATTCAGACATATATATATATATATACACACACACATATTTACCATACGATTTCATTAAATTATTATTTCTTCATACAGACTCCGTTTTCAACATATCATATATGAATACGTATAAGAATTTCGTTTCGAATCCAAGTATAATAGTTTCGTGACCAAATTCCTATTTATCCAAAATTCTCATTTTCCACCATTTTATATTTATTGTTTGTATAATTCATTAAGTCTCCTAGTCCAATTAGTATATTTTGACGAGGTGTTGCATAGTCAATACTATTCTGATTCCCACAAAAACAACAATTAAAGTAATTAAATCTACGTGGCAATTCTTCCGATCAGAAAAATTTATAAAAGCCTAATTTAGTCATTACAAAATATTTGAAAATTTACATCAAACTATTTTTTTCAAATTCCTTTGAAATCACTTTTTCAAATTTACCGGGATTTAAGTTCTGATCGAGCAATATTTTTTTTATAAATCGTAGTCTATAAAAGCACACTATCAACCAACCAAAAAAGCAATCAAATTCCAAAATTGAAATAAACCAACACTACTGTCCAACAGATTCCATAAAGGAAATCGAACACTTGACATTATTTAAAATGTCAAACAATATCATCCAAATATTGGATGAGTCACAAACTACTAATTTAATTATATTTAAGTTCATATGATATATATAAATCATTCGTACGCTAAATTATTGCTTGAACACATAGACTTCACCTCAAAAACAGTAACATTCATTCGACCTTCCAAGTGCAGACTCCGGTTGGGTTTGTCGATTAGAACATTTGTAATCCTTAGATGTTCCTCAATGCTGATATAAAATTTCCGTATTATCTCAAGAATCCCAATCAAGTGTTCTCTATCAAACTCAAGTGAAAAATTCTTTTTCTGATTGATACAAATTTCCATGAAGTTACGTATCCAGATTCTAGACTATACACCTTGCGTACCTAACAACCTACGTATATCCTACTCTTACTCACAACCAACGCCTAATTACCATCAAGAATATTCTTTGATTTTAATTTAAAACAAATTAAGGTTTATTCAACTAGTCGGGATTAACACCTTAGCGAAGTAATCATTTATTAATATCCCATTCCCAACCTACACAACCCATGGAGTAAACTGGTGGTACTCCATATCTAACACCCAATGTGTTACGGTAACCTTAATTATCGTTTTATCGATCAAATCTAATTAAAGATTTAACTACCACTTGGAGTAAAACTAGTGGTACTCCATTATCGCTCATTTCTTGAATTACGTAAATTTAATTACTTTTATCCTCATTCAATTTAAAGCTTTATTAAAACTATATTTAGTTTTAATCTTCAAGAATCATTATTTAATGATTATTTAACTTTCAAGAAATAATCTTGCCTTTAACTAGGTTAAAGAACAAATATCGCTTAAAAACATCGTTCACAATAAACCCAAAATCGTATTTCAATTTATTATGTTAAATTGAAACTTCTCTTTAGAATATTTCACTAAATCTTAGTTAAAAGATTTATGAATTACCAATCTAAATTTCACTGTCAATCGGGTTTAAAGAATTAATGTCATTTAAAAACATTGTTCGCAATCAACCCAAAAGTTAGTTTCACTTAATTTCAATTATGTTTAATAATTGGAAATTTTATTTAAATCTTAGTTAAAATATTTGTTCTTCCCCAAATGGGTTTAAGAACAGTGTTATTTAGGACACTATTCATGACAAACCCAAATTTTAATCTGATATTAAATATCATGCTTTGAATAGAAATTATATCGATTTATGTTCAATATCAAATTCTGAAAATTAACATATATCAAATTGGGAATAACGATATTAATATCTTTCAAATTCCCACAATAATATCCGTATAATCACAAAATCCAATACTGAAATAATCCGAAGATTATTTCCATTCAAATCCATTCCAATATATGTATTGGAAAATCTTGGTTTTATTAAAAACCACTTTAATCCTTTTATTTATTTTAATTAATTTATTAAAATAAATAAATCACCCATTCTTTTACATTGAAATGTATATTTACATTAAAATGAATCTTTTTCATTCTTTTGAAACAAATTAACTATAAAAAAGGTATTCTTTCTAATGTAATCAATCTTAAATAAAAATGAAATCTTTTTAATGTAATCTTTTTAGTTCAACCTTTATTACATTGAAAAATGTAATATTTTCATTTAAATCTTTATTACATTGAAAAATGTAATATTTTCATTTCAAACTTTATTTTCAATTCAATCTTTATTCTAAAATGTTTATAAATTTGTTTATAAAACGATTCCAACTTTTATTTCAATTTTAAATCCAAATTGAATATTCTATCTATTATCATATTAAAATAATATTATTTCCAAAATATTTATTTTGGAATTAGCTCTTTAAAACAGATTAAAAAGCCCAATTCATTATCTTATTCATTTATATTTTATACTGGGCCAGACCTCCCACATTAAGCCTACGACATGTGGATGCTGGATATGCCGGTTGGTTCCGGGAAGACTTATCCCACAAGTTGGGCTTAACCTCGTGTCATGGCCCATTTCGTATTTGCGCACTTGGACCCCTCACATTAGACCCAACATTTGTGATTGCTGGATATGCCGGTTGGGTCCGGGCAGACTTCCACCGCAAATGTAGCCTAACCTCGTGTGTAATACAATTATAATTCCTGATTATAATTAATTTACTGAAAATGTTATTTTAAATATTCTTTATATTAAAATAACTTAATTTTGAAATACCCTTTATTTCAAAATATACTTATATTAAAATGTTTCCCTATTAAAAATGATCTTTATTTTACATCGTCGTTTCTTTTATAAAATCTTTTGTTTTCAAATATTCTAACTTACCATTCAATTATTAATAAAAATTGAACTTTTCATATTATTATTATAATATAATAATAACCTTTTCAAAGCGTTTCATCTTGAAATCAAATCTTCTAATTTCAACACATTGACAATAAAGTGTGATCTCTTTTAAATCTAATTCTTTATTGTCTTTTTAACAATAAAAGTATAATCTCTTCAATTAAAACTTTTGATTGTAACTTTTTGACAATACAACAATAATCTTTTTAATTTAAAACATCAAAACCATAATTTAATTCTTTTAACGGAACATTGTATTAAAATATTCTTTTAATTCTAAAATTGGAATGAGACTAAACCATCACCATATAATTTTAATTATGTGGATTTCAAACATCGCATTAATTCCATAATAACGATAAAACATTCAACAACTAATCACAAGGGCGATGTGTAGTCAAAATATCAACCCAAGACCCGTGTGGGGTTTCAACCAACACAAATTCAAATAATATATCATTAATTGTGCTCTTGGACGATGTATGAAAAATTATCATCCAATCAACATAAACAAGTCAGGCAACTTGTTAATGGCAGTGTAAACATATTTCTAAATATCATAAATGACATAACATTATTTAACATGTTCACATATTTCAAATTTTCAAACAATTCACACAATCATCCCAATCAACATTTATCCAACAACAACAATTCTAACACAGATAATTAACTTACATTTGAATATAAAAATTAATAACTGTTCAAAAATTTAGTGAGAAAGAGTTCTCACCTTTGTCGGGCTTTAATTGACAGTTCAGGCCCAATTTTGGCCCAAAATCCAACATGCCCTAAAGTTGACAAAATTGATGTCTACGCGAAGCTCTCAATGCCACGATCGCAGCAAATCCTGTTTCGTGCGATTTCGAGTTCGTATCAAAAAGATATGAATTTTCGAAGTTTGTAAAAATTAATTAATTAATTAAAATTACCGAAAATACCAAAAAATCAACTTGCTCATAATTGAACGTAGTTAGTATCATTGCGAAGATCTCGTCGCCACGATCGCAGCAGATCTAAAATCGTCAGTTTCTGAATTCGTATGAGAGAGATATGCAATTTCAAAGTTTGAATTACAAAGTTACCCCAAATCTCGGTCAAACAGCCCCTCGCCACCTTTGACCGCACTTTTCTCATTCCTCCGACCTCCTATTGACCTGAAACCACCGCCATCCTCTTCGTCTTTGAGAGGCGCACCCATGCTCCAAGCCGTCGCTGCCGTTGATGCTCTGATCACCGGAGTTTCGCCAGAAAGCGAAATTCATCTCGTGGGCCCCACAAGCCGCTACCCTCCACCAAAAAATCTAAAAAAACTGCAGTAGCTAGATCTCGTGAAGACGAAGAACTTTCACTAAGTTGCCATCACCTGATTCTTCCCCGATTGATGGGAAAAAAATCGTTTTCTTTTCTGTTCTCAGTTTTTTGCCGTTTTGCTTCAGTTCGGTTTTCTCGATTTCTGTTCCATTCCTTCGACTTTCAGACGAAATAACCAATGGCAAAGTTGTTCGTTTATGTCTTTGCTACATTTTCTCCAACTGGGCTATCGCCTAATTCTCGACGGTTTGTGAGTTATACCCCAAAACCCGAAATCAGTTTTCTGTCTTTCAAGCTAGATCCCAGCGAATCCGTACGACGATAGGTCTTGAATTTTTGGTGGAAGATAGAGGATAAGAAGATGAACAAAACCCAGCAAGGGTTTGGTTTAATTCTATTATGATTTGGAGATATAAATTGTTGAAGATTCGGGGTGTTTTGTGTAAAGAAATTTTAGTGGAGAAAGGAGTCGCCATTGAAGAAATGAAGATGAAGGATTAGGTTTAGGTTTGGAAAAGGGTTATGGGCTGTTAATGATATATTATATAGGCATAGGAAAATTTTAATTAAGTCCTTATTTAATTTAACCCCTTTTTATTAATAACCTTGTTGTTATTAATGTCTTCAAATTTTAGTCCGTTATAATGTTTTAAAGACCGTACGAATGCATACATTATCCAAATTTGCTGAAAATTGGAACATAACTATTTCTCGATGGTACGAATCTAAAGAAACTGGTTTCGTTAAATTCCGAGTCCGTATGAATTATTCATGAATTCTTAAAAGTTTGAAAATTGATCGTTTTCACTAAAAAAAATTAATAACGCCCACATACTGACTCCAAAAATTACAGAAAAATTATTTCTAGTTTTGTTTTGACGATACGGTCCCAACAAAACTAATTTCGTCGAATTTGAAGACCGTTTGAAAAATGGCTATTTTTAAGGCGTAAATAAATTATATTAAAAATACATATATAAATAAATAAATTCTGAATCTCGAAATATATCAATGTTTATACTTTTTCAATGCAGAAACGTCATTTTGAACTCAATGGAAGTTGTTTCGAGTCCAAATTCATTCGTATGTAAAAAGTAGCCTTTTGGATTATATATATATATATATATATATATATATTCCCGTATTTTTCTGATATCTTGATTTGGGCATAACTTTTGATTCCCACTATGAAATTTCAAATTTTCGGATTCATTGGAAAGATATTTTTAAATAGATTCTAATATTTTTGGTTTCGCTAAAATCCGATTTATTTCGCATCCTGTACAGTCAGTCAAAGTTAAAATTCAAATTTTAAAACTGTCGCGCTATTTCTAACTCCCTTTATAATTTAAATAAAATTTGTTCGTTTTAACTTCGATTAAAATAAATTTATAGTCGTTATTATATAAAATAAATTATTTTAAATATTAAAAACCCATTAAAATAATTAAAATAAAAATTTTAAATTCGGCCCAAAATTCCGGGTCGTTACAATCTCCCCCACTTAAAATCTTTTCGTCCTCGAAAAGGAACAGAGCTGAAAGTCGTTTAATTAACCAACTCAACTTTCAATTCAGTTCAATATTAAATTTGATTTAACTAAATTTATCATTCTATTATATAGTGGTTAACTTAATTATCATTCCAATATTTTATTGGTTAAACTAATAATCAAACATCACAACCAGCAATCAATTAGGTGATTAACTTTTCAAACATATGTAATTTTTATATATAACCAAAAATCATGTTTTTAGTGCAAATCAGAACATTAGACCCTATCTAGTTTTTGTTCTCACACCAGTCAATGGAAATATATAGATATACCACTTTCGAAACTCGAACATAAACTCTGATGATGATGCATCAATCATCAGAATTATCCCCAGGCGACTAGAGTGTGATTCTATATCTACCCAGTATATTAAAACTTCAGATATCCGTTAATTACTCGTATATTCGAAATCTTTATATACTCGATTGTCCAAATTAAAATATAATAATATACTCAAGTACGCATATTAAGATAAAATTTTCTAAACTAAATTTTGTTTTTAATTAAATTTCAAAGAAAATAATACTCTTCACACTCGTTCTAGGATGCTACTGATCCCATCTCTAACGAGTCATTCTTATTGGATATTACTAATCCAATCTCTAATGAATTCTTTCATTCAGTCCTAATGTGTATTGTTCTCGAGCTCTGTAAACCAAAGCTCTGATACCAAATGTGACGACCCAAACTTCCCCGTAAAGGAAAGCCAGATTGCTTTGAGAACAACACACATCAGAACACAAAACAGAAGAACATTTTATTGTTGTTACAACAATTACATCAGAGCACAAGAATTTTCCAGAGTATGAATAATAATATACATTGGAAATACAATAATATCAGAGTTTAAATTACATTTAAATAACAGCGGAAAAATAATACAAAACACAACTGAAAGAAATACACGGATACAGAGCCTTCCGAATATCGCTTCAGCTGTAGACCAGGATCCTGTGAATATAATATATGCGAAACCAAAACTACTAGCTGCCCGTGTAGAAAATATGGGCACCCAGAGTTTAGGTTAAAACATTAAACTCCAGGTCAGTCATGGGACTGGTATAAGAACTCAAAAATAGTTATTAACTTTATTTTAAAGTTGGATAAGTCGAGGGACCACGCCGCTATCGCGGAACGGGTTTCCTCCCAAGAATACCAGTGCATAAAAACAACGCAATGCTTCTAGAAAATGAAACCATTATAAGACTCAAGTCCCTTGCAACGAAAGCCGAAGGATAGAGTTTACCTTATAATGGTCAAAAATGCTTAATACGCGAAATTCATCTTTTACTATAAGTGCACAGTGTAGAAATCAATTTTTGAAAACAAATTTATCAATCTTAGGTGGCATAATATACTATGTAAGCGGCATAATATATTATGTCACCATATAAGTGTACAACTGAAATCGCAAATCTCGTATTGGAAAATTGGATTTCCATCATGATGGCTGCTGATTCGAAAGACAAATCGCGAATGTATCTCCACGACTTACGTCTCGGCAAGAGAAAACACCGTAATACATATACTGCGCACTTTGGACGAGCAGTAATCTGATCTATCTTCATGAGATTCAGCTAAAATGACCTATCCCACTTCTAGAGTGGAGCGACCACCCTAGCCCCATCGGCCGACCCCAAATCCGTATAAAGTATATTGGTCAAACTGAACATTATCAAACAAATCGTTCACTATCATACCGTGGTGTGTGAGGCCCGCGAAGTCACGTTGTATCCAAAGCGGCGCTATATAAAAGCTATGCTTTGGTCTTCATCCACAAGGCTCTTCTTTTCAATAAAAGCCTTGACATATGCATCTTAGCATGCAACATTATCAGACCATACCATATCATTGATTCATTTATCGATATATAACATGGTGTTAAGCAAGAGAATAAATTCTCCGCCACCAAACAGCTATATATTAAATAGAGATCAACAAATACAATATAAAGGAATACAATGTCAGACACAAAATCCATTTATCAGTCCGTTCTGGGTCTGAACGAAACCATGTCCGGTAGATCTCCAAATACGTTTGAATGATCACCAATTTTTCCCTCATTTTGGGTGTATGGTCCAATCAAGATATCAATAATCATCCATTCGATATGGAAATTTCCCGGTCTTCAATAACCGTCTTCATCATCAATCTTCAATCGTCGTATGAATTATTCAGAATGGGTTAAACCCGGTCTTTCTGAATAATTTGTGTAATTTAAAATCATGTGCTTTAAAACACAACCAACGCCTCATTCCCATCAATAATATTCTTTGATTTTAATCTAAATCAAATTAAGGTTTATTCAACTAGTCGGGATTAACACCTTACCGAAGTAATCATTTATTAATATCCCATTCCCAACCTACACAACCCATGGAGTAAACTGGTGGTACTCCATATCTAACACCCAATGTGTTACGGTAAACTTAATTACCGTTTTATCGATCAAATCTAATTAAAGATTTAACTACCGCTTGGAGTAAAACTAGTGGTACTCCATTATCGTCCATTTCTTGAATTAAGTAAATTTAATTACTTTTATCCTCATTCAATCCAATTTATAGCTTTATTAAAACTATATTTAGTTTTAATCTTCAAAGAATCATTATTTAATGATTATTTAACATTCAAGAAATAATCTTGCATTTAACTGGGTTAAAGAACAAATGTCGCTTAAAAACATCGTTCACAATAAACCCAAAATCGTATTTCAATTTAATATGTTAAATTGGAACTTCTCTTTAGAATATTTCACTAAATCTTAGTTAAAAGATTTATGAATTACCAATCTAAACTTCACTGTCAATCGGGTTTAAAGAACTAATGTCATTTAAAAACATTGTTCGCAATCAACCCAAAAGTCAGTTTCACTTAATTTCAATTATGTTTAATAATTGGAAATTTTATTTAAATCTTAGTTAAAAGATTTATTCTTTCCCAAATGGGTTTAAGAACAGTGTTATTTAAGACACTATTCACGACAAACCCAAATTTTAATCTGATATTAAATATCATGCTTTGAATAGAAATTATATCGGTTTATGTTCAATATCAAATTCTGAAAATTAACGTATATCAAATTGGGAATAACGATGTTAATATCTTCCAAATTCCCACAATAATATCCGTATAATCACAAAATCCAATACTGAAATAATCTGAAGATTATTTCCATTCAAATCCATTCCAATATATGTATTGGAAAATCTTGGTTTTATTAAAACCACTTTAATCCTTTTATTTATTTTAATTAATTTAATAAAATAAATAAATCACCCATTCTTTTACATTGAAATGTATGTTTACATTAAAATGAATCTTTTCCATTCTTTTAAAACAAATCAACTATAAAAAAGGTATTCTTTCTAATGTAATCAATCTTAAATAAAAATGAAATCTTTTAATGTAATATTTTTAGTTCAACCTTTATTACAATGAAAAATGTAATATTTTCATTTCAATCTTTATTACATTGGAAAATGTAATATTTTCATTTCAAACTTTATTTTCAATTCAATCTTTATTCTAAAATGTTTATAAATTCGTTTATAAAACGATTCCAACTTTTATTTCAATTTTAAATCCAAATTGAATATTCTATCTATTATCATATTAAAATAATATTATTTCCAAAATATTTATTTTGGAATTAGCTCTTTAAAACATATTAAAAAGCCCAATTCATTATCTTATTCATTTATATTTTATACTGGGCCAGACCTCCCACATTAAGCCTGCGACTTGTGGATGCTGGATATGCCAGTTGGTTCCGAGCAGACTTATCCCACAAGTTGGGCTTAACCTCGTGTCATGGCCCGTTTTGTATTTGCGCACTTGGACCCCTCACATGAGGCCCAACATTTGTGGTTGCTGGATATGCCGGTTGGGTCCGGGCAGACTTCCACCACAAATGTAGCCTAACCTCGTGTCTAAGTACAATTATAATTCCTGATTATAATTAATTTACTGAAAATGTTATTTTAAATTATTCTTTATATTAAATAACTTAATTTTGAAATACCATTTATTTCAAAATATACTTTATATTAAAATGTTTCCCTATTAAAAATGATCTTTATTTTATATCGTCGTTTCTTTTATAAAATCTTTTGTTTTCAAATATTCTAACTTACCATTCAATTATTAATAAAAATTGAACTTTTCATATTATTATAATAATATAATAATAACCTTTTCAAAGCGTTTCATCTTGAAATCAAATCTTCTAATTTCAACACATTGACAATAAAGTGTGATCTCTTTTAAATCTAATTCTTTATTGTCTTTTTAACAATAAAAGTATAATCTCTTCAATTCAAACTTTTGATTGTAACCTTTTGACAATACAACAATAATCTTTTTAATTTAAAACATCAAAACCATAACTTAATTCTTTTAACGGAACATTGTATTAAAATATTCTTTTAATTCTAAAATTGGAATGAGATCAAACCATCACCATATAATTTTAATTATGTGGATTTCAAGCATCGCATTAATTCCATAATAACGATAAAACATTCAACAACAGCCAGAGTGCAATTTAAACTAATCACAAGGGCGATATGTAGTCAAAATATCAACCCAAGACCCGTGTGGGGTTTCAACCAACACAAATTCAAATAATATATCATTAATTGTGCTCTTGGACGATGTGTGAAAAATTATCATCCAGTCAACATAAACAAGTCAGGCAACTTGTTAATGGCAGTGTAAACATATTTCTAAATATCATAAATGACATAACATTATTTAACATGTTCACATATTTCAAATTTTCAAACAATTCACACAATCATCCCAATCACCATTTATCCAACAACAACAATTCCAACATAGATAATTAACTTACTTTTGAATATAAAAATAAATAACTGTTCAAAAATTTAGTGAGAAAGAGTTCTCACCTTTGTCGGGCTTTAATTGACAGTTCAGGCCCAATTTTGGCCCAAAATCCAACATGCTCTAAAGTTGACAAAATTGATGTCTACGCGAAGCTCTCAATGCCACGATCGCAGCAAATCCTGTTTCGTGCGATTTCGAGTTCGTATCAAAAAGATATGAATTTTCGAAGTTTGTAAAAATTAATTAATTAATTAAAATTACCGAAAATACCCAAAAATTCAGCTTGCTCAGAATTGAATGTAGTTAGTGTCATTGCGAAGATCTCATCGCCACGATCGCAGCAGATCTGAAATCGTCAGATTCTGATTCGTATGAGAGATATATGCAATTTCAAAGTTTGAATTACAAAGTTACCCTAAATCTCGGTCAAACAGCCCCTCGTGTAACAACCCGTATTTCGATAACATGTTAAGACGAGAATCAAGGCAGAATTTAATTTTAAATTTTGAATCAAGTAAAACGGGCTATGCCATTGCGTTCGTCTCGGAAAAATACGCGAAATAGAGTCTGAGTTTTCGAGAATCGGAGTCTGTATGACCAAGCTATGGTCCGACGAAGTTTTTAGAAAATTCAAGTTCAAAAACGAGTTCTAATTTCAAGTTTTAGGGCTGGAAGGCCAGGCGGGAAAAATTCCCGCCAGGCACCCCAAGTCGACAGCCCTGTCGACTTGGGAGTCAACATGCTTGACCCAAGTCGACAGCCCTGTCGACTTGGGGGTCGACCTATGGTGGCCGGGCTGTTTTGCCTGGTGCACCTATTCTCTATCTTGGCTAGGTTTTTGGGCCTGGTTTGAAATCTGACGACTCAGGTTGATCTTAGGGTTAATCCTAAGGTCCTAATCACTCCTAATCTCTATAAATAAACCCCTAACCTACCCCTAAACCCTCATTATTCATTCATGTAACTAAACTATGGCAAAATTGCTCCACTCATGGCCTCCACTCAAAATCCTAGCCTCCACTTCATTTCTATGAGAGGTTTCATGATCATGAGAGTGTTAGAGAGTCCCTATGTTAGTATGAGAGCTTCTCAAGTTGATTTCAAGGCAAAAGCTTTGATCTTTGTTCATAAAGATGGGGTTTTTATTGATTTGGAGTGTTCATCTTTGGGGTTTTTGGATGATGGCATGCATAGGCGTTGTCTCAATCTTTAACTTAATCGATTTGTGCCTTCATAGCAATGTAAGCCCTTTCCCTACTCTTAGATACTAACTATGAAGTTAAATGTTCATGTTGCAAGTTTGGGTTTGATCATTGAGAATGATACATGCTATCATGTCATGCAAGTTTATGAAGTCATTATCTTGATCTTATGAGCAAAAAGCTACAACCTTTATGTTGAAATGTTGCATTATGCAACATGAGAACCTTCATAATCCTTATGTCAACTTGCATATGAAGTCATAACCCTTATATGATGATACATGCGAGTTTCTAGTCATCATTCCATGTCTTTTGTCACCATGATTCGTTTATGTGCCAAGTTTGGGTTTATGCATGATTTTGAGGCTTAAGAATGTAACATGCAAGCTAATGAACACATTTGTGCCTCATTTGCCACCATGATTAACTTGTGGCTAAATATCCATTTTTGTCATGCCTTTGCCAAGTCTATTCTTTTAATCCATTACGTTGTTGCGAACGTATATGCGAGTTTAAAAAGCGTTGGGTTATGTTATGGGTAATTTCTAATGACATGAAAATACAACTTGAAAACATGACTTGAAATATAACATGGAAGTTGACATGTAAGTATGCTTGAAACATAAGCTTGGGAATTTACCTATTAAGTTAGGTCTACCCAATTGCTTGAAAGCTTGAATATGAACATGACACTAGACTAAACATGAAAGTGGCCAACTCGAGGTTGGGTTGAGTTTGCAACGTAAAGCTACCCGGAACCGACCGGCCTAACTAGTAGTTGCAAACAATAGGACCCAATGTGAGAAGTTGGTCATGTTGTGCTTGGACCCGAGGTTAGACCAAGTTGTGGTGTAAAGCTACCCGGAACCGACCGGCTTGACTAGTAACCACAACAAAGTCTAATGTGAGAGGTTGAGGTGCATTAAGTAATTAATGCCACATGATAGGGTTAAGTTAATTTGATTAATGACTCTTAACCAAATATGACATGGACAAGTGGGTTAAGTTAATTGATTAGGCTAATGATACTTAACAAGACATGACAAGGTTGGGTAGGTTAAGTAACTTGATTTGCCTAATGACACTTAACCATATTTATACGACTAGTGGACGGGGTTAAGTTAACCAACACTTAACCCAACCAACATGTGAATTTGATACGGTTAATTAAGCTTTCCCAATTACACTTAACCGTATAATACAGTTAGGGGATGGGGTTAAGTTAATCTGGACTTAACCCATCCAATTCGGTGATTTTGAAATGGTTAAGTTAACCAACACTTAATCAATCCAACACGATAACTTGGTAAGGTTAAGTAAGTAAGTTTTCTTAATGACGCTTGACCGAAAAAGACAGTTAATGGATGGGGTTAAGATTAGACTCAACTAGTCTAAACATGGAAATCGGATGGGGTTAAGTTAGCCTAGACTTAATTAGTCCCACTTGGCAGTTCAATGGGGTTAAGTTAAACACTTAACTAATCTAGCATGATGATTTGATGTGGTTAAGTGACCTATACTTAACCAATCTAGCCCGTTAATTTATTGAGGTTAAGTTAACCTATACTTAACCAATACAACGTGAAAACATGATAAGGCTAAGTCACGAATCGCTTGAATACACTTGACCGATTTGACTAAGTAAACTGATAGGGTCAAGTTAATATATACTTAACCAATCTAGAATGATAATTGGACGAGGTTAAGTCGTGAATTGCTTAGTATACTTAACCAACTTGACACATGGTTCGTAGGGTTAAGTCTTGAACTTGGATACTTAGCCAATTTGGAGATGGTTTGTAAACGGGTTAAGTCATGAACTTAAGTGACACTTAATCCATTATGTAAACCCTAGTTCTGAGGATTAGGTGGGTAACCGTGGTTAACAAGGATAACGGGAATAAGGCTAAGTGGTAAACCTTAGTTGAAGAATAACTAAGTAATGATTCTTAGTCAAGGAAATTTAGACCAGTTCATAGATAGATGAGTAACCTGATACGGTAGGTCATCGTGTAAGTATACGAGTAGGAGCAAGTATCTGATTTAGATAAAGGCTCCGGCGAACTGGGTAACGAAGCAGCGGCTTCGGGGAACGTGAGGATATTCTTGGTATCCCTCTGTGAGCTGCCAGGTAATTATACTAGGCTCATGAGAGGTTAAGGTATGCGTTAGAAGAACCAAGAGTATGCCTTGGTTGCTATACGAGCGACCTAAAGACGGGGATGGATAGGGGATAGTCGACGATACACGAGCGTACCCTAGATAGCATTTTCGTCAGGCTACCTACCATCTTTGGTCAAGCGTGTACGTACGGAAAGGCAGAGAACACCCAATAGACCATAATTGCTATCTAATTATGGTTGCGGTAAGGCTAGGATTATGGGTTGGCCAGTAGTGTGTTCTCATACAGGATTTATCCTGTCTTGTCTTTCACTAGTTGAGGGAGGGGTCGCGTGGGACCATAGCCACGTATAGAAAAACAGACCTTAGCATCTGCATCGGCAGATAAATTGAAAGCTCCCGACCGAGTCCTGTATTTCCTGGTCTGCCCTGTGACAGGACTCGGATGGCACGATGTGATACATGTGCATACAGTCATGGAAAAACGATTCACGATGAATGCGTGGGAAAAAGGGCGCGGTTGACAGTTAGCGTAAATCCTAGTGGCCCTGGGTGGTTGAACCAAAACCGAGATACGAAAACGTGCAATGGGTAAGCATAATCCCTAGTAGCCCTAGGTAGCATAAGTCCTAGTTGTACAAACGATAATTCATGTTGGGAGACCCTAGCTAGGTTTAGGGTAACAGTCCAAACCGATCTTAAGGATCACGGAGCTATGTTAAAGTAATATAGAATCTCATGGGAAAGCCCGTATGGTCTACGGCAAGGGACTGAACATTTACATGGAATAAAACATACGAGTTGAGTAACCTATATATGCGACATATTAGGTTGACATGGACCATTACACGACTTTTGAGTAAGGGTCATTCATGATTAACACATGATACGGTGGGGATACTAGTACGGTAGGTGCAGAGCAGATATACAGGATAGATACCATGGGACGTTATACGTGATAGATATCTTGGGGATATTATACTTGATAGAAACCTGACGATGTGATACCTTGTTTTATCTTGACATCGTAATTTATCATGACACCTTAGTTTACCTGAGTTCAGTAGTTCATCCTGTTATTTTGATTTAGCTTATCTATCTTGTTATCATGCTTATGTTCATCTCAGCTTCTCATGTCAGTTAACTTTACTAGTTTTTATACTAATAGTAGATAGGGCTTACTCAGTCTTTTTGACTGACCCGTTTTGTTTCGCCTCTTTTCTTCCGTTTCCCCCCCAGGTTACAGGGAGGAAATACTGTTGTTTAGTCCGGACTTCTTCTGCTTGAAGGTCATCATGGATGGCTTGGGCTTTTCTTGGCTATGGCTACTTTACTGTTTCACTTGGGGAATAATTTTGGAAAAAGTCTTTATGCTTCTTTACTATTGCAAGACAGGTTTTGATGTACTCTGATGTAAAAGGCTTTAGACCTTAATTATCAATGTTTATGAAAGTTCGATTTTTACTTCCGCTATTTTTATATGTTCTGTCTTGTGATATTTCTGTGCATGTCTACCAATAATGCCCCTCCAAAGCTAGTGCATTCCTTTGCGAGTGACCCTAGCGGAGGCGGGGTGTTACATTTGGTATCAGAGCAGAAGGTTACCAGACTGGGCAAAAGTTTTTAAAGACCTTCTGAAAACTATTTGAAAATCGTTTACAAAGAAGCATTTTTCAAGAAAATTTTCTTTTAAAAGAAAAAGGCTATTCCCCAAAGGCCATTAGCACTATCCTTGTTTCCTTAATTGAATCCCTTTTCCTTTCTTTCCTCCATCTGTAGTCACAGTGGTTTTAACTGCGACTAGCCTTTTCTATCTACGAAAGTGCTTTCCATGCGATGGAGGTGGTTCTCGAGAGACCAGTGGCCGCGTTATAAGAAAGGACAGTGAGAAAAAGGATAAAGGATACGAGCTTAAGGATGAGCAACTTGTTGGTATAGCTTAGTCCTCAAAGGAGGGAGAAAGATGAACAATGAAACCCATGACGAGAGAGTACCTTTGGCACGGTAAAACGAGGTGGATAGTTAAGTATCATGGGACGAGGACAAGATCATCGGGAGGGCAATAGTATGCTCTCATCTCTAGAGTACCTCGGAAGGAGGGTAACGATCTTGTTAAAGGTTTAACTCTTCTTCTCCATCATCCCGTTAGGACTTTGGTTTGACCATCGTATCATTTAAGTCTGCCTCGATGGTTGAGTCTCTGCACCTTAAGTACTAGCGTAATAGAGGATCCCAATTTTTGTCTCAAAGTCCTATTGGAGAGTCAGTCCATTTATACATGACTTGTTTGGATTTGAGAATGTCTATGCCAAGTGTTGAGTTTGGAAATAATGCTTATGTTTATAAGCTATGGATGGATTCTAGGGATGAAGTGGTTATCCAGTAAGGGGTGCCACTCTCAGTTTTGATAGGAGGGTAGTTAGACCTTTTGACTAGCCTTGGTAATACCCTCGAAGTATCGTGTAACCTTTTTGAGGTTCGGTCATGACTAGTTACTTAGAATCCCTTGATGCCATTATTGGAAATTTGAAGCCCGATCGAGTGGTGTTCGCCGATAAGACGGGTGGTTTACTTCATTTGTGCATGGATTATAGAGATCACCCTAGTAAGTGCGCATGATAACCTGGTTGACATCTGTTTACTTTCAAGAGAAAGTTCTCCTACGTGGAATACCTTGTGGTACGAGGTCCGAGATTCACTAGTGAATTTTGCAAAGCTTGCATGAGATCATGAGTACGCAGTCATGTTTGCGCCAAGTATTCTAGAAGAAGGATAGGTGCAAAGTGGAACGAGAGGCGATGAAGAAATGAGTTCCAGCGCATGTTATGGAAACAGGAAATAAGAAGCTACGAAATTGCGAAGTTAAAAGACGGTCAAGGCACAATGGAATTGAGCTCAAGGAAATACGACTTTGTTGGCCAAAGACTAGATACGCGCATGATATCTCTTTTTGGGAGTATATCCTTGATTCCTGTTCTCTGTAGAGCTTACTTGCAGGCTATCTTTTGTGGACATCCTCTCGGTCCTATTTTCTGTTACAAACCCCGTAAGGAGTTTGTCTTGTTTATCTTCTCGACCCTGTTTCAGGGAATCCTAGGTAGAACCCTATGGATGTAAACATGTATTTGAAACATGTTATGATTGATATGGTTGCAAGTGGTTGCTCGTGGATGTGCGAATACACATTAGATACTAGCTCGACTCGGTCACATTTCATATTGCATATGCACGAGTATTTATACTTGCTTATGGATGAAATCGAATGTATTCTCATGCAGTTGTTGCATATGAATGAATGATTGTGCACGCATATAGTATCTATATGACTAGGACTATTTGCATACATGTTGGATTCATAGCACTATACATATTTTGCATTAGAAAGATTATTCAGGCCTGATCATTAGCATTAGCTAAGGAACATGTACACACACGTTTTGCATATATTCATACAGCATTAGAAATCATCTAAGGACAATGGTCGCTTGTGGATGATGTTTTGAGTAGATGGATGATGGATGGTAGGATATGTTCTTCCTAACTTGGAGATTTCGGGGACGAAATCCTAAAAGGTGGGGAGAATGTAACAACCCGTATTTCGATAACATGTTAAGACTAGAATCAAGGCAGAATTTAATTTTAAATTCTGAATCAAGTAAAACGGGCTATGCCATTGCGTTCGTCTCGGAAAAATACGCGAAATAGAGTCTGAGTTTTCGAGAATCGGAGTCTGTATGACCAAGCTATGGTCCGACGAAGTTTTCAGAAAATTCAAGTTCAAAAACGAGTTCTAATTTCAAGTTTTAGGGCTGGAAGGCCAGGCGGGAAAAATTCCCGCCAGGCACCCCAAGTCGACAGCCCTGTCGACTTGGGAGTCGACATGCTTGACCCAAGTCGACAGCCCTGTCGACTTGGGGGTCGACCTATGGTGGCCGGGCAGTTTTGCCTGGTGCACCTATTCTCTATCTTGGCTAGGTTTTTGGGCCTGGTTTGAAATCTGACGGCTCAGGTTGATCCTAGGGTTAATCCTAAGGTCCTAATCACTCCTAATCTCTATAAATAAACCCCTAACCTACCCCTAAACCCTCATTATTCATTTATGTAACTAAACTATGGCAAAATTGCTCCACTCATGGCCTCCACTCAAAATCCTAGCCTCCACTTCATTTCTATGAGAGGTTTCATGATCATGAGAGTGTTAGAGAGTCCCTATGTTAGTATGAGAGCTTCTCAAGTTGATTTCAAGGCAAAAGCTTTGATATTTGTTCATAAAGATGGGGTTTTTATTGATTTGGAGTGTTCATCTTTGGGGTTTTTGGATGATGGCATGCATAGGCGTTGTCTCAATCTTTAACTTAATCGATTTGTGCCTTCATAGCAATGTAAGCCCTTTCCCTACTCTTAGATACTAACTATGAAGTTAAATGTTCATGTTGCAAGTTTGGGTTTGATCATTGAGAATGATACATGCTATCATGTCATGCAAGTTTATGAAGTCATTATCTTGATCTTATGAGCAAAAAGCTACAACCTTTATGTTGAAATGTTGCATTATGCAACATGAGAACCTTCATAATCCTTATGTCAACTTGCATATGAAGTCATAACCCTTATATGATGATACATGCGAGTTTCTAGTCATCATTCCATGTCTTTTGTCACCATGATTCGTTTATGTGCCAAGTTTGGGTTTATGCATGATTTTGAGGCTTAACAATGTAACATGCAAGCTAATGAACACATTTGTGCCTCATTTGCCACCATGATTAACTTGTGGCTAAATATCCATTTTTGTCATGCCTTTGCCAAGTCTATTCTTTTAATCCATTACGTTGTTGCGAACGTATATGCGAGTTTAAAAAGCGTTGGGTTATGTTATGGGTAATTTCTAATGACATGAAAATACAACTTGAAAACATGACTTGAAATATAACATGGAAGTTGACATGTAAGTATGCTTGAAACATAAGCTTGGGAATTTACCTATTAAGTTAGGTCTACCCAATTGCTTGAAAGCTTGAATATGAACATGACACTAGACTAAACATGAAAGTGGCCAACTCGAGGTTGGGTTGAGTTTGCAACGTAAAGCTACCCGGAACCGACCGGCCTAACTAGTAGTTGCAAACAATAGGACCCAATGTGAGAAGTTGGTCATGTTGTGCTTGGACCCGAGGTTAGACCAAGTTGTGGTGTAAAGCTACCCGGAACCGACCGGCTTGACTAGTAACCACAACAAAGTCTAATGTGAGAGGTTGAGGTGCATTAAGTAATTAATGCCACATGATAGGGTTAAGTTAATTTGATTAATGACTCTTAACCAAATATGACATGGACAAGTGGGTTAAGTTAATTGATTAGGCTAATGATACTTAACAAGACATGACAAGGTTGGGTAGGTTAAGTAACTTGATTTGCCTAATGACACTTAACCATATTTATACGACTAGTGGACGGGGTTAAGTTAACCAACACTTAACCCAACCAACATGTGAATTTGATACGATTAATTAAGCTTTCCCAATTACACTTAACCGTATAATACAGTTAGGGGATGGGGTTAAGTTAATCTGGACTTAACCCATCCAATTCGGTGATTTTGAAATGGTTAAGTTAACCAACACTTAATCAATCCAACACGATAACTTGGTAAGGTTAAGTAAGTAAGTTTTCTTAATGACGCTTGACCGACAGTTAATGGATGGGGTTAAGATTAGACTCAACTAGTCTAAACATGGAAATCGGATGGGGTTAAGTTAGCCTAGACTTAATTAGTCCCACTTGGCAGTTCAATGGGGTTAAGTTAAACACTTAACTAATCTAGCATGATGATTTGATGTGGTTAAGTGACCTATACTTAACCAATCTAGCCCGTTAATTTATTGAGGTTAAGTTAACCTATACTTAACCAATACAACGTGAAAACATGATAAGGCTAAGTCATGAATCGCTTGAATACACTTGACCGATTTGACTAAGTAAACTGATAGGGTCAAGTTAATATATACTTAACCAATCTAGAATGATAATTGGACAAGGTTAAGTCGTGAATTGCTTAGTATACTTAACCAACTTGACACATGGTTCGTAGGGTTAAGTCTTGAACTTGGATACTTAGCCAATTTTGAGATGGTTTGTAGACGGGTTAAGTCATGAACTTAAGTGACACTTAATCCATTATGTAAACCCTAGTTCTGAGGATTAGGTGGGTAACCGTGGTTAACAAGGATAACGGGAATAAGGCTAAGTGGTAAACCTTAGTTGAAGAATAACTAAGTAATGATTCTTAGTCAAGGAAATTTAGACCAGTTCATAGATAGATGAGTAACCTGATACGGTAGGTCATCGTGTAAGTATACGAGTATGAGCAAGTATCTGATTTAGATAAAGGCTCCGGCGAACTGGGTAACGAAGCAGCGGCTTCGGGGAACGTGAGGATATTCTTGGTATCCCTCTGTGAGCTGCCAGGTAATTATACTAGGCTCATGAGAGGTTAAGGTCTGCGTTAGAAGAACCAAGAGTATGCCTTGGTTGCTATACGAGCGACCTAAAGACGGGGATGGATAGGGGATAGTCGAAGATACACGAGCGTACCCTAGATAGCATTTTCGTCAGGCTACCTACCATCTTTGGTCAAGCGTGTACGTACGGAAAGGCAGAGAACACCCAATAGACCATAATTGCTATCTAATTATGGTTGCGGTAAGGCTAGGATTGTGGGTTGGCCAGTAGTGTGTTCTCATACAGGATTTATCCTGTCTTGTCTTTCACTAGTTGAGGGAGGGGTCGCGTGGGACCATAGCCACGTATAGAAAAACAGACCTTAGCATCTGCATCGGCAGATAAATTGAAAGCTCCCGACCGAGTCCTGTATTTCCTGGTCTGCCCTGTGACAGGATTCGGATGGCACGATGTGATACATGTGCATACAGTCATGGAAAAACGATTCACGATGAATGCGTGGGAAAAAGGGCACGGTTGACGGTTAGCGTAAATCCTAGTGGCCCTGGGTGGTTGAACCAAAACCGAGATACGAAAACGTGCAATGGGTAAGCGTAATCCCTAGTAGCCCTAGGTAGCATAAGTCCTAGTTGTACAAACGATAATTCATGTTGGGAGACCCTAGCTAGGTTTAGGGTAACAGTCCAAACCGATCTTAAGGATCACGGAGCTATGTTAAAGTAATATAGAATCTCATGGGAAAGCCCGTATGGTCTACGGCAAGGGACTAAACATTTACATGGAATAAAACATACGAGTTGAGTAACCTATATATGCGACATATTAGGTTGACATGGACCATTACACGACTTTTGAGTAAGGGTCATTCATGATTAACACATGATACGGTGGGGATACTAGTACGGTAGGTGCAGAGCAGATATACAGGATAGATACCATGGGACGTTATACGTGATAGATATCTTGGGGATACTATACTTGATAGAAACCTGACGATGTGATACCTTGTTTTATCTTGACATCGTAATTTATCATGACACCTTAGTTTACCTGAGTTCAGTAGTTCATCCTGTTATTTTGATTTAGCTTATCTATCTTGTTATCATGCTTATGTTCATCTCAGTTTCTCATGTCAGTTAACTTTACTAGTTTTTATACTAATAGTAGATAGGGCTTACTCAGTCTTTTTGACTGACCCGTTTTGTTTCGCCTCTTTTCTTCCGTTTCCCCCCAGGTTACAGGGAGGAAATACTGTTGTTTAGTCCGGACTTCTTCTGCTTGAAGGTCATCATGGATGGCTTGGGCTTTTCTTGGCTATGGCTACTTTACTGTTTCACTTAGGGAATAATTTTGGAAAAAGTCTTTATGCTTCTTTACTATTGCAAGACAGGTTTTGATGTACTCTGATGTAAAAGGCTTTAGACCTTAATTATCAATGTTTATGAAAGTTCGATTTTTACTTCCGCTATTTTTATATGTTCTGTCTTGTGATATTTCTGTGCATGTTTACCAATAATGCCCCTCTAAAGCTAGTGCATTCCTTTGCGAGTGACCCTAGCGGAGGCGGGGTGTTACACCTCGCCACCTTTGACCGCACTTTTCTCCCTCCTCCGAGCTCCGATTGACCTGAAACCACCGCCATCCTCTTCGTCTTCGAGAGGCGCACCCACGCTCCAAGCCGCCGCCGCCGTTGATGCTCTGATTGTCGGAATTCCGCCAGAAAGCGAAATTCGTCTCGCGGGCCCCACAGGCCACCACCCTCCACCAAAAAATCTGAAAAATAACAGTAGCTAGATCTCTCGAAGACGAAGAACTTTCGCTAAGGTGCCATCACCTGATTCTTCCCCAATCGATGGGAAAAAAATCGTTTTGTTTTCTGTTCTCAGTTTTTTGCTGTTTTGCTTCAGTTCGGTTTTTTTCAATTTCTGTGCCATAACTTCGACTTTCAGATGAAATGAACAAGGCAAAGTTGTTCATTTATGTCTTGGCTACATTTTCTCCAACTGGGCCATCGCCTGATTCTCGACGGTTTTTGAGTTATACCCCAATACCCGAAATCAATTTTTTGTCTTTCAAGCTAGATCCCGGCGAATCCATGCGACGATAGGTCTTGGATTTTTCGTGGAAGATAGAGGATAAGAAGTTGAACAAAACCCAGCAAGGGTTTGGTTTAATTCTGTTCTGATTTGGAGATATAAATTGTTGAAGATTCGGGGTGTTTTGTGTAAAGAAATTTTAGTGGAGAAAGGAGCCGCCACTGAAGAAATGAAGATGAAGGTTTAGGTTTAGGTTTAGAAAAGGGTTATGGGCTGTTAATGATATATTATATAGGCATAGGTAAATTTTAATTAAGTCCTTATTTAATTTAACCCCTTTTTATTAATAACCTTTGTGTTATTAATGTCTTCAAATTTTAGTCCGTTATAATGTTTTAAAGACCGTACGAATGCATACATTATCCAAATTTGCTGAAAATTGGAACATAACTATTTCTCGATGATACGAATCTAAAGAAACTGGATTCGTTAAATTCCGAGTCAGTATGAATTATTCATGAATTCTTAAAAGTTTGAAAATTGACCGTTTTCACTAAAAAAATTAATAACGCCCACGTACTAACTCCAAAAATTACAGAAAAATTATTTCTAGTTTTGTTTTGACGATACAGTCCCAACAAAACTAATTTCGTCGAATTTGAAGACCGTTTGAAAAATAGCTATTTTTAAGGCGTAAATAAATTATATTAAAAATACATATATAAATAAATAAATTCCGAATCTCGAAATATATCAGTGTTTATAAATTTTCAATGCAAAAACATCATTTTGAACTCAATGGAAGTGGTTTCGAGTCCAAATTCATTCGTATGTAAAAAGTAGTGTTTTGGGTCCTATATATATAAATTTTCCCGTATTTTTCTGATATCTTGATTTGGGCATAACTTTTGATTCCCGCTATGAAATTTTAATTTTTCGGATTCATTGGAAAGATATTTTTAAATAGATTCTAACATTTTTGGTTTTGCTAAAATCCGATTTATTTTGCATCCTGTATAGTCAGTCAAAGTTAAAAGTCAAATTTTAAAACTATCGCGCTATTTCTAACTCCTTTTATAATTTAAATAAAATTTATTCTTTTTAACTTCAATTAAAATAAATTTATTGTCGTTATTATATAAAATAAATTATTTTAAATATTAAAAACCCATTAAAATAATTAAAATAAAAATTTTAAATTCGACCCAAAATTCCGGGTCGTTACCATATTTCACTATCAAACTTACCTAATTGCCAATATAGATATAATCAAATTTCATTATGATAAAAGTTCTCTAAATTTCCTTTTCTAAATGTTTAATTAGCCATTTAGGTTTTATTAACTAATCTTATAATATTTGCTGATTTTAGCTTAATATTCATATCGAACACCTTATAGTCAACTACGAAACTTAATTCACAAGGTATACTTCAATTGTTAATAAATGTCCATATATTAATAGAGAATAAATTAATAATCAACACACAAAAGTTAATGCTTCTAAAATATTTGAGCATGACCATTCAAACAATAATGATAATAATTTAATATTATCATTAACAAACAAATATATATAACTATATAATTCAGAAAAATATATAAAATATCTTAGGTAAAATATTTCATTTACCAAATTTTCAAAAATCCATATTGTGTATACTTTCCTTGTTCAAGTGTTTAGAAATCCCTATCGACTCTATGGCGTCCCTCGTCTCGACCAGAATTCATAAACAACTCAATAGACTAATTAACATAATACGTTTTTATAATACTAACAAATACACTCTCATATTTAAGTATACACTCTATAACTTATCTCAACATCTCACTTACCCAATCTTGATGAATTACCCTACCAGAGCCAAGCTTCTCGCCTAACCTTCAGCTCTAATACCAAATGTGATGAACCACCTTCCCGACCATTGAAATTCGACACTAGTTACGACCATTGTACTTTAATGTTGAACATCTAATCATCAAAAACGTGGAATGTTAGGGTAAAATGAAAATGAGAGAACCAAAGAAGCACAGAATCTCACAGCCAAAACAAAAACATAAAAATATAAAACGATAGATGAACTGTCACTCCAAGATACAATGTACATTAGAGTTATAAACAAATCCTATTAGCTGGACAATTATAAAAATTCTAATCTTAAAATGTTGATAGGTAAATTAAAATTCAACAGAAATAAAATACTGCAACCAGCAAACTTTTAACTTTGTTACAAGAGCTCCACATCCAATAGAAGACAACCTGGAAACATGCTCGGTTAAACCCGAGCATTATAATAAAATAATACACGGATCAGTCTGGAATACCGACACGAGAAGATCATGTAAAAGGAAATATACAATAATTTTGTGAGTCCATGCCTGTAACGACCCGGATTTTTCAACCATTTAAATTTAAATATTTAAACTTGTTCTAAATATTATATTTGGAATGTTAAATGATTTTAATATATAATTCGTTTATTAAAAACGACGATTGAATGTTTATATTTATATTTAATTTAAAAAAAACTAGTAATATCGCGGTAGTTCGTAATATTAAGTTTTGAACTTCAATTGAATATACCGAATCAATTCTAAGTCAGAATTATGTGAAACAAGACATGTTAGGATATTATTGATTATAATTTTCTAATGAAAGAGGAAAATCAAAATTTTATCTTATGTATTGTAAGTTATATCCAAATCAAATTTTAAAATAGTCGCTTTGGATATCGTTTATAAACGATAACATTTATTTAATAAATATAAAAGGAATTTCTATCTATTTGGATATCGTTTAACTCAAGAACATAAAAGCCTTTTGCATCAGCTGATGGGAGAAGGTCGGCAAAGCACGTGTAGTTAGTAGGGGTAGCAGAGGTTGTTGCATCGCAGTGGCGGTAGCTGATCTGTGCGTAGGTTTGGTCGGGAAGTGGAAGGTGTTGCGGTTTCTACTAGTGAGGAGTTTCTTTTTGGGTTCGTTCATTGTATAATTGAGGAAGGAGAATGGGTATTGAAAAGGTAACAGATGGGTGGGAAGAAAATGAAACGAAGAACAGGTAGAGAAAGAAAAAAATGAAAGGTAAGTTGGTGTTCGATCAATTACAAGTAAGGAAGGAGTTGGGGAATTATTTGAAATTAGCGGTGATGGGTTGGACGTTGAAAACATGGAACCGCGAGGAGATTAAAACGGGGAAGAAGGAAACGCATTACTGTATATGCGGGTAAGGTGGGCTCTGGGCCTCTATTTCAAAAAAAATGAATATAAAAAGGGCCGACAAGTTGGAAAGAAACCTTGAGCAGCACATCATTTTGTTCGAATGGAAAGAATGGTATATTAAAGCAGGGCGTGGTGGCTCCGAAGAAGAATGGAACTTGGGTTGCTAAGCAGCTTGATAGGAAATCTTGAAATTGGATATTTGGTGTTAGGTAATTGGTCATTTATTAATGAAGCGTTTGTTACTCTTTATGGTTATGTAGTATGATATTGATAAAACAAAACATGTGGGTATAATTTGAAACTCAAATATGCCTAAGTTAGTATTAAATTGTGCCTAAACAAGTTCTAATGTGCCTAATTCTAAGTTAATAACATTAATGAAGATTAGGAAAATAAATTATAATTTATGTATTAGTTGTTTAAATTAAATAAGTAAATACTGTATTAAATTTATACCCTGGTCATACAACAACAGAATTGGATGAAACCAAGAATGTTGGGACCACACCGACAAACGTAACATTTTGGAGCTGGATTGGATGGAATTGGATGCAGCTAGAATTTTAATTAAACGTCAGTTTAATTTAATTAAAACAAAGCGTTTTGACAAAGAATAAAAGCAAGGTGAGTTAAACTCACTCAGTTGTTGCACTTATATCATATATAAGTTAGGTTTAATATTTGTGTGCTATGTTTGCTAATTGTTGGACGATTTAATGTATGTTGATATATATTGAATATTTTTATATAACTGATTTAAATTAAACGTTGGTTTAATTTAATCGAAAACCAATCGTTATTTTTAACTATTATTTCCGAATAAGGTAACTTACCATGTTGGTTATGTTTATAAAAGTATAAACATATTTAAACAAATAATTGGATGCTTCAATCATTGTTGTTTGTAACGACCCGCTTTTTTGCCCGGTTTTCACCGGTAGTTAAACCAACTTAAACCGTTCATAAGGACGGACTATTATGGGTACTTACACATTTGTACTAAACTGAAAGAACTTTTCCATTATCATTACAATAATATTACATCAGAATTTAAAGAGATACATCAGAGTGCATTGATTAGACAGCGGAAAAGATAAAAAACTCAACAGAAGAATATGAATGCTCCAAGATATAATAGCTCCAACTAAAACCAGAATCCGGCTCCAACCAATTCCAAAGCTAAATCTGCAAACCGAACTACTAGGCTGCCCATGTAAAAATTATGGTCCCCCAGAGTTTAGGCGTGGGAACGATAAACTCCAGGTCAGTCATGGGACTGGAGTGAGAACTCAAAACATTTGTTTTAGGGTTTATTTTAAAGTTAGGCAATTCATCGGACCATGCCGCTAATGCAAAACGAGTTTACTCCATGTGAATACCAGTGCAATGAAATACGTAATGACTTTTTGAAAAATGAAGCTATCATAAGCTCATCCCACATCACACAATGTGAGCGCACACCAGATGGCAAGTTTTATCTTTTAATAACAAAAATGCTTTTGATACGTGAAAATCCTCTTTCATATTATTATTAGTGCATGTGTGAAAACCTTTCGAAAGTAAATATATTAAACTAGCCAGCATAATGCCCCATCCCATTATACTAACATAATCCTGCTAGTAACCAACAAACATACAGACAAAACCGTATGGGATTGTAATGGAGATTGGGTTTCCAACATGATGGTTCCTGGTGCGAAAGATCATTTATGGACTCACAAACTTTCTAGCGTGCATCATCCCAGTGCTCGCAGTTAACGTCCATACTCAGACACTGTTATACTAGCCCACCATACATGAATCAGAGTACCAAACAAATAGCATCCCAAACTGGGGACTTCGTAATGCCCTTTCATCACCACATCCTAGTGCACTGAACATACGAAACAATATAAAAATCTGACCACCAGTTTACCATCAGTCCGGGGTGTGAGGTTCGTCGAGGTCATGATATACACAAAGCTACGCTTCAATAAGCCATGCTTTGATCATCCGTAGCTCATCACATAACTTAAGTATTCAACATTGTCCACTCACTACGCATCACTGACATCCATCAATATATAACCTCTAAGTTCATACATATTAGAGAAGGGTATTAGGCTAAGAGAATAAATTCTCCGCTATCAAGCAGATATATATTTAATAGAAATCAGTGCTAAGCTGTCAATTACAATGTCAGACAAACAATCTATACTTGTCCGTTCTGGGTCTGAACGAAACAACAATCCGGAATTCCTTCACATACATTCAGGCTTCTTGCCACTTAACTGATATAAAATCCATCTGCAAATGGGAGATACGCGTTTAAGACATTCAGCAAGTCGTCCTTACGATATGAAAGGTCACGATCATCAATACCATCTTTAATTGCTCCACAACGTCGTAATGTTACTTGGAATGGTTTTCAGACATAATTCTGATCCCTGTCTTTCCAAATAATGAGCACAATTAAAAAACACAATTACGGAACACATACACTTTCAACCAATCTCCTTCCATCTTGGATTTGTTAAATTAAACTTCTTTAAACACATTCTTAAATTATCTTTAACAAAATCCATATTTTAACTTTTTCTCCTTTAAAACACATCCTTTAAATCAAAGATAGCCTAGCCTCAAAACCTCAACTAACTTTTCGTTTGATAACTCGTTATCCAAATCCAGTTTCTTTTGAAAACCCTTAATCCATATTTCAACCATAGTTTCCAATTAAAACAAATTCCTAACATTCAATTCTTTAGTCCTAATTAAAAGATTATACTTCCTTCCCAATTCCTTATTTTTAATTTCCTTAAATCAAAGATTTGATTAAATCCCAAATTAGGATATGAATTTTCACAACTCAATCTCATTGGTTTTCAAGAATGATATTCTTGAAGACACTATTTAAAACATAATTCAAATGATTTGATATTGAACATAAGTTAAATGCAAATTGTATCTACTTATATTCAATATCAATTCTTATAATCAACGAATACTATAGGTGGAATAACGATATAATAATATTATCTTCCAAATTCCTAAAATAGTATACGTTTACACCACAGAATTTCATACCAAATATCCAAAAATTATTTATATCCAACTTATCTCGATCAAATTGGGAAACTCGTATTAGAAATACCGTCAACTTATCCTCAATATTAATCTCCATACAAATCTCACACTATAAGCGGAATAATAGTGAACTACCTTTTAAAGTCCTCAAATAGTAAGAGTCATCATCTATCGAATTAATATCAAACATCCGAAAATTTATCTCCCATATCCAATTATTTAAAACTGAAAAACCCGTTTTAATATTAAATAAATCAATTTAAGTTCCATATAAAATATTTCCAATACTTTTAAACCTTTGAAAATATTCCATAAATAATTTAAAAATTATTACTTATAGATCGGAAAATAGTTTGTGGGTTAAAAACTTCAAAATAGATTGTTTTCAAAGAGAGTGTTACAATAGCGTTTCAAAAGCGTTACAAAACTGTTATATTGCTAAGTTGATCAAAATAACCTTCACATTATCCAAACCTTAAATATTCCAATTCAAAACACTTTTAATTAATTTATAGTGGTTTAATAAAAAAAATCCATATTTTTAAACATTTAAAAATAGTTGTTTACACTTATTTGAAAACTCTTGTTAATAGAAATCAAACATTTTTCGTTTCGTGGAAATCCGATTTAAATTGCAAAAGTTATAAGCGTTTAATGTTTGTAACTAAAATATGCGAATTGTCGTTGCACGACAAGCTCTATTTTGACCGCAATAAAATTATTCTGCGACACTTCAAAATGTTTTAGACAACCATTATATACTTATATAAACCATTTTAATTAATTTAAATTGGCTTTCCAAATTATTTCGGGTTTAAAATTCAATTTTTATTTTTCACTTAATTTTTTTAAAAAAATTGGTTCACTTTATTGCTAAAACCAATAAAAAAACCACCTTTATAAGTCTCGTCAAAACCTTGTAACCCCCAAACCTTAATGGGTGTCTTACAAGGGAAAAAAAGTACTTATCAATTTGGTATACAAGCTGAAAACATGGAAAAAAAACTATCAAAATACGACATAAAACAAAAGAAAAGCATCAACTTCAAAGACCAACTGCTTGACCCATAACAAAGGCCGTCCTATTATTCCTACCGCTTCACAATATTTTGAATTATGCTCCATCATTGACCAATATCATTCAATTCGATGCCCCATCTTTCCAAAAGTTGTTCATTCTCCAGTTACGAGATGACTTATTACTATTATTTCTAACTAAGAAAAAAACCTACTCTCTCAATCTTCATTATAGTTGTTGTTGAATGGGTGCTACGACGTTGAAAAATCCCTATATTCCTTTCTCTCCAATGAAAATAAATCGCAAAAGTGAAAACTCCACAAGCTAAACCCCTCATCTGATCCTTTGATTTAAAGCTGGAGTGAAGAACTCTAGCTTCTTCTTTTAAGTCAGAGAGAATATGAAGGTGTAAAGATAATTTCTGCTTCAGTGATAACCAAATAAAGGATGAATAATCATAGTTGAAGAAAATGTGTTGAATTGATTCTGTATGATTGCCACACAGAGGACATATTGTATTTGTAACACTTCCGAAGTGAGTTATCCAATCCTTGGTGTTCAACCTTCCCAAAATAGCAAGGAATGAGATAAAAGCCATTGTTCTATTTTTTTCTTGTGCCAAATAACAGAGAAAATTAAGGATAATGCTTCATGAAATCTAGTATACACCCAAACTTTATGAAAAGAAAAACTACCCCATTCACACCATTCATATGCATCATGACTTAGATTTGGCTTAATTGATATAGAGCTAATCTTTGCAATTAACTCTCTTGTTGCAGGATGTTCTTCTGGTTGGAAATCTTCATTTCTGATAACTGAGCTTACTCTCTGTTTCGAATGACCAATAAAACGTAACCTGTCAAATCCTAACAAATCTAGCATGCATTGGCAAATAATCCAGGGTTCAAATCACAAGTAATTGTCCTCTCCTATAGAAATAATTTTGTTGAATAATTGCTTTGAGTTTGTTCAAAGTCTAAGCATAAATTTCCAAGTGCTTGAGGCATTAATATCTATAACCATTAACTAGAAATGATTTTTCTAACAATATCTGTTGTGAACCCATTTTCTCTATAGTGATGAATTAGATAGAAAATTCCAAAGCAATTTTATACAAGCCACTTTTTTAAGATCAGTGAAATTCTTTAAACCAATACCCCTTCACCTTTTGGTTTGCACAAATTATTCCATGCTACTCTATGAGATGTACCTCCCCAAAAGAAATCAGCAAAAATAGACTTTAATTTGTCTAAAATAAATTCTGGGATTTGATATATAAAGAGCCAATAGAGAATTATAGGGGTTATAACAGAATTTATTAATTCTACCCTTCCGGCAAAGCTAAGGAGCTTTGTTTGCCACCCTTGAATTTTGTTTTGGACCCTTTGAATCAAAGAATTGCACTCTGAATAATGTAGATTATTAAAAGATAATGGCACTCCAAGATATTTAATTGGAAAGCCACCTATATCAAACCCAAAAATATTGAGAATTTCTGTAGAATTATTAGCTGAATCACTAAAAAGGCCTTGGTTTTTTAAGCATTTACATTTAAACCAACATACATACTTAATTTCCAAAATATCATCTTTAGAGAAGATGCATTATGAACTGATGATTTGCCAAATATCATTAAATCATCTGCATAGAGGAGGTGTGAAATAACAGGCTGAATTTGACTATTGGGCCGAAATGCTTTGTTAAAATAACAAGCTAAATTTTTCACTTAATATTTTATTAATAAAATATTAAATTAAATTCCAATTTATTTCAAAATTAAAATATTTTAAATTAAATTTCAAGTTTAATTTTGAATTAACCATCTTGTTCGCCGGGTCAGTTGGGGATAGCTAGGAAGAGCAGGAAACTATATTTTACAAACCCAAACCTAGACATTATCCTCTCTGTTATCCTATAACGTTCCGGTATTTATTTATTTTATTTTTCTTAAAGGAGACTTCATCAATATATATGTGTTTATACATATGTGTCTTCTCTAATTTCAATAATAATATTGCTTCTAATTACGAAGAAGATTTGCCAATCACCAATGTAATACCATAACTGTCGTGTCATAGTGTGTGCGAAACAACATTAACAACCAGTATAAACAAGCGTTATAACACTTACGCTTAATAGTGTGTGTGTTCTAAACTACGCAACCATCATCCATCACAACAAACATCAACCACTAACATCCATAGCCAGTTCAAACTGATTACACTAGTTAACTATCCAACTTATAACCAATTCTTCACTAATTAGACCAAAATAGCTTTCCCATTCTTCACGGTAGGCGAGCCTAACTAACAGGGAATGAACCTTCCAACAGTATTTCGGCTCACTGTCTTCCTTACTAATATATATATATATACATATATATATATATAGTTTATAAGAGGAGGAGTAGGAGGAGTAAGAGTGGCTTTTGACCGAACCAAAGTGGAGGAAGAAGGAAGCCATGGCAAAGAGCTTTAGAAAGGAAAAGAGAAGAGAGGAAGTAGGAATGAATGAAAAAGAAGGAGGAAAAGGGTGCTTATATAGGAAAAGGGGAAGCTTAAGAGAATGACATGTCAATGGAAACTTGTACCTTAAGGATGCCTCTCTTACATGCATGGTGACACATCGGGGAACACATGAAATTCATGAATGAAAGGGTGCATGCAAAATGACAAGTGTCCTAACACTTGTCTAAACGAGGAAAGCGAACTTTTGGTAGCATTTTCCCTTAAATGCTATGAAAACTAAGGGAAACAATTAAAAAATGCTATAATTCATGTTATTGTTTAACAAATCCGATCGAACGACAAATATTATTAGTAAACCAAACTTATTAATAATCATTCCAATCCATTAAAATTATAATTGAAATAAAATCTATCATTTAACTTATCAGAATTATTAAATATTCTTAACCATAAATATTTATGTCAAATTTAAATCAAATTTAAATTATTTTATATTCAGAAAATTCAAATTAAGTATTGAAAATTCAAAATTTGTTAAAAATTCTGGACCGTTACATTCACCCCCTCCAAACTTTTTGTCCTAAAAAAGGAAAGGGAATCGTAACTACCCATTCGACATCTTGTAGATTTTCAAACTCAAGATTAGAATTCTTTATACCAAAGCTCCCATCCTCATAATGGATATTCCAGGTAGAATATTGTAACATACATATTTACGGACAACCATATTTACCATGTCCTTCAATGATAACTTCTATTGCCCGTTATATTCGATTCATCGTTTACTAGGCCAATTACTTATACTCAACAATTTACCGCCTTCAATAAAATTTAGAGTTGTAAATTATTCTCTTAGATCTTATCTTGCAAATACAAAGGTTATGAAACTTACCCCTTTTTAGTTCCCCAAAATTACTATTATTCTTTACATGGAAAACTTCATCATCTCGGAACTCGGCTTATCTAACGTTTCAGTTTAGGTAATTTCTTCTTAGTATTCTTGCTTGCCAAATATCCTTCAATCAAATTGTGAAACTTAATTCACAATGTATTCATGCTTACTTAAACAGTTCCTTTTGTTGCCACAATATACTTTAGAACTTATCGACTGTCCAAAATCATCGATAATTCCGGATTTTAATTCCTTATATTGTTTAAGTATGGTTATCCTTATTAATTATTCCAAATTCAAGGTTACAAAACTTATTTCCTTCACACTTTAGAGAAATCACTTAGATATATCTTTGTTAAAAGCTTTAACCAATGTTGTCCTTAACCAAAATATCGTCAAATATCTTATAGTCATATTGAATTCTCCAGATATTTGCATTTAAAATTTAATCAGTTAGGGAGGACTAATTATAAAATATCATGATTGATTAATTCCAACTTAGCCTTTAAATCATTTCCCGAACTACTTTTTCTATACTTGGATTGCTTATGTAAATTACAACTTTACATAAATGTCTTTTTATCAACTGATAAATTCCAATCACTAGATGTCCCTGCTCAAGTTTTAATTTCCAAATATATTCAAAAACTTTTTCCTTTATATTCAAAATATATTCTTTCAAAATAAATTCAAAAAAATCAATTTCAAAGTTATTGCCAATTCTTACTTAATATTTTGATTTAACTTTTCAAACTATATATCTTTTCAAAACCAATTCTGTATCACAAATGCACTTTCTCATATACTCTATACTTAATTTATTGGCTTATCCTTATTATAGGTTTACCTAGTATAATTCTTATAATTTCATCAAATTTTCAAGATCTCGCTTACTTATTCAAATTCACATAAATTTACCAAACATTTTCAAACACTTATAAAATAGGTTTAAGTATATATTGATGTTTTAATCGGAATCATATAGTCATCCCACTTTCGAAACTCGAAAATACATACTAATGATGTTACAGTCATCAACAGAATCATCTTCAAGCGACTAGATTGTGATTATATATCTATCTAGTATACTTAAGACTTCGTATATACGTTAATCGGGCGTATATGAAAAATCTTGTTATACTTGATAGTCCAAACTCAACATGGAATAAAATACTCAGACACTTATTATTTATTTTGATTTCTAACCATATTGATTAGTTTCTTTAGAGGAGAATTACCTTAACAATTTTGACCCAAGTTTATCCCTTAACATGAATTCAAATATATTATAATCCCAAACTTAATTCATTTTACTTGGAAGGCGCTCTTTCGAACTTAGTACCCCAGAGACTCATTTTAGGTTATTACTAACCTTATATCTAATGAGATATTGTAACTTGTTGAGTCTTTCCTTTTGTTCAAATGAGTCATACCCCATAGCTTTGTATAAACCAAAGCTCTGATACCACGTTGTAATGACCCTCCTTTTTTACCCGGTTTTCGGTGGTAGTTAAACCAACTTAAATTGTTCATAAAGACGGATTGTTATGGGTACTTACACATTTGCACCAAAGTGAAAGAACTTTTCGATTATCATTACAATAATATTACATTAGAGTTACAAGAGATACACCAGAGTACATTGATTACACAACGGAAAAGATACAAATCTCAATGGAAGAATATGAATGCTCTAAGGTATAATAGCTCGAGCTAAAACCAGAATCCGGCTCAAACCAATTCCAAGGCTAATTCTGCAAACCAAACTACTAAGTTGATCATGTAAAAATTATGGGCACCCAGAGTTTAGGTGTGGGAACAATATACTCCGGTCAGTCGTGGGACTGGTGTGAGAACTCAAAACAGTTGTTTCCAGGGTTTATTTTAAAGTTAGGCGATTCACCGAACCACGTCACTAATGTGGAATGGGTTTACTCCATGTGAATACTAGTGCATTGACATCCGAAATGACTTTTTAAAATATGAAGCTATCATAAGCTCATCCCACATCACTTAATGCGAGCGAACACCAGATGGCGAGTTTTGTCTTATTATAACCAAAAACAATTTCATATGTGAAAATTATTTTTCGTATTATTATAAGTGCATAGTGTGAAAATTTTTCGAAAGTAAATATATTAAACTAGCCAGCATAATGCCCCATCCCTTTATACTAACGTAATTCTGCCAGTAACCAGCAGGCAATACAAACAAAACCGTATGGGCTCGTAGTGGAGATTGGGTTTCCAACATGATGGTTCCAGGTCTGAAAGATCATTGGTGGATTCACAAACTTTCTTGCGCGCATCATCTTAGTACTCGTGGTAAACGTCCGGACTTGGGCACCATTATACTAGCCGACTATACATGAATTAGAGTACCCAACAAATAGAGTCCTAGACTAGGGGCTTTGTGGTACCATTTCATCATCACATCCTGGTTCACCGAACATACGAAAAAATATAAAAATCTGACCACCAGTTTACCATCACTCCGGGGTGTGAGGTCTATCGAGGTCATGATACACAAAGCTATGCTTCAATAAGCCATGCTTTGATCATCCATAGCTCATCACATAACTTAAGTATGTCACATTGTCCACTCCCTACGCATCACTGATTTTCATAAATATATAACCTCTAAGCTCATACGCCTTAGAGAAGGGTGTTAAGCTGAGAGAATAAATTCTCCGCCACCAAGCAGATATATATTTAACAGAAATCAGTGCTATGCAGTCAATTACAATGTCAAACACACAATCCATACATGTCAGTTCTGGGTCTGAACAAAACAACAATATGGAATTCCTTCATATACATCCAGGCTTCTTGCCACTTAACTGATACAAAATCCATCTGCAAATGGGAGATACCCGTTTATGATATGAATGGTCCTAGTCTTCAATAACGTCTTTAATGTCTTCAATTGCTCCACAACGTCGTATTGTTACTTAGAATGGTTTTCATACATAATTATGATCCCGTCTTTCCAAGTAATAAGCGCAATTAAAAAACATAATTATAGAACACACAGGCTTTTAACCAATCTCCTTCCATCTTGAATTTGTTAAATTAAACTTCTTTGAACTCATTCTTAAACTATCTGTGACGGCCCGCCCCGCACCAACCGACATTTACTCCAAAAGTGCACTGTACACATGTCTAGTTAGCACGGAACGGGTCGCCAGAAGGAAAAGGAAGAAGGAAATGAACATACAAGGAACCTGTAGAATGTCTCACATCGCGTAGAACAAAATATAATAATAACATACTTGACATAAAACATGAGAGACAGTGCATAAGCTGAAAATCAGAACTAAACATCAAAGCAGCGGAAATTCAGAATACAGCTTATTACAACTTTCAAACTGTCTCAAAGCAAAAGTAAGATAAATGAGGTACACTACTAATGCCCAAGTAGCGACCACCAACGACACAGGGAGAGTGTGTGTATATATATATCATACATGGAAGCCTCATGCCCGCCTCCGAATCAGCTACTCGCGCATCACCAGCTAACCTGTCTCTAGTCTGCTCGTGTGAGCACCCAGAGTAATAAGAGGAGACATAAAACTCTGGGTCAGACATAAAGCCTGGTATGAGCGATAAGCATCTAAAGTGAACAATAACAGGTAGACTAAAACATACCTGAACCTGGACCTGCAACCAAAGAGTTAGCACTACATACTGTACAACACTCTAAGGTACCATATCAAACAGTGTAAAGATACGGAGGTGGGGGAGGTGTGCATGTCATAATGATGGCAAACAATCAAGCATAGCATCCATCCTCACATCTCTCACTCAGTGCGTAAAGCATACGACATTCACCACTTCGATCACCCAACATTCCTTGCTATGATCACTTTGCCCCATGAAGTCATAAATGGCTTCACTGCACTGATAACATAGCCAATGATTCCTCGCTATGTCCACTTGCCCCATGGAGTTATTCACCCCATCTGCGCTGGCTCATAGCCTTACCAATCCTTACCATGTCCACTTTGCCCCATGGAGTCACAAGAACCCCACTGCACTGGCTCATAGTCTTACTACGCATCACCTTGCCCCTCAGGTCATAATGACCCTACTGCACTGATAATGTAGTCTTGCTACCATCACCTTACCCCTCAGGTCATAATGACCCTACTGCACTGATAAGTAGCCCATCATTCATTTTTAGTGATGAATTGAAGTTATGAACGTCGACAACTCCTTAGCACACGTCCCGCAGCAAAGTCCAACCATGAAGTGAACTCATTGGTTTCCAACTGGTTCCGGGATCGGATCGGGGTTTCCAAGTCCATCGCCACGGATCGGTTCGTGACAAGCTCCTTCGGATCGGGTCGTGGTCCTTCAAGCGGTTCGGGACGGAAAGCACTTCTCCAGGTCAACGGATCGTGCTCGCCCTTCATGGACGGATCGGATTGGGGCTGCTGGCGCGGTTCGGGCTCGTGCTCTTCTTCCCATCGGATCGTGTCCTCGATTCGGATCGTGGCATGTGCCTACGATCGGTTCGGGTCGGGTAAAAGGGGGTCCGATCCGATCCTGCCTGCAATTTCCTGCAGTTCTTCCAGCGAGCAGTTTACGCCCCTCGACGGCGTTTTCGACCATTCTAACTATTCTAATCAATCACAAAGCATACCATACAATCATAGCAACAAGTAGAAGTGACCTCAAACACCAAAACAACAATCATAGCATGTAAAATGGATCAAACTTACCCAAAATCCCACATTTCCCCTTAAGCATGTTTAGGTGAAACTAATGATAGGATTAGCAAAACTTAACCAAATTAACCCAAATTCATATCAGAGGTCTAAAACATCATTCCGAATTTTATAAACATTTTTCCAGAATTTTATCATGTTTAAATTCGCTAATTAACACTAATCACTCCTAATTACCCGTAATTAGTGTAAAACTATGCAAATCACTCACCTTAGCCACAAAATAGACTAAGATCTGAAATAATTCTCTGATTTGATGTGAATCTAAATGCCAAACAACAGCTCCTATGTTGCTTTAGTGAAGATCTTCCTTGATTATGGGTTGCTAAGCCAAATTCTTGACCAAAAGATGATTTGGAGGTGATTTAAAGGTTGGAGGCCATTTTTAGGGTTCCTTGGTGATAAGTGGAGGCTATAAAACTGAAATGGAATGATTCTCCATCTCATTTCAGCCCTCCCATAACCCTAATCCCGAAATGGGTTATGGGCCTACTCACTAATCACCCGATTTGGCCCAGTTAAGCAGTTTTTCACCCTCCAAACCTTGTTTCAGCCATATCTCCGAAACGGTAAGTCCGTTTGACTATTGTGACCACTCTACGGAAAGGTAAACCATCAAACAAATCAAATGGAAGTGGTTTCAGGTCAAAATTCCTTTCCAATCAAAAGTTATGGCCAAAACAGTACCAACTAGGGGCAAAATGGTCATTTAAAAATCGACAAAAATCATGAACATGGGAAATGACTCTAATGGAAGTTTCCCAAAGTTACATGACCATACAACTTCATACGGGAAAGAAATAAATATTCTACGATCCCCCGATACGTAGGATACGGGTCATTACACTCTCCCCCCTTAAGAAATTTCGCCCCCGAAGTTCCCTAATCCAAACACACACAAAGGTCCCGCATGCCTATCAACCATAAAACAACAATCAAACATGCAAACAAGCAAAATAAGTCTATCCTAGCATGCGGAATAACTAAATCGTATAGTAAATCTTACCAGGTAAAGAGTTCTGGATATGCCTTCCTAATGCTCTCCTCTGTCTCCCAAGTACAATCATTCTCGTCCTCGCCCCACTGAACCTTGACTAGCTTCACCGCCTTCCTTCGAAGTTGCTTCGTATCTTGCCCCACGATACGAATCGGCTTGCGGTTCCCAACCGCCTCGGGTTCTACTTTGAAGTCCTCTAACTGATCAGGTGAAATAGTCACATCTGAGTCGTGAACGAACTTCCTTAGTTGGGAAACATGAAACACATTGTGAACTCCCTCCATTTTCTCTGGTAAGCCAACTCTATACGCCAAATTCCCGACTAGTTCATGAACAGGGAATGGGCCAACAAATCTTGGTGCCAACTTGCCTCTCCTGCCAAATCGTATCACGCTCTTCAACGGAGAGATCTTGACAAACACCAAGTCACCAACGGAGAATTTCAAGTCTCTTCTCCTCTTATCAGCATAACTCTTCTGCCTATCTTGGGCAGCTTTCATTCGTTGTTGAATGATCTTAATCTTATCGGAAGTTTCCCTCACCACATCTGGTCCAAGCACAAACTTCTCGCCAGTCTCTATCCAACATGATGGTGAGTTGCACGGTCTTCCGTACAAAGCTTCAAACGGAGCCATACCGATACTGGATTGGTAGCTATTATTATATGCAAACTCTACTAGATGCAAATGGTCATCCCATGATCCACAAAATCCAATATACACACTCTCAAGAGATCTTCCAATATACAATTCACCCTCTCCATCTGGCCGTCGGTCTGAGGATGATATGCGGTACTGAGATGTAATCCTGACCCTAGAACCTCTTGTAAGCTTTTCCAAAACCCACTAGTGAACAACGGGTCTCGGTCACTCACAATGCTTTTGGGTACTCCATGAAATCTCACTACCCACTTCATATACAATTCTGCCAACTTGGCTGCCGTTCTGGTCGATTTGACTGGTATAAATCTTGCACTTTTAGTCAATCGATCCACAATTACCCAAATGCTATCATATCCCGATCTAGTCCTTGGTAAACCATCGATGAAATCCATCGAGACTTGCTCCCATTTCCATTCAGGAATTTCTAATGGTTGCAACAACCCACTTGGCTTCTTTTGCTCGGCTTTACCTAGCTGGCAATTCATGCATTTGGATATAAACTTCCCAACGTCTCTTTTCATCCCTTCCCAGTAGTAAGTCTGTCTCATGTCTCGATACATCTTATTACCACCGGGATGTATAGTCAGTTTTGAGTGATGACATTCTCTAAGCACTTCATCTCTCAAACCATTCACATTGGGCACAACTAGTCTTCCATTCTTTCGAAGCCATCCATCTCGATCAAGCCCATACACATTCATCTCCTCATCGATACCCATCTCTAACTTGGAGATGATTTCCAATAGATTAGGATCGTCCCTCTGGCTGGAACCAATCCGCTCTATCAAAGTGGGTCTGATCGCTAAACTAGCTAGTATAACTGGATCCAATTCGCACTTTGGTCTGAAATCAAACCCCGCGATATACTCCAGTTGCTTCCATTCAAGAAACATTGCCCCTAAGCTGGCATATCTCCTACTCAAGGCATCGGCTACCGCATTACCCTTCCCAGGTTTATATGCGATATCAAAATCATACGAACCCAAGAACTCTAACCATCTCTGCTGATGGAGATTTAGATCTTTCTGGGAGAAGAGATACTTTAACGATTTATGATCGGTAAACAACTCAAATCTTTCTCCCAAGAGATAATGTCTCCACATCTTCAGCGCAAACACAATCGCTGCTAATTCCAAATCATGGGTAGGGTACTTCTTCTCCTGCGGCTTTAACTGTCGACTAGCATAAGCTATAACCCTACCTTCCTGCATCAATACAGCACCCAGTCCGGTACCACAAGCATCTGTGTATACCGTCATCTCTTCATTCCCTTTAGGAATGACTAACACTGGCGCACGCGTCAACCTCTCCTTTAGACTTTTGAAGGCATCCTCACACACTCCGTCCCAGACGAAGGACTGATTCTTCTTAGTCAACTGAGTCAACGGTGCTTCTACCTTGGAGAAGTCCTGGATAAACTTACGATAATATCCAGCTAATCCCAAGAAACTTCTTACATCTGTTGCATTCTTGGGTGTAGGCCAATACTGTACCGTAGCCACCTTCGCAGGGTCCACGGCAATACCATTCTCTGAAACAACATGACCCAAGAATCTTACTTCCCTTCTCCAAAAATGACACCTAGAGAATTTCGCTTTCAATTGGTGTTTCCTCAACACCTCCATCACTATCCTCAAGTGCCCCTTGTGTTCCTCCTCTGTCCTTGAGTAAACAAGGATATCATCCACGAACACAAGAACAAACTTATTCAACTGATCTCTGAATACTCGATTCATAAGATCCACAAAATAGGCTGGTGCATTGGTCAACCCAAATGGCATGACCAACCACTCATAAAATCCAGACGGCGTCCTAAATGCCATTTTCGGAACACTCTCATCTGCTACTCGAAGCTGATGAAATCCTATCGCGAGGTCCAACTGGGAGAACACTCTAGCTCCTTCCAGTTGATCAAACAAATCATCTATCCGCGGTAGAGGATACTTATTCTTCCTCGTCACCTTGTTCAACTCGCGATAGTCCACACACAAACGAAGGGAACCATCTGCCTTAGTGGCAAACACAACTGGTGCTCCCCACTCGGAGACACTACTTCTAATAAATCCCTTCTTCAAAAGATTGCTGACTTGCACCCTGAGTTCTCGCTGCTCCCTTGGTGCCATACGACGAAGTGGCATCACTATAGGTCTGGCATCTTTCACTAAATCAATACGGAACTCAATCTCTCGGTGTGGTGGAAGCCCGGTCACCTCCTCGAAGATGTTCGGATACTGGCCAACCACGGGCACATCTGACAACTCATCCTGCGGGATGTCGAGGGAATTTACAAAACTAGCCATAACCCCATCACTAGGTAGGCTACCAAATACTACCCTCCGCCCATCATCCGCCCTCACTGTCACCAAAAAGCCCTCACAGTCTACCACCACCCCATATCTTTGGAGCCAATCGACTCCCAATATAATGCCATACCCAGTAAAGCCCAAAACAAAGCAATCACATACAAACATACATCCATGACTTGATAAGACCAAATTCCTGCAAATCATACTAAGGCTAGTCGAACCACCAATCGGGTTCGTCACAACCAATGGTCTATCGACTATCTCGGGTTCCAGTCCCAACCTATCTACTAGGTCACTAGATATGAAGGAACGGGAAGCCCCAGTATCAAACAAAACTCGAACTGGTATATCATAAATAGAAAGCATACCTTGAATGACAACATTCTTTCCTTTCTCCGCCGCAGTTGGGGCATTCGACGAAGAAGGAACAACATCAATAGCATATGCTTTCACAATCTGCTTCTCCTTAAGAGGTTGCGGAAACTTATCCTTATGATGTCCCACTTGACCACAGTTGTAGCACTTCCTTTCCGCTGGCTTGGCCCGACATTCCTTAGCATAATGGCCCTTCTTTCCACAGCTGAAGCACTCAACATCCTTCTTGCTCTTTTTCTGGCCACCTTTTGATTGGTCCTGCTTCCTCTTATTCTGAGAGTTATTCTTGCCTCCACCGCCTGCTTGCGGCTTTGGCCCTTCTGCAGATGCAGCCTCAGTCTTTGACTTAGGGTAAAGACTCTCTGACCTCAAAGCTTTCCCCACAATCGATTCAAAAGTCTCATCGATGTGGTTAATAAGCCTCTCCCCCAAGTACCCATCCAGGACAGTAATGAACTTCTCATTCTTCTTTTCAGGAGTATCAATAAGAGACAGTCCATACTTCGACAAAGTGTCAAACTCAGCAATATAGTCAGAAACTGCCCTTCCGTTCTGCTTGAGTTCCAAGAACCTCTTAAACAACACTGACTTCTGGGCAGTTGGAATGAACTTCTCGCTAAAGCGAGCCTTGAACTAATCCCAAGTAACTTGATCTTCTGGAGTAGCTGTTCTAATGGCATTCCACCAATTCATCGCTCGCCCTTGCAGCTGACGAGATGCTAGCCTTCTCTTTATCGCATCCTCAAGACCCAAGTCATCGAAGATACGGTCACAGCTATCCATCCAGTCCTGAACATCCGTGGCCGACTCCGTTCCGTGGAACGGCTTCCCACCAAGATTAGTGTAATCCTTGCACAACTTGGCGAAATCGACCCTAGGAGCCTGCACTACTGGGCCAACACCAACTCCGGGATTGGGAACTGCCCCTTGCACTTCTCTAAGCATGTCTCTCATGAGGTTAGTAATCATCGCCCTCATGTCAGCAACATTCCCTTGGTTGGTCCCTCTACCAGCACCCCTCGTGTCTCGGCTCATCGTCAATCTGAAAAAGGGAAACGATTAACGACCCCATAGTGGTGCTAGTGCAGTGCGACTTCATTCTTATACTACTAATAGTATATACATACATAACTTTTGAAAACCAAAATAATCACAAATACGCGCTCTCATATACGTACTATCTCTCCCTAGTGTCTTTCCCTAGGTTAACTACGCAACCTAGAGCTCTGATACCAAGTGTGACGGCCCGCCCCGCACCAACCGACATTTACTCCAAAAGTGCGCTGTACACATGTCTAGTTAGCACGGAATGGGTCGCCAGAAGGAAAAGGAAGAAGGAAATGAACATACAAAGAACCTGTAGAATGTCTCACAGCGCGTAGAACAAAATATAATAATAACATACTTGGCATAAAACAGGAGAGACAGTGCATAAGCTGAAAATCAGAACTAAACATCAAAGCAGCGGAAATTCAGAATACAGCTTATTACAACTTTCAAACTGTCTCAAAGCAAAAGTAAGATAAATGAGGTACACTACTAATGCCCAAGTAGCGATCACCAACGACACAGGGAGAATGTGTGTATATATATATCATACGTGGAAGCCCCCTGCCCGCCTCTGAATCAGCTACTCACGCATCACCATCTAACCTGTCTCTAGTCTGCTCGTGTGAGCACCCAGAGTAATAAGAGGAGACATAAAACTCTGGGTCAGACACAAAGCCTGGTATGAGCGATAAGCATCTAAAGTGAACAATAACAGGTAGACTAAAACATACCTGAACCTGGACCTGCAACCAAAGAGTTAGCACTACATACTGTACAACACTCTAAGGTACCATATCAAACAGTGTAAAGATACGGAGGTGGGAGAGGTGTGCATGTCATAATGATGGCAAACAATCAAGCATAGCATCCATCCTCACATCTCTCACTCAGTGCGTAAAGCATACGACATTCACCACTTCGATCACCCAACATTCCTTGCTACGATCACTTTGCCCCATGAAGTCATAAATGGCTTCACTGCACTGATAACGTAGCCACTGATTCCTCGCTATGTCCACTTGCCCCATGGAGTTATTCACCCCATCTGCGCTGGCTCATAGCCTTACCAATCCTTACTATGTCCACTTTGCCCCATGGAGTCACAAGAACCCCACTGCACTGGCTCATAGTCTTACTACGCATCACCTTGCCCCTCAGGTCATAATGACCCTACTGCACTGATAACGTAGTCTTGCTACCATCACCTTGCCCCTCAGGTCATAATGACCCTACTGCACTGATAAGTAGCCCATCATTCATTTTTAGTGGTGAATTGAAGTTATGAACGTCGAAAACTCCTTAGCACACGTCCCGCAGCAAAGTCCAACCATGAAGTGAACTCATTGGTTCCCAACTGGTTCCGGGATCCTGAGCTCTAACTTCCATTTGGACTACCTTTGCATCTCGGGTTATTGGTCATCATCATCGAATCGGATCGGGTCATAGCCTTCAGATCGGATCGGTTCGGAGTCCTGTTTCCTCGTCACCACGGTTCGGATCGAGTTCCTTCATTCGGATCGGGTCGCGCCATCAACTCGTGGTCCTCCAGCTCCATCAGATCGGTTCGAGTACCCCTCAGCGGATCGGATCAGGGTTTCCAAGTCCATCGCCACGGATCGGTTCGTGACAAGCTCCTTCGGATCGGGTCGTGGTCCTTCAAGCAGTTCGGGTCGGAAAGCACTTTTCCAGGTCGACGGATCGTGCTCACCCTTCATGGACGGATCGGGTTGGGGCTGCTTGCGCGGTTCGGGCTCGTGCTCTTCTTCCCATCGGATCATGTCCTCGATTCGGATCATGCCATGTGCCCACGATCGGTTCGGGTAAAAGGGGGTCCGATCCGATCCTGCCTACAATTTCTTGCAGTTCTTCCAGCGAGCAGTTTACGCCCCTCGACGGCGTTTTCGACCATTCTAACGATTCTAATCAATCACAAAGCATACCATACAGTCATAGCAACAAGTAGAAGTGACCTCAAACACCAAAACAACAATCATAGCATGTAAAATGGATCAAACTTACCCAAAATCCCACATTTCCCCTTAAGCATGTTTAGGTGAAACTAATGATAGGATTAGCAAAACTTAACCAAATTAACCCAAATTCATATCAGAGGTCTAAAACATCATTCCGAATTTTATAAACATTTTTCCAGAATTTTATCATGTTTAAATTCGCTAATTAACACTAATCACCCCTTATTAGCCATAATTAGTGTAAAACTACGCAAATCACTCACCTTAGCCACAAAATAAACTAAGATATGAAATAATTCTCTGATTTGATGTGAATCTAAATGCCAAACAGCAGCTCCTATGTCGCTTTAGTGAAGATCTTCCTTGATTAGGGGTTGCTAAGCCAAATTCTTGACCAAAAGATGATTTGGAGGTGATTTAGAGGTTGGAGGCCATTTTTAGGGTTCCTTGGTGATAAGTGGAGGCTAGAAAACTGAAATGGAATGATTCTCCATCTCATTTCAGCCCTCGCATAACCCTAATCCCGAAATGGGTTATGGGCCTACTCACTAATCACCCGATTTGGCCCGGTTAAGCAGTTTTTCACCCTCCAAACCTTGTTTCAGCCATATCTCCCAAACGGTAAGTCCGTTTGACTACTATGACCACTCTACGGAAAGGTAAACCATCAAACGAATCTAATGGAAGTGGTTTCAGGTCAAAATTCCTTTCCAATCAAAAGTTATGGCCAAAACAGTACCAATTAGGGGCAAAATGGTCATTTAAAAATCGACAAAAATCATGAACATGGGAAATGACTCTACTGGATGTTTCCCAAAGTTACATGACCATACAACTTCATACGGGAAAGAAATAAATATTCTACGATCCCCCGATACGTAGGATACGGGTCATTACACTATCTTTAACAAAATCCATATTTTAATTTATTTTCTCCTTTAAAACAATCCTTAATATCAAGGATAGTCTAACCTCAAAACCTCAACTAACTTTTCGTTTGATAAATTTTTATCCAAATCCATTTTTTTTAAAACCCTTAATTCATAGTTCAACTAAAGTTTTCAATTAAAACGATTTCCTAACATTCGATTCTTTACTCTTAATTAATAGATTATTCTTCCATCCCAATTCCTTACTTTTAATTTCCTCAAATCAAAGATTTGATTAAATCCTAAATTAGGATATTAATTTTCACAACTAAACCTCATCGAGTTTCAAGAATGATATTATTGAAGACACCATTCAAGACAAAATCCAAATAAATTGATATTGAACATAAGTTACACAGAAATTGTATCTACTTATATTTGATATCTATTACTACCAAAATTAACCCTTGACATAAGGTGACAGTGAAGGGGTATCAGAGGAACACAAGCACGGAAGAATCTTCCAAAAGCAGAAAAGCCGAATGATAGAAAAGACCAAAAGAAGGAAAGAATGATCTGAGAGCAGCATAAACCAGCACCTCCCGAAAAGAAACGAGATCAAAGCCTACAAAATGCCGGCAAAGTTTATCAGGCAGGGTATACTAGCGGAGAGTTCTATAGCGGAGGGTCACCTAGGATAGATACCAAGAAAGAGGAAGACATGAGCTCCGCTTATTAAAACCCGGAAGGGCTACCGGTAATAATATATTTAACACCAACACATAGGAAGACGAAGGTATCAAGGGTATCATGCCGAAAGTACATAAAGATTATTCAGAACCAGGATCTGAAACATCTACCGCATAGGTGACGAAATGTCACATTGATAGACATCAAAAACATCATCGGGGGCTACTTTCCGGAAAACCAAATAATCCCAAAAGCTCCACCAGAAGGCTAACTGGAACCCTAACAGAGATACAGGCTATCCGTACTAATCTACCTAGTACGGAGACTAACAATGGTTTCAAATCGGCAGCTATCTACATACATCGTGAGGGCAAGCTCTTCTAAGTATTCACGAGAAAGTCGAGCCTACACCCAGAAGCTTACATCTGAGAGCCTACACCCAGAAGCTGCTACCGGGAGTTAAAATAACATCTAAAAGCCACCACATCAACAAGCCCATATCAATCTCCAAAAAGCCTCAATTGACCGGGACCTCACTTTGAAGACTATAATTAGCACCCCAAAGATGACTGGAAGTCAAACGTTCGAACCAAGGAAAAAAGGCGGCTGGCAAAGGCCCCTGCAGGCCCAATAGCCTTATAGTAGAAGGCTCCCCGAATTCTTTGTAAATAAGATCCCAGGAGCCACATGGAGGGACGATTTTTTCATTTCTTAATCTTGTTCTTTCTTCTTTAAAAATAGCGAATCCTAATTCCCAGATCGGATTGAGGATTTCTTCAAATCTTGTAATACATCTACAATTTATGAATGAAGAATTCCGAGACTTAAACAACTTGCAATTTGATAATCTTATTGTGCATTATGATAGAACTGGGAGTTAACACTAACCTTTCGTATGAGAAAGTTGATCATGGCACTTCTGTGAAAGAGGAAGGGCTTCATAGGAATTCGTAGTCCTCCTCCTTGTATCGTGAGGGTTTTTCAATGCTGATAAACGCTCTCATAATGAGCCTAATGCTTCCTGACCTTGGAAAGGAGGTCGTATGCAGGCTTATAACTTGATCTCTGACGCATCCAAGGCTCTTCGGGCCGGTTCAATGCAGAATGATCATCTGAGTTAATAAGCATTGTGATGCCCTCCTTCCCGAATAGGGAGAATCATTTGCCTATTTTCTTCTTATCACAATATGTATCATCATACTCGTGATACGGGGAGTATCTGATTTTAAGACCTCAGTTATGTCAAGCTAGGTAACCTACTTCAGGTCATTTTGGAACTCCACTGTGTTGTAAGTGTGATATTCATCCCGTGAGGAAAGGATAACTAATCTTCAAAATAGGTATTCTGACGCATAAGGAAAGGTAGATTTAGCTAAGTAATACTGGTCTTCAAGCATCCTTTCAATAACCCTGGATCATGACATCAAATTTCTTGAACACATGTCCTATATAACTTACTCCGGGTGTTGATGGAAAATAACATCAACATTTTGGCGCTAGAAGGAGGCTTGAACCTCCGTCCTTACGGTTAATCTACCCAAAATTAACTTGGTAAATTTATTGCTCCTTGCCAGGAAAGATGAAATCAAAAAGGCTGGAAGATCGAAACAAGGAACTAACTCCTAGTGTGATCCTCGAAGGAAACATGGATCTGACGTTTACTCTGAACAATAACAAAAGGGGAGCCACATCCAGCCCAACACAACCACCAAACGCTATGAAGATAGTGTCGCAAGGATTATGGCCTTGGAGAAGCAACTACAAGAGATGCAAGCTCAGATAAATGCTGCTCAAACACAAAAATATTCAAGACTCACCAAATCTAGTCAAAGAGAAACGAATGAGTCTCCAAAAAGAAAAGCTTCCATTTAACACTCAAAAGGAGAAGCTCAAGGCGACTTCCGTCAAGAAGAAGAAGTCTCATTTGACAGGAATTGACTATCAAGAAAATCAATGTAAGCAGGAGCAGTCCGGGAGTTCCACTTCCAAAGGTTTTTTTTGAGGAGGTTCCACTTCCAAAGGTTATGATCCCAAGAGAGAAAATTATGACAACACAGAAGCTTATCTTAAAGATATCGCTCAAAAGACCATCAACGACTTGCTAGGAAGCAAAGGGAAGAGGTCCTAAGATGACAGAGTTAACGACAATGAAAGGGTACCTCCTTTCATTAATGAAATTATGAACAACATAATACCATCAAGAGTGAAGGTTCCAACCATAAAGTATCTTGGGACAACTTATCCCGATGATCGTCTAATGGCTTTCGATAGCCAGATGGATCTCTAAAATGCTTCCAGAGCTGTCAGATGTCGCCTTTTCCCGGTGACCTTTCAAGGGGCGGCAGTATAATGGTATCCCTAGTATAGAGAAAACAACATTTACTCGTGGAAACAATTCTCCTACAACCCGCATAGTTCTGCATTTGCAAAGATGCAACAGTGGACTACAAAGTCATCGCTAACATCAAAAAGAGGCAAGGGGATTCTCTCGGAGGTTATCTGAAAAGGTTAACATCGAGGCATTAAAGTCCAAGGGTATGAACGATCATGACAAGTTGATCACCGTGCATTCGGGGTTAATCAAAAACACCCCTTCTAAAGGAATTATATATCCACGGCTGTAAAGACTTACAAGGCTTTTATTTCCAAGACGATAAGTTTATTCACATGGATGAATTGTACTTAACAAAGAGAAAGCACATGCCTCGAGGGGAAGGAGGAAGGCCGAACTATGGATGAAAACCCCCGGAAGGAAATCAAAAGAGATCAAGGTAGGAAGATTCTAATACCAACTCGGTTTCTCTAAACAAGCCCATCGCATATGTGTATGTTGCTGCCAAAGAAAGGGTTAATAACTTCCCCATCTCGTTCAAAGCTAAGAATTGCCCTGAACCTTATTCAAGTGGTAAGTACTGTGAATTCTACAAAACCAATGGGCATAAGACTGATGAGTGCAAGGTATTGGACGGGATTATTCAGAAGATAATCCGAGCGGGACATCTGAAATAATTTGTTTTAAACATGACAACATCAGATCAACATACAAGTGGACAACAGAAGGTTTCAGTAAATGCGATAGGAGCTACTATGGAAGAGGGCAACCTAGACTTGGGTCCACCCATAAATCGAATCAATGAGATCCGTGGAGGGCCACACCCTGCCGGAAGCTGTCTGAGAGCTAGGAGTCAATACATGAAGGAAGCCATGGAGGGAATATTCTACATTCTAGAAGAACCATTGTTGATGAACGCACGTTATGCTCTCAGAATGCACAACCTAGTGATCTCTCCAGAAGAAATGAAGAAGGGGGTCCGCCACCCACATAATGATCCCCTTATGATAATAGCCCAAATAGGGCTCTGTTGTTTCCAAAATCCTTCCGGATACTGGAAGTGTTGTCATTGTCATCTTCAAATACACTTTCAATCGGATGGGAATTTCTGAGAAGAAGCTAGAGCCGAGCAATGAACCAATCTTCGGCTTCAACAACAAGGGATCGACTATGGTAGGGCAGATCAGCCTTCTGGTTCAAGTTGGACTGTCTCCACTTCATAGGAATTTCGAAACTCTCTTCGTTGTGATCGATCAGCCATATTATTACAACTCCTTCTTTGGACGACCATCTTTGGAGGAGATGGACGCTTTTGTTTCTTCCAAGTATCTTATGTTAAAATTCCTAACCAAGCAGGGATGTGGTACCATCAAAGGAGAATAATTTAGTTCCCACGAACTGTACTTCGCAACGATTGACAAATACAAATGGGAGTGTTCTTCGTACTTTGATTCTTCTACTATCTTTATACCATCGGATAAGGGATTCTTACATCCCACATTTGAAGCTAAGATAAAAATTAATAAGGCTGACAAATGTACCAATGGTAGGTACACTTCTTTAAAAAGAAAGAGGAAGATATATGATAAGGTAAACTTGACTGAAGATGGAGAAATCGTCATGGATCTGGACACTAGGGGGACATTGAAAGTATGAAATAAATAAAAGACATGGAGGAGGTAAATGTTGACTCAAAGGATAAATCGAAGGTCGTCAACATAGGAAAAGGGCTGACAGAGCCCATTAATAGTGAGCTAATTCAGTTTCTACAACTCAACAAAGATGTTTTTGCTTGGACCCATTCAAACATGATTGGTGTCAATCCTTCTATTATGAGTCATGCCTTAAACGTTGACCCCTCAGTTATCCCGATTCGGCAAAAGAAGAGACAATATAATAGAGACCGACTAGAAGCTTTGAAGGAGGAGGTCAAAAGGTTAGAAACAAATGGGTTTATTAGAGAAGTCCTTTACCCGAAATGGTTAGCCAATCCCTTGCTAGTGAAGAAGCCCAATGGGAAGTGGAGAACATGTGTTGATTATTCTGATTTAAACAAGGCTTGCCCAAAGGATTGCTATCCCCTTCCGTGGATTGATCAGTTAGTTGATGCCACGAGTGGTCACAAGATATTATCCCTTTTGGATGCCTACTCAAGGTAGAACTAAATTCCGACGCATAAATCCAACGAGGAGCATACAAGCTTTATCACTGATTGGGGAACATTTTTCTATAAAGTGATGCCCTTCGGGTTGGAGAACATTGGAGCAACCTACGAAATACTAGTAAACAGGATGTTCTAAGAACAAATAGGGAGCAATATGGAAGTATATGTGGATGACATGCTAGTGAAGTCCACCGAAACAAAGAACCATCTAAAGGACTTGGAAATGTTCAATATCTTAAGGAGTTACCAAATGAAGTTAAACCCGCAAAAGTGTTCTTTTGGAGTTCAATCTAGAATGTTCCTGGGATATGTGGTAAGTGATCAAGGGATTGAAGCTAACCCTGACCAAATTCAAGCTATAAGAGACATGAAAGAACCTAAGACAAGAAAAGAAGTCATGAGCCTGAACTGGAAAGTAGCAGCCCTCAGTAGGTTTATTTCCAAAGCCACCGACAAATGTGTCCATTTCTTCGATGTTATAAAGAAAAAGAAGAATTTTGAATGGAACGAAGAATGTAGGAGGGCGTTCCAAGAGTTAAAAGTTTATATGGGAACGCCTCTGATTATGTCTGGTCCCGAGAAGGGGGAAGATCTATACTTATATATGATTGTTTCAGAACATGCAGTAAGCTCAGTCCTAATAAGAGAGAGTAATGGAACTTAGCATCCCGTTTACTATGTTAGACAAAGGCTAAGATGTAGAAACCGGATACCCTGTGATAGAGAAACTAGCTTATTGCCTAATACTTACCGCACGGAAGCTCGGAGGATACTTCCAAGCTCACCCCATTAGGGTCTTAACTAGTTTCCCGCTCAAGAAAGTGTTCAGTAAATCGGAAACTTCAGGGAGTTTAACCAAATGGGGTATCAAGCTTAGCCAATATGAGATTGAGTTCCATACTTGAGCGACAATTAAAGGACAAGTCCTCGTAGACTTCATGAATGAGTGCAAAAGCTTCATTTCAGAACAATCAGCTAAAGAGAATGACTTAAAGGGCAAGTGGCAACTTTTGTAGACGGATCTTCTAACGAACAGGGTGCAGGAGTAGGTTATACTTTAATTACCCATGACGGACACTGCTTGCAATACACCATGAAGTTAGGGTTCCCGACAACTAACAACTTAGCCTAGTATGAGTCAATGTTAGCTGGTTTGAATTTGTCACTACAATTGAAGACACATCGGATAGAAATCTTTAGTGATTCACACCTAATGGTAAACCAGATAAAGCAAACCTGTCAAACCAAGGATGCACGACTAATCCTATATGTGAAGAGGGTACTAAAGATGCTTTCCCAGTTTGAGGATTTCTCAGTTCATCAGATACCCCGTGGGGAGAATACTCAAGGGGATTCACTAGCCAAATTAGCCAGTTCTCAGGGGGCTCCCAAAAATTGAGTAATTCGCATGGGTTATCAAGAAAGGCCTAGTATCGAGCATGAAGAATCGGAAACAGGGAAAGTGTTATTAGTCTTAACCAGATCCCAGGCCATAAGAAGGGGAGCAAAGGAAACAAAGAGGGAAACTCTAATGAGGAACCTCCTTTAACGGAAACGAACTGCCATCATAAAATTACATAGATGACTCCCATAGTAGGTTACCTCCTAAATGGGACTTTGCCCCTTAGTAAGCAAGATGCGAGAAGGATAAAACACCAAGCTCCTACCTTTGTGATTGCGGATAGTATGCTCTATAAAAAGGGACATTCGCTTCCTTATTTAAGAAACGTAAGTTCTAAAGATGGGCTTAACCTGTTGAAGGAAGCTCATGGAGGATGGTATGGAGACCGTTCCAATGGAATTAAGCTGGCCAAAAGGGTAATGCGACAAGGTTATTATTGGCTGTAGATGGTTAATCAAGCAGTTGAGTATGTCAAAAAACGTATAAGTGTCAAAAGTACTCTAAGGTGCCCCGGCTTCCTCGCAGCAAACTAACCAATATATCAAGGCCCTGGCCATTCGATGTATGGGAGATATATTTTATTAGACCCTTACCCATCTCCAAAAGTGGACCTAAGTATGCTCTAGTAGCCACTGACTACTTCACCAAATGAGTGGAGGCAAAACCCCTTTCGACAATCACATCCAAAAAGGTGTTAAGATTCGTAATAAAGAATGTTGTTACCCGTTTTTGAATCCCTCACAAAATCATATCAGATAATGGAACACAATTCGAGAGCGAAGAATTAGTCGGTTTTGTGAGAAAATGGAATCAGCAAAAGTTTCTCCTAGGTAGACCATCCAAAAGCTAACGGTGCTATGAAAGCTGCCAACAAAACCATCAAGACAATTCTTAAAAAAACGCCTAAACCAAGCCAAAGGAAATTAGGCCGAAGAGTTTCCTTTAGTGCTTTGGGCATATAGAACCTCTGCCAAGACAGCAATAGGAGACATCCCTTTTCTTGAATTATGGATGCGAAGCTGTGCTTCCGGTTGAGGTTGAAATCCCATCGCATAGAAGGATAACATATGAGTTTAATCCCAGTCAGGAGTTAAGAAAGTAATCCCTAGATTTAATACAGGGACAAAGAGATGAGGTTGCAATCAGAACAACTGAATATCAAAGAAGGATTATGAAATACTACAACAAGAAGGTCAGAACAAGAACTTTCACAAAAGGAGAGTTGGTTTTACGAAGGGCGATAGCTAACACAAATAACTCAGCGGATGGCCCTCTAGGCCCAAATTGGGAAGGACCCTTAATCATCCATCAAGAAGTTATACCCAGAGCGTATCGGCTGTGCAAACCTAATGGTGATCTTGTTCCGAGAATATGGAACTCGGTACATTTAAGACCTTACTTCCCAACGATAAAGGAATAAGGAAAAGGACTTTCACCCAAAGATGATCACGTAATCAAGGGCATGGAAACCCTTTCAATAGCTCAAAAGAAACCCAAAAGGGGTCAGGTTGAATAAAGGATCAAATCCCTTGTCATCACCAAAATTGGTCAGGACAAGGCATCTCCCGGAGGGGGATGGTGTGTTAGTCTTTCTCCATGCCTAAGTCAGAGGGAGCTATGATAAAACAACAAAAGCGTAAGACTCTGTTTCACACCAGAAATGGTCATGGCGATGCATCTAAAATTAGCACGCCCTGCCTCTGCTCGTAGAAGAGTACGCCCTGCCTCTACTAGAACTAAGCACACCCTATCTCTGCTCGCAGAAGAGCATATCCTACCTCTGTTTATGTTTCGCGTTACCTGCAGAAGGGAGCGCAAACCCCTATAATCACCTACGATGGACAGGATAGGGCACCCCTCGGAGGGGGTGGTGTGTAAGCCTCTATCAATACCTACAATGGTCAGTATAGAGCATCAAAAGAGTAAACCTTAGTTTTGTTCCTACGATGGCCCCGTCTAAGTTTCTAAGACCTTATCATCACCTACAATGGTCAGGATAAGGCGCCTCCTGGAGGGAGGTCGGGTAAGTCGTTGGGCCCTGCTTGTGGATAAGCTAGTCAAAGCGCACCGGACGCACAGGCCCAGAGAGTGGCCAACAAAGGCACGTACATCCTCCGCTTTTACATCAAAAGCCCAGAGAGTGGCTCAAGAAGCACGTACAACATGATGGTTCTTGGTACGAAAGTCCCAGTTCACATAATGGATCTTTCCCAGATCTGTCCCAGATCTGGGTGGGGTCGACCCTTGGCTCGACCCTAGGGTCGACACTCCCTTGTAGGGGTAGACCCATGGATAGACACCCATAGGGCATGGGGTCGACCCCTAACGGGCCGATTTCCCTCCCTTTCCCGCTCTTTGACTTTTTATTTTCTAGACTTAATTTTGCATATATATATAATTTATGTGTATATAGATTACACACCTTAATAACATCTTCATACGATGTCCGTTTTTCGCAAACTTGAAGTCTATCTTAAGAAGAATTATGAGACGAACGCAATGGTTAGTCCATTTTACTTAATTACTAATATTTAATTAAGTATTCTTTAGTTTATCATTATAGTGTTCTTTAAAACTACGTGGTTTTAATGACGGAGTTCAGGAAATATCTAGTGGGAAAGCCTCCCACGACTCTTGAGTTATTCTGTGAAAAAGATAATATCGAATTGCGACAAGAGGATGCACAGCTAGATTCAAATAAGGAGTCGTATAACATTCCAAACAAAAACATTCAGAGTAACGTAGCGGTGAAATAGTCTAGGGACAACTCTAGAAAGTGGAAGTGTTATTGGAAATTGTGGAAAGTGGAATAAAAATCAATAAAAGAGCAGCAACTGAAACCAAGGCCAGAAAGGAGTTTCTAGAAAGCGACCTTAGTTCCATACATTCGAAAGTTATACAACCCTAAATGACATGCTAGAGAATATCTATCTTGATATGTGAAACACTATGTAGCACAAGAAACCACCTCCCACGGAATCCACAGAAATTGAGTGTGGGACATGGAAATTTTGTTTATTTCATGATATTTACGACCATGCGACTAATGAGTGCTGTCATCTCAGACACATTATCAAAAAGCTAATTCGAGAGGGAAATCTCGATGAATATAAAGTTGACTACGAGACAGGGGTAGGGGACCTCAGACCCCAAGCAAGGACAGGTGGCTCCCAATGCCCGGACTATGGAGTTGTATGTTAATACCGCAAAACATCTTAATGTAGGGGAATGCAGCAACCCCAAAATAGCAAGCCTTGTAAAACAAAGGAAGATGATAGCCGACGATATTGCCTTACGAGATAAAGAAGCAGAGGGGGTGGAGACCCTAAGTATTGATCCCTTGGTAATTATGGCCAATGTCGGTCTGACCATGGTATGGAAGGTTCCTTTTTGATAACAGGAGTTCCATGAACATTATTTTTAAACGAGCTTATGACCAGATCAGGCTAGAGGTGTGAGGTTAGAAGCCATGCACCAGCAGAATACATGGCTTCAACGAATCGACAAGCGAACCAATGAGATTGATTGAGTTACCAATAGGATTGGGAAAAGGTGATCATAGGAGAGTTTGAATCCTCATATTCTTTGTGATAGATATAAATTCTTCGTACAATGCCTTCTTGGGTCGGCCTAACCTAGTAGAGTTAAGGGCATGCATAACCGCCTGGTTCCTACTTCTCAAGTTTCCAACTGAAGCTGGAGTAGGCATTATATGGGGAGACCAAGTAGCAGGACAAGCATGGCACTTAGTTAAGTGGAAGGAAGTCCATGAAAAGGAAAACATGGAGTCCGAAGATAATCCCCTCTTGCAAAAGAGGCAGAAGCATAACAACTACAGAAGACATCCTAGTCGGGACCGTCCAGTCGCCATCTTGAGGATATTGATCCAAGAGAGGACGAGGAGCTTGGATGTAGAAAGACAACTCAAAATGAAACTACGGTGCAGATTCTGATCGATAACGATGACCTAACCAGGGTCTTGAAGATCGGATCCCACCTAAACCGTCTCCGGGCAAGGGATTTCACTGATTTTCTTCGCGCAAATATAGACGTGTTTGCATGGTCCCATGCTGACATGTGTGGAATATCTCCATCCACTATGACCCATTCATTGAACATAGACCCAGAGCATGTTCCTGTGAAGCAGAATAGGAGCATGCTCGGCCCGGAGAGGTCGACTGCCTTAAAGGAAGAAGTTTAAAGGTTGAAAGATAACTGATTCATCCAAACAAGTACCCTAAATGGATAGCAAATCCGATTCATTTGATGAAGGGAAACGGGAAGTGGAGAACGCGCATTGACTTTTCCGACCTAAATAAGGCTTGCTCCAAGGATAGTTTCCTCTCCAAAGATAGTTTCCTCTTCCTAGGATCAATTTTCTTGTCGGTTCAATAGATGGACACAGACTTCTACCATTTATGAATGCGTACTTGGGGTACAAGTAGAACGTGATGCATTTCCCAGAAGAGGAGCATAATGGTTTCATTACAGATCTTGGACTATATTGTTATGTGGTCATGCCTTTCGGACTAAAGAATGCAAGAGAAACATACCATGGCCCGGTCAACCGCATGTTCCATGACCAGATCGGGAAGACGATGGAGGTGTATGTAGACGATATGCTGGTAAAATCAAAGCAATCGAATGATCATATCTAGGACTTGGTAGAGATGTTCAGTGTGCTCCGTAGATATGGGATGAAGCTTAACCTTTTGAAATGCTCTTTTGGCGTTGCATCTGGGAAGTTCTTGGGCTTCATTGTCGATTCTCGAGGATTTGAAATTAATCCTGAACAAATTGAAGCAATCAAAATCATCCATGAGCTGCGAAAGATTAAAGATATGCAGAGCCTGGCAGGGAAGGTTTCTGCCCTAGGCTGATTCATCTCTAGGGCAAATGAAAAGTGCATTCCTTTCTTTGAGCAGATAAAGCGAGGGAAACATAACTTTTCTTGGACACCTGATTGTGTAGAAGCCTTTTAAAACCTTCTCAGTCATTTGGAGAGATTGCTGATGCTATCCAATCCAATAGTCATAAGGACTTGTTTGTATATCTAGCCGTATCTCTCCATCCTATTAGTTCAGCCTTAGTCTGTGAAAAGGACCGAGTACAGCAACCATTGTATAATGTAAATAAGAAGTTAACATGGAAAGAGCGTAATTACCCAAAATTGAGAAGTTAACCAACAGCTTGTTGATTGCATCAAGAAAGCACGTCGTTACTTCCAGGCTCATCCATCAAAATGTACACCGACCAGCCGCTACTCTAGGTCCTCCAATGGCCTGAGGCATTTTTCTTAAGTGGAACACCGAGTTAAGTCAGTTTGAGCTCACTTTAAGTCAATTAGAGGCCAAGCATTGGCATATTTCGTAGTCGTGTTTATAAATCCTGAAGATGACATTCCAGAGGGCATCCCTGACCTTACTAATGATAAACCTAGGACAGATACATGGAAACTATACACAGACATAGCCCGCAATAATCGATGCTCCGACTCTGGAGTTGTACTATTAACTACTGAAGGACGATCGATTTATGATTCCCTGAGGTTGGATTTCTTTGCTACTAACAACGGTGTTGAGTACGAGGCCCTGATTGTTGGGCTAAAGCTCACAAAGGATTTGGGGGTAGTAGCCTTAGACATTTTTTGCGATTCACAACTTATTGTGTTTTAGGTTCGGAAAGAGTACCAAACGAAAGGGATGCGACTTTCCGCCTATCTCAAGGGGTAGAAGAGTTATTAGAAGGATTCTACTTTCATAACATCTCACATATTTCCAAGGAAGAAAAATTAAAAGGGTGATAAACTGGTTAAACTGGCTAGTTCCGATGCCCAAGATGAAAAGGAGATGGTGCCGATTAAGACATTGGATACTCCAAGCAGTGAATAAATTGAATTTAATCAGCAATTGGAGACAAATCCTGAAAAGGAATCGTGGATGACCTCTATTAAGAACTTTCTTCAGAATGGAACCCTACCAGAATGAAAGAATGAAAGACGAGCTATAACGCACAAAGCTTCAATGCACAATATTCAGGGAAATACACTCTACCGAAGAGGGTTCTATGGTTCCTTTGCTCTAGTGTATAGCTGATGAAGACGCTAAACGAGTGTTGTGGGAAGTGCACAAAGGTGAGTGCCGTGCCCATACCGGGGGACAGACCTTGGCAAAGAAGTGGTGTGATACGGCTATTTCTGGCCTGCCGTCAGCTGAGATGCGGCCCATTATTCTAAATGCTGTGACAAGTGCAAAAAATTTCTCAGATTCAGAGAGCTAAGCCAGCTCAACTCATCATCGGAAGCCTTCCAATTTCCAAGGGCGGGGCAAAAAATGCAATTATGGTCAATGACTACTTTACAAAATGGGACAAAGCAGAACCATTGACCACAGTCACGACAAAGCAGGTGATCAACTTTATTGTCAGAAACATTATATGATGATTTGGACTTCCCAGAACAATCACAACTAATAATGGGATGCAGTTCAACAGTTTAGAATTAGAGATTTATGTCAACAATATCACATTGAAAAGAAGTAGATTGCAGTTGCACACCCATGGTCAAATGGACAGATCGAAATCGTAAACAAGATCATTAAGTCCATCCTAAAGAAAAGATTGAAGTAAGTCAAAGGCAAACACATCGATGAACTACCTTTATCCCTTTAGGCATATTAAACAACCCATAAGTCTACGATTGGCATACTCCCTTCTCCTTGTCCTACGGATTTGAAGCAGTTATCCCGATATAACTGGAAGTCCCCTCTCATCGGATGATGTATTACGACCCTTTGACTAACAAAGCACTTCTCTTAGACATAATCGATGAGAAAACATAAGAAGCTAATTTATGTGCTGATGCGCACATGAGACGAGTCACATGTTACTACAAGAAAAAGGTTAGATTCAAAACATTCGACTATGGTGATCTCATCCCGAAGTGGGTCTTTCCGAGCACGGTACAAATGGGCCCGAAATGGGAGGGACCGTACATCGTCAAACAGAGGCTTGATAATAGAACCTTCAAGCTAGCGATTGTTGATGGCAGTCACTTCCAAGAGAGTGAAAGGTTGAACATTTGCAACACTATCTTCCTTAGATTTTTTATTAGTTCATTTATTCTTAGCATTGCAATAAGGCGTGTCTTTCCACTTACTATTGTTCATAAATAAAAGCTCTTTTCCATGCTACACTACTGTGTTTTTTTACTTTTACTATGTGTTGCGATTCGACCGACCTGTGCCAAAGATTGAACGAAGGATGACTAACTCCCCAGCGTCGTTCATTGGCATGCATTTCGATGAGCTAGCTTAACGCGATGACTGGTCAGACTTGAGTTGATTAAAACTCGAGAACATATTCGGCTCCTTCACAAGTTCCGATGGGACGGATATAAACTGTGGATGTAACCGACCATCTTGTTGCCAACCTTTTCCTTTGACATAGGGGCAAAGTGGCGATTCTTAAGCAAGCATGACCCAACCGCTTGCCCTACTGACTCCATTCCTCAGAGCTTGGAGCGGTACAAACTAAGGACGAGTGTTATAGGTGCACCAAGACTAATGACTACTCGAATCCTAACTCTAACCCAAGCTAACTTTGGGAGGGTATAAAGGACGATATCATGATGTCCAAACTTACTCCATCACCCCTCGGCTGAGGGCAGGAGTATAAACGTATTCGGACCGGATGTCCAAATTAACTTAAAATGTTGGATGCACGGGTATGAACTATTAAATTAACTTCGAACATGATCCGAATGTGACTTGTGATTCAAAATTAATTGGTAGCATATGCATTATACCTCCAAGTGATAGCATAACTCCAAGTGTTAGCGTACTTACTTACCTGATTTAGTAATATTTAAATTGGAATACACTAGATGGAAAGCAATATATAAGATCTACAATGTCAGAGGAAACAGTACTTTATATACAAAAGTGCAAGTTTATGCAAATTTATAGGCAAAAACGCGAGGGCCGCCCTCGCAACAATATCCAAAGGGCCCGACAAGCAACACAACAAACAAGTCAATTAATCCTGAAATAGCTTATCATCATTCTTCTTAATTTGTTCCTCCCTCTGCACGACAAACTCCGCAATCTACTCAACGGTCATCAGATTCTTCTTGGGTTTACTACCACAGATGATGGAGGTTCCCGACTTAGGTGTGTCATACTATCTCTTGACCTCAGTAGTAGCGGGAGGAGGAGATTCCTTAGCTGGAGAATCCATGACAGGAGCAAAAACTTGAAGAGGTTTGACCATAAGAGGCCCAGAGCTCGATTCGAATTTGAGAAAAAAAAGCTTACCCTCATTCCTAGCATTTTTCTTTGCAAGTGTGAGGGGTCCAGTCTTACCAGTCTCCTTGGTGCATATCACCTCGTCTTCTTTACGCTGATCGCTCTTTCCATCCAAGCCCTTCAAGGCATCTATAATCTCTTCATCTTTGCCTAGACCTGCAGTATGGGGCACTTGTGATTCTTCGGTTGACATTGCCCCGTACTTGGAAGTGACTTTCCCAGCAAGTGTACCTAAAGTAGGAAGAGTAGTGATCAGTCCTAGTGGAATAGAAGGCCTCTTGACTTGAGGCGCAACTATTGGATAGGTAGCGTAATATCCCACACTTTTCTAGGCCCAAATTTCGACAAAATCGAAACTCAAACACATCCGAGCATGGAGCGTGTATATCTGGTACTGCAAATAAATGAGCATGAGCATAATCAGAGTACGATAAGACAACTCACAATGGAAACAAATAGGACAAACTAGTATTAACTAAAGTAACTATCTTTTTTCAAAGTAAGTCACTTTGCCAATACCGAGCATGAGAGAGAACGAGAACCAAAATCCAAACATAAACACCTATTAGAACCTGACCTTCTCTAGAGAAACTAGGTGGTTGAAAGGAGGAGGGGTCAGAATAACAAGATTTTGGTGAACAGGAAATATACAACACATATTATAATACATAGATGTATCCCGTTTGGTTCAACCCAGATGTGTGCTTATCAAGATTAGTGATTCTAGCCTAACCTTGTAGATGTTTACGCACGACCCTTCTACTCTTCCCAAAGTGGTATTCTGAAATATAATGCCAAGATAGAACTTTTACATATAAATTTAGGAACCCCTTTTAAATTATAATTTAATTGATTATTAGACGGAGAAGCGAACCCCTAGATGCGGAGTCCTCACATACATATATACCTTTCCATCCACTTCCCTTTATTGCTTCCGCCTCACTATCAATGATAGAAAGAGTGGATTCTCCCGATCCCTTAAGACCCTAGGTTGACTTATTGGTTGGCGGACTTATTGGTTACCCAATATCTCTCGATAGTTTGTTCCACATTTTTATAAACTAGCGGGCACTAGCTACAGGCTCTACTAGTTAAAGATTCCGTCACTCACGCATATACCCTTTCCCCATATAAGGTGAGAGATGGTATTTTATCGCTCGTTATACCTTCTACCTGACCTTATTGGAGAACCCTCTTTGTCGCTTATTGCTTTCCATAGGGTAGGCAGTCATATCTAGCATTTTTAGTTTTTAGGTTTGGGTAAACAATACGCATACATGCCACTTAAGACCCCTATACTGTAGGACATATCCCCAGGTGGACTCTTCAACCGCAGCCGCTTAAGACCCAGTAAGAGGACTACACGTGAAGGTTATTAGGTTCGTACCTTATTAACCCTTAATACCTTTCCCTTTTGGAATAAGGTGGGATACGTTATTTTGCCCTTTCTGTTTAGTCTCTCCCCACACGATTTATTACTATCACGGTATCTTATGGTTAATAATATTTTTTCCATCATTATCCTATTAAGTCCAACTCTATTTTTAATTATAAGTTCTATATTCATTAATATAAATAAGAAAGGTTATATCCTCTTTTACCATAGGATATTTATTTGATTACTTCCCCAATTTGGACTTAGTATTTAAATGACAATCAATGTCCATTAATCCACTTTTGACACCCATTTTCTTTTATTTCTATTTTTATTACCTTTATGACCATAACGATCATATTTTTCTAAGGCAACTATTTATCAGTCCCAAGGTATCTATTTGTTGTATCCCAACAGACAATTGCTATATTTATTTATTTATTAGTTGACTATTATATATATATATATATATATATATATATATATATATATGCACCATGCCTCTCACATTAAGTTGACTACTTGTGGATGCTGGATTTGCCGGTCGTTTCTAGGCAGACTTCTACCACAAGTTGAACTTAACATGGTGCCTTAGTACATTTGTATTTACGCATTAGACCCCTCAAATTAAGCTGACTATATGTGGATGTTGGATTTACCGGTTGGTTTCAGGCATACTTATACCACAAGTTGAGCTTAACCTCATGTTTAAATGCGGTTATAATTCAAATTTCCTAATTTTGGGGTGAGCAACATTAATCCTAATTAATTTAGGAAATGTAACCATTATCCTATTATATTTACTTTCCCCAATCAACATTGATTACAATTGTTTTTTATTGATTTGCGGTCCTATTTATAGCAATTAATTATATTGATTGCTACAAACGGTCACCACAAATATATTAATTCAATATGGATTAGATTTACATATAATTCCATAATTGAACCTTATCCAAACATTCAACACAATGTATATTTTTATTGTTTTACGCTGCTTTTTGATAGATAATATATATATATATATATATTATGTTTTCGTGTGGTCAACGTAGTTATTATTATTATTTTTAAATTTAATTACTTGGTTTAATTGACAACCAAACATTCCTTTTTATATTCAATCTTGTCAAACAGTTTTAAGTCTTACAAAAAGACCGTTAGCTATGGTTACTGTAAATTGTGCCTAATTTAATGGAATTGGCATAGTTACAAATTACAACATATTTGGAATAGTTGGTGCAAATTATGCACAAATATGTATATTTATATTTATGCGTACATTTGCACCACTTTTGCCATTTAATTTTTTTTATCATAACTCTTGTGATTCCAAAATAACGCCTTTTTATCTAAAAAGTGGAAAACAACATATTTACAACAATTAAGCTATAACCCAACAATACCGAATATAAACAGACATATTTCTTTTAATATTACAATCACATAATTTACCAATCGTATCTTTTTATACAAACTCACATAATTACTTATTCAACACTGAACTAGAGATCTGAAATGTAACTGCATCTAAATGGTTTTTAATGGGACTGGTTTCCAGATCTAAAGTGCTTTACAACAACTGCAATATATTTTGCAATTTAACTGTTGGAATATGTGTAAACAAGTTTAAGAATCCTATAATTAATATTATGCATAACCACAATTTATAAGTTATAACAATGTTTACAATCTGATCTGATGGGTATCAATCTAATTACAACAATTTAATGTACAGATCTGATAGAAATAGGCATAAAAATTAAGATCTATTACAAACGAGATAAATAAATTATTATAAATGTATATATAAATTTCCCACTCACCTGTACTTATCCAAATCCAAAGTTGTACCTTTTAGGCCTACAACTCCCAAATTCTTATAAATTTAGAATTTATCTGAAAAGGGGAAAATTCCAGATCTGTAGAGATATAAGAAAATAGGAAGAGAGGCAAGAATCTATTGATGAGCACTAATTTGCATTCTTTTCCATTAGATCTAATAATCCTCTCAATCTTATGTGATTTGGATTTGATTTGTTGTATAAGAATATATTTTTAGATTAAGAAATTAACTTTGGAGGAGGAAAATGGTAGAGTTTCGTTGTTGCCCACAAACTTGTATGGAAAAGAATGAGGCCTTACCCCTTTATTTATAGGAGCGAAATTGGCCTTAGACTGTTAGATTCGTTTTAATTTATATCCGTCCATCCGTTAAATATATATATTATAAACCAAACCAATAAAACCTAGCCGTTACTGGGCGTTCTAACGCCTATGATCGTCCGTCGGTCGACCCCTATGGTCGACCACTTAGGTCGTCAAATGCCGAGGTCGACTAGTTAAATAAGGTATATTATATTTAATTATTCTAATTTATTTATTCGTTCATTTTCGTATTTCGTTCGTAACTTTTTCACATGGACTCTGTTCGCGAAACTCCAAACGTGAAAGTAGACCAAAATCCCGAGACGAACGCATCGGTTAAAGTTTCGTGGTCAAATTCCATCGTTTGCAGATATTCCTATTTCTTAAATTCTAATAATAAATCTATGTTATCAAAATTTCGGATTGTTACATTCTTCCCTCCTTAAAAGGAATTTCGTCCCAAAATTCTGACGCCTATAGTCCTATTCTACACAACCAATTTGTGTACATCCACTTTGCAACCATGTGTATATGCGCATGGTGTACATAATGCAATTCAACCATAAAATATGCATGAAAGATGATTCTAAATCGGATCCTCCTATATGTTTACATTAAACTTTTGGAAATACTTTTGATAACTTGATGCAAAGCATCCTAAATATACTGGCAGTTCTATATGAATACAAATTTTGAAAACTCTTTTTCATCCATTACCTTCACACAATTATGAATAAAAGTATGAAGAAGCTAAATTTGCATCCAAACCCTAACATCCAAAACATCATGCAATCTATTCGTTTCCTATTTAATTTATTCTAAACCAGAAAAAGGAAATAGAAGCGAAGAATTTTTAACATTTTCCCGCTTACAAATCTTCCATTTCCCACCCTACAGTGGAATTTTCACCCTAGCTACCCAAAATACTCCAAAGATTTCCATCTGTAGACTGTAAAGGAGGCTTAAAAATGCTCTAAAACGTAAAACGAATTAATTAATTAATTACTCGTGTGCATCGTTGACAAGGTATGGAAACAATGTTTCTAAGGCTAAAACAACCCTTTCCTTATTACCATTAATGTTTTTATTGTATCATCGGTCCTATTGCATCGCAAAAACGCGAACACAAAACAACCAAAAAAATTCCTTATGCGTATTCATGTGACTAAAAATCGAAGTTTTTCATAAAAATAAATTTCTGCTCAAAAACTTGTCATGTTTAGTTGGAAAATTTCTTTTCAAAACCATTTCATTTTCCTCTAAAATAAGAAAATGATTAAAAAATCAAACAAAATTTCCAAAAACTTCAAAAATGTATTTTGTGGAAACTTAAACGATTCAAGTCACGTGTCGGCGAGGAAGAAAGTCAATCGCACAAAAATGAGAAAACTGAAATCACACAAAAGACCAAAATATATTTTAGTTTTAACAAGGAGCAGTTATTTATTTATTTATATACCCGTGACGTAGAACCAGTCCTTTACTAAAATTTATCCAACACAGAATTATATTATTTCCATCTCTAGGACAAATGCTTGTTTATGAACGAGATTTCATTTAAATAAAGATGCGTGAATGACACAACAATTTTAAACATAGAAATCTCATTAACCAAAGTCGTGCGATTTTCATTACTAGCAGTTACAAACACTACAACAACAACAAAGATAAAGAAAAATGCTGAAAATGGAAACACACGATACAAGATACTATATGCGCAAGGCATACACTGACAACGACTTTGACAACCCACTGTAGGCAGGTCTACCTCCGCAGATAGAGCCTAATTCATTACCACGCCCATGCAAGGAGCGTAGTATGGCGGAGATGCAGACAATCTCATGCGCTTGTCGGCATTGTTCGTCGCGGATCTCTCGGAGCTCGGCCTGCATAGCACAGATGGCACTGAGCTCTGGACTTTCGTGACCAGGCTGCAGAAGATGCTGAGGCTGTTGAGCTGGAGCGGGTGGTGTGAGGACAGGAGCGTTGGGTAGCCGAATGCCAATATTCTGGAGAGTGACGCGTCTGATGGCGGTTAGCGCCTTCTTCACTGGTGTCTCCCTAGAAATTCTCACCTGGAAGTGTCGAAAGACACGGATGAGAAGGTGACTGTAAGGAAAGTGGCTCTGTGGGGTGACAACGAAGGGCTCATAAAGATGGATCATAAGCACGCATGCCCAATTGACGGCTATTGTAACGACTCGCATTCTACGCATCGGGGGATCGTATAATATTTATTTCTCTTTCATATGAAGTCGTATGGTCGTGCAGCTTTGGGAAATGACTACTTGGGTTATTTCCCATGTTCATGATTTTTGCCGATTTTTAAATGACCATTTTGCCCCTAGAGAATCTTGTTTTGCCTATAAATTTTGATTGGTAAGGAGTTTTGACCTAAAACCACTTCCATTGGATTCATATGATTGTTTACCTTTCCGTATAGTGGTCAATTAATCAAAAGTACTTACCGTTTGGGAGATATGGCTGAAATAAGATTAGAAGATGGAAAAACTGCTTAAACGGGCTTAAAAGGGTAATTAGCAGCTAGGCCCATTAGGTATTTCGAGATTAGTGTTATGTAAGGGCTGATAGGGGCTAGAGAAACCCTCCTTTGTCAATTTTCAGCCGCAAAAAACTTTCTCTTCAACCCTAACAATGGTTTCCACCTTCTAAACCACCTCTAATCACTTTCTAATCAAGGATTAAGTTAATCAACATCAAATCAAGTCAAAATAGCATCAAATCAAAGTTTGAGCTGCTGTGTTGCATAGGAATTCGACCCAAATCAATGGAGACTTCAGATCTATAAATTATTTGTGTCTAAGGTGAGTGATTAGCATGCTTCTTCACTAATTACGGCTAATTAGGGGTGATTAGTGATAATTAGCGAAATTATGATTCAGAAAAATATGGAAACATAAGTAGAAATTCTAAAATATTATTTTATGCCACTGTTAGGAATTTGGTTTAATTTGGACATATTTTGCTAATCGTATGATTAAGTCATGATTAAGGGGATTAAGGGGAAAACATGGATTTTAGGAATGTTTGATCCGAATTAACATGTTAAATTATTGTTTTGGTGTTTATGGTCGATTATACATGTTACTACTACTGTATGGTATGCTTTGTGATTGCTTAGTAAAGTTAGAATAGTTGAAACCGATGGCCACAAACCAGGATCGAAAACCATGAGTCGTGCTAGAGGGTGAAATGCGAACCGGGCTGGAGTCCTCACGAGCCGAGGAAGAATTCATGGACCGCCTACTTGCACGAGCCACGAACCGCAAACCGAACTGGAGACGACTCGAATGTAGTCCACGAGCTGACCATGAGTCACGAACCGATGTCAGGGGGCGAGTCGCGAGCCGATGCAAGGTGCACCACGAACCGGTGCAAGGACCCAAGAACCGATCTAGATGAAGGAAGAGCACGAACTGCGAACCGTTGCTTCATACGAATCGAACCCAAGTGATGAAAAGAGCTCTAAGCACACCCGAACAGGGATGATGACTAAAACCCGAGATGCAAAGGTAGTCCGAATGAGAAGTTATGGCTCAGGATCCAAATGGGGATCAACGAGTTCTACTTCATGATTGGGCTATGCTGCGGGACGTATGCAAAGGGGTTATCGATATCCATAATTTTGGTTCACCACTGAGAGAAGGATTAGTGACTATGGATCAGTGCAGTGGAGCCGTTATGACTCCATAGGGCAGAGTGATAATAGCAAAGAATTGGGTGATCAAAGTGGTAGATATCTTATACTTTACGCACTGAGTGAGAGATGTGAGGATGTTTGTTATGTTTGATGTTTGCTATCACCATGACATGCACACCCTGTAACACCCCGCATTTTAATGAAATTAAAAATATGGAAATATGTATATATATTATATACATAGATATATTTGAGAGAAAAAATAAATAATGCAACAAAACATGAAAAAGAGGAATGAGAAAAGAATAATGTTTAGCATTGTTCTAAGGCTTGTAAACAAAAGACTTAGTGGCTCATTTGGTTAGAGCACGTGACTTGTATACATGAGGTTCTAAGTTCAATCCCCGCTAGCTCCATATTTTTGTTTTAGGGGAATCACTAAAAAGTGGTTAGTGTGAATGTTGTTCAATTAAAAAAAAGCGGTTTAGTGTGAAAAGGGTTAATTGGAAAGATAGTTAAAAAGATATATATATATATATATATATGTATATATATATATATGACATGTGGGTGTCAACACCCCTGCTGCTGCGCACCAATTGGAACGACCTCCACGAACGGAGCCCAAAGAGCCATCACGATCCATGTTAGATCAAAATTTGGACCTAACACCCAAATTGTTCTGAATCTTATAGATTTTCAACTGAAGAATGAGGAAAAAGAAAATAACACACAGAATTTATAGTGGTTCGGCGTTAACGAGCCTACGTCCACTTTATATATTATTGATTATACTTTGAAAGCTAATACAATCAATGATTTCTCTTAATACTCTCGTAGTTTGACAATAATGGCGGATTCAGTACTCAATATTGCCAAAAGGATCCCAAAAAATGCCAAGCTCTAGGCTATTTATAGCTGATTTTGTCAGGCGGGTCGTGGTAACACGTGGCACGAATCCCGAGAACATCAGATCGCATCTCCTCCGTTGAAGAAATAGTCAAATTAGCCGTTGTGGACAGGTGTCGCGATCTCCTTGAAAATCGGATCGTGCAGATGGGGAGAATCGGTCAGAATGACGGTTAGGGACACGTGTCGCTAGATCCGTGCGTCTCGGATCGCTGAAGACTAGCTCATGCTTGAACGGGTCAAAGGGTTCGCCATGCATCAGGGGATCGGATCGATCAATACTGGGCAACAACTTATACATGGATCGGATCGCATAGAGGTGTCGTTTCGCTGATGAAATGGGGGCGTTCCATCGGGACGCGATCCGATGGTGGGCGAGTCGATAGTGTGCGATCCGTCGTCAGGCGAGTCGATGATGCGATCCATTCCTTCATAATCTTAGAGAACGTGGTTTCATGCTTTCCTCTTATGAATGATCCTGGGTGGCTTGGTCAAAAAGCGAGCCAACATTTTGCCCCCTCGAAGTATGTTTTATCGATGATGGAACATGCTTCGAAGCTATAGAATCGTCTTTTCTCAACGAGTAGTGGATCAGAGAACGATGCTCTTTCTGGGATTTTTCAGCCTTCATTCCTGAATTTATCGATTCGGATCGCGGGCTCAAGTCGTGGTTCGTTAGCGAGACATTCGTTCCGTTCTTGGGTGTGCATTTGGGCCTCGGAACGAAACGGGCTCCTCCTTGAGTCGTGGTGGGCTTTTGGTTCGCGGCCCGCCGGTTTTTCGTGGATCGAATAGGACAAAGAAGGGGAGACAAACGGTCGCCCTTTTTGCCTATATAAGCCGACCCCCCCTCTACACTTCTTCCTTCTTTTTTCTATCGTATCGTTTCGCCTGTACTGTTGAAGAATGAACCCTAGTATTTCAAACCTTCAAAAATCCGATCACTTTCCCAATTTTTAGAAAGGTAATTCCACCGAAAGCATTCTTATTCGTAAACGCTGTTGTTTCACGGACTTTTTCGAATAATTTGAGGGAGAAACGATGGATACTTGCGATTTTCTGGGGAATCCATCGAGACGCCATGGCTGATGGGCGTAGAGGTCGGAGTTCGAGGATGGGAAGGAGAGGAGGAAGACGAAGGAGGAAGGAGAAGAGGGAAGGCCGGTTCGGATCGTGGGCAAGGAGAGGAAAGGAAGAAGATGAAGGCGAGTGGCGAGACGGAGGATCGTGGTGACAGCAAAGGCGCGTATCGTGGGGGCTGCAACGATTCGCGAAGGAGCGATTCCTTGACAGCAAAGGCGCGTATCGTGGGGGCTGCAACGATTCGCGAAGGAGCGATTCCTTTGCCCTGCGATTCGAAGGGGGGGGGGGCGATCCCTCTGCCTTGCGAGTCGAAAGGGGGCGATCCCTCTGCCTTACGATTCGAAAGGGGGCGATCCCTCTGCCTTGCGATCCGACTCATAGTTGACGATGCGAAGAAATTTCAAACTTTAATCGATGCCTTGTCACCAAAAAATTCTGAACAGTTAGGCTAGGGCCCTGATGTTGGACTTTCTGGACTAAAAGACCGCATAACCTAACTGCATATGACGACGAATATTTTGACGATCTTGACAACTTTTATGCTTTATCTTTAATGTATGCACAAGCACACACACCGGCACTTGCACACACGGGGGACGGGTAGTTTTAATCTCATTTGTCATGTTTTCTCGCCTAACAGCAATGTCGGATAATCAATCTTCTTCGAGATCCGCTACAGAAACAGAGTCTGAGGTTCCTGAGCAATACAATCCTAAGGTTCCTCCAATTAGCCCAGGAGGTGAAAATTCTGGCTCTGAATACGAGGCAACGGAGTCAGATCCGTCTGGAAGTATTTCATCTGGTGAAGAATCTGAGATAGACGGACGAGCTCCCGACAAGATTCCTGGCGCGCTTGGAATAGATAAATTTTCTGATTCTTTAGCATCTAAGCTCCACGAGATAAAGCTTAAAAGAATCTGCTTGAGACACGGGATTCCTTGGGATGATGTCTTGACGCCCGGAAGCGAAGATAGACCCCACCTAGCTCTGGAAGGATATATGGCAATCAGTCGGACTATGTGCTTGGTAGGAGCTATCCCTCCGTTTCCTTCAATCGTCATCGAGACTCTAAAGCAGCTGGGTATTGCTCCGATGCAACTTCATCCGAACGCCTACGCATCTCTATACACCCTATATGTTGCATACGCGGAGATCCTACATGCCGAACTTAAGTTCAGAGATTTGACATTCTTCTTTCTTTTCAAGCATCGTTCTTCGGCGACTCCAAATTTCTCTTTCTTTGAATCGGTGGCGAATAGGAAGGTTCTGTACGATGGATATAGCAATATAGGAGATCCTAAGTCTGATTGGTTTTATATAAGGAAACAGGCCGGATGCTCAAGAAGATGGCTTAAATCAAGTAAACTTCAAGCTTTTAACTGAATATCTTGTTCAAGAAGTCGAAGTATTAACATTCTTCCCCCTTTTCCTTTGTCTTAAACAGATCATATCTTCCCGAAAACGGAGGGTCCGCTATACAGCAGTCGATTGTCCACTCTTCTACAAAGCAGATCCGACTTTCTAAGGATCAAAAAATGTATTACTGATGAGAATCTTCATAAGCATCACCTCCTGGATATGAGATTTGGACTTGGCACTGGTGGCAGACCTTATAAGTATGTGCCCCCAACAGAGGGAGAGGGAACTTCGCAAGCGGTAGAAGCAACTAAGTTTCGTAAAAGTCCTTCTCCGATAGTCATCCAAGATGATGAGGACTTGAACATATACAGAGGGGATGAGGTCCGCGGTGACGTGTAACACCCCGAATTTCGGTTAATGCTAAAATTCACTAATTGCAGGATAAATAATCTCAGATGTTAGAATTGGGGGAAACGGGCTGCGTCATTTTGTTCGTCTCGGAAAAATACGCAGAATAGAGTCCGAAATTCTGTAAATCGGAGTCCGTATGGCCCAGTTATGGCCCAATGAAGTTTGCAGAAAATTAAAAGTTCAAAACAGATTTAAAATTCAGGTTTAAAATTCAAAATTGGGGCCATTGGGCGCTGGAGGGAAAAAACTCCCGCCTAAAAATCCGTGTCGACAGCCCTGTCGACAGGGCAGTCGACTGGGTGGGACCAGGTCGACAGCCCTGTCGACTTGGGTGTCGACAGGGGGTGCTCGACCAGTTAAACCTGGTGCACCATTTTAGGGTTTGGCTGTGTTTTGGGCTAATCTCTAGAAACTTCCTAAATCTGACGGACCTAATTTAGCCTAGGGTTAATCCTATGGTCTAAAACACACCCTAATCCTATAAATACACCCTAATGCAAGCCTAATCCATACTAAAAATAGAAATGATGCCATCATGCCGCCAAAATCAAACTTAAGAGGAGCCTCCACTAGTTTATGAAGAAAGTTGCAAGCTAATCAACCTCTAATCATCACCATCTTCAAATATAGCAACTAGTTCTACTTCATAAGTTTGCTAATCTTGGTTTTGGTGAGTTTCTATCACTTTAATAACCAATTGCTAAATTAAGTAGATGAGATATGATGAGATCATGCGGTTTTGTATGCGGATTAGTGGGTTTTAAGTCATATGATATGATGTTAGTTTGCTAATCTATGTTTGATGTCAACCCTATGTTTATGCAAGTTATGTATGTGGGTTTATGCAAGTTGAGTATGTGGGTTTATGCAAGTTATGTATGTGGGTTTATGCAAGTTAAGTATGTGGGTTTATGCAAGTTAAGTGGTGGGTTTTATGCATGCTAAGTACTTGATTTTATGCATGCTAAGTATTTGATTTTATGCATGCTAAATGTTTGGTTTTATGCATGCTAAGTGCTTGATTTCATGCATGCTAAGTATTTGATTTCATGCATGCTAAGTATTTGATTTTATGCATGCTAAGTGTTTGGTTTTATGCATGCTAAGTACTTGATTTTATGCATGCTAAGTATTTGATTTTATGCATGCTAAGTGTTTGGTTTTATGCATGCTAAGTACTTGATTTCATGCATGCTAAGTATTTGATTTCATGCATGCTAAGTATTTGATTTTATGCATGTTAAGTGTTTGGGTTTATGCATGCTAAGTACTTGATTTCATGCATGCTAAGTGGTTGGTTTTATGCATACCTTATGACATGCAAGTTTACCCTTTTTAAATAAGATGCATACATATGCAAGATGATACCTTTGTATGCTATGCATACATATGCATGTTTACCCTATTTTATGATGCAAGTCACATATGCAAGTTGACCCTTTGTGTAACCTATGAACACATATGCAAGTTACCTTTATATGACATATGTGTACACATGCAAGTTGGGTTATTTAATGATGCTAGTTGGGTTTAATATCATGATGCAAGTTGACACCTTTTAAACCCATGTAAAAGCCAACGTTGTGCTAAGATTGAACCCATTACATTTATAGTGAATCTTCCCATTTATATGACATGTTATGGAAACGAATTACGTGGGAAACGATGGGGTTAATATGCATGTTAATAAAAATGAGTATAACATAAAATGAATGGACATAATTGGGAATTTACCTATTAAGTTAGGTCTACCCATATTATGGAGTTGGGAATTTACCTATTAAGTTAGGTCTACCCATACTATGGAATTGGGAATTTACCTATTGAGTTAGGTCTACCCATATTCTTAAAAATGTGTAATTAATTAGGGATAATTAATACAAATTATGGGGATGATTAATTAGGTGTAATTAATCAACTAAGACACGAGGTTGGACCCTTTTGTAGCGGAAGTCTGCCCGGAACCAACCGGCAAATCCAACAGCTACAAATGATTGGCCCAATGTGAGAGGTCTTAGTCATAAATTAAATACGTGATTAAAGTAAAGACACGAGGTTAGACCCTTTTGATGACAGAAGTCTGCCCGGAACCAACCGGCATATCCAGCAGTCATAAAAGACGGTCTAATGTGAGAGGTCTTTATGAGGTCATGATCTTAATAAATTAATTAAGAAACACTTAACCATATTAGCATGTAGAGGGACATGAGGGGTTAAGTGGGTGCCTTGGGTGGCATGTGGAAATCTAGTGGGTTGCCTTGGGTGGCAATAGAAAATACGATTAGAATACTTAACCAAGTGGAAACATGTAATTAAACATGATTAAAGGGTTAAGTGGGATGCACTAGAAAAAGGGACAAGCTTAGGTGGGTAGCTTGTGGGGGCCCATTTCAACCAGTAACCCATATGTATCTTATTGGGCTCGACCCATGTCGAGGATGGGACACGCGTACTGGGCTTGACTATAAGAGGCCAAAACGGGTTAGCGGTGGCAACGCAAGTCCAACGGGTTTCATATGCGTGGGTGGACCCGGTCTGGTAGGTAAGACGTTGTTGCATCGTGTAGATATAAGCCGTGCACCGTTAATTATATCGGTTGCCACTTTGGGGAGTGATACACCCCACTGTGGGACCGGCACGGGTATCTACGGTAGGGAGCCGATCACTTGGGAGTAGTGAGTACACCTAGTGGAGATAGGGGCGGACGACACCTATGTAGTCAGCTAGGGGTACACGAAACTACTGGGTAAATTTTCTAAGTCCCTGGGAGGGATCAACCTTTAAGTAGGAATGACTGGTGTGGTGCAGTGTAGTAATTATCCTTGGGTGGGTAAATGCGTCTTTACGGTTATCTTAGTTTATCCTAAGTCTACCAAGCTGCTTAGTGTAGCCATTCATCCCCAGACATTACCGTATATCAAGTTTATGTCTTCTCTGGTTACTTTAATGATTGTATTGTTAAAGTTATAGGACTCGCTCAGACTTATGTCTGACCCCGTTGTTTTTATCTTTTTTCCCAACCCTCAGGTTCTCAGAGTGGGCCCAGTACGAGTGGGCTTTGATCAGGCTGCTTTTATTACTCTCTTGGAGCTTGGACCCTAGATGTAGAGCTCAGCTTACCCTTTCCTTTTATGGCTATCAGTTCATGTATTGGGATTATGTATTTTGATTTAGCAGAATGGATATTTGTACTTAACTCTTATTATGGTTTTGTCATGTAACCGGACATGTTTTACTTTCCGCTGCAATGAAATGTTGTTTTAAATTTTCAAGTATTACTTATATCTGTCTTGCTGTAATTTCTCTGTTCTATATTCACTAAAAATACTCCGCCGATGTTATGGCATTCCCTTAGAGAGTGTCCGTAGCGGGTGTGGGGTGTTACACGTGGTATCAGAGCCAGGTTACCGGAACAGATAAAATTTTTAGAAAACTATTTTTCTAAAAACATTTTTGGAAGAGATATTCTCAAAAACATGTCTTTAAAGAGAAAATTTTTTGAAATAAAAGCATAATCCCCAATAGCCATATCTTTATCTTTCGAATTCTCCGTTTTGAATCTTTCCTTTTTCGTTTCAGCATGACTGAGGATCTTAACTTTCCGGAGGGTGTGACGGTACCAGTATGGTATAGGAGATTGATGGAGGCTAGGGCCACCACTATGTGTCCAGCAAATGCTCCTCCACCAACCGTAGCACCCGATCTTCCTCCTCCCCCTCCTCCTCGCACGGATACTTTTGCTAAGACTTGCAAGGAATTCAAAGCTATGGGAGGGAAACCTTTTCAAGGATCTGAAACTTTTGTGGAGGCTAGAGATTGGCTTAAGGAGGTGGAAGAGTTGATAGATATCTTTGAGATGGAAGAAGGAAAGAAAGTCAAGTTAGCTGCTTGGTTAATGAAGGGAGAGGCCTCATTCTGGTGGGAGGTCACTAATGGAGAACGCCCTGTTGACTCTTGGGCGGATTTTAGGCAAAGATTTGTGGCAAAGTTTCTCTCAAGGGCGGAGGAAAACTTGTATATGGAAAGATTCTTGACTCTAAAGCAAGGAAATCTCTCAGTGAAGGAATATGTCAACAAGTTTAATCAATTGGCAAGGTTTGGCCTAGACATGGTGAATACACCGGAGAAGAAGGCTTTGAGGTTCGTGAAAGGCTTGAATGAACCGATGCATGGGTTGGCTATGACTCATATCCCTATGGGGGCCACCTTTGAGAAGCTAGTTGACATGGCACTCATGCATGAAGAAGAGAAGGGTCCCAATGCTAATAAGGCACCCGAGAAGAAGGGAGATCAAAAGAGACCTCAGCAACAACAGCAAAACAAAGGTGGGAAAGGCAACGGTGGCAAGGGCAAGAAGAAGAAGTGTTTCAATTGTGGGACACCTGGCCACCTAAGCAAGGATTGTCGCAAGAAGAAGAAGACTGGCTGCTTCCACTGTGGCGAAGCAGGGCATCTAGTGAAAGACTGTCCTAAGAAAGGGAAAAGGACGGGGTCTACCTCAGGAGGACAGGTGCAAGCTCTTATGGCACCGGGTCAGGCAAGGGGGCAAGTACAGGCTCTCGCGGTTCCACCGATTCAGGAAAGAGGTAGAACTATTTCCGTTGAAAGTCTGGTTTTCTATTTGATCATCCTGTCCGTACATTGTTTGATTCTGGCGCATCGCATTCGTTTATCTCATCATCATTAGTTGAGTCACTGCACTTAGACACCAGTCTGGTAGATGATCCCTTGGTTGTTTCAAACCCAATTGGGGGCTCCACTTATTTGTCCATGATATGTTTGGGTTTGAAGATTTCTATACTTAGCATTGAGTTTAGATGTGATGCTTTTGTGTTGGGCTTCACGGGCTATGGGTTGATTTTGGGCATGGACTGGTTATCCAGTAATGGTGCTGTTCTTGATTGCGAAAGGAGAGTTGTTAGGCTTATGACCCGCTTGGGTAACACTCTCGAGATCTCTTGTAATCCCATGGATTCTGTTATGCTAAGTTATCTTGAATCGCTTGACGCTTCGGTCGAGAGTTTGCAATCTGTTAGAGTGGTCCGGGAATACTCGGATGTGTTTGAGGAGGTGAAGGGCTTACCTCTAAAGCGGGAGATTGACTTCCGAATATATCTGGTGGATAATGCTAAACCTGTATCTTTACCAGTGCGCCACATGGCTCCTCGTGAGAGGAGGGAACTCCATAAGCAAGTAGGGAAGTTGCTTGAGAAGGGGTTCATAAGACGAAGTATATCGGAGTGGGGTGCTCCAGTAGTTTTTGCTATGAAGGCGGATGGGTCCCTCAGACTTTGTGTAGACTACAGAGAACTCAACAAGCTCACAAAGAAGAATAGACACCCATTGCCGAGGATTGATGATCTTTTCGATCAGTTGGTTGGCGCTTCAGTATTTTCTCAGTTGGACTTAGCCACGGGGTTTCATCAGTTGAGGGTGGCTGAGGATAGCATAGACAAGACTGCCTTTAGGACTCCGGATGGTTTCTATGAGTGGCTGGTGATGCCATTTGGGTTGACGAACGCCCTTGCATACTTTGTTGATTTGATGAGTAGGGTGTTCAGGGAGTTCCTTAATAAATTCGTGGTGGTCTTTGTGGATGATATCTTAGTATTTTCTAAGAGTGAAGAAGAGCATGCCCTACATCTTGGGGAGGTGTTGAAGACTCTTCGAGCACATAGCCTTAAGGCGAAATTCTCTAAATGTCACTTCTGGAGGAAGGAAGTGCGGTTCTTGGGGCACGTGGTCTCCAAGGAAGGGATAGCTGTGGATCCCGCGAAGGTAGTATCAATTCAAGATTGGAAGGTTCCTAGAAATGCTACCGAAGTAAGAAGCTTCTTAGGGTTGGCGGGTTACTATAGGAAGTTTATCAAAGACTTCGCAAAGATATCAGCCCCTTTAACCCGCCTTACGAAGAAGAATCTTGTTTTCACATGGGACGTAGATTGTGATGATGCGTTCCGACGGTTAAAGAGAGCTTTAACCACCGCTCCAGTTTTAGTGTTGCCAGATGGGAGCAAGCCATTTGTTGTCTATACCGATGCTTGTGGGACAGGGCTGGGCGCAGTCTTAATGCAAGAGGGAAGGGTGATAGCCTATGGTGGAAGGCAGTTGAGGGCACATGAGAAAAATTACCCTACCCATGATTTAGAGTTGGCCGCGATTGTTTTTGCGCTTAAGATTTGGCGCCATTATCTTCTTGGTGAGAGATTCGAATTGTTCACTGACCACAAATCATTGAAGTACTTGTTTTCTCAGAAGGATTTGAATTTGAGACAGCAAAGGTGGATGGAGTTCTTAGCATCCTATGATTTCTAGATAGCGTATACCCCTGGCAAGGGTAACGTGGTGGCGGACGCCTTGAGCAGAAAAAGGTTGTCCTTGAGTCCATTATTCGTGGAACAACGAAGCTTGGAATTTATCTCGATGTTCGATTTCAGACCTTCCATTGACTATATACCCGGTTTGCTAGCATCCTTGGAGGTCAGGCCTACTCTTTTGGGGCGAATTGGAGAAGCACAGAGGGACGACCCACAGTTGGCTGAGTTGGTAGAGAAGCTCATAAGGGGGGAGTCGTCCAGCCATTTGAGTAGGTACACCCTAGACGATAAGGGGTGCTTGCGAAGAGACGGTAGACTTTGTGTACCGCAAGACGAGGGTTTGAGGAAGGCTATTCTTGATGATGCACACCGTTCTAGGATGACCATTCATCCCGGTGGGGACAAGATGTACCAAGATATGAAGCGGGTTTTCTTCTGGGCCGGTATGAAGAAGGATGTGGCCGAGTATGTCGCTCGATGCTTGGTGTGCCAACAAGTGAAGGCGGAGCAAAAGAAACCAGGTGGGTTGCTTCACCCATTGGAAGTTCCGCAATGGAAGTGGGATAGCGTCTCGATGGATTTTATTGACGGGTTACCCAGATCGAGAAAGGGTAATATGGGAATTTGGGTTGTGGTAGACAGACTTACTAAAAGCGCCCATTTCATACCTGTGAAGAGCAAGATGACTGCTCCATGGCTAGCTTCAGTATATCTTCGAGAGATAGTTCGATTGCATGGGGTACCCTCTAGCATAGTGAGTGATCGAGATCCTATCTTCACTAGCGAGTTCTGGAGAAGCTTGCAAGAAGCAGTGGGGACTCAATTATGTCTGAGCACCGCATATCACCCTCAGACGGACGGCCAGACTGAGAGGGTGAATCGTGTCCTAGAAGACCTTTTGAGGCTTTGTATCTTAGATTTTGGAGGTACATGGGAAGAGCATCTTCCATTGGTGGAGTTCGCATATAATAACAGCTTTCAGTCCAGTATTGGTATGGCTCCTTTCGAAGCTCTTTATGGAAGGCCTTGTCGATCACCTACATGTTGGTGGGAATCTACGGATAAGATTTTGCTTGGGCCTGATATGGTTAGGGAGACTTCTGAGAAGATTGACTTGATTCGAAGAAGGATGAAAGCAGCGCAGGATAGGAAAAAATCTTATGCGGACAAGAGGAGGACGGATCTTGAGTTTAAAGTTGGGGACGTGGTCTTTGTCAAAGTATCTCCGTTACGAAATGTGGTTCGCTTTGGATCTGTTGGGAAGTTAGCACCAAGGTTCGTAGGGCCGTTTCCTATTAAGGAAAGGATTGGACGGATGGCATATAGAGTGGAGTTACCCGACAGACTTAGTGGGGTACATGATGTATTCCATGTGTCACACTTGAGGAAGTGCTTACATGAGACCGCGGAGGTTGTAGAGCCGAGCTTGCTTAGAGAAGTGGAAGTAGAGCGTGATGCAACAATTCGACGAGCTCCTACTCGCATCCTTGGGTCAGAGACTAGGAAGTTGAGAAACAGAGAGGTTCAACTAGTCAAAGTGCAGTGGGGAGAAGATGAGAGCAACGCAACTTGGGAGATGGAAGCAAAGATGCGTTCATTGTACCCATTTCTTTTTGAGGGTATGTCTTTAATTTCTCCTCTATCGTTGTCTAGTACTTATCTTATCTTTAGTATGTCCTCTCATTAGTACTGTTTGACCTTTAGATAGGGTAAACCTATGGTTGAAACATGTGTTTGAGACATGTTATGGTTGATGGATTCAAGTGGATGCAAGTGTTTGCTAGTGGTTGCTCGTGGATGCATATACACACACTCTAGACACTAGATCGGCTCAGTCACTTCATATTGCATATTGCATATAAATGTGTGTAGATAGCTATATTTATGGATGTATAATGGTTGTGTTATCATATGGATGATGCATTTTGGTGAATGATTGTGCACTCATGTAGATGTTGTATGTGTCGATAGGGTTCTCTCGCATACATAATGGATGCATGACACTATCATGGTTTGCATATGTTCATACATTAGATAGGGAACATATACACACACTTTTTGCATATGCTCATACATCATTAGAAATTGTTTTAAGGACAATGGATGCCCGTGTTTGATGGATTGAGTAGATGGTTGTTTGGATGGTAGGATATGCATTCTCCTTAGCTTAGAGATTTCGGGGACGAAATCCTTTAAGGAGGGGAGAATGTAACACCCCGAATTTCGGTTAATGCTAAAATTCACTAATTGCAGGATAAATAATCTCAGATGTGAGAATTGGGGGAAACCGGCTGCGTCATTTTGTTCGTCTCGGAAAAATACGCAAAATAGAGTCCGAAATTCTGTAAATCGGAGTCCGTATGGTCCAGTTATGGCCCAATGAAGTTTGCAGAAAATTAAAAGTTCAAAACAGATTTAAAATTCAGGTTTAAAATTCAAAATTGGGGTCATTGGGCGCTGGAGGGAAAAAACTCCCGCCTAAAAACCCGTGTCGACAGCCCTGTCGACAGGGCAGTCGACTGGGTGGGACCAGGTCGACAGCCCTGTCGACTTGGGTGTCGACAGGGGGTGCTCGACCAGTTAAACCTGGTGCACCATTTTAGGGTTTGGCTGTGTTTTGGGCTAATCTCTAGAAACTTCCTAAATCTGACGGACCCTAATTTAGCCTAGGGTTAATCCTATGGTCTAAAACACACCCTAATCCTATAAATACACCCTAATGCAAGCCTAATCCATACTAAAAATAGAAATGATGCCATCATGCCGCCAAAATCAAACTTAAGAGGAGCCACCACTAGTTTATGAAGAAAGTTGCAAGCTAATCAACCTCTAATCATCACCATCTTCAAATATAGCAACTAGTTCTACTTCATAAGTTTGCTAATCTTGGTTTTGGTGAGTTTCTATCACTTTAATAACCAATTGCTAAATTAAGTAGATGAGATATGATGAGATCATGCGGTTTTGTATGCGGTTAGTGGGTTTTAAGTCATATGATATGATGTTAGTTTGCTAATCTATGTTTGATGTCAACCCTATGTTTATGCAAGTTATGTATGTGGGTTTATGCAAGTTGAGTATGTGGGTTTATGCAAGTTATGTATGTGGGTTTATGCAAGTTAAGTATGTGTGTTTATGCAAGTTAAGTGGTGGGTTTTATGCATGCTAAGTACTTGATTTTATGCATGCTAAGTATTTGATTTTATGCATGCTAAGTGTTTGGTTTTATGCATGCTAAGTGCTTGATTTCATGCATGCTAAGTATTTGATTTCATGCATGCTAAGTATTTGATTTTATGCATGCTAAGTGTTTGGTTTTATGCATGCTAAGCACTTGATTTTATGCATGCTAAGTATTTGATTTTATGCATGCTAAGTGTTTGGTTTTATGCATGCTAAGTACTTGATTTCATGCATGCTAAGTATTTGATTTCATGCATGCTAAGTATTTGATTTTATGCATGTTAAGTGTTTGGGTTTATGCATGCTAAGTACTTGATTTCATGCATGCTAAGTGGTTGGTTTTATGCATACCTTATGACATGCAAGTTTACCCTTTTTAAATAAGATGCATACATATGCAAGATGATACCTTTGTATGCTATGCATACATATGCATGTTTACCCTATTTTATGATGCAAGTCACATATGCAAGTTCACCCTTTGTGTAACCTATGAACACATATGCAAGTTACCTTTATATGACATATGTGTACACATGCAAGTTGGGTTATTTAATGATGCTAGTTGGGTTTAATATCATGATGCAAGTTGACACCTTTTAAACCCATGTAAAAGCCAACGTTGTGCTAAGATTGAACCCATTACATTTATAGTGAATCTTCCCATTTATATGACATGTTATGGAAACGAATTACATGGGAAACGATGGGGTTAATATGCATGTTAATAAAAATGAGTATAACATAAAATGAATGGACATAATTGGGAATTTACCTATTAAGTTAGGTCTACCCATATTATGGAGTTGGGAATTTACCTATTAAGTTAGGTCTACCCATACTATGGAATTGGGAATTTACCTATTGAGTTAGGTCTACCCATATTCTTAAAAATGTGTAATTAATTAGGGATAATTAATACAAATTATGGGGATGATTAATTAGGTGTAATTAATCAACTAAGACACGAGGTTGGACCCTTTTGTAGCGGAAGTCTGCCCGGAACCAACCGGCAAATCCAGCAGCTACAAATGATTGGCCCAATGTGAGAGGTCTTAGTCATAAATTAAATACGTGATTAAAGTAAAGACACGAGGTTAGACCCTTTTGATGACAGAAGTCTGCCCGGAACCAACCGGCATATCCAGCAGTCATAAAAGATGGTCTAATGTGAGAGGTCTTTATGAGGTCATGATCTTAATAAATTAATTAAGAAACACTTAACCATATTAGCATGTAGAGGGACATGAGGGGTTAAGTGGGTGCCTTGGGTGGCATGTGGAAATCTAGTGGGTTGCCTTGGGTGGCAATAGAAAATACGATTAGAATACTTAACCAAGTGGAAACATGTAATTAAACATGATTAAAGGGTTAAGTGGGATGCACTAGAAAAAGGGACAAGCTTAGGTGGGTAGCTTGTGGGGGCCCATTTCAACCAGTAACCCATATGTATCTTATTGGGCTCGACCCATGTCGAGGACGGGACACACGTACTGGGCTTGACTATAAGAGGCCAAAACGGGTTAGCGATGGCAACGCAAGTCCAACGGGTTTCATATGCGTGGGTGGACCCGGGCTGGTAGGTAAGACGTTGTTGCATCGTGTAGATATAAGCCGTGCACCGTTAATTATATCGGGTTGCCACTTTGGGGAGTGATACACCCCACTGTGGGACCGACACGGGTATCTACGGTAGGGAGCCGATCACTTGGGAGTAGTGAGTACACCTAGTGGAGATAGGGGCAGATGGCACCTATGTAGTCAGCTAGGGGTACACGAAACTACTGGGTAAATTTTCTAAGTCCCTGGGAGGGATCAACCTTTAAGTAGGAATGACTGGTGTGGTGCAGTGTAGTAATTATCCTTGGGTGGGTAAATGCGTCTTTACGGTTATCTTAGTTTATCCTAAGTCTACCAAGCTGCTTAGTGTAGCCATTCATCCCCAGACATTACCGTATATCAAGTTTATGTCTTCTCTGGTTACTTTAATGATTGTATTGTTAAAGTTATAGGACTCGCTCAGACTTATGTCTGACCCCGTTGTTTTTATCTTTTTTCCCAACCCTCAGGTTCTCAGAGTGGGCCCAGTACGAGTGGGCTTTGATCAGGCTGCTTTTATTACTCTCTTGGAGCTTGGACCCTAGATGTAGAGCTCAGCTTACCCTTTCCTTTTATGGCTATCAGTTCATGTATTGGGATTATGTATTTTGATTTAGCAGAATGGATATTTGTACTTAACTCTTATTATGGTTTTGTCATGTAACCGAACATGTTTTACTTTCCGCTGCAATGAAATGTTGTTTTAAATTTTCAAGAATTACTTATATCTGTCTTGCTGTAATTTCTCTGTTCTATATTCACTAAAAATACTCCGCCGATGTTATGGCATTCCCTTAGAGAGTGTCCATAGCGGGTGTGGGGTGTTACATGACGTGTCCAAAGAAATCCCGATTTCTACTCCAACTGAAGTCGCTGCTCCCGATGATTTGACAGATGAGCAGCTATTCAAAGAACTGAGCAAGATTCCTCTCCCCGATGATGTATATATAGAGAGGGACTTCGAAGGGGAGCCATTCTTCCCTGGTTCTGAGGAGGCCATCGCTCCAACAAGAGAACAAGAAACTAGTCAGATGAGCCTGTCTTCAGGCTCGGGTCCGTTAGGGGGAATTATATGGGATGCACAAATCACACACACTATCTGACCCTGCACTCTTATAGCGTCCGTATTCAAGGCTTTAATATGCTCTCTTCTTTCTTGCAGGAAAAATGTCCCACAGACGATCCTATTCTTATCGTTCCCTGCGTGAGGGAACACCCAGTCTTCATTCGGGTACTGAGCGCTCCCGCGGCCCTTCTCACAGGCCGACTTCTTCGCAACCCCGGTCTCCACCAAAATCGACCTCTACCAAGCCTTCTAGCTATCCAGCAGTTCCTGGGGGGAAGAAACTTCTAAAGAGTTAACTCCTCCAAAGAGTGCGCCTTCCCATAGCAGGTCATCAAAAAAGCACCATGAATCTAAAGATAGAAGCAAAGATCCGACCAAAGAGACTGAAAAGGAGAAGAGCGACGTCGTCCCTTCCAGCCAGCCAGAGTTAGCTGCCCCCGGGTCACGGGACTACATTCATGGTCCCGAGATCCAAGGTAGGCTGGAAAAGCTGAGGGAACAATTCCCAGACATATTCTTTGACAAGATGACCTTTGTTCCAGCCTTGGAACCGGTCCCTAAGAATTGGGATTATGAAATCGTCGGGCACATCCGTCACGTTGCCAGGCAATATGAGCTGATGAAAAAGCATGCAGTTAACCTTTCAGAAGTCATCCGGTCGCTTGAAATAGAAGAACACAGATCAAAGGCGAAACTTGAAAACAATGAAAGGGCCAGGACAAAGATGGAGAAGGACATGGAAGATGCTCAATCCCAGCTTGCTCTAGCGCGGAGGGACGTCGAGAATTATAAAACCGAATTGGAGAACGCTAAAAAACGCTTTCATACAAAACTTGACTCCAATAGCCAAGAGAAAATGGCTTTAAAGAAGGAGGTTGAAGATCTCAAAATGGCCAATATCGAGTTGAAAACAGCACAAGGCCATTTTGAAGTTGAGAGAGCTGCTTGGGAGGCAGAAAAAGCAAGCTTAAAAGAAAGTTTGGCTTTGGCTGAAACAAAAAAAAGTGATTTTAAATGACCAGGTCTCGGACGCGGAGAGACGGGCAGCTCTCGCCGAGAAGAATGTCGAAAGTGCCATCGAATTGGCCACTGCTTCTAACAACAAGCTCCTCGACAGAGAGAAGGAAATCGAGGGGTTTGAAGAGATGATTTTCGACTTCCTTGGCCAAGTTCTCAAAACTCGCAACATCTCATGGATCCCGGATTACCACGTTACTTTAGCCAATTTATGGGATGCCATTGTTGAGGGTGAAAAGCAGAGGTTGGGAGTTGAAGAAATTGATGAGGATGAGTTGATGAAGAGCATCTTGAGGGATAATGAGCCTGAGGACCTGGCAGAGGGTCGTCGTCTGATTTTAGCGGAAATGGAGAAGGAGAGGGCCTTGCCTAAAGGTAAAAGCAAAGCTGACGAAGGCTCAAGTTCTGCCGTGGGGCCCAAAACCTCCGGAGTTGAGGAGTACCATCCCGATGATCCACTAATCCCATTGGGCCTAACTCCCGTAGTTGTTGGAGCTCCTGTGACTATTCAAGAAGGAGGATCTACGGAAGGTATCTCCCTTTTCTCCCCGCAATTTGTCAGAGCAATTGTGAATTGTCGTCGTTTGGTAGAACAACCAATTGAGTTAGTAACGTGTGTTCCTCGTAATACAGGTGGCAAGCCCGTCGACAAGGGTGCTGACAAAGAAAAAGAGGCGGAGAAGGAGGCTGTCTCACAAGGTGTCGGTGCTCATATATCAAGACAGGCTGAGGTCACAACAGCAGAGAAAAGCGTCCCGGCACCTAGCACTGACGTTCCCAAAGATGCTGAGACCATCGAAGCCTTGAGAGACATGGATGGGCGCCATGTAGATAATGAAGAAGACATTATCGGCGCCAAAAAAGCCGACGACGATGACGACGAAACATTGGCCAGCCGAAAGGCTAGACAGGAAACAGAGATGTCTTCGAAAAAGGTGGGAGATGAGGCTTTGGACGTAATCCCTCTTGCAGAATTCGATCCCAAAACTGGGATGATTGTGAAAATCCAGCCCAAATCTATCAGCCGACAGCTTCATTTTGCAAATCCCGATGACTTCCCGGCTTCCCTTTCTGATAGAAGGAAGACAAAAGAGGTGGAAGAGGAATCTTCAGAAGAATCGGATGTTCCTCTTATTGAAAAAAGGAAGAGGAAGAAAGGGGATCCGTCTGATACCGACAAGACGAAGCTGGAGAGGCAGAAGCAAGAGAAGAGGCCAAAGCGTAAATAGGATATTTGTTGTTTGTTGATATTTTGTCTTCAGGTTTTCCACTGGCCAGGAAGTGTAATTGTGAGACTGGCCCTCACTTTCCTTTCTAGGTTGTTTTCCACTTTGTTGGTCCGCTGTATATAAATGAAAGTTTATCTCTTTTTGCATCATTATGTACCTGTATTCAAATAAACTTTCCAAGTTTAGTCATAGGCCATCTAATAATAATTACAAATCAGTCAAACAAAAGATAGCCAAGAGAAAATTTTCATGCTGCGTTGCTGTATTAAAGTTCAGTATATGTGTATGAGTATATGTACCCCCAATCAGTTGTTATCATAGCGTCTGACTGGGGTTTACTAAGGATTGATTAGTACTGTCGGTGAAACACCCCACCTCCGTTAGGGTCACTCTCAAAGGGAATGCCCTAATTTTGGTGGAGGTTTATAAGTACAAGTCACAGATATACAAGACAGATATAATAACACATATTTGTAAACAGCGGAAGAACAACAAACTTTATTTCATAAAGTCAAATACGTGTTACAACAACATCCTTTCCAAAAACATAACATAACACTTTCATAATCTGTCTTGAGTACATTATTTTTAAAGAAGCATAAATAAAACATAGCCAAACTGCAAAAGCCCCATAGTGGATTGTCCAAAGCCATAGTTCAAAACAGGAAAGTCCAAGCAATACATTTCTCTTCTTCAAGCTGGATGCTAAGGTCGGTCAAGCTGCTGTGTTCCCTCCCTGAGGACCTGGGGGGGAAACGGAAGAAAGAAGACGAAAGAAAAGTAGAGTCAGACATAAAGCCTGAGTAAGTCTAGTACTATTTTGTCTATGAATAAAGAACTGGGTATGATAAGTATAAACAAGAAGTGGGCATGCACTATAAACTTGGTTAAGTTGTCTAGGGTCGAATATACTATCGTACCCCATTTTAATCTCTGAACCCATATACTAGTTTCCAAATTGCACCCCATAATCAGGGTGATGTGATCCATTCTACGATGATCGGCTCCTACTCGCATAGTTACATGTGTCTTACGGCCCCCGATGTCTGTAGTTACCTATGTTGGTCCCACCATGGGGTGTATCAAGTCCCATATTGGCAACCCGACACAACCTTAGAGTGCACAGGTATGCTACTGGTGTCCAGTGCCTTATTTTTCTGCGCCGGAGTGTGTGCACGCCCGCACTCCATTAGAACCTACACTGCTACACCACCGCCGTCGCTTTGACCTCTTACAATCAGCCCAGTAATCGTGCCCCACCCTGCCTAGTTTCAGGGTATCCTGATACACCTTTTAGGGTTACTGCTGAAAAGGGTCCCCCGTTACTAGGTTTTCTATCTCTAGCCAACATGCTAAGTTGGTTAAGTGTTTCCTACCTAACCCCCACCAGTCCGTTTAGTTTAGCATGTTCCATTTTGATTAAGTCTTTAGTTCACTTAATCCTAACAATCCTGACTCAGCCTTAATTGTCTTATTAAGGCCCTGACCTCTCACATTAGACAGGTATTGTTGTGGCTGCCTGTTGCCGGTTGGTTCCGGGCAGTCTTACGCCACAACTCAGTCTAACCTCGGGTCCTTGCTGGGCTCCATGTTTAACCTCCCACATTGGATAGGTATTGTTGTGACTACTGGACAGCCGGGCGGTTCCGGGCAGGTTTACATCACAACTCAATCCAACCTCGGGTTAAACACATCGTATGTTCTACATTTACATATTTTGTCATTCTTCTTTGTTTCTTATATGTAAATATTTGCGGCCCATTATTAAGTTAATGGTGTAAAGGTTACACCAAATCACGGGCCCAACCCATACTTGACTTTGGGCCCTTCTATTTTATATTTTCATTCATTAATTAATTTTAACCCAACGTTATTTTCCCCCGTTTAACACGTCCGTTTATATATATTGGGCTTAGCCTTTTTAAAGCCCAATTTAGCCATGCGAAAAGGGGAGGCTTATGGCGTGATTACATACACAAAGAGGGGAAGGTGAGCGCATGAACTTGCAATACGACGTTGGAAATACAAAATAGAAATTGGTGTACTTGCATAGTAGTGACTTATACTTTTGGTCATAAAACATAGGTGACATAAATCAAGGCATGTAAACTTGCATAGGTTTAACTACAACATGAACCTATATTCTTATTTAGGCATAATGTCAAATATAAGCATGGCATAAATACTTCTAGCATAAACATGGCGTAATGTCAAACATAAGCATGGCATAAATACTTCTAGCATAAACATGGCATAAACATAAACAAGTCATGTTCATAAGGTTTCTACATGTTTACAAAGGGGATACTTTGTTACTAACACAAAAGCATAGTTCAACATAATCATGATTTAAGTCTAATCACATAACAATGGTATAAACATACTTATGCATAAATATTCCTAATCATGGTGTTTGCTTTAAACTTGCAAAAAGGGGATTTTTGAGTCTAGCCATGTCTCACATATGTCATTTAACAATATAGAACTAACATGGATTTCAATTATGCCAAATATCATCCATAGCCTAGCCATAAGTTTGCAAAAGCATGACTTAATACATGGATTATGGTGTCAAAATTCCAACATAGATTCATATGAACTATAACAACCAACTTGTTTCAATTACTTGCAAAATGATTTATGCACAAAAATATACATCATGATGACGTAATAACAAAGCCCCAAACTTGCATGAATTTCAATTAACTACATACATGTAGCTTCAACATAGATTACACAATTTGCGCAATATTCCAAACGTATATTTGCATAGAACTACCGCATGTAGTTCTTTATAATTGAATGACATAATTCAGAATATCCAAACGTATATAAATTGATAAGAACGCACAAATATGAATTTTATTGCCACAATTCAAGCATACATATCTACACAATTGTTTATTCATACCAAAGTAATACTCTACTTACAATGGTTGCGGCGAATTCTCTAATTAAGAGATATGATTCCTTTGTTGAATTGATTAGCTTTAGGTTGCTTGAATTGCTTTAGGCTTTAGAACTTTCTTCCTAATTCCCTCTCTAGTTGGCGGCTACTCTTTGTCGTTCCTCAGCAACATGGCGGCTATGTTCTTAATTTTGAATGAATAGATTAGGGTTTAGTCTAGGGTTGTTTATATAGAGGTTAGGAATTGATTAGGACCCTTGATGTTGCTTGGATTGATCATAGCCATTCATTAGATAGAGAGACCAATTAGAACCCGCCACCTAGCCCTAATGACAAAGCAAGCTTCTGAAAATCGGCCAAACACAGACCTGGCCAGCCAGGGCTAGACCAGACCTGGCCAGCGGGTCATTTTTGACCTGGGCGCACTTGGCAGGTGCGCCAGGTCAAAAATGTACTGGCGCACTTCACAGGTGCGCCAGTGCATTTTTGTTCTGGCGCACTTCCCAAGTGCGCCAGTGCATTCTGACCCGTTTTCCGGTTTTTCGCCCAACTTCGTTCGTCCATAACTTCTTCATACGATATCCGTTTTTCGAAAACTCGGACTCTATTTCGCGTATTTTTCCGAGACGAACGCAATGGCGTATCCCGTTTCCCTTAGTTCTTTGATTTGAAATTAATTATACTTTAATTTGTGAGTTTCACAGTTATAGAATTCACGGGGTGTTACATTCTCCCCCACTTAAAAGGATTTCGTCCCCGAAATCTTCAAGTTAGGAGGAATGTATATCCTAACATCCAATCATCCATCTACTCATCCATCAAACACGAGCATCCATTGTCCTTAAAAGACTTCTAATGCTTCATGATCATATGCGAAGTGTGTATGTACATGTACTTATCTAATGCAAAATCAGGCGGTCTACTGATTCAGTTGACCTCCTTAATGCGAATTATGTAAGTGCCATGAATCCATTATGTATGCAAATTTTCCTATTCATGATTCTACATGAGTGCACAATCATTCAATACAAATGCAACATCCACATGACAACACATTAAAGTTCAACCATAAACGAATGCAAACATATATGCATATGCAATATGAAGTGACTGAGCCGATCTAAAACCTAGATTGTGTGTGTATATGCAACCACGAGCAACCACTAGCAATCACTTGCAACCACTTGCAACCATCATCCATAACATGTTTCAATTACATGTTTCCATCCAAAAGGGTTTCTACCTAAAAGATACGGTCGAGGAAATATACCTAAAAAGATAGATAAAAGCGCAACTTAAGGAAAAGGAAAGATCAAGGATGTACCCTCGAACAGAAAAGGGTAGGCAGTGCGGATTCTAGCTTCAGTTTCCCAAGTCGCGTCTCCCTCGGCGTCGCTCCACTGGACTTTGACGAGCTTGACTTCGCGGTTGCGTAGCTTCTTTACTTCTGTTCCTAATATGCGGGTTGGAATTTTTCTTATGGTTGCTTCGCGTTCCACTTTGGCTTCTTCTAGGATATTTGGCTCTACCACTTCAGCAGACTTATGTAGACATTTTCGGAGATGTGAAACGTGAAAAACGTTGTGAACTCCGGCCAATTTTTCGGGTAGCTCTAATCTATAGGTTATTTTCCAAATTTTCTCAATGATAGGAAATGGTCCTACCTAAAGGTATAGTCGAATGATAGAAGAAAGTAAAAACTTTGTGCCCATTAGGCAATGTCAAAACTGGAAATCTATGCCATATATATATTGATTAGGAGAAAAACTCTCTAAGCATCAGCCCCGAAGACCGAAATCAACATCAGACTGACACCCAAAGAATTACTCAACCCAACCACCATATATGATTCTAGGAAACTAAGCATAGGTCACAAGGGAGTCCCTTCCTAAGACCAACCCGTATCCTATAAAACCCAAAAAGTTGGTCAATCCAACGAACACCCTCAAGCCCCAACATGTGTTACTAACAGATGAGTCATACTCCCTATGGGGTTTGCGACAGAAATTGGATTGAGAATGGGACCGAGAGGATAAACACAAAAGATAGCATGCCAATAAGCTCTACAGGAAGAGAGGGACCAAGGATATACTCTTAAGAAGAGATATGATGCACGAATCTAGTCTTCGATCTTCTAAGTCGCATTTCCTTGAGCTTAACTCCATTATGCTTTGTCCGTCTTTAACTTCACAATTTCGTAGCTTCTTAATTCTTGTTTCCAAAATATGAGTTGGAACCTTTTCCATTGTTGCCTCTCGTTCCATTTTCACTTACTCTACTTCTAATATACTTGGCTCAAGCCTAACTGCGTACTCATGGTCCCATGCAAGCTCTCCAAAATTCACTAGTGAATCTTGGATCTTGTTAACTTACTAGAAGGTATTCCACAACCCATTCATAAGCGAAATGAACTTTCTGCCTTAGTGGCGAACACTACTGGAGCGCCCCATTCTGAAATGCTCCTCCTAATGAACCTCTTTTCTAGAAGCTCTTTAATCTGTTTACTGAGCTCTTTCCTTTCTCGTGGAGCCATATGTCTAACGGGCAACGCAACGGGCTTTGCATTATCTACAAGATATATGCGGAAGTCTATTTCCCGCTTCGGAGGCAAGCCCTTCACCTCTTCAAAGACATCCGGATATTCCCGGACCACTCTAACTGATTTCAAATTTTCAACAGAGGCATCTAGCGATTCAAGATCACTAAGCATAACCGCATACGAGGGACTACAAGAAATTTCCAAAGTATTACCGAGCTGGGTTAGGAGCCTAACAACCCTTTTCTCACAATCAAGGATGGCCCCATTATTGGATAGCCAATCCATACCCAAAATCAAACCATACCCCGAAAAGCCCAGAACAAAGGCACTACATTCAAATTCTACACTTAGGATAGAAATTTTTAATCCCACACAGATCATAGACAAATGAGCTGGGCCCCCAATCGGGTTTGAAACAATTAAGGGGTCCTCTACCATACTAGTTTTTAGGTGCAGAGATTCTACCAAAGCAGACGAGATAAAGGAGTGTGATGCGCCAGAATCAAATAAAGTGCGAACGGGGTGATCATAAAGATAAACTACACTTTCTACAGAAGTATTTATACCTCGTTGTTGCAATGGTGGCGCTTCTAGCACATGAACCTGTGCCCCTGGGGTGGATCCAGTGCCCTGCCCCTGTCCTCGTTTCTTTGGGCAGTCCTTAGCCCTATGGCCTGTCTGACCGCACGAAAAGCACCCACCATTCTCCTTAGCCTTCTTTTTCCGGCAGTCCTTTACTAAGTGCCCCACTTTGCCATAGAAATTACACTTCCTCTTCTCTTTGTTGCCTTTTCCGCCCTTCTTAAAGTCTGTCTTCTTAGGCTGCAAACCCTCTTTCTTCCCTTGAGAGCTTTCTGCCTTTGTCTCCTTCTTGCCCTTATCCTCTTCATTCAGCAATGCCATTTGCACCAATCTTTCATACGTGGCTCCCATGGGTATATGGGTCATGGCCAAACTATGTAATGGCTCATTTAACCCTTTGACGAAACGGAGAGCCTTCTTGTGCGGGGTATTGACTAGGTCAAGCCCAAACCTAGCCAGCTCATCAAACTGATTCACATACTCTCTAACAGTCTTGTCTCCTTGCTTAAGAAATAAGAATTTTTCCAACTGCAAACTTCTTTCCGCATCTGAGAGAAATTTAGTCTCAAACCTTGCCCTAAAGTCCTCCCATGTCTCCACTGGTCTTTCAGCATTAGTGACTTCCCACCAGTAGGAAGCCTCGCCCTTCAATAGCCACACTGCCAATTGTACTTTTTGCCTATCTTCTACCTCAAAGATGATGAATAGGTCCTCCGTTTCTTTCAGCCAATTTCTAGCTGCCACGAAGGACTCAGTTCCATGGAAATCCCTTCCTCCTATAGCTTTAAAATCTTTACATATCTTAGCAAACGCGTTTCCCCGAGGAGGAGGTGGAGGAAAAGGTGCTGCTGCAGCTGGATGATTTCCTTCCGCTGGAGGAGGAGGAACGGTAGGACCTGGCTGAGTGGCCCTTGCTTCTAAGAACCGTCTAAACCAACCAGGTATGGGCACCCCTTCAGGCAAGTTAAGTTCTTGGGACATGCTGAAACAAAAAGGATAGATTCAAAACGAAGGATAAGAGATAATACCTATGGATTTGGGGAGTGGACTTTGCCTTTTAAAATAAAATAATATTTTTCTTTTAAAAATGCTTCTTTAAATTTCCTTTTTGAAAATAATTTTTCAAAACTTTTTATCTTATCTGGTAAACCTATGCTCCGATACCAAGTGAAACACCCCACCTCCGTTAGGGTCACTCTCAAAGGGAATGCCCTAATTTTGGTGGAGGTTTATAAGTACAAGTCACAGATATACAAGACAGATATAATAACACATATTTGTAAACAGCGGAAGAACAACAAACTTTATTTCATAAAGTCAAATACGTGTTACAACAACATCCTTTCCAAAAACATAACATAACACTTTCATAATCTGTCTTGAGTACATTATTTTTAAAGAAGCATAAATAAAACATAGCCAAACTGCAAAAGCCCCATAGTGGATTGTCCAAAGCCATAGTTCAAAACAGGAAAGTCCAAGCAATACATTTCTCTTCTTCAAGCTGGATGCTAAGGTCGGTCAAGCTGCTGTGTTCCCTCCCTGAGGACCTGGGGGGGAAACGGAAGAAAGAAGACGAAAGAAAAGTAGAGTCAGACATAAAGCCTGAGTAAGTCTAGTACTATTTTGTCTATGAATAAAGAACTGGGTATGATAAGTATAAACAAGAAGTGGGCATGCACTATAAACTTGGTTAAGTTGTCTAGGGTCGAATATACTATCGTACCCCATTTTAATCTCTGAACCCATATACTAGTTTCCAAATTGCACCCCATAATCAGGGTGATGTGATCCATTCTACGATGATCGGCTCCTACTCGCATAGTTACATGTGTCTTACGGCCCCCGATGTCTGTAGTTACCTATGTTGGTCCCACCATGGGGTGTATCAAGTCCCATAGTGGCAACCCGACACAACCTTAGAGTGCACAGGTATGCTACTGGTGTCCAGTGCCTTATTTTTCTGCGCCGGAGTGTGTGCACGCCCACACTCCATTAGAACCTACACTGCTACACCACCGCCGTCGCTTTGACCTCTTACAATCAGCCCAGTAATCGTGCCCCACCCTGCCTAGTTTCAGGGTATCCTGATACACCTTTTAGGGTTACTGCTGAAAAGGGTCCCCCGTTACTAGGTTTTCTATCTCTAGCCAACATGCTAAGTTGGTTAAGTGTTTCCTACCTAACCCCCACCAGTCCGTTTAGTTTAGCATGTTCCATTTTGATTAAGTCTTTAGTTCACTTAATCCTAACAATCCTGACTCAGCCTTAATTGTCTTATTAAGGCCCTGACCTCTCACATTAGACAGGTATTGTTGTGGCTGCCTGTTGCCGGTTGGTTCCGGGCAGTCTTACGCCACAACTCAGTCTAACCTCGGGTCCTTGCTGGGCTCCATGTTTAACCTCCCACATTGGATAGGTATTGTTGTGACTACTGGACAGCCGGGCGGTTCCGGGCAGGTTTACATCACAACTCAATCCAACCTCGGGTTAAACACATCGTATGTTCTACATTTACATATTTTTTCATTCTTCTTTGTTTCTTATATGTAAATATTTGCGGCCCATTATTAAGTTAATGGTGTAAAGGTTACACCAAATCACGGGCCCAACCCATACTTGACTTTGGGCCCTTCTATTTTATATTTTCATTCATTAATTAATTTTAACCCAACGTTATTTTCCCCCGTTTAACACGTCCGTTTATATATATTGGGCTTAGCCTTTTTAAAGCCCAATTTAGCCATGCGAAAAGGGGAGGCTTATGGCGTGATTACATACACAAAGAGGGGAAGGTGAGCGCATGAACTTGCAATACGACGTTGGAAATACAAAATAGAAATTGGTGTACTTGCATAGTAGTGACTTATACTTTTGGTCATAAAACATAGGTGACATAAATCAAGGCATGTAAACTTGCATAGGTTTAACTACAACATGAACCTATATTCTTATTTAGGCATAATGTCAAATATAAGCATGGCATAAATACTTCTAGCATAAACATGGCATAATGTCAAACATAAGCATGGCATAAATACTTCTAGCATAAACATGGCATAAACATAAACAGGTCATGTTCATAAGGTTTCTACATGTTTACAAAGGGGATACTTTGTTACTAACACAAAAGCATAGTTCAACATAATCATGATTTAAGTCTAATCACATAACAATGGTATAAACATACTTATGCATAAATATTCCTAATCATGGTGTTTGCTTTAAACTTGCAAAAAGGGGATTTTTGAGTCTAGCCATGTCTCACATATGTCATTTAACAATATAGAACTAACATGGATTTCAATTATGCCAAATATTGTAACACCCCGTGTATTCTATAGCTGTGAAATTAACAAATTAAAGTATAATTAATTCGAAATCAAAGAACTAAGGGAAACAGGTTACGACATTGCGTTCTTCTTGAAATTCTGCTTGAGATAGAGTCTGAGTTTGCGTAAATTGGACTCCGTATGAAAAAGATATCCTTAAATTAAAAATTGCAGCAAAACATGGAAAAAAAAAGAAATATATATATATATATACATATACGTATACATACATATATATATGACATGTACGTATCATGAGGCGTATGTTGCGCATTTTTGCCTGCCAAGAATTGTTTTTTTTATAAGTGGCCTTCTCTAATTGGATTCATGACAAATTAAAGGAAAGAAATATTTATCATATTCGTACATATGTGCATTTATGTCATAAACATACAAATTAAATAAAGATGTGTGGATGCAAGCAGTGAAAAGAAAGGTTTATGCATAATATTTGTATGCAGTAAATGGGGATTTTCAAAGAGGAAGAATATGAATAGGTTAGACTTAATTTTCTATTAATAGGAATGTCATTTATAAACCTGCAATTGACATCAATGTGGCACTGAATAAGAAAAATATGGTATGTGATATTATTTTGTGAACATAACATGCAAGCATATTAATATGACGAATATTTATCTAGCATTTAATTTAAAGATATGTCAATAGGGCATTGATTTGAAAACATGCTATTAACATTTATCTGTACATGTTAATTTGAGAAATATATAAATATGTTGAGAAATATATAAATATGCTAATTTACAATGAAAAGGATACATTAATATTGTCATTCTTGTTAATTGACATGTATATATGAATAATTAATGTATACGGTAAAAGGAAAGATGTATCTATTAAATACGTATTTATGTTTGATGGATTGGCAATAAATAATAAATGTTGATAATGTACATTAAGGGAGTAATTATGGCATAAGTGTGTTAGGAATTATTTATATATAGAATTTGTCCTAAATGAGAAATGTGTACATTGTAGGAAATATATATATATGCTAAAACATGGAATTGCATGTAATTGGAATAGTAATTATGCCATAATTCAAAATGGGGGTAATTTGCATGCATAGTAATTATGACATAATTTAAAATGGGAGTAATTTACAGTCCTTAATTGTGAACATAATTGGCCTCTTTTGAAATTGATGGCCTTGATTTACCCTAGCATCATCGGACGGCTCAAATTAACTTGCAACTCTATAAAAATGACCCTAGACTCTACCTAGGTTTCTTACACAATTCTCTAGCCTCCATTGCTCTCTTCTTCTAATAAAAATAAAAATAAAAATGGCGTCGCTGCTCTGCTGGAATTAAAACTAGAAGATAATCAACATCAGCCTAAGCAACTCAATTCAAACTAGAGGTTAAAGTTCTGCAAAGATTCTACAACAAGTTAAAGTTCTTTCTTTAATCCAATCAAGGCAAGTACAGTTATTCTCCGCTATAAACGTTAATTATAATTTTGATATGCATTTAAATCTGAGTTTGAGGTTGTATTCTCTTCTGTTAGATCTGTTTTCTGTGACTGTTCTATATTCCTTTCTTCTTTTCTGTTTCTATAGCCAGGCTACCACGAGCCTGTGCCTAATCTCATAAGAGATGAACGTATGAACGCAAGTTTTGGGATGAATGATGAGAAATTTGACAAAACCAAATTGAATGTATGACTTTAGGTCTGAGGCATAAAATATATTGGACATATGACTTGGGATTGGATGTATAAATTTGACTATGAACATATAATTTATGCATGTTGTATGCATAGTTATGTTGTAATTTAGACCTGTAATTAATTAGAAAAAAATAGCATATGTTATAAACTAGTTTTAGACCTATGCATATTTTGTGATAAAAGAAGAAGAGGAACCACTGTAAAGATTACATATGATTTGAGACTTTGGACAAAATGCATATAAAAAGGCAAGATCTGATTTTTAGAAGATATGGTTTAAAGATTTATATTATTGGGGATAGTTTGCATAATAATTCATGACATGAAAAGAAGGAAGATATGGAAACTTAAGATTTACATTAATTAGGATATCTATTATTGTAATTACACCTAATTAGGGATTTCTGGATATATGACATGCATTGAAATTAATGGTTATATTTGGTATAATCTATATTGGAACATATGTTATATGGCAAATTATGTCCATATTCTGCGCTTAAGCAAACATGGAATATATGTTGTGAATCATGAAAAATTATGTAGGCATATGAATTTAGGCCTAATTTATGACTAGGCAAGGCATGTAAATAGAACCTTTAGAATTATTAGGTTTGCTAAATCTGCTAATTTGCTAAGTTGCCTAAACTGCTAGTTTTGTTATATTGCCTAGACTGCTAATTAGGTTGAAATGCCAAATCTGTTAAATTTGTCTGTTGAGATGCCTAATCTGTTATATGCCAAAATCTGCTAAGTGCTAAATCGGTTAAATCTGTTAAGTCACCCAATCTGCTAAAATCTGTTATCTGCTATATCAGTTGAGTTGATGTGATCATTCTGTTGGGTGTGCGCATAAACGGTAAATAATTAATTAATTGGCCGCAAAGATGAATATGGCTAACTCGAGGTTAGAATGAGTTTGCGACGTAAATCTGCCCGGAACCGCCCGGCATATCCAGTGGCCGCAAACAATAGGTTCTAATGTGAGAAGTTAGTCATAACATGCGTAAGACACGAGGTTAGGTCTGGCTTGTGGCAGAAGTCTGCCCGGAACCGCCCGGCATATCCAGCGGCCATAAGCTACCGACCTAATGTGAGAGGTCTGTGCATTAATAATTAATTAATGCAAATCTAAGATAAGAATGACGTCTAAAACGTATTGGGGAAAATAGGGTTAAACCAAAGGGGATTAATAGATGTAGTAAAACCCGTCCATGAATCTGTAGGCCCAATACAAAGTTAGACAAATCTGAAAAATTTGTACATCTGACCCCTTAGTCTGAAAACTTGTTAACTTAATTTGTGAATTAGTAAATCTGTATTCTGTATGTCTGAACTTGTAAACAAGTTAATCTGAAATCTGTTAGTCTGGGGACACAAGGTTAGGAGGGGAATTACTTGTGCCATCTGTTGTTTGGGACCCATATTAGTCAGTAACCCTGTCTGGTATCAAAACTTTGACCCAACAGTAAGTAGGGTCCGGGCACGCTTACTGAACTAATTATAAGTGGTTCATTCTGATAATGGCGAGGGGTGTTGATGGTGCGTTCCAACCGGGTCATGTGCGTGCATGGATCCCGGTCTGCCTCTGAGGATGTAAGACGCCGTGACATCTGTAAATAGGTCTGTGCCAATTGGTTGTCACTTTAGGGAGTGATACACCCTACTGTGGGGCTGACACAGGATATTTATGTATTAGGGAGCCGATCGCTTGGGGTAGGGTTCTAGGGTACACTTAGTTCTGTCTGTTTCTGTTGGTACCGTCTGTTTCTGTTGGGTGGTAACACCTGTCTGTTTCTGTGTGGTACCGTCTGTTCGGGTGGTAAAGGCCCATTACTAGTGTACACCTAATTTTACATTCTGTTTCCGTAGGGATAAATCTGTTTCTTCTTCTGTCTGTTTCTGATCGGGTAGTAAAGGCCCATTATTAGCATTCTGTTTCTGTTAAAGTATTCTGTACCCGTTCCTGCTTCAATTTAGACATTAGGGAGACCCCTAATTCTGTTATACTAGTATTAGTGCAGAGAAGTGTAAAACAATAGTTTATATCATTCTGTTTTTCTGTTATATCTGCTACACCTGTTATAGTTATCTCACATCCAGTTTTACGTTCATATCATATTATTATTATCTGTTCATATGCTGAAAGTCACTGGACTTGCCAGACTTTTTGTCTGACCCTTGTTGTTTCGCCTCCTTTCTTCCGTTTCCCCCCCCCCCCAGGTTATCCAAGGAGGGAAATACTTTAGCTTGATCCGGACTTCTCTTTGCTTGAAGTGCTTAAAGTATGGCTTGGCTCTGAATAGCTTCCGTTCCATGGGGATTATGATTTTAAACTATGCATTTTGAAGGCTTTTGTACAAGACTGATATTTTGTACTTGAATTTTGAAATTGAAAGGATGTAACCATATTAATTTCTGTTTCCGCTGTAATAAAGTTAAAAAAAATTTCAAGTACTGTTTTATCTGTCTTGTAAGTTTCTGTTCTGTTTACTAAAATGCTCCACCAAAGTTAAGGCATTCCCTTAGTGAGTGACCTTAACGGAGGTGGAGTATTACACTTGGTATCAGAGCAAAAGGTTACCGGATTTGATAAAGAATTTTTGAAAACTATTTTCAAAAAGGTTTAGAAAAGGAAGTATTTTCAAAAGTAAAGCTTATTTTGAAAAACATAGTCCCCTAAGCCATATATCTATCTTTTGATCCTCTGCTTGAATCCTTGTTTCCTTCTTTCTCGAGTCTCTGGGGCTCCCGGTTTTCCGGGAGGTAACCTCATCGAAGGGCAAAGTAGTGCCCGACTTCCATCAATAGCTGTAGTAGTTTCACCTGCGGCTAGTTTTCTTTAGAGCTTTGAAGGATTTTTCCGGGCGATGGAGGCAGCTTTCGAGGGATTGGTCAGCATGTTACACACGGATAGTAAAGATGAGAATGATGAGGTTTGGCTAAGGAGCACAACCCAAAGGTGAGAAACTCATATAGACTTAGTTCATAATGGAGGCAAAAGGGAAACACAAAAGAAGGAAGGGAAGTTTGAAGATAAGGAGGAGGAAAGTGTTTTACTTATGGAAGCTCGACTCATCTGAATAAGGATTACCGAAAGAGGAAGGGGAGGGCGCTTGCTTCAACTGTGGGGAGATGGGACACTTCACTAGGGACTGCCCGAAGAGACGAGGACAAGGAGGGCAGGCGAACACTCTTGAGGCTAGTGGCTAGGATAGAAATAGGAAAATTTCTATAGTAGGTTTAATTTCTTTATCTGATTATGGAGTTAAGACTTTTTCTGATTTTGGTATTTTGATTTTGTAATCGATACTCTGCACTTTAATACTAGTATTATTTCTGAATTCCGCTATAGACTCAGACCCATAAGGGTTATGGATCATCTGTTTGAGATTGGGGTTTGAGGGATATCTGTGTTAGGAGTCAAGTATGGCGCATACATTCTGAGTTTTCGTGGGGTATGATTTTATCAGGCTTAGCTTCCTAAGAATCATTAGGGAACCTGATCTGTACCAGTAGTCTGTAAATATCTAAATACTTTTTATAGGATTTCCAGTTTTGACATTGTCTAAAGAAGGTAATCCTCTGGGTGTCAATTTGATGTTGGTTTCGGTCTTTGGGGCCGATACTTAGGACCCATGTCTAATGGGAACCAAATTTTCGTTCTATCTGTACTCGCTTCCATCATTCGACTGTATCCTATCGATCGAATCTTCGAACTTTAGGTAGAAACTAATGGGTGTAAACATGTGTTTGAGACATCTTATGTTTGATGGTTGCAAGTGGATGCAAGTGGTTGCTAGTGGTTGCTCGTGGATGCATATACACACACTAGGCACTAGATCGGCTCGAAAGCACTTTCATACTGCATATGGATGTGTGAGCATTTTTAAATTTTTATGGATGCAAAATGGTTGAATCAGCATATGGATGTTGCATATGAATGAGCAGTTGTGCACTCATATAGAAATGATATGTCTCAAGTAGGAAAATTTGCATACATATTGGACTCATGGCACTAACATGATTTGCATTAAGGAGGTCGACTGAATCAGTGGGCCGCCTGATTTTGCATTAGATACGGACATGAACACACACTGTGCATTTAAACATGAAAGCATTAGAAGTCTATAAGGACAATGGATGCTTGTGGATGATGGTTGAGTAAATGGGTGATTGGATGGTAGGACACATTCTTCTTAACTTGAAGATTTCGGGGACGAAATCCTTTTAAGTGGGGGAGAATGTAACACCCCGTGTATTCTATAGCTGTGAAATTAACAAATTAAAGTATAATTAATTCGAAATCAAAGAACTAAGGGAAATAGGTTACGACATTGCGTTCTTCTTGAAATTCTGCTTGAGATAGAGTCTGAGTTTGCGTAAATTGGACTCCGTATGAAAAAGATATCCTTAAATTAAAAATTGCAGCAAAACATGGAAAAAAAAAAAAAGAAATATATATATATATATACATATACGTATACATACATATATATATATATGACATGTACGTATCATGAGGCGTATGTTGCGCATTTTTGCCTGCCAAGAATTGTTTTTTTTATAAGTGGCCTTCTCTAATTGGATTCATGACAAATTAAAGGAAAGAAATATTTATCATATTCGTACATATGTGCATTTATGTCATAAACATACAAATTAAATAAAGATGTGTGGATGCAAGCAGTGAAAAGAAAGGTTTATGCATAATATTTGTATGCAGTAAATGGGGATTTTCAAAGAGGAAGAATATGAATAGGTTAGACTTAATTTTCTATTAATAGGAATGTCATTTATAAACCTGCAATTGACATCAATGTGGCACTGAATAAGAAAAATATGGTATGTGATATTATTTTGTGAACATAACATGCAAGCATATTAATATGACGAATATTTATCTAGCATTTAATTTAAAGATATGTCAATAGGGCATTGATTTGAAAACATGCTATTAACATTTATCTGTACATGTTAATTTGAGAAATATATAAATATGTTGAGAAATATATAAATATGCTAATTTACAATGAAAAGGATACATTAATATTGTCATTCTTGTTAATTGACATGTATATATGAATAATTAATGTATACGGTAAAAGGAAAGATGTATCTATTAAATACGTATTTATGTTTGATGGATTGGCAATAAATAATAAATGTTGATAATGTACATTAAGGGAGTAATTATGGCATAAGTGTGTTAGGAATTATTTATATATAGAATTTGTCCTAAATGAGAAATGTGTACATTGTAGGAAATATATATATATGCTAAAACATGGAATTGCATGTAATTGGAATAGTAATTATGCCATAATTCAAAATGGGGGTAATTTGCATGCATAGTAATTATGACATAATTTAAAATGGGAGTAATTTACAGTCCTTAATTGTGAACATAATTGGCCTCTTTTGAAATTGATGGCCTTGATTTACCCTAGCATCATCGGACGGCTCAAATTAACTTGCAACTCTATAAAAATGACCCTAGACTCTACCTAGGTTTCTTACACAATTCTCTAGCCTCCATTGCTCTCTTCTTCTAATAAAAATAAAAATAAAAATGGCGTCGCTGCTCTGCTGGAATTAAAACTAGAAGATAATCAACATCAGCCTAAGCAACTCAATTCAAACTAGAGGTTAAAGTTCTGCAAAGATTCTACAACAAGTTAAAGTTCTTTCTTTAATCCAATCAAGGCAAGTACAGTTATTCTCCGCTATAAACGTTAATTATAATTTTGATATGCATTTAAATATGAGTTTGAGGTTGTATTCTCTTCTGTTAGATCTGTTTTCTGTGACTGTTCTATATTCCTTTCTTCTTTTCTGTTTCTATAGCCAGGCTACCACGAGCCTGTGCCTAATCTCATAAGAGATGAACGTATGAACGCAAGTTTTGGGATGAATGATGAGAAATTTGACAAAACCAAATTGAATGTATGACTTTAGGTCTGAGGCATAAAATATATTGGACATATGACTTGGGATTGGATGTATAAATTTGACTATGAACATATAATTTATGCATGTTGTATGCATAGTTATGTTGTAATTTAGACCTGTAATTAATTAGAAAAAAATAGCATATGTTATAAACTAGTTTTAGACCTATGCATATTTTGTGATAAAAGAAGAAGAGGAACCACTGTAAAGATTACATATGATTTGAGACTTTGGACAAAATGCATATAAAAAGGCAAGATCTGATTTTTAGAAGATATGGTTTAAAGATTTATATTATTGGGGATAGTTTGCATAATAATTCATGACATGAAAAGAAGGAAGATATGGAAACTTAAGATTTACATTAATTAGGATATCTATTATTGTAATTACACCTAATTAGGGATTTCTGGATATATGACATGCATTGAAATTAATGGTTATATTTGGTATAATCTATATTGGAACATATGTTATATGGCAAATTATGTCCATATTCTGCGCTTAAGCAAACATGGAATATATGTTGTGAATCATGAAAAATTATGTAGGCATATGAATTTAGGCCTAATTTATGACTAGGCAAGGCATGTAAATAGAACCTTTAGAATTATTAGGTTTGCTAAATCTGCTAATTTGCTAAGTTGCCTAAACTGCTAGTTTTGTTATATTGCCTAGACTGCTAATTAGGTTGAAATGCCAAATCTGTTAAATTTGTCTGTTGAGATGCCTAATCTGTTATATGCCAAAATCTGCTAAGTGCTAAATCGGTTAAATCTGTTAAGTCACCCAATCTGCTAAAATCTGTTATCTGCTATATCAGTTGAGTTGATGTGATCATTCTGTTGGGTGTGCGCATAAACGGTAAATAATTAATTAATTGGCCGCAAAGATGAATATGGCTAACTCGAGGTTAGAATGAGTTTGCGACGTAAATCTGCCCGGAACCGCCCGGCATATCCAGTGGCCGCAAACAATAGGTTCTAATGTGAGAAGTTAGTCATAACATGCGTAAGACACGAGGTTAGGTCTGGCTTGTGGCAGAAGTCTGCCCGGAACCGCCCGGCATATCCAGCGGCCATAAGCTACCGACCTAATGTGAGAGGTCTGTGCATTAATAATTAATTAATGCAAATCTAAGATAAGAATGACGTCTAAAACGTATTGGGGAAAATAGGGTTAAACCAAAGGGAATTAATAGATGTAGTAAAACCCGTCCATGAATCTGTAGGCCCAATACAAAGTTAGACAAATCTGAAAAATCTGTACATCTGACCCCTTAGTCTGAAAACTTGTTAACTTAATTTGTGAATTAGTAAATCTGTATTCTGTATGTCTGAACTTGTAAACAAGTTAATCTGAAATCTGTTAGTCTGGGGACACAAGGTTAGGAGGGGAATTACTTGTGTCATCTGTTGTTTGGGACCCATATTAGTCAGTAACCCTGTCTGGTATCAAAACTTTGACCCAACAGTAAGTAGGGTCCGGGCACGCTTACTGAACTAATTATAAGTGGTTCATTCTGATAATGGCGAGGGGTGTTGATGGTGCGTTCCAACCGGGTCATGTGCGTGCATGGATCCCGGTCTGCCTCTGAGGATGTAAGACGCCGTGACATCTGTAAATAGGTCTGTGCCAATTGGTTGTCACTTTAGGGAGTGATACACCCTACTGTGGGGCTGACACAGGATATTTATGTATTAGGGAGCCGATCGCTTGGGGTAGGGTTCTAGGGTACACTTAGTTCTGTCTGTTTCTGTTGGTACCGTCTGTTTCTGTTGGGTGGTAACACCTGTCTGTTTCTGTGTGGTACCGTCTGTTCGGGTGGTAAAGGCCCATTACTAGTGTACACCTAATTCTACATTCTGTTTCCGTAGGGATAAATCTGTTTCTTCTTCTGTCTGTTTCTGATCGGGTAGTAAAGGCCCATTATTAGCATTCTGTTTCTGTTAAAGTATTCTGTACCCGTTCCTGCTTCAATTTAGACATTAGGGAGACCCCTAATTCTGTTATACTAGTATTAGTGCAGAGAAGTGTAAAACAATAGTTTATATCATTCTGTTTTTCTGTTATATCTGCTACACCTGTTATAGTTATCTCACATCCAGTTTTACGTTCATATCATATTATTATTATCTGTTCATATGCTGAAAGTCACTGGACTTGCCAGACTTTTTGTCTGACCCTTGTTGTTTCGCCTCCTTTCTTCCGTTCCCCCCCCCCCAGGTTATCCAAGGAGGGAAATACTTTAGCTTGATCCGGACTTCTCTTTGCTTGAAGTGCTTAAAGTATGGCTTGGCTCTGAATAGCTTCCGTTCCATGGGGATTATGATTTTAAACTATGCATTTTGAAGGCTTTTGTACAAGACTGATATTTTGTACTTGAATTTTGAAATTGAAAGGATGTAACCATATTAATTTCTGTTTCCGCTGTAATAAAGTTAAAAAAAATTTCAAGTACTGTTTTATCTGTCTTGTAAGTTTCTGTTCTGTTTACTAAAATGCTCCACCAAAGTTAAGGCATTCCCTTAGTGAGTGACCTTAACGGAGGTGGAGTATTACAAATATCATCCATAGCCTAGCCATAAGTTTGCAAAAGCATGACTTAATACATGGATTATGGTGTCAAAATTCCAACATAGATTCATATGAACTATAACAACCAACTTGTTTCAATTACTTGCAAAATGATTTATGCACAAAAATATACATCATGATGACGTAATAACAAAGCCCCAAACTTGCATGAATTTCAATTAACTACATACATGTAGCTTCAACATAGATTACACAATTTGCGCAATATTCCAAACGTATATTTGCATAGAACTACCGCATGTAGTTCTTTATAATTGAATGACATAATTCAGAATATCCAAACGTATATAAATTGATAAGAACGCAAAAATATGAATTTTATTGCCACAATTCAAGCATACATATCTACACAATTGTTTATTCATACCAAAGTAATACTCTACTTACAATGGTTGCGGCGAATTCTCTAATTAAGAGATATGATTCCTTTGTTGAATTGATTAGCTTTAGGTTGCTTGAATTGCTTTAGGCTTTAGAACTTTCTTCCTAATTCCCTCTCTAGTTGGCGGCTACTCTTTGTCGTTCCTCAGCAACATGGCGGCTATGTTCTTAATTTTGAATGAATAGATTAGGGTTTAGTCTAGGGTTGTTTATATAGAGGTTAGGAATTGATTAGGACCCTTGATGTTGCTTGGATTGATCATAGCCATTCATTAGATAGAGAGACCAATTAGAACCCGCCACCTAGCCCTAATGACAAAGCAAGCTTCTGAAAATCGGCCAAACACAAACCTGGCCAGCCAGGGCTAGACCAGACCTGGCCAGCGGGTCATTTTTGACCTGGGCGCACTTGGCAGGTGCGCCAGGTCAAAAATGTACTGGCGCACTTCACAGGTGCGCCAGTGCATTTTTGTTCTGGCGCACTTCCCAAGTGCGCCAGTGCATTCTGACCCGTTTTCCGGTTTTTCGCCCAACTTCGTTCGTCCATAACTTCTTCATACGATATCCGTTTTTCGAAAACTCGGACTCTATTTCGCGTATTTTTCCGAGACGAACGCAATGGCGTATCCCGTTTCCCTTAGTTCTTTGATTTGAAATTAATTATACTTTAATTTGTGAGTTTCACAGTTATAGAATTCACGGGGTGTTACAGTCGGCAGGTTGCCTCCTATTTCTGAATATGGGGGACTTAGGAGATTTCATGGGATAACAGTAGTTCAGTCGGCCCTTATTCCTTTAGCAGGGAATAAGTTCTTTCTCAGCGCTCAATCGGAGACGCTTTTATACTCTCTCTCTCTCTCTCTCTGAAGAGTTAGAGTTCGAGCTCAGCGATTCATTCGCTCCCCGATCCTTCAGCGGGGAAGGAGCTATTTCTCAGCGCTCAATCGGAGACGCTTTTATACTCTCTCTCTCTCTCTGGAGAGTTAGAGTTCGAGCTCAGCGATTCATTCGCTCCCCGATCCTTCAGCGGGGAAGGAGCTATTTCTCAGCGCTCAATCGGAGACGCTTTTATACTCTCTCTCTCTCTCTGAAGAGTTAGAGTTCGAGCTCAGCGATTCATTCGCTCCCCGATCCTTCAGCGGGGAAGGAGCTATTTCTCAGCGCCAAATCATGGACGCTTTTATATTCTCCTGGCGGTCGCCAAGGTTAGACTTTTGCTCAGGCGGCTCCGATCATGGTACACCGCCATGCCTTGTGGACGTCATCTTCGCGTCCTTTATACTCTCTCTCAGCTCTGGAGAGTTAGAGTCACGGATCAAGCGGTCTGCAATCATGCACGCTCATCAAACTCGTCCTAGGTTTACATTTTAATCCAAGCTCCGAGGATTAAAACCAGTCGGACAAGCAGTTGGAGCATTTGCCAAGGCTTTGAGTTTCTCCGAACAGTTCACAGGAGGAATGGTTGGCACCAGACTTCGGGTACCTGCATTATTCACAACGATTTCCATAAAAATAAACAGGCAGATAAATAAAGATGTAATAAAGGCAAATGACACACAGTATTTTTATAGTGGTTCGGTCGAATCATGACCTACGTCCACTTTATAATTTTTTGCTTCAAAGAATCAAACTATTCTAGGCTAGTCGTGCCCTGTACATGATTTTCAATAAAGCAAAAGAATAGATTTGAAATTTTCATGTTAAGTATGGCCGTAAATGTTGGGCATTCCACACTCTGGGGATTTCCCTTCCATCTACGGTTGCCAGCTTGAAGGTTCCATTATCAAGCTTACTCAGAATGGAGTACGGTCCTTCCCACTTCGCTCCCATATGAGTTGGGGGTGGAAAGACACGTTTCAGAACCAAGTCTCCGGGTTCCCAGGTTCGTGCTCGAACCTTTTTGTTGTAATATCGAGCAATATGTTGCTTGCATCTCAAGGCGCGCAGGTCCGCCTCATCCCTCTTTTCTTCGATCATATCTAGGGACTCAAGGAGCAATTCATTATTAGTCATTGGATCATAGTAAGTCACCCGGTGAGAAGGTACCTTTATCTCAACCGGGATGACTGCTTCCGTTCCAAAGGCAAGGGAGAACGGGGTATGTCCTGTTGCCGATTTATATGTTGTCCTGTAGGCCCATAGTGCCAAGGGTAACTCATCAGCCCACATGGCTCTAGCCCGCTTCAGTCTTCTTTTCAGAATAGACTTAATCACTTTATTCGCCGCTTCTACTTGTCCGTTCGATTGCGGGTGCGCCACAGAGGTGTATCGATTTTCAATGTGGAATTTTTGGCAGAAATTTCGGAATTCAGCACTATCGAACTGAGTTCCGTTATCCATTATTACAATCTTTGGAATCCCAAATCGACAGATGATGTTTCTCACGATAAAGTTGATCACTCGTTTGGTTGTGATCGTAGTTAGTGGCTCAGCCTCGACCCACTTAGTAAAATAATCCACAGCCACAATGGCGAACTTTGCTCCGCCCCTTGCTATGGGGAGACTTCCAATGATATCAATTCCCCACATAGCGAAAGGACATGGGCTCATCATTGTTTTTAACTGATTGGGAGGTGCTCTAGGTATCTTCGAAAATCCCTGGCACGCATCACACCGTCGCGCGTATCTTGCCGCATCATTGTTTATGGTAGGCCAGAAATAACCATGCCGCAACACCTTTTTTGCCAAAGTTTGCCCTCCAGTGTGGTCGCCGCATTCGCCTTCGTGAACTTCTTGCAGCATACGTTTGATGTCATCGTGGGCTATACACCGAAGAAGGGGCATTGAAAACCCTTGTCTGTAAAGAACTCCGCCTTGCAGAACGTATCGGGCGGCTTTACGAATCACTTTGCGCCTCTCGCTTTTCTTGGTCGGAAGCACTCCGTTCATCAGAAAATTCTTTAGAGGGGTCATCCAGGACTCCCTTTCCGGTTCCACCTCTAGCACTGGATCAATTTCCATCTGATCTATGCTAGGGGACCGAAGTACTTCAACGGGGGCTAGCCCGGTCGCTTCAGGATCGTCGGAACTAGCCATCTTTGCCAACTTATCTACCTGCTGATTCTCCGAACGCGGAATATGAGATATGCTGTAGTGATCAAAATCGTTCAGCAACTCTTTTACTTTCTTTAAGTATAGAATCAATCTTGCACTTTTAGCTTGGAATTTTCCAGTAACTTGGTTCACAACTAACTTGGAATCGCAGAAGATGTTCAGCTTTGTGATCTCTAATTCCTTTGCGATCCTCAATCCAGCTATCAAGGCTTCATATTCGGAATCGTTGTTAGTGGCGTGAAACTCCATTCGGATAGCATAGGATATCAAGCGTTTCTTTGGAGTCTCAAGCACTATTCCAGCGCCGGACCTTTCGTCATTTCTAGCGCCATCAGTATACAATCCCCAGGCATTGGGATCGAGAAGTAACTTTGAAGGATCAGCTTCTTCATTTGCTATATCTTCCTCAGGGACGGTGAACTCTGCTATGAAATCAGCTATCACTTGCCCCCGAATTGACCGTCGGGGCTGAAAGTTCAAATCAAATTGACTTAACTCGATATTCCATTTGAGTAATCTTCCAGACGCCTCTGGTCTCTGTAGGACTTGCTTGAGCGGATGATCGGTGTATACGGTAATAGGATGCGCCTGAAAATAATGTCGAAGCTTTCTAGAGGCGATCAATAAACTATACGCCAACTTTTCTATCCTTGGATAATTACGCTCTGCTGTCGTCAATTTTTTACTTACGTAATATACAGGTCTTTGGACCTTATCCTCTTCTCTTACCAACGCTGAGCTCATCGCATGGGATGACACTGCCAAATACACGAATAAGTCCTCGTGATCCATTGGCTTAGATAATATCGGAGGTTTCTCCAGGTGCCTGAGAAAATTCTGAAACGCTTCTACGCAGTCGGGTGTCCATTTGAAGTGGCGCTTCCCTCGCTTTATTAATTCGAAGAATGGGATGCACTTATCCGTAGCCCTGGAGATAAATCTGCTTAGTGCGGCCACTTTTCCGGCAAGGCTTTGCACATCCCTAATTTTCCTAGGTTCCTGAATGTCTCTGATTGCCGCGATCTGGTCTGGATTAATCTCAATACCACGGGAACTGACGATGAATCCTAAGAATTTCCCGGAGGCAACACCGAATGAACATTTGGTTGGGTTGAGTTTCATTCCGTACTTTCGAAGAATGCTGAACATCTCTGCCAAGTCAGTTGTGTGTTGGGAAGATTGCTTGGACTTCACCAACATATCGTCGACGTATACTTCCATTGTTTTCCCGATCTGGTTATAAAACATTCTGTTGACTAAACGTTGATATGTAGCGCCCGCATTCTTTAAGCCAAAGGGCATCACCACATAACAATATAATCCCAGATCCATGATAAAACTAGTGTGTTCTTGATCTGGAACATGCATTGGAATCTGGTTATATCCTGAATAAGCGTCCATGAATGAGAGAAGTTCGTGACCCGCCGTCGAGTCTACCAACTGATCAATCCGGGGCAACGGGAAACTATCTTTTGGACAGGCTTTGTTCAAATCCGAGAAGTCGATACACGTTCGCCACTTCCCGTTGGCCTTCTTTACCAGGACTGGATTCGAAATCCAGTCTGGGTAGGTCGAGTCTCTAATAAATCTGTTACTCTTTAGCTTCCCAACTTCTTCTTTCAAGGCAACGGACCTCTCTGGGCCCAACATTCGCCTTTTTTGCTTTACCGGAGGATGTTTAGGGTCAATGCTTAAGGAATGGCTCATGGTTGATGGGGATATCCCACACATGTCCGCGTGGGTCCAAGCAAACACATCCAAGTTGTTTTTTAAGAAATCCGTCAATTCTTTAGCGAGATTCGGGTTTAACTGGGATCCAATCTTAAGGACCTTCTCCGGGTCGCTATCATCGATCGGTACATCCACAGTTGTCTCGTTGGGAGTTGCCATTCTGCCCCCGGGTTCTTGATCCTCTCTGGGATCTATATCCTCGGGCATCTCTTTGGGCGACTCTCCAATGACTATCCACTTTGGTTGCTATAAGGTCTCCGCCCCCATTGGGGGAGAAGCGCCTTTAGTTTCAATATCCCCTCCATTGCGAAATAACTTTAGTTCGGCAACATAACATGCTCGCGCAGCGACCTGATCCCCTCTGACGATTCCAATGCCAACTTCTGTGGGGAATTTCAATAACAAGCACCAGGGGGCTATACAGGCTCTAAACTTTGCAAGGGCCGGTCGGCCCAAGAATGCATTATAGGGGGATTCAACATCCAAAACCACGAAGGGAAGGATTCTCACTCTCTGGCGTTCTCCTTCCCTATGTGTAACTGGTAACTCTACATAACCCATTGGAGCAGTGGATGCTCCGTTAAATCCACGGATCCATCCTTGACAGGGCTTCAAGTCTTTTATTTCAAGGTTCATCTGGTCAAATGTCTTTTTGAAAAGAATATTGACGGAACTCCCGTTGTCCACTAAAACCTTATGAACAGTGGCTGGTCCAATATGTACTGTAATTACAAATGGATCTTCTGTCGGAGCGTGGACTCCAATGCTTTCTCGTTCTCGGAAAATGACATCGTCGGTCATCATCTTTTGCAGCTTCACCGGGATACTGTCCTCGGGGTTGCTACATTCCCCTACCTCGAGGTGTTGTTTGGCGGCATTGACGTATTGATCCAATGCCATGGAACTATGCCCGGCGAGATAAAGTCCTCCGATTACGGTATTGATAACAATATTCTTTCCCTTTTGCTGGGCAGTCGGCCTGGCAGCAAGTTGATTCTGGTTCTGATTTGGGGCCTGGACTGCTAGCCCCTGTCTCTGGGCGTTACTCTGTATTCATCTAACTTTCCTTCTCGAAGCAGCCTTTCAACTACATCTCTTAGGTGACGACATTCATTAGTCGAATGGCCATGAATCTGATGAAAGAGACAAAACTTCCCTGTTTCACGCTCTTTATCTATCGACTCTCTGGGAGGTGGCCTCTTATTCTGGAGGACTTCATACGCATCCATGAAGATATTTTCCAGAGTATCATTTATTGGTGTATAACTTTCAAAGGCCCTGGGACGAGTCCTTCTCTGGGAGTCGTTCCCTCGGTTCCTCTTCCGGTTGTTGTCGTTTCCATTATTATTGTTGTTACCTGGCTGACGACCACCTTGATTCTGGTTTCCGACATTAACTTCAACTTTCTCCGAGCTGTCTCCTGTCTGTTTAATGGCAACATTGCTCTGGATTTCCTCCTTATCAGTTGTTTTTGCCTTTCGGTTAGCATATACCTCTTCCCGTCGTAAGTATACGCTAGCCTTCTCGTAGAATAATTCTCTAGTATGGGGTGGCTTGCCTGCCAGGTATCTCCCGAATTCAGTGTCTTTATCATGCTCCATCAATCAATGCTGCAACAACGGTTGGTTCATGGGGATCTTTAACTTCAGTAGCGGCCAGATTGAAACGGTCTAGGTACACCTTCAAACTCTCGCCTGGTCGCTGCTTGACGAAGAACAAGTCTATCACACTTTTTGTTTTTTGTGCATAGATATGGAATTGTTCTACGAACTTCTCGCTTAACTCCCTGAAGCTAGAAATCGATCTTGCTGGCAAGCGAGTGAACCATAGCAGTGCTACATCCTCCAAGAATGTGGGAAACGCTTTACACTTGACAGCGTCAGAAGCTGCAGCAGCGGTCATCGACCAAGAATATCTCATAAGATGCTGGACGGGATCAGACCTGCCCGCGTATCGGTTCATCTGTGGCATGTTGAAACGCCTCGGGAAAGTCGCATCCAAAATATCATCAGTGAAAGTGGTGTGACTACGGTCAATTCCCCAATCTTCGTTCCGTTGTCCACGGCTATCTGCCAGAATTTGATGGATCATGGCTGCAACATTCGCACTGGTCAGCGGAGGTTCAGGGTCAATGCCTCTGGTTCGGCGGGGTTCTCTAATTTCTCTTTCGGGAGCAGTCACAAAATCCGGGGCTCGGATAGGGCTCCGTTGCCCCCTGTTACCATGAGTATGTGCGCGGCGACGGGGCTGAGGAAGTCTGTTATGCACAGGACTGTCCACATCTCGAGTCCTGAGAGTTGTGGCTTGATCGTTAATATTACGGTTTGAGGGCCCCGCCCCCAGCGCTTCTTCTTCTCGTGATGGCAGGGTTCCGAACCGAAGCTGCTCTATGTTTTCGGCTCTCTCATATGATCGCCGCAATGGTCTTGGCGATTCCTCTGACGAAGAAGAATACCCTGGAGTGAGTGAACGGACCGGCGGCGTTCTTTGCCTTGCGAGTTCATCAAGCCTTCTATCCATAGCAGTCAAATTTTGTCGTAGGACGGAACTTTCCTGCCTTTGGGCAGCCAATTCATCAAACAATCTATCCCACATTTCGGAGAAGCGAGAGAGATCCCCCTCAGTGACGGGAGCAGCAGGATCATAATGATCATCATCACTTTCTCTTATGCGCAAAGAGCTTGAGTCGGGTCGAGCGGAGGGGCCAGGACGGTAGGAGCGAGCCATAGGCTCCTTTCCAGGTCGAGTTGTAGTCTGATCATCAATTCGGATAGCTGCGGCTCGTGGATGGCGACTCCCAACGCCCCCCTGAGGTCGATGTGCGGTCGTGGTGCGCGGAGGATGCGAGGTGTTACCTCGGGATCGAGTAACAACCCCTTCAGTGGTCCGGATCGCCTCGTTCTCATCGACTCGGAGCGTGGTGTCTTCATCGGATCGGTTCGCCCCCTGCGCTCCGCGATCCAGAGTTTCTTCATTGCCCAGCTCGTGCACACTCTCTTCGATTGTTTCATTGGTTTGCGAAGCCCGTGCTTCCTTAGATCTTTTTCCAGCCATGATATCTGAATCGCTGGAATCTTCAAAGAACTGAATAGTGAAACTTTAGGATTGAAGTTCTCAGTGAAAGCACCAAAATGTTAGATCAAAATTTGGACCTAACACCCAAATTGTTCTGAATCTTATAGATTTTCAACTGAAGAATGAGGAAAAAGAAAATAACACACAGAATTTATAGTGGTTCGGCGTTAACGAGCCTACGTCCACTTTATATATTATTGATTATACTTTGAAAGCTAATACAATCAATGATTTCTCTTAATACTCTCGTAGTTTGACAATAATGGCAGATTCAGTACTCAATATTGCCAAAAGAATCCCAAAAAATGCCAAGCTCTGGGCTATTTACAGCTGATTTTGTCAGGCGGGTCGTGGTAACACGTGGCACGAATCCCGAGAACATCGGATCGCATCGCCTCCGTTGAAGAAGTAGTCAAATTAGCCGTTGTGGACAGGTGTCGCGATCTCCTTGAAAATCGGATCGTGCAGATGGGGAGAATCGGTCAGAATGACGGTTAGGGACACGTGTTGCTAGATCTGTGCGTCTCGGATCGCTGAAGACTAGCTCACGCTTGAGCGGGTCAGAGGGTTCGCCATGCATCAGGGGATCGGATCGATCAATACTGGGCAACAACTTTTACATGGATCGGATCGCATAGAGGTGTCGTTTCGCTGATGAAATGGGGGCGTTCCATCGAGACGCGATCCGATGATGGGCGAGTCGATAGTGTGCGATCCGTCGTCAGGCGAGTCGATGATGCGATCCATTCCTTCATATTCTTAGAGAACGTGGTTTCATGCTTTCCTCTTATGAATGATCCTGGGTGGCTTGGTCAAAAAGCGAGCCAACATATATATATATATATATATATATATATATATATATATATATATATATATATATGACATGTGGGTGTCAACACCCCTGCTGCTGCGCACCAATTTGCACACATGGCACATTTTTATTTTTTAATGACGATTTTTGAGTTTTAGGGCTGACATGGCCTCTTCTGACTGGCTGGATGATGCATCTTTGAGCTGTGTGGTTCTGATGATCTCCTAGTTAATCTAAAGGCTCTAACTAAGCTAATACATCTATATAAGCACATCTAATCTAATCTAATCCTAATTTAAGCTAAATTCATTCATAAGCCTCCATGCTGCTGCATCCAAAACTAAACTAGTTTCTCTTCTTCAACGAATCAAAGCATAGGAATTGTGAAAAAGGGGAATGATTCTAGAACAACAACAAAATCTTAATTCAGATCTATATTCCTTCTTCTTCTACCACCGTGAGAAAAGTTACTTTCACAAGATAATTAATTAATAATAATAGTGATAAGTGTGAATTGGCATGTATGACTATGCCTATATCATATGCTATTAGATCTATTATGTTTATGTTAATTAGATCTATGCAAGTTTATGTTAATTGGATCTATGCAAGTTTATGTTGACTAGATCTATTCTACTCTATGCAAGTTTATGTTAATTAGATATATGCAAGTTTATGTTAATTAGGTCTATGCAAGTTTATGTTAATTAGATCTATGCAAGTTTATGTTGATTAGATCTATTCTATTCTATGCAAGTTTATGTTAATTAGATCTATGCAAGTTTATGTTAATTAGATCTATGAAAGTTTATGTTGACTAGATCTATTCTATTCTATACAAGTTTATGTTAATTAGATCTATGCAAGTTTATGTTAGTTAGATCTACGCAAGTTTATGTTAATTAGATCTATGCAAATTTATGTTGATTAGATCTATTCTATTCTATGCAAGTTTATGTTAATTAGATCTATGCAAGTTTATGTTAATTAGATATATGCAAGTTTATGTTAATTAGATCTATGCAAGTTTATGTTGATTAGATCTATTCTATTCTATGCAAGTTTATGTTAATTAGATCCATGCAAGTTTATGTTGATTAGATCTATCCAATTCTATGCAAGTTTATTTTAATTATATCTACGCAAGTTTATGTTAATTAGATCAATGCAAGTTTATGTTGATTAGATCTATCCTATTCTATGCAAGTTTATGTTAATTAGATCTATGCAAGTTTATGTTAACTAGATCTATGCAAGTCTATGTTAATTAGATCTATCCTATTCTATGCAATTTCTTATTCCATATTATTATTGGATCTATATTATTTGTGGATGATGTCTCTTTCCCTCTTCTTTTACTTTTTTTAATGAGTTAGGCTAACGACGAGCCTAACATATTATGTGAATTATACGTACAAATGACGTAGGAACATTGGGGAAAGTTTGGGAAAAACATTGAATATTATCTAATTGGCATAAATTGATTAGTAATCAGGTAATTAACTTGGGGCATAAATTGGTGTAAATTATGTACATGGAATTATGGACATAATTAGAGTGAGAACTATGAACATAGCCTAAATTGGGAATTATGGACAAATTGGAATATGGATATTAATTCAAATTGGGTTTTGAATAGTAGAATGAGATAATGAATGCCTAAGACACGAGGTTAGACTTAATTTGCGGTATAAGCCTGCCCGGACCTGCCCGACACATCTAGCAACCGCAAACGGTAGTCTAATATGAGAGGTCAAAGGCATAAACTAGATGTGTAATAAGGCAAAGACACGAGGTTAGATTCGGATTGCGGTATAAGCCTGGCTGGACCGGCCCGACAAATCCAGCAACCGCGAAACGGAATCTAATATGGAAGGTCTTGCAAGATTATGGTTATAATGAATTAAATAACAATTAACCAATATAGTGGGACATGAGGTTAAGTGGGTGACATGGGTGACATGTGAAATATAATTAGAAACACTTAACTAAGTTGAAACATGTAAGAAGACATGAATAAGAAGGGGTTAAGTGGGAAATCCTAGTGGGGACCAAGCATAGATGGGAAGCTTGTGTCAAGTGTGGGGACCCTTTTCAACCAGTAACCCATTTATTATCTATGCGAGCTCGAACTAGGTCGAGGACGGGACACGCTTACTGAGATTGATTGTAAGAGGACAAATGGGTTAGCGGTGGCAACATAAGTCCAACAGAGTCATATGCGTGCATGGGTCCAGGCTGGTAGGTAAGACGTTGTTGCATCATGTTGGTATAAGCCGTGCATCCTTAGTAGTATCGGGTTGCCACTTTAGGTAGTGATACACCCTACTGTGGGACCAGCACGAGTATCTACGAGTTAGGGAGCCGATCGAATGGGGAGGGTAGTGGGTACAACTAGTGGAGATAAGAGCAGGCGGCACCAATGACTGCAACTAGGGGTACACGAAACTACCATTATCATTATCATTATAATTAGTAAGAGGGATCAACTTTCTGTATAACTAGTATTGGTGCGGTGTAGGAATTATCTTATAGTGATTAGAAGCGCAATTAACGTTTATCTTGTCCATCTTGCTTACCTTGTCATACCTGTTTATGTTACAGTCATTTCTTATATCCAGTTTATATTCTTATCCTATTGCTTTAATGATTATATTGTTAAAGTCACTGGAATCGCCGAACTTTATGTCTGACCTCATTTATTTCGCCTCTTTTCTTTCCTTTTCCCCCTCCAGGTTCTCAGGGTGGGACTAGTGGAGCTTGACTTGGATCTCTTTCTCTCTCTTTTGGAAGTGCTTGGAGTTGCTGAAAGTAATTTCAGCTTTATCTTCTTTTTTATTATGGCTATTTGCAGCGGGATTATGCTTTTGGTTTCCATGTAATAATTTGACCAAGATGGATATTTTTGTACTTGGTTTTACAAGTTGGTTTTGATGTTGTAACCAAACTATGTTCCATTTTTGCTCTAATGAAGTTATTTTAAATTTTGAAGTACCATTTTTATATATCTATCTTGTAATGTTTTGTTCTATACACTTATAATGCTCCATGAAAGTTGATGCATTCCCTTTGTGAGTAACATTAATGGACGTGGGGTGTTACACGTGGTATCAGAGTCGAAGGTTACCAGAACAGACACAAGATTTTGAAAAACCATTTTCAAAAGCATTTTTTCAAGAGGTATTTTCAAAAACAAGTTTTAAAGAAGGTGTTTTCATGAGAAAAGTTTATTATGGAAAACATAATCCCCATAAGCCATATATCTTTCTTCCGATTCTCCGTTTGGAATCTCTTCCTTTTTCCTTTCTAAATCCCCTCCTCCGCGTTTAGATGCTTTTCCTAAGATATGTAAGGATTTCCGTGCGATGGGCGGATTTCCGTGCGATGGGCGGAAAACCGCTTCATGAGACTGAGACATTTGTCGAGGATAGAAATTGGCTCAAGGAAGTGGAGGACTTGTTTGGTATCTTTGAGATAGACGATGGAAGGAAGGTTCAACTAGCTGCTTGATTAATGAAGGATGAAGCTCCATCTTGGTGGGAGTTCACGAATGGAGAATGTGCGGTGGAGGCATGAATATGACACAAGATAAGAAAGTAGAACCTAAGAAGGGTGGAAAGAATAATAAACTCCGTGATAAGAGGAAGACAGGTGTTTGTTTCCAGTATGGCGAAGCAAGGACAAGGATAGAGGGTAGGATCTTCTGAAGGGCAGGTTGTGTTCTCGTGGTCAGTATACCGGAAAGAGATGGAAAGTTTATGCTGATTTCTTTTTCCTAGAACTCTTTTCGACTCTTGTGCTTCACAATTGTTTATATCTACTTCGTTAGTTGAAACACTGCACCTAAATACTAGTTTAATTATGGATCCCATTGTAGTCTCAAATCCTACTGGTGGTTCGGCTCATTTATCTATGGCTTGTCGGGATTTGAGAGTGTCTATCTTGGGCGTTGGGTTTGAATGCAACGCCTATGTTCTTGGTTTCACGAGCTATGGGTTGATTCTAGGAATGGATTGGCTAGCCAGATATGGTGTCATCCTAGACTGTGAAAGGAGGGTAGTTAGATTGTTGACTCGTTGTGGAAGGACCCTTGATATTTCTTGTGACCCTAGAGGTCCGGTGATGTTTAGCTACCTAGAATCACTTGACACATTCATCGATGATTTGGAATCTGTTTGTGTAGTCCATAAGTATGGTGACGTCTTTTATGAGGTTCGGGATTTACCCCCGAGACGCGAGATAGACTTCCGCATATACTTAATAGATAATGCAAAGCCAGTTGCATTACCAGTGAGCCACATGGCTCCAGGAGAAAGTAGGGAGCTTAGTAGACAAGTGAAAGAGTTTCTTGAGAAAGGGTTCATAAGAAGAAGTATCTCGGAGTGGGGTTCTCCAGTTGTTTTTGCTACGAAGGCTGATGGTTCGCTCAAATTATGCGTGGACTATATGGAGCTGAATAAGCTTACGAAGAAGAACAGACACCCATTGCTGAGGATAGATGACTTGTTCAATCAGTTGGTTGGCGCTTCGGTTTTCTCGCAGTTGGATTTAGCTGTAGGGTTTCATCAGCTAAGGGTGGCTGAGGACAGCATAGATAAGACTGCATTTAGGACTCCTGACGGTTTCTTCGAATGGCTCGTCATGCCGTTTGGTTTGATGAATGCACCCGCATATTTTGTAGACTTGATGAGTAGGGTGTTTAGGGAGTTTCTAAACAAGTTCGTGGTAGTCTTTGTTGATGATATTTTGATTTTCTCTAGAAGCGAGGAAGAGCATGCCCTACATCTTAGGTAAGTCTTAGAGACCCTTCGAGCACATCAACTCAAGGCTAAGTTCTCAAAATGTCATTTTTGGAGGAAGGAAGTGAGGCTCTTAGGATACGTGGTCTCTAAGGAGGGGATAGCAGTGGATCCCGCGAAGGTGGTCGTAATCCAAGATTGGAAGGTTCCTAGAAACACAACGGAAGTAAGAAGTTTTCTAAGGTTGGTTGCGTAGGGAAGTTTTCTAAGGTTGGTTGCGTAGGGATGGGAGACTTTGTGTACCTCGAGACGAAAGCTTAAGAAAGACGATTCTTGAAGAAGTACATCGTTCTAAGATGACCATACATCCCAGTGGTGACAAGATGTATAGAGACATGAAGCGAATTTTCTTTTGGGCCGAATGAAGAAGGACGTGGCTGAGTTCGTTTCTAGATGCTTGGTGTGCCAACAAGTCAAGGTGGAGCAAAAGAAGCCTGGTGGTTTGCTTCACCCCTTAGAGGTTCCACAGTAGAAATGGGAGAGATTTTCCATGGATTTTGTTGACGGGTTGCCAAGATCAAGGAAGGGAAATACGAGGATTTGGGTAGTAGTAGATAGGCTTACCAAGAGCGCCCATTTCATTCCAGTCAAGAGTAAAAGAACAGCGGCATGGTTAGAATATGTTTTTTTTTTTAGAGATAGTTCGTCTGCACGGCATACCTTCTAGTATCTTGAGCGATCGAGATCCCATTTTCACTAGTGAGATTTGGAAGAGCTTGCAAGAAGCGGTAGGAACACAATTGTGTTTGAGCACCGCTTATCACCCACAGACGGATGGCCAAATAGATAGAGTGAATCAGATTCTAGAAGATCTTTTGAGATTATGCATCTTCGACTTTGGAGGGACGTGGGAGGAACATCTTCCATTAGTAGAGTTCGCCTACAATAATAGCTATCAGACTAGCATTGGCATGGCACCTTTTGAAGCTCTATATGGATGACCTTGCCGATCACCGACTTGTTGGTGGCAAAATGCGGATAAGATTTTACTTGGGCCCGATATGGTGAGGGAAACTTCGGAAAAGAAAGACTTGATTCGAAGACGTATGAAGATGGCACAGGATCGACAAAAGTTTTATGCTAACAAGAGAAGGACCAATCTTGAGTTCAATATTGGAGACATGGTCTTTATTAAAGTATCACCGTTGTGGAACGTAGTTCGCTTTGGGTCTGTAGGGAAGTTGGCACCAAGGTTCGTAGGGCCATTCCCCATTACAGAAAGAATTGGACAAATGGACTATAGAGTGAAGTTGCCTGAGAAGCTTAGTGGTGTTCATGACGTATTTCATGTGTCGCATTTGCAAAAATGTTTACATGATACTGCGGAAGTAGTAGAGCCGAGCATGCTTAGAGAGGTGGAAGTAGAGCGAGATGTCATGATTAGACGAGCTCCTACATGCATCCTTGGATTGGAGGTCAAGAAGTTACGCAAACGAGAGGTCAAGTTAGTTAAAGTCCAATGGGGAGATGATCAAGGGAATGCGACTTGGGAGACGGAAGACAAGATGCGTGCGTCGTACCCTTTCCTTTTTGAGGGTATGTTCTTAACTTCTCCTTTTCTACCGCTTTGTTTATACTTGTTCTATCATTTAGTATATCCTCTCGATTACATCTTCGATCTTTAGGTAGGAAAATCCTATGGTTGTAAATATGTGTTTGAGGCATGTTATGTTTGGTGGATGCAAGTGATTGCTAGTGGTTGCTCGTGGATGCATTTACACACACACATTTGGCACTAGATCGGCTCAATCACTTTCATATTGTATATGAATGAGTGTGCATATTTAAATTAATGGATGTATATTGAATGCGTTATAATATGGATGTTGCATTTGAATGAATGGTTGTGCACTCATATAAAAATGATATGTATCATTAGGATTTCTTTGCATGCATGTTGGACTCATGGCACTGACATAATTTGCATCGAGGAGGTCAACTGAATCAGTAGACCGCCTGATCTTTTGCATTAGATAAGGAACATATACACACACCTTTGCATATGTTCATATAGCATTAGAAATATTTTAAGGACAATGGATGCTTGTGGATGATGGATGAGTAGATGGATGATGGATGGTAGGATATATTCTACTTAACTTGAAGATTTCGGGGACGAAATCCTTTGAGTAGAGGAGAATGTAACACCCCGCATTTTTAATGAAATTAAAAATGTGGAAATATGTATATATATTATATACATAGATATATTTAAGGAAAAAAAATAAATATTGCAACAAAACATGAAAAATAGGAATGAGAAAAGAATAATGTTTAGCATCGTTCTATGGTTTGTACACAAAAGACTTAGTGGCTCATTTGGTCAGAGCACGTGACTTGTATACAAGAGGTTCTGAGTTCAATCCCCGCCAGCACCATATTTTTGTTTTAGGGGAAGGGCTAAAAAGTGGCTTAGTGTGAACGCAGTTCAATTAAAAAAGCTGTTTAGTGTGAAAAGGGTTAATTGGAAAGATAGTTAAAAAGAAAAATAAAAATATATATATAATATATATATGACTTGTGAGTGTCAACACCCCTGCTGCTGCGCATCATGTTGCACACATGGCGCATTTCCATTTGTTAATGACGATTTTTGAGTTTTAGGGCTGACTTGGCCTCTTCTGACCGGCTGGATGACGTATCTTTGAGTTATGTGGTTCTAATGATCTCCTAGTTAATCTGAAGGCACTAACTAAGCTAATACATCTATATAAGCACATCTAATCTAGCCTTAATCTAAACTAAATTCATTCATAAGCCTCCATGCTGCTGCATCCAAAACTAAACTAGTTTCTCTTCTTCAACGAATCAAAGCATAGGAATTGTGAAAAAGGTAAACAATTCTAGAATAACAAAAATGCTTAATTCAGATATATATATTCTTTCTTCTTCTACCACTGTGAGTACAGTTACTTTCACAAGATAATTAATTAAAAATAATGGTGATAAATGTGAATTGGACTGTATGACTATGCCTGTATCATATGCTATTAGATCTATTACGTTTATGTTAATTAGATATATGCAAGTTTATGTTGACTATATCTATTCTATTCTATGCAAGTTTATGATGATTAGATCTATTTTATTCTATGCAAATTTACGTTAATTAGGTATATGCAAGTTTATGTTAATTAGATCTATGCAAGTTTATGTTAATTAGATCTATGCAAGTTTATGTTAATTCAATCTATGCAAGTTTATGTTAATTAGATTTATGCAAGTTTATGTTGACTAGATCTATTCTATTCTATGCAAGTTTATGTTAATTAGATCTATGCAAGTTTATGTTAATTAGATCTATGCAAGTTTATGTTGATTAGATCTATTCTATCATATGCAAGTTTATGTTAATTAGATTTATGCAAGTTTATGTTAGTTAGATCTATGCAAGTTTATGTTAATTAGATCTATGCAAGTTTATGTTAATTAGATCTATGCAAGTTTATGTTGATTAGATCTATCCTATTCTATGTAAGCTTATGTTAATTGGACCTATGCAAGTTTATGTTAATTAGATCTATGCATGTTTATGTTGATTAGATCTATCCTATTCTGTGCAAGTTTATGTTAATTACATCTATGCAAGTTTATGTTAATTAGATCTATGCAAGTTTATGTTGATTAGATCTATCTTATTCTATGCAAGTTCATATTCCATATGATTATTGGATCTTTATTATGTGTGGATGATGTCTCTTTCCCTCTTCTTTTCCTTTTTTTTATGATTTAGGCTAACGATGAGCCTAACATATTATGTGAATTATACGTACGAATGACGTAGGAACGTTGGGGAAAATTTTGGGGAAAACATTAATATTATGTAATTGGGATAAATTGGTTTGTAATCATGTAATTAACTTGGGGCATAAATTGGTATAATTTATGTATATGGAACAATGGACATAATTAGAATTAGAATTATGAACATAGCCTAAATTGGGAATTATGGACAAACTGGAATATGGATATTAATTCAAATTGGGTTTTGAATAATAGAATGAGATAATGAACGCCTAAGACACAATGTTAGACTTGGTTTGCGGTATTAGCCTGCCCAGACCTGCTCGGCACATCCAGCAACCGCAAACGACAGTCTAATGTGAGAGATCAAAGGCATAAACTAGATGCGTAATAAGGTAAAGACACGAGTTTAGATTCCGATTGCGGTATAAGCTTGCTCGGACCCGCCCGGCAAATCCAGCAACCGCAAAACGGAATCTAATGTGGGGGGTCTTGCAAGATTACGGTAATAATGAATTAAATAACACTTAACCAAGATAAGACATGTAGTGGGACATGGGGTTAAGTGGGTGACATGCGAAATATAATTAGAAACACTTAACCAAGCCGAAACATGTAAGAAGACATGAATAAGAAGGGATTAAGTGGGAAATTCTAGTGGGGACCAAGCATAGACGGGAAGCTTGTGTCAAGTGTGGGGACCCTTTTCAATCAGTAACCCATTTAGTATCTATGTGAGCTCGAACTAGGTCGAGGATGAGACACACGTACTAGGATTGATTGTAAGAAGTCAAACGGGTTAGCGACGACAACGCAAGTCCAACGGAGCCATGTGTGTGCATGGGTCCGGGCTGGTAGGTAAGACGTTGTTGCATCGTGTAGGTATAAACCGTGCATCCTTAGTAGTATCGTGTTGCCACTTTAGGGAGTGATACACCCTACTATGGGACCAGCACGGGTATCTACGGGTTAGGGAGCCGATCGAATGGGGAGGGTAGTGGGTACAACTAGTGGAGATAGGAGCAGGCAACACCTATGACAGCAACTATGGGTACACGAAATTACCATTATCATTATAGTTAGTAAGAGGGATCAACTTTCTCTATAACTATTATTGGTGTGGTGTAGGAATTATCTTATAGTGATTAGAAGCGCAATCAACGTTTATATTGTTAAAGTCACTGGACTCGCCAGACTTTATGTCTGACCTCATTTGTTTCGCCTCTTTTCTTTTCTTTCCTTTCCCCCCTCCAGGTTCTCAGGGTGGGACTAGTGTAGCTTGACTTGGATCTCTTTCTCTCTCTTTTGGAAGTGCTTAGAGTTGCTGAAAGTAATGTTCAACTTTATCTTCTTTTTTATTATGGCTATTTGTAACGGGATTATGCTTTTGGTTTCCATGTAATAATTTGACCCAGATAGATATTTGTGCACTTGGTTTTACAAGTTGGATTTGATGTTGTAACCAAACTATGTTCCGTTTTCGCTGCAATGAAGTTATTTTAAATTTTGAAGTATCATTTTTATATATCTGCCTTGTGATGTTCTGTTCTATACACTTATAATGCTCCATGAAAGTTGATGCATTCCCTTTATGAGTGACATTAATGGACGTGGGGTGTTACACACCCCTTCCCCATTATTTTCACACCATGTGTTAGTGTCACCTTAGAGTATTATACATCCTGTTGTGCTAACTCTTTGGTTGCAGGTCCAGGTTCAGGTATGATTTATTATACCTGTTATTTGTTCATCTTAGAGATGTATACTTTCTACCACTCATACCAGACTGTTGTCTGATCCAGAGTTTTATGTTTCTTCTTATTATTCTGGGTGCTCACATGAGTAGACTAGAGACTGGTTAGGTGGTTGCACTAGTAGCTGTACCGGAGATGAGCAGGAGGCTTCCACATATGATATATATATTCTCCCTGTGTTATTGCAGGTCACTACTTTAGGCATTGGTACTGTATCTTAACTATTTTGCTTTAGAGACAATATTTTGAAGTTGTAATAATGATGGTTTGGATCATAAGCTGTATTTTGGATTCCGCTGCTATGATGGTTCAGTTTCAGCTTATGCATTGTCTCGCCTGTTTTATGTCAAGTTATGTTATTATTATATTTTATCCCATGAGTTTTGAGATATACTACATGTCCCTTGTTAGTTCATCATCTCGCTTCTTTTCTTTTGACGACCGTTCCGTGCTAGTTGTACATCGACGCAACGCATTTCGGAGGAAATGTCAGCTAGTGCGGGGCGGGACATCACATTTGGTATCAGAGCTCTAGGTTGCGTAGTTTAACCTAAGGGAAGACATCAAGGAGAGATAGTATATGTATATGAGAGTGCGTATTTGTGATATTTTGGTTTTCAAAAGCTATATATATATATACTATTAATATATCTAAGGAAGAAGTCGCATTGCACGGGCACCACTAAGGAGATGGTTAATCATTTTCTCTTTACAGATTGAACGATGAGCCGGTATACGAGGAGTACGGGTTCAGGATCAAACCATAGGGATGTTCATGATATGAAGACGATGTTTACTACCTTCATGAGGGAGATGCTTAGGGATGTTCGAGGAGCAGTTCCTAATGTTGCTAACAGTGGTGGTATAGTAGTGCAGGTGCCTAGGGCCGATTTCGCCAAGCTTAACAAGGAATATATTAGTCTTGTTGGGAATTCGTTCCACATAACGGAATTTGCAACAGAGGTTCAAGGTTGGCTTGATTGTTGTGAGCGCATCTTTGAGGATTTGGGAATTGAAGATGCAATGAAGAGAAAACTATCATCCCGTCAACTTCAAGGATGAGCAATGAATTGGTGGAATGCTATTAAAGCAGCTACTCCCGAGGATCAAATTACTTGGAATCAGTTTAGGACTTACTTCAGTGACAAATTTATCCCACCTGCTCAGAAATCAAAATTGTTTAGGAAGTTTTTGGAACTTAAGCAGAGTGGTAGGGTAGTCTCAGAATATATTGCTGAGTTCGATACTTTATCGAAATATGGATTATCTCTTATTGATACTGCCGAGTAGAAGAACGAGAAGTTTGTAACTGGCGTAGATGGGTACTTGGGAGAAAGACTTATAAACCACATTGATGAAACTTTCGAATCCATTATGGGGAAAGCATTGAGATCAAAAAGCCTTTACCCTAAGTCAAAGACTGAGGTTGTTATTACATCTGCAGAGGAGCTAAAGCCACAGGTAAGCGGTGGAGGCAAGAATAATTCTCAGAATAAGAGGAAGAAAGACCAAACCAAGGATGGTCAGAAAAAGAAGAATAAGAAAGATGGCGAGTGATTTAGTTGTGGTAAGAAGGGCCACTATGCCAGATATTATCGGGAAAAGCCTGGGGAAAGGAAGTGCTTCAGTTGTGGCCATGCGGGACATCACAAGGATAAATGTCCGCAACCCCCTAAAGAGAAGCAAATCGTGAAAGCATATGCTATCAATGTTGTTCCTTCTTCGTCGAATGACCAACTACGGCGCAGAAGGGAAAGGGTGTCATTATTCAAGTTATGCTTTCTATTGTGATGTTCCTGTTCGAGTATTGTTTGATAGCGGGGCATCCCATTCCTTCATATCTAGTGACCTGGTGGGTAGGTTGAGATTGGAACCCAAGATTGTCGGTAGACCTTTGGTTATGACGAACCCGATTGGTGGTTCGACTAGCCTTTGCATGATTTGTCGTAATTTGATCTTATCGAGTCATGGATGTATGTTTGCTTGTGATTTCTTTGTTTTGGGCTTTACTAGGTTTGGCATTATTTTGGAAGTCCATTGGCTCCAAAGGTATAGAGTGGTATTGGGTACCTACCTAGTGATGGTGATGATGGCTGGAGTTAGGGAGGCTGAGAGATATGAGTAGTTGTTGTGACTTCCATTGATTGATATCTTAGTTTACTCGAGGAGCGATGTGTAGCCGTGACAGGATAAGACTGTTCGATGATATGGAGTACCCTGAGTGGGACTCAGTAGGGCTATGAAATGATTTGAGTTGGACTCGAGAAAGCTACAAGAAAATGGATTGACTTGGGTGGGACTCAAGTTGAAGATGGAATTTTGGATAGCTCTTCTGATGGAGTGCCAAGGAATCATCGATAGTTTGGAGTTATCTAAGCAGACTCGAAGCAGGGGTATCTGGGTATGCCCGTTAACCTTGGAACCGTTGGACGTGATCTAGCTATCCTTGGAGGATAAACATACATTGGACGTACGGTAGTTCGTTTGGAGGTTGGGCTTCCATTAGCCCTTGAGATTGGTTGGATCAGTCATATGGGTATCGACGTATTCATGGTTTTTGCAGGTGATAGATAGGACTTATTCGATAAATGCTATGGATTGTTTAGGACCTTATGTTGATGGTCTCTTTGATTCAAGGATGGTAATAACTTCAGAGGGAATTCAATGGGGAAATCTCGAAGTGATAAGCGAGTGCGTGGGTCGTGCAGATGTAACGAAGGTTAGGACGATTCAAGTTGGACTTGAACTCGTAAATAATGGTTGTTCGTTGATCTTGGAGTTGCAGCGAGTAGGAAAATGACTCATATTGGACTTGAATGGTGGGTGGTGGATACTCGAGACTGGGTCTGAGTTTATGGATAGTCGCCGGCGATGCCGACGAGAGTTATGAAGGGATTATCGTTGTCGTAATTTCTAACGGGCTCAGAGCAAGGGTACAGTAGGGGCACGGCATGTTGGACTAGTGGAATACCCTGGACCTATTAGATGGGCATAGTTGTCTATAGAAGGAAAATGTACGTTGGACGTGCAGTAGCTTGATTAGAATTGGGGTTATCATTAGCCCTTGACGGATGGTATGGTGACATAGCTAGTCATACGATTAACGATGGTTTCAAAGATGGATCCACAGTGATGGCCAAAGTCAGTTATGAGTGATTGGTTTCTTTGTTGAACCATCTCACGTGGATTATCCAATGTCGAAGGAGACGTTTCTTAGGTGCTTGTCTGATATTGGTTTAGGCCTATGGGGCTTGTACTTGAGGGATGTTGAATTCAATTAGGATGGTTCACGTGAGATGCATAAACTGGACGTAATGAGTATTGTTGTTTGATTGCTAGGATTGAATTGGTCATTCTGGTTTTATCTTGATGTAAGGTTGAAATGTTTTGTTATAAAGGTTGTCACTATTGAATGTGGGGAGTTGAGCTTGGAGTTCTTCTCTAGTAATGTGATTGGTAGATTGATGGTTAATCTGCCTATTCTCGTATACTTTATTGATGATGTTAGTTAGTTGTTTTATCGCTCACTAAGATTGGTTGTACCTAATGTTAATGGATTAAGAGGGTGAGTCGTGTATTAGGGGATCTCTAGAGAGCTTGTATGTTGGATATTGAAGGGTTTGGGGATGACTATTTCCATCTAGTTGAGTTCGTATATAATAATAGTTATCAGTAAAGTATTAGTATGACTCCATTTGAAGCTTTGTATGGAAGACCATACAACTCACCATCATGTTGATTGGAAACTGGTGAGAAAATTTGTGCTTGGATCAGAAGTAGTAAGAGAAATTCAGATAAGATCAAGGTTATTCAACAGCGAATAAAGGCTGCCCGAGATAGGCAGAAGAGTTATGCTGATAAAAGACGAAGAGAATTGAAATTCTCCGTTAACGAGTTAGTATTTATCAAGATCTCTCCATTGAAGAATGTGATTCGTTTTGGTAGGGGAGGTAAGTTAGTACCAAAGTTCGTAGGTCCATTTCCTGTTCTCAAGTGAGTTAGGGATTTTGCGTATGAAGTTGGACTGTCTGACAAGATAGCGAGAGTTCACAACGTATTTTATGTTTCCTAGTTAAGGAAGTTTGTGCATGACCCTGATGTAACTATTTCACCAGATCAGTTGGATGAGATCGAGGCAGAATCCGAGGTGGTTGGGAACCACAGACCGATTCGTATTGTCGGATACGATGCGAAGCAACTTCGAAGGGAGAGGGTTAAACTAGTTAAAGTCTGAAAGTTGTGCGTGTACGTGATAGTATAGAGTACATTTGGATCGTGTAATATGGAATAACACACAACTACTTGTCTAATGCAATAGTCATGCAAGTAAATATAAAACAGAATGAGATATCATGGAAGCAGTATCACGGACAAGTAAATGCAGTAAAAGGAAAAATCACACCAGAGATTTTTATACTAGTTCGGAGCACCGTCCTACGTCCAGTCCCAGATTTCTATCTGGATTTCCACTAACAACAATCTCACTTCACCCGGAAGAAATAAGTATACAACACCCGAGCAGCCAAACGAGAATTTCATGCCTCTATCAACACGAGGACTTCACAACTTGCCTCTTACAACACAGAGTACTTCAACACTTGCCTGATCACATACAGGACTTCAACTAATACAATGGTTTAGACCTCTGCTTTGTTTTCTTGATTCAACACGGATAGTCAATAGTTTGAGTACAATCTTCCTATAATCTGATCCTCGAGTATATACTTTGAATGCGTATATTTAAGGAAGTAGAATGCTTGTTGAATCAAATGATATTAAATTGATTCAAGGATTCAACAAGTATCTGAAATTTGGAGAGCTTTTGTTTTGCAAAGAGTATGGAAATGCAATTCAGAAATTAGAGAGAATATAGAATGATTCGGTTATTTGGTTTGATGATTTCAAAGTGTATTTATAGAAGATAAGTAGTTGTAACCTTTGGTAAAGAGTCACAACCAATAGAAATGATCATTGATGAAAGGAAGGAGAATCATCTCATAGAGGAATGGAAGTGACTATTCAAAAAGTTGCATCTGCGTAAAAATGATCGACAGGTCAAAATGGATAAGTAGACTGGAATTTAAATATATATATATATATATATATATATATATATACGTTATATGTATATGTGTGCACGTTCATTGTGCAAACTAGGTAAAAACGGTTGACCGGTCTGTTTTGGGCGGTCGACTGGTATTGCCCAGTTTGCACAATTTATGTGCATACATATACATAAGTGTATATATATACACTTTGATTATTTGAGGATAGATTTTAACATAAGTGAACACTATTACCATACCAAATAATCAAATTCTAATGACCAATACCATATGAAGCTCCTTATCTTCTTAGATCAATGAACGTCGTCTTTTTGTTGATCATTGCACATTACTTTGGCATAAATCAAAATTCCTTGACTCAACAAAGTCCAGTGGGGTGATAACGAGAATGACTGTACTTAGGAAACAGAGGAGATCATGAGGAAGTTGTATCAAGAACTCTTTGCCTGGTAAGACTTTAAAAGCGATAATTATTTCACTTGTAAGTAAACCGCATGCAAGGATAGGCTTTTTGTGTTGTTACGTATGTTTGATTGTTTGTAAACGATTGATAAGCATGCGGGAACCTTTGTATGTTTTGATTAAGGAATTTCGAGGGCGAAATATCTTAAGAGGGGTAGAATTTAACGACCCGCATTCTATGCATCGGGGGATCGTAGAATATTTATTTCTCTTTCGTATGAATTCGTATGGTCGTGCAGCTTTGGGGAACGACTACGGGGGTCATTTCCCATGTTCAAGATTTTTTCGGATTTTTAAATGACCGTTTTGCTACTGGTGAATCTTGTTTCACCTATAATTTTTGATTGGTAAGGAGTTTTGACCTTGAAACCACTTCCATTGGATTTGGATGATGGTTTACCTTTCCGTAGAGTGGTCACAATAATCAAAAAAACTTACCGTTCGGGAGATATGGATGAAATAAGGTTTGAAGATGGAAAAACTGCTTAAATGGGCTTAAAAGGGTAATTAGCTGCTAGGCCCATTAGGTATTTGTGACACCCCATGTCCGTTAATATCACTCACTAAGGGAATGCATTAAGTTTTGTAAAGCGCAATAGGTAAACAGACACAGAATAATTATAGGACAGATATAAATAAGGCAAAAGCGGAAAATTTAAATTTTTATTTCAACCATAAAGCATAATACCGTGGTCCACAATTTCATAAGTCACAAAAACCATTACAATAAAATAACTTCTGTCTTTCACCATCAGAGTACATAAGTATATAAAAAGCATGATTTTCCCAAATTAAAAGAGTTAAGCCACTGTAGAGACAAGAACTTGAGTCATACTTCGGAAGTAGCTCATAACAAGATGATATCTGAGTCCTGATTAAGTCTGAGGGTTTCCTCCCTGAGAACCTGGGGGGGGGGGGGGATGGAAGAAAGAAGGAGAAACAACAGGGTCAGACGTAAAATATGGCGAGTCTAATTTCTTTTAGCTAGTAAATAAAAGTAACATGATAGGCATAAAAAGTGGATAAGAGAGAGAGAGAGAGATCACTACATAAATGGCAGGTGTGACAAGGTAAGCAAGATAAGGTGTATATGCCTCACTAATGATTACTTTACACTATTACTAGTATAACTAAAATGAGATGATCTCTTCCAATATAAGTTAGTAAACTTAGGGAATACATCCGAGTATACCCTAACAACTACCTAATCGATCGGCTCCCTACCCCGTAGATATCCTGTGTTGGCCCCACAGTAGGAGGTATCAATCCCTGAAGTGGCAACCCTTTATTTTCCAAGATGTGCACAACCATATCTGTTGGTGTCACGGTCGTCTTATCCCTTTCTGCCCTGCTTATGCACGAACATGGCCTGGTCGGTTTGTGCCGCCCACATCATCCCTTTCGTTTGGATCTCTTATAATCAATCAGTAAGCATGCCCCTTCTCCGCTTAGTACAGAGTTTTTTATTTGATACCTACTTTGGGTTACTGACTGAAATGGGTCCCACACAATATGGTACAAGCTCCCCCCTTTGTCTTGTATCCTCGCAAGGTTTTTCACTGACTATGTGTACCCTTAGGTGTCTTTAATTACATAGCCTTATTTATTTCTACCAGTTATGCTTACCCTAAAGGGTGTCTTTAATTACATAACTCTAATCTTTCTATCGGTTATGCTTACCTATAGGTGTCTTTAATACATAACCCTCAATCTTTCTACCGGTTATGCTTACCTAAAGGTGTTTTTGATACATAACCCTACCATTTCTACAAGTTATGCTTACCCTAAAAGGTGTCTTTAATTACATAACTTTATTTTTTTTCCACCGGTTATGTATACCACTAGGTGTCTTTAATTTCATAACCTTATTAGGTTAAGTTCGTGGGTCTATATGTAAATATTACCCACCCCCTTAAATCTACATAACCCACCCACCGATTCAAGCATGTTTATTTAGCGGTTAAGTTTGTGGGCCTATATATACTTATATTACCTATCTACCCAAGATTTACTTAACTCTCCCACTGATCCAATCAATTTTACTTAACTCTAACTTCAGTTCTTATTCATACAATCCCTTATGGATTAGTTTAGGTTAAGTAGTCCAATTCATTACCATGTCCATTTATGGTTTCATAATGCGCCAGACCTCCTACATTAGGCCTACAACATATGGATGTTGGATATGCCGGTCGGGTCCGGGCAGACTTATTCCACAGTTGGGACTAACCTCGTTTCATAGCCCGATTTGTATTTATGTACTTAGACCTCCCACATTAGGTTCAACATTAGTGGTTGCTGGATATGCTGGTCGGGTCCAGGCAGACTTCCACCACTAATGCAACCTAACCTCGTGTCATAAGTACAATTACAATCCCTAATTGTAATTACTAAACATTCCATTTTTTAATTAATTTACCAATTAATTGATCCTTTCCTTTAATAGGTGTCAATACCTATTTTACCAATTAATTCAGACCACATAAAATAGATCTAACTTGATAACATAAGGTGCTAATCTAGATCACATAAAATAGATCTAACTTGATAACATGAGGTGATAATCTAGATCTACCTAACTGTTTCAATGTCCACATAAATTAGATTTACTAGTTTAGAAATAGATCTACACACAACCACATCATAGCATGTCATAAAAGTTACAATTAAGATAAAGGTTTAAATCTAATCCTAACCAATTCAAGGAGACATATGTTCATGATTTACATAAATGATTAGATCTATCCAATGATATCACTATCCAAATTAACAGATCTATATTTACCACAATGTAGCTACAAACCAAGATCCACAATAATAACATAGTATAACAATCACAAATGAATTGGATCTAGAGAAATAGATCTATCACGACATAGCATAAGATCTAATAATAACATAGATTCAATGTTTACAACGTATCCAAATCACAGTCTTTCATAATTCACTTTTATTTATCTAATCCTAAAAGAAACTAGAAACTCACAGTGTCAGGTTTAGAGAATTAAGAAAGAACAAATATAGAATTTCTGAATTTGATTTGCAAAGTATGCTGTCATAGAAAACGGTTCAGTTCGCACTCTAGCAGCATACGGCCTCCATGATTTCCAATGAAGAAAATAGGAGAATAAAACACACATATATAGCTACCAGACCCCCTGAAACTGAGTGCCACATCAGCCCTAGTGGTGTCAATACCCCTGTGGGTGGGTCGACCCATAGGTCAACACCCTTTAAGAGGGGTCGACCCCTTAGAGCGGGAATTTCGCCACTCTGATGAATTTTCCGAATTTGAATCTTTATGGATAAAATTCTGACTCGTCTTTGACTTGTGCGTATATATATAATTTTTCTGCGCATATACAAACTTAAAACTCTCATAACTTCCTCATACGGTGGTCGTTTTACGGAAACCAAATGTCTATCTTGACCAGAATTTCGAGACGGGTGCAATGGTCCAGTCTGTTTCCTCTAATTCTGAATATTAAATTAATTATTATTTAAATTATTCTTTTTAATATCGTTAAAAATTCAGGGTGTTACATTCTCCCCTACTCAAAGGATTTCGTCCTGAAATCTCTAAGCTGAGAAGAATACATATCCTACCATTCATCATCCATTTACTCATCCACCAACCACTGGCATCCATTGTTCTTAAAGATTTCTAATGATTATATGAATTTATGTGAAGGTGTGTGTATATGTTCCAACACTAATGCGAAGATCAGGCGGTCTACTGATTCAATTGACTTACTAAATGCAATGTATGTTAGTATCAAGAATCCAATATGTATGCAAATAAATCTATTGTATCATATAAGTTTTATATGTGTGCACACCCATCCGGGCTAGTTTATTCATTTTCATCCATAAAAGAAAAGAAAATACACACACAACTATATGTAGCATGAAAGTGATTGAGCCGATCTTAGTGCCTAATATGTGTATATGCGTCCACAGCCAACCAATAGCAAACACTTGAATTCACTTGCATCCATCAAACATAACATGTTTCAAACACATGTTTACATCCATAGGATTCCTATCTAAAGGTCGAAAATACTATGGATAAGGTATAACCTATTGACAGAAATAAGCACTGATAAAACTTAGGAAAAGGAGTTAAGAACGTACCCTCGAAAAGAAAAGGGTAAGAAGCACGAATCTTGTCTTCAGCCTCCCAAGTTGCATCTTCTGGGTTATCTCCTAATTGAATCTTTAGCAACTTGATCTCCTTATTACGCAGCTTCTTAACTTTTGACCCAATACGGGTAGGGACTCGTTCGACTGTCGCCTCCCGTTCCACTTCGACTTCTTCGAACATACTCAGCTCAACAACTTCTGCGGTGTGATGCAAGCACTTCCACAGATGAGGGACGCGGAAAACATAGTGAACACCGGATAAATTTTCTGGGAGCTTTACTCGGTAGGCCATTTGGTCGATCCACTTGGTTATAGGAAATGGTCCCACAAACCTAGGTGCCAACTTCCCTACTGATCCGAAGCGAATCACGTTCCTTAAAGGCGATACTTTGATAAAAACTAAGTCTCTCACTTCGAATTCGATGTCAGTACTTCTCTTGTCTGCACAGGACTTCTGCCTATCTTGAGCTGTCTTCATCCCCGTCGAATAAGGTCAATCTTTTCGGATGTTTCCCTTACCATATCTAGTCCAAGTAATAATCTTTCTGTAGATTCCCACCAACAAATTGGCGACCTACAAGGTCGTCCATATAGTTCTTCGAAGGGTGCCATGCCGATGCTGGCCTGATAGCTGTTATTATAGGCAAACTCTACTAAAGGAAGATGCTCTTCCCAAGTCCCTCCGAAGTCTAGGATACACAGCCTTATAAGATCTTCTAGAATTCTGTTCACCCTCTCCGTTTTCCCATCGTTCCGAGGATGATAAGCGGTGCTCAAACACAACTGTGTACCTAATGCTTCTTGCAAACTCCTCCGAAATTCTCTGGTAAAGATGGGGTCACGATCACTCATAATGTTGGAAGGTACTCCATGAAGACGAACTATCTCATGAACATAAAGTGCTTCCAACCATGCTGCCGTCCTCTTGCTTTTAACGGGAATGAAATGAGTGCTCTTAGTGAGTCTATCTACCATAACCCAGACACTGGTGTTGCCTTTCTTCGATCCAGGAAAACCATCTATGAAATCCATAGAGACGCTCTCCCATTTCCATTACGGGACCTCTAAAGGATGAAGTAAACCACCGGGCTCCCTTTTCCCAGCTTTGACTTGCTGGCAAATCAGACATTGAAAGACAACGCTACTACATCTTTCTTCATCCCATCCCAAAAGAAAACCCTTTCTCAAGTAGCTCCCCTACTTGCTTACTCATCTCCCTCCATTCGCTTGGAGCCATATGGCGCACTGGTAATGCAACCGGTTTTGCATTGTCCACCTGATATATATATGAAACTCGATCTCGCGCCTCGAAGGTAAGCCCCATACCTCATCAAAAACGTCAGAATAATCTCGGACTAATGGAACAGATTACAGATCATTGACAGATGCATCAAGAGATTCTAGGAAACTAAGCATAACCAACCCTTCTGGGTCACATGAAATATCGAGGGTCCTCCCATGACAAGTCAGAGGCCTAACGACCCTCCTCCCACAATCCAGAATGGCACCATATGTGGTAAACCAGTCCATTCCTAGAATCAACCCATAGCCCATAAACCCGAGCACATATGCGTTGTACTCAAACTCGACGCCTAACACAGATATCCTCAAACCCCGACAAATCATAGATGAATGAGTCGAACCACCAATGGTGTTTAAAGCAACTACGGGATCCACTACTATACTAGTAATTAAGTGCAAAGACTCAACTACAGAAATAGATATAAACGAATGTGAAGCGCTAGAATCAAAAAGAGTTCGTATAGGAAGATTGAAAAGAGAAATCAAACCTTCCATGGAAACTTTCCTACCTCTATCCGGTGTACTAGCCCCGAGAGCATTCGCTTGCCGTCTAGAGGTTCTTATCCTTAGACCTTTCCCTTGCTTCCTTGGGCACTCCCTAGAATAGTGTCCAACTTCTTCACTAACGAAGCAAGCATTCTTCCCTTTTCCTATAGTCTTGGGCCAAGTGACCCTTTTTCTCACAACTATGGCACACCCTTCTTCTGTTGTTGTTGCCGTACTTTCTTGGGCCATACCTTTTTATTTTGTGTTTCCTCAACCCTAACTTTTTCCTTTTCACCTTTATTTGAACTTCATCTATGTTCCCTTCCCGGGCCATCATTTTTCTCATCCTTGGGATGTACTCATTAGCCCTAACTCCCTTATTCTCCTTTCTACCATATTTGTGTAACAAGCTAACAAGTCTCTCGAAAGTTTCCTTCATCGCACAGAAATCCTTACGAAGCTCGAGAAAATTAGCTGTAGGTGATATTACTGCAGCTTCAGATGGAGGTTAGGCACTTCGTTGCCCTTCGATATATGCCACAGTTTATACATACCTATGGCATTATGCCGGAATGGGGACACCTTTCGAGAAGAATCGGTCCCCCAGACAAAAAAGAAAAAGGAATCAAGCGAAGAATCGAAAGACACTTCCTATGGCTTTGGGGAATATGTTTTTCAAAACAGACTTTTCTTTTTGAAAATGCTTTCTTTTAAAACCTTTATGAAAATAATTTCCAAAACTTTTTATCTAATCTAGTAACCTTCAGCTCTAATACCAAGTGTGACACCCCACGTCCGTTAGTGTTACTCACTAAGGTAATGCATTAAGTTTGGTGAAGCGCTATAGGTAAACAGACACAGAATAACTACAAGACAGATATAAATAAGGCAGCAGCAGAAAATTTTAAATTTTTATTTCAAACATAAAGTATAATAAAGTGGTCCACAATTTCATAAGTCATATAAACCATTACAATAAAATAACCTTTATCTTGCACCATCAGAGTAAATAAGTAAATAAAAAACATAATTTTCCCAAATTAAAAGAGTTAAGCAATAGTAGAGACAAGAACTTGAGCCATACTTCGGAAGTAGCTCCTAACAAGATGATATCTGAGTCCTGATTAAGTCTGAGGGTTTCCTCCCTGAGAACCTGGGGGGAGGGAATGGAAGAAAGAAGGAGAAACAATAGGGTCATACATAAGGTCTGGCGAGTCTAGTTACTTTTAGCCAGTAAATAAATAAATGTAACATGATAGACATGTAAAGTGGATAAGAGAGAGAGATATCACTACATAAATGGCAGGTGTGACAAGGTAAGCAAGATAAGGTGTATGTGCCTCACTAATGATTACTCTGCACTATTACTAGTATAACTAAAATGAGATGATCCCTTCCACTATAAGTTGGTAGACTTAGGGAATACGTCCGAGTGTACCTTAACTACTACCCTAATCGATCGGCTCCCTACCCCGTATATATCCTGTGATGGCCCCATAGTAGGAGGTATCAATCCCTGAAGTGGCAACCCTTTATTTTCCAAGATGTGCACAACCATATCTACTGGTGTCACGATCGTCTTATCCCTTTCTTCCCTACTCATGCACACACATGGCCTGGTCGGTTTGTGCCGCCCACACCATCCGTTTCATTTGGATCTCTTATAATCAATCAGTAAGTGTGCCCCTTCTCCGCCTAGTACGGAGTTCTTTATTTGATACCTACTCTTGGTTACTGACTGAAATGGGTCCCACACAATATGTTACAAGCTCCCCCCTTTGTCTTGTATCCCCATTAGGTTTTTCACTGACTATGTATACCCTTAGGTGTCTTTAATTACATAGACTTATTTATTTCTACCAGTTATGCTTATCCTAAAGGGTATCTTTAATAACATAACTCTAATCTTTCTACCGGTTATGCATACCTATAGGTGTCTTTAATACATAACCCTCAATCTTTCTACCGGTTATGCTTACCTAAATGTGTCTTTAATACATAAACCTATCATTTCTACAAGTTATGCTTACCCTAAAAGGTGTCTTTAATTACATAACTTTATTTCTTTTTCCACCGGTTATGTATACCACTAGGTGTCTTTGATTTCATAACCTTATTAGGTTAAGTTCATGGGTCTATATGTAAATATTACCCACCCCCTTAAATCTACTTAACCCACCCATCGATTCAAGCATGTTTATTTAACGGTTAAGTTTGTGGGCCTATATATACTAATATAACCCACCTACCCAAGATTTACTTAACCCTCCCACCGATCCAATCAATTTTACTTAACTCTAACTTCTGTTCTTATTCATACAATCCTATGGATTAGTTTAGGTTAAGTAATCCAATTCATTACCATGTCCATTTATGGTTTCATAATGGGCCAGGCCTCCCACATTAGGCCTACAACATGTGGACGCTGGATATGTCGGTCGTGCCCGAGCAGACTTATTCCACAGTTGGGCCTAACCTCGTGTCATAGCCCGATTCGTATTTACGTACTTAGACCACCCACATTAGTTTCAACATTAGTGGTTGTTGGATGTGCCGGTCGGGTCCGGGCAGACTTCCACCACTAATGCAACCTAACCTCGTGTCATAAGTACAATTACAGTCCCTAATTGTAATTACTAGACATTCCATTTTTTTAATTAATTTACCAATTAATTAATCCTTTCCTTTTATAGGTGTCAATACCTATTTTATCCAATAATTAGAATTACATGTCCAAAAATGTTCATATTCAAAATATGTCATTTTTAACCCTTTTTCACCCGATCTTTAACTAGCACCCTCACAAAATTGGCTACTTGCCTCAATATTTCTGCCATTTATGCTTGCCTAAAGGTGTCTTTAATACATAACCCTATCATTTCTACAAGTTATGCTTACCCTAAAAGGTGTCTTTAATCACATAACTTTATTTCTTTTTCCACCGGTTATGTATACCACTAGGTGTCTTTAATTTCATAACCTTATTAGGTTAAGTTCATGGGTGTATATGTAAATATTACCCACCCCCCTTAAATCTACTTAACCTATGAACCGATTCAAGCATGTTTATTTAACGGTGTAGTTTGTTGGCTTGTATATACTAATATAACCCACCTACCCAAGATTTACTGATCCCTCCCATTGATCCAATCAATTTACTTCACTCTAACATCAGTTCTTATTTATACAATCCTATGGATTAGTTTAGGTTAAAGTAATCCAATTCATTACCATGTCCATTTATGGTTTCATAATGGGCCAGGCCTCCCACATTAGGCCTACAACATGTGGATGCTGGATATGTCGGTCATGCCCGAGCAGACTTATTCCATATTGGGCCTAACCTCGTGTCATAGCCCGATTCGTATTTACATACTTAGACCTCCCACATTAGGTTCAATATTAGTGGCTGTTGGATGTGCCGGTCGGGTCCGGGCAGACTTCCACCACTAATGCAACCTAACCTCGTGTCATAAGTACAATTACAATCCCTAATTGTAATTACTAGACATTCCATTTTTTTTAATTAATTTACCAATTAATTAATCCTTTCCTTTTATAGGTGTCAATACCTATTTTACCCAATAATTAGAATTACATGTCCAAAAGTGTTCATATTCAAATTATGCCATTTTTAACCCTTTTTCCCCCGATCCTTAACTAGCACCCTAATAAAATTGGCTACTTGCATAGGCTAGACAATAGCCTAGTCATAAACAATAATAGGGAAAATAATGGAAATATAACTAAAATGATCATCTTGGCATAAACATAAACTAGTATGATAATAAGGTGAGCATACCTACTGGCATGGACATGAAATTGTCATCATAACAAGGTGGACATAAAACTGATGAACGGTTGACAGTCAATAACTATGATGTCATAATAAGCATAGTAAGATCTAAATTAACAATTTAGATGTCCAATAAGCTTAGATCTAACGTGGTAACACAAGGTGATAAATTAGATCACATAATTCAAATCTAACATGATAACATAAGGTGATAATTTAGATCACATAAAATAGGTCTAACATGTTAACATAAGGTGATAATTTAGATCACATAAAATAGATCTAACTTGATAACATACGGTGATAATTTAGATCACATAAAATAGATCTAACTTGATAACATAAGGTGATAATCTAGATCACATAAAATAGATCTAATTTGATAACATAATGTGATAATCTTGTTCTGTCTAACCGTTTCAATATCCACATAAATTAGATCTACTAGTTTAGAAATAGATCCACACACATCCACATCATAATATTTCATAAAAGTTACAATTAAGATAAAGGTATAGATCCTATCCTAACCAATTCAAGGTAACATATGTTCATGATTTACATAAATGATTAGATTTATCAAATGATATAAATGTCCAAATAAACAGATCTATATTAACCACAATATAGTTACAAACCAAGATCCACAATAATAACATAGTAGAACAATCACAATTGAATTGGATCTAGAGAAATAGATCTATCACGACATAGCAAAAGATCTAACAATTACATAGATTCAAGCTTTACAACGTATCCAAATCATAGTCATTCATAATTTACTTTTATTTATCTAAACCTAGAAGCAACTAGAAACTCACAGTGTCAGGTTTAGAGAATTGAGAAAGAACGGATCTAGAATTTCTGAATTTGATTTGCAAAGTATGTTGTTTAGAAAATGGTTCAGTTTGCACTCCAGCAGCATATGGCCTCCATAATTTCCAATGAAGAAAATAGGAGAATAGAAACCATATATAGCTGCTAGACCCCCTGAAACCGAGTGCCACGTCATCCCTAGGGGTGTCGACACTCCTGTGGGTGGGTCGACGCCCCTCTAGGGGGGTCGACCCCCTAGAGCAGAAATTTTGCCGCTCTGACAAATTTTTCGAATTTGAATCTTTCTGGATAAAATTCTGACTCATCTCTTACTCATGCGTATATATATATATAATTTTTCTACGCGTATACAAACTTAAAACTCTCATAACTTCCTTATACGTTGCCCATTTTACACAAACCAAATGTTTATCTTGACCAGAATTTCAAGACAGACGCAATGGTGCAATCTGTTTCCTCTAATTTTGAATATTAAATTAATTATTATTTAATTTATTCTCTTTAATGTTGGTAAAAATTCGGGGTGTTACAGTATTTCGGGATTAAGGTTATATAAGGGCTGATTGGGGCTAGAGAAACTCTCCTATGTCATTTTTCAACTGCCACAAACTTTCTCTTCAACCCTAACAATGGTTTCCACCTTCTAAACCACCTCTAATCACTGTCTAATCAAGGATTAAGCTAATCAACATCAAATCAAGTCAAGCATCAAATCAGAGTTGGAGCCGCTGTGTTGTAGAGGAATTTGACCTAAATCAGTGGAAACTTCATATCTATAAATTATTTGTGGCTAAGGTGAGTGACTAGCATGTTTCTACACTAGTTACGGCTAATTATGGGTGATTAGTGATAATTAGTGAAATTATGACTCAGAAAAAAATGGAAAAATATGTAGAAATTCTAAAATATTATTTTATGCCTCTGTTAGGAATTTAAGTTAATTTGGACATATTTTGCTAATCGTATGATTAAGTCATGATTAAGGGGATTAAGGAGAAAACATGGGTTTTAGGTATGTTTGATCTGTTTTAACATGTTAAATTGTTGTTTTGGTGTTTATGGTCGATTATACATGCTGCTATTACTGTATGGTATGCTTTGTGATTGCTTAGTAAAGTTAGAATAGTTGAAAACGCCGTCGTATGGCGTAAATAGCTCATTGGAAAAGTTGCAGGAAATTGGTTAGTAACCCATTCGTGAAGCACATATCACGACCCAACCCGCTCGCGACCAGGAGACCATGAACTGATCCCACTCGTGCTCAACCACGAGTCGCTCCAACCGGAATGATGAGTATGGATGCTCATCACGAATCGATGTCATGAGTAGCAGGATCACGAGCTGGAGGGCTACGAAGCATCACGAACCGATGGCCACAAATCATGATCGAGAACCACGAGCCGTGCTAGAAGGCGAACCACGAACAAGGCTGGAGTCCCCACGAGCCGAGGAAGAATTCAAGAACCGCCTGCTTGCACGAGCCACGAACCGCGAACCGAACTGGAGCATCACAACCGGAATGTGGTCCATGAGCCGACCATAAGTCACGAACCGATGTCAGGGGGAGACTCGCGAGCCGATGCAAGGTGCACCACGAACCGGTGCAAGGACCCACGAACCGATTTGGATGGAGGAAGAGCACGAACTGCGAACCGTTGCTTCATATGAATCGAACCCAAGTGATGACTGGAGCACTAAGCACACCCGAACAGAGATGATGACTAAAACCCAAGATGCAAAGGTAGTCCAAATGAGAAGTTACGGCTCAGGATCCCAATGGGGATCAACGAGTTCTACTTCATGATTAGGCTTTGCTGCGGGACGTGTGCAAAGGGGTTATCGATATCCATAATTTTGGTTCACCACTGAGAGAAGGATTACTGGCTATGGATCAATGCACTGGAGCTGTTATGACTCCATGAGGCAGAGTGATAGTAGCAAAGAATTGGGTGATCAAAGTGGTAGATACCGTAAACATTACGCACTGAGTGAGAGATATGAGGATAATTTCTATGTTTGATGTTTGTTATCAACATGATGTGCACACCCCCTCCCCATTATTTTCACACCATGTGTTAGTGTCACCTTAGAGTACTATACATCCTGTTATGCTGACTCTTTGGTTGCAAGTCCAGGTTCTGGTACGATTTATTATACCTATTATTTGTTCATCTTAGAGATGTATACTTGCTACCACTCATACCATACTATTGCCTGACCTAGAGTTCTATGTTTCTTCTTATTACTCTGGGTGCTCACACGAGTAGACTAGAGACAGGTTAGGGGTTGCACTAGTAGCTGTATCGGAGACGAGCAGGAGGCTTCCATGTATGATATATATACTCTCCTTGTGTTGTTGCGGGTCACTACTTTGGGCATTAGTAGTGTACCTTTTATATTTTGTTTTAGAGACAATATTTTGAAGTTGTAATAATGATGGTTTGGATCATAAGTTGTATTTTGGATTCCGCTGCTATGATGGTTTAGTTTTAGCTTATGCACTATCTCGCCTGTTTATGTCAAGTTATGTTATTATTATATTTTATCCCATGCATTGTGAGATATACTACATGTTCCTTGTTAGTTCATCGTCTCTCTTCTTTTCTTTTGATGAATGTTCCGTGCTAGTTGGACATCGGCGCAACGCATTTCGGAGGAAATGTCGGTTGGTGCGGGGCGAGCCATCATAGCTATGTCACCAAGAATTGCAAAGGTGGCGCAGCGGATAAAAGAATAAATCTGCTCCAAGCTTCCCATCTTTGGGATGTTGTTGTGTTGTATGGTGAGCATAACTACACGGGCGATGGGTTGCAGATTGACAATTGTCTAGGCTTCGGGCTCACCAACGAAGGTACACTGAAGGATCTGAGGGTCCTCCATCTCAATAGCATCAAGGTCAGCTCCGACTACCGAGATACCCAAAATCTAAGCTAAGTCATTGTCCGTGAACTTAATGTGGGTGCCCATGACCACAATCTGATGATGCAGGACTCTTTATCGATGTCAGCATCCATCTGGGCATTGAACAGGCATACACAGCGCGGATACAGGTCGCGTTGAAAGATGCTGAAGCGTAGGATCGATGTTAGGCCTGCAGCTCTAAAAAGCTCCTCCAAACCAAATGCGGCGAAATCAGAAAACTTCATCGATCGACAAACTTGAAATTTATAACTAGCCGTGGCTAAGTAGTGCTTAATCTTCGCCTCATCACGGTTTAACCAAGCGGCTTCTTGAGGCGTGAGACTGGGGTATTGGTTGCGAGGTAGTGCTTAATCTTTGCCTCATCACGGTTTAGTCAAGCGACCTCCTGAGGCATGCAAACGGGGTACTGGTTGCGAGGTGTCATGGAGGAATCGGTGAAACGAGTAAGAGAAACTGCAAATCTGGAGTATAATTAGGTAGAGACCTGCACGAGAAGGATTTTGGTTGTAATTTGGGACGAAAGGAACGGGGGTTGCTCAGATTGGAGCTTGGGAAGGAGGAGCGTATGGGTATCGGTGGAAATGGGGTTGGGGTAGAAAGAGTCGAATGAACGATATATATATATATATATATATATATATATATATATAGACACACACGCACACACACATATTGTTTCATTCGATTCTAGTCGGGTCCAGGCAACGTCAGTAAGGGGGAAATAGTCGGCCTGGCCATAGGAGGGCTGTCGACCGCTTGCCCTTAAATAGGCATGGTCTGAACCTCGGCCCAACGACCCGAATTAAATTATATATAATTAAAAATAAAACTTCTATTACATCGAAACAACTTCCGTTCCCAACCGAATTCGCGCATCGACTTTCACAACTCTTCGGTTAAGAAATTTAGTTTTCTAATGCCTTTTCCCTGCCTCCATAAAGATTTGTAACCACCGTATCGAACGAACTTAAAGCAAGAAATCAACTAGAAATACGAATTAAAATTTAAAACAAAATTTCCCCCTTACTAGCCGTCATAAACTAAATGATTTAAAATCAAATACCCTAATAAAAGGGCAAAGGATTTTCTTGGCCTTTTCGAAGAAAATTCAAAACTTTTCCAAATACGAAATTTATTATAAACTAACAGTTACGTATTTATAAATCCATTTTATTAATATTATTGTTTATATTCCAGTTTATATTTCAAACAGGTAAAACCTTTTTGTGTTAAAAAATGTTGGAGTTTTAAAATGTTAAGGATTAATTGTGTAATTTTCAATAAATTATCCAATATATATAGGAAGAGGGATACTAAAAATCACAATGAATAGATATTTATTATTCTTAAGTTTAGTGGCATATCCCTTGCCATTTCTAATTTCATCTTCCCAACCAATCTGATTATATTTATTAGAATTACACAATAGCCCCATAATTTTGAAACACGAATAGATTAAAACTCTAAAAACCACATCTTTACAAAGGAATTCAGAAACCATATCTTAAAGCCTTTGAAATCCATTTATATTTTCAGATAATTTTAAAAATAAGATTTCCTTGAATACAAGGCCAAGAACTCAATTGAATATTTCAATAAAGGTAGATTTGGAAATTCAACGAAGTAGTAAATGGATATACCTTGTGATTACATTTACAAAATGGACGTGATATAATAACGTGGACCTTTCCCGTTTTTGATCGAGTAATGATCTTAACCGGAACTAGTAAACAAAGCCAAAACCACAAACAGTGAGTATCTCGGTTGTAGTTAGATTTTTATATGTATATTATATATTATAAATTATTCCAGATTCCAAATTCTAATTTAACGGAAATCCACTATATGTCTTCCTCATGCTCTTCACGATAAGATTGCCAACGTACTGTGGGGTAAGACAGAATTGGCTAGAAACCTGAACTCAACATCAACTCTTCATCGCTTAAAGCCCATTTTTATTATAATTAGGCCACAACTAATTCATTAATTTAAGTCGAGTAAGAAAGACGAAGAAAACAGGAAAGAAAATCAAATCACATTCTCTCATGAGTCCTAATTTAACTAATTCCTTCGATTGTTTAACTTATGGCTCTGATACCAAATGTAACACCCCACACTTTTCTGGGCCCAAATTTCAACAAAATTGGAACTCAAACACATCCAAGCATGGAGCGTGTATATTTGGTACCTGCAAATAAATGAGCACGAGCATAATCAGAGTACGATATGATAACTCACAGTGAAAACTAATAGGACAAACTAGTATTAACTAAAGTAACTACCTTTTTCAAAGTAAGTCACTTTGCCAATACCGAGCATGAGAGAACGAGAACCGAAATCCAAACATAAACATCTATGAGAACCCGACCTTCTCTAGATAACCTGGGTGGTTGTAAGGAGGAGGGAGTCAAAACAACAAGATTCCGGTGAACAGGAAATATACAACACAGATTATAATACATAAATGTATCCCGTTTGGTTCAACCCAAGATGTGTGCCTATTAAGATTAGTGATTCTAGACTAATCTTGTAGATGTTTACGCATAACCCTTCTACTCTTCCCAAAGTGGTATTCCAATATATGATGCCGAGATAGAACTTTTACGCATAAATTTAGGAACCCCTTTTAAATTGTAATTTAATTGATTACTAGACGGAGAAGTGAACCCTAGCTGCGGAGTCATTACATACATATATACCTTTCCATCCACTTCCCTTAATTGTTTCCGCCTCACTATCAGTGATAGATAGGGTGGATTCTTCCGATCCCATAAGACCCAAGGCAGACTTATTGGTTGGCGGACTTATTAGTTACCTGATACCTCTTGATATTTTGTTACACATTTTTATAAACTAAAGGGCACTAGCTATAGGCTCTACTAATTAAGGTATATGTCATTCACGCATATACCCTTGCCCTGCATAAGGTGAGAGATGGTATTTTATCGCTCGTTATACCTTCTAGCTGACCTTATTGGATAACCAGGCTAGTCACTTACTACTTCCCGTAGAGCAGGTAGCCATATCTGACGTTTTTAGTTTTTAGGTTTGGGTAGACAATACGCATACATTCCATTTAAGACCCCTATACTGAAAGACCTATCCTTGAGTGGACTCTTCAAGCCCAACCGCTTAAGACCCAAGAAGCGGACTTACACACGAAGGTTATTAGGTTCGTACCCCATTAGCCCTTATTACCTTTCCCTATTGGGATAAGGTGGGCTACGTTATCATGCCCTTTTTGTTTAGTCTCTCCCCACATGATTTATTACCGTCACGGGTTCTTATGGTTAATAATATTCTTTTCATCGTTAACCTACTAAGTTCAACTTTATTTTTAATTATAAGTTATATATTCAATAATATAAATAAGGAAGGTTATATCCTCTTTTACCCTAGGATATTTATTTGATTACTTCCCTAATTTGGACTTAGTATTTAAACGACAATCAATACCCATTAATCCCCTTTTGACACACATTCTCTTTTATTTCTATTTTTATCGCACTATATGACCATGACGGTCATATTTTCCTAAGGTAACTATTTATCAGTCCCAAGAAATCTATTTGTTATACCCCAATAGACAATTCCTATATTTATTTATTTATTGCTTGGCTGTTATATATATATATATATATATATCTACCATAAGTTCAACTAAACCTTGTGCTTTAGTTCATTTATATCTACACATTAGCATTAAGCTGACTACCTATGGATGCTGGATTTGTCGGTCGGTTTCGGGTAGAATTATACCACAAGTTGAGCTTAACCTTGTGTCTACACGCAGTTACAATTCAAATTTCCTAATTTGGGGGTATGCAACTTTAATCTTAATTAATTTAGGAATAGTAACCATTATCCTATTATATTTACTTTCCTCAATCAACATTGATTACAATTGTTATTTATTGATTTGCAGTACTATTTATAGCAATTAATTATATTGATTGCTACAAATTGTCACCACAAATATATTAATTCAATATGGATTACATTTACATATGATTCCATAATTGAACCTTATCCAAACATTCAAAACAATGTATATCTTTATCGTTTTACATTGTTTTGGACGGGTAATATATATATATATATATATATATATATATATATATATATATATATATGTATGTATGTATGTATGTATGTATGTATATTATGTTTTCGCATGGTCAACATAGTTATTATTATTATTTTAAATTTAATGATTTGGTTTAATTAACAACCAAACATTCCGTTTTACATTCAATCTTGTCAAACTATTTTAAGTCTTACATAAAGACCGTTAGTTATGGTTATGGTAAATTATGCCTAACTTAGTGGAATTGGAATATTTCCAAATCACAAGAAACATATATTAATGTATAATTTGGAATAGTTGATGAAAATTACGCACAAATATGTATGTCTATATTTATGCGTACATTTGCACCACTTTTCCCTTTTTAATCTTTCTATCATATCTCTTGTGATTCCAAAATAACGCATTTTTCTTTAAAAGGTGGAAAACGGCATATTTACAACAATTAAGCTAAAACCCAACAACATTGAATATAAATAGGCATATTTCTTTTAATATTACAATCACATAATTTACCAATCGTATCTTTTTACCTAAATTCACATAATTTATTATTCAACACTAAACTATAGATCTGTAATGTAACTACATCTAAATGGTATTTAATGAGGCTAATTTCCAGATCTACAGTGCTTTACAACAACTGCAGTATATTTTACAACTTAATTTTAGGAATATATGTAAACAAGTTTAATAATCCTATAATTAATATTATGCATAATCACAATTTACAATTTACAATTTACAATTTACAATTTACAAGTTTTAACAATGCTTACAATCATATGTGATGTGTGTCAATCTATTCACAACAATTTAATGAACATTTCTAATGAAAATATAATAAAAATTGAGATCTAATATGAACGAGATAAATACGTTGTATAAATGTATATATAAATTTCTCACTCATCTACAAGCATCCGAATCTAAAGTTTGAACCCTTTAGGCCTACAACTCCCAAATTCTTATAAATCTATCTGAAAGGGGAAAATTCCATATCTGTAGAGATACAAGAAAATAGGAAGAGAGGGGAGAATCAATTGTTGAAATTGTTGAGCGCTAATTTGTATTCTTTTCCATTGGATCTGATATTCCTTTCAATCTTATGTGATTTGGATCTGATTTTTTGTATAAGAATATATTTTTAGATTAAGAAATTAGCTTTGAAGAAGGAGGATAAGGGCCTAGCTTCGCTGCTGCCCACAGATTTGTGTGAAAAAGAATGAGGCCTTACCCCTTTATTTGGAATTGGCCTTGGACTATTAGATTTGTTTTAATTTATATCTGTCCATCCGTTTATATATATTATAAGCCAAACCTATAAAACCTAGCTGTCACTGGGCGTTCTAACGCCCAGTGGGTCGACCGTAGCGGTCGACTGCCTAGGTCGTCAAATGCCTAGGTCGGCTAGTTAAACAAGGTATATTATATTTAATTATTCTGATTTATTTATTTTCCATCCATTTTTATATTTTGTTTGTAACTTTTTCATACGGACTCCGTTCACGAAACTCCAAACATGAAAGTTGACCCGAATTTCGAGACGAATGCGTTGGTTAAAATTTCGTGGTCTAATTCCATCATTTGCAGAAATTCCTATTTTTGTAATTCTAAAAATAAATTTGTATTGTCAAAATTTCGGGTTGTTACAATTAGAAGCGAACATTTTCTAGAACTGAGGATAAAAAAGAGATATACCCTCAATCAATGTGTCTTTAGAGTGGCAAGATTTCTGATCTCTTGGATTGTAGTAAGAGGCTCGGGGAGTTTCAGGAGCGGCTGGTCTGGATGATATTCCTCTATAGTGTTAGAGGAATGAGCTGGAGGAGCAGAATGGTTGTTTGTTTTGTAGGAGGGTCCAGGGCAAGAACAGGCTCATTGGCAGGTTGGATAGGGAATGCATCACCCTTGCTAGCACTGGTTTCCCCTTCCATTATTGATTTTCCTTTAAGTTTATATCGCTCAGCATCCACCTCTTCTTAAAGCAATTTCCTCCCCTAAGCTAATACCTGTGGCTCAGTGCCTCTCAGAAATTGGGTCATCAATGCTTCTTCATCCACGGGCGCCTAGCAGCAACTCTTCTTTCCTCATCCATAAACATCGTCTATGTATTCGCCGAAGTTTATTGATAGTTTCCAACCTAAGATATGTTCCAGTGGCGAGGGGTTCGAGCATAAAATATGAGCACATTGCAGCCAAACTCATGGTACATTTCTTCTATTTTATCTGCATAATCAGCCTTAAGAGTTTGAATCTCTACTTCATGTTGGAGTTGGAAGCAAGAAATATTTTCTAAGACCGCATTAGCATTATCTTCTACCTCCTTCTTGGCCAGTTTTACATTGTTCCTGAACCTCCAGATCTAATTCCTCCTTAACAATATCCAACTCCCCTTGGACTTCTTCAAACTCTCGTATTCAGCAATAAGGTATTCATTCTCAGACCCACTAGTTTTTCGTCATCCTAAGCAGCCTTGGTAAGAAGCGACCAGTGATCAAGTTCTTTAAACTCTAATTTTCGTGCATTTTGCGATCACATTCCCTTTGCTCTATTTCATGGTTGCGCTTATCATTACGTTCGAGGTCCCATTCTCTTGGGAATAAGTCGGAGCAGATGGACCACCTTTATGCAAGAAAGAGCCAAATGTGTCGAAATATTGACCTCCTCTTTTCATGATATTTGCAAATCAAAAGAAGAATAGAGTTAAAATTTGGAATACATAAACGAAGAAGGTGTTGTGACGTATAATGTGTGTTTGTCTTAGTGCTTCTCCCGATAACGGACCAGAGCCCAGTGTTTGGCTTGTGGTCGTTGTTTCCTTGGCCTTCACTAGAGTAGTTTCATGCCCGGACTTTGGAAAAATGACCCAGATTCCAAATTTTGGGAAGAAAGAAAATTCTTTGGGATGCTCATGCCTTTCCAATCTCGAAAATGAGAATCTACTTCTTCAATCTGAAACCCTTGGGTGGAAGCATGTTCCTTGGATACAGTAGCATCCTTTGGTTATAGGTACTGCAACTTTTTTTCCTTTGGAGATGCATCTTTTTCCTCTCCCATGGGATATGCTCTAGGTTAAGGGAGGTCAGCCTCCCAGAAAAGCTTTATTCTCTTCTTCGGGGCATTCTTCCTTTTAGCACGGAATGGGCCACGACAGATATAGACACTCCAACCGAGGGTTGACTTGTTTGTCCCTCGACTGGGGCACTTTATCAGCTGTAGCAGAAGACCCCCCCCCCCCCCGGGCGAATGGGGGGACTTTAACAACTATAGCAAAAGACCCCCTTGACTGGGGGCGCATTGGTAGCTGGAGTTGAGGACTCACGAACTTGGGGTGCAATTTCTAGTAGTGCAACGGTTGGAGGAACTTGACCCCCACAAAATTCTAGCGTTCGATTGACCTCGAGGAGGTGGTGACGATAATGAACACATTTGTAAGGAGTTTGTTAATGCTCCTACCTTCCTTTGGGACTTTTGAAAGAATTTCCAGATGCTCCTCGTACTCTACAAAAGGGCTTAGCTGGGTTCTTAACTAAAAGAAGTGATAGTTGTCAGAATAAGATGCCAAACAATCAGTATGGTGGTAAATCGAGGACTGACACTTACTGCATTGAAGCCATCGGTGGGGACACCCTGGTCGTTGAGGAGTGTAAAACAATTGTGTGTGATATCTCCCAGCTTGCTCGATATATCTTTGATGATTTTCTTCCTGTGAGCTGCTACAAAGAAGAGAAATGATGGAGTCAGGTCCTGTCCGTGCTTGAAATTGAAAAAGAAGACTATATCATCGAAGGTAGGAGCCTGATGGATCTGCTCCATGTACAAGATGAACACAGAAAAGATATTAACATAAGAAATGGGGTGGATTTGCATTGGTGCCAATCAAATGTGCTTGAGGAATCCGATGATAAATGGATAAAAGGGAGGAATGATCCCGACGATGCACATTTGCAGGGTTATTGCAATAAAACCCTCCAAAGGATTGTGAGGACATTCCATTTCTATAGGAATCCTAATTTCTCTCCAAGGAATTCCATGCTTAAGACTTAATCTCCTATGTTTCCCTTCATCCACGGTATAAGGCTAGGAGTCCACAGGGTTGATCAAAATTCTTGCATCTGGAAGAGCATCGGAGGCCTTCTCTCCAGTAGTTGCTACCCCTACTGCTTCTCTTCACCGAAGGACGATGCGTTTGCTTCTTGATTGTGGGGCTTAACCATGCAATTGGGGTTAGGATCAATGTCTGTTGTTGATCCTTGTCCTATATCTAGATTGGGAGGAAGACCTTTCGTCTCCTTTCTTTGGACTGTCTTGTGTCGCATCTTCTGGTCATGGTTAAATATGTTATTTAAGAAATATCATTGGTTAGAGAATTAAAACCGACACCCTCAAGTGTGTTTTAAGTGCATGTGCGTGAAGGGAAAGTGCTCAGGACCAATTGCAAAAATGAAAGTGGTACAAGTAGAAACACACTCATGTCCAAATTAGTTCATATGTAGTCTTAAATATGTAAGTCCAAGGCACTATCCTAGCTGTCTAGATTTACAAATCAAAATTTGTTCATTGGTCATTGTCTACATGAGAGTTATTGGCTAAGCAGAGTAATATGGATTTTTGGTCTAAAGGTTCAGGTCGAATAGTTTAGGTTCGACTTCTCTTGGGCAGGAGTCTCTGGTTTCGAACTATCTCACTGCAGTTTATCCTGACATATGCAAAAACCTCTCAACTCCCGGCTCAAACAGGTTCGGGTCGATATGCTCGATCCAAGGCTTCCTCACATACACCTTCTCACAATTGTTGCCTCTAGTGGATGCCAGCCTTTCAGGTCGATTCTCTTGGGCTCGACTTTCCCTTTTTATCGACCTTAAACAACGCATTGGTCCAAGAAGCTTCCGGATTGACTTCCCTGTTCGACCAACCAGAATCATGCTTCGAACTCTAATCCATCTTATCCACCATTCCACCTGAGTTCAGATTTTGGGTTGACGATCCACCTCTTCAACCCAGTAGCTCCCTCTCTCCACGTATCGCCTCGAGATTCTCTCCTCTTCCATTCGCTTATGTGGAACCACCGGAAGACCTTGACTCGACATTGTCTTCTCCAACTTCGATAATTTGAGAACCCAACTCCATAGCCTCGTCAATCCATCTTCTTCTTCTTTGAACCTAAGATCTTGAATTCGAACCCACCTCGCATTCTACAACACGGTATCTTAGACACGCCACCGCCATTGATCCTCCATAAGCACAATCCACAACCATTGCTCCATCTTCTTACCTCCAACTCGAGTATAAATCAATTCAAGCTTGGTTTAAAACATGAAGGAGAGGGAAAAGATTAGATTTGCAGGCAAAATCTTATGTTATTAAAGTTTAAAACACAAGAAAATGAATTGAAGCCTACCTAGTTTCGATTCTGGAAAGGGATTCACATATTTTTGTTTGATTTGTTGATTCAAGGGTTCCTTGATTTGGTTTGACTCGGAAGGTGTAGTCAAAAGTAAAATGAGAATGTAAACTAAAACAATGGGGGAGGGCCAGCTTTATATAGTAAAATGAAGCGACTCTTTCTGTTCTCTTGAAGTGACAGTATACAGAAGTGTCGGATCAACATATCGACCTGAAACGAGCACTGAACCGAGAGTAGCGTCGACCCCAATTAGGTCGTACCCAAATATGATTATAATTTTGCGGGTCGATGTCAACTCGGAAAATCCAATGCTTACCTGCTACACTTGACTCTGGAAATCATGTTTACCACAATCTCGTGCTGACAAGTACGAGATTTTCTGGTCTGACTTGACTACATGCTTGACTACCGCATAGTGACGACATCGTTCGACAACGACCTTATGTGTGACATCACGTTCGAGAGCCAATAATTGGACACAATGATCAATAATGTTTCTCCACAGATAGGATGATACTAATACAATGGCATTTCAGACGAACATGATAGTTCGATGTCACCATTCACGGATTGAATATATTCTATGGGATTGTTGCTCAACAGATCACAGAGCACATCCCATTTATAACGCGACGTACTTTGTGGGGATAAGTGTTGACTAGCCTTTTAGCAAATCCATCCTGTATCCTATATATTTAGGAAACCAAACTATATCAACATAAAGTCATCAAGCTAACTCGATAAACATCCGGCTCCGCTAGGGCTCAAATCGACTCGGAACATTGCAGACTCAAGCACAAGGGCTTGCCATCATGAACCTGGATCGAAGAATATTCAGGTCGACCAACAGCGTATCGACCTGAGATGCCACCATAGGAGGTAAGCGCCATATTCCTTTCAAAACTCGGCTCGAAGGATATTCGGGTCGACCAAGACTTAATTCGACCCGGATAAGACAATATACACAAATCCAGACCAGAATTCCATAACTTCTCGAGTCGAACATAATCCCAGGTCGACTAAGTCGAGCCGAGTCTGTTCCTATGCAGAAATATCTCTGCTTTGACCTATTTCTGCTTCAGCCTGACCGCTTCTCCCACTCCAATAATACAGGATTTGCTGCCACCTTCCCATATCTAGCCAGGCTGGACCTTTTTACACGAGAATAATGCTTCTCCAACCTTTTCTACAAACTCTGGATGGGCGACACGTGTCGTAGTCGACCTAAGGACTGTAACATCTATAAAAAGCCCTCTAAAGCTTCAAAGAAAGGACTTTTGGCCATTCTATTGATTGTTAATTATTATTATAGCATTATACTTGAGATTATCCATTAAAATTGTCGTTTGTAATCAAAGTAAATGCAAAAATCAAGAAATCATAAAGTGGACGTAGGCTCATTAATGCCGAATCGCTATAAATTCTTATGTGATTGCATTGATCCTCATTTTTCATTTATATTCTTCATTTATTCCTTTACATTTTCTCTTTTTAGGTGTTGTGCCACTTTTTGCTGTCAACGGTTTATATTTATGATCTGATTTAATTACAATGCGATTAGTGTGAGTTTGACCTATGATTTAGACCACTTTTACTTTCAGGTCTCTTATTGCATTGCCCATCTTACATCTTCTCACAATTTTGATATATGGCGTCCTTTTTTAAAACTTAAAATTAACATTTATTAGAAAGTAATTTTTTGTAGTTCTTATACACTGAAGACTCAATTACACTTCGTATTTCTCTTGTTAAAAACGAAAAATTATTAAGGTATAAATAGTTATGATAGTAACATTTGTGGTAAAAACAAAATGTGGTTACGATAGTTTCTATTTATGCATTTAGTATATAATAATAGAAAAATCATGTATGTGTACCATTGCTTTAATATGCTATTATGATAGTTATGGAATTTTAAACCATTCGTAAATCTTAAATGGGTTCTGTTGATTAGTTGATCTTGCCATGCCATTATGATAATTATGCATATGCTATGCTGTCACAATTTTAGATTCTTTCTACATCGACTTGCATACCAAACTCTTGATTGTTCTAGCAATGTCATCTCAAATTTTAATAAATTGTTCTTCTTAAATATTATGAGTTGTACCACATTTTTCATTGTCATTTCCAATATATAGATTAAATCTGATGGATGAGTGTTTTTGGATACTGATAATCTTAAACATGCAAATATTTTTTTTATGTTATGTTGTATTGCTAACGCATATGTATACTAAATTTGAATTATGATAAAATAGAAAGTTCTATAATTTTTGTAGAGAGGTAACTTTATTACATTTCATACTTCTCTAAAAGGACAAAGAAAATATTAAGGTATAAAAAGTGAATAGTGACATTTATGGTAGGAACAATACTCAGCTACGACAGTTTCTATTCATGCATTTAGTATATAAAAAATGCGTACAATAATTTCAGTATGATAGTTATGGTAGTTAAAGGCTTTTGAACACATCTTAAATGGCTTTTGCCACTTCTGTTGGTCGCTATTTTGATTGGTGCATTATTGGGAGAGAAATAATCATAGATCCCAAGAATTTCTCTTAAATAGTATTACCGTGCACAACGATGGAGAACCGACTATTAAATCGTATAACGTTTTTTTTAAAAAAAAAATTGTTTTAGTTAAACATAAAAAAGTAATGTGATAGAGAATATTTGAAATTGGAGAGATCTAAGGAGACAAAAGTGGAGAAAATTAAGTTAATTAGATTGGAGATATTTAAGGAGACATGTTATAAACATGTTTCATGCTTTTTGGGTTTCGGAAAAATTGATTTTGGTCAAGCGACTGTAAGCAAACCTCCCTAACAGTCGGTTTGACTAGCACTAGCACAATTATAGTTTCTTCTAATACCGATTCTTATTTCCTACCCTCGATTGTTCTAGCAACATCTTTCTTAATTTTCAATAAATTGTTCTTCATCGGTTCCTTAGATATTACAAGTTGTATGTACCACTTTTCTGTTTTCATTTATAATATATAGACTAAATTTAATGGATGAGTGTTTTTGGATAATTAAAATCTAGAACATGCAAAATTTAAGTATTTTAATACTGTGTTGTGCTTTGCACATGTGTACACTAAATATAAATTATAATTAAAATGAATTTTGTAGTTCTAATGGGTTAGCAACTTAATTTCATTTTATACTTTTCTTACTAAAATAAAATGTATTAATGTACAAATGGTTATGCTAGTAACATTTATGGTAGGAACAAAATGTTGATATGAATTTTTTACTTATGTTTTAATATATGAAAAAATATGCATGCGTTGAAACACCCCACCTCTGCTAAGGTCACTCACAAAGGGAATGCACTTGTTTTGGGGGAGCGTTATCGAGGTAAACAAACACAGAAATATTACAAGACAGAACATAAATAAAACAGTGGAAGATTCAAGAGCTAAATTTCATTACTTTCAAAAAGAGTCAAACCTTTTACATCAAATAGCCAAGGTCATTATTTTCCATTACAACAAATTCTGTCTTGCATAAATAAAGAAGCATATACTTAAAACATCAAAAGTAGCTTAATTCCCCAGAGGTAGCAGAAATGCAGCCATAGCATAGCTCAAGATCAAACCGTACATGAGCTAAACCGAAAGCAAGCGAAATCCAAGTTAAGTATTAGAGTTTCCCCCTGAGAACCGGGGGGGGGGGGGACGGAAGAAAAAGAGGCGAAAGAAAACGGGTCAGTCATAAAGACTGGTAAGTCCTAGTGACTTTCAGCATAAAAACAAGTAAATGTAACATGACATGTACAAACTGAAAGTAAACATAAGGATGATGACCAGATGGGCAAGATAGACTAAGATAACATGATAAATCAAGTATAAATCAAGTATAGCATCACATATCCAAGGTTCTCTGCATCAACTGTACTAGAATCCCATACCCGTGTCTTATATTAACCATGAAATGGTCCCTTGGCCCAATATCATGAAATGACCCATTACTAGGTCCAATGGAACGATCCACTAATCGATCGGCTCCCTACAAGTTCTAGCTCGTTGTGTGTCTGTGTCATACGGCCCTATCACGAATGTAGTCACCTATGCTAGGTCCACCATAGGGTGTATCAAGCCCTAGGGTGCCAACTCCCGACACGAATCAAGCATGCACAGATAAACCTACTGATGGCCAATGCCTTCTTCTTCAACTCCGGACCACGTGCACGACCATAGCCCGCTTGAACCTACACTGGCGCACCAATACAGCCGTCGTTTTGGTCGCTTACAATCAGCCCAGTAATCGTGCCCCACCTTGCCTAGTTCCAGGGTACCATGATACATCTATTGGGTTACTGCTGAAATGGACCGCGTAACTAGGGTTTCCGTCCAATAGGTTAAGTGTTGTCATTTAAATTTCTGACTTAACCCCTATCAGTCTAGCATGTCAAGTTGGTTAAGTGTTGTCATTCGAGTTCGTGACTTTACCCGCCTACGAATCATGTATCAAGTTGGTTTAGTGTTGTCTTACATGTTCATGACTTAACCCTATCATGTGGCATTAATTCATTAATGTACCCCAACCTCTCACATCAGACCTGTTGTTGTGGTCACTGGATATGTCGGGCGGTTCCGGGCAGAATTACACCACAACTCAGTCTGACCTCGGGTTTCAAGCGCGATATGACCAACTACCCACATTGGATCCTATTGTTTGCAATAACTGGATTTGTCGGGCAGTTCCGGGCAAAATTACACTGCAAACTCAACCCAACCTCGAGTTGGCCATTTTCAAGTTCATTCTTGTGTCATGTCCATGTTCAAGATTCATGTCAAGTTCGTGTCAAGTTTTCAAGGCAATTTCATGTCAAGTTTCCTATAATTACCATTTTTCCCAACATTACCCCGTCTAAATATTAGGCTAACAATCTTAGCCTAATTTTTCGTCCGCATGATTTTTGGCATATAATATTAGGCTAAAAACTTAGCCTAATTTAACGTACGCAAAATTGGCATAAAGCAATTCATTAACATAAACATGACATAGATGTAAACTTGCCATTATTGGCATAGTCAATATGAACATCATAGGTCCCTAGTGAAGTGTCCCATCTCCCCACAGTTGAAGCAAGCGCCCTTCCTTTTTCTGCAATCCTTGTTCAGATGAGTCGAGCTCCCACAAGTAAAGCACTTTTTCCCCTTCTTATCTTCAGACTTCTCATCCTTCTTTTGTGTTTCCTTTTTGGGCCCCGCTTTCTTATTCTGTGGTTCTTCCTTCTTTGTCTCTTTCGGGCCCTTGTCTTCCTCGTGCAGTAGTGCCATATCCACCAATTTCTCGTAAGTTGCTCCCATGGGTACATGGGTCATGGCTAGGCTGTGCAGTGGCTCGTTCAATCCTTTAACAAAGCGGAGAGCCTTTTTATGCTGAGTGTTGACTATATCCAATCCGAACCTAGCCAGTTGGTTGAACTGGTTGACGTATTCCTTGACCGTCATACTTCCTTGCTTAAGAGATAAGAACTTTTCCAATTGTAAACTTCGTTCAGCTTGCGAGAGGAATTTTGTCTCAAACCTTGTTCTGAAATCCATCCATGTCCCAACCGGCCTCTCGGCGTTAGTGACTTCCCACCTGTAGGAAGCTTCGTCTTTGAGCAGCCATACTGCCAACTGTACCTTCTGCCTACCGTCCACCTCGAAGATAACGAATAGATCCTCAGTTTCTTTGAGCCAATTCCTTGCTTCTACGAATGATTCAGTTCCTTTGAAATCCTTCCCACCCATGGCCCTAAAATCTCTACAGATCTTTGAGAAAGCAATTACAAGAGGAGGGGGTGGATGAGGGGGATCATTTGCTGGACCTGCAGCGGCGGTCCTAGCCTCAAGATATTGACGAAACCGACTGGGTACATGAACACCCTCTGGTATCTCAGATGCTTCAGACATGCTGGTACGAAAAAGGAAAGGTTCAATACAAAAAGGACTGAAAGAAAGATATATGTCTCTTGGGGATCATGTTTTTCAAAATAAGCTTTATTTTTGAAAATACGTCCTTCCAAAACCTTTTTTTTTTTGAAAATATTTCTCAAAAACTTTACCCAATCTGGTAACCTTCAGCTCTGATACCAAGTGTAACACCCCACCTCCGTTAAGGTCACTCACAAAGGGAATGCCTTAACATTGGTGGAGCATTTTAGTAAACAGAACAGAAACTTACAAGACAGATAAAACAGTACTTGAAAATTTTTAACTTTATTACAGTAGAAGCAGAAATCAATATGGTTACATCCTTTCAAATCTCAGAATTCAAGTACAAATATCAGTCTTGTACAAAAGCCTTCAAAATGCATGTTTTAGAATCATAATCCCCATAGAACGGGAGCTATACAGAGCCAAGCCATACTTTAAGCACTTCAAGCAGAGAGAAATCTGGATCAAGCTAAAGTATTCCCTCCTTGGATAACCTGGGGGGGAACGGAAGAAAGGAGGCGAAACAACAAGGGTCAGACAAAAAGTCTGGCAAGTCCAGTGACTTTCAGCATATGAACAGATAATAATAATATGACATGAACATAAAACTGGATGAGAGATAACTATAACAGGTGTAGCAGATATAACAGAAGAACAGAATGACATAGTTTATTGCTTTACACTTCTCTGCACTAATACTAGTATAACGGAATTAGGTGTCACCCTAATGTCTAAACTGAAACAGAAACAGGTACAGAATAATTTCCACGCTAGTAATGGGCCCTTACCACCCGATCAGAAACAGACAGAAGCAGAATGTAGCATAAGGTGTACACTAGTAATTGGGCCTTTACCACCCGATCAGACGGTACCATGCAGAAACAGACAGGTGTTGCCACCCAATAGAAACAGACAGTACCAACAAAAACAGACAGAACTAAGTGTACCCTAAAACCCTACCCCAAGCGATCGGCTCCCTAATACATAAATACCCTATGCCAGCCCCACCAAAGGGTGTATCATTCCCTAAAGTGGAAACCTTTGAATGACACAGACCTATTTACAGATGTCACGGCGTCTTACATCCTCAGAGGCAGACCGGGATCCATGCACGCACATGACGCGGTTGGAACGCACCATCAACACCCCTCGCCATTATCAGAATGAACCGCTTATAATTAGTTCAGTAAGAGTGCCCGGACCATACCTACTGTTGGGTCAAAGTTTTGATACCAGAAAGGGTTACTGACTAATATGGGTCCCAAACAACAAATGACACAAGTAATTCCCCTCCTAACCTTGTGTCCCCAGACTAACAGATTTCCGCTTAACTTGTCTACAAGTTTCAGACATACAAAACTTAGGTTAACTAGTTCACAGATCAGACAATCAAGTTAACAGGTTTTCAGACTAACGGATCAGATGTTCGGATTAACAGGCTTACAGATTAACTGGTTCCAGATTATCTAACTTTGTATTGGGCCAACGGATTCACGAAACAGGTTCATTAAATTCATTAGTCCAGTTGGTTTAACCCTATCCACCCAACACATTTTAGACATCATATTTATCTCAGATTTTATCTCATATTTTATCTCAGATTTGCATTAATTAAATATTAATGCGCAGACCTCTCACATTAGGTCGGTTGCTTGTGGCCGCTGGATATGCCGGGCGGTTCAGGGCAGACTTCTGCAACAAGCCAGACCTAACCTCGTGTCTTGCGCATGTTATGACTAACTTCTCACATTAGAACCTATTGTTTGCGGCCACTGGATGTGCCGGGCGGTTCCGGGCAGGTTTACGCCGCAAACTCATTCTAACCTCGAGTTAGCCATATTTATCTTTGCGGCCAATTAATTAATAGTTTAGCATTTATGCCTATGCCTAATATACATGTCAATTATTCATAACTATAGTCAATTCAAATTACGCCAATAACAGACTAATTATATCAAAACAACAGATATAGTAGGTAACAGATTTAACATATAACAGATTTTTCAGATTAGGCGACTTAACGGATTTAGCAGATTAAGCAACTTAGCAGATTTTAGCACATAACAGATTAGGCATCTCAACAGACAAATTTAACAGATTAGGCATTTCAATCTTAATAGTAGTCTAGGCCATATAACAGAACTAGCAGTTTAGGCAACTTAGCAAATTAGCAGATTTAGCAGATTTAATATTTCTAAAGGTTCTATTTACATGCCTTGCCTAATCATAAATTAGGCCTAAATTCATATGCCTACATAATTGTCATGATTCACAATATGAACATATATTCCATGTTTGCATAAATTTACATAGCGCAGAATATGGACACAATTTACCATATAACATATGTTCCAATTTTTGTTAAACTAGCATTTTACAGCAGATTCACATGTAAATTATACCAAATATAATCATTAATTACAATGCATGCGATATATCCAAAAATTCCTATTTAGGTGTAATCACAATAATAGATATCCTAATTAATGTAAATCTTTACACCTAACTTTCCATATCCTTCTTCTTTTCAAGTCATGAATCATAATGCAAAATATACCCAACAATCTAAATCTTTAAATTATATCTTCTAAAAATCAGATCTTGACTTTTATATGCATTTTGTCCAAAGTCTCCAATCATATGTAAACATACAATGGTTCCTCTTTTCTTTTATCACAGAATATGCATAGATCTAAATCTAGTTTACAACATATGCTCATTTTTTTCTAATTAATTACAGATCTAAATATCATATGTTCATTTCTCTAATTAGTTACAGATCTAAATTACAACATACTCTATGCATGCAATATATAAATTACATGTTCATAGTCAAATTTATGCATCCAATCCCAAGTCACATGTCCAATATATTTTATGCTTCAGATCTAAAGTCATACGTTCAATTCAGTCTTGTCAAATTTCGCATCATTCATTAATTGTCCCAAATTTTGCGTTCATACGTTAATCTCTTTATGAGATTGGGCACAGGCTCGTGGTAGCCTGGCTATAGAAACAGAAAAGAAGAAAGGAATACAGAACAGTCACAGAAAACAGATCTAACAGAAGAGAATATATATACAACCTCAAACTCATATTTAAAAGCATATCAAAATAATAATTAACGTTTATAGCGGAGAATAACTGTACTTGCCTTGGTTGGATTAAAGAAAGAACTTTAGTTATTGCAGAATTGTTGCAGAAGCTTTAATCTCTAATTTGAATTGAGTTGCTTAGGTTGATGTTGATTAGCTTCTAGTTTTGATTCCAGCAGAGTAGCGACGCCATTTTTATTTTTAATTAGAAGAAGAGAGCAATGGAGGCTAGAGAATTGTGTAAGAAACCTAGGTTTAGGTTAGGGATGTATTTATAGGAGGATAGGGTGATTTAGAGCCTTCAGATCAGTCCAGAAGTCATCAGAATCGCACAGCTCGAATACACATCATCCAGCCACTCAAAAGAAGACACGTCACCTCAGAACACTCCATAATTCGGTGCTGGATTTGTATGGGCGCACTTGGCAGGTGCGCCAGTGTATTTTTGTACTGGCGCACTTCACAAGTGCGCCAGTGTATTCTGGCCTGTTTCCGGTTTTTCTGCCTAACTTCGTTCGTCCATATCTTCTTCATACGGACTCCGATTTACGCAAATTCGGACTCTATTTCGCGTATTTTTCCGAGACGAACACAATGGAGCAACCCGTTTCCCTTATTTCTTCTCCTAAAAATTAATTATACCTTGATTTTTAACTCTTATGTTTACAGAAAATACGGGGTGTTACATTCTCCCCTCCTTAGAGGATTTCGTCCCCGAAATCTTCAAGTTAAGAAGAATGTGTCCTACCATCCAATCACCCATCTACTCAACCATCATCCACAAGCATCCATTGTCCTTAGAAAACTTCTAATGTTGTATGAACATATGCAAAAGTGTGTGTATATGCTCCTTATCTAATGCAAGGATCAGGCGGTCTACTGATTCAGTTGACCTCCTTAATGCAAATTATGTCAGTGCCATGAGTCCAACATGTATGCAATAGAATCCTAATGATATATATAATTTCTATATGAGTGCACAATTATTCACTCAAATGCAACATCCATGTGCTGAATCAACCATTTTGCATCCACAAGAATTGAAAAATGCTCACACATCCATATGCAGTATGAGAGTGTTTTCGAGCCGATCTAGTGCCTAGTGTGTGTATATGCATCCACGGGCAACCACTAGCAACCACTTGCATCCACTTGCAACCATCAAACATAACATGTCTCAAACACATGTTTACACCCATTAGTTCCTACCTAAAGTTCGAAGATTCGATCGATAGGATACAGTCGAATGATGGAAGCGAGTACAGATAAACGAAAATTTGGTTCCCATTAGACATGGGTCATAAGTATCGGCCCCAAAGACCGAAACCAACATCAAATTGACACCCAGAGGATTACCTTCTTTAGACAATGTCAAAACTGGAAATCCTATCAAAAGTATTTAGATATTTATAGACTACTGGTACAGATCAGGTTCCCTAATGATTCTTAGGAAGCTAAGCTGATAAAATCATACCCCACGAAAACTCAGAATGTATGCGTCATACTTGATGCCTAACACAGATATCCCTCAAACCCCAATCTCAAACAGATGAGCCATAACCCTTATGAGTCTGAGTCTACAGCGGAATTCAGAAATAATACTAGTATTAAAGTGCAGAGTATCGATTACAAAATCAAAATACCGGAATTAGAAAAAGTCTTAACTCCATAATCAGATAAAGAAATTAAACCTACTATAGAAATTTTCCTATTTCTATCCTAGCCACTAGCCTCAAGAGTGTTCGCCTGCCCTCCTTGTCCTCGTCTCTTCGGGCAGTCCCTAGTGAAGTGTCCCATCTCCCCACAGTTGAAGCAAGCGCCCTTCCTTTTTCTGCAATCCTTGTTCAGATGAGTCGAGCTCCCACAAGTAAAGCACTTTTTCCCCTTCTTATCTTCAGACTTCTCATCCTTCTTTTGTGTTTCCTTTTTGGGCCCCGCTTTCTTATTCTGTGGTTCTTCCTTCTTTGTCTCTTTCGGGCCCTTGTCTTCCTCGTGCAGTAGTGCCATATCCACCAATTTCTCGTAAGTTGCTCCTATGGGTACATGGGTCATGGCTAGGCTGTGCAGTGGCTCGTTCAATCCTTTAACAAAGCGGAGAGCCTTTTTATGCTGAGTATTGACTAAATCCAATCCGAACCTAGCCAGTTGGTTGAACTGGTTGACGTATTCCTTGACCGTCATACTTCCTTGCTTAAGAGATAAGAACTTTTCCAATTGTAAACTTCGTTCAGCTTGCGAGAGGAATTTTGTCTCAAACCTTGTTCTGAAATCCATCCATGTCTCAACCGGCCTCTCGGCGTTAGTGACTTCCCACCAGTAGGAAGCTTCGTCTTTGAGCAGCCATACTGCCAACTGTACCTTCTGCCTATCGTCCACCTCGAAGATAACGAATAGATCCTCAGTTTCTTTGAGCCAATTCCTTGCTTCTACGAATGATTCAGTTCCTTTGAAATCCTTCCCACCCATGGCCCTAAAATCTCTACAGATCTTTGAGAAAGCAATTGCACGAGGAGGGGGTGGAGGAGGGGGATCATTTGCTGGACCTGCAGCGGCGGTCCTAGCCTCAAGATATTGACGAAACCAACCGGGTACATGAACACCCTCTGGTATCTCAGATGCTTCAGACATGCTGGTACGAAAAAGGAAAGGTTCAATACAAAAAGGACTGAAAGAAAGATATATGGCTCTTGGGGATCATGTTTTTCAAAATAAGCTTTATTTTTGAAAATACTTCCCTCCAAAACCTTTTTTTTTTTGAAAATAGTTCTCAAAAACTTTACCCAATCTGGTAACCTTCAGCTCTGATACCAAGTGTAACACCCCACCTCCGTTAAGGTCACTCACAAAGGGAATGCCTTAACATTGGTGGAGCATTTTAGTAAACAGAACAGAAACTTACAAGACAGATAAAACAGTACTTGAAATTTTTTAACTTTATTACAGTAGAAGCAGAAATCAATATGGTTACATCCTTTCAAATCTCAGAATTCAAGTACAAATATCAGTCTTTTACAAAAGCCTTCAAAATGCATGTTTTGGAATCATAATTCCCATAGAACGGGAGCTATACAGAGCCAAGCCATACTTTAAGCACTTCAAGCAGAGAGAAATCCGGATCAAGCTAAAGTATTCCCTCCTTGGATAACCTGGGGGGAACGGAAGAAAGGAGGCGAAACAACAAGGGTCAGACAAAAAGTCTGGCAAGTCCAGTGACTTTCAGCATATGAACAGATAATAATAATATGACATGAACATAAAACTGGATGAGAGATAACTATAACAGGTGTAGCAGATATAACAGAAGAACAGAATGACATAGTCTATTGCTTTAGACTTCTCTGCACTAATACTAGTATAACGGAATTAGGTGTCACCCTAATGTCTAAACTGAAACAGAAACAGGTACAGAATAATTTCCACGCTAGTAATGGGCCTTTACCACCCGATCAGAAACAGACAGAAGTAGAATGTAGCATAAGGTGTACACTAGTAATTGGGCCTTTACCACCCGATCAGACGGTACCACGCAGAAACAGACAGGTGTTGCCACCCAACAGAAACAGACGGTACCAACAGAAACAGACAGAACTAAGTGTACCCTAAAACCCTACCCCAAGCGATCGGCTCCCTAATACATAAATACCCTGTGCCAGCCCCACCAAAGGGTGTATCATTCCCTAAAGTGGAAACCTTTGAATGACACAGACCTATTTACAGATGTTACGGCGTCTTACATCCTCAGAGGCAGACTGGGATCCATGCACACACATGACCCGGTTGGAACGCACCATCAACACCCCTCGCCATTATCAGAATGAACCGCTTATAATTAGTTCAGTAAGCGTGCCCGGACCCTACCTACTGTTGGGTCAAAGTTTTGATACCAGAAAGGGTTACTGACTAATATGGGTCCCAAACAACAGATGACACAAGTAATTCCCCTCCTAACCTTGTGTCCCCAGACTAACAGATTTCCGCTTAACTTGTCTACAAGTTTCAGACATACAAAACTTAGGTTAACTAGTTCACAGATCAGACAATCAAGTTAACAGGTTTTCAGACTAACGGATCAGATGTTCGGATTAACAGGCTTACAGATTAACTGGTTCCAGATTATCTAACTTTGTATTGGGCCAACGGATTCACGAAACGGGTTCATTAAATTCATTAGTCCAGTTAGTTTAACCCTATCCACCCAACACATTTTAGACATCATATTTATCTCAGATTTTATCTCATATTTTATCTCAGATTTGCATTAATTAAATATTAATGCACAGACCTCTCACATTAGGTCGGTAGCTTGTTGCCGCTGGATATGCCGGGCGGTTCCGGGCAGACTTCTGCAACAAGCCAGACCTAACCTCGTGTCTTGCGCATGTTATGACTAACTTCTCACATTAGAACCTATTGTTTGCGGCCACTGGATGTGCCGGACGGTTCCGGGCAGGTTTACGCCGCAAACTCATTCTAACCTCGAGTTAGCCATATTTATCTTTGCGGCCAATTAATTAATAGTTTAGCATTTATGCCTATGCCTAATATACATGTCAATTATTCATAACTATAGTCAATTCAAATTACGCCAATAACAGACTAATTATATCAAAACAACAGATATAGCAGGTAACAGATTTAACATATAACAGATTTTTTAGATTAGGCGACTTAACGGATTTAGCAGATTAAGCAACTTAGCAGATTTTAGCACATAACAGATTAGGCATCTCAACAGACAAATTTAACAGATTAGGCATTTCAATCTTAATAGCAGTCTAGGCCATATAACAGAACTAGCAGTTTAGGCAACTTAGCAAATTAGCAGATTTAGCAGGTTTAATATTTCTAAAGGTTCTATTTACATGCCTTGCCTAATCATAAATTAGGCCTAAATTCATATGCCTACATAATTGTCATGATTCACAATATGAACATATATTCCATGTTTGCATAAATTTACATAGCGCAGAATATGGACACAATTTACCATATAACATATGTTCCAATTTTTGTTAAACTAGCATTTTACAGCAGATTCACATGTAAATTATACCAAATATAATCATTAATTACAATGCATGCCATATATCCAAAAATTCCTATTTAGGTGTAATCACAATAATAGATATCCTAATTAATGTAAATCTTTACACCTAACTTTCCATATCCTTCTTCTTTTCAAGTCATGAATCATAATGCAAAATATACCCAACAATCTAAATCTTTAAATTATATCTTCTAAAAATCAGATCTTGACTTTTATATGCATTTTGTCCAAAGTCTCCAATCATATGTAAACATACAATGGTTCCTCTTTTCTTTTATCACAGAATATGCGTAGATCTAAATCTAGTTTACAATATATGCTCATTTTTTTCTAATTAATTACAGATCTAAATATCATATGTTCATTTCTCTAATTAGTTACAGATCTAAATTACAACATACTCGATGCATGCAATATATAAATTACATGTTCATAGTCAAATTTATGCATCCAATCCCAAGTCACATGTCCAATATATTTTATGCTTCAGATCTAAAGTCATACGTTCAATTCAGTCTTGTCAAATTTCGCATCATTCATTAATTGTCCCAAATTTTGCGTTCATACGTTAATCTCTTTATGAGATTGGGCACAGGCTCGTGGTAGCCTGGCTATAGAAACAGAAAAGAAGAAAGGAATACAGAACAGTCACAGAAAACAGATCTAACAGAAGAGAATATATATACAACCTCAAACTCAGATTTAAAAGCATATCAAAATAATAATTAACATTTATAGCGGAGAATAACTGTACTTGCCTTGGTTGGATTAAAGAAAGAACTTTAGGTATTGCAGAATTGTTGCAGAAGCTTTAATCTCTAATTTGAATTGAGTTGCTTAGGTTGATGTTGATTAGCTTCTAGTTTTGATTCCAGCAGAGTAGCGACGCCATTTTTATTTTTAATTAGAAGAAGAGAGCAATGGAGGCTAGAGAATTGTGTAAGAAACCTAGGTTTAGGTTAGAGATGTATTTATAGGAGGATAGGGTGATTTAGAGCCTTCAGATCAGTCCAGAAGTCATCAGAATCGCACAGCTCGAATACACATCATCTAGCCACTCAAAAGAAGACACGTCACCTCAGAACACTCCATAATTCGGTGCTGGATTTGTATGGGCGCACTTGGCAGGTGCGCCAGTGTATTTTTGTACTGGCGCACTTCACAAGTGCGCCAGTGTATTCTGGCCTGTTTCCGGTTTTTCTGCCTAACTTCGTTCGTCCATATCTTCTTCATACGGACTCCGATTTACGCAAATTCGGACTCTATTTCGCGTATTTTTCCGAGACGAACACAATGGCGCAACCCGTTTCCCTTATTTCTTCTCCTAAAAATTAATTATACCTTGATTTTTAACTCTTATGTTTACAGAAAATACGGGGTGTTACAGTGTCTGAGCCGATCTAGTGCTTAATGTGTGTTATGCATCCACGAGCAACCACTTGCGACCACTTGCAACCATTTGCAAACATCAACCATAACATGTTTCAATCACATGTTTACATCCAAAAGGGTTCTACCTAAGATTCTCAAGATAGGATTGAGAAGATAAGCAAGATAAAACATAGCATCTAGGAGAAGAAGTTAAAGATGTACCCCCAGAAGGTCCTGCTTGTAGGGCTTGCCCTTGCTTCTTAGGGCAGTTCTTGCTAATATGTCCAGTATCACCACACTGAAAGCATGCTCCCATCTTCATCTTCTTCTTTCTACAATCCTGGACTATATACCCCTCAATACCACAGAAGTGGCATTTTCTTTTCTCACGTGTCTTGTTATCATTATTGTTGTTGTTGTTCTTGCCTCCTTTCTCGGAGCCTACCTTCTTGTTTTGAGACTCATTCGCCTTGACCTCCTTCTTGCCATTCTTGTCTTCTTCACTTAAGAGCGCCATGTCTACTAGCTTTTTGTAAGTAGCCCCCACAGGTACGTGGGTCATAGCCATGTTGTGAAGCGGCTCATTCAATCCCTTGACCAAACGGAGAGCCTTCTTATGAGGGGTATTTACTAAGTCTAGTCCAAATCGGGCCAGCTGATTGAATTGATTGACGTACTCCTTGACCGTCATACTTCCTTGCTTAAGAGATAAGAATTTTTCTAGCTGTAAACTTCGTTCAGTTTGCGAAAGGAATTTCGTCTCAAACCTTATTCTGAAATCCATCCATGTTTCAACCGGCCTTTCGGCGTTAGTGACTTCCTACCAATAGGAAGCTTCGTCTTTGAGCAACCATACCTTCAACTGTACCTTCTGCCTATCGTCCACCTCGAAGATAACGAACAGATCCTCAGTTTCTTTGAGCCAGTTCCTTGCTTCTACGAATGATTCGGTTCCCTTGAAATCCCTTCCACCCATGGCCCTAAAATCTTTACAGATCTTTGAGAAAGCAATTGCACGAGGAGGGGGCGGAGGAGGAGGAATCGTTGCAGCTGGAGGAGGAATATCTGTTGGGCCTGCATTGTTGGCCCTAGCCTCTAAGTACCTCCTGAACCAGCCAGGTATTGGCACGCCCTCTGGAAAGTTAGGATTCCCAGACATGCAAAAATGGAAAAGAAGAGATTCAAACGAGGAAACAAAGGATAGTGCTAATGGCTTTTTGGGAATAGCCTTTAAATAAAACAAGACTTTTCTTGAAAAATGCTTCTTTGTAAATGGTTTTGAAAATAGTTTTAGAAGGTTTTCTAAAAACTTTTGCCCAGCCTGGTAACCTTCTGCTATGATACCAATTGTAACACCCCACCTCCGCTAGGGTCACTCACAAAGGGAATGCACTAGTTTTGGGGGAGCGTTATCGAGGTAAACAAACACAGAAATATTACAAGACAAAACATAAATAAAACAGTGGAAGATTCAAGAACTAAATTTCATCACTTTCAAAAAGAGTCAAACCTTTTACATCAAATAGCCAAGGTCATTATTTTCCATTACAACAAATTATGTCTTGCATAAATAAAGAAGCATAGACTTAAAACATCAAAAGTAGCTTAATTCTCCAGAGGTAGCAGAAATGCAGCCATAGCATAGCTCAAGATCAAACCGTACATGAGCTAAACTGAAAGCAAGCGAAATCCAAGTTGAGTGCTAGAGTTTCCTCCCTGAGAACCTGGGGGGGACGGAAGAAAAAGAGGCGAAAGAAAATGGGTCAGTCATAAAGACTGGTAAGTCCTAGTGAATTCCAGCATAAAAACAAGTAAAGGTAACATGACATGTACAAACTGAAATTAAACATAAGGATGATGACCAGATGGGCAAGATAGACTAAGATAACATGATAAATCAAGTATAGCATCACATATCCAAGGTTCTCTGCATCAACTGTACTAGAATCCCATACCCATGTCTTATATTAACCATGAAATGATCCCTTGGCCCAATATCATGAAATGACCTATTACTAGGTCCAATGGAACGATCCACTAATCGATCGGCTCCCTACAAGTTCTAGCTCGTTGTGTGTCTGTGTCATACGGCCCTATCACGAATGTAGTCACATGTGCTAGGTCCACCATAGGGCGTATCAAGCCCTAGGGTGCCAATCACCAACACGAATCAAGCATGCACAGATAAACCTACTGATGCTAATGCCTGCATTTTCAACTCCGGACCACGTGCACGACCATAGCCCGCCTGAACCTACACTAGCGCACCAACACAGCCGTCGTTTTGGTCGCTTACAATCATCCCAGTAATCGTGCCCCTCCCTGCCTAGTTCCAGGGTACCATGATACATCTAGTGGGTTACTGTTGAAATGGACCGTGTAATTAAGGTTTCCGTCCAATAGGTTAAGTGTTGTCATTTTAATTCGTGACTTAACCCCTATCAGTCTAGCATGTCAAGTTGGTTAAGTGTTGTCATTCGAGTTCATGACTTTACCCGCCTACAAATCATGTATCAAGTTGGTTAAGTGTTGTCTTACATGTTCATGACTTAACCCAATCATGTGGCATTAATTCATTAATGTACCCCAACCTCTCACATCAGACCTGTTGTTGTGGTACTGGATATGCCGGGCGGTTCTGAGCAGAATTACACCACAACTCAGTCTGACCTCGGGTTTCAAGCGCGATATGACCAACTAGCCACATTGGATCCTATTGTTTGCAGTAACTGGATTTGCCGGTCGGTTCCGGGCAGAATTACACTGCAAACTCAACCCAACCTCGAGTTGGCCATTTTCAAGTTCATTCTAGTGTCATGTCCGTGTTCAAGATTCATGTAATGTTCGTGTCAAGTTTTCAAGGCAATTTCATGTCAAGTTTCCTATAATTACCAATTTTTCCCAACATTACCCCGCCTAAATATTAGGCTAACAATCTTAGCCTAATTTTCCGTCTGCATGATTTTTGGCATATAAAATTAGGCTAAAAACTTAGCCTAATTTAGCGTACGCAAAATTGGCATAAAGCAATTCATTAACATAAACATGACATAGGTGTAAACTTGGAATTATTGGCATAGTCAATATGAACATCATAGGTGTGAACTTGCAAAATAGTCAACATGAATATCATAGGTGTGAATCTTGCAACGTCGACTAAATCAACATACATACATGTGAACTTGCAACCTAGACTAAATCAACTTACATATATGTGAACTTGCAAATCAATCACGAGTATATGAATAAGTGTTAACTTGAAATATGACATAGGTTTAACATATACACATAAACATGTAAATTTAACATGTGGTCACATATGTGATATGATTTTTCAACCTAAAACTTGCATAACATGATAAACTACACAACCTATCATAACAGGTTCTACTCCAATATACATATGAATAGACTTATTCATTAATTCCCAAATTCAACATGTTAATAAAATAGAATATCATTCAATTTCACATATAGCATAATAAACATTGTTCCATTATCAATTTATTTCCAAGGCATAACATAACTAAATTGACTAAAACATCACAGGCATAAAGATCTGATAACATTATTGATCATGAAAAGGTTTAAATAATAATCTAGTTTCAAGAATATGGATAGATCTAATTTAAATAGAAAAATCCCCAAAATCAAGATCCAAGGACAAATAAAGAAAAGGTCTGAATAGAAAATCAAGCTTTAGATCCGATTTCATAGTTATAATCCTAGGAAATAACCTCATGGTCATGAATCTTAGGTGATTAGTCACAATTGTCCTTGTCATAGTCATAGACAATAGTCTTATGTTCATAGTCATAGGCATAGGCATAGTCTTATGTTCACAGTCATATGCATAGGCATAGGCATAGTCTTATGTTCACATTCATAGGCATAAGAATAGTCATATGTTCACCATCATAGTCTTAGGCCATTAATAATAGTTTCAACGTCGTAGGCAATATTCCCAATAGTCAAGATCCAAAAAGAAAAACAAGAATAGATATGAATTATACATAAATCAATTTCAATTTATAACATGCCATATTAAGTTTATAGTTTTTATCTAAAAGTAACTGGAACTTACAGATCGTGGTCTATGAAATTTAGATGCAGAAGTCAAGTCTAGAAATTAGTCGTTGAATTGCTGAATCGTAGAGTCTTGCTTTGATTGTAGAAGCAAATCTCCAATATGAAATTCCTAGCCGTAGTCTCCAAGAAATAATCTTCACGATTTATTTTAATTGATTTAATTTAATTTATTTTAGAGGAAGAAGAAGAAGCCATGATCATCCAGAGTTTATGCAGCATAAGGTTAGAGAAGAATGGTGTAAAGAGAATGAGGCTAGGAGGCTGTTTATTTAGGATTAGGCAGACGAATCTGGACAGAAAACGAGTCTAAATACATCAGAATGCATCTGGTTCAAAAAGTGGGTTCGGGAGGCAGGTCGACCCCCAGGTCGACACTATGGTCGACCTTGTCCCTGGGAGGTCGACACTATGGTCGACCTCCAAGTCGACCTGGTCCCTGGGCGGGAATTTTCCCACCCAGCCTATTTTTGGTTTTGAATTCGAATTTGAATCCGAATTTTTGAGCTGTCTTTGATTCTGAAAATTCGTGAAATTTCTAGAGGTCATAACTCCCTCATACGGACTCCGATTTTCGATAACTTGGACTCGTTTCCAAGCAAAATTTCGAGACGAACGCAATGGCCCAACCCGTTTCCCTTGATTCTTATTTTAATAAATTAATTCTGCCTTGATTTATGGTTTTAACATGTTATTAAAATACAGGTTGTTACATGCTTACCATAACTTCAATATGCTAGTTGTATTAGTAAAAAAGTTCAAAACCATCCCTAGATTTTATATGGGTTTTGCAACTCAATTGTTCTTTATTTTCGATTATTGCACTACTGGGAGAGAAATGGCACGGATTTCGAGAATTCCGCTTATGCTAGCGCTGGCGCGGTTTTAGTTTTTTGCAGACTGATTCATATTTTTTATTCTCGATTGTTCATATAGTGTCCATATTAATTAATTTTATTAAATTGTCATCCATTTGTCTCAAATATTATGTGTTGTACTACATTTCCTCTTTTTAACTTCAGTATATAGACTGAATTTGATGGATTAATGTTTTTGGGTTGTGACAATCATGAACATGCAAATTTTAAGCTTTATTTAAATTTTGTGTTGTGCTTTGCTAACATATGTGTACAATAAATTTGAATCGTAATGAAAAATAAAATTTTGTAATTAGTCTGAAGTAGCAATTCAATTGACTTTCGATTTTCCTAAAATATAAAGAATAATTATGGTTGTAAAGTTTTGATAGTTATAGAGCATGCTTAAGTGCAGTCAGACTAATTATTACAGTTGTTACATATTTGGTGTCACAAATTTTTGGTGCACACATGAACTTCCCAAACTTCCTTTAAACTATTTACGCAGTTAAAATGTCATCACTTTTTTAACTATTCACACTTAATAATGGTGAAAAGCAAACCCATTATTTAATTATTGATCGCATTCTAGAGATTCTTCACTACATTTTGAATCGGTAAATTTTTTACTAAGTCTATTCTTATTTATGTGCGAACTGAGAGTTCTCCTTCCTTTCTACAAGTCCGATACCATTTTCTTTCCATCCACCTCAGCGTGCAATCGCACTGATTCCTTATAATACTCTCTCGATCACAGGGAAAGGTTCTGATTTATCAGGTTTTATAGTATTAATTGGTTATATTTTATCCTATATCATCTAATATATTATGCATCTCTAAGCTAATTTTCATCTGATTTTTGCTTTTTCTATTCATAATTTTGCATCTATATAACAAGACAGGGAAAAGGTTAAGGCTACACATTTACAAAATGATGCATGCATGAACCTAGTTTGCTTCCAGAATAAATATTATTCACAATATCAGTCCATATAGTTTGATATAAATCAACAAATGTGACAGCCATATGAAAAACAAATAAAACTTGGATAACCAACTTTAACAATGTGCTGGTATTTGTTTTGATGAACATGGGATAGCACACATACAAGCACACATATATAAGCATATATATGCTGCATGCATGTGAAAAAATAAGCTTAGGAGTTGTTCTGCATAAAACTAGGCTTAAGGGTGACGAGACAAATGCGACCAGTTTGTAGAGGGACAGATTGCACATTTCAGAACTGTGATACTGAATTAACCACACGCTAGGTTTTCATTTCCCTTGGGAGAAGTGGGTAATTTGCATTATTGTCCTAATTTCTGATAATCTAATTTAGGATTCGCCAAATGTTCCTGATTTGTTCAGACCATATCAAAGATGCAGGTAAAGGATCGATAGGGCAAAGAATAATTGATTAATGCTGGGGTTAAACTACGTACATAATTTTGCTTAGATAATTATACTTTATGTCTTACCCATTGAAATTTAACCCCAAACAAGGTCCACCTTATCAAGTTGCTCTTGTTTTCATCGAGACAATAATTTATCATGTGTTTCGCCACTCCGTCTGAATTGATTTTGAATCGGATGCCTATGGTATGGCTTGGTCTAATCTGGTTACCTCCAACCAAGATAATATTAATAACTAGAACAAGTAGAATACCTTCTTCCTTTTCTTTTGCGGTTGGTCTTTCCCCAACAGGAATAAGCAGCAGTTACTCCACACACGCGCGCGCCCACACACACACACACACAATATATATATATATAAAAACACATTCGCTATTGTATAATTCATCTGACCACTTTATATTATAGGTATGTGCATGAATCATATGCACGTTTTTTCTATGTTTACATTTCTAGCTTTATTTCTTTGGAAAATAAATATTACGAGAGAAAAAATGGCAATATTATTTGATTGACCTATACAATATTTGGATACACATTTGATATTATTTTATACTATTTGGTCACAATATATTTATGCCAGTTGCATTAAAATTTCAAAACATAGTTCGAAGAAATGTGATTGTCCATATAGATTGTAGCATGCAAAACAAAATGACAACCTAAGCTATAAACTTGTTGAAGCCGGTGTGGATATCATGATTAGGTATTACCTCCTACACAAGTAAAACCCAATAAAAAGTTCTCACAATACATGTGCACACTATTTTGGAACCCTAGCAAACTAATGGACTATTAAGATTTGAAATGAATCTACTTGCAAATACACAATACTCAAGCAACAACAATCCAGGTGCGAAGCGCATGCCGTTACGCTCGAAGTTTAATTGAATTTTGCAGTTATAGTAGGTTAGCAACTAAATTCCATTTTCCACTTTTCTTACTAAAATAAAAGAATAATGTACAAATACTTATGATAGTAACATTTATGACAAAACAAAATATAACTATGACAGTTTTTATTTATGCATTTAACATATGAAAATAATGTGCATGTGTATTATCACTTCAATATGCTAGTTATGGTAGTTAAAAAGTTCTAAAACATTACTAAATTTTATACATATTTTGTTGCTTTAGTTGGTCTTTGTTTTCATTATTGCATTATTAGAAGAGAAATAATATGGATCCTGAGAATTTTGTTTATGCTGACACTGGCATAATTTTAGTTTCTTCACAAATCGATTCGTATTTTTATTCCAATGGTTCAAGTGTTAGGGATATTTAGGATCTCTACACACTTAGATTTTAGAAGAGATAAGAAGTAAGGAAAAAATAATGACAAAAAAATTCCACCAAAACAATTTTTTTATTAAACCATTCAAGAAAATCCAAAATTGAGAAGATATCTCAAATCCTAAAACCTAAAGAGAATAAATCTTTATTTGGCATAGTAAGCAAGGTTGAATGGCCCCTACCATCTTTATTAATTACACCACAAAAGCGTTAAAAAGACATACAATAAAGTTAACACATACATCGAATAATAGACCGGACCATTACTTGTTTAGTAGTAAATAAACCGCAAAACACCCTAATGTTCCGCTCCATCCACAGAAGATATCGTGTTTTCTTCAGAATCTTCAACGGTAAACATCCATTAATAGTTTTCAACCTAGTGTTCTTGAAAATTACAAACCATTCCTTCGTCGAATCTCTTAAGGGAGCACGAATACCAAAATGAAGAAGCACATTCATCCACACATACCTAGTATACTCGCACTCAAAAAACATATGACAAATAGTTTCAGGAAAAATGTCACAAAACGTACATGAGTCAACCATAATCACGCCAAGCTCCTTCAGTTTATAATGCATATGAATCCCATTCATTAAAATTCTCCACAACAAAAATTTTCTTTTGGTACTGAATTGGACATCCATATCCTCTTATGTCATAGAAAAGTGTTATGATTTTGCACCAGTGCATCATAAACAGACGCAATACTATGATCACAGCCATTCCAAATAGCATGAACAGAATTATGGGGAATAGTCATCAACATGAGGGACGTCCAAACCATTCGAATCATACTAGAGCTACAATGTGGAAGTGTGATGGTTCCATTAACACAAATATTAGCTAAAGTAGCTGATTCATGGATGCTTGATAAACATCTATTGTTGTAGTCCACAATGTCCGCAACAATAATTCCTTTAGCACTCCAAGGATCAAACCAAAAAGAAAATCTATGTAAATACTTCAATCCACACTAAAACAATAGGAGAAGAGTATCCCTATGTTTCAAAACATTCTTCCACGACCAGCTACAATCGAGAGGTATGTCCATAGTGCAAAAATGACGATCCTTGACTAAGTTTTGCCTGCACCAAGACGCTCAAATATTAGTATCAAATCTAGTTAACTTATCAATCTGAGAGGAGATAGCAGCTCTATTCCATGATTTCAAGTTGAGAACACCTAAACCACCATTAGAATAAGGGCAACATACTTTCTTGAATGAACAGGGATCAATTTCTTTGAATATGGGTTACCATGCCATAGAAAATGGAACAATGCAGAATTGATCATATCTATGATTTTGCACGGCAGAATAAAAATCCTGGCATAATAAATAGACATTGATATAGCGACAGATTTAACTATTTCTAGTCTACCTGCCATGGAGAATTTCGATTCAGGCCAGCTTGCGATTTTGGAAATGATGCTTTCGACAAGTGGAAGACAATGAGAAGCATTTAATCTAGAAGTACATAAAGGAGCTCCAAGATGCTGCTCATTATCATCCATAGGAGAAAGGCCAGAAAGAGCATACTGAATCGTATATTTCTTTAGAAATTCCTCCACACTTCAATTTAGATTTACCCTTATTTATAGACATACCAGTCAGCATTCTGAACGACTCAAGAACCCCAATAATCCCATTGATAGATTTAGTATTTGGCTTAGTGAAAAGTGTAGATCATCATCAAATAATAATGAAGTAATATTCGAGTTTTTGCAATAGGGATGGTAGTCTATTTGCTTGTAAAAGAAAGCCTTTGCAGATAATAAAGTAAATAACTTCATTACACAAACAAAAAGGTATAAAGAAATAGGATCGCCTTGCCTTAACCCTTATTCAGCTTTGAAAAACCCAAAAGAAGATCCATTGATACTAAGAGAAATGTGAACAGTAGAAATGCAGGAATAGATCCAGCAAAGAAATGAAACGGGAAAACTCATGCTAAATAGGATGTCACAGTATCCTACCGTATCATATGCTTTTTGAATATCCAATTTCAACACACACCTTGGGGATAAATAAGTTCTATTGTATCCCTTCATCAACTCAGTGGCAAGTAAAATATTATCAACAATGTACCTTCCAAGCAAGAATGCACTTTGATTTGGAGAAATAATGGAACAAAGAACACGTTTCATTCTACGAGCTATAATTTTTGAAATGCACTTATAGATCACATTGCAACAAGCAATGGGCATAAATTCAGTGACCTTGTTTGGAGAAATTATTTTAGGAATTAAAGCCAGACATGTTGCATTTATTCCCCTTATCAATTTACTATGCAAGAAGAAATTTTTAATGGCCTTGATTACATCCCCACCAATAACTGGCCAACACACTTCATAAAAATGGACATTATAACCATCCGGACCCAGAGAACTAGAAATTTTCATAGAAAAAATAGATTTTTTAATTTCTTCATCCATAATTTCCTTGATAAGATTACCCTTCATGTCGTCAGGAATAGTAGGGAAATTAATATGGGAAAAAGAGTTCAAGCGATTTGCAGTGTTTGAAGAGTTGCCTAGAATAGAAGAAAAATATTAAAGAAAAGCAGATTGTACCCCATCAGGATCAGAGCGTAAGCACCCATCTGCATCAATTATAGAAGTAATGTATGCAGCAGATTGTTTGATCTGCAATGAGTTATGAAAGATAGAGGTATTTTACATAATAAACAATGTAATACCTATGTATATTAGGGTTGAAAAAAATATCTTCTTCGAGATGCTATCGAATAATTCCATAAGTCTTCCCACATAGATAATTTGTTGCCATTTCTATAATGAAATAAAAGAGGCAAACTAATCAATCTTCAAAATCTAAAAAACCTATAAAATAGGCAATGAATTTGAGTAATGATCCCATATAGACTCAAATATATCCAAGATCTTCATAAATATGTAATGTTGTATCACCAAAAACCCAACAATCTCCACCATGATACTATATTTTATATATGTCATCTAAACTCCACCTAGAACCCAGCTTCAAAAAAGCATCCAATAATACCATGAAACAAATATCGCCATCTAAAATGGATAACCTTCAAATCATAAAAAATTATGCATGCTCCAAATTAGACATGCATGTCATCAATAAATCAGAACTGCTTGTAATATCATAATGGCCTCCATGTGGTCTTCGCAGCTTTCTGTTGCTGGTTCCACCTTGATTTTAATAAATTTGAATTTTCACCACCACTTTCTGCTTATAATACCACAATGGTCTCCTTGGCTTATTCGCAGCTTTTTGTTGTTGGTTCCACCTTGATTTTGATAAATTTGAATTTTCACCACCACTTTGAGAAGTCAATTCATTCTCTATCGTTTTCCCAAGCAATTTGTATACATTATTAGTTCCTCTTTTTGCAAGTCGCACCTCTTTATTATCCTTCCAAACTCTTGTAACTCCACCTCGAGTTGCAAAGTTACAAACTTTAGCCTTCAACTGTCATACAGAAACAAATTCTTTGTAATTTCTGGGACATGCCTAACTCCTGTAAGCTTCATGTAATGTCCCGACTTTTTTCCGACCGTTGACATTTAATTTTAATGAGGAAATTTAAATGAAATGTGATCAAACAAATTTAAATCATAAGTATAAAAATGTATTAGTGTATGAATACACTATGCAAGATACATATTTGTTATATTTTAAATTTGTTAATATAAGAATGCAACATGAAAGAAAATCATAAAAGAATATATATTGTAATTAATCTTTACCATAAAATAGCATGTATGATCATCATGTTTTCAAAATAGCACTTGGCAAACTAAAGCCATAAGCATGCATATAAGGGTGATAACAAAAATGGATCACTTGTTTATTTTAAAAATAGAAAGGGACTTTAAAATAAAACAACAACAAGTGAACTTAGGCAAGTAGAACAATTCTACCACACCCATATACATGAACATATAATACCATTAACCAAGTAGAAAATATCCACATATATATGAGACAAAATCTAGTCATATGGAGACAAATGCAATATCATGATTTGAGTTAAATAGTGTTGCTATTTTAGGAAGAACATCACCTAAGAATCTACATGCATATTTATCTAATGTTTTAGCTAAAATATCTCTACACTTATGGATGAAGAAACCTATTTTTTAATGCATGAAAGGACAAGCATTTAATGAAGTATGGATGTGCTTCTAGAAGCTTTTACATAAGACAAGGCTATTGGCTAGGATCCTAGGATAAACAAATATTTTCATACATGTGTTCCTTATAATAAGGACGTAGAGAGGGGTGAGACTAATGGGGGGGTTACTGTAGGGGCATGTGAATAAATTGTTTTTAAAACACTTGACTTTGGCTATAAATACCACACAAAAACCCATACTTTTCTTCACAGCAAAACAATAAGTTAAAACTAAATTTCTGAAGTCTTACTGTCTGGGAATTTAGAAAGCATTTCAATGTGAGTAAGTTAAAACTATGTTTTAAATTCTACTAGGTATATAGTGATCAGAGTGTTAGTAGATTAGCTTGATATATATGAAAACATGGACATTTAAACATGTGTACATTCTCTGTGAAAAACATCATACTGTGAACACCATCCGTCTTACTGTCAACAAAAAAAATCTGATGCTAGAACACCTTGAGGAGCACCTGTTTAGACTGCCATATTATCTGTAAGAGTACTAGTATATTTTATTTGTTGTTAGTTAAAACTTTAGCTTAGAAAACTGCTACTGTGTCTGTAAACACAAAACATTAAAACACTTGATCTTAGTAGAGAATCCTCCCAAATTACTCACTTAGGTTGATGTAGATATAGGACACAATGTATACATTCTATACGTTGGTAAATATAAGCAAAGGAAAAGAGAAAAAAGAAAAAACATTTCAAACTCAAGAAACAGAAGAACAGGAAGGTTCTATGTAAACCCACTGTCAACACGAAAATTCAAACATCTTAGAATCCTGATATAAATATATAATTATAATCACAGTGCTAAATCATGATTTTTAAAAGAAGTTTCAAGATTTTTAGCAGTGGGAATAATGGGAATTTTAGAGTTGTACAAAAGGGGGATTTTGGCCAAATTCAGGTGACGGCGATGGTGGTAGGCCTTGGCAACGAGGGTGGAGGAGCGTAGTGAAGTAAAGATTATAGGAAAAATGCTAAAGTATTTTTCCATGAAGTGATTTTTGCAAACGTAGTGAAACTTGGTTTTGGGGTTGCATTTTGTTAACCTGTGTTCATCGTTTAACTGCAGTGACATGACGGTTGAAGACGGTCGCACACTTGAGGGGATCGACGACGTGGGTTGTCACCATGTATTAGCCGAACTTGGGTGTACTCTAGTGTCCCGAGTTGGTAGCTGGGAGTCATTTCTTGGATGGGATTCAGTTCGACGACGAAGACATGAGACGGTGAAAACACTGTGGTGGAAGAGAAGGTCGGATCTGAGTTAAGGAACGAAGTCAGGGACTGACGGGAGACTGGGGTGGATGATCGTGAGGGGTAGGTGGTGGCATGATTGTCTGTGCATGTGCACAGATGCATAGGCCATTGAACATGGCGAAACGTGTAGGAGAAGGAAGGAGAAGTGATCGGGCAGGGGAAATGTAAGTGAACGAACGGTTGTGGCAAAGGTTTGGGGGTGGTACTTTAAATGTGGTGCTTCTGATAATCTGGTACTTTAAACGTGGTACTTCCGATAATCTGGCACTTCCGATAATCTGGTACTTCCGATAATCTGGGCCTTTGGTACTTCCGATAATGTGGTACTTTGGCAAAACAAGAAAACATGGTCGTGGCAGCAGTCTGGAGGTGATCAACACGGTCGTGGCAAGGTATGGTACCTGGTACTTTGGAAAGTACCAAGGCGGCACTTTGACAAAGGAGAAAACACAGTCATGGCAAGGATTTTTTGAAGGAAATCACAGTATTTTGAAAAGTGGCACTGGTACTTTGATGAAACCGCTAGTGAATGAATTTCTGAACGAGATTTTAAATTCAAAACGGTTTTAATTTAAAATCTGAAATTAAATAAATTATAAAAATAAATAATAAATAATTAAATAAAAATATAATTTTTATTTAATTTGTCATAGGCAAGTGGACGGAAGAAAATGGTAGAAAGATCAAGTACAGAAGTTGACCGGAGAATTTCTACGAGTTTGAGATGTAGAAATATAAAGAAATAAATTAAATAAATTATTAAATTTATTTATTTAAGATAAATTTGAAGTAATAAAATAATTTACCAGAAGAACTGGAGTATCAAACATCTTTTAAACATCGATGATAAACGAAGCAAAATACCCCGTGCGACGCATGTACTTTGTCTATCCATTCTAAATGTTGGTCAAAAATGAATATAAATACCGTGTGCAACGCATACACTTTAACTGTTCAATTATAGAAGATAATTAAATTATCCAGATATGAACAAGGTAAAAATATACTGTTGTTGATCATAAATGTAAAAACTGAATTATGATCAGATTAAGCTAATAATTATTTATCGACTATAAAAGACATTTCATACATCATTTCGAAGAGTCCGGGATAAACATCCCACTTCGACTCGATTTATATGACGCATACTGAAGACGACGATATGCGAAGGCTATAGTATCTTCGTTCTTTTCAGTCCCAGGACAAACCCGAATGGATGAGTGCCTGACAATGTATATCAGTTAGATTCTACACATCGAATTTACGTAAGTATATTACGTTGGTGGCAGAGAAATTCGTTTCTCTTAGCTTTATTGCCCGCAATATATTTGGGTAATCGAATGAGTGTTTCTGACGGATATGACGATGTGGCATTCAAAGTAATTGAAGAAACAATCTGTCAGAAGGATAAACGTGACCTCAAACTTCACAACCAGGAAGTAACAAAAGTTGGGCTGGGCAACATGGCTAGTTGGATCATACCCAAATAGGGTGTATTGTCATCGATCTAGAGAAAATTAATATTTATTCTTCTTTTTCGATTTTGTATCTTCGGATTTCGGTTGGATGGCCAACAACCGTGGTGGCAATATATTCGATACACTAAAGCTAAATGAGTGGTCGGTCATGTAAGGTCGGGTTGCAAGACGTTCTTGTTGAACCCCAGTGCATCCTCTCTAGAGTACACTGATCAGTAGGTGCTCCCATACCTTGTCTATTGGAATCCAATCTCCAATAAGCACTCTACAGTTTTGATTGTATACTATATACGTGAACGTGAGATGCAAGCGTTTCACTAGATGATTATTTATTTGTTATAAACTATCGTAATATCAAATGTTTTGATATAAAATACTTAGGTCATTATCCATATATTAGTTATGGATTGGTCTAAAGATTTCTAAAGTAAATAAATCTGTCAAATGGAAAACCTTAATCCTTATTCCATGTTTACATCTTTTAACTGTGTTTACTCACACCAGTCCCCTGACTGACCCAGAGTTTATTTCCTGTGTTTCCTAAACTCTTGGGTACTCATAATATTTATTATGAGTGGACAAGTAGTATAACGACCCTGAATTTTGGGGCCAATTTAAAAATTTATTTTAAGTTATTTTAATGAATTTCGAATATTTAAAATGATTTATTTTAAATAATAATGACCAAGAATTTATTTTAATCAAAGCTAAAATGAATAAATTTAAATTAATTATAAAAGGAAGTTTAAAACAGCGCTGCAGTTTGAAAATTTGATTTTGAACTTTGACTGACTGTACAGGATGCAAAATAAATCGAAATTGAGCGAAACCAAAAATATCTAAATCTGTTTAGTCATATCTTTCTAATGAATCTGAAAAACTGAAATTTCGTTTTAAAAATCAAAAGTTATGTCCAGTTTAAAATTTAGAAAAGTCGCTGTATAATTTATATATATTTTAAATTAAATATATGGCCCTGGAAAATAGTCAATTTTCAAACGATCTCGGTTTTCGACGAAACCACTTTTGTTGGAACCGGAATCTCGAATTATTGTTAAGTTTAATTTTCCAGAATTTTTCGAATTAATATGTGAGCGTGGCACAAGAAAACATGTTTTGACCATTTTAGTTAAATCGGGTCGACCAGAAAATAATCATTTTTCAAAAAGTCTCAGAATTCGACGAAAATAATTTTGTTGGATTCGTATCGTCATAAGAAAGCTAAAAATATTTTTCTTGGAATTTTCTGAGGTCGTATGTGACCCCGGCGTATTTAAAAGTACGGTTGAACATAAAATATTAATTTAATATTGAAATTTTAATAAAACGCGGAATAGAATTCGGAATTGGGCCACGAGAACTGTCCCATTGCGTTCAGTAGGCGTCAAACATTAAATTTGACAGTCGTTGGGCTGAAATCTGAGTTCGGAGCTATTCGGGCCTTAGTGGGCTTAATTAATTAATATTTTATTATAAATATTCACTAAAAAAAACAAATCCCCAAACCCCTATCCTCTTACAGCCGCCGCCTCCCTCCATTTCAATGGCCGATACCACTCCCTCCTTTCATCACTAAATTCTCCTCCTCTACTCCAAATTAGACCACCACCCTTATATCAAATCGAAGAGATTCTCCTCCCCTTCTTTTTCATACGGTTGGATCACCTTCAAGTAGCTCGAAGGCCGAGTTCTACGCACCCGAACGCTGCGGGTTTCCACCGCCGCCGTGGTCCAGGGGCACCACCGAGTGGGCCCACCTCCCCAGCGCACGTGCGCCTCCTCCAGCCTGTCGACGTCCCATCTCCTGATTGTGGTCCAACTGCCTGAGTTGTTCAATAATTGTAAACCTAGAATTGAACAAAATGGGTTCATATTTACGGAAGTCACGGCCTTGGTTACAGATAGAGGAAGAAGGGTATTTGCTTATTAATTAATTATTTAATTAATATAAAATTGTCTTGTAACTAAATTAAGTCATAGCTCTTTCGTTCGGACTCAAAATTCGACGATTTCAGGACCGTCAGGATCGTATTTCAGAGGACTATTTTTCTGTGCTGATTAAGCATAGTTTCGAGCCAGTCGAATTTTTGATCAAATTCAAAGAGGAGCAACGCTTTGGTGAGAATTCTATTTATAAATATAATAATTTATTTATTTGATTCACTGCAAAATTGATTGTATAATTATTTCAGTGTTGACTTGTTCTGTGATGACAATTGCTGAATTATATTGTTGTATGACTGTTGCGACAAATCATTGATTGTTGTGTTTCATGCTTGTATGGTTGAAAACAAATATCTCAAGTTGTTCTGATGAAAAACCAAATAACCATTCGAGATTAGAATTATTCGTAGGGATTTGTTAATAAATAAAATTCACCTTTTATTAGATCATGAGAGATGAAATGAATTTGGTTACCATATAAAATATCACTTTGTATGTAAATTTGAAATGGTAAAATTTGGTTAACATATAAAATATCACTTTGTATGTAAATTTGAAATGGTAAAATTGTTAACATATTAAATTCATATTTTATAGGTCATTAGAAATAGAAAGTATATTAATATATATAAGATTTATTTTGTATGACATTAGAAATGGAGATCATGTTAATGTATGAATTCATTTTTGTCAATATAATTGAGTAGCGACAAATTCACTTTTGTCAATATAATTAAGTAGCGATAAAATCATTTTTGTCAATATAATTGAGTAGCGACAAATTCCCTTTTTGTCAATATAATTAAGTAGCGATAAAATCACTTTTGTCAATATAATTGAAGTAGCGACAAAATTCACTTTTGTCAATATAATTAAGTAACGATAAATTCACTTTTGTCAACAAAAATGAAGTAGCGACAAAAATCATATTTTTGTAAATGTAAAAGAAAGATTAAATAACAAAAGATTCATTTTGACAATTGAAGAAGAATGACAATAGAAATTTCATTTTTATTTAATTAAAGAAAATATAGAGGTTACATTTTTATAATGTAATAAAAAGAATGTGAAGGTTACATTTTCATAATGAAATAAAAAGACAAGATTATGAAACATACTTTTATTTGGATTTTATGAGTAAATAAAAGAACTGAAAAGGAATTTAGTATTTTTATTGTAATTCCATTACGATAGAAAGAATGGACATTAGGGACTTGGTTTCTTTAAAGCCACTTTTTATTGTCATTTTATATTCAGTAAAAGAGTCGCATATGAAAATATGTTCATTTGTTAATGTCATTTATCGCATATGAAAATATGTTCATTTGTTAATGTCATTTATCGCATATGAAAATATGTTCATTTGTTAATGTCATTTATCGCATATGAAAATATATTCATTTGTTAATATCATTTTATCGCATATGAAAATATATTCATTGGTTAATATCATTTTATTGCATTTGAAATTTTATTCATTTGTTAATGTCATACACTGCATATGAAGTGAAATGCATGGTTAAAGTCATATTTTTGCCAATGAAAAATGGTAGCGATGAAATTTACATTTTTACATGTAAACAAAAGTAGGAATGTGCATTGATAATAAATATTACCTTTTTAATATGTAACTTAGAATGAGGACTTGCATTGCAAATAAAAATTTCATTTTTATTTGAACTAAAGATATGATATTTGCTTTGCAAAAAAAAAAATTACTTTTTATTTGAAACTATGATATGAAATTTGGCAAGCGAACAAAATTTACATTTACCAATGTAGCTATGAGATGAAATTTAAAATTTACATTTGCACTGAGAATTAGGATTACATTTTTATGTAAACAAAAGTATTTATTTTGTCAAATATGAAAGAGTGATAAATTACATTTTTATCAAATGTAAAAGAAGGATAAATACAAAGAATGAAATAAAACATTCATTTTATGAAATAAGAATGAAGTAAAATATTACATTTTATGTAATTTAGATTTAAAGAAGGAAAGTCACATTTATGATGTAAGTAGGAAAAAGGAGAATTTACATTTATGATATAATTAGATAAAAAGGAACTTACAATTTTCATGCAAATGGAATTTAAGAAATTTACATTTTTATATGTAACTATGAATGAGGATTTACACTATAAATTAGAAATTACATTTTTATTATGTAATGAGGGTATGATATTACATTGTGAATTAAATTACTATTTTATGATGTAACTTAAGAATAGAATTTACCCTGCCATTCTAAAAAGTCAAGATAATTTTGGTTTTGCATTGAAAGAAATAAGGAAAATTATTTTTGTTTAGCATTTAAAAGAATAGCAAGATTATTATTTTTGTTGCATAGAAATTAAACAAACAAAAATATATTCGTTGGTACAGAAAAGAGGTCAACACCAAAATATGCATGTTGGTTGAAATTGGAATGATATACAAAATATACATTGTGTGTATTGGATGTATGGAAATTGAGGAATAATAATAAAAGAAAACACTTGTTGTGTGTGATGATATATATATAAGTATTGGATATAAATAAGAAGAATTGTTGCTAGTAAAATTTAGAAAAAGGAAATGGATGTAGGATTTATATAATCATATATAAAGATTAGAATCAAACGATATGAAATGATTTCTAACTTATATATATATATATGCGAGAATTGTTTGGGAAGTCCGAGTTTATCTCATTCCAAACAATTTAAACGACTTTTAAAACTCAAGATTTAAAGACAACCATAGAAGACCGACGGTCTTTACATCGAATGGATGACGACGGCTGATGCCCGTGATTGGAGTAGCTACCTTGAAGGGGCTACAGTGGTTGCCGTCCGGACGTAGTGTTGATTTGTACGGATTTGACTTTCGCTCAGACCCAGAGCATAAGTTTTAAATGGATTGTGTGTCTGACGTTGTACTCCGTTAATATCATGTTATTGATTTTCTGTCTATATATAAATGATTGGTGGTGAAGAATTTATTCTTTACTTAACACCCGTTTATATATTGATGGACGATCAATGGTACGGTATGGATTGACAATGTGGCACGCTAAGATGAAGATGATCAAGATTTTGTTGAAAAGCAGGCCTTGTGGTTATGACGTAACTTCGCGAGCCTCACAAACCGGTAGAGTCTAAAACGGGCGAAGGGAACGTAGGGAGAGCAGCACGTTTCTTTCTAGCTAGAAGTGGTGTTTGGGTTTTATCACGGCCTGGCATTTTACTTATGTGGATGATGGAATGAGGCGCGCCTCGGATAGGTCCTATAGGACCGGGAAACGTGTGCTTAGGAATTGCCAATCCTCTAAGCTGTATTTGAGGACCAGCCCTGCCATTTCCAAGGGTTAACTGCGGGTAATCCTGGGACATTAGCTAGAGTGTCTCAAATCGGTAAGGAGCTCCGCTCTAGCCTTGACTCATGATGGAAATCCAAACTTCCAATACGCCCCCATGCGGTTTTGATTGTATTACTAGTACGGAGGCATAATATATGGTACCTATGCTTCCTAGGATTGATATTATGATTGAAATGTTTTAAAACATACACACTAATAATAATATCATTTTTACGTATTTATCATCTTTTAATCACCATAAGGTAAAACTCTATCCTCTGGTTTGCGTTGCATTGTGTGATGGGACCTGAGTCTTATGGTGGTTTCATTTTTCTAAAAATCATTGCGTTATTTGACGATTTACTTTACTGTTATGCACAGCAATCCATTGGAGTAAACCCGTTCCGCATTAGCGGCGTGGTCCTTGGATTTGCCCTATTACTATTAGTTATGTTAGTTAAGAATTCTCACACCAGTCCCACGACTGACCCGTTGTTTGTTTCCACCTTTGCAAACTCGGGTGCCCTCTTTTCCACACGGGCAGTCGAGTAGTTTGTCTACAGGTTTATCTCTTGAGCAGGATACTGGATTGAAGCATAAAGCTGTGTCTAGAATATAGAAAAGACTTCCGCTGTATTAGACTTGTTCAGCTGCAATGTCTTAAAATTATTGTAAAATTTAATTTTCCGCTGTAATATAATTCGATGTACTCTGATATTCTGTACTCTGATGTAAACATTTTGTACTGTTTATAAAAGTCTGGTGTTATTTCTGATGTGTTGTATTCCCAGAGTAAATGCACTCGAGAATTTCTAACTTTTGGGTCAGACCTGTGCGGTTTATGGTCGATTCAGAAGGGCGGGATTTTCGGGCCATTTCAGTTGGTATCAGAGCTTAGGTTAAGCTCAAATCTTTGGGGTACAACTCATTAGAACAGAACAAAAGACTCATCAGAGTTTGGATTAGTAATATCCAATAAGAATACTCATTAGAGATAGGATCAGCAGTATCCTAGAATGAGCAAACTCGTTAGGGATGGGGCTAGTAATGCCCTAGAACGAGTTAAGAGTTACGAGTTTATAATTAAAGTATTTTTGAATATACTCATAATCTATTCTTTGGAAATATGATTTTTATATATAAAAGTATTTAAATTTTGGTAATCAACCAATAAATTATTAAAATTAAGACTAGTTAATTAAACACTTTTAGCTTCGTTCCTTTTCGAGGACGAAAAGATTTTAAGTGGGGGAGACTGTAACGACCCTGAATTTTGGGGCCAATTTAAAATTTTATTTTAAGTTATTTTAATGAATTTCGAATATTTAAAATGATTTATTTTAAATAATAATGACCAAGAATTTATTTTAATCGAAGCTAAAATGAATAAATTTAAATTAATTATAAAATGGAGTTTAAAACAGCGCTGCAGTTTGAAAATTTGATTTTGAACTTTGACTGACTGTACAGGATGCAAAATAAATCGAAATTGAGCGAAACCAAAAATATCTAAATATGTTTAGTCATATCTTTCTAACGAATCTAAAAAACTGAAATTTCGTTTTAAAAATCAAAAGTTATGTCCAGTTTAAAATTTAGAAAAGTCGCTGTATAATTTATATATATTTTAAATTAAATATATGGCCCTGGAAAATAGTCAATTTTCAGACGATCTCGGTTTTCGACGAAACCACTTTTGTTGGAACCGGAATCTCGAATTATTGTTAAGTTTAATTTTCCAGAATTTTTCGAATTAATATGTGAGCGTGGCACAAGAAAACATGTTTTGACCATTTTAGTTAAATCGGGTCGACCAGAAAATAATCATTTTTCAAAAAGTCTCAGAATTCGATGAAAATAATTTTGTTGGATTCGTATCGTCATAATAAAGCTAAAAATGTTTTTCTTGGAATTTTCTGAGGTCGTATGTGACCCCCGCGTATTTAAATGTACGGTTGAAGATAAAATATTAATTTAATATTGAAATTTTAATAAAACGCGTAACAGAATTCGGAATTGGGCCACGAGACCTGTCCCATTGCGTTCAGTAGGCGTCAAAACCTTAAGTTTGACAGTCGTTGGGCTGAAATCTGAGTTCGGAGCTTTTCGGGCCTTGGTGGGCTTAATTAATTAATATTTTATTATAAATATTCACTAAAAAAAACAAATCCCCAAACCCCTATCCTCTTACAGCCACCGCCTCCCTCCATTTCAATGGCCGATACCACTCCCTCCTTTCATCACTAAATTCTCCTCCTCTACTCCAAATTAGACCACCACCCTTATATCAAATCGAAGAGATTCTCCTCCCCTTCTTTTTCATACGGTTGGATCACCTTCAAGTAGCTCGAAGGTCGAGTTCTACGCACCCGAACGCTGCGGGTTTCCACCGCCGCCGTGGTCCAGGGGCACCACCGAGTGGGCCCACCTCCCCAGCGCACGTGCGCCTCCTCCAGCCTGTCGACGTCCCATCTCCTGATTGTGGTCCAACTGCCTGAGTTGTTCGATAATTGTAAACCTAGAATTGAACAAAATGGGTTCATATTTACGGAAGTCACGGCCTTGGTTACAGATAGAGGAAGAAGGGTATTTGCTTATTAATTAATTATTTAATTAATATAAAATTGTCTTGTAACTAAATTAAGTCATAACTCTTTCGTTCGGACTCGAAATTCGACGATTTCAGGACCGTCAGGATCGTATTTCAGAGGACTATTTTTCTGTGCTGATTAAGCATAGTTTCGAGTCAGTCGAATTTTTGATCAAATTCAAAGAGGAGCAACGCTTTGGTGAGAATTCTATTTATAAATATAATTATTTATTTATTTGATTCACTGCAAAATTGATTGTATAATTATTTCAGTGTTGACTTGTTCTGTGATGACGATTGCTGAATTATATTGTTGTATGACTGTTGCGACAAATCATTGATTGTTGTGTTTCAGGCTTGTATGGTTGAAAACAAATATCTCAAGTTGTTCTGATGAAAAACCAAATAACCATTCGAGATTAGAATTATTCGTAGGGATTTGTTAATAAATAAAATTCACCTTTTATTAAATCATGAGAGATGAAATGAATTTGGTTACCATATAAAATATCACTTTGTATGTAAATTTGAAGTGGTAAAATTTGGTTAACATATAAAATATCACTTTGTATGTAAATTTGAAATGGTAAAATTGTTAACATATTAAATTCATATTTTATAGGTCATTAGAAATAGAAAGTATATTAATATATATAAGATTTATTTTGTATGACATTAGAAATGGAGATCATGTTAATGTATGAATTCCATTTTGTCAATATAATTGAGTAGCGACAAATTCAATTTTGTCAATATAATTAAGTAGCGATAAAATCATTTTTGTCAATATAATTGAGTAGCGACAAATTCCCTTTTTGTCAATATAATTAAGTAGCGATAAAATCACTTTTGTCAATATAATTGAAGTAGCGACAAAATTCACTTTTGTCAATATAATTAAGTAACGATAAATTCACTTTTGTCAACAAAAATGAAGTAGCGACAAAAATCATATTTTTGTAAATGTAAAAGAAAGATTAAATAACAAAAGATTCATTTTGACAATTGAAGAAGAATGACAATAGAAATTTCATTTTTATTTAATTAAAGAAAATATAGAGGTTACATTTTTATAATGTAATAAAAAGAATGTGAAGGTTACATTTTCATAATGAAATAAAAAGACAAGATTATGGAACATACTTTTATTTGGATTTTATGAGTAAATAAAAGAACTGAAAAGGAATTTAGTATTTTTATTATAATTCCATTACGATAGAAAGAATGGACATTAGGGACTTGGTTTCTTTAAAGCCACTTTTTATTGTCATTTTATATTCAGTAAAAGAGTCGCATATGAAAATATGTTCATTTGTTAATGTCATTTATCGCATATGAAAATATGTTCATTTGTTAATGTCATTTATCGCATATGAAAATATGTTCATTTGTTAATGTCATTTATCGCATATGAAAATATATTCATTTGTTAATATCATTTTATCGCATATGAAAATATATTCATTGGTTAATATCATTTTATTGCATTTGAAATTTTATTCATTTGTTAATGTCATACACTGCATATGAAGTGAAATGCATGGTTAAAGTCATATTTTTGCCAATGAAAAATGGTAGCGATGAAATTTACATTTTTACATGTAAACAAAAGTAGGAATGTGCATTGATAATAAATATTACCTTTTTATTATGTAACTTAGAATGAGGACTTGCATTGCAAATAAAAATTTCATTTTTATTTGAATTAAAGAGATGATATTTTCTTTGCAAAAAAAAATTACTTTTTATTTGAAACTATGATATGAAATTTGGCAAGCGAACAAAATTTACATTTACCAATGTAGCTATGAGATGAAATTTAAAATTTACATTTGCATTGAGAATTAGGATTACATTTTTATGTAAACAAAAGTATTTATTTTGTCAAATATGAAAGAGTGATAAATTACATTTTTATCAAATGTAAAAGAAGGATAAATACAAAGAATGAAATAAAACATTCATTTTATGAAATAAGAATGAAGTAAAATATTACATTTTATGTAATTTAGATTTAAAGAAGGAAAGTCACATTTATGATGTAAGTAGGAAAAAAGAGAATTTACATTTATGATATAATTAGATAAAAAGGAACTTACAATTTTCATGCAAATGGAATTTAAGAAATTTACATTTTTATATGTAACTATGAATGAGGATTTACACTATAAATTAGAAATTACATTTTTATTATGTAATGAGGGTATGATATTACATTGTGAATTAAATTACAATTTTATGATGTAACTTAAGAATAGAATTTACCCTGCCATTCTAAAAAGTCAAGATAATTTTGGTTTTGCATTGAAAGAAATAAGGAAAATTATTTTTGTTTGGCATTTAAAAGAACAGCAAGATTATTATTTTTGTTGCATAGAAATTAAACAAACAAAAATATATTCGTTGGTATAGAAAAGAGGTCAACACCAAAATATGCATGTTGGTTGAAATTGGAATGATATACAAAATATACATTGTGTGTATTGGATGTATGGAAATTGTAGAATAATAATAAAAGAAAACACTTGTTATTTGTGATGATATATATATAAGTATTGGATATAAATAAGAAGAATTGTTGCTAGTAAAATTTAGAAAAAGGAAATGGATGTAGGATTTATATAATCATATATAAAGATTAGAATCAAACGATATGAAATGATTTCTAACTTATATATATATGCGAGAATTGTTTGGGATGTCCGAGTTTATCTCATTCCAAACAATTTAAACGACCTTTAAAACTCAAGATTTAAAGACAACCATAGAAGACCGACGGTCTTCACATCGAATGGACGACAACGGCTGATGCCCGTGATTGGAGTAGCTACCTTGAAGGGGCTACAGTGGTTGCCGTCCGGACGTAGTGTTGATTTGTACGGATTTGACATTCGCTCAGACCCAGAGCATAAGTTTTAAATGGATTGTGTGTTTGACGTTGTACTCCGTTAATATCATGTTATTGATTTTCTGTCTATATATAAATGATTGGTGGTGAAGAATTTATTCTTTACTTAACACCCGTTTATATATTGATGGACGATCAATGGTACGGTATGGATTGACAATGTGGCATGCTAAGATGAAGATGATCAAGACTTTGTTGAAAAGCAGACCTTGTGGTTATGACGTAACTTCGCGAGCCTCACAAACCGGTAGATTCTAAAACGGGCGAAGGGAACGCAGGGAGAGCAGCACGTTTCTTTCTAGCTAGAAGTGGTGTTTGGGTTTTATCACGGCCTGGCATTTTACTTATGTGGATGATGGAATGAGGCGCGCCTCGGATAGGTCCTATAGGACCAGGAAACGTATGCTTAGGAATTGCCAATCCTCTAAGCTGTATTTGAGGACCGCCCCTGCCATTTCCAAGGGTTAACTGCGGGTAATCCTGGGACATTAGCTAGAGTGTCTCGAATCGGTAAGGAGCTCCGCTCTAGCCTTGACTCATGATGGAAATCCAAACTTCCAATACGCCCCATGCGGTTTTGATTGTATTACTAGTACGGAGGCATAATATATGGTACCTATGCTTCCTAGGATTGATATTATGATTGAAATGTTTTAAAACATACACACTAATAATAATATCATTTTTACGTATTTATCATCTTTTAATCACAATAAGGTAAAACTCTATCCTCTGGTGTGCGTTGCATTGTGTGATGGGACCTGAGTCTTATGGTGGTTTCATTTTTCTAAAAATCATTGCGTTATTTGACGATTTACTTTACTGTTATGCACAACAATCCATTGGAGTAAACCCGTTCCGCGTTAGCGGCGTGGTCCTTGGATTTTCCCTATTATTATTAGTTATGTTAGTTAAGAATTCTCACACCAGTCCCACGACTGACCCGTTGTTTGTTTCCACCTTTGCAAACTCGGGTGCCCTCTTTTCCACACGGGCAGTCGAGTAGTTTGTCTACAGGTTTATCTCTTAAGCAGGATACTGGATTGAAGCATAAAGCTGTGTCCAGAATATAGAAAAGACTTCCGCTGTATTAGACTTGTTCAGCTGCAATGTCTTAAAATTATTGTAAAATTTAATTTTCCGCTGTAATATAATTCGATGTACTCTGATATTCTGTAATCTGATGTAAACATTTTGTACTGTTTATAAAAGTCTGCTGTTATTTCTGATGTGTTGTATTCCCAGAGTAAATGCACTCGAGAATTTCTAACTTTTGGGTCAGACCTGTGCGGTTTATGGTCGATTCAGAAGGGCGGGATTTTCGGGCCATTTCAAGAAGTCTAGGTAGGCAAGTGGAATCTGATGAAGTTCAAGTTCAAGACCAGTAGTGTATCTATATTTATGTATCCAGTTTGACATATGTATTATCCTAATCATGATGTATAATTATGTTGTTGTACTATGATATTGTATTAAGATGATGTACTATGATGTATCAGACCCTGTATTGTAATATATTATGTACTTTGTGAAATTCCGCTGTGAGATTATGATGCCCTCTTATTCTTCTATTCTATAAGTTCTATCTTTTCTATCTCATCTTCTAAATTCTTTCAATAATGACACAACTTTCGAGGCATCGAAAATCGCGCCATTACACTTCACCACCCTTCCATCGTGCATCATCCACCTAACTGAACCTATCCCTTTAACATGCAAGTCTCCACCATTAGCAGTTTCCACTTTGCTATTTTGCTTCTTATAATTATTGAATGCACCCTTTTGGCGGCATACGTAGAAACATGCACCCGTATCAAGCACCCATCCATTTTTGTTTCTTTCATCAATATAGAGAACATTGTTACTAATTCCAAAGTTTACATCATCATCATTGCCTTTATCAAGTTTGTCCTTGTCCTCTTCCAATGCTTTCGTTCTTTCTTTGTCCCACTTAAGCTCGTTGCAAAATCTGAGTTGATGGCCACGTTTTTCACAGTCATAGCAGATGAAATGCCTCTTTGTGTTTGGTCTATTTTGTTTCCTTTGTATGTTCGGTCGGTTGCTCCTCCTTGAAAAATGCACCTCTCCAATTGGATTTTTAGTTTCCTCTTTCTCTTGTCTTCCATTTGATTCATCTTCCGCAACTCCTCATTAAGCAGACAACTAATCACCAATACCATTGAAACAACTCCATCTGAATTTGAGTTGTTTAATGCAATAACAAGTGTTTCCCAACTTTTGGGTAAAGAACCCATCAATATCAAAGCTTGTGTCTCATCATCCACACTGTAAATGACAGCCGCCAATTGATTTACAATCGCTTGGAAGTCATTGAGATGCTCTCCAATCGACCCACCTTCTTTTAGATTCAAATTTATCAATCTTCTCATTAGAAGTGCATTTTTTGTTGCAGAGTTTTTCTACGTAGATTCCTTCTAATTTCTTCCAAATTTTAAAAGCAGATGTTTCACTATCAACAATATGAAACACCGTATTCTCCTGAAAACAACGAATAGGAAATGCATTCTTCTTATCTAAAGTTTCCAACTTTTCTTTAGATACATTAGTAGGTTTCTCCCCTTTGTTCTCCAATGGTTGGTGAAGATCATTGAGATATAGAAAATCCTCCATTCTTGTCTCCCATAACCCCCTAATTTCTTCCATTAAATTTTTTACGCTTGTCTTCTCCATAATCAAACTCTCTTCAAAAAATAGTGTATACGACTCGGATACCAATTGTTAGGGATTTTTAGGATCTCTACAAAATTAGATTTTAGAAGAGATAAGAAGTAAAGCAAAAATAATAATGACAAAATAATTCCACTAAAACATTTTTTTATTAAACCACCAAAAGTTTACAAGAAAATCTAAAATTGAGAAGATATCACAAATCCTAATGCCTAAAGAGAATAAACATTTTCTCCCACATACATATAATGAACAATGTAATGCCTATTTATGTTAGAGTTGACAAAATTTCTTCTTCAAGAAGCCATTTAATAATTCCATAAGTCTTCCTATATAGATAATTTGTTGCCTTTTGTAATGAAATAAAAGCGGCAACTATTCACTCCATAAAATCTACAAAATCTTTAAAAGATGCAATTAATCAATCTTCAAAATCTAAAAAACCTATAAAATAGGCAATGATTTTGAGTCATGATTCCATATAGACTCAAATATATCCAAGTACTTCATAAATATATAATGTTGTATCACCGAAAATCCAACATCAAGTGGTGTCCAACTTAATTTTAATAAATTGCTATCCATTTATCTTAAATGTAATGTGTTATGCATATCCAATTTGAAGCATGCATGCAAGAACAAAGATAACAAGTCGCCAAAAATAGGTTAATAATGCTAAATGAACAATAGAGACAATGTGCGACAACATGAAGTTGTCAAGGTATTTCAAGTGAAGCTACTTTTTTAAGTGGCAGTAGTAAATGTTGGGAAAAGATAAAAATAAATATGAAATTTACAAAAAATAGGTAATTTTGGAACAAATGGGTTGACTAAAGAAATCAGTGAGGTGAGAATTCAAATCGACGTGGGATGAAAGTCAAATATAGGGATTTTAATAGACCGACCAAAATTTTGATAGTATTGTTGCATATTTTGTACTCTAATCAATTTAGTTTCTAATATATGAACTAAATTCTACAGAAAAATGTTTTCGAATAAGAAATTTTTTGGTAAAGCTGAACGGTTTTTAAACTGATCCATAACACTTTTTATTATAACAAATAATAAATACAATAATCATAGGAGATAAACTGAAAGCCTAACTACTGCATTCGGTTTTGAGGTGGACCAACCCATTAATTAATCTAGTTTACAACACATGAGCCATACGAATTGTCTAGGCTACTACCATATATAAATTACATACTCCATGCAAGGAGTCAAATTACATTCACAGCCAAAAGCAAGCAAAGTAACATAAAGAAACATTCCCCAAACATTGAGGGTTAGCTAAACAAATATCACATTGTCGCAATATGTGATGGCCCGTACCACACCAGCCGACATTTCCAATGAAAGTGCGTTGTGCCAATGCCCGAATAGCACGGGACAGTCGCCAAGGAAAGGAAAAGAAAGGAATTTGAACTAACAAGGAACCTGTGGAATGTCTCACAGCGCATGAGATAAAATATAATAATATCATAACTTTGACATAAAACAGGCGAGATAGTGCATAAGATGAAAACTAAACAACATAGCAGCAGAAATCCAAAATACAGATTATCATCCAAACCAACATTATTACTGAAGGTAAATTAGGATCGATTCGCAGCGGAAACAACATAATCAAAACCCTAATTTATAAAATTAAGCAGAATTAATTCAAAAGGAAGTACCTTTCTTCGTTGAACAACAAAATTGAACGAAGCCTTAACTTTAGTTCTTTGAATTAAATACCAGATTTGATCGAATCCAGTGCTTGAAATCGAGCACCTCTACAGGAGATCCACCGACGTTGCTTCGAATCAAATCGAGAAGGAAGAGGTAGTACTAGCTAAATTGGGGCTATATCGGGATCTAGGGTTTTGAGGATTTCGGCAGCAATAAATAGAATAAGGTCGGACCCATTCTTTTATAACATTAAAACCGACAAATGCTCTAACCCTATGACCCATTCACCCTTGTCTAAATAATAGAATTAGTCAAAAATTCTTATATTTAAATATCCTCATCCTTTTACAACATATGTAAGTGTGACCCTATAGGTTGTTGTAGCGTTGGCAACAATCTAAACATTTAGACTATAAACAATGAGCGGCGTCTAGTAACACATCACTGTTACCCAAGCTACAACAATATCAATAATTCGATATGACCTTTGTGAATAGTGTATCAATATAATCTAATCCTTTTAACCGTTATATCCAAGATTAAACTGGAGCCATGGATCGTATCATTCTCTTTATAATTTAATCTGTTTTCTTGATCAATGAGTAGACTGTTCAGAACAAATCAATATTTGAGCACGGCCATGCATTTCACAGTCTCACTGTAACACCCCACGCCCGCTAGGGTCACTCATAAAGGGAATGCCATAGCATCGGTGGAGTATTTTAGTGAATATAGAACAGAAAAATTACAACAAGACAGATATAAATAGTACTTGAAATTTTAAAACATCATCTCATAACAGCGGAAATAAACATGTCTGGTTACATCATAAAACCATGATAAAAGTCAAGTACAATATCCATCAAAATAAAGAAGTACATAATCCCACTCTCTCATACAATAGCCATAACAAAAGAAAAGATAACTGGATAACTGGAGCTTTACATCTACCCAAGCTCCTAAAGACTGGAACAGCAATCCGATCAAGCTCTACTACCGCTAGGATCCACCGTAGGACCTGAGGGTTGGGAAAAAGATAAAAACAACGGGGTCAGACATAAGTCTGAGTGAGTCCTATAACTTTAACAATACAATCATTAAAGTAACCAGAGAAGACATAAACTTGACCTACGGTAATATCTGGGGATGAATGGCTACACTAAGCAGCTCGATAGACTTAGGATAAACTAAGATAATCGTCAGGACGCATCTACCCACCCAAGGATAATTACTAACTGCACCACACCAGTCCTTCCTACTTAAAGGTTGATCCCTTCCAAAGACTTAGAAAATTTCCCCAGTAGTTTCATGTACCCCTAGCCCACTACATAGGTGCCGTCTGCCCCTATCTCCACTAGGTGTACCCGGTAATACTTACCCAGTAGTTTCTTGTACCCCTACATAGGTGCCGTCTGCCCCTATCTTCATTAGGTGTACCCACTACTCCCCAAGCGATCGGCTCCCTACCGTAGATACCCGTGCTGGTCCCAAAGTGGGGTGTATCACTCCCCTAAAGTGGCTACCCAATACTAACGGTGCACGGCTTTATATCTACACGATGCAACAACGGCTTATCTACCAGCCCGGGCCCACACACGCATATGAAACCCGTTGGACTTGCGTTGCCACCGCTAACCCGTTTTGGCCTCTTATAATCAAGCCCAATATGCGTGTCCCGTCACTCGACTTGGGTCGAGCCCACAAAGATACGTTTGGGATATTGGTTGAAATGGGCCCCCCACAAGCTACCCACTTAAGCTTGTCAAATATCTAGTGTATCCCACTTAACCCTTTAATCATGTTTAATTACATGTTTCCACTTGGTTAAGTATTCTAATCGTATTTTCTATTGCCACCCAAGGCAACCCACTAGATTCCACATGCCACCCAAGGCAACCACAAAATTTCCTCATGCCACCCAAGGCACCCACTTAACCCCTCATGTCCCACTACATGCTATTATGGTTAAGTGTTTCTTAATTAATTAAGACCGTGATCCCCCGTAAAGACCTCCCACATTAGACTGGCTGTTATGACCGCCTGGTTAAGCCGGTAGAACCCGGGCAGTCTTACGTCATAACAGAGTCTAACCTCGTGTCTTTACCTTAATCACGTATTTAATTTATGGCTAAGACCTCTCACATTGGGCTGACATTTGTAGCAACTGGTTAAGCCGGTCGGGTCCGGGCAGTTTTACACTACAAATGAGTCCAACCTCGTGTCTTAGTCGATTAATTACACCTAATTAATCACCCCCATATTAATTATCCCTAATTAATATCAAGTTTTCCATAACATGGGTAGACCTAACTCAATAGGTAAATTCCCATGGGGTAGACCTAACTCAATAGGTAAATTCCCACTTATGGTAATTTATTTTTATGGCATGCTTAATCATACCCAAACATTCATTTATTTACATATTTACCAACCCCATCGTTCCCCACGTAAATCGTTCTCGTTACATGACATAATAAGGGGAAGATCATCACAAATATCATGGGTTTAGCATACAATTTTGTCATGGGTTAAGAGGATGTCAACTTGCATATATGAGCATATATTAACCCAACTACATACAACCCAAACTTGCATATTATCATACACATGATTTGCATAACATGTTGCATATGAGCTTGCATATTATCATACACATATCTTGCATAACATGTTAAACTTGCATATAGGCATTCTCAATCTTGCATAACATGTTAAACATGCATTTAAGCATACACATAACTTGCATAAGCATTCACATACTTGCATAGGCATTCACATACTTGCATAACTTGCATATCATGTCATTTAAGCATATACCTATCTTGCATAAGTATTCATATACTCACATAAGCATGCATAACTTGCATATCACATAAATCTTGCATTTAAACATATACATGACTTGCATAAGCTTCCATACACTTGCATAAGCATGCATAACTTGCATATCACTTTCAACTTGCATTTAAACATACACTTAACTTGCATATCACTTTCAACTTGCATTTAATCATATACTTAACTTGCATATCTCACTTTGATAAACATGCATAATTCCACTTATTAAATATGCATAAATCCACTTATTAAACATGCATATATCAACTTGTTAAACATGCATAAATCAACTTATTAAGCATGCATAAATCAACTTATCAAATATGCATAAACATAGAACAACATAGAGTAACATATCATTATACATGATTCATACTCACTAATCCGCATTTAAGACCATAAGTCTCATTACACCCAATCTACTTACTTTAACAATTGATGTTAAAGTGATAGAAACTCACCAAACTCAAGATTAACCAACTTGTGAAGAGAGATTAGTTGCTCATTATGATGATAATGATGATTAAGGATTGATTAGAGAGGAATTAGCTTGCAACTTTCTTCTTAGATTAATGGAGACTCCTTTTAGGATTTATTTTGGCGGCATGAAGCCTTCATTTCTATTTTTGGTGAGGATTAAGGTAGGTTTAGGGTGTATTTATAGATTAAGAGAGTGTTTTAGGCCCTTGGATTAACCCTAGATTAATTTAGGTCCATTAGATTTAGGAAACCTCTAGAACCAGACCCAGCCCTAACCAGAAAACCAGATCTGGTGCACCCAAGCACCCTGGCTCGACACACCATGTCGACAGGCAAGTCGACAGGCATGTCGACACCCCTGTCGACAGGCCTGTCGACAGCCCTGTCGACATGCTTAGGCGGGAATCCTCCCGCCTGGCCCCGCTGGTTCTAAATTTAAACTTAAATTTAAACTCCTAATTCTGTTTTAAGCTCTAATTTTTCTGCAAACTTCTTTGGGCCATAACTTGGTCATACGGACTCCGATTTTCGAAAACTCGGACTCTATTTCGCGTATTTTTCCGAGACGAACGCAATGACGCAGCCCGTTACCCCCAATTCCCACGTCTTAGATTATTTATCCGGTAATTAGTGAATTTTAGTATTAACTAAAATTCGGGGTGTTACATTCTCCCCTCCTTAAAGGATTTCGTCCCCGAAATCTCTAGGCTAAGGAGAATGCATATCCTACCATCCAAACAACCATCTACTCAAACCATCAACCACAGGCATCCATTGTCCTTAAACAGTTTCTAATGATGTATGAGCATATGCAAAAAGTGTGTGTATATGTTCCCTATCTAATGTATGAACATATGCAAACCATGATAGTGCCATGCATCCATTATGTATGCGAGAAAACCCTATCGACACATACAATATCTACATGAGTGCACAATCATTCACCAAAATGCATCATCCATGTGATAACACAACCATTATACATCCATAAATATATCTTCCTACACACAATTTTATGCAATATGCAATATGAAGTGACTGAGCCGATCTAGTGCCTAGAGTGTGTGTATATGCATCCACGAGCAACCACTAGCAAACACTTGCATCCACTTGCATCCATCAACCATAACATGTCTCAAACACATGTTTCAACCATAGGTTTACCCTATCTAAAGGTCAAAGGTACTAACGAGAGGACATACTAAAGATAAGATAAGTACTAGACAAGCGATAAAGGAGAAAGTAAGGACATACCCTCAAAAAGAAATGGGTACAATGAACGCATCTTCGCTTCCGTCTCCTAAGTCGCGTTGCTCTCATCTTCTCCCCATTGCACCTTGACTAGTTGAACCTCTCGATTCCTCAATTTCCTAGCCTCTGACCCAAGGATGCGAGTAGGAGCTCGTCGAATCGTCGCATCACGCTCAACCTCTACATCTCTAAGTAAGCTCGGCTCTACCACCTCTGCGGTCTCATGTAAGCACTTCCTCAGATGTGATACATGGAATACATCATGAACACCACTAAGTCTGTCGGGCAACTCCACCCTATATGCCATCCGTCCAATCCTTTCCTTGATAGGAAATGGCCCAACAAACCTTGGTGCTAACTTCCCAACAGATCCGAAGCGAACAACATTCCTCAATGGAGATACCTTAACAAATACCATGTCCCCAACCTCAAACTCAAGATCCGTCCTTCTCTTGTCCGCATAAGATTTTTGCCTATCCTGCGCTGCTTTCATCCTTCTTCGAATCAAGTCAATCTTCTCTGAAGTCTCCCTAACCATATTAGGCCCAAGCAAGATCTTATCCGTAGACTCCCACCAACATGTAGGTGATCGACAAGGCCTTCCATAGAGAGCTTCGAAAGGAGCCATACCAATACTGGACTGAAAGCTGTTATTATATGAGAACTCCACCAATGGAAGATGCTCTTCCCATGTACCTCCAAAATCTAAGATACAAAGCCTCAAAAGGTCTTCTAGAACACGATTCACCCTTTCAGTCTGGCCGTCTGTCTGAGGATGATATGCGGTACTCAGACACAATTGAGTCCCCACTGCTTCTTGCAAACTTCTCCAGAACTCACTAGTGAAGATAGGATCTCGATCACTAACTATGCTAGAGGGTACCCCATGCAATCGAACTATCTCTCGAAGATATACCGAAGCTAGCCATGGAGCGGTCCTCTTGCTCTTCACAGGTATGAAATGGGCGCTCTTAGTAAGTCTATCTACCACCACCCAAATTCCTGTATTACCCTTCCTCGACCTGGGTAACCCGTCAATAAAATCCATCGAGACGCTATCCCACTTCCATTGCGGAACCTCCAATGGTTGAAGCAACCCACCTGGTTTTCTTTGCTCCGCCTTCACTTGCTGGCACACCAAACATCGAGCGACATATTCGGCCACGTCTTTCTTCATACCGGCCCAGAAGAAAACCCTCTTCATGTCTTGGTACATCTTATCCCCACTGGGATGAATGGTCATCCTAGAACGGTGTGCATCATCAAGAATAGCCTTCCTCAACCCTTTGTCTTGCGGTACACAAAGTCTACCGTCTCTACGCAAGCACCCCCTATCATCCAGGGTGTACCTACTCAAATGGCTGGACGACTCCCCCCTTATGAGCTTCCCTATCAACTCAACCAACTGTGGGTCGTCCCTCTGGGCTTCCCCAATCTGCCCCAAAAGAGTAGGTCTAACTTCCAAAGAAGCTAGCAAACCAGGTACATAGTCAACGGAAGGTCTGAAATCAAACATCGAGATAAACTCCAAGTTTCGTCGTTCCACGAACAATGGACTCAAGGACAACCTCTTCCTACTCAAGGCGTCCGCCACCACGTTACCCTTGCCAGGGGTATACGCTATCTCGAAATCATAGGATGCTAAAAACTCCATCCACCTTTGCTGTCTTAAGTTTAGATCTTTCTGAGAGAACAAGTACTTCAAAGATTTATGGTCAGTGAACAACTCGAATCTCTCACCAAGAAGATAATGGCGCCAAATCTTAAGCGCAAAAACAATAGCGGCCAGCTCTAGATCATGGGTAGGGTAATTTTTCTCATGTGCCCTCAACTGCCTTCCACCATAGGCTATTACCCTCCCCTCTTGCATTAAGACTGCGCCAAGTCCTGTCCCACAGGCATCGGTATAGACAACAAATGGCTTGCTCCCATCTGGCAACACTAAAACTGGAGCGGTGGTTAAAGCTCTCTTTAACCGTCGGAACGCATCATCACAATCTACGTCCCATGTGAAAATAAGATTCTTCTTTGTTAAGAGGGTTAATGGGGCTGATATCTTCGCGAAGTCTTTAATAAACTTCCTATAATAACCCGCCAACCCCAAGAAACTTCTTACTTCGGTAGCATTCTTCGGAACCTTCCAATCCTGAATTGATACTACCTTCGCGGGATCCACAGCTATCCCTTCCTTGGAGACCACGTGCCCCAAGAATCGTACTTCCTTCCTCCAGAAGTGACATTTAGAGAATTTAGCCTTAAGGCTATGCGCTCGAAGAGTCTTCAACACTTCCCCAAGATGTAGGGCATGCTCTTCTTCACTCTTAGAAAATACTAAGATATCATCCACAAAGACCACCACGAATTTATTAAGGAACTCCCTGAACACCCTACTCATCAAATCAAAAAAGTATGCAGGGGCGTTCGTCAACCCAAATGGCATCACCAGCCACTCATAGAAACCATCCGGAGTCCTAAAGGCAGTCTTGTCTATGATATCCTCAGCCACCCTTAACTGATGAAACCCCGTGGCCAAGTCCAACTGAGAAAATACTGAAGCGCCAACCAACTGATCGAAAAGATCATCTATCCTCGGAAATGGGTGTCTATTCTTCTTTGTGAGCTTGTTGAGTTCTCTATAGTCTACACAAAGTCTGAGGGACCCATCCGCCTTCGTAGCAAATACTACTGGAGCACCCCACTCCGATATGCTCCGTCTTATGAACCCCTTCTCAAGCAACTCCCCTATTTGCTTATGGAGTTCCCTCCTCTCACGAGGAGCCATGTGGCACACTGGTAAAGATACCGGTTTAGCATTATCCACCAAATATATTCGGAAGTCAATCTCCCGCTTCGGAGGTAAGCCCTTCACCTCCTCAAACACATCCGGATATTCCCGGACCACTCTAATAGATTGCAAACTCTCGACCGAAGCGTCAAGCGATTCAAGATAACTTAGCATAACAGAGTCCATGGGATTACGAGAAATCTCGAGAGTGTTACCCAAGCGGGTCATCAGCCTAACAACTCTCCTTTCGCAATCAAGTACGGCACCATTACTGGATAACCAGTCCATGCCCAAAATCAACCCATAGCCCGTGAAGCCCAATACAAAAGCATCACATCTAAACTCAATGCTAAGTATAGAAATCTTCAAACCCAAACATATCATGGACAAATAAGTGGAGCCCCCAATTGGGTTTGAAACAACCAAGGGATCATCTACCAGACTGGTGTCTAGGTGCAGTAACTCAACTAATGATGATGAAATAAACGAATGTGATGCGCCTGAATCAAACAATGTACGGACAGGATGGTCAAATAGAAAAACCAGACTTTCAACGGAAATAGTTCTACCTCTCTCCTGAATCGGTGGAACCGCGAGAGCCTGTACTTGCCCCCTAGCCTGACTCGGTGCCATAAGAGCTTGCACCTGTCCTCCTGAGGTAGATCCCGTCCTTTGCCCCTTCTTAGGGCAATCCTTCACTAAGTGTCCTGCTTCGCCACAGTGGAAGCAACCGGTCTTCTTCTTCTTGCGACAATCCTTGCTTAGGTGGCCAGGTGTCCCACAATTGAAACACTTCTTCTTCTTGCCCTTGCCACTGTTGCCTTTCCCACCTTTGCTTTGCTGTTGTTGAGGTCTCTTTTGATCTCCCTTCTTCTCGGGTGCCTTACTAGCATTAGGACCCTTCTCTTCCTCATACATGAGTGCCATATCAACTAGCTTCTCAAAGGTGGCCCCCATAGGGATGTGAGTCATAGCCAACCCATGCATAGGCTCATTCAAGCCTTTCACGAACCTCAAAGCCTTCTTCTCCGGTGTATTCACCATGTCTAGGCCAAACCTTGCCAATTGATTAAACTTATTGACATATTCCTTCACCGTAAGATTTCCTTGCTTCAGAGTCAAGAATCTTTCCATATACAAGTTTTCCTCAGCCCTTGAGAGAAACTTTGCCACAAATCTTTGCCTAAAATCCGCCCAAGAGTCAACGGGGCGTTCTCCATTAGTGACCTCCCACCAGAATGAGGCCTCTCCCTTCATTAACCAAGCAGCCAACTTGACTTTCTTCCCTTCTTCCATCTCAAAGATATCTATCAACTCTTCCACCTCTTTAAGCCAATCTCTAGCCTCCACAAAGGTTTCAGATCCTTGAAAAGGTTTCCCTCCCATAGCTTTAAATTCCTTGCAAGTCTTAGCAAAAGTATCCGTGCGAGGAGGAGGGGGAGGAGGAAGATCGGGTGCTATGGTTGGTGGAGGAATATTTGTTGGACCCGCAGTAGTGGCCCTAGCCTCCATCAATCTCCTATACCATACTGGTACCGTCACACCCTCCGGAAGATTAAGATTCTCGGCCATGCTGAAACGAAAAAGGAAAGATTCAAAACGGATAATTCGAAGGATATAGATATGGCTATTGGGGATTATGCTTTTCTTTCAAAAACTTTTCTCTTAAAAGACATGTTTTTGAAAATATCTTTTCCAAAAATGTTTTAGAAAAATAGTTTTCTAAAAATTTTATCTGTTCCGGTAACCTTTGCTCTGATACCACGTGTAACACCCCACGCCCGCTAGGGTCACTCATAAAGGGAATGCCATAGCATCGGTGGAGTATTTTAGTGAATATAGAACAGAAAAATTACAACAAGACAGATATAAATAGTACTTGAAATTTTAAAACATCATCTCATAACAGCGGAAATAAACATGTCTGGTTACATCATAAAACCATGATAAAAGTCAAGTACAATATCCATCAAAATAAAGAAGTACATAATCCCACTCTCTCATACAATAGCCATAACAAAAGAAAAGATAACTGGATAACTGGAGCTTTACATCTACCCAAGCTCCTAAAGACTGGAACAGCAATCCGATCAAGCTCTACTACCGCTAGGATCCACCGTAGGACCTGAGGGTTGGGAAAAAGATAAAAACAACGGGGTCAGACATAAGTCTGAGTGAGTCCTATAACTTTAACAATACAATCATTAAAGTAACCAGAGAAGACATAAACTTGACCTACGGTAATATCTGGGGATGAATGGCTACACTAAGCAGCTCGGTAGACTTAGGATAAACTAAGATAATCGTCAGGACGCATCTACCCACCCAAGGATAATTACTAACGGCACCACACCAGTCCTTCCTACTTAAAGGTTGATCCCTTCCAAAGACTTAGAAAATTTCCCCAGTAGTTTCATGTACCCCTAGCCCACTACATAGGTGCCGTCTGCCCCTATCTCCACTAGGTGTACCCGGTAATACTTACCCAGTAGTTTCTTGTACCCCTACATAGGTGCCGTCTGCCCCTATCTTCATTAGGTGTACCCACTACTCCCCAAGCGATCGGCTCCCTACCGTAGATACCCGTGTTGGTCCCACAGTGGGGTGTATCACTCTCCTAAAGTGGCTACCCAATACTAACGGTGCACGGCTTTATATCTACACGATGCAACAACGGCTTATCTACCAGCCCGGGCCCACACACGCATATGAAACCCGTTGGACTTGCGTTGCCACCGCTAACCCGTTTTGGCCTCTTATAATCAAGCCCAATATGCGTGTCCTGTCACTCGACTTGGGTCGAGCCCACAAAGATACGTTTGGGATATTGGTTGAAATGGGCCCCCCACAAGCTACCCACTTAAGCTTGTCAAATATCTAGTGTATCCCACTTAACCCTTTAATCATGTTTAATTACATGTTTCCACTTGGTTAAGTATTCTAATCGTATTTTCTATTGCCACCCAAGGCAACCCACTAGATTCCACTTGCCACCCAAGGCAACCACAAAATTTCCTCATGCCACCCAAGGCACCCACTTAACCCCTCATGTCCCACTACATGCTATTATGGTTAAGTGTTTCTTAATTAATTAAGACCGTGATCCCCCATAAAGACCTCCCACATTAGACTGGCTGTTATGACCGCCTGGTTAAGCCGGTAGAACCCGGGCAGTCTTACGTCATAACAGAGTCTAACCTCGTGTCTTTACCTTAATCACGTATTTAATTTATGGCTAAGACCTCTCACATTGGGCTGACATTTGTAGCAACTTGTTAAGCCGGTCGGGTCCGGGCAGTTTTACACTACAAATGAGTCCAACCTCGTGTCTTAGTCGATTAATTACACCTAATTAATCACCCCCATATTAATTATCCCTAATTAATATCAAGTTTTCCATAACATGGGTAGACCTAACTCAATAGGTAAATTCCCATGGGGTAGACCTAACTCAATAGGTAAATTCCCACTTATGGTAATTTATTTTTATGGCATGCTTAATCATACCCAAACATTCATTTATTTACATATTTACCAACCCCATCGTTCCCCACGTAAATCGTTCTCGTTACATGACATAATAAGGGGAAGATCATCACAAATATCATGGGTTTAGCATACAATTTTGTCATGGGTTAAGAGGATGTCAACTTGCATATATGAGCATATATTAACCCAACTACATACAACCCAAACTTGCATATTATCATACACATGATTTGCATAACATGTTGCATATGAGCTTGCATATTATCATACACATATCTTGCATAACATGTTAAACTTGCATATAGGCATTCTCAATCTTGCATAACATGTTAAACATGCATTTAAGCATACACATAACTTGCATAAGCATTCACATACTTGCATACGCATTCACATACTTGCATAACTTGCATATCATGTCATTTAAGCATATACCTATCTTGCATAAGTATTCATATACTCACATAAGCATGCATAACTTGCATATCACATAAATCTTGCATTTAAACATATACATGACTTGCATAAGCTTCCATACACTTGCATAAGCATGCATAACTTGCATATCACTTTCAACTTGCATTTAAACATACACTTAACTTGCATATCACTTTCAACTTGCATTTAATCATATACTTAACTTGCATATCTCACTTTGATAAACATGCATAATTCCACTTATTAAATATGCATAAATCCACTTATTAAACATGCATATATCAACTTGTTAAACATGCATAAATCAACTTATTAAGCATGCATAAATCAACTTATCAAATATGCATAAACATAGAACAACATAGAGTAACATATCATTATACATGATTCATACTCACTAATCCGCATTTAAGACCATAAGTCTCATTACACCCAATCTACTTACTTTAACAATTGATGTTAAAGTGATAGAAACTCACCAAACTCAAGATTAACCAACTTGTGAAGAGAGATTAGTTGCTCATTATGATGATAATGATGATTAAGGATTGATTAGAGAGGAATTAGCTTGCAACTTTCTTCTTAGATTAATGGAGACTCCTTTTAGGATTTATTTTGGCGGCATGAAGCCTTCATTTCTATTTTTGGTGAGGATTAAGGTAGGTTTAGGGTGTATTTATAGATTAAGAGAGTGTTTTAGGCCCTTAGATTAACCCTAGATTAATTTAGGTCCATTAGATTTAGGAAACCTCTAGAACTAGACCCAGCCCTAACCAGAAAACCAGATCTGGTGCACCCAAGCACCCTGGCTCGACACACCATGTCGACAGGCAAGTCGACAGGCATGTCGACACCCCTGTCGACAGGCCTGTCGACAGCCCTGTCGACATGCTTAGGCGGGAATCCTCCCGCCTAGCCCCGCTGGTTCTAAATTTAAATTTAAATTTAAACTCCTAATTCTGTTTTAAGCTCTAATTTTTCTGCAAACTTCTTTGGGCCATAACTTGGTCATACGGACTCCGATTTTCGAAAACTCTGACTCTATTTCGCGTATTTTTCCGAGACGAACGCAATGACGCAGCCCGTTACCCCCAATTCCCACGTCTTAGATTATTTATCCGGTAATTAGTGAATTTTAGTATTAACTAAAATTCGGGGTGTTACACTCACTCAATCAAGAGGCCCAAGGATATCACTACGAATATATCGTAGGGTTAAATTCCATCTAGATCATTCATAATTTATATTCGATTCTAGGTATATCCAATAATCACCGTTATCATTACTCTGTTACGAAATAACTTTAGATGATATCAAAACATAAATATCTTCGAATAAAATTATAATGATTTCAGGTCTGAGGACCATTATATCACTATCACTATGAGAACAACTCATGATACTGTTAATTATATTCCATGGAGTTATCTCACGGTGGGTCAGCCCAATACGCTATTCTTCAATATGTATTTATATCTTGACTTTAATATCACATATATTAATGATCAATGAGATGTGATCATCAGTCAATCAATATACTAGTCTCAACGCTTTATTGTTGTCCTATATAAACAATAAAACTCGACTAGGGACAATTAAGAATTATAATACTTATCATATTATATAATCTCAAGTTCAGTCTTACTCGAACTATATAATTCTGTATTATCATTCTATGGACTTCTATTACATTATTATTTATATTACGCAATAAATACAATATAATAGAATAATATTTTATTCTAAATAAAATAATAACATCAACAGTGTTATCAATCTCATCAAATGAATTGCCTCTAGGGCACAAACTCTAACAATCTCCCACTTGCACTAGAATCAATCATTTATGCATCGTATACTTATGAAACTAGTGTGACTATTAAACTTCTGCTGCGACAGAGTTTAATTCTGTAGGTCTGCAATATTACAACTTTTGTAACTTTGCAGATATGTTTATTTCTTCTGTGAACAACTTCACATAAGAATTATATTTCTTAAAATATATGTTTGGATTAACGACGAGTTTAATATTTTAGCCCTGAGCAACAGCCATATTGTTATCGCAATGTATATCATTCGATCAACAATGAATTACGTTCAATCATGAACTTCTTAATCCAAACATTTTATTTCTTAGAATCAGTATATATATTTCTTGTTTTAAAACTAACATTATTTACAATAATCAATGTGTTATCAAATGACATTAGAATTATTGTCTCACTCCCACTGAATTTCTTGTTTATACAAGATTTAATGGCATTTTGTGGTTTCCGAGACATTTCGAAATTTATTTCATTCCCATCGGTATCTTAGAGACTGACTCTCCTTTAAATGAGTACCAATTCGAGCAATAAACATTTTATTCTCAGAGGATTTATAAAATTAATATTCATTTGTTTCTTGTGTATATTACACAAAATAGTTATATGATTTATGTCTGATCTTATCAGAGGAAGAACGTTTAACAAATGCCTTACATCCCAAATCATCGTATTAGACACACTGGGATATTTCCTAGTCCATATCTTATATGATGTCTTTAAATCGTTCTAGTGGGATTTTAATATAATTGTTTTAATTTTAATTTATTGGAAGATCTATATGACTTATCATTAATCGTACTATATCTTATAAGGTGCGATTTCTCCGTTAAGACACACCATTCTAATATGATGTTCTAGGTGGAGTGAGTTGTGAAACAAAGTTGTGAAACAATTTCAAACTCATTTTGATAGTCATTGTATAGTTGGCTTAAATATTCTCTTTCGATCTGTTCGAAAAGTTTTATTTTCTATTTTAAAATTGGTTTCTAACTTCACTTTCAATTCTTTGAACTTTTCAAAGGATTCTCATATGTGTTTCATAAGATACACATATCTGTATCTACTGACATCATCAATGAATATAATGAAGTAATAAACCTGCCTTTAGAGTTTGTATTCATTGCTCCATGTACATCATTATGTATGAGACCCAATACTTATCGCTCATTCACTATGTCAAGTGAAAGGTGATTCAGTTATTTGCCTAATAAACAAGATCAGTATTTTCATATGATTCAAAATCAAATGATTTCAAAATTCCATCATTATGGAGTTTTGATATACTTTCTTGTTTACTGGGCTAATCGGCAATACTAAAGGTATATGGATTTAAATCACTAAATTTAATCCAATCATTATTAATGTCAAGTACATTATAGTTAAGGATTTACAAAGATCATTAACTATTTGTGAAATTCCACACTATATTTCATTTAAATAAAATGAATAACATTTATTCTTTTATTACAAATGAAATTCAATCTCGTCTAAACAAGATATTTTATAACATTTATTTTATTTATTTAATTAAGCCAGTATACTCAACAAGAATCAACTTACTATGGATAATCTATCAACATTTGCTTCATTTTCAATTGTAAGTCCACTTGTTCTTATATCAAATTTCTACTTATTCTGCAATTTCTGTAAATCAACATACATTTATGTGATTTATATCTATTATCTAATACTAGAAATATATAAGTAGATTATTATAACATTTATATTTTATTCAGTTGAAGTCATACTTTAACTTATTTTAGATCTTCTATATTTGTTAGAACAATTATGTTTTAATTTGTTTGAGGACAATCCCCAAATTTCAATGTTAGTCAAGAAATTTGATTTAATTCAATTTATCCTTTTAAAGGATTAATTTAAATTATCAGAGTTATTTGTTATTTAATGTCTACAATAGATAATAAATAATAACTGATTCTTTAATATTTATTTAATATAAAATTTTGACAATCAAAATTTATATTAACATAAATGTATATATTTTAAACTAAGATACACTCCCACTCAAATTAACATCCCTCTGTTTATATGTACATATCGGTATATATATAACGATGTTCCAAGATCCATATCTAGTCATGTCTTGACTCTGCTTTGGCAAATCCCCAAAACACAACCTTTTAGGTAGACATCTTATGTCAATTATATCGTCCATATAATTCTTGGATCGCATGTTGAACATTTTGTTCAGTATTATTCATTTGCTCAAAATATATAGAATAATTCATGCTTTTGTCTCTAAGGCCATAATCGTATTATGCAGCCTAGTTAAGTCAGACCCAATAATAGGTTAGAGCACCACATTTTACTCCATCGCATATAACCAAAATAAAAGGTGCACAACGCTTTGGCGTTAGTTACAACCAGTGATTTTTGACAGTGATGAGTATATTATTGGAAGACGTCACCATGACTTAATATAACATAATTTGCTTTTAGAGGGAATTTATAATTCGTAGTGGTAAACAATATTAGAGTTATTTACATATATCAAAATATATGTATCTTATATTCGTAATATCAATTGAATTTAAATAATATATATTTAGCAAATATGTATAAAGTAATATAGGAATGAAGCCTATATTCCTAATTGATCATTTCAAAATTTGGTGATTTAAAATTACAACATATCTTATACACTGTAATCTAAACTTGACTTTATTTATCATATAAACATAAGTCTATCATATCCGGATTTTATTTGAGTTCAGGCTCATATCAATTTAAGGTTCAAATACAAACATTGAGCCCTTATCATTATGTTATAATTCAAACAATTATATCACAACATATAGCACAACAAGATCATGTTTGTAAAATTATTAGACTATGGCCCAAATCTTATAACATTATAAGATTCAATCATCAATATATATGTCAGCCTAATCAATGTCGCAGTTTCATACCATCAGATAATCGGATTTAATATTTTATAAATATGCAATCCCTATTACAGATATACATATGACTGAGTCCATAAATCACACATTTCATAAGCTTATACAGTTATTGCTACAATATAATATGTATTTATCACGATCAGACCTATCTTTAGTAATTAAAATGAGACTTGCTTCATAAGATTTTGCTTGACCCTGCATTATTCTGAGTTGATCTTCTTGTTGGAACAGTTTTCAACAATTACATCAACTCCTGCAGAAAAGGAGTTATAACCAACATGATCAGTCTAGCTAAGAATACATCAATATGTATATAATCATGTTAAATCAAATATTCAGTATAGAACTCATGTATATCATTATTGAAATAGCTTTTCAATGTGATACGGTGAAATGAGAATCTATTATCTTATATGATGTATCACATACATCAATTGAGATTTTTTTTTCATTTTGAAACAAGGTATTTGTGTGCAAATCAAATTTGCATAATACATATCTTTAATATGATGATACAGACATTAAAGTACAATTAGTTAAAATATGCATCAAGACTGAAATTATATCCAGATTTGATTACATAAACACTAATAGGTTAAAACCAAACTAATTGGCATAAATAATTCTGGCAGGCCTACAATATTGAAAGAAAATCTGTACCTGATCATATAATACACATCTACATATATGTACATCCTATATGTTCATATAACATAATAAACTAGTTTAAAAGTATACGGGACTGTATAGATGCCATTTATTACATATCAAAATATGCTTATTATCCAGATGCCAATATTAAACAGCATAATATAATAATCCATTTAAACTACAATTTCATTGCCCAGATATATACTTGTATATCAATGTGCCGTGATATCAATATATCGTGTATGCTCAGTATTAAACTATTAAATAACTCAATATCAACATATAATAAATAGCATGAAACTTAGATCAGGAAATCAAATTTCTATTATTATGAAATCACTTGTACATATTACATATACTTATCACCATAAGTATGCATTTAGTTTTATACAAGTCCTTTATGAGTTTTACACCACAGGTTTATATCATATATGTCAATGCATATATGTTAATATTGCTGATTTGCTTGATCAAATTAAATGTAATACAAACCAAACGACTGAAAGGTCAAACCATAAAACAGGATTTTACTCAAAGTGAAATACATGTTTAACTGATCCCATAAATTGCAGTCAGATTAATCAAACATTTTGATTATAGAATAAATGGTATTCATAAACCAATATCTTAAACATTTTTCATACAGATTATAAACAATGTTCTAGACTTCAAACCTGTTATCACGTGTACTTTGATGATTAATCATCTAATGACTATTCATCAAATATTTAACTTAACAGTTAAGAATGAATTTATATATAAAATTATATATATACATAAATATGTATACTCTATACAAATATAAAATAGTTGGAAGCATCAATTAATCAACATATACAGATTCGCCAGGCAATAAAATACTTTTGAAATCAGCATCTCAAAATTAAAACAATATTGCCTTGCCTGCTTTGATTAATCATAACAAGGTTTTTGATTTATCACCAAGATTCAATGATAAACAGACATAATAAAAGCTATATTAGATTTTGGTTAAAATTATATTTTAACTTGTCATTGAATCTAGTTTATAACGGTTTTAAATACTAGACTCATATACTATTTACATATAAATAGTATGAAAGCCAAGTCAGCTTAATAGGTCTGTTAATTAGGTTTCATAACATGTACAGATTATAAAGCCAAAATTAAATAGTTCGAATACATTTGTGGTAAATAGAACTCATTCTATACACTGTAATGTAAATACATGATTATGTACAGTTTATACTGATTTCTAATGCCTTTTATATCTCAAAACAAACTATTCTGCATATATCGATATACATATGAACAGTTGAACAGGTATATGCATTTTCTTCACAACAGTTTCAATTATACTGTGTTTTAATTGGAATCAAGAATCAGGAGAATCAGATCAGCATCTGATAATGCTCACTGTTTTTCATCACATATCCACACAGATTTGGATGAAGCAAAGTTAATCAGATCATATATGATATACTAACACGAGTTTCAATGATATACTTATGGCTATAACATAGAAACAATGTTATTTCAGATTAGATCTGATATAAGTATTTACACACACACACCACAGTGTTACCTATTTACATGTACTATAACTTAAAACAAGATAAGATCATATCAAATCTGTTGTGTTTATATCAATTACATTTATGTATCTTTTACTGTGGTATCTAAACAGTATAAAACATATCACATATAATGTACTTATAACTGTTTTACTTTGACATGGACAATCAGATCAAATCTAATTTAACTATGGCATGATTTTCTATGTTTGACCATCACAGTTTTACATATATGTCAAACATATAGTAGTTTTTTCTTTTCTTTTCATGGCAGTCAAGAAGTATTTATATTTATGTATGTGTGTACATATACATTCCAGATATTAATGCTTATGGCATTTCTCTAATTGTCATTAAACACTATCTGAATAAATATCAAGCTTTATTACAGACATGAGTATATTTAATGGTCTTGTTCATAGTGAACTAAGGCTATAGAAACTATTTTTCTATCAATAATCTAAAGGTAATGTACATATACACTTAAGTCTGAACTTAAAAGAATATGAACCATGGTAAGGTTGAAGTTCTGTTTTAGATTATAATAGATTGTTCTATATATAAAATGTATGATTTATCATATCATGTATACAGGGATACAGACTATCTACTATTCAGATCTGTAAAACAGTATCTGGTATTGATCTAGAATGAGAACATGACATAATTATCTGTTACACATACTAAGGTCATATAGGCCCAAACACATAAATACTTGAAACATACGTATCATTATTTTATTTAAGGAATCATAATAGAGCTTAAGTTTAAAATATATATAATAGATATGATTCAAAACCATCTATGATACATACTAAATTTTCTGTAACAATTACAGAAACCGATTCAAAATATAGATTAAACCCAGTTTTACTAACATAAAAATTGGATTTTCAGAATTGAATTAAAATCAAATACTAATTTCAGATTCATTCAGATGAGAAAGACTGAATTTTGTTTCTCACAAAACAATTTGAATTCTCAATTGAATGTTTATCAAATTCCAAATTTCATATTTTGATGTTCATAACATCGATTAGCATGTTACGGTAACAATTTCAAGGCCTAATCCATATTCAAATATATACAAACCTGGCTCTGATACAATTGAAGGTAAATTAGGATCGATTCGCAGCGGAAACAACATAATCAAAACCCTAATTTATAAAATTAAGCAGAATTAATTCAAAAGGAAGTACCTTTCTTTGTTGAACAACAAAATTGAACGAAGCCTTAACTTTAGTTCTTTGAATTAAATACCAGATCTGATCGAATCCAGTGCTTGAAATCGAGCACCTCTACAGGAGATCCACCGACGTTGCTTCGAATCAAATCGAGAAGGAAGAGGTAGTACTAGCTAAATTGGGGCTATATCGGGATCTACGGTTTTGAGGATTTCGGCAGCAATAAATAGAATAAGGTCGGACCCATTCTTTTATAACATTAAAACCGACAAATGCTCTAACCCTATGACCCATTCACCCTTGTCTAAAAAATAGAATTAGTCAAAAATTCTTATATTTAAATATCCTCATCCTTTTACAACATATGTAAGTGTGACCCTATAGGTTGTTGTAGCGTTGGCAGCAATCTAAACATTTAGACTATAAACAATGAGCGGCGTCTAGTAACACATCACTGCTACCTAAGCTACAACAATATCAGTAATTCGATATGACCTTTGTGAATAGTGTATCAATATAATCTAATCCTTTTAACCGTTATATCCAAGATTAAACTGGAGCCATGGATCGTATCATTCTCTTTATAATTTAATCTGTTTTCTTGATCAATGAGTAGACTGTTCAGAACAAATCAATATTTGAGCACGGCCATGCATTTCACAGTCTCACTCAATCAAGAGGCCCAAGGATATCACTACGAATATATCGTAGGGTTAAATTCCATCCAGATCATTCATAATTTATATTCGATTCTAGGTATATCCAATAATCACCGTTATCATTACTCTGTTACGAAATAACTTTAGATGATATCAAAACATAAATATCTTCGAATAAAATTATAATGATTTCAGGTCTGAGGACCATTATATCACTATCACTATGAGAACAACTCATGATGCTGTTAATTATATTCCATGGAGTTATCTCACGGTGCGTCAGCCCAATACGCTATTCTTCAATATGTATTTATATCTTGACTTTAATATCACATATATTAATGATCAATGAGATGTGATCATCAGTCAATCAATATACTAGTCTCAACGCTTTATTGTTGTCCTATATAAACAATAAAACTCGACTAGGGACAATTAAGAATTATAATACTTATCATATTATATAATCTCAAGTTCAGTCTTACTCGAACTATATAATTCTGTATTATCATTCTATGGACTTCTATTACATTATTATTTATATTACGCAATAAATACAATATAATAGAATAATATTTTATTCTAAATAAAATAATAACATCAACAGTGTTATCAGTCTCATCAAATGAATTGCCTCTCTATCAATTACAACTTTGAAATATTGTCTCTAAAGCAAAAGAAAGAGGTACACTACTAATGCCCAAAGTAGTGACCAACAACAACACAGGGAGAATATATATATATATATCATACGTGGAAGCCTCCTGCTCGTCGTCGGTACAACTACTCATCCATAATCACCTGAACTGTCTCTAGTCTGCCCGTTTAAGAGCACCCAGAGTAATAAGAAGAGACATAAAACTTTGGGTTAGACATAAGTCTAGTATGAGTGATAAGCAGCAAAACAGAACAATAACAGGTATATATAACCATACATGAACTTGGACCTGCAACCAAAGAGTAAGCACAATAGGAAGTATGATACTCTAAGGTGACACTAACACATGGTGTAAAAATAATGGGGAGGGGGTGTGCATGTCATGGTGATAGCAAACATCAAACATAGCAATCATCCGCACATCTCTCACTCAGTGCATAAAGTATACGATATCCACCACTTTGATCATCCAATCTTTTATTACGATCACTCTGCCCCATGGAGCCAGGATGACTCCACTGTACTGATCCGTAACCACTAATACTTTGTTATGTCCACTCTGCCCCATGGAGTCATGACAACTCCACTGCACTAGCTCATAGCCTTGCTATGATCACTTTGCCACATGGAGTCATAACAACCCCACTGCACTGATCCATAGCCAATACCCATCTCTCAGTGGTAAATCAAAGCTATAGACATCGATAACCCCTTTGCACACATTCCGTAGAAAAGCCTAACTTATGAAGTTAACTCGTTGGTTCCCATCTGGATCTTGAGTAACGACTTCCCATTTGGACTACCTTTGCATCCCGGGTTTTGGTCATTATCCCAGCTCGTGACTCTTCAGTTCGATTCGTAGATCCAAGCTTCCGTCCAAACCGTTTGATGTCTGCTCGAAGACGGGTTCGTGGCCTCCTCCTTGCATCGACTCGTGACTCCTGGTCGTGGTCCTCACCTTGTGGCTCGTGATGATGCTCCGGTCGTGGTCCCCTATGAGTTCGGGTCGTGGTCCTTCCTCCATGCCGGCTCGTGACGGTCACGCTCGGGCTCACGGGGGACATCCAGACTCTGGTTCATGGCACTCATATCGGGTCGTGATAAAGCTTCTGGTCATGGTGCATCATGGCGTTCAACTCATGGGGGTGGCTCGTGAAGGGGGTCTCATGAACGGGGTCGAGTCGTGATGTGCTAATCACGAACGGGTCTGACCAATTTCCTATAACTCTTTCGAGCAAGCAATTTACACCATATGACATAGTTTTCGACTAACCTAACTTGACTACACAATCACGAAGCATTCCAAACAGTAATAGCAGCATGGACAATCAACCATAAACACCCAAACAACAATCTAATACGTTAAAATGGATCAAACATACCCAAAACTCATGTTTTCCCCTTAATCCCCTTAATCATGATTTAACCATACAATTAACAAAACATATCCAAATTATCCCAAATTTTTATTAGAGCCCTAAAATAATATTTTAGAATTTTACAAAATTTTCCGGATTTTTATGAGCCAAAATTTCGCTAATTATCACTAATTACCCCTAATTAGTCGTAATTAGTGAAAAACAATGCAAATCACTCACCTTAGCCACAAATAAAACTTTAGGTCTGAAACTCTACTGTTTTGGGGCACTTTCCAATGCAACACAGCAAATCCAACTCTGATTTGACACTAATCTTCCTTGATTTGGTGTAGATTAAGCTAATAAGTGATTAGAAAGCGATTTGGGATGATTTTAGAAGGTGGAGGCCATTGTTAGGGTTGAAGAGAGGTAAGTGGCGGCTGAGAAAATGAAAAATAAACCGTTCCCTAACTGATTTCAGCCTCATCATAACCCTAATCTTGAAATCCCGCAATGGGCCTAGCTGCTATTCACCTTATTTGGCCCGGTTAAGCTGTTTTTCACCTTCCAAATCTTATTCCAGCCATATCTCCCAAACGGTAAGTCCGTTTGGATATTGTGACCACTCTACAGAAAGGTAAACCATCATCCAAATCCAATGGAAGTGGTTTCAATCAAAACTCCTTACCAATCAAAAGTTATGGGCAAAACAACATTCGCTAGGGGCAAAATGGTCATTTAAAAATCGGCAAAAATCGTGAACATGGGAAATGACCCCTATAGTCGCTCCCCAAAGTTACACGACCATACGATTTCGTATGAAAATGAAATAAATATTCTACAACCCTTCGATACGTAGAATGTGGGTCGTTACATTCTCCCCCCTTAAGTAATTTTGCCCCAGTAATTCCTTAATCAAAACATACAAAGGTGTTCTGCATGCCTATCAGTCATCCACAAACAATCAAACCTACACAACAAGCAAAAAAATCCTACCGTAGCATGCAGTTTACTAACAAGGGAAGAAACTATCACTATTAAAATCTTACTAGGCAAAGAGTTCTGGATGCGATTCCCTTATGGTCTCCTCTATTTCCCAAGTACAGTCATTTCCATTCTCGCCCCTACTGAACCTTGACCAGTTTCACCGCCTTCCTTCGAAATTGCTTCATGTCGTACTCGGCAATATGGATCGGCCTACAGTTCCTAACCGCCTCGGGTTCTACTTAGATGTCATCCAACTGATCTGGTGAAATGGTCATATCCGGGTCATGCACGAACTTCCTTTACTGAGAAACATGAAATACGTTGTGAACTCCTGCCATCTTGTTTGGCAACTCAATTTTATATGCCAAATTCCCAACTTCTCGAGAACTGGGAATGGACCAACAAATCTTGGTGCTAACCTACCTCTCCTACCAATCCGAATCACATTCTTCACGGAGAGATCTTGACGAATACCAAGTCGTTAACGAAGAATTCCAAATCTCTTCGTCTTTTATCGGCATAACGCTCCTGCCTATCTTGGGCAGTCTTCATTCTCTGTTGGATTACCTTGATCTTGTCTGAAGTTTCTCTTATTACATCTGGCCCAAGCACGAATTTCAAACCGGTTTCCAACCTACATGACGGTGAGTTGCACGGTCTTCCATACAAAGCTTCAAATGGAGCCATACCAATACTGGACTGATAACTATTATTATATCCGAACTCCACTAGATGCAAATGGTCATCCCACGACCCTCCAAAATCTAATATGCAAGCTCTCAAGAGATCTTCTAATACTCGATTCACCCTCTCTGTTTGACCGTCGGTTTGAGGATGGTACGCGGTACTGAGATGTAATTCTTATCCTAAAGCCTCTTGTAAGCTCTTCCAAAATCCACTAGTAAACAACGGATCTCCGTCGCTCACAATGCCTTTGGGTATTCCATGAAATCTCACAACCCACTTTATATACAGTTCTGCTAATTTAGCTGCTGTCCTATTCGACTTGACAGGTATAGACCTTGCACCCTTGGGTCAATTGGTCCATAATCACCTAAATGTTATCATGGCCCGATCTAGTCCTTGGTAACCCATCAATGAAATCCATTGAGACTTGTTCCCATTTCCATTCGGGAATTTCCAATGGTTGTAACAAACCACTAGGCCTCTTTTGCTCGGCTTTAACTAGCTGCAATTCATGCATTTAGATATAAACTTCACAACGTCTCTCTTCATTCCTTCCCAGTAGCAGGTCTGCTTCATGTCTCGATACATTTTGTTACCACCGGGATGTATAGTTAGTTTTGAGTGATGACATTCTCCAAGCACTTCATCTCTCAATCTATTGACATTGGGTACAACTAGTCTCCCATTCTTTCTAATCCATCCTTCTTGATCAAGCCCATACTTGTTCATCTCCTTACTGTCGATTCCCATCTCTAACTTGGAGATGATTTCCATTAGGTTAGGATCATCCATCTGACTGGGACCAATCCGCTCAATCAAAGTGGTTCTGATCGTCAAACTTGCTAACATTTCTAGATCCAATTCGCACTTTGGTCTGAAATCATACCCAGCGATGTACTCGAGTTGCTTCCATTCCAGAAACATAGTGCCTAAACAGGCATGTCTCCTACTCAATGCATCAGTACAGCACCTAGTCTGGTACCACATGCATCCATGTATACCGTCATCTCTTCATTCTCTATTACCAGAATCCTACAGGTGATAGTCTACTCAAGGGAATAAAAATAGAAACAAACATAGCAACCATAGCATCCATCAAACATGTCATATCTATCACCTGCTATAGCCACAAATACGTCGATGCCTACCTGACTGGTCCAAACCAATCCCAAGGGCTAATGGAAGGCCCGGCTCCAAACAGACTACCGTACGTCCGATGCACGTTTATCCTCCAAGGATAACTAGATCATGTCCAACAGATCCAAGGTAACGGGCCTCCCTAGATACCCCTGCTTCGAATCTGCCTAGAACACTCCAACTATCGACGATTTCTTGGTACTCTCATCAGAAGAGCTACCCACATACTCAGACCCAGTCTAGAGTATCCATTACCGAGAAACTCAAGTCCAACATGAGTCGTCTCCCTATTCGTTGCATCTCCAAGATCAACGAACAACCATTTTTATTTTACAAGTTCAAGTCCAACTTGAATCGTCTTCCTACTATCTCCAAGATCAACGAACAACCATTTTTCTTTTACGAGCTCAAGTCCAACTTGAATCGTCCTAATCTTCGTTGCATCTCCACGATTAACGAACACGCCTTATCCCTTCGAAGTTCTTCCATTCTTGAACCAAAGAGAACATTAACATAGGTCCTTGTTAGATCGAAATTTGGACCTAACACCCAAATTGTTATGAACAGTAGAGAATTTCAAATGAAGAACAAGGAAAAAGAAAATAACACTCATAATTTATAGTGGTTCGGCGTTAACGAGCCTACGTCCACTTTATATGTTATTGATTATGCTTTTAAAGCTAATACAACAATGACTTCTCTCAATATTTTAGTAGTTTGACAACAATGGCGGATTCAGTACTCAATATTGCCAAAAGGATCCCGAAAAATGCCAAGCTCTGGGCTATTTATAGCTGATTTTGTCAGGCGGATCGTGGACACGTGGCACGAATCCCGAGAGCACCGGATCGGATCGCCGCCGTTGAAGAAATGGTCAAATTAGCCGTTGTGGACAGGTGTCGCGATCTGCTTGAAAATCGGATCGTGCAGATGGGGAGAATCGGTCCAAGTGACGGTTAGAGACACGCGTCGCCAGATCCGTGCGATTCGGATCGCTGAAGACTAGCTCGTGCTTGAACAGGTCAGAGGGTTCGCCATACACCAGGGGATCGGATCGGTTCGCTCGGGGTAACAATGTAAGTTTGGATTGGATCGCCCGGCTGCCTCGTTCGCTGATGAGATGGGGCGATCCGATATTGGGCGAGACGATGGCGCGCGATCCGACGGTGGTCGAGACGATGGTACGCGAATCGACATTGGGCGAGACGATGGAGTGCGATCCGATATTTCATATTCTTGGGGAACGTGATTTCTCGCTTTCCTCTTACGAATGATCCTGGGTGGCTTGGTCAAAAAGCGAGCCAACATTTTGCCCCCTCGAAGTATGTTTTATCGATGATGGAATATGCTTCGCAAATTCTAATCTACCTTTTCTTGAAGGGACGTAAATCAACAGTCGCATTGGTTCAAATCAACGCATGCATGAATCGGATCGCCATAGAGCGCCACGGTCCGAGTGGTCACGTGCTCGTCTCGAGTTGAGTATCTAGGCCTTTGTGCGAAACGAGGCGGACTTTCCTTCGAGTCGTGTCGGGCTTTGAGTTTGGTGGGCCATCGTTTGAGACGGTCTGTGGGCTTCTATGCGATACAAGCTTTGGATCGTGGCCTGCATGATGTTTTGTGGACCGAATAGGACAAAGAAAGGGAGACAAACGGTCGCCCTCTTTGCCTATATAAGCCGACCCCCTCCTCTTCATTCCCCTTCTTCTTTCTCTCTGCCGAATCGTCTCGCGTTATCGAAGAACGAACCCAAATTTTCCAAACCTTCAAAAATCCGAGCATTCTCTCAATCTTTAGAAAGGTAACTCCACGGAAGACATCCTTACTTGTTAACGCTACTGTTTCACGAAATTTTTCGAAGAATTTGCGGAAAAAAATGATGGAAATTTGCGATCCTTGGAGAATCCACCAAGACACCATGGCTGATGGGCGTGGAGCTTGGAGTTTGAGGGTGAGAAGAAGAGACGGAAAACAAAAGACGAAGAAGAAGAGAGGAGGCCGGTTCGGATCGTGGGCAAGGAGAGAAGACGAAAGCGAGTGGCGAGACGAAATATCGTGGTGGCAGCAAGGGACGTATCGTGGGGGTCGCAACGGTTCGTGAAGGAGCAATCCCTTCGCCCGGCGACTCGATGGGGGGCGATTCCTGTATCCTGCGATCCGAAAGGGGCGATCCCTCTGCTATGCGATCCGAAAGGGGCGATCCCTCTGCTTTGCGATCCGACTCATAGCTGACAATACGAAGAAATTTCAGACTTTAATCAACGCCTTGTCACCATAAAACTCTGAACAGTTAGGCTAGAGCCGTGACGTTGAACTCTTTGGACTAAATGACCTCATAATTTGACTGCATATGACGACTAATGCTCCTGATAACCTTGATTTCTCTCATGCTTTATTTTTTGTTAATACGCACACACAAGTACACACACCGGCACTTGCACACACGGAGGACGGGTAGTGTTAATCTTATTGTTCATATTTTCTCGTCCTAGCAGCAATGTCGAATGATCATTCTTCTTCAAGATCCGTGACAGAAGCGGAATCCGAGATTCCCGAACAGTACAACCCTGAAATTCCTCCAGTCAATCCGGGAGGTGAAGATTCTGGATCTGAGTACGAAGCCACAGAATCAGATCAGACAGAAAGTACTTCATCCAACAACGATTCTGAGACTGATGAGCGAGCTCCTGACGAGATCCCAGGCGCACTTGAGATAGATAAATTTTCTGATTCTTTAGCATCCAAGCTTGACGAGATAAAACTTAAAAGAATCTGCTTAAGACACGGCATTCCTTGGGATGATGTCTTGACGCCTGGAAGCGAAGATAGACCCCACCTAGCACCAGAAGGGTATATGGCGATTAGTCGAACAATGTGTCTAGTAGGAGCTATCCCTCCGTTTCCCCCGATTGCCATTGAAACTTTAAGACGACTAGGCATTGCTCCGATGCAGCTTCATCCAAACGCCTACGCATCTCTATACTCATTATATGTTGCATATGCGGAGATCCTGCATGCCGAACTTAAATTCAGAGATCTGGTGTTCTTCTTTCTTTTCAAGCACCGTTCTTCGGCAACTCCAAACTTTTCTTTCTTCGAATTAGTGGCGAACAGAAAGATTATGTACGATGGGTATAGCAATATAGGGGATCCTAAATCTGATTGGTTTTATATAAGGAAACAGGCCGGATGCTCGCGAAGATGGCTCAAATCAAGTAAACTTCGATTTCCTAATCGAACATCTTGCTCAAGGAGTCTAAGTATTAACATTTTTTCGCCTTTTTCTTTGTTTTAAACAGATCATATCTTCCCGAAAACGGAGGGTCCATTATATAACCATCGATTATCCATTCTTTCACAGAGCAGATCCGACTTTCTAAGGATCAAAAAATGTATTACTGATGACAATCTTCACAAGCATCGTCTTCTAGACAGAAGATTTGGACTTGGCACTGGCGGCAAACCTTATAAGTATGTGCCCCCAACGGAAGGAGAGGGAACTTCGCAAGCGGCAGAGACAACTAAGTTTCGCAAGAGCCCTTCTCCGATAGTCATCCAAGACGATGAGGACTTGAACATATACAGAGGGGATGAGGTCCGCGATGACGCGTCCAAGGAAATTCCTATTTCTGCTCCAGTTGAAACCGTTGCTCCCGATGACTTGACAGAAGAGCAGTTATTTGATGAGCTGAATAAAATCCCTCTACCCGATATTGTATATACAGAAAAAGACTTCGGAGAGGAGCCTTTCTTCTCTGCTTCCGAAGAGGCGATTGCTTCAACTAGGGGACGAGAAACTGGTCAGATGAGCCTGTCTCCAGGCCCGGGTCTGTTAGGGGGAATTATATGGGATGCACACTTCACACACGCTGCCTGACCTTGCACTATTATATCGTGGGTATTCAAAGTTTTAATATGCTCTTCTTTCTTTTTCTTTGCAGGAACGATGTCCCGCAGGAAATCTTATTCATATCGTTCTCTCCGCGAGGGCACACCCAGCCTTCGCCCGGATACTGAGCGCCCTCGCGGTCCTCCTCATAGGCCGAGTTCCTCGTAACCTCGATCTCCACCCAAATCAACTTCTACCAGGCCTTCGAGCCATCCGACAATTCCGACCGGGGGAAAGAAACTTCCAAAAGAGTTGACTCCTCCAAAGAGTGCACCTTCCCACAGTCGGTCGTCCAAAAAGCGTCACGAATCCAAAGATAGGGACAAAGATTCATCCAAAGAAACTGAGCAGGAGAGAAGTGACATTGTCCCTACCAGCCAACCAGAGTTAGCTGCCCTCAGATCACGGGATTACGTCCATGGTCCCGATATCCAAGGTAGGCTGGAAAAGCTGCGGGAACAATTTCCAGGCATGTTCTTCGACAGGATGGTCTTTGTTCCTGCCTTGGAGCCGGTCCCTAAAAATTGGGATGATGAAGTTAACGGGCACATCCAGCACGCAGCCAGGCAATATGAGATGATGAAAAAGCACGCAGTTAACCTTTCGGAAGTCATCCGAAAACTCGAAGTAGAAGCACACAGGTCTAAAGCAAAACTTGAAAATAACGAAAGGGCTAGGACAAAATTGGAAAAGGACCTGGAAGATGCTCAGTCCCAGCTTGCTTTAGCACGGAGGGACGTTGAAAATTATAAGACTGAATTAGAGAATGCCAAGCAGCGCTTTCATTCAGAACTGGACTCCAATAGCCAAAAAAAATGGCTTTAAAGAAGGAGGTTGAAGATCTCAAAATGGCCAATATCGAGTTGAAAACAGCACAAGGTCATTTTGAAGCTGAGAAGGCTGCTTGGGAGGCGGAAAAAGCGAGTCTAAAAGAAAGTTTGGCTCTGGCAAAAGCAGAAAAGGTGATCTTGAATGACCAGGTTGCGGACGCGGAGAGACGGGCAGCTCTCGCCGAAAAGAACGTTGGAAGCGCCATTGAAATGGCCACTGCATCTAACAACAAACTCCTTGAAAGAGAAAAAGAAATCGAGGGGTTTGAGGAGATGATTTTCGATTTCCTTGGCTAGGTTCTTAAGACTCGCAACATCTCGTGGATCCCGGATTACCATGTTACTTTGGCCAACTTATGGGATGCCATTGTGGAGGGCGAAAAACATAGACTGGGGGTCGAAGAGATCAATGAGGATGAATTGATGAAGAGCATCCTAAGAGACAACGAGCCTGAGGACCTGGCAGAGGGTCGTCGCCTAATCCTGGCGGAAATGGAAAAGGAGAGAACCTTGGCTAAAGGTAAAAGCAAAATTGACGAAGGTTCCAGTTCCGCCGCGAAGCCTAAAACCTCCGGAGTTGAGGAGTACCATCCTGACGATCCGCTAATCCCTTTGGGCCTATCTCCCGTGGTTGTTGGAGCATCTGGAACTACTCAAGAGGGAGCATCTGCTGAAGGTATCTCTCTCTTTTCCCCGCAGTTTGCTAAAGCAATTGCGAATTGTCGTCGTCTGGCAAAACAACCAATTGAGTTAGTAATGTGTGTCTCTCGTAATGCAGGTGGTGAGCCCGTTGACAAGGGTGCTGAAAAAGAGAGAGAAGCGGAGAAGGAGGCTGTCCTGCCGGGTGCTGGTATTGATGTCTCAGAGCGGGTCGAGGTCACAACAGTAGAAGGAAGCATCCCGGCAGCTAGCACCGATGTACCCAAGGATGCTGAGACTATCGAAGCTTTAAAAGACATGGATGGTCGTCATGTGGATGACGAAGAGGACATTACCGGCACCAAAAAGGCCGATGATGATGATGATGATGAGGAACCCCTGGCCAGCCGAAAAGCCAGACAAGAAAAAGAGTTGGCTTCAAAGAAGGTGGGAGATGAGGCTTTGGATGTAGTCCCTCTTGCAGAATTCGATCCCAAAACTGGGATGATTGTGAAAATCCAGCCCAAGTCCATCAGCCGGCAGCTTCACTTCGCAAACCCCGATGACTTCCCGGCTTCCCTCTCTAGTAGAAGCAAGAGAAAAGAGGTGGAAGAGGAAACTTCAGAGGAGTCGGATGTTCCCCTCGTAGACAAGCGGAAAAGGAAGAAAGGGGATCCATCTGAAGCCGACAAGGAGAGGCTGGAGAGGCAAAAGCAAGAGAAGGGTCAAAGCGTAAATAGGATGTTTGTAGTTTGTTGATATTTTGTCTTTAGGTTTTCCACTGGCCAGGAAGTGTAATTGTGAGACTGGTCCTCACTTTTTGTTTCTAGGTTGTTTTTCACTTTGTTGATTCGCAGTATATAAACGAGGATTCGTCTCTCCTTGCATCATTGTGTACCTGTATTCAGAGAAACTTTCCATGTTTAGTCATTAGGTAACTAATAATAACTACAAATCAGTCAATCAAAAGGAAGAAGAATTTTCATGCTATGTCACACTGCTGTATCAAAATCCAGTGTATGTATACGAGTGCATGGTGCCCCCCAATCAGTTGTTACTGTAGCATCTGACTGGGGTTTACTAGGGATTGATTAGTATTGTCGGCAAGTTGCCCCCTATTTCTGAATATGGGGGCATAGGAGATTTCTTGGGATAACAGTAGTTCAGTCAGCCTTTGTTCCTTTAGCAGGGAATAAGTTCTTTCTTAGCGCTCTATCGGAGGCGCTTTTATACTGTCTCTCTCTCTGGAGAGTTAGAGTTTTGTGCTCGGCGATTCATTCGCTCCCCGATCCTTCAGCGGGAAAGGAGCTCTTTCTCAGCGCTCAATCGGAGACGCTTTTATACTCTCTCTCTCTCTGGAGAGTTAGAGTTCGAGCCCAGCGATTCACTCGCTCCCCGATCCTTCAGCGGGAAAGGAGCTCTTTCTCAGCGCTCAATCGGAGACGCTTTTATACTCTCTCTCTCTCTCTCTGGAGAGTTAGAGTTCAAGCTTAGCGATTCACTCGCTCCCCGATCCTTCAGCGGGAAAGGAGCTCTTTCTCAGCGCTCAATCGGAGACGCTTTTATACACTCTCTCTCTGGAGAGTTAGAGTTCGAGCTTAGGTAGCTCCGATCATGGTACACCGCCGTTATTCGTGGATGTCGATTTTCGTGTCCTTTATACTCTCTCTCTTCTCTGGAGAGTTAGAGTCACGGATAAAGCAGTCTGCAATCATGCATTCTCATCAAACTCATCCTAGGTGTATACTTTAACCCATGCTCCGTGGATTAAAGCTAGTCGGACAAGCAGTTGGAGCCTTTGCCAAAGCTTTGAGTTCCTCCGATTAGTCTATGGGAGGAACGGTTGGCACCGGACTTCAGGTACCTGCATTATTCACATTGATTTTCATAAAAATAAACAGGCAAATAAATAAAGATGCAATAAAGGCAAATAACACACAGTATTTTTATAGTGGTTCGGTCGAATCATGACCTACATCCACTTTATAATCTCTTGCTTTAAGGAATCAGACTGTTCTAGGCAAGTCATGCCCTGTACATAGTTTTTTAACAAAGCAAAAGAATAGATTTGAAACTCTCATGTTAAATATGGCCGTAAATGTTGGGCATTCCACACTCTGGGGATTTCCCTTCCATCTACGATTGCCAGCTTGAAGGTTCCATTATCAAGCTTGCTCAGAATAGAGTACGGTCCTTCCCACTTCGCTCCCATATGGGTTGGGGGTGGAAAGACACGTTTCAGAACCAAGTCTCCGGGTTCCCAGGTTCGGACTCGGACCTTTTTGTTGTAATATCGGGCGACCTGTTGTTTGCATCTCAGGGCACGCAGGTCCGCTTCATCCCTCTTTTCTTCGATCATATCCAGGGACTCAAGGAGCAATTCATTATTGGTCATCGGATCATAATAAGTCACCCGATGAGAAGGTACCTTTATCTCAACCGGGATGACTGCTTCCGTTCCAAAAGCAAGGGAGAACGGGGTATGCCCTGTTGCTGATTTATATGTTGTCCTGTAGGCCCATAGTGCCAAGGGCAATTCATCGGCCCACATGGCTCTAGCCTGCTTCATTCTTCTTTTCAGAATGGACTTAATTACTTTATTTGCCGCTTCGACTTGCCCGTTCGATTGTGGGTGCGCCACAGAGGTGTACCGATTTTCGATGTGGTATTTTTGGCAGAAGTTTCTGAATTCAGCACTATCGAACTGAGTTCCGTTGTCTATTATTACAATCTTTGGAATCCCAAATCGACAGATGAGGTTTCTCACGATGAAGTTGATCACTCGTTTAGTTGTGATTGTAGTTAGTGGTTCAGCCTCGACCCACTTAGTGAAATAATCTACGGCCACAATAGCGAACTTTGCTCCGCCCCTTGCTATGGGGAGGCTTCCTATGATATCAATTCCCCACATAGCGAAAGGCCATGGACTCATCATTGTTTTTAACTGACTTGGAGGCGCTCTAGGTATCTTTGAAAATCTCTGGCACGCATCACATCGTCGTGCATATCTTACTGCATCCTTGTTTATGGTAGGCCAGAAATAACCATGCCGTAATACCTTTTTCGCCAAAGTTTGCCCTCTAGTGTGGTCGCCACATTCGCCTTCGTGGACTTCTTGCAGCACACGCTTGATGTCATCGTGGGCTATACACCGAAGGAGGGGCATTGAAAACCCTTGCCTATAAAGAACTCCGCCTTGCAGAACGTATCGGGCGGCTTTACGAATCACTTTACGCCTCTCGCTTTTCTTGGTCGGAAGCGTTCCATCCATTAGGAAATTCTTTATAGGGGTCATCCAGGACTCCCTTTCTGGTTCTGTTTCTAGTACTAGGTCGATTTCCATCTGATCTATGCTGGGGGACCGAAGTACTTCAACGGGGGCTAGCCCAATCACTTCAGGATCATTAGAACTTGCCATCTTTGCCAACTTGTCTGCCTGCTGATTTTCTGACCGCGGAATATGAGATATGCTGTAGTGATCAAAATCATTCAGCAGTTCTTTCACTTTTTTTTAAGTATAGAATCAATCTTGCACTTTTAGCTTGGAATCTTCCAGTGACTTGATTCACAACTAACTTGGAGTCGCAGAAAATGCTCAGCTTTGTGACTTCTAGTTCCTTTGCAATCTTCAATCCGGCTATCAGAGCTTCATATTCGGAATCGTTGTTAGTGGCCTGAAACTCCATTCGGATTGCATAGGTTATCAATCGTTTCTCGGGGGTTTCAAGCACTATTCCAGCGCCGGATCTTTCGTCGTTCCTAGCGCCATCAGTATACAATCTCCAAGCATTAGGATCGAGAAGTAACTTTGAAGGTTCCACTTCTTCGTTTGCTATATCTTCTTCAGGAACAGTGAACTCTGCTATGAAATCGGCTATCACTTGCCCCCGAATTGACCGTCTGGGCTAAAAGTTCAAGTCAAATTGACTCAACTCAATATTCCATTTGAGTAACCTTCCAGATGCCTCCGGTCTCTGTAAAACTTGCTTGAGTGGATGATCAGTGTGTATGGTGATAGGATGTGACTGAAAGTAGTGCCAAAGTTTTCTGGAGGCAATCAGTAAACTATACGCCAGCTTCTCTATCCGTGGATAGTTACGCTCTGCTGCTGTCAATTTTTTGCTCACATAATACACAGGTCTTTGGGCCTTATCCTCTTCCCTTACCAACGCTGAGCTGATCGCGTGGGATGACACTGCCAAATACACGAATAAATCCTCGTGATCTATTGGTTTAGATAGAATCGGAGGTTTCTCCAAGTGCCTGAGCAAATTCTGAAACGCTTCTACGCAGTCAGGTGTCCATTTAAAGTGGCGTTTTCCTCGCTTTATTAATTCAAAGAATGGAATGCACTTATCCGTAGCCCTGGAGATAAATCTGCTTAGTGCGGCCACTTTTCCGGCAAGGCTTTGCACATCCCTAATTTGCCTAGGTTCCTGAATGTTTCTAATTGCCGCGATCTGGTCTGGATTAATCTCGATACCGCGGGAACTGACAATGAATCCCAAGAATTTTCCAGAAGCAACACCGAATGAACAATTGGTTGGATTGAGTTTCATTCCATACTTTCGGAGAATGCCGAACATCTCTGCCAAGTCAGTAGTGTGTTGAGAAGATTGTTTGGACTTAACCAACATATCGTCGACGTATACTTCCATTGTTTTCCCGATCTGGTTATAAAACATCCTGTTGACCAAACGCTGATATGTAGCGCCCGCATTCTTCAAGCCAAAGGGCATTACCACATAACAATATAATCCCAGATCAGTGATAAAACTAGTGTGCTCTTGATCTGGAACATGCATCGGAATTTGGTTGTATCCTGAATAAGCATCCATAAATGAGAGAAGCTCGTGACCTGCCGTCGAGTCTACCAACTGGTCAATTCGAGGTAATGGGAAACTATCTTTTGGACAAGCTTTGTTCAAATCCGAGAAGTCGATACACGTTCGCCACTTCCCGTTGGCCTTCTTTACCAGGACTGGGTTCGAAATCTAGTCTGGGTAGGTTGAATCTCTGATAAACCCATTACTCTTTAGCTTTCCAACCTCTTCTTTCAAGGCAGCGGACCTCTCTGGGCCCAGCATTCGCCTTTTTTGCTTTACTGGAGGATGTTTGGGGTTAATGCTCAAGGAATGGCTCATGATTGATGGGGATATCCCACACATGTCCGCGTGGGTCCAAGCAAATACGTCCAAATTGTTCTTTAAGAAATCCGTCAATTCTTTAGCAAGATTCGGACTTAACTGGGATCCAATCTTAAGGACCTTCTCCGGGTCACTGTCATCGATTGGTACATCCACAGATGCCTCGTTGGGAGTCGCCATTTTGCCCCCGGGTTCTTGATCCTCTCTGGGATCTATATCCTCGGGCATCTCTCTGGGCGACTCTCCAACGATTATCCTCTTTGGTTGCTATAAGGTCTCCGCCCCCTGAGGGGGAGAGGTGCCTTTAGTTTCGATATCCCCTCCATTGCGAAGTAACTTTAGTTCGGCAACATAACACGCTCGCGCAGCAACTTGATCCCCTCTGACGATACCAATGCCAGCTTCTGTGGGGAATTTCAATAACAAGCACCAGGGGGCTATACAGGCTCTGAACTTTGCGAGGGCCGGTCGACCCAAGAAGGCATTGTATGGCGAATCAACATCCAAAACCACAAAGGGAAGGATTCTCACTCTCTGGCGTTCTCCTTCCCCAAGTGTAACTGGCAACTCTACATAACCCATTGGAGCGGTGGACGCTCCGTTGAATCCACGGATCCATCCTTGGCAGGGCTTCAAGTCTTTTATTTCAAGATTCATCTGGTCAAAGGCCTTTTTGAAGAGAATATTAACGGAACTCCCATTGTCCACCAGAACCTTATGAACAGTGGCTGGCCCAATGGGTATCGTAATTACAAGTGGATCTTCAGTTGGAGCATGGACTCCGATGCTTTCTCGTTCTCGGAAAACAACATCATCGGTCATCATCTTCTGCTGCTTCACCGGGATACTGTCCTCGGGGTTGCTACATTCCCCCACCTCGAGGTGTTGTTTGGCCGCATTGACATATTGATCCAATGCTTTGGAACTGTGCCCAGCAAGATAAAGTCCTCCGATCACGGTATTGATAACAATATTCTTTCCTTTTTGCTGAGCAGTCGGCCTAGCAGCAAGTTGATTTTGATTCTGATTCGGGGCCTGCACTGCTTGCCCCCTGTCCCTAGGCGTTACTCTGTATTCATCTAGCTTTCCTTCTCGAAGCAGCCTTTCGACTACATCCCTCAGGTGATGACATTCGTTTGTCGAATGGCCGTGGATTTGATGAAAGAGACAAAACTTCCCTGTCTCACGCTCTTTCTCTGTCGACTCTCTAGGAGGTGGCCTCTTATTCTGGAGGACTTCGTATGCATCCATGAAGATATTTTCCAGAGTATCACTTATGGGTGTATAACTTTCAAAGGGCCTGGGACGAGTCCTTCTCTGGGAGTCGTTCCCTCGGCCCCTCTTCCGGTTGTTACCGTTACCATTGTTATTGTTGTTACCTGGTTGGCGACCACCCTGATTCTGATTTCCGACGTTAACTTCAACTTTCCCCGAGCTGTCTCCAGTCTGTTTGATGGCGACATTACTCTGAATTTCCTCCTTATCAGTTGTTTTAACCTTTCGGTTTGCGTATACCTCTTCCCGGCGTAGATGTACGTTGGCTTTCTCATAGAATAACTCTCTAGTGTGGGGCGGTTTGCCTGCCAAGTACCTCACGAATTCAGTGTCCTTATCCACTCCGTCAATCAGTGCTGCGACAATGGTCGGTTCATGAGGATCTTTAACCTCAGTGGCGGCCAAATTGAAACGATCCAGGTACATCTTTAGACTCTCGCCTGGTCGCTGTTTGACAAGGAATAAATCGCGTACCATCGTCTCGACCACCGTCGGATCACGCGCCATCGTCTCGCCCAATATCGGACCGCCCCATCTCATCAGCGAATGACGCAGCCGGGCGATCCGATCCAAACTTACATTGTTACCCCGAGCGAACCGATCCGATCCCCTGGTGTATGGCGAACCCTCTGACCTGTTCAAGCACGAGCTAGTCTTCAGCGATCCGAATCGCACGGATCTGGCGACGCGTGTCTCTAACCGTCACTTGGACCGATTCTCCCCATCTGCACGATCTGATTTTCAAGCAGATCGCGACACCTGTCCACAACGGCTAATTTGACCATTTCTTCAACAGCGGCGATCCGATCCGGTGCTCTCGGGATTCGTGCCACGTGTCCACGATCCGCCTGACAAAATCAGCTATAAATAGCCCAGAGCTTGGCATTTTTGGGATCCTTTTGGCAATATTGAGTACTGAATCCGCCATTGTTGTCAAACTACTGAAATATTGAGAGAAGTCATTGTTGTATTAGCTTTAAAAGCATAATCAATAACATATAAAGTGGACGTAGGCTCGTTAACGCCGAACCACTATAAATTCTGAGTGTTATTTTCTTTTTCCTTGTTCTTCATTTGAAATTCTCTACTATTCATAACAATTTGGGTGTTAGGTCCAAATTTCGATCTAACAGTCCTAAACAAATTTCATTACTTTGCAGCTTTCTCGAGTCCCACTTGAGTCATCTCATAGCCCTATCGAATCCAACTTGGGATAGTCCATACCATTGAATAGTCTTATCATGTCGTGGATGCACATCACTCCTCGAGTAAGCCGAGATATCATTCAATGGAAATCACAACAACTACTTATATCTCACGCAAACCATCCTAATCGAACTCGAAATTCCCCAAGCACAAGCCCCAAAGGCCTAAACCAATATCAGACAAGCACTCAAGGAACATCTCCTCCGAATCCAGACAATCTATGTGAGATGATACTAGCAAAACAACTAAGCAATCACAAGTAAACATACATCCATGACTCGATAAGACCACATTACAACAAATCATGCAAAGGCTAGTCAAACCAGCGATCGGGTTCGTTACAACTAAAGGTCTATCGACAATCTCAAGTTCCAATTCCAACCTATCTATCAGGTCACTAGATACAAAGAAATGGGGTATCAAAAAAACTCGGATATGAACATCATAAATAGAAAGCATACCTTGAATAACGGCATTCTTTCCCTTCTCCGCCGCAGTTGGGGCATTGGACGAAGAAGGAATAGCACTGACAGCATATGCTTTCATGATCTGCTTCTCCCTAGGAGTTCACGGACATTTATCCTTGTGATGTCCCGCTTGGTCACAATTGAAGCACTTCCTTTCCCCAGGCTTTTCCTGACAATCTCTCGCATAGTGGCCCTTCTTGCCACAGCTAAAGCACTCGCCATCTTTCTTATTCTTCTTGTTCTGACCATCCTAGGTTTGGTTCTGTTTCCTCTTATTCTTGGAATTATTCTTGCCTCCACCGCTTGCCTGCGGCTTTGGCTCCTCTGCAGATATAACAGCAACCTCGGTCTTTGACTTAGGGTAAAGGCTCTCAGATCTCAATGGTTTTCCCACAATAGATTCGAATGTCTCATCAATGTGGTTTATAAGTCTTTCCCCCATGTACTCATTTAAGCTGTTATGAACTTCTCGTTCTTCTTCTCAGCAGTTTCGATAAGAGATAATCCATATTTCGATAAAGTATCAAACTCAGCAATATATTCTGAGCAGTTGGAATAAACTTATCATTGAAGCGAATCCTAAACTGATTCCAAGTAACTTGATCCTCGGGAGTAGCTGCTTTAATAGCATTCCACCAATTCATAACCCGTCCTTGAAGTTGACGCGATGCTAGCATCCTCTTCATTGCATCCTCGATCCCCAAATCTTCGAAGATGCGCTCACAACAATCAAGCCAATATTGAACTTCTGTAGCCAACTCTGTTCCGTGGAACAACTTCCCACCATGACTAGTATAATCCTTGTTAAGCTTGGCGAAATCAGCCCTAAGCGCCTGCACTACAGCACCACCACCATTAGCAACATTAGGAACTGCTCCCCGAGCATCCCTAAGCATCTCTCGCATGAAGGTAGTAAACATCATCCTCATATCAGGGACATTCCTATTGTTGGCCCCTGAACCCATACTCCTTGTATTTCGGCTCATCATTCAATTTGTAAAGAGGAAACGATTAACCATCTCAATGTAGTGCCGGTACAGTGCGACTTCATCCTTAGATATACTAATAGTATATATATAGCTCTTGAAAACCAAAATATCATAAATACGTGCGCTCATATACGTATACTATCTCTTCCTGATGTCTTCCCTCTAGGTTAACTACGCAAACTAGAGCTCTAATACCAAGTGTGATGGCCCATCCTGCACCAGCCGACATTTCCAGTGAAAGTGCGATGTGCCAATGCCCGACTAGCACGGGGAAGTCGCTAAGGAAAGGAAAAGAAAGGAATTTGAACTAATAAGGAACCTGTAGAATGTCTCACAGCGCATGGGATAAAATATAATAATATCATAACTTTGACATAAAACAGGCGAGACAATGCATAAGCTGAAAACTAAACCATCATAGCTGCGGAAATCCAAAATACAGCTTATCATCCAAACCAACATTATTACAACTTTGAAATACTGTCTCTAAAGCAAAAGAAAGAGGTACACTACTAATGCCCAAAGTAGGGACCAGCAACAACACAGGGAGAATATTTATGTATGTATGTATGTATGTATGTATCATACGTCGAAGCCTCATGCTCGTCTCCGGTACAACTACTGATGCATAATCACCTGACCTATCTCTAGTTTGCCTGTTTAAGAGCACCCAAAGTAATAAGAAGAGACATAAAACTCTGGGTCAGACAAAAGTCTGGTATGAGCGATAAGCAGCAAAGCAGAACAATAACAGGTGTAAATAACCATACCTGAACCTGGACCTGCAACCAAAGAGTTAGCACAACAGGATGTACGATACTCTAAGGTGACACTAACACATGGTGTGAAAATAATGGGGAGGGGGTGTGCATGTCAAGGTGATAGCAAACATCAAACATAGCAATCATTCTCACATCTCTTACTTAGTGCGTAAAGTATACGAGATCCACCACTTTGATCACCCAATCCTTTGTTACAATTACTCTGCCCCATGGAGTCAGGACGACTCCACTGCACTGATCCATAACGACTAATACTTTGCTATGTCCACTCTGCCCCATAGAGTCATGACAACTCCACTACACTGGCTCATAGCCTTGCTACACTCACTTTGCCTCATGGAGTCATAACAACCCCATTGCACTGATCCATGGCCAATATCCATTTCTCAGTGGTGAATCAAACCTATAGACATCGATAACCACTTTGCACACGTCCCGCAGCAAAGCCCAACTCATGAAGTTAACTCGTTGGTTCCCATCTGGATCTTGAGTAACGACTTCCCATTTGGACTACCTTTGCCTCTCGGGTTTTGGTCATTGTCCCAACTCGTGACTCTTCAATTTGATTCGTAGATCCAAGCTTCCGTCCAAACCGTTCGCTGTTTGCTCGAAGACCGGTTTGTGGCCTCCTCCTTGCATCGACTCGTGACTCATGGTCGTGGTCCTCACCTTGTGGCTCCTGATGATTCTCCGGTCATGGTCACCCTATGAGTTCGGGTCGTGGTCCTTCCTCCATGCCGGCTCGTGATGGTCATGCTCGGGCTCGCGGGGGACATCCAGGCTCTGGTTCATGGCACTCATCTCGGGTCGTGATCAAGCTTCTGGTCGTGGTGCATCATGGCGATCATCTCGTGGGGGCAGCTCTGAAGGGGGTCCCACGAACGGGGTCGGGTCGTGATGTGCTAGTTACGAACGGGTCTGACCAATTTCCTACAACTCTTTCCAACAAGAAATGTATGCCATACCACAGCGTTTTCGACCAACCTAACTTGACTATACAATCACAAAGCATTCCAAACAGTAATGGCAGCATGGATAATCAACCATAAACACCAAAACAACAATCTAAAATGTTAAAATTGATCAAACATACCCAAAACTCATGTTTTCCCCTTAATCCCCTTAATCATGATTTAACCATACGATTAACAAAACATATCCAAATTAACCCAAATTTTTATCAGAGCCCTAAAATAATATTTTAGAATTTTACACATTTTTCTAGATTTTTTTGAGCCATAATTTCGCTTAATATCACTAATCACCCCTAATTAGCCGTAATTAGTGAAAACAATGCAAATCACTCACCTTAGCCACAAATAAAACTTTAGATCTGAAACTCTACAGTTTTGGGGCGCTTTCCAATGCAACACAGCAACTTCAACTCTGATTTGACACTAATCTTCCTTGATTTGGGGTAGATTAAGCTAATAAGTGATTAGAAAGCGATTTGGGATGATTTTAGAAGGTGGAGGCCATTGCTAGGGTTGAAGAGAGGTAAGTGGCGGCTGAGAAAATGAAAAATAAATCGTTTCCTAACCGATTCAGCCTCCTCATAACCCTAATCCCGAAATCCCTCAATGGGTCTAGCTGCTAATCACCCTATTTGGTCCGGTTAAGCTGTTTTTCACCTTTCAAACCTTATTTCAACCATATCTCCCAAACGATAAGTCCGTTTGGCTAATGTGACCACTCTACAGAAAGGTAAACCATCATCTGAATCCAATTGAAGTGGTCTTAGGTAAAATCTCCTTATCAATCAAAAGTTATGGGTAAAACAACATTCGCCAGGGGCAAAATGGTCATTTAAAAATTGGTAAAAATCATGAACATGGGAAATAACCCCTATAGACGCTCCCCAAAGTTACACGATCATACGATTTCGTATGAAAATGAAATAAATATTCTACGACCCTCTGATATGTAGAATGCGGGTCGTTACACAATAAGTACAACATCACTTCATATGCTTCACAAGTCTATACCACCTGTTAGAATAAAGTCATATCCTAGTATAACTTCAATATAAAAAACATATATGACCATAACAGTGAACTCAACGGATTCATCACATCTATGAAAGGACTCCATGACAAGTTACTCACCACACCAGTACAACCACCAGCAAAATGACATAGTCGATGGCCTCAAATAACTGATAAGAACATGCCATATCAAAGAAGAAGCTTTACTTGGACACAACACCATGTAGCAACCATGTTGATTGTCCAACCACGCAGATTACCAATTCTAGGGAACCAAACTCCAAAACAAAGAACACAATAACACTCACACGCACAACCTTAACAACTGAACACCAGAAATCTCTGACACTACCGCGGCATAAATGAACCACAGTTACAAGTTAAAAAAGGCACTAACACCTCACTAGTCCAAAATCCAAATAAACTCTGGGAAATACCAAACCGAACGAAAACAGGCAATCAGAAATAAAGAACACCAATGCACAACGAAAACTACTTACCAACTAAGCAATCCTTGATCCACACCAATAGCCAAAGCTATGATTAGCCATTTGACAATAAGTCGAGTGCTGCAAATCGATGTCCAAAGTAAAACTAGAAGTATAAGGGATCACGAGAGGTCAGAAAAGGAAGGCAGACAGACTCCAAACAAGTGAAACGTAGGGAGGCACACCGTCTGACACAAAAGATCTAGGGTTTGAGTGACAAGAGATTACCAGGGGAAGAGAGTGTTAAAACGCGACACGCAAGTATTATCCTGGTTAAAAAGGATCGATTTTGGAATGGATCTAGAAGGGAATCGAGAGTATAAACTTCACAATGACGAACATAGGATAGGAAATCAGAGAGAAGAAAATGAGAAGGTGAGATCAGAAGGCGACAAGATCAATGTGAACGGAAGGGAATTGGAGAAAGAACCGAAGAGAAAGGGTGAGGCCTAGTCGCCATTAATGAAGAAGAAAAGTGCTTATTGAGAAAATTTTAGACATGTTATACGCTTAATTGATGCTTATATTAAATTTGAAAATTGAAGCATCTACTGTTAATGGCAAACTAAGATGTATATAACATTTCCTTTCTTTGTTTTAAAATGATTTAATACATGCATGCATTATGTTTTTATGCTGGAGCAATATTAACTGCCAATCGAAAATCAATTAAGTAATGGTAAAGAAAAAGAAATATATACCATCTTATTAACCTTGTAAAAAATTTCCTTTTCTTATTTCAATTTAGATAGTTTATTTTGAATGATTCCAAATAATTATTAGCTATTATAAATTTTACATATCCTGCCATTTTACATTCATATACCTTGTAGTGACCGAACTCCCGTCCGACCTAAACCGAACAAGAAGGCGGACTGCTTTGAGAACACGACGCATCAGAACACAAACATGAGAACATTTCATTGCTATTAAAACAATTTAAATCAAAGTACAAGATATCAGAGTACAAATAAATAATTTATAGCAGAAAAATATTAGAGATTTAAATTACATTTAAATACATAAACATAATGTGCAGCAGAAAACATCACCTACCACAACTAAAAGAAATACACGGATACAAAGCATTCTGAATATAGCTCCAACTGTAATCCATGATCATGTGAAAAGAAATATCTGAGAAAACCAAAACTACAAGTTGCCCGTGTGGAAAATATGGGCACCCAGAGTTTAGGTGGGAAACAATAAACCCCGAGTCAGCCATAGGACTGGTGTGAGAACTAAAACATTTATAAACTTTATTTTAATGTTGGGTAAATCGAGGGACCACGCCGTATGACGCAGAACGGATTTTCTCCCAAGATTACCATAAAACAAACAACGCAATGCTAAAAGGAAATATGAAGCCATTATAAGACTCAGGTCCCATCACACAATGCAACACAAACCAAAGGATAGAGTTTTACCTTATAATAGCCAAAGTTGCTTGATAAACAAAATTTATCTTTTATTATTACTATAAGTGAAGAAATCAACTTCAAATATAAATGTATCAATCATAAACGGCGTAGTACCCCATCCTACTATGTCGCCCAATCAAGAGCCATTGGAGACCCAAATCAAATTCGAGGTACCTCGGCTTCCACCAAATAATATCCAACATCCACATAAGTAAATGTCTGAGCTCCATACCATGACGTCACTTCCAGCTAGAACTAACGTATGTTCATTTCCCTGTAGTCTCTATCCCGTTTTTGGTTCACACCAGGTGTGAGGTTCGAGAGTTAATGCTACACAAAATTGTCCTGCTTAAAGCTATGCTTTGATCATCAACCACAAGCTCTGATTTTCAACAAAAGCCTTGATCCATGCATCTTAGCATGCCACATTGTCAATCTGTACCATACCATTGATTTCTACTAATATATAACCTCTAAGCTTGTACATCTCAAAAAAGGGTGTTAAGCAAGAGAATAAATTCTCCACGACCAAACCGATATATATTTAGCAGAGATCAACGAATAAAGCGTGAAGTACAATGTAAAACATACAATCCATTTGCAAGTTCGTTATGGGTCTGAATGAAACCAGAGGCACCTTATTCCTCATCCCATATGTCCAATACAGGAGAGAGGCCCTCGCATATCCGGTCGATCTTCAAGTACGTCTGGACGATCAACACTTATTACCTCGTCTTGGGTGTACAACCCAATCAAGACATCATTAATCATCCATTTGATGTGAAGATTTCTGGTCTTCAACCGCCGTCCTCACCGTCGACTTTTAATTGTCGTATCAGTTATTCATAATGGGTTAAACCCGGTCTTTCCGAATAACTCGCGTATCCTATAATCAGGTGTTGTAATAACACATCATACGCCTCATTCCATTCCAGAATATTCTTTTATTCAAATATTCTTGGAAATCATTTCAAAAGATTTATAATATATTTTCACAACTTAAACCAAATGAAGGTTTACCAACTAGTCAACGAGCCTTACCGAAGTAATCAATCATTTTATTATCCCAATCCCGACCTATTCATCCCATGGAGCAAAATTGGTAGTACTCCATATCTAACACCCACTTTGTTATCGGCAAAATTAATTACCATATCTCATTTCAAATATAATTAAAGATTTATCTGTCGCATGGAGTAAGACTGGTGGTATTCCATTCTCGATCATTTCTTGAATTCGGTAAATTCAATTACCAAATTCACAATCCAATCTAATTAAAGATTCATTAAAACTCCAACTTGATTTTAATCTCAAAAATCATTACTTAGTGATTATTCAGTCTTTTAGGAAATTAATCATGTCTTTAACTAGGTTAAAGAACCAATGTCACTTAAAACATAGTTCATGATAAAACCAAAATCCTCTTCCATCTAAATGGAATCTTCATGAAAATCTGATCAGTATATAATTGAAATAAATTTCTTTATCTGAGTAACACTACAAATAGAATAATGGCAAAGCCTTTTAAATTCCATAAATAGTAATGTTCTTCCTTCACAGAAGCTTATCTCGTTTATTAGTAAATTGAATTCCACTCAATTCCAATTTAATATATTAAATTGGAAAATGTTACGTTGGAAAATTTCCTTAAATCTTAAATAAAAGTTCTATAAATTCCAAATCATATTTTCACTGTTAATTGGGTTTTAAGAACAAATGTTATTTAAAACATCGTTTGTAATGGCCCGAATTTCTGTACCCTTTGAGTTGACTAATCACACCACACGTCCAACCGAAAATGCACAGAAAAAAAATTATTAGTAGAAAGAAGTTAGAGGATGAGAAATAGAAAAAAAAAGAAATATTAGAATAGAAGAAAACGAAGATCAGAAACCCATAACGGAACAAATAAAACATATTAGATAACCTAAACTTTGAAATACAATTCAGTAACTTTATTACATATCATTATCAGAGCACAACGGCTATTTCTGGAACAGTTATAAACACCTGTTTCTAGATACAAACATAATGCACAGCGGAAAAATACGATAGTCTATAGCTAACTGGTGAAGGCTCCTGCTTCAAAATCCTCCAAGCGAAACAATAAAATCCCGACTACTTGACTGCACGTACAAATTTGGGGCACCTAAGAGTATAGGGAAAACAAACAAAATAAACTCTAGATCAGTCATGGGACTGGTGTGAGTAAACCCCAACCAATTGTTTAACTTTTAAAACCCTTTCTAAAGAAATGATAATCGTAAGACCGATCCACACATAAATACGGATGGTTTTTACCTTACGATAAGCAAAAATATTTTGATATCAAAATCTGGTGATAATATAATAGTGTCTAAAACAAATAAATAGAATCTAGCGGAACGCTTGCATCTCACGCTCCATATATAATATAAAATCAAAAACTGCAAGGGAATTTATTGGAGATTGGATTTCCAACATGACAAGGTATGGAATCACCTTCCGATAGTGTATCTCTAGAGAGGAATACACTAGGTTCAACAAGAACATCTTGCAATCCAACCCACACACAGCTAACCACTCATTTAACTTGAGTGTATCGAGCATATTATCACCAACGATTGTGATCAGCAACCGTTACCGAAACCATACAGCAGCGAATTGAATAAGAAGCAAATGAAATTTTCTCAAGATCAGGTGATAATACCCCTAATGGGAATGACCAACATGGCCATGATGTCTGCCCAATTTCTGTCGTTTCTCGGTTGATGAGGCTTGAGGTCACGATTATCTTTCAGCACATCTTGCCATCCTTTACTTTGAATTCCACATTGTCAGATCTATCCATATACATTGTCCTAGGACTGAACAACCCAAAGGCACCATCCTATTAATCCATCTTGGGTAGTTTCAACTGAGGATTAACAGAACAGCCTTTGCATTTTTCTCCGTCTTCAATTATCTTCATCATAAGTTGATTCGTAACGCTTATGCCAATACAGAGTGGTTTTCAGATATTAAATCTGATCCCGGTCTCTCCGTATTGACAACAGAGGTATAAATTAAACCAAAACATTGATAGTCGTTGATTTAACTATCAAAGTAACATCCATACAATCAACGGTCCTATTTACAATTTGAAATTCTACCGATCAACCATCAACAACACTGGCCCCTTTTTATAATAATTCCTTACTATATTATCGATTCTAAAATCCATTTTCAATCTTCCATATCCTTTCAAATCTCAATCTCGATTCTTGAAAGACATTTCCTACGTCATCATTTCTTTATTTGAGAAGATATCTCTTATTCCAATTTAAAAACATTTCTATATACTCATGTATTCTTATTTTTATATTTAAGAAAATATACTTTATTAACATTGGAAAAAACATTTCCAATTATCATTCCTTACTTCTAGTTATCCCAAATCATTTCAATTTCTATACTTAGAAACCACCTCTGATTTACTTTGGAAAATGTTTCCAAGACCTTTTCATTTAGTTAAACCCATGTTACATAATAAACATCATTGCTATAACTCAATTCATTAATTATTCATTTACTAATCGGATCCCTAGCCAATCTTCACTACCGAACCTTAACCATTCCTTAGTTAATTATGAAGTCAATCAAAGTTGGGGTATAATTACCTCTCAGACCTTAACTGAACAACATTCTCAACTTTGAAACAGTCAAAGCTCACAACTTCAAATAAAACATCACTTACGCGACTCTCGGATTCAATCTAAGAATCCACTTCCTTTATGGAAAAAACATTGATTACAACGGTAGCGTTATAATCGTTGTTTCAAAATATTTGATTTGTAAGACATTTATTATAACGGCAGCGTTAAAATCGCTATTTAGATTTATAAAACATTTATTATAACGACAGCGCTAAAATCGCTGTTTAGATTTAAAAAACAATTATCATAACAGTAGTATTATAATCGTTGTTTAGATGTATAACGGTAGCGTTATAATCGTTGTTCCCAAATAATTATTATATAAAAATATAACTTGTACTTATTAATTCAATTAATAAGTCAATAAATAAATAGATTTGATTCAAAACGGAAAGTAAAAATAACTACTACCATAAATTCGATAAAATCGAATTCCAATAAATAACTCTCTCTCGAATAGTCTACATTCGATTATATTCTGAACTTCAGAATTTATCTACCATTTCAGGTTAATTCCAATTCCAAATTCACTTTTGCATTTATCCTTTCCAAATCATTAACAAATTCCTTTATAACCCTCCTAGCCTACAAAACGTTATTTATATCCCAATTTTGGGAAAAACTCAACGTTTCTTTAAAAACAATTATCCATTTCCCTTTCTCATTCATGTTATAATTAGGATTCATATTTCAAATCTAAACTCCTTTATAGATATTTTATTTGTAAATAATTTATTTTGAACTATTATTCGCTTTAACCGTGAATGTATTCCTTTTATATATAATCAAATCAGTTTGATTTTATACTCATAAATAATATATTAAACCTGAATACTATTTATAACTTCTATTCAGAAGTTTTCATACGAATCTTTTTTTTATTCCAATAAAATCTTGTTTATAACATCCTTTATAATTCGCTAAGTTAAAATTCAATTACAAATGTCGGCTTCGATAACCATTCCCACTATATAAGTTCAAACAGGAATTTATAGTTCCATTTTTCCAACGATAAATAGTTTTCTAAATTTATAATCATTGCTTATAAATTTATTCTCTTAGTTTATTTGTTAAAATAGATATTCCATTTAAAATCTACTTACACACCTTCTATCGTTTTTACTTCTAATTTTAAAATATAAATTTCCAATTAGATATAAGCTACCCTATTAAGTCTTGAATACCATAGCAAATTCCCAATTGTAATCCTTATGAATTTATTTAAATCCACTCATATTTCGAACATCGGAAAATTTTCCATTTTTTTTCTTTTTAAACGATTTCCAAAAATCCAACGATAATTATTTCACTTCGTTTACAAATATTACTCATTTAATCCATCAAAATTGGTTTCTATTTCAAATCAGTTTGAAATTCCAATTCTGTTTTTGAAAAATAAACTTTCTTTTCTACATCTCAAATTCCATTTCTATCTTCGAAAATATATTACGGTATTTAAATACCAAAATCCTTGGGCCAAGGTAACTCAACACAGCATAATCAATCATAGTACATATCATAGTAAATAGCAAACAATAATATAAATGTTGAGGGATCCAGTTGGGTCCCTCCAACCTGCTTCCCTACATCCACAGATGTTAATCACATTATTTCACATAAATATGAAATATCATAGTAAACAGAACTAATAATCAATAAACTATATAACTATATCAACCATTTCAACCATATTTATCAACCATTCATGCAAACGACCATCACACATTATCAAATTACTATAAATAAATTTAAAAACTCATTTGTATAAAAATATAAACGAGTCAGAGTTGGTGAGTTTACTCACATTGGTTTGCAATTAATGATTCTGGCTATGTTACTTTTCAAATCAAACAGGCATTTGATTTTATCTTGAGATTTTAGTAGCTCTTCTTTCAATCACGCTAATTCCATAATGAAGATCCCGTCGTTACGATTCCAACGTGACAAGTTTCATTTGATTCTGTTTTCATATGAGATGGTTATCTATTTTATAAGCTATGGAATTTATATATGTATATATATAATAATCTTGTTTAATTAATTTAAATTATATATTAACCTTAGTTATCCATCTAGTAACCACGTCATTAGGCAATTAGACTTCTTCTTCCGCTGTTGAAACAATTTGAGCCTACTCGTATTACCTCAAACTTCATACCCATTTTTGCTCACGGCCATTTTTTTCCCACTTCCGTTCGAAGTCATGACACAACCTTTTTCTTCATCACCTTTAATGCTTTCTTTTCCATGCCATAAAATAACTTACTTCTTTGTATGAACACAATACGCTACTCCCCACACCACATCACAAGTACTTTGCTTCATTATCCTCTACATGGTCCTCTCATGATCACATACTGCTTCACTGACATAAATATCCATATTCAAAGAAACCGCATCCATGCTACAGATATAAACAACGCTGACCCCCTTTTTCTTTTTTCCTTTTTTTCCACTGATTTCAAAAATCGAAACCACTCTGTTAATCAAGTCTTATGCTACTTTTAACCCAATACTCAGACTTGCTTTCGTTTCACAATGAAATGCTGACTTCGCCAATGTCAATTCCCCCTTCTTAGCAAAAACACACCAAAAGTTTCACTCACCAATGACACAATAACTCAATTGTAACTCAGAAATAAAAATATCAGCATCATTCCCACCAACCGATACCTGAACTGCATCTCCATGCAAGCCATGTCTTGAAACCAAATCAGTTCACCATGCTACAAAGCCTTCCTTCCCCGTATTACCAAAACGAGCTGCTGCTCTAAGAGCCATTTCTGCCTTGAAACAACACAACAACATAAGTCTTATTCCTATTCGAACAACCAAAATGGAACTCTTGCTTATATGAACCCAACTGCATAATTGATTCTTGTAACACCCCACATCCGTTAAGGTCACTCACAAAGGGAATGCCTTAACTTCAATGGAGCATTATGGGTACTGGAACAGAAATATTCCAAGACAGACACATATAAAACAGCGGAAAGTAAAGTAGAAGTACTTCAAATCATTTATTAAATAGAATTGTTTACAATAAAAGCCCATCAACTTCCAATACCCAAATACATCGCTAAAATATTTGTCTTGCTAAAAAACAAAGAAGCATAAAAATAAATTATAGTATTCCCCACTAAAGCAAAGCAAGCCATAGCCAAGAGCAATCCAAGCCTTCATGAAAGAGCCTTGGAGCTTGGTAAGATCCGAACTAAGCTGTATTCCCACCCTGTGAACCTGGGGGGGACGGAAGAAAAAGGGGCGAAACAAAACGAGTCAGTCATAAAGACTGAGTAAGTCCTAGTGACTTTCAGCATAAAAAATAGGTGAAGATAATATGGCATGAATAAACTGAAAGTAAACATAAGCATGATGACAAGGTAAGCTACAGGAACGATGAATCAAGTATAGCATTGCAAGGTTCCCATTCAAGATGAACTAAGTATAGTTTCGCAAGATTTCTATCAAGCATCGCAAGATTTCTCTGCTCCACCGTTAAAATATTTCTATGATATCTATTTGCACTGCACCACCTAACTAGTGTCCCAACTAGTAATCAATATAAAATGATAAAATCATAACGTTATCCCGATCCCCTAAATTAAGGTTGCTTTCACGTGTACATTTATTATTTATTACCTAGTTCTAATCTATGGTTTTTTATTGAGCGCTTCCTAGATTCAACCAGGATTTATGCCACCTAGGTCCAACATAGGGATTATGCTACCTATTGAACACTTCTCAGATTTAGGGTTTATGCCACCTAGGTCGAACCTAGGGATTATGCTACCTATGTGTGTCATACGGCCCCCAATGATTGTAGATACCTATGCTCGTCCCACCATGGGGTGTATCAAAACCCATGGTGGCGGCCTGACGCAATTCTAGAAGGTATAGGTTATACTACTGGTGCCCCCAGTGCCCTGTTTGTCTGCTCTGAAGTGTGTGTACGCCTGCACTCCATTAGAATCTAAACTGTTGCATCCACCGTCGTCGCTTTGACCGCTTATAATCAGCCCAGTAATCGTGCCCCACCCTACCTAGTTTCAGGGTACCGTTGATACCTGATTTGGGTTACTGCTGAAATGGGTCCCCGTTACTAGGGTTTCCTACTGGTTAAGTGTGTGGGCCTATATATACAAATATTACCCACCTTCCCGTGATGTACTTAACCCACCGATTCAAGCGTGCTTATTAATGGTTAAGTTTGTGGGCCTATATTTACTAATATTACCCACCAACCCGATATGTACTTAACACTCTCCGTTCATTACGTTAAGTTGGTTAAGTCTTTTCTCTTGTTTTACTTAACCCTACCACACATCATGTTATATTGGTTAAGTGTTGTTCCTTGTGTTACTTAACCCTACCGCAAGACTTGTTATATTGGCTAAGTGTTCTCCCTTGTGTTAACTTAACCCCACCACATGTCATGTCATATTGGTTAAGTGTACATTGACTTAGCCCACCTACTTATCATGTTGTGACGGTTAAGTGTTACCTTCTGTTGTTACTTAACCTTACCACGCATCACGTTATATTGGTTAAGGGCATGTTAACTTAACCCCATCCACCAGTCATATTATAATGGTTAAGTGTCATTAGCCTAGCCACGTTACTTAACCCACCCATTCATATCATATTGGTTAAGTGTCATTAGTCTAGTCATATTACTTAACCCACCCATTGGTCTGATTAACAATTATGTTGGTTGAGCCTACATTTATAAGTTTTACATGTTCTTAACTCATACCGGTTAGGTCCACATTTACATGTCAAATTTCCATGTCATCCCACCTAACCCTCTAACCATACCCACGTCTTATTATGGTCAGTATTCCTTAATTCATTCATTATGACGAACGAATCATGACCTCTCACATTAAATCGTGCATTTTGTGGCCACTGGATTTGCCGGGCGGTTCCGGGCAGATTTCCACCACAAACTGGGTCTAACCTCGTGTCATAAGCCGTTACGCCTACAATTTGGCCTTCGACCTCTCACATTAGACTGACACTTCGTGGCTACTGGATTTGTCGGGCGGTTCCGGACAGATTTACACCACAAACCGAGTCTAACCTCGTGTCAAAGGTTCATTAATGGTTGTATTTCACCCAAAACCCCAATATCAGTTCATGTGTTTAACATATAGAAATGTTCATGTTCGTGTTTAAGTCAATTATCCAATACACAGTCATTTTCATGTTTCAAATTCCTAACTTTACATATTAATAAACATATGCCCAAGTCCCAAAATTACATTGCCAATTTATATATATATATATATATATATATATATGGATATATATACCCAATTCTAGTCAGTTTACATATGTCCAATTCTTGCCTATTTACATGTATGCCAAGTTGATGCTATTTCACCCATATCGAGTTCTAGCCAAAATTGCATGTATCATGCCCAAATAAACCCAAATCATGATTCATGATGTAGTTATCCCAAACTGTAATCTTTTTATTACAACACACGCCAACTACCCAAGTTCATAATACATATTTATGCCAATTATCAAATTTACAATCGCTTTTATATTCAAATCCCCAATTCTACATATGCCCAATCATAAGCCTAATCTTTTGATTTAATTTACATAGGCCCGAACTCGTGGTTTAATTTACATGCCAAATTACATACATGTTATATATACCAAATCTCATGTTACATTACATAGATCCTATTTGTGCCAAATTCCATGTATATAACATTTATGCAAATTTGTTCATAACAAGATTATACCAAAATTTACAGATCATGCCCAAACTTGCAAATACAATGATAATATCCAATTTCATGTTGCTAATTATTACATCATATTCATATAGGCAATAATCCCATAATTCCCCGTATACATATCGTACGCAAATTGCGATTTTAGGCCAAGGTCCGAAATTGACTGTTAGCCTACTTTGTGAACTAGGCAACACAAAGTCAAGATATCAGACATTGAAGAGCATTTTTAATTAGAAGACTTCGGTTCGGATCGGAGAAGACACTACAGCCTAGATCGGACAGCTGCAATCGTTCGGGTCGGGTCAGAGCAACGTATCGGTTCGGGTCGAATAAAATCTTTTGTTCGGATCGGTGAACTGTTGCTGAGGAAATTGGTAAGGCATATCTATTCGGATCGGAGGGCAACATAATCTCAATTGGATCGGAAAGCCACCTGTTTGCCTCGGAAATAAATCGGAGCGAAGTAGATTAAAGAAGAGAGAGCGTTGCCACCAAGCCAATCCGGGTCGGATCGGGTATCCCGATCCGAACCCCTTATATGTGTGTCTCCGACCCGAGCCCATTTTCCATATCATTCTCCTGCAAAAGCGCCTGGATATTCGGACCGGCTGTGACCAGTTCCTACCCATAACGTTCGTTACTCTGATGCGTTGTCAACACAATAATTCATCCGAACCCGAAGCTAATGGGATGGACGACACGTGGCCCCGACCCGGATCGAGTTTTGAGCAAATTCACACCTATAAATACCCCGTCTGGAGACAAAGAAAAGGATCTTTTTTTAGGCACTTCGAGAATTCAACCACCTCCATAATCCGAACTCCAGTACTCCCGGAGAATCCAAATCTTCTTTCATTATTTGTTTTAGTCAATTGAGTGAATATAATTGAGTTGTGAGTGAAATCAAGTGAAAATTACATTGTATCAGCAACTGAATCATTGAATATAGTGAAAGATAAGTGGACGTAGGCATTTCTTTGCCGAACCACTATAAGTCCTATGTGTTCATTTTTATTTTTATCTCATCTTATTTGCTTTTAATCAATTTGGGTGTTAGAACCACTTTTTGGTCTAACATTTTGGTGCTTTCACTGAGAATCCTCATTTGAATTCTTCATTTTCCGGGATTTCTTTCTACTTTTTGGACCGTTGAGTTCAAAGTAGTTAATCCTTAAGTTTCTCCGCTCTTTTATATTTGTTGAAGTGATTGTCAAAGAATCATGGCCAAAGGAAAAGGCAAAGAAGTTCAATCTGGTCAAGGAAATGGAGCTGGCGAAGATCAGCAAAATGCGGCTGTAACAAGGTCTCGGGGGTAGAGTTCAGCAGCAGGAAGAACCAATGCAGGAAATCCGAGCCGCCAGCAGGGGGAGAGCTCCGATCCGATCCGGGTAGGAGATTCTGAAGCAGTGCATTCCCCCAATCTGAACCGACCCGAACAGCTTGCCACGTACCGATCCTACCAGGCTCCCCAGCTCCGAACCGACCCGACCTCCTACCTCCGATCCGACCCGATGCTTGGTGAAGCTGGAACCTCTACTCGAGTCCCTACGAATGCTCCGATTCCAGCCACCAGGGTTAGTGATCAGGTCAATCCATCTGCGCCCATCACTCAAGGAGATTTCTCGCGCTTACTTGACATGCTTGAGAGCACAAGGGAGGCTATGAAAGTTCACGAGCGCACTAATCTCATGATGCAGGAAAATATGAGGCTCATGAGTCGGGAGATTAGTGAACTCCGTCGACAGAGAACTCCATCACCGGTTCGTCACACACCAGTGGATCAATCTTCATCTTCCGAGGAAGAGCGGCCCCGTGAACGAAGGCCATTCGAATGACCTCAGAATGAGGAGCAGCTGACATTCGGATCTTTGGGATCTCGTGAGGATATTGCACGAGCGCTAGGAAACAATGACCCCACTCGGGGGCAAAGACTCCAGTCCCCTCCTCCCGAGATCGACCGGGAGCGCAGGGAACGGAATCGAGCAGAGGCAGCTCGAAGAAGAAGGGCATCTCCTGAACAAGAGCCCAGAAGGAACTCGGATACTAGGGCCAGGGAACCTGAGCGGCCCCTAACTAATGCTGATGTGCAGGCAATGGTTTGCCAGATCATGTCCGAGAGCCGGAACTATACAAATGAAGATTATGGCATTGAGCGAAGCCATACTCCCTTCACCGACGATATCCTCGACTTCCAATTTCCCCGACGCTTTAACTTGCCACAGATGGACAAGTACAACGGAAGGACTGATCCAGGACAGCATTTGATGCGATACTCGTGGCTTATGAATGCTGCTGCTGCCCCTGATGAAGTGAAGTGCAAAGCATTCCCAATCTACTTAGAAGATGTGGCGCTGTTCTGGTTTACCAGACTTCCTCCTCGTTCGATTTCGAATTACAAGGAATTAAGCGAGCGTTTCATGAACCAGTTCCGACTCCATGCCCGAAAGTCCAAAAGTGTTATTGAATTATCGAGAATCAAGCAGGCACCAGGAGAGTCTTTGAGGGCATATCTTGACCGTTTTAACCAAGCTGTGACTGAGGTCAGTGACCCGCATGAGCCCACTATTCTGATGGCATTGAAGGAAGGAGTCGATCCTGAATCTGAGTTTGGAGATTACCTTTCTGGGAAAACACCCCCCACAAGGGAGATATTCTACGAAAAACCCGATATTTATCTAAGGCGAGAGGAAGCCAGGGCAAACCGAAAGAGAAAGTTTGAGACGACTTTAAAGGAGAATGTGCAGAGTAATATCGCCGTGAAGCAGTCTGGGGAAAGTTCTGGCAAGGTTGAGGTAAATGTAGGAAACAAGGGTGGAAACAACAATGCTGGAAGCGGGGGTAACAACAACAATAACCGTAATTCGAACGGTAACAGAAGAAACAGAAATAGGGGAAGTGATCCTAACAAAAGACCCCGATTCCAGACCTATGAGAATTTTATACCATTGAACGACACCCTGGAAAATATTTACTTGGATACGTACAATGTGTTACAATACAAAAGACCGCCACCTCGTGATTCGACCGAGAAAGAAATGGCGACAGGGAAATTTTGTTTGTTTCATGGAACTCATGGGCATTCAACCAATGAATGTCGACATTTGAGGGATGTGATTGAGAAGCTGCTGCGTGAAGGGAAGTTGGATGAATACAAGGTTGCCCCGAGGGACAGGGGGCAAGGAGAGCAGGCTCCAAAATAGATTCTACCTGCTCCCAAGCCTACAGCGCAGCAGAAAGGTAAAGGAATTGTTATCAACTCCATAGTAGGCGGACCTCACCCGGCAATCCGAAGTTTCAGGTCAATGGATCAATATGTAAATGCTGCCAAGCACCTAGATGTGAACGAGGGTGCTGATTTGGAAGATATCACCCCCATAAAACAACAGAAGACCATGTTTGACGATGTGGTATTCCGCAGCCGAGACAATACTGGGATCCAATCACCCACCGATGATCCGTTGGTTATTACTATCACCATTGGGCCGGCCTTGGTCCATAAGGTATTAGTAGACAACGGAAGTTCTGTCAATATCTTATTTAAAAAGTCATTCGATCAAATGAAGCTTGAATCTGAAGATTTGAAGCCGTGTGAAGGATGGATTAGAGGCTTCAACGGGGCGTCGACAGTTCCCATGGGATACATAGAGTTGCCCGTGACCCTGGGGCAAGGAGAACGTAGAAGAGTGCGGATGCTCCAGTTCGTAGTATTGGACGTAGATTCGCCTTATAATGCATTTTTGGGGAGGCATGCCCTTGCTGAATTCAGAGTTTGTATCGCCCCTTGGTGTTTGTTACTTAAGTTCCCAACCGAAGCCGGAACTGGAGTAATGAGAGGGGATCAAGTTTCCGGACGGGCCTGCTATGTGGCCGAATTAAAGATGTTGATGAAAGGACTTAACGTTGAAAGTAAAGATGTCTCGTCTCCCTCAAAGGGGGGCTCGGCATAGCAATTAGAGAGATTGACCCCAAAGGAGTTGCCCAAAGGAACGCCTGAAGACCTGGATCCCAGAAAAGACGAGGAACCAAAGGCTAGGAATGCAACTCCTAATGAAGCGACAGTGGAAATTCCCATTGGTGAAGCTGATCCGACAAAAGTTTTGAAAATTGGTTCTCAATTGGATCCACGTCGAGCTAAAGAACTAACGGACTTCTTGAAGGCAAACTTAGACGTGTTTGCTTGGACCCATGCTGACATGTGTGGGATATCGCCATCCATTATAAGTCACAAATTGAATGTAAACCCGAAACATCCGCCTGTGAAGCAAAAGAGACGCATGCTGGGCCCAGAGAGGTCGGCCGCTCTCAAAGAGGAAGTAGAGAAGTTGAAGCAGAATGGATTTATTCGAGATTCGACATATCCCGACTGGATATCGAATCCCGTCTTGGTAAAGAAGCCAAACGGAAAGTGGCGGACTTGCATTGACTTTTCAGATTTAAACAAGGCTTGCCCAAAAGATAGTTTCCCACTTCCCAGGATTTACCAGCTTGTAGACTCGACAGCAGGTCGTGAACTTCTCTCTTTCATGGACGCATATTCTGGATACAATCAAATTCCTATGCATGTACCAGACCAAGAACATACGAGCTTCATTACGAATTTGGGATTATATTGTTATGTTGTAATGCCATTCGGATTGAAAAACGCTGGAGCTACTTATCAGCGCTTGGTGAACAGAATGTTTTATAATCAAATAGGAAAAACTATGGAAGTTTATGTGGATGATATGCTTGTCAAATCGAAACAGTCCTCCAGCCATACGCAAGACTTGGCGGAAATGTTTGGTATCCTGCGAAAGTACCGGATGAAATTGAATCCTCTGAAATGCTCATTTGGAGTGGCATCGGGAAAGTTCCTTGGCTTCATTGTGAGTTCCCGAGGAATTGAAATCAACCCTAGCCAGATAGCAGCGATTAGAAATATCGAAGAGCCGAGGAGAATTAAAAACGTCCAAAGTCTTGCAGGGAAAGTAGCGGCACTGAGTAGATTCATCTCCAAAGCCACAGACAAATGTGTTCCGTTTTTTGATTTGATTAAAAGAGGAAAGAAGAACTTCGAGTGGACTCCGGACTGTGTTGAGGCCTTTCGAAATTTATTGGAACTGCTAGAGAAACCGCCGATTTTATCAAAGCCCGTAGATCACGAAGAATTGTTTGTTTACTTGACAGTCTCGGCTCACGCCGTCAGTACAGCCCTGGTTCGAGAAGAAGACAAAGTACAAAGGCCAGTGTATTATGTAAGCAAGAAATTAGCAACGGCAGAGCGCAACTACCCAAAAATTGAGAAGCTCGCTTACAGCCTCCTGATCGCATCCCGAAAACTTCGTCACTATTTCCAAGCCCATCCAATAACCATATACACCGACCAGCCCTTAAGGCAGGTGTTGCAGAGACCCGAAGCATCGGGAAGGTTGATCAAATGGAACATAGAACTAAGTCAGTTTGATTTGAATTTTCAACCACGAAAGTCAATCAGGAGGCAAGCTCTAGCAGACTTTATTGCGGAGTTCACCATTCCAGAGGAGGAAGTAATCAATGACAGAGTGGTTAAGTCCGAGGATGAGCTAAAGATAAATCCGTGGAAGCTATATACAGATGGAGCCAAGAACGACCGAAGGTCCGGAGCTGGAATCGTCTTAGTCACTCCCGAAGGACGGTCGTTATATTACGCCCTGCGATTAGAATTTTCGGCGACTAACAATGACTCTGAATATGAAGCCCTGATTGCCGGGCTGAAGCTTGCTAAAGACCTCGGAGTAAAAATGTTAGACATATTCTGTGACTCTAAAATTGTTGTTTGCCAAGTGCGAGAGGAATTTGTGGCTCGAGGACCTCGACTTATCGCCTACCTCAGGAAAGTGAGAGAGCTATTGAATAGCTTAGAGCGGTACAACATAACGCACATTCCCAGAGATGAAAACCAGAAAGCGGATAGGCTGGAAAATCTGGCTAGTTCCAACAATCCAGAAGAGACTGAAATAATTCCAATTGAAATGTTGGAATCGCCAAGCTTTGAGTCAATGGAAATTGAATTCGCCTTTGAAGCGGAACCAGAGAAGGAGTCGTGGATGACTCCAATTAAGAATTTCCTTAAGAATGGGACACTCCCATCAAAGAAGAGTGAGAAAAGAGCTATAGTTCGCAAAGCTACCAGATATGTCATACAAGATGATACTCTTTATAGGCAAGGATTTTCTATGCCCCTGTTACGATGTATAGCACACGACGACATCAAGCGTGTACTAAGAGAAGTACACGAAGGTGAGTGTGGAGATCATACAGGAGGTCAAACTTTAGCAAAGAAGATATTGCGGTACGGATACTTCTGGCCTACGATCAATAAAGATGCAGCTGATTATTCACGACGCTGCGATAAGTGCCAGAGATTCGCCAAAATCCCCAGAGCACCACCGACCCAACTTAAATCAATGGTGAGTCCTTGGCCATTTGCCACATGGGGAATTGATATCATTGGAGTTCTTCCGATTGCTAAAGGAGGAGCAAAATATGCAATAGTGGCCGTGGACTATTTTACGAAGTGGGTGGAAGTTGAGCCCTTGACCAAGATCACGGCAAGAAAGGTGATAAGTTTTGTGGTCAGAAATATTATATGCCGATTCGGGATCCCAAGGACGATTATAACTGACAACGGAACCCAGTTTGATAGTACTGAATTCAGAAATTTCTGCCAGAAGTATAAGATAGACAAGCGATATACTGCAGTTGCCTATCCGCAGTCAAATGGGCAAGTAGAGGCAATAAACAAAGTAATAAAATCCATCCTCAAGAAACGGTTAGAGCGTGCAAAGGCAAGATGGGTTGACGAATTGCCCCTAGCTTTGTGGGCATATCGAACAACATTTAAGACAGCCACCGGTCATACCCCTTTCTCTCTCTCCTTTGGCTCAGAAGCAGTAATTCCAGTTGAACTGGAAGTTCCTTCCCACAGGGTGACATATTATGACCCGATGACGAATCGGGCGCTCTTACTTGAGTCTCTTGATGAAATCGAAGAAAAAAGGGATGAAGCGGATTTGCGTGCGGCAAGACATCGACGTCAGATGGCACGCTATTATGACAAAAAAGTTCGCCTCAGGACTTTTGAACCAGGAGATTTGGTGCTAAAGAGAGTTTTTCCATCCCTTCCTCACCTCGGCCCAAAATGGGAAGGATCCTTTGTCATCCAACGGAAACTTGAAAAAGGAACCTTCAAGTTAACGACCGTAGATGGCGAAGAAGTCCCTCGAGCATGGAATGCCCAACACTTAATGCGATATTTGGATTAGAAATGCTGTACTCTTTGTTATTTTTCCTATGAACCCTGTAATAAGGCACGACTTGCCTTGGGAAAATCTGACGATATGAATAAAGGACTATAAAGTGGATGTAGGCTACGACTTAGCTGAACCACTATAAAAATATTGTGTGTTATTTACTTTTATGCATTACATATATATACATTTGTTAATTATTCTGTTGTAGATATGGAATACAGGATGACTCACAGCCTAAAAAGGTTGAAAACAGTTTAGACACAAAAAGAAGCACAACGACTATTTGTGCGCTAAGACATAAAAGAATGAGAAAACGACATTCTTAACTCTAACTCTCCGGAGAGAGAGAGAGAGTATAAAAGCGTCTCCGACTGAGCGCTGAAAAAGAAATTCTCCTCCTAACTCTAACTTTCCAGAGAGAAAGAGAGTATAAAGGCGTCTCCGACTGAGCGCTGAGAAAGAAATCTTTCTCCGTTGAAAGACTGGGGAATAAATAAATGACTGAGCTTGAACTCTAACTCTCAAGAGAAAGAGAGAGAGTATAAAAGAAATGCCAGAAAAAACGACAGGTACTGACGACACAGGAAGTGCTATCCCGTCAGAGAATTGGGAGCATTCAGATTGCTTGATTAAGCATTAAATAATTTGTGGGAATTGACTGGGGACACGTATGTATACGCATATTTCCCCCCTCCACAACTTCGTTTCATAACTATGGACATGCATTTTTACATAAGTGCAGAACTACTAACAAACAAACATTGCAAAAAATGAGTTATTTTTATTTACAAATGAATGAATTTGTACAGGAAAATAGCTAAAAAAGAAAGTGCAGGAGCTACTTTTGTAGCAGCAATTATTGGTTCACTAAATGCTAAAACGATACAAGGCAATCCACTATTTAGATTTTGAATGAGCCTTGGACTTCTTGGCGGCTTTCTCTGCATCCTTTGCCTCCTTCTCAGCCTCTGTCAAGATTCGTTTTGATTTCTTCTTTCCTGAAGATGCGGTGCTGGAGCCAGTAGACTTCTTCCCGGAGGGCGGAGCGCTGGAATCAAGAGAAGATTTTTTAGCGAGTTCTTCTGTAATAGATCTAGTTGAGAGCTTAACAACTAACCTTGATCCCGCATCCACAACTGCGAGGGGCTTAAGGGCTTCAGGGTCTAGTTCTTCGGCTTTCAATTGCAAACGTTTGTCTTGATCAGCTTTCATTGCAGCCAAAGTAACATCATCAGCATTTTTGGACTCCCCGACTATAGCCACTTCTGGGTCCTCTTCATGCCCCCCGTCACCGCCATCATCCTTTAAAGCTGCTATCATTTCTTCATCATGGGGAGTGGCGACCTTAGTTGGCTCACTTCCTTCTCCCAAGTCTATAGGGGCAGCCTTATCCTCCCCTCTTTTGGCCTTTTCTACGGACTTTGCCCCGGCGGTGGCTCCCTGAGTCACATCTGTCTTTTCGGATGGCTCAACACCTATAGAATGAGAAGCAACAGTTATCAACTCAGGCGAAAACAATGGGTTTTTCATCGATTGCTCAATCACATGGCGAAAGGTAGAAATAGCCTTGACAAATTGAGGAGAAAAGGTAGGGATACCTTCCGAAGACTTCTCTGCGGGGGTGACTACTACCTCTGATGCTATTTCAGGAATAGGGGATAGCAAAATTGTTCGGGGAATTCCCGGATTTTCAGGATCATACCCCTCTACTTCAGAAGTCGCAGGGGCAGAAGAAGAGGAACCAGCTTCGGGAGCATTCTTCTGTTTAGACTTCCGTCTCTCTTCTTCCATGGCCTCAGCAATAAGGCGGCGCCCTTCAGCTAGGCGCTCCGGTTCATCATCCCTCAAGTACTTCTCCATTAGCTTATCTTCTTCAATGGAATCGACCTTAAGTTCCTCTTTTTCCCACTCGATGATCTGATTCCATACTTGAACCAGAGTGGATGGGTAATCTTCGATCCAAGAAATGTTTCGGCGACGAATAATATGTGCGAAGAATTCAATCATTAGTTCGCCGAAACCTTGAATCTCAGCCTCCGCCTCAGATAATTGCCTGCGGGCTTCCTCCGCAGATTTGATAGCACACTCCACATTGTCCTCGGCCAGGGCAACTCTGTTTTCTGCCTCCAACGGCTTTGAAGCCAAGTCAGCGTTCTTCTTTTCTAGTTCAGCACTCTTCTTTGCTAACTTGGCGTATTTCCGTTCAAGCTCAGCATAAGCAAGGCGTGTCTTAGCAGCTTCTGACTTGGCCTCGTCAGCTTGCTTTTTTAATTCAGAGCGCTCCTGAGTGTGGGATTCAAGCAAGTCATGATAATGTTTTTGCATGTCCTCAAATTGTTGTTTGAAGTTAGAAGCGTCCCTTTGAGCGACAGCTAGCTGAGTTTGAGTGTCTTCCAAATCTTTTCCTAGGGCTTTTAGAGCCTTGGCATCCTCCTCCGCGGTCTTTTGCATTGAATCGGTATTTGTGATTAGAGTGCGGATGATTCTGGAGAGGTTGCGTGAGTATTTAAACATCTCAGAATACTGCTTTTCCACCGCATCAATCTTCGCCTTGGCCTCATCTGCCCACTTAGAAGAAATAGGTTCAAGGGCAGGTAAGAAAGTCAAAGTCTCGAAGTAAAGTTCAGGAAATTGCTCCTCCAAATAGGCCCGCTTTACTGCAGTTTCCGCGTCTAGTGGGGGGGAGCGGAGATTGTCAATTCGGTGTCCCTGTGTGAGGAGGATTCGGTAGTTTCTTTGTCTGTCCTAGGTCGTTTAGTAGCAGGGACCTTGTGCTTGCTTCGAGACCCAGTTTCTTTTGGAGGAGTTCTCTCTCTACTGCGCTTTTCATGGGAAGAAGTGGAGTCTTTAGATGGTGGTCTGTCCTCTTCCCTGCGGCTTTGATAACCCTTATATTTCTCTTGTTCCGGTCGAACTGGTGAGCGGGAACGTGAGGGTCGAGAGCGATAGGGATCATAAGGCCTTCTCTCATCCCTTCCCCGATCATCACGACGATCATACTCAACATCCTGAGGAGGATTGGACATGCTACGACAGAGCTTCCTGATATCGTAGTAGGATCGAGACATCGTACCTGCACAATAAGACAAACAAAATTTAGAATTAATGGATTCACGGAGAAAGAGGTGCAATGAATGCTAATGCTGTTGTGTAAAGTGTATCCTAAGTGGTGTGTTTCCCCCCAACCAACCCGAGTCTGAAGCTAGACTAGTGCGGGCAGGCTCTTTGGCCTTAGCGGGAGTGGTCTCTTCAGAAGAGGTGAAGACTAGAGGATCCTTCCTGAAATCCTCTGAAGTGTATATAGTCTCAAGTAAGGGGAGATCCCTCAAACCCTGAAATATTTTCTCATCAGTACTAGGGACATCCCCCTCGGAAGCATGAAGTGGCGACCCTTGGGAGGATTTTGACTTTTCTAGAGAAGTAGTTTCCTCGGGGGCAATATATCCTTCACGATGCTTTTCGGCCAGATTAGCCAATTCATCATCTTATGTAGAAGATGGAGAAGGTGAAGTTTAAAGAGGCTCTGTAGGAACTCCTGAGCCTTCTCCAGTCTCTGGGACTACCTCCATTGGAGGAATGTATGCGTATGGAACCGTCCCATGACCAATGCTACGGAAAACAGATAACAGCCCATGAAAGTGAAGGTATTCGTCTTTAAGGACTTCGTCGATAGTCAAAAATTTCTGATCGTCATTAAGAAGCCGGTGCATCCGGTCAAAGAACACCTGATCTGATATCTGTTTGGGGTTATCGACTGCAAACAAAAAGGAAAACAAGTCAAGGTGATGATTCAAGTGTATAGAGCCCGGATTTAGAAAATCAGTGCTTTACTTGATTTTGTCCACCTCCTGGCACATCCAGGCTGTCGCTTCACGTAGAACCATTCTAGTCTGGAATCTCCAGCTTTACTGCTGAATGGTGCTGAGATTATCTTCCTTTTTGGAACTGACTCAAAGTAGCAGAAAGATGGAGTCTCCCGAGTCCGATGCTTGAAATTATAGAAGAAGTGAACGTCATCGAACGTGAGCTCTATGCCTAAGATTTCACGATATGCTATGTACAAGGTGTGCAAATAGGCATATGAATTGGGATGCAACTGCATGGGGGCAATCCGCATTTGTCTTAAAAAATCAACGATGAAAGGAGAGAATGGAGGAATGGCGCCGACCATGCACATCAATCGAGTGACCGCCATATATCCTTCTGGAGGGTTGTGGGAACGGTCAGAGCGTGAAGGCACTAGAGTGTCCCTTTTCATTATCCCGTATTTTAAGCAAATTCGGACAAGTCGATCGTTGTCGATTGTTGATTCAACGGAGTCTGGAGGTGATTCCAATATAATGGCTGATTCAAATTCATCAGGGGCTCGATCGTCACCAATCCCTCCTTCCTCCTCAAAACCTAGGGAAACTTCATTCTATGAAGACACCTCGTTGCTTTCTCGATTTCCAATCCCGTAGTCTGGACCCTCACTGTCCCATTCTGGATCCGAAGGAGAAGATATATCCTCGAGAGTGATTTTGTTAGAAGTTTCTGGGGCTTCTTTCCTCTCAGCTAGTCTGGAAGAGCGTCTGGGTCTCATTGTCATAGAACTATTGAAGAAGCAATAGCACGAATTAGAGTAAATTAGCCCGTACCCCCCTGTGCATGTGTGTGAACTAAAATGTGTGCAGCGAATGTGAGAAATGCAAAGTAAAGGTGCAACAATGTAAGACGAAACTTTGAAGAGAAAGTGATAGTCAGAGTAATTCTTAATGTTCGTTTATGTCCGCAAGGCACTATCCTAACTGTTCATGAAGTTGGAAGTAATATCTTTTAAAATAGTGGGACGAAAGTTTGCGTTTTGGATTGAGTAGTTTTCGGGTCGGACGCATACACCAGGTTCAGATCGGATAGGCAAGGTCACGTGTCAGCTTAAAGCAAAGGCTCACACTCAGAGAGATATATCCGGATCGGTTCGGGGATTGATTTTCGGGGCGGGTCGGATTAACCTGGATAACCATACTACTATTCTCTCTTTTGTTTCACAACCCGGTCCGACCCGGGCGCATAAGTCTTAACCTCCATTTTATTCATAGCTCCGACCCGACCCGGTCAAACAAATTAAGTCCCATTTCTTTGCCTTATTGCTCCGACTCGGTCCGGTTCTGTAAAATTCTCTCTTTCCCTTTTTCTCCTACTGTTCCCCCACCCGAACCGATCTCCTTCAATTTCTTTCCTCTTCCTCCTCTTAAGTAGCGAACCCAACTCGATATCCCAAGCCTTAATTAAAATCAAGTACTTAAGCACTCAAGCATTCAACGACGAAACTCAACACCCTCCGCCAACGCCTCGAAATGGCGTCGACGCCATCAACGACGAAGGCGGAGGATGAAGGAAGCCGTGGCGATGGAAAAAGTCAAAATACCTTGCTAGAATCGTTCAACTTAACTGCGAATGTGAATTAAAAGAAATTATGGCAACGAGATTCAAGATTACAAGACTACCTATGTATTTGATTCAAAGATTGAAGCGAGAATTTTTAAGTTTCTTGGAAAGACTAAGGCTTCGATGTGGAATCGGTTCGGTTGAGCAAGAACAGTGAATGAAAGAAAAGCAGAAAAGTGAAGTAAATTTATATAAAAAACAAGCTGACTATTCGTATTCCCGATCGGACCGGTTCGAAAAGCCCAATGATGCAGCTTGGCCCACCAATCCATTGCAGAGTATAGGAAGAAGGAGATCCGTTCGGGTCGGAACCCAAACCAGAAATCCGTTCGGGTCGGAATCCGAACCGAACAGGATGCAGTACGACAGCTTGGCATGTGAATTCAAAGAGAAGGATGAAGGCGTCGTGCAAGAGCAATCAAAGCATGCTCCATTTCCAACAGAAGCATCCTTTGAGGGGGCAAAGTGTTAGCCTACTTTGTGAACTAGGCAACACAAAGTCGAGATATCAGACATTGAAGAGCATTTTTAATTAGAAGACTTCGGATCGGAGAAGACACTACAGCCTAGATCGGACAGCTGCAATCGTTCGGGTCGGGTCAGAGCAACGTATCGATTCGGGTCGAATAAAATCTTCTGTTCGGATCGGTGAACTGTTGCTGAGGAAATTGGTAAGGCATATCTATTCGGATCGGAGGGCAACATAATCTCAATTGGATCGGAAAGCCACCTGTTTGCCATGGAAATAAATCGGAGCGAAGCAGATTAAAGAAGAGAGAGCGCTGCCACCAAGCCAATCCGGGTCGGATCGGGTATCCCGATCCGAACCCCTTAAATGTGTGTCTCCGACCCGAGCCCATTTTCCATATCATTCTCCTGCAAAAGCGCCTGGATATCCGGACCGGCTGTGACCAGTTCCTACCCATAATGTTCGTTACTCTGATGCGTTGTCAACACAATAATTCATCCGAACCCGAAGCTAATGGGATGGACGACACGTGGCCCCGACCCGGATCGAGTTTTGAGCAAATTCACACCTATAATACCCCGTCTGGAGACAAAGAAAATGATCTTTTTTTAGGCACTTCGAGAATTCAACCACCTCCATAATCCGAACTCCAGTACTCCCGGAGAATCCAAATCTTCTTTCATTATTTGTTTTAGTCAATTGAGTGAATATAAGTGAGTTGTGAGTGAAATCAAGTGAAAATTACATTGTATCAGCAACTGAATCATTGAATATAGTGAAAGATAAGTGGACGTAGGCATTTCTTTGCCGAACCACTATAAGTCCTGTGTGTTCATTTTTATTTTTATCTCATCTTATTTGCTTTTAATCAATTTGGGTGTTAGAACCACTTTTTGGTCTAACATTGACCAAGGTTCATGAAAGAAAATAAATTGGGGGAGATAGAAATTGAACAAAAATGAGATCAGAGGAAAACATCATCATAGGCATAAATATTACAACTTGATGATAACTTCATTACGAATCAAGAAAACTGCTAAATAGATCATAAACTTGACATGAGCATAAAGATAGACAAGTCCCAAAACACAAGATTAAAGAAGCAACAGAAATAGATCAGAATCGATAAACATACTTAAATCCAATTCCACTTTATTCCACGGCCACATTATAATTAAATGTTTAAATCTAAAAACAACTAGAACTTACAGAGCATGGCTAGTGAATTAGGAACCGAATTTGTTGTAGAACGTTGTAGTAGTGTTGATTTATTGTTTGAACCATTGTTGAAGCTTTGTTCTTCGAATTGATTTGAGTTTGAATGCTTAAGCTTTAATTTGGGGGTGGCGGCCATGGTTCAAGAGGGAGTTCAACAACATAATAGTGTAAGAATGATTTGATATGAATTAGGTTAGGTCTAAAGGTGTTTTTATGGGTGTAGCAACTAGTTTAGGCCCTTAGATTAACCCTAGAATCAATCCGGACCGTCAAAACACGTCTCAGGCTTCAAAAATGAGTTCTGGGTCAAACCAGGCCGACCAGGTCGACCTGTAAGGGGGCGAGGTCGACACTATGGTCGACCTGGGGAGTAGGTCGACCCTATGGTCGACCCTATGGTCGACCTGGGGGGGGTAGATCGACCCTATGGTCGACCCCCTGGTTCAGTGCTGCCTGAAAACTGCTGAAACTTGTACCGGCCATAACTTCTTCATCCGGACTCCGATTTTCGAAAACTCGGACTCTATTTCATGTAAAATTTCGAGACGAACGCAATGGCGAACACGTTTCCCCTGATTCTAATTTTAAAATTTAATTCTTCCTTGATTTCTTGTTTTAATATGTTATAAACATACGGGTTGTTACAATTCTCCCTCTGACCAATGCTTGATTCTTCCCTGCTCCGGTCTTAGTCGTTGATCCAACGTCGACATCGAAAAGTTCCACCACACCCTCAAACACCACGAGCCCAACCGAAGAAACCATCCTCTCGATTTTAGGACTTATTTTCGATTTGATTTCAAATTTCTAAGCCGCGATTTTAATTTAAGGAAAATACTGGTGCGACGTAAGATACGAAAAAAAGAGTAAGGGATTTGGTGGTTTGAGGAAGAACGAATTGATGTTGTTTATGTTTTATAGGGTGATTTCTGGTTTTTATTTCACTGGGTTTTGTCTGAGAACGATATGAGTTAATACCAGTATTTAAAAGCAAAACAACTTGCCTACCACGGTATTGATGGTGTGACACACACGGAAATGAACAACTTGGCAGTAAAGGAAAGTAATAGCGTGGCATGCACGGTACAGTAGCATGGAGAGTACGCTGATTTTAAGGGTTCAGTTGATGCTTTGTTTAAGTGTTCCATTTGATGAAACGAAACTTATATAATAGTACGATGTAAAATAGGCTTGCTGCTGCTATAATATATATACATAATAACATCACTGGTTGCACACAATGTTCCTTTGCTTCGTATGTAACGTACACGGCCCGTAGTATACCTGACTGTGTCGGATAGTCGTTTCATTTAAAAGATGTTATAACAATTGTGCAATACTATTTGAGTAATGGCTCACCACGAAATGAAATTTAAATTATTATTATATATATATATTAAAAAATATTGAATTCAAGGTGTTTAAATCTCTAAATCACCATTTAAATAATTAAATTAATTAATTGTAGGATCGCTAAAAATCCGGGACGTTACATCCCTTCCCCCTCAAAAGAATTTCGTCGTCAAAATTGCTATGCAGTAAAAATGCCATAACTCTAACTCCTCATAGCCTACTTAGTTGAAATCTTATATTCCATATTTTCATAATCAAGTTCTTATCCGACCTCTGAATTCTCATACCAATACTCGTCCATGCATAATTCTTTCCAATTGATATGTCCACCATTTTTAGACAATCCATCATCACTTTCTTGTCTTCAATCCATATGCTCTTCTGCCTATCCACACCCATTCCAATTGATTTTAAATTCATTTATCAATTTCATTATTCCACTTGAAATTTTATTAATCAATTTTGTTTTTCTTACAATTACAATTAATTATCAAAAAATTCTTGAAAATTTTATAACTCTTTAAATTTTCGAAAAAATTCGCCAGCATCTCCTTTTCAGGCTCAATCAGTACAACCACGACTCTCCTTTCTAGGCCTTCTTCAGTCCATAAGAAAATCAAAAAGCGAAGCGGCTTGCCCCATAGGCTCATAAAACCATCAAACCCAAGTAATATTATAAACATGTACCTTTTTGTCAGGAGTAAATTCCATATCTTGCATTTTCTTCCATTCAATATCTGCTCAGTATACATATATCCATTTCCAGGTGGCTTCAAATCAATCCAACTTCCAGTTTTCTTTTCCTTTTTCCTCTAATCAACTTTTGATTAAATCATTTCCATTTTATCAAATCAAATATGATTTCTATTTAAATCAACCCACTTATTATACTTGAATCAAATTCAATTTCAATTAACATCCAATATATATTCAACTCATTTATTCATAAGTCGAATCCATATTTATAATTCGAATGTCAACATTTCTCTTTGTTTAATTTCATTCAGCATTATTTCTAATTCAACTCAATTTTATTTAACTTAAGTTAAATTTCAGTTCATTTGATACATTTTTACCATTTCAATCTGTACAAGTTAAATTTTAATTTCAAAATTCAAATTTTCGGGTTTTATTTCAAATTAGTTTGAAATCATATATATTTATATACATATATTTACAATCAACTCAATTCAAAACATTTGAATTTCTAAAACATCTTGTCCTTTTCAAACAAATTTTCCATTTCCAGATTACTATGGTAGCAATCCATCACTCAGAAACTTGAAAATGAATACTGATAATGTCACGATCCATTATCAGAATTATTTTCTTGCCACTGAAGTGATTTCAGTGCTTAATCCCATTAAAATCCATTTTCACCATTCGTATTCAAAAATACTTTAAAGTAATGTTATATTGCATTACAATATTTCAGAAAATATTTTCTAAACACCCGGAATTTAAATTCTAATTCTGGTTTGAACTTAATCTTGGTTTATCTCACTTGTATACATTACCCGTATACAATTTATATAACCATTTCAGTATTTCATAATTCGTTTGATTGTAATAACAATCAACACATTCATATATAATAATTCAAAAATTATTCCTTTTATATCAAAATAATTTTCAGGCAAAATTATTTCATTTACCCATTTTAAAACAATATTGTATTGATTTTCTTTGTCCGAGATTTTAGAAACACCTATCGATACAGTTGTACATCGTGTATCGACCAGAAATCATTAACTACTCAAAAAACCAACCAATACAATATAAAACAATTTTATATCAAATTTACAAATATGCTCTCTCATACATAAACTCAAACTCAATCTAGGTGTTACTAACCCCATCTCTATTGAGTTACGCCACAGAGCCAAGGTTACTACTCAACCTTCAGCTCTGATACCAAATGTAATGGCCCGAATTTTCGTACCCTTTGAGTTGACTAATCACACCACACGTCCAACCCAAAATGCACAGAAAAACGAATCATTAGTAGAAAGAAGTTAGAGGATGAGAAATAGAAAGAAAGAAATATTAGAATAGAAGAAAATGAAGAAAAGAAACCCACAGCAGAACGAATAAAATATATTAGATAACCTAAACTTTGAAATACAATTCAGAAACTTTATATACATTTCTGGAACAGTTATAAACACCTGTTTCCAGTTACGAACATAATGCACAACGGAAAAATATGATAGTCTATAGCTAACTGGTGAAGGCTCCTACTTCAAAATCCTCCAAGCGAATCTGTAAAATCCCGACTACTTGACTGCCCGTACAAATTTGGAGCACCCAAGAGTTTAGGGAAAACAAACAAAATAAACTCTGCATCAGTCATGGGATTGGTGTGAGTAAACTCCAACTAATTGCTTAACTTTCAAAACCCTTTCGAAAGAAATGATAATCGTAAGACCGATCCACACAAAAACACGAATCGTTTTTCCTTACGATAACCAAAAATATTTTGATATCGAAATCTGGTGATATTATAATAGTGTCTACAATAAATAAATAGAATCTAGCGGAACGCTTGCATCTCACGCTCCATATATAATATAAAATCAAAAACCGCAGGGGCACTTATTGGAGATTGATTTCAACATGACAAGGTATGGAACCACCCTCCAATAGTGTATCTCTAGAGGGGAATACATTGGGTTAAACAAGAACGTCTTGTAACCCGGCCCACACATGGCTGATAACTCATTTAACTTGAGTGTATCGAGCATATTATCACAAATGGTTGTGATCAGCAACCGTTACCGAAAGCATACAGCAGCGAAAAGAATAAGAAGCAAGTGAAATTTTCTCTATATCAGGTGATAATATCCCTAATGGGAATGACCCACATGGCCATGCTGCCTGCCCAATTTCTGTCATTTCCTGGTTGATGAGGCTTGAGGTCACGATTATCTTTCAGCACATCTTGCCATCCTTTACTTTGAATTCCACATTGTCAGATCTATCCATATACGTTGTCCTGGGACTGAACAACCCGAAGGCACCATCCTATTAATCCATCTTGGGCAGTTTCTACTGAGGATTAACAGAACAACCTTTGCATTTTTCTCCGTCTTCAATTATCTTCAGCATAAGTTGATTCGTAACGCTTATGCCAATACAAAGTGCTTTTCAGATATTAAATCTAATCCCGATCTCTCCGTATTGACAACAGAGGTATAAATTAAATCAAAACTTTGATAGTCGATGATTTAACTATCAAAGTAACATACATACAATCAACGGTCATATTTCCAATTGGAATTTCTACCGATCAACCATCAACAACACTGGTCCCTTTTTATAATAATTCCTTATTATATTACCGATTCTAAAATCCATTTTCAATCTTACATATCCTTTCAAATCTCAATCTCGATTCTTGAAAGACATTTCCAGTGTCACTACTTAATTCGAGAAGATATCTCTTATTCCAATTTGAAAACATTTCTATATATTCTTATTTCTAAATTTTAGAAAATATACTTTAATAACATTGGAAAAAAACATTTCCAATTATCATTCCTTACTTCTAGTTATCCCAAATCATTTCATTATCTATACTTAGAAACCACCTCTGATTTACTTTGGAAAATGTTTCCATGACCTTTTCATTTAGTTAAACCCATGTTACATAATAAACATCGTTGCTATAACTCAGTTCATTAATTATTCATTTACAAATCGGATCCCTAAACAATCTTCACTATCGAACCTTAACCATTCCTTAGTTATTATGAAGTCAATCAAGTTGGGGTATAATTACCTCTCGGACCTTAACTGAAAAACATTCTCAACTTTGAAATAGTCAAAGCTCACAACTTCAAACAAAACATCACTTACGCTACTCTCGGATTCAATCTTAGAATCCACTTCGTTTATGGGAAAACATTGATGATAACGGTAGCATTATAATCGATGTTTCCAAATATTTGATTTATAAGACATTTATTATAACGGCAGCGTTGAAATCGCTGTTTAGATTTACAAAACATTTATTATAACGACAGCGCTAAAATCGCTGTTTAGATTTATAAAACATTTATTATAACAATAGCATTATAATCGTTGTTCAGAAGTATAACGGTAGCGTTATAATCATTGTTCCCAAATAATTGGAATAATTGGTATATAAAAATATAACTTGTACTTATTAATTCAATTAATAAGTCAATAAATAAATAAATAAATTTGATTCAAAATAGAAAGTAAAAATAACTACTTCCCTAAATTCGATAAAATCGAATTCCAATAAATAACTCTCTCTCGAATAATCTACATTCGATTATATTCTGAACTTCGGAATTTATCTACCATTTCAGGTTAATTCCAATTCCAAATTCACTTTTGCATTTATCCTTTCTAAATCATTACCAAATTCCTTTATAACCCTCCTAGCCTACAAAACGTTATTTATATCCCAAATTTTGGGATAAAACTCATCGTTTCTTTAAAAACAATTATCCATTTCCCTATCTCATTCATGTTCTAATTTGGATTCGTATTTCAAATATAAATTCCTTTATAGATATTTTATTTGTAAATTATTTATTTTGAACTATTATTCGCTTTAACCGTGAATGTATTCCTTTTATATATAATCAAATCAGTTTGATTTTATACTCATAAATAATATATTAAACCCAAATACTATTTATAACTTCTATTCAGAAGTTTTCATATGAATCTTGTTTTTTGTTCCAATAAAATCTTGTTTATAACGTCCTTTATAATTCGCTAAGTTAAAATTCAATTACAAATGTCGGCTTCGATAACCATTCCCACTATATAAGTTCAAACAGGAATTTATAGTTCCATTTTTCAAACGATAAATAGTTTTCTAAATTTATAAGCATTGCTTATAAATTTATTCTCTTAGTTTATTTGTTAAAATAGATATTCCATTTAAAATCTACTTACACACCTTATATCGTTTTTACTTCTAATTTTAAAATATAAATTTCCAATTAGATATAAGCTACCCTGTTAAGTCCTGAATACCATAGCAAATTCCCATTTATAATCCTCATGAATTTATTTAAATCCACTCACATTCCGAACATAGGAAAATTTTCCATTTTTTTCCTTTTTAAACGATTTCCAAATATCCAACGATAATTATTTCACTTCGTTTACAAATATTACTTGTTTAATCCATTAAAATGGGTTTCTATTTCAAATCAGTTTGAAATTCCAGTTCTATTTTTGAAAAATAAATTTTCTTGTTCTACATCTCAAATTCCATTTCTAACTTCTAAAATATGTTACGGTGTTTAAATACCAAAATCCTAGGGCCCGGGTAATTCAACACAGCATGATCAATCATAGAATATATCATAGTAAATAGCAAACAATAATATAAATGTTGAGGGATCTAGTTGGGTCTCTCCAACCTGCTTCCCTGCATCCATTGATGTTAATCACATTATTTCACATAAATATGAAATATCATAGTAAACAGAACTAATAATCAATCAACTATATAACTATATCAACCATTTCAACCATAATTATCAACTATTCATGCAAACGACCATCACACATTATCAAATTACTATAAATAAATTTAAAAACTCGTATGCATAAAAATATAAACAAGTGAGCGTTGGTGAGTTTACTCACATTGGTTTGCAATTGACGATTCTGACTTTGTATCGATTCAAATCAAACAGGCGTTTGATTTTATCTTGAGATTCTAGTAGCTCTATTCTCAACTACGCTAGTTCCATAATGAATGTCCCGTTGTTATGATTCCAACTTGTCCAGTTGTGACGGTCCACCATGCACCAGCCAGCATTTCCTCCGAAAGTGCGTTGTACACATGCCCGACTAGCATAGAGCGGTCGCCAAAGAAAGGAAAGAAGAGAATGAACTAATCAAGAACCTGTAGAATGTCTCACAACACAGAGAATAAAATAAAATAATAACATACTTGACATAAAACAGGTGAGACAGTGCATAAGCTGAAACTAAACATCATAGCAGCGGAAAATCCAAATACAGCTTATGTTCCACATCATCATTATTACAACTTTAAAACTATCTCTAAAGCAAAAGAAAGGAAGGGTGCACTACTAATGCCCAAAGTAGTGACCAGCAGCGACACAGGGAGAATATCTATATATATCATACGTGGGAGCCTCCTGCTCGTCTCCGGTACAACTACTCATGCTTCACCAACTAACTTGTCTCTAGTCTGCTCGTGAGAGCACCCAGAGTAATAAGAAGAGACATAAAACTCTGGGTCAGACAAAAGTCTGGTATGAGCGATAAGCAGCAAAACAGAATAATAACAGGTATACTAAACCATACCTGAACCTAGACCTGCAACCAAAGAGTTAGCACTACATACTGTACAATACTCTAAGGTTCCACTAACATATGGTGTAAAGAATACGGGGGTAGGGCGTGCATGTAATAGTGATGGCAACCAAATCAAACATAGCAACCATCCTCACATCTCTCACTCAGTGCGTAAAGCATACGACATCCACCACTTTGATCACTAGACCCATCAGGTAATGACGGAGTTCGACTTGTACAAGTACTGCTACCACTAAGCTTATCCCATGGGATCATGACCAAACCTTTTCAAATGACCCCACTTCATTAGTCTATAGCCCACTAGTCGTACCTAGGCCACTTTGGCCCTGAATCCGTCCACGTACCTCCAATACAATGTGATCCAAAGTCATAGACATCGACAACCCCTTAGTACACATCCCGCAGCAAAGTCCAATCATGAAGTTAACTCATTGGTTCCCAATAGGATCCTAAGTACAAACTTCCCACCTAGGCTACCTTTGCATCTCGGGTTTTGGTCTTCTCTTCCGGATCAGTCTTCATTTGGTTTGTAACCCGTGCCTCGCGTCCAAGCTCCTTGGTTCAGCTCGTAGTATCTCCTCTGGTTCGGATCAGATCGTGATGCTCATCTGGTACGTGTCGTGACGCGCCTCCCTGATCGGATCGGGTCGAGTTCCTTCATCTGTTCATGACTCGTGATGCTCCAGGTTGCGTCGTGGTGTCACACTGGTCCGGGGCGGGTCGTGATCCCTCCATCGGATCGAGTCACAGTCTTCTGGTTCGTGGGCTTCAAAGTGGAGTAGCTCATGGAGTAGTGTCAGCTTGTGAAGGGGTCTCACGATCGGGTCGGGTCGGGGTAGAGTGATCCGATCCGGTTCTGCACAATTTTCCTGCAACTCTTCCAGCGACTGTTTTATGCCACTCGTCAGCGTTTTTGACAAATCTAACTTTTCTAATCAATAAAAAAACATACCATATAGCCATAGCAATATATACAACTGACCACAAACACCAAAACAACAATTTGATAGGTTAAAACGGATCAAACATAGCCAAAACCCCATATTTTCCTTAAGCACATTTAAGCAAATCTAATGGTAGGGTTAACAAAAGTTAACCAAATCAGCCAAATTTTCTAACAGAGGTCTAAAACAATATTTCAAAATTTGTCAATATTTTTCCAGATTTTTAACATGTATAAATTCGCTAATTATCACTAATTACCCTTAATTAACCATAATTAGTGAGGAACTATGCAAATCACTCACCTTAGCCATATACAAATTACCAAATCTGAAATGATTCTCTGTTTGGCGCTGATTCCAAAGCTATACAGCAGTTCTACCTCGACTCTTGTGCTAATCCTCTTTGATTTGATGTAGATTTGGCTTAATTAGCGATTAGGAGATGATTTGGGGTGTTTTAGAATGTGGAGGTCATGGCTAAACTTGAAGGAACAAAAAGAGGCGGCTGGAAAATGATAGAAATTGAATTTCCTAAACCTATCAGCCTCCCTATAACCCTAATCCCAAAATTGGTTATGGGCCCACTCACTAATCACCCAAATTAGGCCCGGTTAAGCTGTTTTTCACCCTCTGAAACTTGTTTCAGCCATATCTCCCAAACGGTGAGTCCGTTTGGCTAATGTGACCACTCTATGGAAAGGTAAACCATCATTTGGATCTAATAGAAGGGGTTTCAGGTCAAAACTCCTTTCCAATCAAAAGTTGTCGCCGAAACAAGATCTGTTAGGTGCAAAACGATCGTTTAAAAATCGGCAAAAATCATGAACATGGGAAATGACCCCAATAGTCGTCTCCCAAGGTTACATGACCATATGACTTCGCATGTGAAGGAAATAAATATTCTATGATCCTTCGATGCATAGAATGCGGGTCGTTACACTCTTCCCCACTTAAGAAATTTCGTCCCCGAAATTCCTTAACCCAAAACATATAAAGGATCTCGCATGCCTACCGATCATATACAACAATCAAACATGCAAAACAAATAAAACTAACCTATCCTAGCATGCGGAAAGACTAAATTGAAACTGAAATCTTACCATGCGAAGAGTTCTGGATACGTCTTTCTAATGCTCTCCTCTGTCTCCCAAGTACAGTCATTCTCATTCTTGCCCCACTGAACTTAGACTAGACTCACCGCTTTCCTTCGATGTTGCTTCGCATCGTTCCCAACAATACGCATAGGCTTGCGGTTCCCAACCGCCTCAGGTTCAACTTCGATATCATCCAACTGATTAGGTGGAATAGCCACATCGGGGTCGTGCACGAATTTCCTTAACTGGGAAACATGAAATATGTTATGAACTCCTTCCATCTTTTCTGGTAATTCAACTTTATATGCCAAATTCCTAATTTGTTCAAGAACTGGGAATGGACCAACAAATCTTGGTGCTAACTTGCCTCTCCTGCCAAATCGTATCACGCTCTTCAAGGGAGAAATCTTGACAAACACCAAGTCGCCAATGGAGAACTTTAATTCTCTTCTCCTCTTATCAGCATAACTTTTCTGCCTATCTTAGGTAGCCTTCATTCGTTGTTGGACAACCTTAATCATAGCTAAAGTTTCTCTTATAACATCTGGTCCAAGCACAAACTTCTCACCAGTTTCTAACCAACATGACGATGAGTTGCACGGTCTTCCGTACTAAGCTTCAAATGGAGCCATACCAATACTGGATTGATAACTATTATTATATGCAAACTCTACTAGTTGCAAATGGTTATCCCATGATCCACCAAAGTCTAATATGCAAGCTCTCAAGAGATCTTCTAATACTCGGTTCACTCTCTCGTATGTCCGTCGGTTTGAGGATGATACGTGGTACTGAGATGTAATTCTGATCCTAACGCCTCTTCTAAGCTCTTCCAAAATCCACTAGTGAACAACGGATCTCGGTCACTCACAATTCCTTTGGGTATCCCATGAAATCTCACTACCCACTTTACATATAGCTCAGCTAACTTAGTTGTCGTCCTGTTTGACTTGATGGGTATAAACCTTGCACTCTTTGTCAATCGGTCCGCAATCACCCAAATGTTATCATGTACCGATCTAGTCCTTGGCAATCCATCAATGAAATCCATCGAGACTTGTTCCCATTTCCATTCTGGAATTTTCAATGGTTGTAACAAACCACTAGGCTTCTGTTGCTCAGCTTTGACCAGGTGGCAATTCATGCATTTGGATATAAACTTCCCAATGTCTCTTTTCATCCCTTCCCAGTAGTAGGCCTGCTTCATGTCTTGGTACATCTTGTTACCATCTGGATGTATAGTCAGTTTTGAGTGATGACATTCTCTAAGCACTTCATCTCTCAATCCATTGACATTGGGCACAATAAGTCTTCCATTCTTTCTAAGCCATCCATCTCGATCAAGCCCATACTTATTCATCTCTCCGTCGATTCCCATCTCTAACTTTGAGATGATTTCCAATAAGTTAGGACCGTTCCTCTGACTGCAACCAATCCGCTCCATCAAAGTGGGTCTGATCGTCAAACTTGCTAACATTTCTGGATCTAATTCGCACTCGGGTATAAATCATGCCCAACGATATACTCCAGTTGCTTCCATTCTAGAAACATAGCCCCTAAATTGGCATGTCTTCTACTCAATGCATCAGCCACCACATTGCCCTTTCCTGGTGTATATGTGATGTCAAAATCATAGGAAGCTAAGAATTCTAACCATCTTTGTTGTCGGAGATTTAGATCCTTTTGAGAGAAAAGATACTTTAATGACTTATGATTAGTAAACAACTCGAATCTTTCTCCCAAGAGATAATGTCTCCACATCTTCAATGCGAATATGATCGCTGCTAATTCCAAATCATGGGTAGGGTATCTTTTCTCGTGCGGTTTCAATTGCTGACTTGCATAAGCTGCAACCCTACCTCCTTGCATCAATACATCACCTAGTCCGGTACCACATGCATTTGTGTATACCGTCATCTCTTTATTCTCCTTAGGAATGACTAACACTGGTGCACATGTCACCTTTTCCTTCAGACTCTTGAATGCATTCTTGCACTTTTCGTCCCAGACGAAAGCTTGATTCTTCTTGGTCAACTGAGTCAATGGTGCTGCTATCTTGGAGAAGTCTTGGATAAACATACGAAAATAAACCCCAAGAAACTTCTTATGTCTGTTGCATTCTTGGGCGTAGACCAATCTTGTACCGTAGCCACCTTCGCAGGATCCACGGTAATACCATTCTCTGAAACAACTTGGCCCAAGAATCTCAATTCCCTTCTCCAGAAGTGACACTTAGAAAACTTTGCTTTCAACTGTTGTTTTCTCAACACATCCATCACTATCCTCAAATGTTCCTTGTTTTCTTCCTCTATCCTCGAATAAACAAGTATATCATCCACGAACACAGGAACAAACTTATTCAACTGATCTTTGAATACCCTATTCATAAGATCCAAAAAATATGTCGGCGCATTCGTCAACCCAAATGGCGTGACCAACCACTCATAAAATCCAAATGGCGCCTGAAATGCCGTTTTAGCTATACTATTAGCTTCCACTCTAAGCTGAAGAAAACCTGTCGCGAGATCTAATTGAGAGAATACTCTCGCGCCACTCAACTGATCAAAAAAATCATCTATCTGCGGTAGAGGATACTTGTTCTTCCTCGTCACCTTATTCAGCTCGAGGTAGTCCACACACAATCGAAGGGAACCATCCGCCTTGGTAGCAAACACAATAGTGCTCCCCACTCATAAACACTTCTTCTGATAAATCCCTTCTTCAAAAGATCGCTTACTTACACCCCGAGCTCTCGCTGCTCCCTTGGTGCCATACGACGAAGTGGCATCACCATAGGTCTGGCATCTTTCACTAAATCAATACGGAACTCAATCTCTCGGTGTGGTGGAAGCCAGGTCACTTCGTCGAAGACGCCCGGATACTGGCCAACCACGGGCAAACCTGACAACTCATCATGCGGGATGTCGAGGGAATTTAGAAAACTAGCCATTACCCTATCACTAGGTAGACCACCAAACACTACCCTCCGCCCATCATTTGCTCTAGCTGTCACCAAAAATCTCTCACAGTCTACCACCACCCCATATCTTTGGAGCCAATCGACTCCCAGAATAATGCCAAACCCAGTAAAGCCCAAATTAAAGCAATCACAAACAAACATGCATCCATGACTCGATAAGACCACATTACGACAAATCATGCTAAGGCTAGTCGAACCACCAATCAGGTTCGTCACTACTAAAGGTCTATCGACGATCTCGGGTTCCGATCCCAACCTATCTACCAGGTCACTAGATATGAAGGAACTAAAAGCTCCGGTATCAAACAAAACTCTAACAGGAACATCATAAACAGAAAGCATACCTTGAATAATGACATTCTTTCCCTTCTCCACCGTAGTTGGGGCATTCGACGAAGAAGGAATAGCATTAAAGGCATATGCTTTCACCATCTGCTTTTCTTTAAGGGGTTGCGGACACTTGTCCTTGTGATGTACCACTTGGCCACAGTTGAAGCACTTCCTGTCTGCTGGCTTTGCTCGACAATTACTAGCATAGTGGCCCTTCTTGCCACAGATAAAGCACTCAACATCTTTCTTCTTCTACTAGCCATCCTTATTCTGGTTCTGCTTCCTCTTATTCTAAGAACCAATCTTGCCTCCACCGCTTGCTTGCGGTTTTGGCTCCTCTGCAGATGCGACCTCAGTCTTCGACTTAGGGTAAAGACTTTCTGATCTTAAAGCTTTCCCCACAATCGATTCAAACGTCTCATCGATGTGGTTAATAAGCCTTTCCCCCAAGTATCCATCTAAGTCAGTTATGAACTTCTCGTTCTTCTTCTCGGCAGTATCTATTAGGGATAACCCATATTTCGACAAAGTTTCAAATTCGGCAATATACTCCGAGATAGCTCTGCCATTCTGCTTGAGTTCTAAGAATTTCTTAAACAACACTGACTTCTGAGCAGTTGAAATGAACTTATCGCTAAAGCGAACCTTAAACTGATCCCAAGTAACCTGATCTTCGGGAGTAGCTGCCTTTATAACATTCCACCAATTCATTGCCCGTCCTTGCAGCTGACGGGATGCCAGCCTTCTCTTCATCGCATCCTCGATACCCAAGTCTTCGAAGATACGCTTGCAACTATCCAACCAATCCTAAACATCCGTAGCCGACTCCGTTCCGTGGAACGGCTTCCCACCAAGACTAGTATAATCCTTGTTCAGCTTGGCGAAATCGGCTCTAGGCGCCTGCACCAATGCACCACCACCATTAGCAGTATTAGGGACTGCCCTCTGAACGTCCCTAAGCATCTCTCTCATGAAGTCGGTGAACATAGCCCTCATGCCAGGAGCATTCCCATTGTTGGCTCCTCTACCAGCACCTTTCGTATATCGGCTCATCGTTCAATCTGTAAAGAGAAACGATAAACCATCCTCTTTGTGGTGTCAGTGCAGTGCGACTTCATCCTTAGATATACTAATAGTATATATATATAGCTTTTGAAAACCAAAATAATCATAAATACGCGCTCTCATATACGTATTATCTCTCCCTAGTGTCTTTCCCTAGGTTAACTACGCAACCTAGAGCTCTGATACCAAGTGTGACGGCCCGCCCTGCACCAGCCGGCATTTCCTGCGAAAGTGCGTTGTACACATGCCCGACTAGCACAGAGTGGTCGCCAAGGAAAGGAAAGAAGAGAATGAACTAATCAAGAACCTGTAGAATGTCTCATAGCACAGGGAATAAAATATAATAATAACATACTTGACATAAAACAGGTGAGGCAGTGCATAAGCTGAAACTAAACATCATAGCAGCGGAAAATCCAAATACAGCTTATGTTCCACATCATCATTATTACAACTTTAAAACTGTCTCTAAAGCAAAAGAAAGGAAGGGTGCACTACTAATGCCCAAAGTAGTGGCCAGCAACAACACAGGGAGAATATCTATATATATCATACGTGAGAGCCTCCTGCTCGTCTCCGATACAGCTACTCGTGCTTCACCAGCTAACCTGTCTCTAGTCTGCTAGTGAGAGCACCCAGAGTAATAAGAAGAGACATAAAACTCTGGGTCAGACAAAAGTCTGGTATAAGCGATAAGCAGCAAAACGGAACAATAACAGGTATACTAAACTATACCTAAACCTGGAACTGTAACCAAAGAGTCAGCACTACATACTGTGCAATACTCTAAGGTGCCACTAACATATGGTATAAAGAATATGGGGGTGGAGTGTGCATGTAATAGTGATGGCAACCAAATCAAACATAGCAACCATCCTCACATCTCTCACTCAATGCGTAAAGTATACGACATCCACCACTTTGATCACTAGACCCATCGAGGTAATGACGGAGTTCGACTTGTACAACTGCTGCTACCACCAAGCTTATCCCATGGGATCATGACCAAACCTTTTCAAATGACCCAACTTCATTGGTCTATAGCCCACTAGTCGTACCTAGGCCACTGTGGCCCTGAATCTGTCTACGTACCTCCCATACATAGTGATCCAAAGTCATAAACATCGAAAACCCCTTAGCACACGTCCCGCAGCAAAGTCCAATCATGAAGTTAACCCATTGGTTCCCAACTGGATCCTGAGTACAAACTTCCCACTTGGACTACCTTTGCATCTCGGGTTTTGGTCTTCTCCTTCGGATCAGTCTTCATTTGGTTCGTAACCCGTGCCTCGCGTCCAAGCTCCTTGGTTCATCTCGTAGTATCTCCTCTAGTTCGGATCGTATCGTGATGCTCATCTGGTACGGGTCGTGATGCGCCTCCCTGATCGGATCGGGTCGAGTTCCTTCATCTGTTCGTGACTCGAGATGCTCCAGGTTGCGTCGTGGTGTCACACTGGTCCAGGTCGGGTCGTGATCCCTCCATCGGATCGAGTCGTGGTCTTCTGGTTTGTGGGCTTCAAAGTGGAGCAGCTCATGGAGTAGGGTTAGCTCGTGAAGGGGTCTCACAATCGGGTCGGGTCGGGGTAGAGCGATCCGATCCGGCTCTGCACAATTTTCCTACAACTCTTCCAATGACTGTTTTATGCCATTCGTCAGCGTTTTTGACCTATCTAACTTTTCTAATCGATCACAAAACATACCATATAGTCATAGCAACATATAGAACTGACCACAAACACCAAAACAACAATTTGATAGGTTAAAACGGATCAAACATAGCCAAAACCCCATATTTCCCTTAAGCACGTTTAAGCAAATCTAATGATAGGATTAACAAAACTTAACCGAGGTAGCCAAATTTTCTAACAGATATCTAAAACAATATTTCAAAACTTATCGATATTTTTTCAGATTTTTAACATGTATAAATTCGCTAATTATCACTAATTACCCTTAGTTAACCATAATTAGTGAGGAACTATGCAAATCACTCACCTTAGCCACAAACAAATTACCAAATCTGAAATGATTCTCTGTTTGGCGCTGTTCCCAAAGCTGTACAGTAGTTCTACCTCGATTCTTGTGCTAATCCTCTTTGATTTGATGTAGATTTGGCTTAATTAGCAATTAGGAGATGATTTGGGGTGTTTTAGAAAGTGGAGGCCATGGCTAAACTTGAAGGAACGAAAAGTGGCGGTCGGAAAATGATAGAAACTGAATTTCCTAACCCTATCAGTCTCCCCATAACCCTAATCCAAAAATGGGTTATGGGCCCACTCACTAATCACCTGAATTAGGTCCGGTTAAGCTGTTTTTCACCCTCTGAAACTTGTTTCACCCATATCTCCCAAACGGTGAGTCCGTTTGGCTAATGTGGTCACTCTACGAAAAGGTAAACCATGATTCGGATATAGTGGAAGTGGTTTCAGGTCAAAACTCCTTTCCAACCAAAGGTTATGGCCGAAACAAGATCAGCTAGGGGCAAAACGGTCATTTCAAAATCGGCAAAAATCATGAACATGGGAAATGACCCCAATAGTCGTCTCCCAAGGTTACATGACCATGCGACTTCGCATGTGAAAGAAATAAATATTCTACGATCCTTCGATGCGAGAATGCGGGTCGTTACACCAGTTTCATTTGATTGTGTTTTCATATGAGATGGTTATCTATTTTATACGCTATCGAATTTTTATATGTATATATAATAATCTTTTTTAATTAATTTAAATCATATATTAACCTTAGTTAACCATCTGATAACCACGTCATTAGGCAATTAGACTTCTTCTTCCGCTGCTGAAACAATTTGAGCCTGTCCGTATAACCTCATACTTCATACCCAGTTTTGCTCATGATCGTTATTTTTTTTCCACTTCCTCGAAGTCATGACGCAACTATTTTCTTCATCACCCTTAATTCTTTCTTTTCCATGCCATAAAATAACTTCTTCCTTCTCTGTATGAACACATTACGCTACTCCCCACACCACATCACAAGTAATTCGCTTCATTATCCTCTACACGGTCCTCTCATGACCACATACTGCTTCACTGACATAAATACCCATATTCAAAGAAACCGCACCCACGCTATAGGTCTAAACAACACTGACCCCCTTCTTCTTTTTTCCTTTTTTCCACTGATTTAAAAAATCGAAACCACTCTGTTAATCAAGTTTTATGCTACTTCTAACCCAATACACAGACTTGCTTTCGTTTCACAATGAAATGCAGACTTCACCAATGTTAATTCCCCCTTTTTAGCAAAACCACACCAAACGTTTCACTCACCAATGACACAATAACTCAACAGTAACTCAAAAATAAAAATCTCAGCATCATTCCCACCAACCGATATCTGAACTGTAACAACCCGGAAAATCTGAACCAGTTTGAAAATTTTAATTTGGCTATTTTAGTGGATTTTAAATATTTAAAATAAATTATTTTAAATAATAACAACGAAAAGTAAATTTGAATCGATGTTTGAAAATAAATATAATTATTTCTAATTATAAACAAGGCCTGAAATGGTGCGGTAGTTTCAAAATTTGAATTCAAACTTTGACTGACTGTACCGGGTGCAAAACAAAACGGATTTGAGTGAAACTAAAAATATTTAAATCTATTAGCGAATATCTTTCTATTAAATCTGAAAAATCGAAGTTTCATAGTGGGAAGCAAAAGTTATGGCTAAATGAATTTTCAGAAAGGTCGTTATAGAGTTTATATAGCCCGTGAAAATGGCCATTTTGCAAACGACCTCGGAATTCGACGAAACCATTTTTGTTGGATCCGGGATGTCAAATTATTGCTAGGTTTCAAATTTCATAATTTTTGAAGCTAGTATGTGAGCGTGGCAAAGGAAAATGTGTTTGGTTGATTTCTATTAAATTGGATCGACCAAAAAGGGGCCATTTTTCAAACGGTCTCAGAATTCGATGAACTAGTTTTGTTGGGACCGTATCATCAAAACATAGTTAGATTTATTTTTCGGGAAATTTTAGAATCAGTATGTGGCCCCGGCAAATTGAAATGTACGTTCAAATTAAATATTGAATGTATTATATTTTAATTTGAAGAGAAAATGACTCAAACAGCCGAATGGGCCTACAAAACATATCCCATTGTGTTCGGAATGGGGGTATTTAGCTAGGGACGACAGTCGTTGGGTTTTGATTAGAGTTCGTATGAGATAAGGGGTATTTTTGGGATTTTTAAAATTTATAAATATAAAAAAATCCTATTGGGCCACATCATTATTCTCTCTCCCCGTAACTCCTCTCTTCCCTCGCGATGAACGACGGTCGTCGCTCCATCCTTCTCTCCTCCCTAACTCCCTCCACACGCGCCGATAGCCAATTCTCCAGTTGAGCTTTTTGTAGCCCTCTCCACTACCTTCAAATCCGCCCTAACCTTGCCTCTCCTCGTCGCGCCAGCTCCGAGAATCGCGCCTCCGAAGTGACCAGGTTCCAGTCGCCGCTGATGACGCCAGAAGCCACCGGAGTGGGCCGCCCTACCTCGATTCGTGCGCCCCTCCAAGCTCTCCACGGTGGTACCCTCCGATCATCACCCCGTTGCGCAGATTACGAGAAAAATCTAAACCTAGTTTAGAACATCAAAACGAGGTAACGACTGATTTTTATTTCAACTATTATATAGCACTTTAAAGCGCTACGGTTTTTGATTTCATTGTAAAAATCATATCTTTTTCGTTTCTTGACGAAATTCAGTGAAATAAGAGATGGTGGACTCATGTGGACGTCTTCTACATTCTAGAAGAGACCGCATATTTTTTTGAGCCTCCTGCTATTTTTGGTGGAGTGGAACCCAATGTGAGATTTCTGAATTATAAACGATATGGAAAACGACGATGTATAAATTATATAGTCGATGATTGAGTTATATAAGCGTTGTACACCTCATGTATAAGCGTTGTATAAGTTGTACGTTCGATGTATAAGTTATATATGTGTTGTATAAATTATATATGTGTTGAAAGTGAAGTGAAATATACTTATATAAATATATATATATATACGCCCCTCATCCACAAACCATGGACGATATTTATTGGTTGTGATTGGTGTGAAAATTGGTTGATAGCGAATGGTTGATTAGAATTGTTTGTGGTTGAAATTGATTGATTGTGGTTGAAAAAAACCCGTTTGTGGTTGAGAATTATTTGGTTGAAACCACATAGGATAGTTTGTGGAAAAGAAAAAAAAATATACACATGCCGCCTGCGTGCGAACTAGATGCATGAAATCCCCATTGTCAAAAGCTGCGAGGCTTTAAGGTAGAGCGAGGAGCCGTACTAGGGACGACCCCGGTTTTAACTATCCTGCCTTTATGCTGCCGAAATTTTCAATAATATTCATGTGTTAGAATTATTTTCATGTGTTGAAACTATATTTGTGTGTTGAATAGAAAACATTCATGTGTTGAATAGAAATTTATTCGTTGAATAGAAATTCATGTGTTGAATGGTATTCGTGTTTTAAATAAATTATTTTAACAATAAAAATCACATTTTTATTTTATATATACGAACTATAGAAAACATTCATGTGTTGAATAGAAATTCATTCGTTGAATAGAAATTCATGTGTTGAATGATATTCGTGTTTTAAATAAACTGTTTTAACAATAAAAATCACATTTTTATTCTATATATACGAACTATAGAAAACATTCATGTGTTGAATAGAAATTCATTCGTTGAATAGAAATTCATGTGTTGAATGGTATTCGTGTTTTAAATAAACTGTTTTAACAATAAAAATCACATTTTTATTTTATATATACGAACTATAGAAAACATTCATGTGTTGAATAGAAATTCATTCGTTGAATAGAAATTCATTTGTTGAATGGTATTCGTGTTTTATATAAATTGTTTTATAATAAAAAACATATTTTTTATCATCTATATGAACTATATAAATAGTCGTGTTTGGAAATAAATTGTTTTGCAATAAAAATCACATTTTTATTATATACATGAATTGTTAAAAATAGTGAAGTGTCGAAATAAATGCCGGTTGGATAAAAATATCATTTTTATCGAATGTATGAAAAGAAAATAGTTTTGAAATCGAAGAATAGATTATATTTATATATATATGTAATTAAAATAAATCGAATAACGAAGCTGCAGTTCGTGTTTTGAAACCGTGATTTCAAACGATTAGTGCAGGAGATCCGACCATTGGATTTTCCCGAAACTAAAACCATTGGGTTCGCTTTGGGAATATCTTTCCAACGACACCAACTTTGTGAAGATCCACCGGTTGGATTGTCTGGAATGTTTAATTCAAATCTGAAGAAAAACAGTACCAGAATCAATTATATTTATATATATATATATATAAATATAATTAAATTAAATCAAATAACGACGCTGCAGTTCGTATTTTGAAATCGAAACTTCAAACGAGTGTACCGGGAGATCCGACCGTCGGATTTTCCCAAAACTGGAACCGTAGGATTCGTTTTGAAAAGATCTTTCTAATGATATAAAATTTGTGAAGATCCAACGGTTTGATTTTCAGATATGCGTAAATCAAATCTGAAGAAAAACAGCGCCACGGCCGCGTTATGGCCTGAAGCGTCGTTTGAATAAATTGGCTATTTTTAAATAAATAAAAATAGCGATAAATCGTTATAAAATTTTATAAACGATATGGAATGTGAAATTTAGAAACTAACTGAAAGTTAGCTAAGTCGAATGGTTTCCTGGGTTTTGATCTGATGTTGGTTTCGGCCTTCGGGGTTAATATTTGGGAAATCGTTCTCTTATTGATTTACGGTTAGTGACTGATGAATTTGAATAAGGCATATGTTTTTTTTTGTGTAGCACTTGTTTATCATATACGCGAGTTGCTCAGAAAGACCGGGTTTATCCCATTCTGAATAACTGAATCGACGATAAGAAGTCGATGATGAATACGATGGTTGAAGACCGAAGATCTTCACCTCAGTTGGATGATAACTGATGTCCTGATTGGGAGGCATCCCGAAATATGGATAATGAGTGGTAATCATCCAGACGTACGTGGAGATCGATGGATATGCGAGGTATATAGTGCCTCCGGTTTCGTTTAGACCTAGAACGGACTTGTAAATGGACTGTGTGTCTGACATTGGAATTCATTCTGTGTGATTGATAGCCATCAGTTGCATGGTGTGAATTGCCTGTGTGGCATGCTAAGATGCAGTGATCAAGGCTTCTGTTGAAAAGCATAGTCTTGTGGTTGATGATCAAAGAACCGCCTGTGTGGCGTAGCTTTGTGTATAACGTGAATTCGCGAGCGTCACACCCCGGTATGAACAAGAAACGGGAGAGGACATCAGGGAGGACATGCGTTTCCTTCTGGCTAGAGGTGGTGGTGTTAGTGCTTAAAACTGGCTGACATTTATATTATTTTCACCTATGTGGTTGTTGCTGTTGCGAGGCGCCTCGGATATATCGGTCGATCCGGTACCGATGGAGTCATTCGTTGGCTCATTTACGCCCCAAAGGGTGGGGAAACTCAGTGTTAAGGCATTTTAATCCACATCGGTGGACCGACCCTGATGATCCAAGGGCCCACCTGAGTCGGGTCCTGAGGCTCGGGCTAGAGAGTCTCGAAGTCGGTAAGGACTATCTTTTGTCTTGGTTCATGACGGAAATCCAATTTCCAAATATGTGACTATGCGGTTTTGATTGTATACCTATATATGGCGACAAAGTGGTATGGGGCATTAATGTCGTCTATGATTGATACTTATGATGTGAAATTGTTTTTGAAATATATAAACACTAGTAATAATATCAAATGCTTTTGTTTTATTCGTATTAAGCATACTTTGGGTATTATAAGGTAAAAACTTTATCCTCCGGTTTGCGTTGCATTGTGTGATGGGAACTGAGTCTTATAATGGCTTCATTTTTATAAAAAGCATTGCGATGTTTAAAGATTGACTTGTTTTAAAGCACTGGAAATCCAATGGAGAAAACCCATTCCGCGAAAGTGGCGTGGTCCAATGATTAGCCATATTATAAAATGTGTTAAGTAGATTTCTCATACCAGTCCCATGATTGACTCGTAGTTTGTTTCACTTGCAAACTCGGGTGCCCCTCTTTCTACACGGGCAGCCTTGTGTTCAGGTTTTAGCAGGCTCTTCCTGGATAGCTGGAGCTGAAGATGGATTCTATCATTTATCTCTTTTTATGTTGTTCAGCTCCTATTGTACATATTATGTTTGTTTTCCGATGTAGACATTTATGTATAGCTGAACTGTATTTGTACTAAGTATGATCCTGTATACTGCGTAACTCTGATGATTATGTTTATCTAGTAATATAAAATTTGTACATTATTTGGTGTATTTATTTATTTATGCTCTGCTGTTATCTGTTTATGTATTGTATTCCAAAGATTACCCTTGCCACCGTCAGTACGGGGTTTGGGGTCGTCACATGAACTGCATCTCCACGCAAGCCTTATCTTGAAACCAAATCAGTTCACCATGCAATGAAGCCTTCCTTCCCCGTATTACCAAAACGAGTTGCTGCTCTTAGAGCCATTTCTGCCTTGAAACAACACAGCAACATAAGTCCTCTTCCTATTCGAACAACCAAAATGGAACTCTCGCTTATATGAACCCAACTGCACTATTGATTCCCCCCCCCCCCCCCGTCCATCGCTTGATTCTTCCCTGCTCCGGTCTTAGTCACTGATCCAACGTCGACATCGTAAACTTCCACCACACCCTCAAAAAACCCAACCGAAGAAACCATCCTCTCGATTTTAGGATTTATTTTCGACTTGATTTCAAATTTCTAAGCCGCGATTTTGTTTTGAGGAAAATACTGGTGCGGCTTAAGATACGAAAAAAAGAGTAAGGGATTTGGTTGTTTGAGGAAGAAGGAATTGACGTTGTTTATGTTTTATAGGGTGATTTCTGGTTTTTATTTCACTGGGTTTTGTTTGAGAATGAGATGAGTTAATACCAGTATTTAAAAGCAAAACAACTTGCCTACCACGGTATTGATGGCATGACACACACAGAAACGAACAACTTGGCAGTAAAGGAAAGTAATAACGTGGCATGCACGGTACAGTAGCATGGAGAGTACGCTGATTTCAAGGGTCCAGTTGATGCTTTGTTTAAGTGTTCCATTTGATGAAACAAAACTTATATAATAGTACGATGTAAAATAGGCCTTGCTGCTGCTATAATACATATACATAATAACATCACTGGTTGCACATAATGTTCCTTTGCTTCATAGGTCATGTACACGGCCCGTAGTATACCTGACTTTGTCGGATAGTTGTTTCATTTAAAAGTTGTTATAACAATTGTACAATACTATTTGAGTAATGGCTCACTATGAAATGAAATTTAAATTATTATTTTATATATATATATATTCAAAAATACTGAATTCAAGTTGTTTAAATCTCGAAATCATCATTTAAATAAATAAGTAAATAAATTATAGGATCGCTAAAAATCTGGGATGTTACATCGTTCACAATGAACCCAAAATCAACTTCCATTTAATTCCAATTATATGTATTAATTGAAAAGCTTCATTAATCTTAATTAAATGATTTATTCTTTTCTCAACTGGGTTTAAGAATAGTATTATTGAAGACACCATTCACAACGAACCCAAAATCCAATTTGATATCAAATACAAGGCTCTGAATAGAAATCATATCGGTTTATATTCAATATCAAATTCTGATACTAACGGATATCGTATTGGGAACAACGAGATTTATATCTTCCAAATTCCTCAACAATATCCATATAATCACGGAATCTAATATCAAAATATTCCAAAGAATATTTCCATTTAAATCCTTTCCAATTCATACGTTGGAAAATTCTGGTTATATCAAAACCATTTCAATTCCTTTTTAGTTCTTTACTTAAGTTGATAAGCAACTTATTCAGATAAAAATATATCTTAATTTTACAAACTTGGAATGTTTCATCCAAAATCATATCAAATCATTTATTATGATTTTACATAATTTATTCATATTTTTAATAATTTTATTAAGGCCCTTACAGTTGATTTCCAATATCGTCTACCAAACTGCAACTATAGCGACATTTTTCCAAAAATAATTTGGACATATCTTAAAATCTAACTGTTAGATTTCAATTTTCTTATTATCATTCGAAAGCTCTTTTTGATACAAACCTAACGGTTCTAGTTTTAGGATAATCCGATGGTCAGATCTCCTGTTACGTCCATTCACAGTCAATGGTTGAAATTCGCGAACGGTCGCAGCGCGAAACATTCTATTCAGGCCATTAAATATATATAATATATTTCATCGATTTCCATTCAAAACAAATTTTATAAAATATTTTTAAATTTATTTTAAAAACGATTCCAACTTACATTTTCAATTTTAAATTAAAATTGAATACTCCATATCATTATAATATTAAAACGATAATATTTTCAAAATATCAGATTTTGAAATCAAATCTTTTCGATATTCATCATAAAATGAACAAAATCGATAGAAAATCCCGTTTGAGGGAAAATGACGTACGTCTACTTAACTCGGCTTCATATTCATTTCAGTTATGAATATACCAATATTTTCGTGTCCATCCAAAATCGAACATCAAAATGATATTTTGATTTTTCATTGAATATTTTTTAAAATATTTGTTATTTCTGAATTGGAATCAAACTCAATCAATTACAAATAATTTTATTTATATGGATTCCATACATCGTATGTATTAAAAAATAATGATAAAAACTATTAAAAATTCAATTTACATCCAGACTGTATAAGCATTAAATAATTAAATAACGCTTATAACAGTCTGCCAATCAATCGGTTGGCATACAATTAAATCCAAGGAAGATGTGAATTAATTGTCATCCCAGACCTGTGTGGGGTTTTCAATCCATCAAAAAAAATAATTATTGTATACTTGAGAGATGTGTAAAATTATCATCCCAATACCTGTGTGCGGTTTACATCACAATCCATGTGAATTTATCTACAGTTTAATAATAATGGAATTAAAACTGTAACCTACCATCAATAACTAACCATCAGTCACGATCCCAACGGTTCTGGTTTTGCTGAATTCTGATTCCGTATGAAAAAGATACAAAGTTTTAAAGATTAATTACATTATTAAATTAATTAAATAATTAACTTTAATTAATTATCCTCTAATCAATTCCTTAATTACTCCCTTACTCTTCGTAATTGCCTGGAAGACTTCGAACTCGTGCTCCGCTTAAGAAATCCTCCACCGCGCCTCAACCGTGCTACCTGCCAATGATCCACCACCTCCACGCTCTCGGGCTTTGTGTCGCCACCCCACCTTAGCCACCACAGTGAACTCGACGGTCCCTCCCACCCTGGAAACCACCACGAAAGTGGCCTCTTTACGACCAGAAATCCGCCTCTATGTTAACCAAAAACCCTCACCACCATACATGAGGAAGATCTCTTCAAGTAGAACAATCTTGGTGTTGAATTTTTTTTCATTTTGATTCATGGATTTGGTGAAAATTTTAGGAAAAGTTTCGAACAAAAATGTCCTTTTATTTTTAAGACCGGCGGCTCCAGGAAGCTTTGACCACGTAGAAAATGAAATAAGGGTTTTGACCCCTTTTGACTTGTCTATTTATATATATATTCTATATTATTTTATTGGGAAATAACTTGTTTAATCTTCGGACTCCAAATCTAATCCAGCGACTGTTGTTCCTAACCAAATACCCCCATTCCAGACACAATGGGATATGCTTTGTAAGCTAATTCAACTGTTTTGATCAATTTTTGTCAAAATTAAAATATAAATTAATATAACGTTCAATATTGAACTTCAACGTACATTTTAATTTGCCACGGCCACATACTGACTCCAAAAATTATGAAATTTGAAATCTAGACATGTTTCACAAATACGGTCCTAACAAAATTTCAAACTGAACGAAATTAATTTTGTTTGAACCAACTCAACTTTCATTTTGGCTCGAGTACTTCAACTTTTCAGTTTCTATGAACTTCTAAATTTCTCTGAAATTTGGCTAATGCCTTAAATTTTTGAAAAAAATCGCCATAACCTCCTTTGTACGGGTTGATCTGAACAAATTTATTGGTCGTATTAGGCACCCAATAAATGTATATATCGCATACAAATCAAATATGAGTTATCTATGCTCAAGGGATGTGTGTAAAAAAAAACCATTCCTTGACCCAGTGATGGGAATTAGTCATAATCCATGTGTCGTATCTAAAACAAGAGAGACGTGTACATTTCTGTCATCTCCTGACCTATATAGTGTTTATTACTAAATCCTCCAATTTTCCATTATAGCTTACTAAGTCCGTAATCAATCCTCAGTTCATCCTGTAATTCAGTCCTCGCCATATAAGCATCTTGCTCATATGGTACTTCAAACCTCGTCATATAAGCACCAAATGCTTATATGGAATATGAAATGTTATGCCATCTTCACTAGTATATTATGCGGTGTGGTTCATAATTTATTTGTTACTATCCTATTGTGTATGTTTTAAATTTCACACAGAAGAACATCATAGTGCATTCAAATCATTCATAGTAGTTTAATATAATAATAAAACTGTACAACCAACTCATTAAAGTGCACCCGTTTGTCGGGCAAATAATTTATTTCTCTACTCAACTATAATTCCATAACTTGCTCAACATATATATGTATATTCATGCATATAAATCCAATTCGAACTAATTTTCAATTCAGTTCAACATTATATTTGATTTATCTTGATTTCTCTTGTTGGTTTTTTCATTCCAATATTTTTATTAGTTATACTAATAATCACACAACATAACCAACAATCAATTAGTTGATTAGCTTTTCAAATATATAACTTTTATATATTTAAAATCATATTTTCAGTGTCAATCACAAACAATAAAATCTAACTAAGTTTTTGGTCCTCACACCAGTCAGTTGGAATCATATAGATATCCCACTTTTGAAAATCGAACATAAATACTGATGATGAGGCCTCATCATCAGAATCATCCCCGGGCGACTAGAGTGTGATTCTATATCTACCCAGTATATTTGAAACTTTGAATATACATTCACGAGACATATATGCAAAATCTTCTTATACTCGATAGTCCAAATTAAATATAAAATAAAATACTCAAACTCTTATAATAAGATATAATTTCCAAAACTAAATTCGTTTTTTCTATACATAAATAATACTCTTCAAACTCTTTCTAAGGTATTATTAACCCTATCTCTAACGAGTCGTTCTTATACGATGTTACTAATCCTATCTCCGATGAATTCTCTCATTTGTTATAACGTGTCTTGTTCTCGAGCTTTGTAAACCAAAGCTCTGATACCACCTATAGTGACTGAATTTATCGGCTGGCCTAAATTGAACAAGAAGGCGGACTGCTTTGAGAGCATGACAGATCAGAACAAAAACATGAGAACATTTCATTGCTATTACAACAATTTAAATCATAGTACAGATATCAGAGTACAAATAAATAATTTACAGTGGAAAAATATTAGAGATTCAAATTACATTTAAATACATAAACATATTGTGCAGAAGAAAACATCAACTACCACAACAAAAGGAAATAGACGGATACAAAGCATTCCGAATATAGCCCAGCCGTAATCCAGGATCATGTGAAAAGAAATATCTGCGAAAACCAAAACTACAAGCTGCACGTGTGGAAAATATGGGCACCCATAGTTTAGGTAGGAAACAATAAACTCCGAGTTAGTCATGGGACTGGTGTGAGAACTAAAACAGTTACTAACTTTATTTTAATGTTGGGTAAATCGAGGGACCATGCCATATGACACAGAACGGGTTTTCTCCCAAGAATACCATTAAACAAACAGCTCAATGCTAAAAGAAAAATGAAGTCATTATAAGACTCATGTCCCATCACACAATGCAACACAAACCAAAGGATAAAGTTTTATCTAATAATGGCCAAAAATGCTTGATACGCGAAATTTATCTTCTATTATTACTATGAGTGAAGAAATCAACTTCAAATATAAATGTATCAAACATAGACGGCATAGTACCCCAGACTATGTCGCTATATAGGTTTACAACTAAAACCAAAAAATCACGTATTGGAAATTGGATTTTTCACCTATGAATTGAGGCAAGGGATCTTCCTCACTGATTTCGAGACGCTCTAGCAAATGCCTCAGGATCATGCCTTTGGGCAACCTTTGGATCTTCAGGGTAGGTCGTCACTGATTGCCAATACCATAAACAATGTGTTAGCCGGTTCTATCGAACCTCCAAAATGGTCAGTAACATCAACCAATCAAGAGCTATTGGAGACCCAAATCAAATCCGAGGTACCTCACCTTCCACCAAATAATATCCAACATCCACATAAGTAAATGTCTGGGCTCCAAAACATGACATCACTTCTAGCTAGAAACTAACGTATGTCCATTTCCCTGTAATCTCTATCCCTTTTTTTGGTTCACACCAGGGTGTGAGATTCACGAATTAACGCTACACAAATTTGTGCTACTTAAAGTTGTGCTTTGATCATCAACCATAAAGCTCTGTTTTCAACAAAATTTTTAATCCATGCATCTCAGCATGCCACGTTTTCAATCCATGCCAATGATTTCTACCAATATATAAACTCTAAGCTCGTATGTCTCAAAGAAGGGTGTTAAGCAAGAGAATACATTCTCCTCCACCAAACAGATATATATTTAGCAGAGATCAACGAACACAGCGCGAAGTACAATTTCAAACATACAATCCATTTGCAAGTCCGTTCTAGGTCTGAACGAAACCGAAGCACCTTATTCCTCGTCCCATATATCCAATACAAGAGAAAGGCCCTCGCATATCCGGTCGATCTCCAAGTACGTATGGACGATCACCATTTATTACCTCGTCTTGGGTGTACAACCCAATCAAGACATTAGTAATCATCCATTCGTTGTGAAGATCTCCGGTCTTCAACCACCGTCCTCACCGTCGACTTTTAATCGTCGTATAAGTTATTCAGAATGGGTTAAACCTGGTTTTTCCGAATAACTCGCGTATCTTATAATCGGGTGCAATAATAACACATCATACGCCTTATTCCAATCCAGAATATTCTTTTATTCAAATATTCTTGGAAATCGTTTCAAAAGATTTATAATATCTTTTCACAACTTGAACCAAATTAAGGTTTACCAACTAGTCGGGATTAACAAGCCTTACCGAAGTAATCATTCATTTTATTATCCCAATCCCATCCTATATATCCCATGGAGAAAAACTAGTAGTGCTCCATATCTAACACCCATTGTGTTATCAGTAAAATTAATTACATATCATGTTTCAAATCTAATTATTGATTTAACTATCGCATGGAGTAAAACTGGTGGCACTCCATTCTTGATCATTTCTTGAATTCAGTAAACTCAATTACCTCATTCACAATCCAATCTAATTGAATATTCATTAAAACACCAACTTGGTTTTAATCTCAAAAATCATTACTTAATGATTATTCAATCTTTTAAGAAATTAATCTTGTCTTTAACTGTGTTAAAGAACCAATGTCACTTAAAACATAGTTCATTATAAACCCAAAATCCTCTTCCATCAAAGTGGAATCTTCACGGAAATTTGATTAGCATATAATTGATATAAATTTCTGTATATAACTAATGCTATAAATAGAATAATGGCAAAGCCTTTTAAATTCCATAAAAAGTAAGGATCTTCCATCACAGAAGCTTATCTCGATTATTAGTAAATCGAATTCCACTCAATTATAATTTAATATATTAAACTGGAAAACGTTACTTTGGAAATTTTCCTTTAATCTTAATTAATCCAAATCATATATTCACTGTTAATTGGGTTTTAACAACAAATGTTATTTAAAACATCATTCACATAAACCCAAAATCAAATTCCATTTAATTCCAATTATATGTATTAACTGAAAATTTTCATTAATCTTAATTAAAAGATTTATTCTATCCTTAACTGGGTTTAAGAACAGTGTTATTGAGGACACCATTCACAATGAACCCAAAATCCAATTTGATACTAAATAGAAGGCTCTGAATAGAAATCACATCGGCCTATATTCAATATCAAATTCTGAAACTAGCGGATATCATATTGGGAACAACATGATCCATATCTTCCAAATTCCATAATAATATCCTCAAAATCACGGAATCCAATATCAAAATATTCAAAAGACCATTTAAATCCTTTCCAATTCATACGTTGGAAAATTCTGGTTATATCAAAACCATTTCAATTCCTTTTCAGTTATTTACTTAAGTTGATAAATGTAACAACTCGAATTTTTAATAACAGGTTAAAACAAGAAATCAGGGCAGAATTAAATTATAAGTTAAGAATCAATGGGAACGGGTGACGACATTGTGTTCGTCTCGAAATTCTGCTTGAAAACGAGTCCGAAATTTCGTAAATCGAAGTCCGTATGACCAAGATATGGCCCATAGAAGATTTCATAAAAATTCAGAATTCAGCCCGAAATTCAAAATCAGCTCAAAACAGATTGGGCGGGAAAATTTCCCGCCCTACCCCAGGTCAACTGGGAGGTCGACTGGGGAGTCGACCTACCCCCCCCCCCCTAGGTCGACTGAGGAGTCGACCTGGGGGTCGACCTCCCTGGTCGGACCCTGTTGGTCTGGTGCACCAGTTTGCTCCTTTGGTCTGCTCAGCTAGCCTGTGACGGGATTTGATGGTTCAGATATAAACTAGGGTTAATCCTATGGCCTAAACTAGTCTCTACACCTATAAAAACACCCTAATACCTAGCCTAAACCATCACAAATCATCCTAACAACTAAATTCTGCCAAAATGCTCGCTAATCATGGCCTCCATCTTCATCTTGAGAGCTTCTAAGGCAAAAAGGAGCAATCTTTCTTCATCAAATCAAAGGAGCTACTTATTCTCAAGGCTTTTAGTGTTGCTACATCATTCCTAGAGCTTCTACAACGTCTCCATCTTGTTCTATTTGGTTTCTAGTTCTCATAGCCACGCTTTGTAAGCCCCACTCTACTCTTAGATTTAAACTATGAAATTAATATGAACATGTAGCAAGTTGAAATGATATTTTTGGTGTAATACTTGTCTTGGGGCTATATTTGTATGCATGGATCCATTTATGACTCTTTTGATCTATGATTGTGAACTATCATGAACCTAGTACCATTCACCTTGATTTTTGGGTAGAAAGCTATGAGCTTTATTTGGGGATTATGCATAATGCAACATAGAACCCCTCAATACCTTGATGTTAACTTGCCTATGATGTTGAACTACATGCTACCCACAAGTTTATCACCCTATGTCAACTATTATCATGTTTCACCTTTGCCTATGATGTTGAACTACATGCTAGTTTATTTGCTAAGTTTGATGTCATGCATGTTTTGAGGCCAATAACTCTATATGCTAGTTGTGATGAACACCTTTGCCTCAAATATCATCATGTTTAACCTATGACCAACTTTCCCACCTTATGCCCACCTTGGTCATATTTTTATGTTCCTTGATTCACTTGTGTTGATGCGAGTTTACGTGCGAATGGGAATACGTTATGGGTAGTTAGGCAAACTTGAAATAACATGAAAAACATGACTTGAAAATATGACATGAAACTTGATTATGCTTGAAAACATGAATGTGGTCATGACATGTAGAAAACCATAAAGTGGCCAACTCGAGGTTGGGTTGAGTTTGTAGCGTAAATCTGCCTGGACCCGTCCGGCAAATCCAGTGGCTACAAACAATAGGACCCAATGTGAGAAGTTGGTCATATCGCGCTTGAAACCCGAGGTTAGACTAGGTTGTGGTGTAAAGCTGCCCGGACCCGCCCGACATATCCAGTAACCACAACAAAGTCTAATGTGAGAGGTTGGGTGCATTAAATTAATTAATGCCACATGTTAGGGTTAAGTCATGAACCACTTGGATACACTTAACCAACTTGATGCATGATTGGATGGGGTTAACCACACTTAACCCGCTGGAAACCCTAGTTACGTGGTCCTTTTCAGCAGTAACCCTCTTGGATGTATCACGATACCCTAGGGACTAGGCTAGGGTGGGGCACGATTACTGGGCTGATTGTAAGCGACCAGAAAGACGGTTGAGTAGGTGCGCCAGTGTAGGTTCAGGCGGGCTATGGTTGTGCACATAGTCCGGAGTTGAAAAATAACAGACATGGGCACCAGTAGGTTTAGACTGTGCGTGCTTGGTTTGTGTCATTGGTTGGCACCCTAGGGCTTGATACACCCTAGGGTGGACCTAGCACAGTTTGACTACATTCCGTGATTGGGCCATATGACACCGACACTCGACGAGGTAGGCTTCTAGGGAGCCGATCGACTAGACCGTGTAGTTGGACCCCGACTTGGGTCATCTCATGATATTGGGCCAAGGGATCATTTCTTGTTTATACTTGACATGGGTAGGATTACTAGTACTATTGGTGCAAAACTAAACCTTGTATATGCGATGCCACACTTGATCTACCTTGTTATCTATTTATCATGCCAGATAGTTACCATCTTTATGTTTCATCTCAGTTTCTCATGTTTAGTTAACTTCATTAGCTTTTATACTAATAGTAGGTAGGACTTACTAGTCTTTATGACTGACCCTTTTTCTTTCGCCTCTTTTCTTCCGTTCCCCCCCCCCTCCCCCCAGGTTCTCAGGGAGGGAACGCTAGTGCTTAGCTTGGACATTTGGCTTGCTTTCTTGACAGCTCATGTACGGTTTGGACTTGAGCTTGCTATGGCTTCACTACATCTATCTTGGGGATATTTTACTTTATGTTATTTTCAGTTTATGTTTACTAGACTTGTGGTAGTTGGAAAATAATGACTAAGTACTTTGATGTAAGTTGACTTTTTGGTTTTGAAATGGTTAACTATGGTTTTTAAATTTCTACCGCTGCTTTACTTATTTATTTATCTATGTTCTGTCTTGTGATATCACCGTGCATGTTTACCTAGACAACACCCCTCCAAAGCTAGTACATTCTCTTGTGAATGGCCCTGGCGGAGGTGGGGTGTTACATTTGGTATCAGAGCATGAGGTTTACTAGACCGGACAAAAGTTTTAAAAACCCTTTTGAAAAACTGTTTTCAAAACCAATTAAGTATTTTTCCAAGAAAAGTCTAGTTTATTTTAAAAAGCCATTCACCAAAAAGCCATTAGCACTATCCTTTGTTTCCTCGTTCTGAATCTATCTTTTCCTTTTTCAGCATGGCCGATCTTAACCTTCCCGAGGGAGTACCCATACCCGGATGGTTCTGAAGGTACTTGGAAGCTAGGGCCAACGATGCGAGCCCAGCAAATACTCCAACTCCTCCTCCCATACCTGAGGTTCCTCCTCCTCCTCCTCAGCGTCCACAAGCGGACTTCGCAAAGATTTGCAAGGACTTTAAGGCGATGGGTGGCAAAAAATTTGTTGGGAAAGAGACTTATGTTGAGGCAAGAAACTGGTTAAGGGAGACTGAAGACCTTTTTGCTATCTTTGAAGTAGAAGACCGTAGGAAAGTTCTGTTGGCAGTATGGCTATTGAAAGAGGATTATTGGTGGGAGGTCACCAACGCTACTAGGCCTATAGAGACTTAGGCCGACTTTAGGATGAGGTTTGGGCTTAAGTTTCTATCATCTGCTGAAGAGAATTTGCAATTGGAGAGGTTTATATCTTTAAAGTAAGGGGACATGACTGTGAGGGAGTATGTGAATAAGTTTAACCAGCTTGCTCGATTCGGTTTAGACATGGTTAACACACCCCAGAAGAAGGCTCTACGCTTTGCTCGAGGATTGAATGAGCCATTACAAGGTTTGGCCATGTCTCATATACCCATGGGGGCCACTTTTGAGAGCTTAGTGGATATGGCCTTGCTTCAAGGAGATGACAAGAATGGAAAGAAAGAAGTTAAGCTTAATGAGACTCAAACCAAGAAGGTGGACTCCAAGTGGGGAGGCAACCAGAACAATCAGAGCAACTAGAACAACAAGAACAACAAGGGTAACAAGGCCAACAACAACAAGGCAAGGGAGACAAGGAAGTGAAACTTCTGTGGGATCACTGGACAAATAGCCAAAGATTGTAGGAAGAAGAAGAGGAAGTTGGGAGAATGCTTTCATTGCGGAGAGTCTGGACACTACAGTAAGGACTGCCCAAAGAAGCAAGGACAAGGGCAAGGATAGACTCAGCGGGCAAGACCTTCTGGAGGGCAGATGCATGCTCTCAACACTACTCCAGCTCCGGACCGAGGTAGTATTTTTGTAGAAAGCCTTGTTTACATTTCGGGTTTTCCTGTTCGAACTTTATTTGATTCTGGCACATCGCATACCTTTATTTCTTCTGACATTGTTGAAAGTTTGCACCTAAGTACTAGTCTAGTTGAGGATCCCGTTAGTGTTTCAAGTCCAATTGGGGGTTCCGCACATCTATCTATGATTTGTATGGATTTGAGGATTTCTATCTTGACCGTAGAATTCACATGTAATGCTTATGTTCTCGGGTTCATGGGATACGGGTTGATTTTGGGCATGGATTGGTTGTCCGGTTATGGAGCCATTCTCGATTGTGAGCATAGGGTAGTGAGGCTTATGACTCGCCTTGGAAATACCCTAGAGATTTCTTGTAACCCTCTGGATCCCGTCATGTTATGTTATCTTGAATCCCTCGACTCGTCTATTGACAATCTTCAATCTGTGAGGGTGGTCCGAGAATATCCTGATGTTTTGATGAGGTGAAGAGGTTACCCCCTAAACGCGAGATAGACTTCCGTATTTATCTTGATGATAATGCCAAGCCAGTTTCATTGCCTGTTAGGCACATGGCCCCGCGAGAAAGAAGAGAGCTTAGCAAGCAAGTCAAGGAGTTGCTTGAGAAAAATTTCATTAGGAGAAGCATTTCAGAATGGGGTGCTCCTGTGGTATTCTCTACTAAGGCGGATGGTTCACTTCGTCTATGTGTTGATTATCGTGAGTTAAACAAGCTGACAAAGAAGAATAGGCACCCGTTGCCGAGGATTGATGATCTCTTTGACCAGCTTGTAGGTGCTTCTGTTTTCTCTCAGCTCGATCTAGCCACCGGATCTCATCAGCTTAGAGTGGCTGAGGATAGTATCGACAAGACTGCATTTAGGACTCCAGATGGATTCTTTGAATGGCTCGCCATGCCGTTCGGTTTGACTAATGCACCCGCATACTTCATTGATTTGCTAAGTAGGGTGTTTAGGGAGTTCTTTAACAAGTTTGTGGTTGTCTTCGTGGATGATATTATGATCTTCTCTAAGGACGAGGAAGAGCATGCTACACATCTCAAGGAGGTTATGGATACACTTAGAGCTCATCAGTTGAAAGCCAAGTTCTCCAAATGCCATTTCTGGAGAAGGGAGGTTCGGTTCCTTGGGCATATAGTTTCTAAGCAGGGCATAGCTGTGGATCCCGCTAAAGTAGTAGCGGTACAAGCCTGGAAAGTTCCAAAGAATGCAACTGAAGTGAGAAGCTTTCTCAGTCTGGCAGGATTTTATAGGAAGTTCATTAAGGACTTCGCTAGGATTTCAGCCCCTCTTACTAAGTTAACGAAGAAGAACTTAGTCTTTGTGTGGGACTTAGAGTGTGAGCTTGCTTTTCAAAGGCTCATGAAAGCCCTCACCACAGCTCCAGTTCTAGCATTACCCGATGGAGGGAAGTTGTTTACCGTGTACATCGATGCATGTGGCACGTGATTAGGCGCTGTCCTGATGCAAGAAGGGAGAGTGATATGCTTTGGGGGTAGGCAACTCAAAATTCATGAGAAGAACTATCCCACTCATGATTTGGAGTTAGCAGCGATTGTCTTTGTACTCAAATCCTGGCGCCACTATCTTCTAGGCGAAAGGTTTGAGTTATATACTGATCACAAGTCGCTCAAGTACCACTTCTCGTAGAAAGATTTGAATCTAAGGTAGCAGAGGTGGATCGAATTCTTGGCATCATATGACTTCGATATAGCTTATACCCCTGGCAAGGGTAATGTTGTGGCGGATGCGCTAAGTAGAAGAAGGTTGACTTTGAGTCCCTTATTTGTTGAGATGAGGAGCCTAGAGTTCTTGGCAACCTTTGATTTTACACCTGCTGTTGAGTCGATGACTGGTTCGTTAGCATCCCTTGAGCTTAGACCTACACTTCTTGATCAAGTTGGGGCTTCACAGAGGGAAGACCTGCAGATAGTCGAGATCATGGACAAGTTGATTCGTGGTGAGACGTCAAGTCACGTCGCTAGATATACTATTGATGACAAGGGATGGCTAAGGCGTGATGGAAGACTATGTGTCCCACAAGTGGGAGACTTAGTAAATAAAGTTCTTGAGGAGGCGCATCACTCGAGGATGACCATACATCCCGGAGGAGATAAGATGTACCGGGATATGAAGCGCATTTTCTTTTGGGATGGGATGAAAAAGGGTGTGGCAGAGTTTGTTTCTAGATCCATTGTTTGCCAACAAGTAAAGGCCGAGTCGAAGAAGCCCAGTGGGTTACTGCATCCATTGGAGGTCCCGCAATGGAAGTGGGAAAGTATCTCTATGGATTTTGTGGATGGATTGTCGAGATCAAGGAAGGGGAATACTAGCATATGGGTCATAGTGGATAGACTCACGAAAAGCGCTCATTTCATTCCAGTAAAGAGCAAGAGGACCGCATCATGGCTAGCATCTGTTTATCTTCGAGAGATAGTGCGATTGCATGGAGTTCCTTCTAGCATAGTGAGCGATCGTGACCCAATCTTCACTAGCCAATTTTGGAATAGTTTGCAAGAAGCGATGGGTATGCGATTGAATATAAGTACGGCCTATCACCCACAGACGGATGGTCAGACCGAAAGGGTGAATAGGGTACTAGAAGATCTGTTGAGGCTATGCATTCTTGACTTTGGTGGCACTTGGGAAGACCACCTTCCTCTCGTAGAGTTTGCTTATAATAACAGCTACAAAGCAAGCATAGGGATGGAACCATTCGAAGCTTTGTATGGGAGGCCGTGCAAGTTACCAACATGTTGGTGGGAGACGACGGATAAGCTTATACTTAGGCCCGACATGATAAGGGACACATCCGAGAAGGTTGAGTTGATTCGAAGGAAGATGAAAACGACCCAAGACAGACAGAAATCCTATGCAGACAAGCGAAGGACAGACTTAGAGTTTGAAGTTGGAGATATGGTCTTTGTGAAGGTATCTCCCTTGCGAAATGTGGTTCGTTTTAGAGCAGTTGGAAAGCTAGCACCAAGGTTCGTAGGACCCTTCCCTATCGTCGAGAGGATTGGGCAAATGGCTTATAAAGTGGAATTGCCTGAGAAGCTGGCAGGAGTGCACAATGTTTTTCATGTCTCGCATCTCCGGAAATGCCTACATGAATCAGACGAAGTAGTTGAGCCTAGCATTCTTGAAGACGTGGAGGTAGAGAAAGAGGCAACCCTGAGGCAAGCTCCGATTCGTATCTTGGGAACGGAGATCAAGAAGCTGAGGAATCGAGAAGTCAAGTTAGTAAAGGTTCAGTGGAGTGAAGCCGATGAAGATGAAACTTGGGAAACCGAGGAGAAGATGCGTGGGCTTTATCCATTTCTTTTTTAGGGTACATTCTCGATCTCTTTTCCCAGTTAGCATATCTTTCTTTTGCTATCCATGTTTATCTTGTTATTTCGTTAATCTTGTCATGAGAACCTTAGGTAGAAACCCTTTGGATGAAACATGTATTTGAAACATGTTATGCTTGATGGTTGCAAATGGCTGCAAGAGTTTGCAAGTGGTTACTCGTGGATGCATGATACACGTTAGGCACTAAGATCGGCTCACACACTTTCATATTGCATATGCATGAGTGTTTATGCTTATTCATGGATGAAACTTGTTATGATATCACGTGGATGTTGCATATGATTGAATGTTATATGCACTCATGTAGAGATTATAAATTACGTTAGGAATTTGCATACATTTGGACTCATTTCACTAACATATTCTGCATAAAGGAGGTTTACTGAGTCAGTAACCGCCTGATTTTTGCATTAGATAGGTGCATATACACACACTTTTGCATATGTTCATACAGCATTAGAAATCTTTTAAGGACAATGATTGCCTGTGGATGATGTTTGAGTAGATGGATGATGGATGGTAGGATACGTTCTTCCTAACTTGGAGATTTTGGGGACGAAATCCTTTAAGGTGGGGAGAATGTAACAACCCCAATTTTTAATAACAGGTTAAAACAAGAAATCAGGGCAGAATTAAATTATAAGTTAAGAATCAATGGGAACGAGTTACGCCATTGCGTTCGTCTCGAAACTCTGCTTGAAAACAAGTCTGAAATTTCGTAAATCGGAGTCCATATGACCAAGATATGGCCCATAGAAGATTTTAGAAAAATTCAGAATTCAGCCCGAAATTCAAAATCAGCTCAAAATAGATTGGGCGGGAAAATTTCCTGCCCTACCCCAGGTCGACTGGGGAGTCGACCTGCCCCCCCCCCCCCCCCCAAGTCGACTGGGGGGTTGACTGGGGAGTCGACCAGCACCCCCCCCCCCCCCAAGTCGACTGGGGAGTCGACCTCCCTGGTCGGACCCTATTGGTCTGGTGCACCAGTTTGCTCCTTTGGTCTGCTCAGCTAGCCTGTGACGGGATTTGATGGTTCAGATCTAAACTAGGGTTAATCCTATGGCCTAAACTAGTCTCTACACCTATAAAAACACCCTAATACCTAGCCTAAACCATCACAAATCATCCTAACAACTAAATTCTGCCAAAATGCTCGCTAATCATGGCCTCCATCTTCATCTTGAGAGCTTCTGCGGCAAAAAGGAGCAATCTTTCTTCATCAAATCAAAGGAGTTACTTATTCTCAAGGCTTTTAGTGTTGCTACATCATTCCTAGAGCTTCTACAACGTCTCTATCTTGTTCTATTTGGTTTCTAGTTCTCATAGCCACGCTTTGTAAGCCCCACTCTACTCTTAGATTTAAACTATGAAATTAATATGAACATGTAGCAAGTTGAAATGAGATTTTTGGTGTAATACTTGTCTTGGGGCTATATTTGTATGCATAGATCCATTTATGACTCTTTTGATCTATGATTGTGAACTATCATGAACCTAGTACCATTCACCTTGATTTTTGGGTAGAAAGCTATGAGCTTTATTTGGGGATTATGCATAATGCAACCTAGAACCCCTCAAAACCTTGACGTTAACTTGCCTATGATGTTGAACTACATGCTACCCACAAGTTTATCACCCTATGTCAACTATTATCATGTTTCACCTTTTCCTATGATGTTGAACTACATGCTAGTTTATTTTCTAAGTTTGATGTCATGCATGTTTCGAGGCCAATAACCCTATATGCTAGTTGTGATGAACACCTTTGCCTCAAATATCATCATGTTTAACCTATGACCAACTTTACCACCTTATCCCCACCTTGGTCATATTTTTATGTTCCTTGATTCACTTGTGTTGATGCGAGTTTACGTGCGAATGGGAATACGTTATGGGTAGTTAGGCAAACTTGAAATAACATGAAAAACATGACTTGAAAATATGACATGAAACTTGATTATGCTTGAAAACATGAATGTGGTCATGACATGTAGAAAACCATAAAGTGGCCAACTCGAGGTTGGGTTGAGTTTGTAGCGTAAATCTGCCCGGACCCGCCCGGCAAATCCAGTGGCTACAAACAATAGGACCCAATGTGAGAAGCTGGTCATATCGCGCTTGAAACCCGAGGCTAGACTAGGTTGTGGTGTAAAGCTGCCAGGACCCGCCCGACATATCCAGTAACCACAACAAAGTCTAATGTGAGAGGTTGGGTGCATTAAATTAATTAATGCCACATGTTAGGGTTAAGTCATGAACCACTTGGATACACTTAACCAACTTGATGCATGATTGGATGGGGTTAACCACACTTAACCCGCTGGAAACCCTAGTTACGTGGTCCTTTTCAGCAGTAACCCTCTTGGATGTATCACGATACCCTAGGGACTAGGCTAGGGTGGGGCACGATTACTGGGCTGATTGTAAGCGACCAGAAAGACGGCTGAGTAGGTGCGCCAGTGTAGGTTCGGGCGAGCTATGGTCGTGCACATAGTCCGGAGTTAAAAAATAACAGACATGGGCACCAGTAGGTTTAGACTGTGCGTGCTTGGTTTGTGTCAGTGGTTGGCACCCTAGGGCTTGATACACCCTAGGGTGGACCTAGCACAGTTAGACTACATTTCGTGATTGGGCCGTATGACACCGACACTCGACGAGTTAGGCTTATAGGGAGCCAATCGACTAGACCGTGTAGTTGGACCCCGACTTGGGTCATCTCATGATATTGGGCCAAGGGATCATTTCTTGTTTATACTTGACATGGGTAGGATTACTAGTACTATTGGTGCAAAACTAAACCTTGTATATGCGATGCCACACTTGATCTACCTTGTTATCTATTTATCATGCCAGTTAGTTACCATCTTTATGTTTCATCTCATTTTCTCATGTTTAGTTAACTTCATTAGCTTTTATACTAATAGTAGGTAGGACTTACCAGTCTTTATGACTGACCCTTTTTCTTTCGCCTCTTTTCTTTCGTTCCCCCCCCCCCCCAGGTTCTCAGGGAGGGAAAACTAGTGCTTAGCTTGGACATTTGGCTTGCTTTCTTGACAGCTCATGTACGGTTTGGACTTGAGCATGCTATGGCTTCACTACATCTATCTTGGGGATAGTTTACTTTATGTTATTTTCAGTTTATGTTTACTAGACTTGTGGTAGTTGGAAAATAATGACTAAGTACTTTGAATTAAGTTGACTTTTTGGTTTTGAAATGGTGGAGGTGGGGTGTTACAATAAACAACTTATTCAGATAAAAATATATCTTACCTTTACAAACTTTGAATATTTTATCCAAAATCATTACAAAATATTTATTATGATTTTACATAATTTATTCATATTTTTAATAATTTATTAAGGCCCTTACAACTAGTTTCCAATATCAGCCACCATACTACATCCATAGCGACATTTTTCCAAAACTAATTTGGGCATATCTTAAAATCTAACCGTTAGATTTCAAGTATCTTATTATCATTCGAAAGCTCTTTTGAATACAAACCTAACGGTTCCAATTTTAGGAGAATCCGACGGTTGGATCTCCTGTTACGCCCATTCACTGTCAATGGTCGAAATTCGCGAATGATCGTTATGTGAAACGTTCTATTCAGGCCATTTAAATATATAATATATTTTGTCGATTTCCATTCAAAATGAATTTTATAAAATATTTATAAATTTGTTTTAAAAACGATTCCAACTTCAATTTTAAACCAAAACTGAATACTCCATAATCCATATTATTATAATATTAAAATGATAATATTTTCAAAATATCAAATTTGAAATCAAATATTTTTGATACTCATCATAAAATGAATAAAATCGACAGGAAATTCAGTTCAAGTAAAAATGGTGTACATCTACATAACTCGGCTTTGTATTCATTCTAGTTATGAATATTTCAATATTTTCGTGTCCATCCAAAATCGGACATCAAAATGATATTTTGATTTTTCACTGAATATTATTTTAAAATATTCGTTATTTTTGAATTGGAATTAGACTTAGTCAATTACCATATAATTTTATTTATATGGATTCCATACATAGCATGTATTCAAAAATAGCGAGAAAAAACTATTAAAGAATCAATTCACATCTAGAGTGCAATCTACCACTGTGTAAGCATTAAATAATTAAATAACGCTTATAATAGTTTGTCAATCAATCGGTTGACATACAATTAAATCCAAAGAAGATGTGAATTAATTATCATCCCCAGAACCGTGTGGGGTTTTCAATCCATCAAACAAATATGATTATTTGTATACTTGAGCAATATGTAAATTATCGTCCTAATACCCGTTTGGGATTTACATCACAATCCGTGTGAATTTATCTACAATTTAATAATAGTGGCATTAAAATTGTAACCAACCATCAATCACCAAACAAAGGTTGCAATCACAGGCAATAAATACATATTCAGTCACAGATATAGTAACTGTAAAAATAATTTGAGTGAGAGAGTTCTCACTTTAATTTCTACTCCGTCAATCTTTAGTTGAGGATTTAGTTTTAAACTAAATTAAACAAACATTTAATTTAGCTCAAAATTCAACTTGCTCCGTTTCCATTCTGGTCAATTCCATTGTGTAGTGTTTGTTGTCACGATTCCAACGGTTCCGTTTTTTGCTGAATTCTGGTTCCGTATGAAAAAGATACAAAGTTTTAAAGATTAATTACATTATAAATTAATTAAATAATTAACTTTAATTAATTATCCTCTAATCAATTCCTTAATCACTCCTTTCCTCTTCGTAATTGCCTGGAAGACTTCGAACCCGTGCTCCACTTAAGAAATCCGCCACATATCCTCAACCATGCCACCTGCCAACGATCCACCACCCCCACGCTCTCGGGCTACGCGCTGCCACCCCCACCTTGGCCACCACAGTGAACTCGACGACCCCTCCTACCCTGAAAACCACAAAGGTGGCCTCTTTATAACCAGAAATCCGCCTCCATGTTGACCAAAAACCCATCAACACCATACATGAGGAAGATCTCTTCAAGTAGAACAATTTTGGTGTTGAATTTTTTTTCATTTCGATTCATGGATTTGGTGAAAATTTAGGGAAACTTTTAAATAAAAATGTCCTTCGATTTTGAAGACTGGCGGCTCCAGGAAGCTTTAACCACATAGAAAATGAAATAAGGCCCCTTTTGACTTGTCCATATATATATATATATATATATATATATATATATATATATATATATTACTTTATTCGAAAATAACTTGTTTAATCTCCAAACTCCAAATCAAACCCAACGATAGTCGTCCCTAACCAAATACACCCATTCCGGACACAATGGCATATGCTTTGTAAGCTAATTTGACTGTTTTGATCAGTTTTTGTCAAAATTAAAATATAAATTAATATAACATTCAATATTGAATTTCAACATACATTTTAATTTGCTACGGCCACATACCGACTCCAAAAGTTACAAAATTTGAAATCTAGCTATGTTTCTCAAATATGGTTCTAAAAAAATTAATTTCGTTAAATTTGGAGAACATCTGAAAAATGACCTTTTAACTAGCTTATTAAATTCAAACTGAAATTGAAAACGTGTTTAAATTTACTGCGCTCACATATTAATTCCAAATGACTCGAAATTTTAAAGCTGACAATACTTTAATGTTCCGGATCCAATAAAATTAATTTCATCGAAAACGGAGGTCATTTGCAAAATGACTATTTTAAGGGCTATATATAATATTAATATTAATATATATATATTCCATAGCGACTATTCTAAATTTTAATTTGGACATAACTTACAATTTATTAAGTGAATTCTCAATTTCTTACATTAGTTAGAAAGATATAATTAAATGGATCCTAACATTTCTTGTTTCATCAAATTCTGATTTATAATGAATTCTGTATATTCATTTAAAGCTCAAAACCAAATTTTCAAACTACCGCGCCATTTCGAGTTCGTTTTTATTTAAATTTAAATTTATACATTCAAAGTCCAATTTTTAATAAATTCTAAATTGTTAATTATTAAAATAAATCATTTTAACATTAAAATCCATTAAATAAATTAAAAATAAAATTCTGAGTTGGTTCTGAATTCCTGGGTTTTTACATACCAACATTTAGTTATAATTACTTACAAAAGTCTCATGAGTTTTCGAATACCGTTTCACATTAATCCATGTAATTAAATCATTAAATGATCTTAAACACAAAGTTTTGAATTAAATTCCAATGAAGCAGTATTTATTAACTGTCTATAATTAATCCTTCAAAAACGATGATTCAGCATATATCACATTCATATTGAGGAAAAATGGTAAATGTAATACCCCACCTCCGCTAGGGTCACTCACAAAGGGAATGCACTAGTTTTGGTGGAGTATTATCTAGGTAAACATACACAGAGATATCACAAGGCAGAACATAAATAAAGCAGCGGTAGAAATTAAAAACCAAATTTTTATTACTTTCAAGAAAAGAGTCAAAACCCCATATATCCAAGGTACAAATTATTCCATTACATCAAGTTCCAAATAAAGAAGCATAAACTTAAGATAACAAAAGTAAATTATTCCCCATAAATAGCAAAAGCAGCCATAGCAAAGCTCAAGACCAAACCGTACATGAGCTGTCAGAAAGCAAGCTAAATCCAAGCTAAGAGCTAGTGTTTCCTCCCTGAGAACCTGGGGGGGAAACAAAAGAAAAAGGGTCAGTCATAAGACTGGTAAGCCCTAGTGACTTTCAGTATAAAAACTAGTAAAGGTAACATGACATGCGAAAATTGGAATTAAACATAAGGATGATAACGGGACTGATATGATAAACAAGATAAGTCAAGTCTAGCATCACATATTCAAGATTTGCTGCACCAACTGTACTAGTGTTCTAACCCATGTCAAGTATTAATCATGAAATGATCCCTTGGCCCAGTATCATGAAGTGACCCATTACGGGGTCCTACGGTACGATCTACTAATCGATCGGCTCCCTACAAGTTCTAGCTCGTCATGTGTCTGTGTCATACGGCCCTATCCTGAAATGTAATCACCTGTGCTAGGTCCACCATAGGGTGTATCAAGCCCTATGGTGCCAACCACCGACACGAATAAAGCACGAACAGTGTAAACCTACGGGTGCCCAATGCCTGCGTTTTCAACTCCGGACTATGTGCACGACCATAGTCCGCCTGAACCTATAATGGCGCACCTACTCAGCCGTCATTCTGGTCGCTTACAATCAGCCCAGTAATCGTGCCCCACCCTACCTAGTCCCAGGGTATCGTGATACATCTAAGTGGGTTACTGCTGAAAAGGACCGCGTAACTAGGGTCTCTAATGGATTAAGTGTTATCATTCAAATTCGTGACTTAACCCTATCCAGATCATGTATCAAGTTGGTTAAGTGTGTTCAAGCGGTTCAAGACTTAACCCTATCAAATCATCGTGTCAAGTTGGTTAAGTATATTCAAGTGGTTCATGACTTAACCCTATCATGTGGCATTAATTCATTAATGCACCCCAACCTCTCACATTAGACTAATTGTTGTGGTCACTGGATTTGTCGGGCGGTTCCGGGCAGATTTACACCACAACATAGTATAACCTCGGGTTTTACGTGCGATATGACCAACTACCCACATTGGATCCTATTGTTTGTAGTCACTGGATTTGCCGGGCGATTCCGGGCAGATTTACACTGCAAACTCAACCCAACCTCGAGTTGGCCATTTTCAAGTTTATATAAGTGTCATGCCCATGTTCAAGTTTTCATGTCAAAATTCATGTCGAGTTTTCATGTCAGGTTTCATGTAAATTTCATGTCAAGTTCTTGTCCATATACTGGTTCAAGTTATAATAACGTTCATGTTCAAAGCCAATTCATGTTTTACCTAATCTACCCAAATCGTATTCCCATCGCACATAAACTCGAATCGATACAAATATATCTAATTAGGGAATAACATAAGAAGGGACGGGTATAAGATGGCAAAAGTGATTACTAGCATAGCAAGGTATAACTTGAGATAAATGATTATAACATTAATGACATATGGAATATTGACCTCAAACATAAAGATTCCAAATCTAGCAAAATAAGGTACTAGTCAAGATAACAGTTGACATAAGGTGATAGTATAGTCATGGTAACGGTTGACATAAGATGATAGTCATAAACTTGTGACTAATAGCAGATTCAACATTGTAGGCATGATAATATGAGGGTTTTTTCTTTTTGATTTACAACATGAATAGGCCCCAAATCAATGTCATATTAATATATCCAAAAGTCAAGATCCAAGATGAATAAGAATGGATGTAAAATAGTCATCATACACAGGTCCAATTTAAATTTACAACATATTAATATTGCATTTACAGTTTAAATCTAAATGTAACTGGGGCTTACAGATCGTGGTTCGAGAATTAGAAAAAGAAAGTCGATGTTGAATCTTTATATGCTTAGTCAAGTCCTAACAGAAATCCCCAAATCAGCAATTCTCTTAACGCAGTTTCGACGTAGAAGAAGTAGTCCCTTTCTCAAACTTTTCAACCAGAATTAGAGCAGCATAAGGTCAGAGAGAATTTTGTGTAGAGAGACTAGTGTTAGGGGCTGTTTATATAGGGTCAGGTCAACGAACGTAGACAGAAATGAGGCCAGAAACATCAAAGTGAATCCCGCTTCAAAAGTGGGCTCGGCCACCAGGTCGACCCCCAGGTCGACACTATGGTCGACCTGGTCCTGGGCAGGTCGACCCCCAGGTCGACCTGGTCCTAGGCGGGAAATTTCCCAACCAGTCTGTTCTGTGGTTTGAATTCGAAATTCGAATTCGAATTCTGAGCTGTTTTGAACTTGAAATTTTCTGAAAACTTCGAAGGGTCATAACTTGGTCATACGGACTCCAATTTTCAAAAACTCGGACTCGCTTCCAAGTAGAATTTCGAGACGAAAGCAATGGCTTAACCCATTTCCCTTGATTCTCATTTTAAAAATTAATTCTTCCTTGATTTATAGTTATTACACGTTATCAAAATACGGGTTGTTACATTCTCCCTCCTTAAAGGATTTCGTCCCCGAAATCTCTAAGTTAGGGAGGATGTGTCCTACCATCCATCATCCATCTACTCAAAGCATCATCCACAAGCAACCATTATCCTTCAAAGGTTTCTAGTGCTGTATGAACATATGCAGAAAGTGTGTGTATATGTACTTATCTAATGCAGAAGATCAGGTGGTTACTGATTCAGTAAGCCTCCTTAATGCAAAATATGTTAGTGTAATGAATCCAACATGTAAGCAGATTCCTAACATAATTTATAATCTCTACATGAGTGCACATAACATTCATTCATATGCAACATCCAAGTGATAGCATAACAAGTTCCATCCATGTACAAGTATAAGCACTCATGCATATGCAACATGAAAATGTGACTGAGCCGATCTAGTCCCTAATGTGTGTCATGCATCCATTGGCAACCACTTGCAAACACTTGCAATCATTTGCAAAAATAAGCCATAACATGTTTACATCCATCTGGTTCTACCTAAGGTTCTCAAGATAAGATCAAGAAGATAACAAGACAAATGTAGGTAGTAGAAGCATGATACGAAAAGGTTTTATAGGAAAAAGAGATCAAGAATGTACTCTCAAAAAGAAATGGGTAAAGCGCGCGTATCTTCTCTTCGGTTTCCCAAGTTGCGTCTTCTTGGGCTTCACTCCACTGCACTTTAACTAGCTTGACTTCTCGATTCCTTAGCTTCTCGATCTCCGTTCCTAAGATACGAATCGGAACTCGCCTCAATGTTGCTTCTTTTTCCACTTCTACGTCTTCAAGGATGCGTGGCTCAACCACTTCGGCTGACTCATGCAAGCACTTTCGGAGATGCGAGACGTGAAAGACATTGTGTACTCCAGTTAGCTTCTCGGGTAAGTCTACCTTATAGGCCATTCGTCCAATCCTCTCAGTGATAGGGAACGGTCCAAAGAACCTTTGTGCTAGCTTTCCAACTGCTCCAAAACGAACTACATTGCGTAACGGAGAAATTTTTATAAAGACCATATCTCCGACTTCGAACTCTAGGTCTGTCCTTCTCTTGTCTGCATAAGATTTCTGTCTATCTTGGGCCGTTTTCATCCGTCTTCGTATCAACTCAATCTTCTCAGAAGTGTCCCTTATCATGTCGGGCCCAAGTATAAGCCTATCTGTCGTTTCCCACCAACAAGTTGGTGACCTGCACGGTCTTCCATACAAGGCTTCGAACGGTGCCATCCCGATGCTAGCTTGATAACTGTTGTTATAAGCAAACTCCACGAGAGGAAGATGGTCTTCCCAAGTACCACCAAAATCAAGAACGCATAGCCTCAGGAGATCTTCTAGTACCCTATTTACCCTTTCGGTTTGTCCATCCGTTTGTGGGTGATAGGCCGTGCTTATACTCAGTCGTGTACCCATTGCTTTTTGCAGACTATTCCAAAACTGGCTAGTGAAAATGGGGTCACGATCACTAACTATACTAGAAGGAACCCCGTGCAACCGTACTACCTCTCGAAGGTAAATAGACGCTAGCCATGATGCGGTCCTCTTGCTTTTCACCGGAATGAAGTGAGCACTTTTCGTGAGTCTATCAACTATGACCCATATGCTAGTATTTCCATTCCTTGAACTAGGCAGTCCATCCACGAAATCCATCGAGATACTCTCCCATTTCCATTGCAGAACCTCCAAAGGATGTAATAGCACACCGGGCTTCTTCGACTCGGCCTTTACTTGTTGGCACACCATGCACTTCGAAACGAACTCTGCCACGTCCTTTTTCATTCCAGCCCAAAAGAAAATGCATTTCATATCTCTGTACATCTTATCCCCTCCCGGATGTATGGTCATCTTCGAGTGATGCGCCTCTTCGAGGACTTTCCTTACTAGGTCTCCCACTTGTGGGACACATAGCCTTCCATCACGCCTTAGCCATCCCTTGTTATCTATGGCATACCTACCGAGGTGACTTGACGTCTCACCACTAATCAGCTTGTCCATGATTTCAACTATCTGTGGGTCTTCCTTCTGTGAAGTCCCTACTTGATCTAGAAGTGTAGGTCTTAACTCAAGAGATGCTAACGTAGCAGTCAATGACTCAACAGCAGGTGTAAAATCAAAGGTTGCTATAAACTCAAGGCTTTTCCTTTCAACAAACAAGAGACTCAAAGTCAACCTTTTTCTACTTAGCGCGTCCGCCACCATGTTACCCTTGCCAGGGGTATAAGCTATATCGAAGTCATATGATGCCAAGAATTCCATCCACCGCTGTTGTCTCAGATTCAAATCTTTCTGTGAGAAGAGGTATTTAAGTGATTTGTGGTCGGTATATAGCTCGAACCTCTCCCCTAGAAGATAACGGCGCCAAGCTTTAAGTGCAAAAACAATCGCGGCCAACTCCAAGTCATGCGTGGGATAGTTTTTCTCATGAACTTTAAGTTGTCTGCCCCCGTAGCATATTACTCTTCCATCTTGCATTAGGACGGTGCCTAATCCCGTGCCGCACGCATCTGTGTACACCGTAAACACCTTGCCTCCGTCAGGTAATGCCAAAACTGGAGTTGTGGTGAGGGCTCTCTTGAGTCTCTGAAAAGCAACGTCACACTCTATGTCCCATGCAAAAGCTAGGTTTTTCTTTGTTAACTTAGTAAGAGGGGCTGAAATCTTAGCTAAGTCCTTAATGAACTTCCTGTAGTAGCCCGCCAAACCGAGAAAGCACCTCACCTCCGTTGCATTCTTAGGAATTTTCCAGTCTTGTCCCGCAACTACCTTTGCGAGGTCCACGGCTATGCCTTGCTTAGAAACTACATGTCCAGGGAACCGAACTTCCTTCCTCCAAAAATGGCATTTGGAGAACTTAGCCTTTAACTGGTGTGCTCTAAGTGTTTCCATGACTTCCTTGAGATGTCTAGCATGCTCTTCTTCATCTTTTGAGAAGATCAAAATATCATCCACGAAAACTACCACAAACTTGTTAAGGAACTCCCGAAACACCCTACTCATCAAATCTACAAAGTACGCGGGTGCATTCGTTAACCCAAACGGCATGACGAGCCATTCGAAGAACCCATCTGGAGTCCTAAACGCAGTTTTGTCAATGCTATCCTCAGCCACTCTAAGCTGATGGAATCTTGTGGCTAGATCGAGTTGAGAGAAAACAGATGCTCCCACAAGCTGGTCAAACAAATCGTCGATTCTTGGTAGTGGGTGCCTATTTTTCTTAGTTAGCTTGTTTAACTCACGATAATCTACGCACAGACGAAGCGATCCATCCGCCTTAGTAGCGAATACCACTGGAGCACCCCATTCAGAAATGCTTCGTCTTATGAAATTTTTCTCAAGCAACTCGTTAACTTGTTTACTGAGCACTCTTCTATCTCGCGGGGCCATGTGCCTAATGGGAAATGAAACTGGCTTGGCATTATCAACAAGATAAATTCGGAAGTCTATCCCGCGTTTAGGAGGTAACCCCGTCACCTCATCAAAGACATATGGATATTCTCGGACCACTCTTACAGATTGCAAATTATCGACGGACGAGTCAAGAGATTCAAGATAACATAACATGACCAGACCCTTAGGGTTACAAGAAATTTCAAGGGTATTACCGAGGCGAGTCATGAGCCTCACTACCCTTCGTTCACAATCAAGAATGGCTCCATAATTGGACAGCCAATCCATACCTAGGATCAAACCATATCCCATAAATCCAAGAACATAAGCATTACACGTGAATTCTACGCTTAAGATAGAGATCCTCAAATCCTCACACATTATAGATAAATGGGCGGAGCCCCCAATTGGATTTGAAACTATAACGGGATCCTCAACCAGGCTTGTACTTAGGTGCAGATTTTCAACAATATCAGAAGAAATAAAAGTATGCGATGCGCCAGAGTCAAATAAGGTTCGAACAGGAAAGTCAGAAATGTAAACAAGGATTTCTACATAAATATTACTACCTCGGTCAAGAGTTGGAGTGGTGTTGAGAGCATGCAACTGCCCTCCAAAAGGTCATGCTTGCTGGGTCTGCCCTTGCCCTTGTCCTTGCTTCTTAGGGCAATCCTTGCTGATGTGTCCAGTATCTCCACAATGAAAGCATTCACCCAACTTCCTCTTCTTCTTTCTACAGTCTTTAGCTAGATGTCCCGTAATACCACAAAAGTTGCACTTCCTCGTCTCACGTGGTTTGTTGTTGCTTTTGTTATTCTTGTTATTCTTGTTGCCCCCCTTCTTGAAGTCAACTTTCTTATTCTGAGTCTCATTAGGATTAACCTCCTTCTTGTTATTCTTGTCTTCCTCATGAAGTAGAGCCATATCCACAAAGCTTTCAAGGTCGTCCCCATGGGTATATGAGTTATGGCCAAACTGTGTAGTGGCTCGTTCAATCCTCGAGCAAAGCGTAGAGCCTTTTTCTGGGCTGTGTCGACCAAATCCAAACCGAACCGAGCAAGTTGATTAAACTTATTCACGTACTCCCTAACAGACATGTCCCCTTGCTTGAGTGCTAGGAACCTCTCCATCTGAAGGTTCTCTTCTGCCGACGATAAGAATTTAAGCCCAAACCTCTCTCTAAAGTCTGCCCAAGTCTCAACTGGCCTGGTAGCGTTGGTGACTTCCCACCAAAATGCAGCTTCCTCTTTCAACAACCATACTACCAACTGAACTTTCCTATGGTCTTCCACATCAAAGATAATGAACAAGTCTTCAGTCTCCTTTAGCCAGTTTCGTGCCTCAACAAAGGTTTCAGTTCCAACGAAGTTCTTGCCGCCCATTGCTTTAAAGTCTTTGCATATTTTGGCAAAGGCGGTACCGGGAGGAGGAGGAACCTCGGCCACTGGGGGAGGAGGAGGAGGGATGTCTGTCGGGCCCGCGCCGTTGGCCCTAGTTTCTAAGTACCTTCGGAACCATCCAGGTACGGGTGTCCCTCAGGAAGGTTAAGATCTGACATGCTGAAAAACGAAAAGAAAAAGATTCAAACGAGGAAACAAAGGAAAGTGCTAATGGCTTTTGGGGAATAGCCTTTTTAAACATAAAACTTTTCGTGAAAAATGCTTCTTTATAAATGGTTTTGAAAATAGTTTCAGAAGATTTTTTTTAAAATAAAAAAATACTTTTTCCCAGCCTGGTAACCTTCTGCTCTGATACCAAATGTAATACCCCACCTCCGCTAGGGTCACTCACAAAGGGAATGCACTAGTTTTGGGGGAGTATTATCTAGGTAAACATACACAGAGATATCACAAGGCAGAACATAAATAAAGCAGCAGTAGAAATTAAAAACCAAATTTTTATTACTTTCAAGAAAAAAGTCAAAACCCCATATATCCAAGGTACAAAATTATTCCATTACATCAAGTTCCAAATAAAGAAGCATAAACTTAAGATAACAAAATTAAATTATTCCCCATAAATAGCAGAAGCAGCCATAGTGTAGCTCAAGACCAAACCGTACATGAGCTGTCAGAAAGCAAGCTAAATCCAAGCTAAGAGCTAGTGTTTCCTCCCTGAGAACCTGGGGGGAAAACGAAAGAAAAAGAGGCAAAAGAAAAAGGGTCAGTCATAAGACTGGTAAGCCCTAGTGACTTTCAGTATAAAAACTAGTAAAGGTAACATGACATGCGAAAATTGGAATTAAACATAAGGATGATAACAGGACTGATATGATAAACAAGATAAGTCAAGTCTAGCATCGCATATTCAAGATTCGATGCACCAACTGTACTAGTGTTCTAACCCATGTCAAGTATTAATCATGAAATGATCCCTTGGCCCAGTATCATGAAGTGACCCATTATGGGGTCCTACGGTACGATCTACTAATTGATCGGCTCCCTACAAGTTTTAGCTCGTCATGTGTCTGTGTCATACGGCCCTATCCTGAAATGTAGTCACCTGTGCTAGGTCCACCATAGGGGGTATCAAGCCCTATGGTGCCAACCACCGACACGAATCAAGCACGCACATTGTAAACCTACGGGTGCCCAATGCCTGCTTTTTCAACTCCGGACTACGTGCACGACCATAGTCCGCCTGAACCTACAATGGCGCACCTACTCAGCTGTCGTTCTGGTCGCTGACAATCATCCCAGTAATCGTGCCCCACCCTGCCTAGTCCCAGGGTATCATGATACATCTAAGTGGGTTACTGCTGAAAAAGACCGCGTAACTAAGGTTTCTAATGGATTAAGTGTTGTCATTCAAATTCGTGACTTAACCTTATCCAGATCATGTATCAAGTTGGTTAAGTGTGTTCAAGCGGTTCATGAATTAACCCTATCAAATCATCATGTCAAGTTGGTTAAGTATATTCAAGTGGTTCATGACTTAACCCTATCATGTGGCATTAATTCATTAATGCACCCCAACCTCTCACATTAGACTAATTGTTGTGGTCACTGGATTTGTCGGGCGGTTCCGGACAGATTTACACCACAACATAGTCTAACCTCGGGTTTTATGTGCGATATGACCAACTAGCCACATTGGATCCTATTGTTTGCAGTCACTGGATTTGCCGGGCAGTTCCGGGCAGATTTACACTGCAAATTCAACCCAACCTCGAGTTGGCCATTTTCAAGTTTATCTAAGTGTCATGCCCATGTTCAAGTTTTCATGTCAAAATTCATGTCGAGTTTTCATGTCAGGTTTCATGTAAATTTCATGTCAAGTTCTTGTCATATAGGTTCAAGTTATAATAACGTTCATGTTCAAAGCCAATTCATGTTTTATCTAATCTACCCAAATCGTATTCCCATTGCACATAAACTCGAATCGATACAAATAAATCTAATTAGGGAATAACATAAGAAGAGCGGGTATAAGGTGGCAAAAGTGATTACTAGCATAGCATGGTATGACTTGGGATAAATGATTATAACATTACTGGCATATGGAATATTGGCCTCAAACATAAAGATTCCAAATCTAGCAAAATAAGGTACTAGTCAAGATAACAGTTGACATAAGGTGATAGTATAGTCATGGTAACGGTTGACATAAGATGATAGTCATAAACTTGTGACTAATAGCAGATTCAACATTGTAGGCATGATAATATGAGGGGGTTTTCTTTTTGATTTACAACATGAATAGGCCCCAAATCAATGTCATAGTAATATATCCAAAAGTCAAGATCCAAGATGAACAAGAATGGATGTAAAACAGTCATCATACACAGGTCCAATTTCAATTTACAACATATTCATATTGCATTTACAGTTTAAATCTAAAAATAACTAGGGCTTACAGATCGTGGTTCGAGAATTAGAAAAAGAAATTTGATTTTGAATCTTTATATGCTTAGTCAAGTCCTAACAGAAATCCCCAAATCAGCAATTCTCTTAACGTAGTTTCGACGTAGAAGAAATAGTCCCTTTCTCTAACTTTTCAACCAGAATTAGAGCAGCATAAGGTCAGAGAGAATTTTGTGTAGAGAGACTAGTGTTAGGGGTTGTTTATATAGGGTCAGGTCAACGAATGTAGACAGAAATGAGGCCAGAAACATCAAAGTGAATCCAGCTTCAAAAGTGGGCTCGGCCACCAGGTCGACCCCCAGGTCGACACCCAGGTCGACACTATGGTCGACCTGGTCCTGGGCAGGTCGACTCTGTGGTCGACCCCCAGGTCGACCTGGTCCTGGGCGGGAAATTTCCCGCCCAGTCTGTTCTATGGTTTGAATTCGAAATTCGAATTCGAATTCTGATCTGTTTTGAACTTGAAATTTTCTAAAAACTTCGAAGGGTCATAACTTGGTCATACGGACTCCGATTTTCGAAAACTCAGACTCGTTTCCAAGCAGAATTTCAAGACGAATGCAATGGTTTAACCCGTTTCCCTTGATTCTCATTTTAAAAATTAATTCTGCCTTGATTTATAGTTATAACACGTTATCAAAATACGGGTTGTTACAGTAAAACTACCTTTATTTATTTATACTCATACGGTTTAAAATGTTTCGTAATTATATACAAGCTGTACTTAAATCCCTTGCATTATTCTACATTTACGTAATATATCTCTATTTAAAATTAGCATTTTATTACAAGAAAACATATATATGTATGTATGTATAGATATTCTTTCCTTTTAAAATTATTTCATTACGTAAAACTATTTGATTATAATTCTTCTAAAAAATGGCGGACAGGTGAGAGAATTTTTTCTCTCTTCGTTTGTTAAATCCTCTCTTTCAAATCTCAAATCTATTCAATGAAATCGTTGTAATGACGAATGTTAAAAACCCTAATCCTCTTTCTGTATCTGCTGATGTAGATCTGAATCTCCACTTTGTAGAACCACATGTAGATCGTGTTTTTCTATCAGAAAGTAGTCTGAAGTTATCAGCAGATTCATGGTTAAATACCATTGTGCTCCATCCGGAGGACTTCAGGATATCAGTAAAGAAGCTTAGGGAATACATATCAAAAGTATTGAGACCAAAAGATAATTTTAAGATCCATATAACTTCTAGGTTCCATTATACAGTAAGATTTGATTGTGATTTGGATTGCAACTCTGTTTTAAAGACTTCGACATATTCATATTTTGGGAAGTTATTAATGGTTTATAAATGGTATCCGGGGTATGAATTTGATAAGTTTAAGGCTATGAGAGTACAGATCTGGATTAAGCTACATGATTTAGAAATGGAGATATGGTCGAATGAGGCATTTTCAAAGATTTCTAGTTTTATTGGTGAACCAGTAAGAGTTGATTGGAAAACTGCTAACAAAATCATTACTAAACTTGCTAGAATCCTTGTGTCTGTAGATGTAGAGTCTAAACTTGTCTCTAAAATACCTATGGTGCTCCATAATGGTTTTAAAAAGAATATAACATTAGAGTATGAGTTTGTTCCTCCTAGGAGTGAGAAGTGCAACAGATTTAGGCATAAGAATATTGTTCATAAACTTTCTAATGAACTAGTTTGGATGATGAAGAAAAGGTAGGATAAACCAAGTACTTTATATAGTGAGGTAAATGAGTAGAATTCTATTAGTCTAGATGAGTTTACGGGTAGGAAAGATGAGATTAATGAAGAAATGCCTAATGTTGTTGAGGGTAATGGTAATAATGAGAATGGTAATCAAGTTGATGCTGATGATTTGGGTTTCTTAAATATTGATTTGCTAAATAACATTTACATGATGTGATAAACCATGTTGCAGAACAATTGAATGACAGTACAGGTACTGAAGAAAATAATGATGTTTCTGAGGGGATTACAAAGAATGATGAATACTTAGCTCATTTGAAAGGTAAAAAGGCAGTCAATCCTATTGCTCCTCTTAAAATATCAACTAGGAGCAACTCGTCTATCAAATGACATTCATACCATGGAATGTTAGGGGTATCAATACACCACAAAGGATAGGTCGTGTATTGTCTCTGCTAACTAAATTCAAGCCAACTTTTGTTGGTTTGTTAGAAAATAAGATTAGTGCTGCTAATTTAGATAAATTTGATAGATTAATACCTAGATCATGACATTTTTTTCCTCGTATCTCTACTGCATTCTTTGGTAGGATAATATGCTTATGGAATAATGAAGTCTGGTCTGTCATTACTATGTCCTCTTCAAATCAACACGTTACCATGCAGGCAACTAATAGAGGTGGTTTAGTTGTTTTTGAGACGATGCTTTATGCAAGAAATAGCTTTTATGACAAACAGGTTCTATGGAAAAATCTGATACAAGAATCAGGAATTATAATAGGAGAATGGCTTCTAATGAGGGGATTTCAACAATTCCACTTCACATATGAATAAAAAAGGGGGATTATAAATACCTTTTCAACAAATCAGAATGTTCAACAATTGCTTATCTCAAGCAGGGTTGATTGAAATCAAAGTTGTTGGATTCAACTACACATGGTGAAGAAGAGGTATGGCAAATAATCTAGATAATTTTTTTGTAAATCACAGTTGTTTACAAAAATTTGCTGATATGAAAGCTCTTTCTCTTTCACAAATGTCTAATGATCATAATCCAATTTTATAAGAATTAATTACATCTTCAAATACAAAAGGATTTCCATTCAGATATTCAAATGAGTGGCATTTGAAAGAAGGATATGATGAATGTTTTTTGAGAGGTTACAATATAGAAGCTAATGTTTACCCTAGTTGTTCTTTTCAAAAGAAGTTACAAGCATGCAAAGTGGAACTGAAAAAATGGAATAAAATCAGAGTTAGGGATAATGATATTTTGTTGGAAGCTGAAGCAAAATTTCATGAGCTGGAGGTTGCTTTAGATTTAGATCCTGAAAATTTGAGTTTATATGAAAGAATGCTGGAGGCAAAGCAAGCTTTAAATTTTCAAAAACATATCAAACTCTGGAGCTATAAGCAAAAGGCTAAGATGTCCTGGTTACAAGATGGTGACACAAATTCTAGATTCTTTCATTCTAAAATGTCATCAAGGATAAATACTAATCATTTAAAGGCTTTGATTAAGTCTAATAGTGAGCTTTTGTATAAATAAGAGGATTTAGCTTGTGAAGCCATCCAGTACTTTTCTACTTTGTTCAATGGATGTGCTAGCAGTGAGGTTCCATTTTTTCAATCTTCGCATGTGATTAATTCTATAGGACAGCAGGCTTTACTTGAAGACATTTCACTAGAGGAAATCAAAACAGCAATTTTTCAGTTCATGAAGATTCGAGCCCTGGACCTAGTGGTATGAATTCAAATTTTTAAAGATTCATTGGGAAGTAATTAATTAGGATTTATTAGCTACTATGCAAGATATTTTTAATTCTCCGAAATTACCTAAAGGGTGTAATCATACATTTCTAACTTTGATATCCAAAGTAGACAGACCATCAGAAATTTCCCAATTTAGACTCATAGCATGTTGTAACATGTTTTATAAAGTTTTCAGTAAAATTTTATGTACCAGAATGAAATGGTATTTACCTCATCTTATTTCCCCAAATCAGAGTGCCTTTATACCCTCTAGATATATTGGAAACAACATCCTTCTTGCATATTAGTTATTAAGAGATTTTAAGAAGCCCAAAGTTAACAAGTTTTGTGTTAAAGTGGATTTACATAAGGCATATGACATGTTAAATTAGGAATTCATTTTTCATTTGATGAAGATTATGGGATTTCCAGTCCATTTCATTAATATCATATATGAGTGTATCTCCTCGCCTACCTTTTCAATTATGATTCAAGGAACTCCTCATGGATATATTTCATCAAATCGTGGCATTAGACAAGGAGACCCATTATCCCCACATTTATTTTCTATAGCCATGGAATTTTTCACTTTTAGTTTGAATGAATTGACACTTCAGAAGAAATTATTTCCATTTTACAATTTTGAGCCAGTAGTTTCTCACCTCTTGTATGCATATGATTTATTGATTTTTGGTAAAAGTTTGCCTGTATGTGCATTTTCTTTGAGGAGTATATTTGAAAAACTCAAGCATTTTTCTGGTCTTACAGTAAGTGAAAATAAAACTAAGGTATTTTTTAGTGCATATGCTAGGAATGTGCAGGAAATTACTTTAGTTTTAGGAGTTCACTTAAGCCAACTACCAGTTAGATATCTTGGAGTACCATTGTCATCCAATTATGTTCATTATAATGAATGCCAATCTCTTCTCAATAGTGTACAAAAGAAAATTCAAAGTTGGGATGTGAAATTTCTGAGCTTCGCACGTAGAGCTGAACTTATCCAATCAGTATTTGTATATCAATTCTTTGAGCATGTGACTGATAAAATTCATATGTTATATGCTAATTTTTTTTTTGGGAGGGGATGCACACAGGATAAATTGGGAAAAGCTATGTTTACCAAAGTTAGAAGGTGGAATTGGATTAAAGTCTTTTTTAGATTTGAAAAGAGCAGCTGGAATTAAAATGCTATTGAAATATTTAACAAATTCAACATTATGGAGTTAATGGATGCAGAGAAAATACTATTGGGGTAAGCAATTTTGGAATTTAAATATTGATAATAACGCCTCAAGCTCTTGGAAAACAATGTTAAGACTTCGAAATTCTGGTAGACAACTTTTTAATAAAGCTATTGTTAATGGTTCATCATCCTCTTTATGGTATGAACCCTGGATTAATGCTAGATGCTTAGTTGATATTATTGGTCTATCCAGATTACAAATACTTGGTATAAATGATGATTTGGTTTCTTGTATAGTTTCTAAAGGTAAGTTAGTAGGAAATTTGCATCCTGCTATAATTGAAATTCAAGAAACTGTTAATCAAGTAAAGGTTAAAACTGATGCTCCTAAAGACTTTTATGAATGGGGAGAAGAAGGTCAATTTTCATTTCACAATGCATGGGCTAAAGTTAGGTGTAGGCAAATTGTTAAAGAGTTTTTCAAAGTAATTTGGCATAAAAAGAATTCAAAGATAATGTCTATGATTGCTTTTTTAGCTGCAAGCAACAGATTGAATACAAGAGGGAGGCTTAGAAGATTTGGTATTATCGAGGAGATTGGATGTCTTCTTTGCAACAATGGTGAAGAAACTGTAAGTCATCTCTTTTATCAATGTGAGGACTCTTGGTTTACTTGGTCTTCTCTGATGCTCAAACTTGGTTTTGATGTTATGGTTGTGGGTCATTTGGATGAGGATGCAATAAAGATACTGAATAAGTTCAAGTGTAAAAATCAGTTGTTTGACATAGCATGTGCAGTTTACACAGTTGCTATTTACCAGATTTGGCAAGAAAGAAATGCGAGAGTTTTTAATGACAGGAAAGTTGCAAAAGAGAAGAGACTGCAGCTGGTAGAAAGAGAAATCCAATACTTAGTGAATCAAAATGGTATAAAGACGAAAATATCAATTGCTAATGAAGATTTCCTGAGGCAGTGGGGTGTTGAACTTTTAGATACAGGCTGAAATTATGTATATTTGTTGTTGTTTGGTTGTGTTGATGTTGGTATAATGGTTTTGTTGTAATGATGGTTATAGAGGTTTTGTTGATGTAATGTCAATATATGGATTTTACATGAGCTCTTTTTCCATATATGGTACGCATATAGGTTAGGGGGGCATAAGGTTTTGATGAGGCATATAAATGAAGTATATAATTAGTATTTGCAATAATAGTTACCAATTTTAAAAAAAAAATCATTACGGACAAACATATGCATATTTTTTGTTCTTTCTGAAATTGATATACCATTACAAATATATATAATGCTTTATCATTTTATATTTTGGTACATCAGGTGGTTTTGTTGTTATTAACAAAAAATAGTTTTGTTAAAAATGACATTCCAGTTAATATAAGCGATGAATGTTAGTATTCTTTATTTTCAAATAAAAATATTTTTATATAATAATCATTTGCACAAAATTTAAATCTTAATTTTTTTCTTTTTGAAAATTGATACACTTGATTGTAAATACTGATCATATAGTTTGTTTATATGCCTCATCAAAACCTTATGCCCCCAACCTAAATGGGTGCGACATAAGGAAAGAGAGTACATGTAAGCTCCATATAATAACAATACAATCAAGACATATCAAACTGAAATACAAACACTCACATCCTCCCAAAGTCAAACAATACTCAAAATAAAAAAACAGTGAAATATCAAGATTATCCAATATCCAAAAGGTCAATGCCCCATCTCCTTAAAAACATAAACTTCTCTAGCGAAAACTTTGTCTTACTCCCATTATTCTTCGCCAAATATAATACATCTCTCTCTATCATCTTCAACTTGATTTCTTTTTCAATGCATCTGTTATGAAACTACATTGAATTGCATTCTTTCCATAGCTGATACATAGAAGATGTATAAATTGCACATACCACAACAAAAAGTTGGTCCCTTTCTTTAAAACAACTCGAAATTTTAGTAGCTTCTCCTTTTAAAGAATCAAAATAGTATCATGAATACCAAGCTTTAAGAGAATGAAGCTCCAAATAAAGCTTGAATACTCACATGAAAAAAACAGGTGACTAACAGATTCCTTGCCATTTCTGCAAGAAGACATTTATTCTCTGAAACTACACCAAATATCATCAACCTATCCTTTTTATTTAGTCTATCATGAACTGCCAAAAAGGATATGAAAGTCATTCCCTTTGAATTTTGAGTACCATACTATCTTTGAAAACCTTTTCTCTTCTTGTTTATTTCTCACATAATCCTAAGTCTTATGAAAAGAAAAAAATACCACCATCACACCAAGCAATCCATCTGAGAACTATTATCTACTTTAATAGAATGAATAATATGTTGTACTTCCCTTATTGGTACATGAAGATTTCCATCAATATTACATTTCTAGTCATATCGAGACATATTCATTTTGCATTCCAATTGTAACAACCCGGAATTTTGATAATAAATAGTTATTTAATTGGAACCTCAAAAACAGAAATTTCTGCAAATGATGAAATTTGACCATGAAACTTTAACTGTTGCATTCGTCTCGGAATTCTGGTCAACTTTCATGGTTGGAGTTTCACGAATGGAGTCCATATGAAAAAGTTACGAACGAAATATAGAAATGGATGGAAAATAAATAAAACAGAATATCTTATATATAGAATATATAATTTCCCCAGCCACCTATCTACCAGGTCAACCAAGCGATCGACCGGGGTGGTCGAACGCAGGCTACGACCGCATGGTCGACCCAGGCAGTGACGACTAGGGTTTTGTCATATAGAATTTTATATGAATGGACGGATATAACTTAAAACTAATCTGATGGTTCAAGGCCAATTCCACCCCTATTATAACGATCCGAAAAGTCCCGATCCTGATCATCGACAAAAATGCATATCATGTATCATATATCGACTAATCCAGAATCAAAAATTAACAGATCGTTAATAGAAAGAAGATATAGGGTGAGGAATAGAAAGAAAGAAAGGTAGAATAGAAGAAAAAGAAGAACATAACATAATCAGAGTATCACGAATCTTACAGCGGAACTGAATAAAATATATTATATAACAATACTTGAAATACAAAATTGGTATTTGTACTTACATACATCATTAGGGTACAACAAACATATATAACACAACAAAAGTAAACTCTAAATTCCTAATATTGAAGCCTCCTGCTCCAAGCTCCTTCAAGATATCTGTAAAATCCCGCACTACTTGACTGCCCGTATAAATTTGGGCACCCAAGAGTTTTAAGGAAAACACAGAAAAATAAACTCTGGGCCGGTCGCGGGACTGGTATGAGTAAACAATTTTAAAGCAGATTGATTTAATGTTCAAAAATCCTTTTGAAATAAAAGATAATCGTAAGACCAATCCACACATAAATAAGGATAGTTTTTACCTTACGATAACGCAAAACATTCTTGAAATCATATCTTGTCTGATATTATAATAGTGTGTAAATACAAATAAATAGAAATCTAGTGGAACACCTGCATCTCACGCTCCATATATATAGTATACAATCAAAACTGCGGGCGGTTATTGGGTAATGGATTCCGACTATGACAAGTTATGGAACCACCTTCCGATAGTGTATCTCTATAGGGGAATACTGTGATGGCCCGCCCCGCATTAACAGACATTTCCTCCGAAAGTGCGTTGTTCACATGTCCGCTAGCACAGGACGGTCGTCAAAGAAAGGAAAGAAGATGAATGAACTAACAAAGAAACCTGTAGAATGTCTCACAGCGCATGGAATAAAATATAATAGTAACATACTTGACATAAAACAGGCGAGACAATGCATAAGATGAAAACTAAAACCATCATCATCATAGCAGCGAAATCCAAAATACAGCTTATGATCCAACATCATTATTACAACTTTAAAACTGTCTCTAAAGCAAAAGAAAGTAAAAGAAGGAGGTGCACTACTAATGCCCAAGCAGTGACCTTCAACAACACAGGGAGAATATCTATATATCATACGTGGGAGCCTCCTGCTCGTCTCCGGTATAGCTACTCATGCATACCACCTACCCTGTCTCTAGTCTGCTCTTTAGGAGCACCCAGAGTAATAAGAAGAGACATAAAACTCTAGGTCAGACAAAAGTCTGGTATGAGAGATAAGCAACAAAACAAAACAATAACAGGTATAATCCAATCATACCTGAACCTGGACCTACAACCAAAGAGTTAGCACAACATACCTCTCAATACTCTAAGGTGCCACTAACATATGGTGTAAAGAATACGGGGGTGGGGGTGTGCATGTCATAGTGAAAGTAAACAATCAAACATAGCAACCATCCTCACATCTCTCACTCGGTGCGTAAAGCATACGATATTCACTATTTGGTCACCTAATCCTTTAGGCCCTGACGGAGTACAACCCCGTACAACTATCACTACAAGTCCATTATCCGTCTCTTAGTGGTGAACCAAATTTATGAATACCGACAACCCCTTTGCACACGTCCCGCAGCAAAGCTAATCGTGAAGTTAACTTATTGGTTCCCAACTGAATCCTGAGTTCTACTTCTCATTTGGACTACCTTTGCATCTCGGGTTTGTGATCTTCTCCGGATCGGTCTTTATTTGGTTCAGAAACAAACTTCCTTTTGGATCGTGCTTCTCGAAGTAGTCATGTCTGTAATCATCCACGTCGGTTCGGTTCGGATCGCGATCGGTTCATGATGGGGCTTCAGATCGGTCATGGTCACCTTCCTTCCATTCGTGAGTTCCATGTAGAATTGTGGTTGTCACATCGGATCGGTTCGTGCTTCCTTTGTCGGATCGGTTCGTGGCACATGGACCAATTCGTGGCTCCTCCTCTCAAGCGGATCGGCTCGGCGTACTCTACTCGGGTCGGATCGGTGCCGTCATCCACGAGCGTTTCAGATCTGGTAGAACTCCACGATCGGATCGGGTCGGAGCTTCTGGTTCATCACATCTCGGATCGACCAAAGTACATCACGAGCGGTTCGTTTATAGGGGGCGATATGATCTGGTTTCCTGCATATTTTCCTGCAACTTTCCAGCGACTGTTTTACACCACACGACGGCGTTTTCGATCATTCTAACTGTTCTAAACAATCACAATGCATACCATACAGCCATAGCAACATGAATAAACATCCACAAACAGGAAAACAACAATATGACAAGGTTAAACGAATCAAACATAGCCAAAATTCAATATTTTCCCTTGAGCATGTTTAAGCAAAATTAATGATGCGATTAGCAAAAATTAACCAAAATAGCCAAATTTGCTAACAAAGGCCTAAAAACATATTTAGAAATTTATCAATATTTTTCCGGATTTTTAACATGTATAAATTCTCTAATTATCACTAATTACCCTTAATTAACCATAATTAGTGAGGAACTATGCAAATCACTCACCTTAGCCACAATTAAAATCTTAGATCTGAAACTCTACTGTTATGACACGTATCCCAATGTATTACAGCAGCTCTATCTCAGATTTGACACTAATCCGCCTTGATTTGGTGTTGATTTGCTTAATTAGTGATTAAGAATGATAAAAAAGGTGTTTTGGGAGCGATTTAGAAGATGGAGGCCATTGCTAGAGCTCAAGGGAGGTTTATGGCGGCTAAAAAAAATGAATAGGAACTATTCTCTAACTCATTTCAGTCCTCCCATAACCCTAATTCCGAAATAGGTTATGGGCTTAGCTGTTAATCACTCTAATTAGGCCCGGTTAAGCTGTTTTTCACCTTCTAAACCTTGTTTCAGTCATATCTCCCAAACGGTGAGTCCGTTTGGCTAATGTGACCACTCTACGGAAAGGTAAACCATCATCCGGATCTAAGGAAGTGGTTTCAGGTCAAAACTCCTTACCAATCAAAAGTTATGGCCAAAACAAGATCAGCTAGGGGCAAAACGGTCATTTAAAAATCGGCAAAAATCATGAACATGGGAAATGAACCCAATAGTCGTCTCCCAAAGTCACATGACCATACGACTTCGTATGTGAGAGAAATAAATATCCTACGATCCTTCGATGCGTAGAATGCGGGTCGTTACAAATACACTGGGTTCAACAAAAACATCTTGCAACCTGACCCACACATGACTGACCACTCATTTTTGCTTGAGTGTATCGAATGTATTTCACCAACGGTTGGGCTCAAACCACCGTTCCCCAAAAAGGGACAGCATCGAAATAGATTAAAGAAGGAAATGGATTTTCTCTAGATAGGTGATTATACACTCTAATGGGAGCGACCCACATAGCCATTCTGCCTGCCCGATTTCTGTCATTTTCCGGTTGATGAGGCTTGAGGTAAGAATTTACCTTTAGTACTTCTGACCACCATTTACTTTGAATGCCACATTGTCAAATCCGTCAAATCACTAATTGACGTCCACAAATATACTTTGGATGTAAAAGATGTGCCCTTCTTTACCGTCAACTTGGTATATTTGTAAAAATCAACATACGTGGTTTTCAGGAAACACTCTGTCAGACATTCGTCCATGCAAGTCATGTAGGAACAGGATGAACCGAAGGCACTCTCCTACTGTATCCAATATAGGAATCACCCCATGGATCAGTAGCGAGTAGTCCTTGCAAATCCGGAGATTTCACTCATGATAGAATCACTGTTGAGATATCTCTGGGAGCTAACCAAAGAATTTCAACAAGTAGTTCTTCTGCTCATGAAGATCTATGACCTTCAATTCTTTAAATTGTATAATCTTCCGTGCAAGTTAGTTTACATAAAGTCAGTTCGAAGTGGTTTTGGGTCCAGTTCCCATCTCGGTTTCTTCGACTAACACGTAAGAAATATTTATTTGATAGTCGGTGTTTTAACAATCAAATTGAAACCGGTGTAGATGAGTAAAACTTATTTATACAATTATTTAAATATTTAATATAATTTCATGACTTTCCTATTCAAATTAGTTAACTTATATAAAGCTAAATTCTGATTTTAGAACACCAATCAGCACGAGATGATTAAAATCAAATAAAACATGTCAACATTTTATATTAACTAGTTTAATCCCGACTGATCATTTCATAGCCTAACAGATAATTTAATAACAATCCTTCATCATACAATAATAAATCAATGATGATCCGACGATTTATCTCGAACTAATAATAGTTCGAACATCTTTAATCTTGGATAATAATATATTATTCCAATTTTTTGAAATTTAATTAATAAAATTTATTTAAACATTTATTATGATTTCGATAAACTTAACGTACACATCGATGTTTTAATTTTGTAACAACGAAATAATCCAATAGCTTTTCTGATCCTTTCTTTTATTCATTATATACATTTATATATTTATTGTGTGTGTGCATATATATTAACTCTTATTTAAATCAAATTAATTGAATTTGATTTAAATAACTTAATAAAGCCCAAACCCGCATAATGACAAGATTTCTGGTCGACTTCCTAAAATAGGTTCCCTCCTTCCCTTTTATAAATCAAATGTTTTTTTTAAGTTTAAAACAAACATCTCTTTTTTATTTCTTTATATTTTCTCTCTTTCTGGCCCTATTTGGCCCAACCTAAATTTGCAAACTAAAATCCCAAGCAACATATTTTCGCTCACTGCCCTTGTCTCTATACCAAGTGAACCAAAACGGTGATCAACCCCTTTGCGATCATCAAAATCCCAATGAAAGTACAACCCTACCAAAAAACTTGAAGGATCAGTTCTAAGTGGGATCACCAATTCCATATCTTGGTGGTTCTTAAATATTCAAAGGAAACACGAATCCAAACAGTTGGAACACATTAAATTGTCGGAAACACTATGTTATACAATCCAAACTAATTTTGAGAATGAAGGCTAGATTTGTTTCGTATATGTTAATAAATTTGGATTAAGGAAACCAATCTTCTAATATAGATATTTTATAACATTATATTTTTTTATATAGAGAATAGATGTTTACTTCTGTTCACTCCTTTAGAATATAATACATTCACATTTTAGTTCCAGTTCAAACTTTCTCTACTGTTATTGATTGTCAACGTATGTTGCCAAGTCCACCATACAATATATATATTATAATAGAAAACCAACAATTTCAAAAATGACAATACTTATGTTCTCATATCCAACTCCTTTTCCTACCCATCCCTTCTTCTTCATGGTTTTTAATCTCTCACCTTTCTTGTGCACACCGTGCACTGTACACATGCACCGTCTTTTCCTCCACCATCTCGCCACCGCTACCATTGCCACCAACCCCAAATCGATGCCACGTCTTCCACTAGAATTTACTCCAGTTCGACGATCCAAAAGTTAAAGCTTTAACTGACAGTTTACCCAAAAACCACTTCCACCGCAACGCCTTGCATGACCGCTACTCAAGTCCAGATGTTTCCAGATTGTCGTTAGACATTGGTGGCGACCCAGCGAACCTCTTCCCTCCTGTGCAATCATCTGTATCGCCTCCTACTCAGTACAGTTCGTCGAAGAACACGGCTACCTCGAAAACAACAGTAAAACCCAATTTGATCCTGTTCACCCTAATCATGCAATTAAAATTTTAATTTGTATTTTTCCTAAGGTCTCCGATCATCCATGCTTCGTTTGTATAGTTTACATGGATTCTAATTCACTACATCACCAGAAATAGCACCAAACTCCTTTTTTGATGAACCTAGAAATTCTGCACAGCCGTTATACTAAAAATCGAGATCTTATTATTAAAATTCATGATTTTTCATTATGATTCTACCTATATATCAGAATTTAGATATAGTGATGTTGGAATGTTTTGGTACTATTACTTCTTTACTGTAATTTTGCGAATTACTAATGTTACATATTGTCATTTGAATTTACCTAAATTTTACAGTGTACAAAACATTAACGAGCTACTTTCATATTGGAATCCATTCTAAAATAAACTAGAATCCGTGTCATTGATTTTTGAAGTAACAAGAGTGAATATATTTCTATTTTTAGCACATACAGGCAGTTGTAAGATTTACTTCCAATGATTCGATCAAGCTAGATAAATCGGTATATTCGATGATATACAATTATAGCAACCAAAGCATACATATATTTGATTCAATTATCCATACAACTTTAAGTTGGATTCTAAAAAGGGACAGTAGGAGTTTCTCGCATATATTTTAGTTCACTGCTGCGTGTTTTGGTCTCTCAGGTTTGTCAACTTGAATCTAGATCTAATTAGTTTTCCATAGATTTAACATCAATATCTGGATCCAGTATGATGGGTATATATCAGTACATATTTGGTTTGAGTCCACTTAAGTTGAATATTAGACAACAAAGAGAAATTTAGGTGTTTATTCACTAAATTTACCCATTGTCTTGCCATTTTCTAATATTTAACAGAGATCTGATTTTCCACATATTATATAATTAACAACCTATATTCTGGTTTTCCTGTACATACATATGTAAGTTGATCATAATAGGCAGACAAGCATAACGTTGTTTGAAAAGAGGAATAGGGTGAGTTTACTCACCAATACTGCTGCTTGATATAGCACACTGTCTTTTGCAAATTAGTTTCTAGATTATATCTCTGTTTTTGCTCAAATCCCTGGCCTTTCCCCTATGTTTTAAAATTCCAATTCTTGGTATATGTTCTCTTCCGTCCTCAGGCTTTGATTATAGGTTTAAATATGCCTCGTCATCTTACCATTTGTTTTCCAGTTTCATACCCAGTTTCAGTTCCCAGTTTCTACTCTATTCCTTTCTCATTATCTCTCCACCGTCTTAGTTCTAAGAGTTATTTTTGTGTGCATTGGTTTTCAGTAGAATTTGGTGTGTAGTAGTGGGTTTCAATTATGTACTTATAGTTGAACAGTGGGAGATTTTAAGTCAGGCAAGTGCTATGTATGCAGCTGTATATTGATGTTGATTTTACTGTCTTCTATTGTCATCAATCTATGCTCTCAAATATGCCATGTTATCTCTGCACCAATACATGTGCATAGTCCTATTCATATACACAATTACCCTTATCCCCTAAGCCAAAACATTGATTTGATCTTGCTGTACAACTCTCATGAGCCTAGCTTCTACTTTCTGCAAAAATCTCAGGTAGGCTGAGTATGTTTAAGTGAGAAAATACTTTACATTTGAAAGCGTATGTTGCCTTGTCACTTTCCTCATGTGCCTAGCTAAACATCTCTGCTACAACTCTCATGTGCCTAGCTTCTACCTTCTTCATTTAAAAGCCTATGTTGCTTTGTCACTTTCCTGTACTTGCAGCTATTGTTTCTTTTCAAATTTCCTTTTCCAATTCAAATGTCCAGATGCTCCTGTCCATGATTTGCCACTTTCTTTGATTTGTATATTTGCAGCCTTATCCCTTTTCTTTCATTTCATATTTAATGTTTGACTAGCTAAAATAAAGTGTCCATGTGCCTCTTTATTGCCTTAATTTTATATGTCCATTCATGAATTCTTTGCAGGCTATCCAAACTTGTATATTCTATATAAATTTACCTATGTACTCTATTATATGACATACACACAAAGCTATACTATGTTATATACATAAATAACTTTTAATTCCCATATATGATCAATGCATACATATATTTTAAATTTTCCAAGATTAAAATCTTATTTAGATTTCCATTTTATCTTATTTTTATATACTATATGTATACATTTTAGATGCATATATATAATGCACATATTTTCAATTTACTTGATTTATTACTAAAATTCTACAATAAACATTATTACAAAGAAAAAGATTCAAGAAATATTACATTCTGCTTATAAATTCATTCTTATGTTTTTTTTTATAACAAGACTTTGATTTTATCTTATTTACCTTTCATATAAAACAAAATCCAAGTTATACTTGTTTACAAACATATATACAGACGAATATAATAAATTTGAATATACCCTTAACCATTATATAAAAATTGTTTGTCCTAACTATTTAAATCAAATTTATCTATTTGAATTCAATTACTAGTATAATCTATGCATTATAGATTATAGGATTAATCCAACACCGGGTCGTTACACCTATAAATAAAGGGATAAGGCCTCATTCTTTTTCCACATATATCTACAGAGGTCGCAGAGCTCTACCATTTTTCTTTCTCTCCAAACCTAATTTCTAAAATAAAAATATATTCATACATACCAAACCAAATCCAATTCATATGAAATTGAGAGAATAAGCAAATCTAATGGAAAAGAATGCAAATCAGCGCTCAATAATATACTCTTCGCCCTCTTCCCTTTTTCTTACATTTCTACATACCTAGAATTTTCTCTTTCTAGATAAATTGTAGATTTATATAATTTGATTAGGCCTAAAAAGGTTCAAACAATTGAATTGAAGACTATAAAGTGAGTGGAAATATTTTGATTTACAGTTATAATAACTTATTTTTTTCGTTTGAATTAGATCTAAAGTTTTATGCCTATTCTCATCAGATTTGATCATAATATTATTGTAAATGAATTGACATCTATTAGATCTGATCATAAAAATTGTCAAAACCTATGAAATGTAAGTTGTGGTTATGTATAATATAAATTGTAGGATTTTTAAACTTGGCCACATGTTCTTATAGTTATATCATGAAATATATTGCAATTATGTTGTAGAATGTATTGTGGACATTGCATAACACTGTAAATTTGGAAATCAGTCCCTTTAAACATAATTTAGATGTAGTTGCATTCCAGATCTCTAGTTCAGTGTTGAAAAATAAACTATGTAAAATTGGGAAAAAAGTTGAAATTGGTAAATTATGTGAATTTGGAAAGATATGATTGTTAAATTATGTGATTGTAATTATAATATTTGTATTCAATATTGTTGGGTTGGGTTTAATTATTGTAAATATGTCTTTTTCTTCTTTTTGAACAAAAAGTTGTCATTTTGAATTCACAAGAGGTATGGCAAAAAGATCCAAAAAGGAAAAGTGTTGCAAACGTATGTATAAATATAAAAATAAATATTCGCGCATAGTTTGCATCGACTATTCTAAAAATATATATTAAATATATATTTCTTGTGAATTTGAATTGTGTCTATACCACAAGTTTGGCATAAGTTACAATAATTACTGCTAATGGCCTATTTGGAAGATTGGAACATTTTGGCAAAATTAAATGCAAAAAGGAATGTTTGGTTATTGATTAAACTAAATCATTTAAATAAAAATGAATGATAAGAATAATAATAAAAACTGCGTTGACCGCATGAAAACATAAATAAATAAATAAATAAATAAATAAATAAATATTATCCGTCCAAATCAGCGTAAAACGATAAAATATACATTGTATTGAATGTTTGAATAGTATTCATTTATGGAATCATATATGTAAATCTTATTGCATAATAAATGAATATATTTGTGGTGACCATTTGTAGCAATCAATATAATTAATTGTTATAAATAGGACCGCAAATAAATAAATGACGATTGTAACCAAATATTGAATGAGGAAAGTGAATATGATAGGATAATAATTACAATTCCTAAATTTTATTTAGGATAAATATTGTACACCACAATTAGGAAATTTGAATTATAATCGCATTTAGACACGAGGTTAAGCTCACTTGTGATATAAGCCTGCCCGGAACCGACCGGCAAATCTAGTAACCATAGGTAGTCAGCTTAGTGTGAGGTGTCTAATGCATTAATATAAATGCACTAAGGCACGAGGTTAAGTTCAACTTGTGGTAGAAGCTTGCCCGAAACCGACCGGCAAATCCAGCATCCATGAGTAGACAACTTGATGTGAGAGGCCCAGTGCATATATATATATATATATATATATATATATATATATATCATGCAACAAATAAATAAATAAATAAAAATAGAAATGCTTATTGGGGTACAAAAATTAAATATATTCGGGATTGATAAAATAGGGCTATTCCATTGTAATTAATGTCTTTGGAAAATTATGGTCATTAGGCTCATAAATGACATTTAATTGTAATCAATGGAAATTAAAGATAAAGGGCCGCCTTAGGAAAATATGGTTGTTACGGTCATAAAGGGCAATAAATGAAGAAATGAGAAGTAAATGGGTGTCATAAGGGGATTAATGGATATTGATTGTTGTTTAAATACTAAGTCCAATTAGGGAGGTAATCAAGTAAATATTCTAGGGTAATAAGAATATATCCTTCCTTATTTATGTTAGTTAATATAGAACTTATAACTAAAATAAAGTTGGAATTAGTAGGTTAATAATGTAAAAAATTATTAACCATATGAACCCGTGACGATAATGAACCATATGTGCATAGTATTCCGTGAAGAGGGACGAAATGGGAATGAGTTAATAACGTAGCCCACCTTATCCTAAATAGGGAAAGGTATAGAAGCCAAATGAGGTACGAACTAATAACCTTCGCGTATGGTCCGCTACATGCATCCTAAACGGCTAAGTGACTGGGGTTGAAGAGTCCATCTGGGAATAGATCTTCCAGTTTAGGGGTCCAAAATGGCAGGTGTTTGTGGGCCTACACAAACCTGAAAGTAAAACGTCTGATATGGCTATCGATCCTACGGGAAGTAATAAGCGACTAACGAGGTTATATAATAAGGTCAGTTAGATGGTATAACAAATGATAAAATACCATCTCTCACCTTATGCGAGGTAAGGGTGTATGCGTGAATGACGAAAGCCTTAACTAGTAGGGCACGTAGCTAGTGTCCTCTAGTTTATGTTAGCTTTGAATATATTATCGAGGATTAATAATTGACCTACAGGGTACGCTGAGGGTCTCAAGCGACCAGGGAGAATCCACCCTATCTATCATTGATAGTGAGGCGTTAAATAATAAAGGATAGCGAATGAGGATATATAGATAGAAACCCCAAAATGGGGGTCCATTCTAGATTTAATAACCAGTTATGTTCTAGTATTAAGGCTTCACAAAAAAAATGTGTAAACTTCCTACCTCGGTATTATACTTTGGAAAATACTACTTGGGGAAGGGTAGTAAAGTCGCACGTAAAATTTTTACTAGGTTGGGCTAGATTCACTAACTGGTTAGGCATACATCTTAGGTTGAATCAAACGGGATATATACGTGTTATAGTCTGTGTTGTACATTTCTTAGTCACCAAAACTTGTTGTTTTGACCCCTTCCTCATTACAACCTCCCAGGTTTCAAGAGAAGTTCGGGTTCTCGCAGATGGTTAAGTTTGGGTTTTGGATCTCGTTCTCTTCCATGCTCGGTATTGGTAGAGTGACTTACTTTGAAAAAGGTAATCACTTGAGTTAATACTAGTTTACCTATTTTGTTTCCACTGTGAGTTATCTTTTATCGTACTCTGATTATGCTCATGCTCCTTTATTGCAGGTACCAAATATACACACACCATGCTTGGATATGTTTAAGTTTCGATTTTTGTCAAAGTTTGGGCGTAGAAAAATGTGGTGTGTTACATTTGGTATCAGAGCTTAGGTTTAACGATCAGAGGAATTAGTTAAATTGGGAATCATGAGAGAACGAAATTCATTTTTATTTTTTGTTTTTCTTCGTCTTTTGTACTCGACTTTAATTTTTTTTTCGATGATGAATTAGTCGTGGGCCTAATTATATAAAATGAGCTTTAAGCGATTAAGGGTTGAAATAGGTTGAGTTCGGGTTTCTAGCCAATTCTATCTTACCCCACAATACGATTGGTGATCTTGTCGTAAAGAGCATGAGGACGGTATATGGTGGAGTCCGTTGGTTTGAGTTTGGAGACTGGACAAAAATGTAGCTACAACCGAGATAGTCACGATTTCTAGTTTTTGGTCTTGTTTCGTAATTCCAGTTAAGACCATTACTCGATCCAAAGCAGGGAAAAGCCCACATTAATATGTCGTATCCATTTCAGAAATGTAATTACGAGGTGTATCCATTTACTACTTCGTTAAAATTCCGAGTCTACCTCCTTTATTCAAGGAAATTTGTTTTTAAAACTACTTGAAAAATAAAAATGGATTTCAACGGTTTTGAAATATGGTTTTGGAAAATGGTTTGTGAAGATATAGCTTTAAATTCTAAATTTATTCGTGTTTCAAAATTATAGAGCTATTGTGTAATTTTAATAAATATAGTCTGATTGGTAGGAAAGAAGGAATTAGAAATGGCAAGTAATACTCCAGTAAACTTAAAAACAATAAATATCTATTCCTTGTGATTTTTAGTGTCTTTCTTCCTATATATATATTGGATAATTTATTTAAATTACTTCAACTAATCCTTAAAATTTTAAAGCTCTAACATTTTTGAACATGAAAAGGATTTTCCGGTTTAAAATATAAATAATAGTAATAATAAACTTGGTGTATAAATATGAAACCGTTAGTTATAATAAATTCCATTTTTGTAAAAAAATTAAATTTTTCTTTAAAAAAGACTAAGGAAAAAATCCTTTGTCCGGATTTTTGGGGTATTTGATTTTGTGAATTGTCTGTTGTTGTTAGCTAGGTAAGGAGAAAATCCATTTTGAATTATATTCCGGATTTCTGGTTGAATTATTTTGGAATTTGTTCGTTTGCTGTATAGTCATAGCATCATTGTTGAGGCTATATATCCTTGGAGTTGGTTAACCGCGGTCTTTAAATACCGCGGTGATGAGGATAATTATTTCTGGATCACATTAAATTTTAGAAGATGATGCGGGACGATTAATATTTTAATCCAGCCCAATAAGGTCAAGGTTCAACCTCTGTCCAGAGCCCAATTGGTAGTTAATCGTATGGTGCTATACTAGGACGGTCAATTAGTTGATGAGCATTGGTACAACTTGGACCTAGGACTCAACCACAAAAGTTGAATCCAAATTACCCACCTCAACTTCTTTCTTCCATCCTTCCTTCCTCATCTAGCAGAACCATATTTCTATCCTTCTTCTCATCGCCTTGTCTCCTCCTTTTTCGCGTTTGTTTGCGCATTAGATCTTGCCTCACTAGTACTCCAAGATCTAATTTCTTCTCTCTGAACATTTCTTGGCCTATAACAACTAGTTGCACTATTCGATCTTACTCACACCATTTAAGTCTCTTCCTTTGTAAGAGATCGTTTGGTTGGATCAGAATGAGCAAAAAGGTCTTACCACTTTAGGGATATGAAAAATTGGCAAGGCAGTTGGGCTTGCACCGGCCCATTGCTTCGAGATCTTAGAATAGGATTTGTGTTTGTGCTGCATGAGTTGGTTCTTTCGAAGGCAATCATCGTTTCAGAGATGAAGATTAAGCTATCTTTTAATGGTTTTTTCGAGGAGAATCTCAATGGGATTTTAGAGGAATCTGTGTTGAAAGCGGACTTGAATGGTCTTTTGTTTGACCAACTTTGGAGATTTTGCAGCCTTTTTTTCTTGATGTTAGTTTTTGTGTTTGGGAATCTATGTTCGAGCTGCCCATGTAGGTGTGCTACTCATTAGCACATCGTTCTATAAATGGGAAGTCATGACTAGATTTGTCTCATGATGCGGGAATTTAATCCTTTGCTTGATTGGTGGTGTAACCATCATCAAGTGCCACATCATATTCAATTCATCTTGTGTTCTTGTGTGTCTTCTCATGGAGTTACTTTCTGTAGATTCACCTATTCACTGTTGTCTTTAGGCAATATTAGGTGGGTTTCCATAAGAAGTGGTTTTGTGGTAGGTTTCTTTTCTCATCACAAATTCTCTCTTAGAAGAGATGGTGATGTGGAAACCTTCAACAACACCAACAATGTTTGTAACATGAGAATAAGCATTTTGTTACCATAATATGGTTAATTAAAGATCATAAAAATTGGTTTGAGCTCCAACCGCAGAGCAAGACATCTCGTCGTTTATAACCATCCTCTTGGGGGTTTTGGTGTTGTTTTTGTTGTTATCCCTTTCCAGCACCAGGTTCTTGGTTTTATGGTTATTCGTGCTTGTAACTGTTAGTGTTGTTTAAATCGAATGACTTAGGTTAATGAGAATCCTATGTTTGGAGATATCTATGTCGTTCACGCGTGTTTGTTTGAACGAACTCACTTTTCTTATCTAAACTAATAGTTGTTCTATGGATGGAAAGAATAGAATTCTAGCAAAAGACCGGTTTTGTGCTGTTTTCGTCACAGGTATATAAATAAATCACCGTTTCTTTCCAAAGCTAAAATTTATTTTGGCCTTTTCGTTTGTGATTTATTTTTCGCATTTTTGGCGTGACTGACTTCCTTTTTCGCCATGTGACTTGAATCATTTAAATTCCCATAAAATACATTTTTGACGTTTAGGGAAAATGTTATTTGAAAAAAAAAATTAACATTTTCTTATTTTATATGAAAGTGAAACAGTTTTGAAAAGAAATTTTTAAAATAAAAAAACAAGATTTTAAGCGGAAAATTAATTCTCTGAAAAAATTCGATTTTTGGTCACATGAACGGTGTAAGGAACATTTTTTGACGGTTTGTGTGCATGTTTTAGCGCTGCAGTAGGATCGATGATATGATAAAAATGTTAACGACAACAAGGAAAATGCTGTTTTGCCTTCGAAATGTTGTTTCCATACCTTGTCAACAATGCACGCGAGCTATTTAAGTAACTCGTTTTACATTTTAGAGCTTGTTTTAAGTCTACTTTACAGTCTACAATTGGGCATTTTTGGAGTATTTAGGGTAATTGAGGTGAAAATTCCACTGTAGGGCCGGAAATTGAATATTTGTAAGCGGAGGAAAAGTTAAAATTCTTCGCTTTAATTTCTTTTTTCTGGTTTAGGATAAATTAAATAGGAAACGATTAGATTGCGTGATGTTTTGGATGGTAGGTTTTGGATGCAAAATTGGTTGCTTCGTACTTCTATTTGTAATTGTATGAACATTATGGATGAAAAGGAATTTTCAAACTTTGCATTCATATAGAACTACCAATATATTTAGGATGTTCTGCATCATATTTTTAAAAGTGCTTTAAAAATCTCAACGCATACATATAGATTGCCCGATTTAGAATCATCTTGCATGCATATTTTATGGTTGAAATGCATTAAGTACACCATGCACATGATTGCAAAGTGGATGTACACAAATTGGGTGTGTAAGATAAGATAACTAGTTGTCAGAATTTCGGGATGAAATTCCTTTTATGGATTGAAGAATGTAACAACCCGGAATTTTGACAATAAATAATTATTTAATTAAAAGCTCAAAAATAGGAATTTCTACAAATGATGGAATTTTACCATGAAACTTTTACCGTTGCGTTTTTCTTGAAATTCTGGTCACTTTCATGTTTGGAGTTTTGCGAACGGAGTCCGTATGAAAAAGCTACGGACGAAATACGGAAACGGATGGAAAATAAATAAAACAGAGTATCTTATATATAGAAATATATAATTTCCCCAACCACCTCACTATAGGTCAACCAAGCGGTCGACCGCTGGCTGCGACTGCTTGGTCGTGCCAGGTAGGACGACTAGGGTTTTGTCATATAAAATTTTATATGAATGGACGGATATAACTTAAAACTAATCTGACGATCCAAGGCCAATTCCACCCCTATAAAAAAGGGTAAGACCTCATTCTTTTTCTGCACAAATCTGCAGACGCAGCGGAGCTCTGCCATTTTTTTTTCTCTTTCTCTCTATCCAAACCTAATTTCTAAAATAAAAATATATTTATACATATCAAATCAAATACAATTTATATGAAATTGAGAGAATAAGCAGATTTAATGGAAAAGAATGCAAATCAGTGCTCAACAATAAACTCTTCGCCCTCTTCGCTTTTTCTTACATTTCTACAGACTTAGAATTTTCTCCTTTCCAAATAAATTGTAGATTTATAGAATTTGGGAATTGTAGGCCTAAAAAGGTTCAAACAATTGAATTGGAGGCTATAAAATGAGTGGAAATTTTTTGATTTACAATCATAATAACTCTTTTATTTCGTTTGAATTAGACCTAAAGTTTTATGCCTATTCTCATCAGATTTGATCATACTATTGTTGTAAATGAATTAACATATATTAGATCTGATCATAAAAATTGTCAAAATCTATGAATTGTAAGTTATGCTTATGTATAATATAAATTGTAGGATTTTTAAACTTGTTCACATGTTCCTATAGTTATTTCAGGAAATATATTACAATTATGATGTAGAATGTATTGTGGACATTGCATAACACTATAGATTTGGAAACCAGTCCCATTAAACACAATTTAGATGTAGTTACATTCCAGATCTCTAGTTCAGTGTTGGAAAATAAAATATGTGAAATTGGGAAAAAAGATAAAATTGGTAAATTATGTGAATTTAGAAGGATATATTGTTAAATTATGTGATTGTAAATATACCTATTTGTATTCGATATTGTTGGGTTGGGTTTAATTGTTGTAAATATGTCTTTTTCTTCTTTTTGAACAAAAAGATGTCATTTTGAATTCACAAGAGGTATGACAAAAAGATCCAAAAAGGAAAAGTGGTGCAAACATACGTATAAATATAAAAATAAATATTTGTGTGTAATTTGCATTGACTATTCTAAATATATATATATATACATATATATTTTTTGTCAATTTGAATTGTGTCTATTCCACAAATTTAGCATAAGTTTCAATAATTACCGCTAACGGTCTTTTTGGAAGATTGGAAACATTTTGGCAAGACTGAATGCAAAAAGGAATGTTTGGTTATTGATTAAACCAAATCATTTAAATAAAAATTAGTGATAAGAATAATAATAAAAACTACGTTGATCGCATGGAAACATAAAAATAAATATATACACATTATCCGTTCAAATAAGTGTAAAACAGTAAAATATACATTGTATTGAATGTTTGAGTAGTATTCATTTATGGAATCATAGATGTAAATCTTATTCCATACTAAATGAATATATTTGTGGTGACCATTTGTAGCAATCAATATATTTAATTGCTATAAATAGGACCATAAATAAATAAATGACGATTGTAACCAAATGTTGAATGAGGAAAGTGGATATGATAGGGTAATGGTTACAATTCCTAAATTTTATTCAGGATAAATGTTGTACATCCTGATTAGGAAGTTTGAATTATAATCGCATTTAGACACGAGGTTAAGCTCACTTGTGGTATAAGCCTGCCCGGAATCGGCCGGCAACCCCAGCAACTACAGGTAGTCAGCTTAATATGAGAGGTCCAAAGCGTTAATATAAATGTACCAAGGCACGAGGTTAAGTTCAACTTGTTGTAGAAGCCTACCTAAATTGACCAGCAAATCCAGCATCCATAAGTAGTCAACTTAATGTGAGATGCCCAGTGCATATATATATATATATATATATATATATATATATATATATATATAACAGGCAACAAATAAATAAATAAATAAAATTAGAAATGCCTGTTGGGGTACAACAATGAATATATTTGTGACTGATAAAATAGGAATATTCCATTGTAATTAATGTCTTTGGAAAATTATGGTCGTTAGGCTCATAAATGACATTAATTGTAATCAATGGAAATTAAAGATAAAGGGTTGCCTTAGGAAAACATGACTATTATGGTCATAATGGGAAATAAACCAAGAAATGAGAAGTAAACGGGTGTCATAAGGAGATTAATGGATATTGATTGTTGTTTAAATATGTTTAAATACTAAGTCCAATTAAGGAGGCGACTAAGTAAATATTCCATCGTAAAGAGAATATAGCCTTCCTTATTTATATTGGTGAATATAGAACTTATGATTAAAATAAAGATAGACTTAGTAGGTTAATAATGTAAAATATTATTTAACATATGAACCCGTGACGATAATGAATCATATGCATATAGTATTTCCGTGAAGAGAGACAAAACGGCAATGACTTAATAACATAGCCCGTCTTATCCCAAATAGGGAAAGGTATAGAAGACAAATGTTGTACAAACTAATAACCTTCGCGTATGGTCCGCTTCCTGGGTCCTAAAGGGCTAAGTGACTGGGGTTGAAGAGTCCACCTGGGAATAGATCTTTCAGTTTATGGGTCTTAAATGGCAGGTGTGTGTAGGTCTACACAAACCTGGAAACTAAAACATCAGATATGGCTACGTATCCTACGGGAAGTAATAAACGACAAACGAGGTTATCCAATAAGGTCAGCTAGAAGGTATAACAAACGATAAAATACCATCTCTCACCTTATGCGGGGCAAGGGTATATGCTTGAATGACGGAAGCCTTTTCTGGTAGGGCCCATAGCTAGTGTCCCCTAGTTTATGTTAGCGTTGAATATATTATCGAGGGTTAATAATTGACCAACAGGTACGCCTACGGTCTTAAGCGACCAGGGAGAATCCACCCTATCGATCCTTAATAGTGAGGCGTTAAATAATAAATGATAGAGAATGAGGATATATAGATAGAAACCCCGTAATTAGGGGTCGACTCTCGATTTAATAACTAGTTATGTTCAGGTATAAAGGCTTCACAAAAATATCTGTAAATGTCCTATCTCGGTATTATACTTTGTAAAATACTACTTTGGGAAGGGTAGTAAAGTCACGCGTAAAATTTTACTAGGTTGGACTAGAATCACTAACTAGTTAGGCGTGCATCTTGGGTTGAACCAAACGTGATATATCTGTGTTATAGTCTGTGTTGTACATTTCTTAGTCACCAGAACTTGTTGTTCTGACCCCCTACTAATTACAACCTCCCAGGTTTTCTAGAGAAGGTCGGGCTCTCGCAGATGGTTAAGTTTGGGTTTTGGTTCTTGTTATCTCTCATGCTCGGTATTGGTAGAGTGACTTACTTTGGAAAAGGTAATCACTTGAGTTAATACTAGTTTATCATATTTTGTTTCCACTATGAGTTAACTTTTATCGTACTCTGATTATGTTCATGCTCCTTTATTGCAAGTTCCAGATATACACGCTCTATGCTTGGTTTTGTTTAAGTTTCGATTTTTGTTGAAATTTGGGTGAAGAAAAGTGTAGAGTGTTACACCAATGCTTCGAAATCTTGATAAACCAAGAAAATCTACCAAACACTTGTTATTTAGCTCAAATCAAAATAATGTAGAAGAACCATTAACTATCACCATATTAAACAATTGACTATCATTTGTTCTCAATCTCAATATAGTTTTCCAAGTGCTCGATGCAGTGTTATCAATATTCATACTCCATAACAATTTACCATTACAATATTTTTGTTTCATCCTGTAACACCCCACCACACTTTCCTATGCCAAATTTTGACAAAATTCAAAACTCAAACACATCCGAGAACGAAGCGTGTAAATATGGTACTTGCAAACAAATGAGCATGAGCATAATCAGAGTACGATAGGATAATACACAGCGGAAACAAGATAGGATAAACTAATATTAACTCAAGCAACTACCTTTTTAAAATAAGTCGTCTTGCCAATACCAAGCATGAGAGAGAACGAGAACTGAAAGCCAGGCTTAAACACCTGCGTGAACCTGGCCTTCTCTAGAAAAATTAGGTGGTTGAAATGATAAGACGGCCCATAAAAACAAGATTTTAGTGAACATGAAATGTACAATACAGACTAAAATACACAGGTGTATCATGTTCGGTTCAACCCAGAGATAGGACGCTTACGAGCATATTTGCGAATCCTTTATAGCAGAACATGGCTGGTAATTTAATCGAGGTTAGATCACTAGTTACGGAATTTCTATATATATACCTTTATTCGTTAATCCTTCATTATTCAATGCGTCACTATCAATGATAGATAGGGTGTATTCTCCCTGATCGCTTAAGACCTTAGGTGGACCGATTGGCCGCTTATTATTCCTCGATAATTTATTTAATGTTAACATAAATTAAAAGGCACTAGCTACGGGCCCTGCTAGTTAAGGCTTCCGTCATTCACGCATATACCCTTGCCCGCGTAAGGTGAGAGGATGTATTTTATCACTCTCTATACCAAATAGCTGGCCTTATAGCATAACGTAACACCCCACGTCTATTAATGTTACTCACAAAGGGAATGGATTAACTTTCATGGAGCATTATAAGTGTATAGAACAGAAATCACAAGATAGATATATATAAAATGGTACTTCAAAATTTAAACAACTTCATTGTAGCGGAAAAGCAAAACATAGTTTGATTATATCATCAAAACCACTGGGTACGCTAATATCCATTTTGGACAAATTATTTTCTGAGTACATAAAACAAAAGCATAACCCCAATACAAATAGCCATGAAAAGAGATAAGCTAAACATTACTTTCAGCACTTCCAAGCCCTTCCAAAGAGAGAGAGAGAAAGATCCAAGTCAAGCTCCACTAGTCCCACCCTGAGAACCTGGGGGGAAAGGAAAGAAAAGAGGCAGAACAAACGAGGTCAGACATAAAGTCTGGCGAGTCCAGTGACTTTAACAATATAATTATTAAAGTAACAGGATAAGAACATAAAATGGAAAGTAAGAAACGACTGTAGCATAAGCATATATGACAAGATAAGCAAGATGAATAAGGTAAACGTTGATTGCACTTCTAATTACTATAGGATAATTTACTACACTGCACCAACCCTATTTACTTTGAAAGTTGATCCCTATTACTAACCATAATGATAATAATGATGGTAGTTTCGTGTACCCCTAGCTGCTATCATAGGTGCCGCCTACCCCTATCTCCATTAGTTGTACCCACTACCCTCCCCATTCGATCAGCTCCCTAACTCATGTGTATTTATTACTTGTGTCATTCGGCCCCGCTTATTTGTAGATACCTGTGTTGGTCCCACCATGGGGTGTATCAATCCCTATGATGGCAATCCGACACAATTCAAGATGCACTATGTATAACTACTGATGCCCAGTGCCTGATTTTTCTACTCCGGAGCACGAACACGCCTGTACTCCGTCGGAACCTACACTAATGCACCACCCGCCGCTATTTGGACAGCTTATAATCAGCCCAGTAACCGTGCCCTACCATTCCTAGTTCAGGGTACCGTGATATATCTATGTGGGTTACTGCTGAAAGGAGTCCCCGTTACTAGGGTTTCCTAACCAACATGTTATAATGATTAAGTGTTCTCAATTTAACCTAACCCTGCCCATTTGTTTTATTAACATGTTGTATTGGTTAAGTGTCGCCTATTCATATGTTACTTAACCTTACCATTTTTAGCATGTCTGTTCATTGGCATTAATTGATTTATCAAAGCACTAACCTCTAACATTAGAACTGTTGTTTGCGGTTGCTGGATGTGTCGGGCGGTTCCAGACAGACTTCTACCCAAAACTCATTCTAACCTTGGGTTTTGGGTTTGATGCACTAACCTTTCACATTAGACCTGTTATTGCGGTTGCTGGATGTGCCGGGTGGTTCCAGGCAGTCTTACACTGTTACTCAATCTAACCTTGGGTTAGACATGTTCATCTTTTAACCAATTTATATATTTACCATTCATGTCCAAGTTTATATGTCAATTATCCACAAGTGTAGTTAATTCAAGTTAATTATATGATTACAACCCAATTTTTTCCAATTACATAATATTCAACTTTTACCCAAACTTTCCCCCAATGTTCCCACGTATAATTCATGTAATACGTTAGGCTCACAACTAGCCTAACTCATAAAAAGGAAAAAGGGAAGAAACACATGACATCATAATTGCCATAAAACAATATAGATCTAATTAAGTAGGGGTAACATAAACTTGGCATAGAACAGCATAAATCTAGTTAGCTTTTAAACGTGAACTAGCATATAAGATAGACCCAATCAACATATGGAATGCGAACTAGCATAGATCTAAACATATAAACATAAACTTGCACAGATCTAAACATATGATCTGGCATGAATCTAAACATATAAACATATAGATCTAAACATATGAACTATTATGGATTCAAACATATGAATATAAACTTGCATAACTTGCATAGATGAACATAACTTGCATATAAACTAGCATAACTTGCATAGATGAACATAATTTGCATATAAACTTGCGTAGATCGTAACTTGTATATAAACTTGCATAGAACATAACTTGCATATAAACTTGCATAGATCATAACTTGCATATAAACTTGCATAGATCATAACTTGCATATAAACTTGCATAGAACATAACTTGCATATAAACTTGCATAAATCATAACTTGCATAGATCATAACTTGCATATAAACTTGCATAAATCATAACTTGCATATAAACTTGCATAGATCATAAATTGCATAGAACATAACTTACATATAAACTTGCATAGAACATAACTTGCATAGATCATAATTTGCATATAAACTTGCATAGATCATAACTTGCATATAAACTTGCATAGAACATAACTTGCATACAAACTTGCATAGATCATAACTTGCATAGAATGAATCTAATCAAGCATATGTAATTAGACATAGGAATTAACATCATAAAATGAATCTAATTACATATGATAACAAACTCGCATATATTAACAAAATAGATGATAACAGAACTGGTTAATAGCATATGATTCAACAGGCATATTCATACAGTTCATATCACAACTTATCATAATTACGTTTAAATATATATCTTGTGAAAGTAACTGCACTCACAGAGAACGGATTAAAGAAGAGAATTAGACGTTTGTAGAATCGTTCTCCTTTTCACAATTCTTAGGCTTTGATTCGTTCGTTGTTGTTCTAGAATCCCTTTTCGCAATTCCTAAGCTTTAATTTGTTGGAGAAGAGACTAGCTTAGTTTAGGACGCAGCAGCATGACGGCTTATGAATGAATTTAGATTGGGGTTTAGGTTTATGTGTGCTTATACAGATGTGTAGGATTAAATAGAACCCTTAGATCTGACTAGAATTCATCTAAGCCATCCAGAATGAAAAGACATGTCACTAGATCAATCAGATTAAACCACATAAGCCCTAAAACTCCAAAAATCGTCATCAACAAATAAAAATGCGCCATGTGTGCAACATGATGCGCAGCAGCAGGGGTGTTGACACCCACATGTCATATATATATATATATATATATTTATTTCTTTTTCTTTTTAACAATCTTTCCAAATAACCCTTTTCACACTAAACCGCTTTTTTTTATTGAACTGCGTTCACACTAAGCCACTTTTTAGCCATTCCCCTAAAACAAAAATAGAGTGCTGGCGGGGATTGAACTCAGAACCTCTTGTATACAAGTCACGTGCTCTAACCAACTGAGCCACTAAGTCTTTTTTTTACAAACCTTAGAACAATGCTAAACATTATTCTTTTCTCATTCCTCTTTTTCATGTTTTGTTGCAATATTTAAATTTTCTCTTAAATATATCTATGTATATAATATATGTACATATTTCCACATTTTTAATTTCATTAAAAATGTGCGGTGTTACATTCTCCCCTACTCAAAGGATTTCGTCCCCGAAATCTTCAAGTTATGAAGAATATATCCTACCATCCATCATCTTCTACTCATCCATCATCCACAAGCATCTATTGTCCTTAAAAGATTTCAAATGCTATATGAACATATGCAAAGGTGTGTGTATATGTTCCTTATCTAATGCAAAGATCAGGCGGTCTTTTGATTCAATTGACCTCCTCAATGAAACTTATGTCAGTGCCATGAGTCCAACATGTATGCAAAGGAATCCTAATGATACATATCATTTTTATATGAGTGCACAATCATTCATCCAAATGCAACATCCATATGATAACGCATTCAATATACATCCATTAATTTAAATACGCACACTCATTCATATGCAATATGAAAGTGATTGAGCCGATCTAGTGCCTAATGTGTGTGTAAATGCATCCACAAGCAACCACTAGCAAACACTTGCATCCACCAAGCATAACATGTCTCAAACACATGTTTACAACCATAGGATTTTCCTACCTAAAAATCAAAGATGTAATCGAGAGGATATACTAAACGATAGAACAAGTAGAAACAAAGCGGTAGAAAAAGGAGAAGTTAAGATCATACCCTCAAAAAGGAAACGGTATAACGCATGTATCTTGTCTTCCGTTTCCCAAGTCATGTCTCCTTGATCATCTCCCCATTGGACTTCAACAAACTTGACCTCTCGGTTGCGTAACTTCTTGACCTCCGATCCAATGATGCATGTAGGAGCTCGTCTAATCGTGGCATCTCGCTCCACATCCACTTCCCTAAGCATGCCCGGCTCCACTACTTATGTGGTATCATGTAAATACTTTCGCAAATGCGACACGTGAAATACGTCATGAACACCACTAAGCTTCTCCGACAACTTCACTCTGTACGCCATCTGTCCAATCCTCTCTGTAATGGGGAATGGCCCTACGAACCTCGGTGCCAACTTCCCTACAGATCCAAAATGAACTACATTCCTCAAAGATGATAATAAAAACCATGTCCCCAACACTGAACTCAAGATCGGTCCTTCTCTTATCAGGATACGACTTGTGTCGGCTCCGTGACGTCTTCAAGAATTGTCTTTCTCAAGTTCTCATCTCGTGAAACGCAAAGTCTTTAATGAACTTCCTATAATAGCCCGTCAACCCTAGAAAACTTCTTACTTCCGATGCGTTTCTAGGAACCTTCCAATCTTGAATCACCACCACCTTCATGGGATCCACTGCTATCCCTTCCTTAGAGACCACATGTCCTAAGAACCTCACTTCCTTCCACCAAAAATGGCATTTGGAGAACTTAGCCTTTAGTTGATGTGCTCGAAGAGTCTCTAAGACTTCCCTAAGATGTACGACATGTTATTCCTCGCTTCTAGAGAATAACAAAATGTCATCCACAAAGACTACTATGAACTTGTTTAGAAACTCCCTAAATACCCTACTCATCAATTCTATGAAATATGTGATGCATTCGTCAAACCAAAAGGCATGAAGAGCCACTCGAAGAAACCGTCGGGAGTCCTAAAAGCAGTCTTATCTATACTCTCCTCGGCTACCCTCAGCTGATGAAATCCTGTAGCTAAGTCCAACTGCGAGAAAACCGAAGCGCCAACCAACTGATCAAACAAATCATCTATCCTCAGTAATAGGTGTCTATTTTTCTTTTTGAGTTTATTTATCTCCCTATAGTCCACACATAATCTAAGTGAACAGTCCGCCTTTGTAGCAAAAACAACTGGAGCACCCCATTCCGAAATACCTCTTCTTATGAACCCTTTCTCAAGTAGCTCCCCTACTTTCTTAATGAGTTCCCTCTTCTCTCTCGGAGCTATGTGGCGCATTGGCAATGCAACTGGCTTTGCATTATCTACTAAGTATATACGGAAGTCTATCTCGTGCCTCGAGGTAAACCCCGAACCTCATCAAAGTCGTCTTCGGACTACACGAACAGATTTCAAATCATCGATGGATGCGTCAAGTGATTCTAGGTGGCTAAGCATCACCGAACCTCTAGGGTCACAAGAAATATCAAGGGTCTTTCCCTAACGAGTCAACAATTTAACTACCCCCTTTTTACAGTCTAGGATGGCACCATACCTGGTTAGCCAATCCATCCCTAGAATCAAGCCATAGCCCATGAAACCAAGAACGTAGGCGTTGCATTCAAACCCAACGCCCAAGATAGACACTCTCAAATCCCGACAAATCACAGATAAATGAGCCGAACCACCAATTGGATTTGAGACTACAATGGGATCCATAACTAGACTAGTATTTTAGGTGCAGTGTTTCAACTAACGGAGCAGATATAAACGAATGTGAAGCGCAAGAGCCGAAAAGAGTCCTAGGAAAAAGAAATCAAATCTTCAACCGAAACTTCCTATCCCTTTCTTATATACTGACCACGAGAACACAACCTGCCCTCCAGAAGATCCTTCCCTCTGTCCTTGCCCTTGCCTCCTCGGGCAGTCTTAAATCATTTGTCTTGCCTCACCGCAATGGTAACAGCCAGTCTTCTACTTCTTTCTAACGTCTTTCTTTAAGTGGCCAGGTATTTAACAATTGTGGTACTTCCTTTTCTCTTGGCCCTTTTTATCCTTTCCGCCTTTCTTTTGTTGTTGGTGTGCCTTCTTTGGATCCACTTTCTTATCCTATGTCCTATCCATGCCTCCACTGCACATTCTCCATTCGTGACCTCCCGCCAAGATGGAGCTTCATCCTTCATTAACCAAGCAGCTAGTTGAACCTTCCTTCCATCGTCTATCTCAAAGATACCAAAGAGTCCTCCACTTCCTTGAGCCAATTTCTAGCCTCGACAAACGACTTATCCCCATGAAGCGGTTTTCCGTCCATCGCACGGAAGTCCTTACATATCTTAGGAAAAACATCTAAACGTAGAGGAAGAGATTCAGAAAGGAAAAAGGGAGAGATTCAAAATGGAGAATCGAAAGAAAGATATATGGATCTTGGTGATTATGTTTTTCATAATAAACTTTTCTCTTGAAAACAACTTCCTTAAAACATGTTTTTGAAAATACTTCTTAAAAAAATACCTTTGAAAACGGTTTTCAAAATCTTTTATCTGTTCCAGTAACCTTCAGCTTTGATACCACGTGTAACACCCTACGTCCATTAATGTCACTCATAAAGGGAATGCATTAACTTTCATGGAGCATTATAAGTATATGGAACAGAAATCACAAGACAGATATATATAAAATGGTACTTCAAAATTTAAAACAACTTCATTGCAACGCAAAAGCAAAACATAGTTTTGGTTATATCATCAAAACCACTTAGTACACTAATATCCATCTTAGACAAACTATTTTCTGAGTACATAAAACAAAATCATAACCCCAATACAATTATCCTTGAAAAGACATAAGCTGAACATTAATTTCAGCACTTCCAAGCACTTCCAAAGAGAGAGCGAAAAAGATTCAAGTCAAGCTCCACTAGTCCCACCTTGAGAGCCTGGAAGGAAAGGAAAGAAAAGATGCGAAACAAACGAGGTCAGGCATAAAGTCTGGAGAGTCCACCTAACTTTAACAATATAATTATTAAAGTAACAGGATAAGAACATAAACTGGAAAGTAAGAAACGACTACAACATAAGCATTTATGACAAGGTAAGCAAGATGAATAAGGTAAACGTTGATTGCGTTTCTAATCACAACAGAATAATTACTACACTGCACCAACAAAAGTTGATCCCTCTTACTAACCATAATGATATTAATGATGGTAGTTTCATGTACCCCTAGCTACTATCATAGGTGTCGCCTGCCCCTATCTCCACTAGTTGTACCCACTACTCTCCCCATTCGATCGGCTCTCTAACTCGTGTGTATTTATTACTTGTGTCATTCGGCCCCGCTTGTTTGTAGATACCTATGCTGGTCCCACCATGGGGTGTATCAATCCCTATGATGGCAACCCGAAACAATTCAAGATGGACAATGTATAATTACTGAGGCCCAGTGCCTGATTTTTCCACTCCGGAGCACATGCTCGCCCATACTCCATTGGAACCTACACTGACGCACCACCCGCCGCTATTTTGACCGCTTATAATCAGCCCAGTAATCGTGCCCCACCCTGCCTAGTTCAGGGTACCGTGATACATCTATGTGGGTTACTGCTGAAATTGGTCCCCGTTACTAGGGTTTCCTAACCAACATGTTATAACGGTTAAGTGTTTTCAATTTAACCTAACCCCACCTGTTTGTTTAATTAACATGTTGTATTGGTTAAGTGTCGCCTATTCATATGTTGTTTAACCTTACCATTTTTAGCATGTCTGTGCATTGGCATTAATTGATTTATTGATGCACCAACCTCTCACATTAGAACTGTTGTTTGCGGTTGCTGGATGTTCTGGGCGGTTCCGGGCAGACTTCTACTGCAAACTCATTCTAACCTCCGGTTTTGGGTTTGATTCACTAACCTCTCACATTAGTCCTTTTGTTGCGATTGCTGGATGTGTCGAGTGGGTCCGGGCGGTCTTACACCGCAACTCAATCTAACCTCGGGTTAGGCATGTTCGTCTTTTAACCAATTTACATATTTACCAATCATGTCCAAGTTTATATGTCAATTATCCACAAGTGTAGTCAATTCAAGTTAATTATATGATTACAACCCAAATTATGCCAATTTCATAATATTTAACTTTTACCCAAACTTTCCCCCAACGTTCTCACGTCGTTCGTATGTATAATTCATGCAATACGTTAGGCTCGCAACTAGCCTAACTCATAAAAAGGAAAAAGCGAAGAAACACATGACATCATAACTGCCATAAAATAATATAGATCTAATTAAGTATGGGTAACAAAACTTGGCATAGAACAACATAAATCTAGTTAAGCATATAAGCGTGAACTAGCATATAAGATAGATCCAATTAACATATGGAATGCGAACTAGCATAGATCTAAACATATAAACATAAACTTGCACAGATCTAAACATATGAACTGGCATGGATCTGAACATATAAACATATAGATCTGAACATATGAATTGGTATGGATCTAAACATATGAATATAGACCGACATAACTTGCATAGATGAACATAACTTGCATATAAACTTGCATAACTTGCATATAAACTTGCGTAGATCATAACTTGCATATAAACTTGCATAGAACATAACTTGCATATTAACTTGCATAAATCATAACTTGCATAAATCATAACTTACATATAAACTTGCATAGATCATAACTTGCATATAAACTTGCATAGATCATAACTTGCATATAAACTTGCATAGAACATAACTTGCATATAAACTTACATAAATCATAACTTGCATATAAACTTGCATAGATCATAACTTGCATATAAACTTGCATAGAACATAACTTGCATATAAACTTGCATATATCATAACTTGCATATAAACTTGCATAGATCATAACTTGCATATAAACTTGCATAGAACATAACTTGCATATAAACTTGCATAGATTATAACTTGCATATAAACTTGCATAGAACATAACTTGCATACATCATAACTTGCATATAAGCTTGCATAGATCATAACTTGCATATAAACTTGCATAGATCATAACTTGCATAGAACATAACTTGCATATAAACTTGCAAAGATCATAACTTGCATATAAACTTGCATAGATCATAACTTGCATATAAACTTGCATAGATCATAACTTGCATAGAATGAATCTAATCAAGCATATGTAATTAGACATAGGAATTAACATTATAAAATGAATCTAATTACATATGATAACAAACTGGCATATATTAACAAAATAGATGATAACAGAACTGGCTAATAGCATATGATTCAACAGGCATATTCATACAGTTCATATCACAACTTATCATAATTACGTTTAAATAATTATCTTGTGAAAGTAATTGCACTCACAAAGAACAAATTAAGAACAGAATTGGGCATTTGAATCGTTCTCCTTTTCACAATTCTTAGGCTTTGATTTGTTCGTTGTTGTTCTAGAATCCCTTTTCGCAATTCCTAAGCTTTAGTTTGTTGGAGAAGAGACTAGCTTAGTTTAAGACGCAGCAGCATGACGGCTTATGAATAAATTTAGTTTAGTTTAGGGTTTAGATTTATGTGTGCTTATATAGACGTGTATGACTAATTAGAACCCATAGATCTGACTAGGATTCATCTAAGCCATCCAGAATGAAAAGACATGTCACCAGACCAATTAGATAAAGCCAAATAAGCCCTAAAACTCCAAAAAATCATCATCAACAAATATAAATGCGCCATATATGTAACATGATGCGCAATAGCAGGGGTGTTGACACCCACATGTCATATATATATATATATATATATATATATATATATATATATTTCCTTTTAACCATCTTTCCAATTAACCCTTTTCACACTAAATAGCTTTTTTTATTGAATTGCGTTCACACTAAGCCACTTTTTAGCCATTCCCCTAAAACAAAAATATGGCGTTTAGCGGGGATTGAACTCAGAATCTCTTATATACAAGTCATGTGCTCTAACCAAATGAGCCACTAAGTCTTTTGTTTACAAACCTTAGAGCAATGCTAAACATTATTCTTTTCTCATTCCTCTTTTTCGTGTTTTGTTGCAATATTTAATTTTTCTCTTAAATCTATCTATGTATATAATATATATACATATTTCCACATTTTTAATTTCATTAAAAATGCGGGGTGTTACACATAATCTCCTTAGTCGCTTAATACTTTCGTAGGATAGGTAGTAATATCTGACATTTTTAGTTTCCAGGTTTGGGTAGGCCCATAACACATGCCATTTAAGACCCATAAACTGGAAGACCTACTCCCATGTGGACTCCTCGACCTAAGCCACTTAAGAACCAAGGAAGCGGACTATACATGAAGATTATTAAGTTCACACCCCATTAGCCTTTAATACCTTTTCCTATTGGGATAAAGTGGGCTATGTTATTAAGTCTTTCCTATTTAGTCCCTCTTCACAGAAATACTATGCGCATACGATTCATTATCGTTACGGGGTCCTATAGTTAATAGTGTTTCTCATCACTAACCTAATAAGTTATATTTTAACTTTTAATTATAAGTTCTATATTGACTAATATAAATAAGGGAAGTTATGTCCTCCTAGGATATTTAACTAATTACCACCCTAATTTGGACTTAGTATTTAAACAATAATCAATACCCATTAATCCCCTTTTTTACACCATTTACCATATGTTTATTGCCACTTATGACCATAACGGTCATATTTTCATAGGGAAACCATTTACATTAGGCATCCTTATTTTATAAGTCCCGAGATATCTATTTTTCGTACCCTAACAAAAAATTACTATTTTTATATGTTTATTTCTTTGTTAGGTATTATATATATATATATATGTGCACCAGAGCTCTCACATTAAGTTGACTACTTGTGGATGCTGGATTTGTCGGTCGGTTCCGAGCAGACTTCTATCACAAGCTGAACTTAACTTCATGCTTTAGTGCATTTATATTTACGCATTAGACCCCTCGCATTGAGTTGACTACCTGTGGATGCTGGATTTGTCGGTCGGTTCCAGGCAGACTTCTACCACAAGATGAGATTAGCCTCGTGTCTAAATGCAGGTATAATTCAAATTACCTAATTAGGGTTTATAATATTTATCCTAATTGTGACACTCACGTCCGTCAATGTCACTTTTTATCAGAATGCATTAAGTTCCATGAAGCGTTATAGGTAAACAGAAACCAAATATCACAAGACAAATATATAAAATAGCAGCAGAAATTTGAAACTTTATTTTTCCAACAGAAAACATCGGGGTCTCAAAATCCAATTACAACATCAAACTGAAATACTGGAACAAAATACATCAAATAAAAGCATATGTCTTACGCTAAAATTCATTAGAGTACATAAATGAAAATTCATAGTCCCCATAAGTAGCCATAAGCATGTAGACAAGTAGTCAAAGCGATACATCAAAGCAGATCCAAATCCAAGCAGAGACAAAAGAGATAATCCTAATCAACCCTGAGTGTTTCCACCCTGAGAACCGAGGGGGAAGGGAAGAGAGAGAAAATGAAACAAAACGGGTCAGCATAAAGTTTGGTGAGTCCAATGACTTTTAGCATATAAAGAAGTAAAAGTATTATAACAAGCATATAAACTGGATAAGAGATAACAGTATCATAACAGATGAAATCAAATTGAACAAGATAAGTAGAATAAATAGTATAATATGGACCAAGTGATGCTTCTCAATTATTTCTCTACACCAATACTAGTATAACAGATATGTTACATAATTAGGTATCCCCTAATTACTTATCGGAAACAGAATGATACCCACAGAAACATAATGGTAGGATTAGGTGTACTCTAGTAATGGGTAAGCCATACAGAAATAACAGGCGCCTCAACAGAAATAACAGGTGTTACCTCAAGTAGAAATAACAGGTACCTCAACAGACAGGACTAGACATACCTTAATTACTTCCCCCCAAGTGATCGGCTCCTTAACTCGTAAATACTCTGTGCTGGCCCCCCGTAGGGTGTATTACTTCCTAAAGTGGCAACCAACACAAGGACATAGACCTATTTACAGGTGTTACAGCGACTTATTTTCCTAGGCAGGTTGGGCCCATGCATGCACATAACCCCGTTGAAACACGCCATCAAACACGTCCTTTCAGATGAACCACTTATAATCAGTTCAGTATGCGTGCCCTGACCCCTAATAAGTGTGGGGTCCCTATTTAATACCAAAATGAGTTACTGACTGATATGGGTCCCACACAGCAGATGACACAAGTCAAACCCATAAACTTGTGTCCCCCAACTAACTAGGATTTTTAATAGGTTAAGCCTACAGATTAACAGATTCGCCTAAGCCCCACAGATTAACGGGTTAACAGGTTTATTTAACCCCAACAGATTTAAACAAGTTTACTTAACCCTAACAGATTAAAAAGGTTTACTTAACCCCAACAGATTAAACAGGTTTTCATAACCCCAATAGATTAAACAGGTTCATATAACCTACAACAGATTAAACAGGTTCATATAACCCCAACAGATTAAACAGGTTTCATAGGTTTCTTACAGTTTCATTACATGTTCCACTTAATCTTTAACATTATTCCTATAGAAAACATGCCCCAAGCCCTTAGTCATAATTCACAGTATAAAATATGCCCCCAAATTATAGTCATATTGCACAGTATAAGATATGCCTCCAAATCTCAGTCATGATTTATTGTACAGGATATTCCCCCAAATCACCATTCCCAGTCATTCCCAATTTAACCCAACTTCGTTCGTACACATATTTTAGCGATATTGGCCTAGGCTCGAAGGTATCCTAGGCTATAAAAATAAAAAGGGGCAGAGGGAGGAAGAAGAACAGAAATATGCATATAATAACAGAAACATGCATATGATAACAAAATGGGCATATCAGAATTATGCATATAAGAACTGAACAGCAGATCAGGTGTACATGAGAATACATGTAATAATAGCAGAACTATTAGGTATGAATCAGATTCTTAACAGGCATAGGTTCAGATCCAGGTTCATCAACAAGTCACGTTTACTGTTAATTTTTTATATCTAAAGTAACATGAACTCACAGAGATTAGATCTAAAGAATAGAGAATAATACGTTGTAGTTGCAGAAGAAATTCCTATATGTGTGTAGGCTATTGTTGAAGAAAATAATTTGATTCAATCCAAGCTGGGGCAACATCTCATTGTCTCCATTATTTATTATGCATAAAAACAATATAAATGTTGTCCTATATATAGCCTGCCGCCAATGAACCTTGCACAGAAACCAGACTAGGTACAGAAGAATACACCATGCTGGATTGGGGATGGGTCAACCCATCCCCACCTGGGTCGACCTATAAGTCGACCCAACCCAGGCGAGGGTCGTCCCATGCCAATCCAGATCTCACCAACTTTTCCCGCTCGACATTTTTGAATTATTTTGAATTTCTTAGTGGTTTTATTTATACATAAAGCTCTTATATGTATATAACTTCTAACCTTGATATCTTTCTCATACAATGTCTGTTTTATGCAAACTCGGAGTCTATCTTAAGCAGAATTCCGAGACGAACGCAATGGTATAATCCGTTTTACTTAATTCCCAATATTTAATTAAGTATTATTTAGTTTATCGTTATAACATCCTTTTAAATTACGGGGTGCTACATTCTCCCCTACTTAAAGGATTTTGTCCCTAAAATCTCCAAGTTAAGAAGAATATTTATCCTAACATCCATCAATCAGTTACAGGCATCTATTTTCCTTAAGAAATCTCTAATGCTTATATTATCATATGCAAAGGTGTGTGTATTTGTCCCTATGCTAATGCGAAAATCAAAGTCGACCTCTTAATGCAATATATGTCTATGCCATGAATCTGAAATGTATGCAAATAGTCCTAGTATATAATGTAAACTCTATATTTGTGCACAATCATTTATCAAAATGCAACGTCCATACGATGATACGTCCATTTCCACCCATTAAATAGAAAAATGCACACATATCCATATGCACTATGAGAGTGTTTTGAGCCAATCTAGTGCCTAGTGTGTGTATATGCATCCATGAGAAATCACTAGCAAACACTTGCATCCATCAAACATAACATGTCTCAAACACATATTTACATCCATTGGGTTCCTACCTAAAGGTCGAAGATTCGATCGATAGGATATGCTCAAATGACAAAAGCAAGTACGAATAAAAGCTTGGAAAAAGAAGTTTAGAATATACCCTTAAAAAAGAAAAGGGTGTTGAGCGCGAATCTGGTCTTTAGGCTCCCAAGTTGCATCCTCGTGGTCTTCTCCCCATTGAACTTTCATCAACTTAACCTCTCGATTGCGTAGCTTCATAACCTCTAATCCAAGTATACGGGTGGGAACTCGTCTAATTGTCACCTTCCTTTCTACCTCTACTTCTTCAAGCATGTTGGGCTCAACTTATGTTGTATCGTGCAGACATCTCCGCAAATGAGAAATGTGGAAAACATCATGAATACCCGCTAGTCTCTCTGGTAATGTCACCATATAGACCATATGACCTATCCTCTCCACTATGGGAAATGGCCCTACAAAACCTTGGCGCCAATTTCCCTACAGTCCCAAAGCGAACTACATTCCTCAAAGGTGATACTTTAATGAAAGCCATTTCTCCTACCTCAAACTCAATGTCAGTCCTTCTCTTATCTGCGTAGGATTTCTGCCTGTCCTGAGATGTCTTCATACGTTGGTGGATAAGGTCAATCTTTTCTGAAGTTTCTCTAATCATCTCATGTCCAAGTAGAAGCCTATTAGTAGACTCCTACCAACAAGTCTGTGATCTGCAAAGTCGTCCGTACAATGTCTTGAAGGGTGCCATGCCTATACTAGCCTAAAAACTATTGTTGTAGGCAAACTCTACCAGAGGAAGATGCTTTTCCCAAGTCCCTCCGAAGTTTAGGATACACATACTCAAAAGATCCTCAAGAAATCTATTCACCCTCTCAGTCTGCCCATCGATTTGAGGTGATATGGTGCTCAAACATAACTATGTACCAAGTTCCACTTACAAGCTTTTCCAGAACTCTAGTGAAAATGGGATCACGATCACTCACTATTCTATATGGTACTCCATGTAGACGGATTATCTCACGAAGATAAACTGATGCCAACCGTGCTGTCATTCTCTTACTCTTTAATAGGAATGAAATGAGCACTCTTACTAAGCCTGTCTACGATAATCCAAATACTGGTGTTGTCTTTCCTCCATCTAGGCAAGTCATTAATGAAATCCATAGAGACACCCTCTCACTTCTACTGTGGGACCACCAAAGGATGACGCAAACTGCCAAGCTTCCTTTATTCATATTTAACTTGCTGGCAAACCATACATCGAGAGACAAACTCTGCTACATCTTTCTCCATCCAAGCCCAAAAGAAAACCCTCTTCATATCTCTATACATTTTATCGCCGCCCGGATGGATAGTCATCCGAGAATGATGGGCTTTTTCAAGGACTATCTTCAGCAGATTTTCAACTCGTGGAATACAAAGTTTTCCATCCCTTCGCAACCCCGAACCTCACCAAAAATATCTGGATACTCAGAGACTATGGGTACAGATAACAAATCATCAGACGAAGCATCAAGCGACTCTAGGAAACTAAGCATGACAGACCCCTTAGGGTCAAAGGAAATCTCCAGAGTCCACCCATGGTAAGTCAGAAGTCTAACGACCCTCCTCTCATGGTCTAGGATGGCACTTTACATGGCTATCCAATCCATCCCTAGAATCAGATCATAGTCCATAAAACCTAGCACATATGTGTCGCACTCGAACTTGACGCCTAGCACAGATATCCTTAAACCCCGACATATCATAGATAGATGAGACATGCCCTCATTGGGGTTTGAGACAATAATGGGATCAGAAACAACACTAGTACTAAGGTGTAGAGACTTAACAATAGAATCAGATATAAAAGAATGAGAAGTGTCAGAATAAAAAAGAGTCCTAACTGGATGATCGGAAAGATAAATCAAACCTCCAAAAGAAACTTTCCTATCTCTGTCTGATCTACTAGCCTCGAGAGCATGCACCTGCCCTCCAGAAGGTCCTACCCTTTGCCCCTGTCCTTGCTTCTTCGGGCACTCATTAGTATATTTCCCGACTTCTCCACAACTGAAACAAGCATTCTTTCTCTTTCTACAGTCTTTGACCAGGTGAACCGTGCTCCCACAACCATGGCATTTCTTCTTGCCCTGAGCCTTGTTGTTCTTTCCCCGCTTTTGCGGTTCTTTCTTGGGCCGCACTTTTTTGTTTTGCATCTCATCGGTCTTTGCCTCCTTCTATTCGCCTTTATCCTCTTCGTGCGTCAATGCCATATCAACGTGCTTCACGAAAGTTTCCCCCATCGGAATATGAGGCATTGCCAATCCATGGAGAGGTTCATTCAATCCTCTTGCAAACCTCAAAGCTTTCTTGTGCGTAGTATTTACCAGCTCCATACCAAACCTTGTCAACTGATTGAACTTGTTGACATATTCTTTAACAGACATGCTTCCTTGCTTAAGTGCCATAAATCACTCCATCTGCATACTCTCTTCTACCTGAGAAAGGAACTTCATCTCAAACCTATGTCGGAAGTCATCCCAAGTCTCTACTGGATTTCTAGCTTGCGTCACTTCCCAAAAAAACGAAGCCTCGTCTTTAAGCTGCCATGTTGCCAACTGTATCTTTCAATTGTCATCGACGTCAAAAAGCCCAAACAAATTCTCTGTCTCACGCAACCAATTCTGTGCTTTCACAAAGCTTTCCGTCCTAGGGAATGGTTTTCCTCCCATAGCACAGAAATCCTTGCATATCTTAGAGAAATTATCCGCTCGTAGAGGAGGAACAGCAGCAGCAGCTGGGGGAGGGGTGTCTTCTTGGCCTCCGACAGGCGCTACAGCCTCAAGGTACCTACGGAACCAAGCCGGTATCTGAACGCCCTCGAGAAGATTCGATTCCCTAGACATAATGAAAAGAAAAGAAAAAGAATTCAAACAAAGAATCGAAAGATTTCTATATGGCTTTAGGGAGTATGCTTTTCAAAAACAAACTTTTCTTTGGAAACACTTTCTTTCTGAAACCTTTTGAAAAGAATTTTCAAAACATTTCACCCGATCTTGTAACCTTCATCTCTGATACCAAATGTGACACCCCACATCCGTTAATGTCACTTTTACCAGAATGCAATAAATTCCGGGAAGTGTTATAGGTAAACAGAAATAGAATATCATAAGACATATATATAAAATAGCAGCAGAAATTTAAAACTTTATATTTTTCAATAGAAAACATCGTGGTCTCAAAATCTAGTTACAACATCAGACTGAAATACTTGAACAAAATATATCAAATAAAAGCATCTGTCTTGTGATAAAAACCATCAGATTACAGAAATGAAAAATCATAATCCCCATAAGTAGTCATAAGCAAGTAGACAAGTAGTCAAAGCGATACATCAAAGCATATCCAAATCCAAGCAAAGACATAAGAGAAAATCCTAATCAAGCCCGAGTATTCCCACACTGAGAACTTGGGGGGAAAGTAGAGAGAGTGAAAAGGAAACAAAACGGGTCAGACATAAAATCTAGCGAGTCCCCCTTAGAACAGAATGATAATGGTAAGATTAGGTGTACTCTAAGGTTTTACCCAAACAGAGATAACAGGCACCTCAACAAAAATAACGGGTGTTACCCCAAAAAGAAATAACAGGTACCTTAACAGACAGGACTAGATGTACCCTAATTACTACCCCCAAGTGATCGGCTCCATAACTCATAAATACCCTGTGTCGGCCCCTCAGTCGGGTGTATTACTTCCTAAAGTGGCAACCAACAGAATGACACAGACCTATTTATAGGTGTTGCAGCGGCTTATTTTCCAAGGTAGGCCGAGCCCATGCACGCACATAACCCCGTTGAAAGCGCCATTAAACACCACCTTTCAAATGAACCTCTTATAATTAGTTCACTATGTGTGCCCTGACCTCTGCCTAGTGTTGGCCTCTGTTTAATACCAGAATGGGTTACCGAATGATATGGGTCCAACACAGTAGATGGCACATGTAATAATCCGAATTCTAACAGACCGAATTATTTTTCAAAATTCTAATCTATCGAAACTCGTGTTGGTTTGCTCTGGTATCCTGCAGAATAACAGAGACATAACTTAGGTCAAAGCTCAGAAAATATCTCACAGCAAGACGGATAAATATAATATACTCAAAATATAGCCTTACCGTATTAATAATACTTCCTAACCAGTATTCAAAGCTATCATGTCTCCGGTAAAAATCTAACCTGCGAGTATGTTATGAGGAGGGGGTCAGAATACAAGTTCTGGTGGTTGAATTTAAATTATACACTTTGGATAATCCTACATATATCATTCAATCACATTTTCTTATTCATTAGGTTACTAGAGTTAGCAGCACTCAAGGCTTATACACACATCGTACCAATTTACTTCCTAGAGGTTTAACCTAATAAAGTATATATAAAGCTACCCCCAATATTGAGGTACACCCCATGGTATCCCACTCACACGGTCTCCACAATAATGCCATAGAAATGAACGCAATCCCTTATCCTACGCCGGCGTGACGTACGGATCTATACATGAAAATATTACGATTTGCATATATTTGTCATTACTATGCTACATAAGCGTACAGACTGCCACCTTTGATCGAATTAGATTTCATACCAGAGTAATGCCCTCAAGTCTATGATACACCATCTAGAGCAGACATGCATGTATCTAGACCGTCCCATGTACGTATCGTCAATTGTAGCTCGATGCCTTAACCGAACGTCCTCTAATGTGCACCGAGTTCCGTGGCAGGGCGACACAAGAAACACGGAACTCGGTCGGGAGCTTTTCTATATCTGTACAGGCCCGCCTTTAAGAGCCTCAAAATACAGATATTCCTAGGGTTTGTTTTTCATGGTGGTTATGGCCCCACCTCGACCCCTCCCTCAACTAGTAAAGACAACAAGAGCTAAGCGACATGCCCCTAACAACAAACAATCTAAACATCCAGTTGGCATCCCCCTCAACCACCGTACCTCGATAGTGAAAGGTGAATGGTCTATTGGGTTTAGCTCTAGTCTTTTCGCATCCCACTGGCTGCCATGACGGGTATCCGACGATTTATTATCCTTGTTTCCTTTTTAACACGTCGGTCATTATTTATGATTAAATATAATGTTTCATTTCATAAGTTTTCCTCATTCTTTCTCATTTAATCATAATTCCATTTTACACCGTCACTGCAACTTATCGTTGTTTACTTATTAACTTAGTTTTCTTAACTAAGGTCCACTAATAAGTTTTTCCCATAAATATACTTATGTTGTCCTCATCCATAGATTTTAGATTCTTGTTCTTGTAAATAACTTAATTTACAATTAAGTATAGCTTATCCCCTTACATAAGTTATTCTATTCCCTTTATCATTTATTATAACCTAAGTTATAATTTCCACTTGTCCCTAGGACAAGCCTAAACATGTTGTTCTTATCAGCAGATTTCATACTTCCATATTTTCAAATTACTTAATTTATAATTAAGTACAACTTCTTACATTCCATAAACTTTCCCCCTTTTCTTTAATTATTATAAACAACTGGTTTCAGTTTTCCCCATTTACTGATTACTTAATTTACAATTAAGTGCCACTTAACTCACTTCACATGTTATCTCATTTCCTTACTAGTTTATTACAGCCTAAGTTATAATCTTCACTTATCCCTAGGACAAGCTTACCTATTATATAACATTCTCATTAATGTACTTCATTTATAATAGGTTATTACCATTCCCCGTTCATTCCTTTCCTTTACTGTTGTAATTATCTTTCATTCAATTCCATTTATTTTCATTAATTACAATTAATGTTGTTCATCAGTCCTGCCATTTACATATATTTATACATGTGTATATATTCAAGCACTAGACCTCTCACATTAGGCATATACTTGTGGATGTTGGATGTTGGATTTTTCGGATGGTTTCGGGTAGACTTCTACCCCAAGTTGGCTTAACCTCGTGTCTTAGCGCCACTACATGTTTTATTTATGCACTTAGACCCCCTTACATTTGATTTACCACTTGTGAATGCTGGATATGCCGGGCGGTTCTGGGCAGACTTCTATCACAAGTGTAATTTAACCTCATGTATAAGCGCGTGACAGTGTAAAATTACTGTGAATCTAGGCATATTCGTTATTTAACAATTATTCCTATTTCATTATAGGTTTTCATGCCCCTTTCCCAAGTCATATTTATTATGTACCATATGCCCAAATTAAGATCTTTAATCATAATTTGATTTATTCCTCAAATCCATGTTCATGTATTCAGTTCTATGCTAACATGAAACCATTTAATCATATAGTTATTTCAATTCATACAAGTAAGGGTTCATGTATACAAATGTAACAAGTTAACATGTAATATGAACAACAGTAGTTGCTACCCATATTCTAACAAGCTTATGTTTCAACATATGAACTTTCTAACATACTAATATTCCAAAATGTCACTTTAATCTTTTTAACATATGTTTAAACATTTCAACATATCATATTTCAACTTGTCGTATATAACATTTTCAATACTCTTAATTTATTCTAGCAAATTCATATTGTAACAACCCGGGTTTCGACAGAACGAGTTTTTCAAAACTCAATCCATCGGACCCCGAGTTGGGTGCTCTGGTATCCTGCAGAAAAGACAGAGAGATTATGCATATAAACTTGCATCGATTAGTGTTTATGACACCTAGGACTACTAGGGATTATGCTACCTGTCGAACAACGCCCTTTTCCCACGTACGTATCGCGAATCGTTTCCGATGTATAGGTGCACATGTACACTATATGTGCGGCCTGAGTCCCATGACAGGGCTAAATAAAGAAATATGGAATGCGGTCGGGAGCTTTAAGTTATCTGTCGATGCAGATGCTAAGGTCTGTTTTTCTGCTAATGGTTATGGCCCCACGTGACCCCTCCCTCAACTAATGAAAGGCAATCCAAGAAAATCAAGAACGAGAACTGTACTCCTGCCACCTATGCCCCACTTTCCTATTGGCCAGCCTCACCCACAACTAGATAGCAAGTATATGGTCTGTTGGGAGTTCTCTGCCTTTCCGTATACGTAAACGATTGACTGAAGATGGTAGGTAGATGATGAGTGCTATCACAGGGCTAAACAAGATATCGCCGCCTCACGCTGGTCCGTCCTAGTCTTTAGGTTGCCTTATATTGCAACCAAGGCATACTCTTGGTTCTTCTACCGCAGACTTAACCTCTGTGAGCCCAGGCGGATCATCTGCAACCTCACAGAGGGATACCAAGAGTACCCTCACGTTCCCCAAAGCTACGTGCTTCGTAACCCAGTCTGTTGGAGCCTTTCTCGAAATCAGATAAACGTTCGCTCCTCCTCGTGTGTTTGTTAAGCGATGATCTACCGTATCGGGTTAATCATCTATTTATGGACTGGCTCAGTTTCCTTGACTAAGAATTATTACTTAGTTGTTCTTAACTAAGGTTTACCACTTAGTTTCCTTTCCCGTTAATCTTGTTAACTAAGGTTTACCACTTAGTCCCCTTAACTAAGGATTACAACTTAGTTCCTGTTCTCGACCGTTTTCTTAACTAAGGTTTACTGCTTAGTTCCTATTAACTAAGGCTTGTTACTTAGTTATCATTCTCGTTGTTTTACTTAGTCAATTCTCGTTACCTTAGACACCAGACCACATATTCTCGCTTTATAATTCAACTTGTTGACTAAGGTTTTCCCATGAATTCAAGCATAACTTAAGTTCTCTTTTATTCGGTGATAGCGCATGGGTGTTTTCCCATAGTTCTTGCTTAGCTTACCCCATATTATAAGTTATCCCACCCTTCAGGTCTAACATTACATCTTAAGTCATAGTCTTTCTCTGTCCCTAGGACAGGTTTACCCCCTAATTAACCCTTCGACTATTTCAACTTCGATTTATAATAGGTAGTTAACATTCCCTATTTCCGTTTTTGGTTAAGTTTTGTTCATATGTTCGTGTCGACTTAACCCCATCTCCTTATAACGTTCATTCACAAATTTGGTTAAGTGTTGTCTTTGAATTCATGACTTAACCCTATGAATCATGTGCCATTAATTATTAATGCACCACAACCTGTCACATTAGACCTGTTGTTGTGGTCACTGGTTATGCCGGGCGGTTCCGGGCAGAATTACACCACAACTCAGTCTAACCTCGGGTTTCAAGTGCGATATGACTAACTTCTCACATTAGGACCTATTATTTGCAACCACTGGTTAGGCCTGGCGGTTCCGGGCAGGATTACATCGCAAACTCATCCTAACCTCGAGTTAGCCACGTTTCATGTTTGGTTCATGTCTATTCTAATTGGCATATGTCAAGTTCATAATCATGTCAAAAAAAATATTAAGTTCATGTTATGCCAATTACCCAACTTACAGGCATGTTCTTATAAATGTCAACTACCAATTCATGCCATGTTCGTGTTCGTTTTTGATGTCAAGTTCATAAGCATACTCTAAATGTCATACTTCAAGTTTCATAATCTTGTCCCTATTTACATTACACAAATTACTCAACCATATTCATGTTCAATGCATTTCAATAGTGCCAAAATTCGAGTATCAAGTTCAATCTAGATGTCAAGTGTCAATTCCCCAAATCCAAGCTTTACCTAAAAACCCCCAATTTATATTCATGCTTGTAATCCCATTAACAGGTTACGGCTATCATTAAATTCATAATTCATATTCATGTCAATTTCATGTTTAAGTTCTAGATGTAAACTTCATGTCAAATTCCAGATGTCAATACATATCAAGTTTATGTTCTTATCCAAATTCAAGTTATAATACAGGTTTTATTCTAGAGACATGTGCCCATTAACAAATCCATAAGTCAATTTCATGCTTAAATCGATGATGTCAATTCTACGCCAAACCCCAAATCATGTTCATGCGTATAATTCTAAATTTGGTTTACGCATTCAGGTTTTGTCAATGTTATATTACGCCCAACCCTCTTTGTAATTTATAACCAACCCTCCAGTTCATGTCATAGCCCAAAACCAAGCGTTCCCCTTTTTAGTTCGCAATAATCATTCCGTCGTATTCATTTCATAATAAAGCTAGGCTCGTGATAGCCTAGTCATAAAAAGATAAAAAAGGGAGAATAAAATAGGACATAATCGTAGGCATAATAATTAAAAGCGAACACATGACAATATTAAACATTACAGATCCAATTTCCACAATAATTTCATTTCGCGTTTACGTAGGGAATATTTGAACGATAAATCATAATTTTACACAAAAATTGTATTATAACTCCACTCACAGTGTTTGTCATCTTCAAAATAGGAACGAGATTAATCTTCGAACTGATTTTCCCCTTTTTGTTGCTTTTGATTCATCTTTGATTGATTTCATGTCCAATTCAATTTATCTTTGACTTCATATGTGGCGTAGGTTGCAGATCTGAATTCCTTCGCTTTGCGCAGTGATTTAGATCTAAGCCTCTCTTTTTTTATTCATGGTTGTAGTAATTCTAGATCTCATTCTTTTTTATTTTAAGAATAGATGTTGTAGAGAAAAGAGAGAAGAATAGATCTAAGATTTATTTAGATCAATAGCTTGAGGAGGAAGAAGAAATCAAGTTAGAAGAGAGCCATGGCCTTGCCATGAATTGTTGTGGAGTTTACAATGAGCCTAGGATGTTTATATAGGTGTTAGACCAACGTACCAAGCCCAAAAACTCATCCAGGTGCTCAAAAATGAACCTGGACAGCTTCTGGGGTGAATTTCCCGCTTCTGGACCAAAATTCCCGCTCCAGGTCGCTACAGGTCGACCTCCCCAAGGGGGTGCCGACACTATGGTCGACCTGGTCATTTTTTTTTTCTGTTCTGGGTTGGGTTGTTTTCTGATTTTTCGCTGAAACTTCGGGAGGTCATAACTCCTTCATACGGACTCCGATTTTCGAAAACTCGGACTCTATTTCGTGTAAAATTTCGAGAGGAACGCAATGGTGATGTCCATTTTACTTAATTCCTGATATTTAAATTAAATATCCTTATTTTACTATCTTCTCCGTTACACACACTATTATCGAATTAATTTTTCTTCTCTTCCATGTATTAATTAATTGTCATTATACATCACCATTATTTACCTATATAAGCATATTTTCATAAATTTTATTTCATTTTTAATTATATTAAAAATGCGGGGTGTTACACATATTATGCAATAACGTGGAATGTTAAATGATGATATATCATTATCAAAAATGATATAGCTTAAATCCACTCACCTCGTATGCTTTCCAAATCCTGGATCTGGTCCAGATCTAGCATTCCATGGTTTTTCCCCTAATTGGATTCATAACATAGCAACCATGGATTCATAATTTTTACTAAAAGAAAGAAAGAAAAATAAGAAAGAGAAGAGAATTGAAAATAGACCAGATCTAGGAATTACTTCACTTCGATAAGAGATCTGGACACCCATTTACAAACATATGTTTCTTTCCTCCAGATCTGGATTCAGAATTTTTCCTAAACTAATAATCTTAATTTTCTGATTAGATTTAAGGAGGGAGAGGAATGGCAGAGCTTTTGCGTTGTCTCGGAAATATAAGATTTAGGGTTGGCTCTACAGACTTATTTATAGGTGTTCAGCAACGTATTTGGTAAAATAAATAGTCCACGTTCACTGTAGAAATAATCTAACTAGATCTGCCGTAGGGGGGTCGACCCCCTTGATGGGATCGACCCATGGGTCGACACCCCCTTATGGGATCGACACCCACTTGATGGGGTCGACACCCCTGGGTGGGAATTTTCCCGCTCCCTTTTTCTAGGTGAATTTGAACTGTTTTGAATTTCTAGACTTATTTTATTCATATATACTCTTCTTATGCGAATACAAACTTCAAACCTTAATAACTTCTTCATACAGTGTCCGTTTTACCCAAAGAAGGTGTCTATTTTGACCAGAATTCCAAGACGAACGCAATGGCGCAGTCCGTTTCACTTAGTTCTGAATATTTTATTAAGTTATTCTTATTTTGTTATCTTAAGTTAAAAATGCGGGGTGTTACATTCTCCCACCCTTAGGAAATTTCGTCCTCGAAATTTGATAAGGGTAAAAATCAATTAACCTCTCACATAATATACATCCATCATGTGTGCATCCAATTTTTGCAAGCATTGTGCACTTGTGCAAAGTGAAATACAACATAATAATGCATGTATGCCTAAGCGGTACTGATTGACATAAAAATATGTTTATTTTATGCTCTTATTTCTTATCTTTTGTATATAAATAAATATTACTTGGGTATTGTTTTGTTACTTTTACAGATATTCCAACCAAGCCCGCATGCAACTAGAAATGTAGAGAAATAGAGTTCAATTTGCTGTGTATTTGCATTTTGAAGAATTATAGATGAAGATATCACATCTAGTTGCTGTTGGATAAGAAAAGGATTGATAACAAGGCTTTGCACATCACAAATCAATGAAGAAGTGTCAAGGAAGCAAGAGGAAAAGAGAAAAGGCCCAAATTTGCTTTATTTATCTAAGGCCCATTTATGTTTCTCATTGTAAACTAATTAGTGATGTAATGACCAGGCCCAATTATCATTAGGGTTAGGGTTAGGGTTTGGCTATCTACCCTATATATACCCTTGTAATGGCATTGTAGCCACCATCCTATCCTATATCCCATTTTCTATTTCTAATAAAGTTTCTAGTTCTTCTTCTTCTTTTTATTTTCTGCATTTTTTTTTCTATTTCTTAGCAATTAGTGTGTCTACACGATTAGATTCGGTAGAACACTATTTGTGTTTTGCATTTCTTTTCATTAGTGATTGACCGTCTGATTAGATTCAGCGGTAATCCTAATTTTATTTCCTGTTGTTATTTATATTCTACACTTTTATTTTCTGTATTTTAATCGCGTTCATAGGTTAAATTGGATTTGATTAGATTTGAATCTGATTTATAGTTTCATTGCTTTTCCATTGAAATTGTGATTTGATCGTCGGTTCAGTTAGATCTGTTCTGAATCAAATTACAGTTTTAATTTTGTTTTGTTTTGCAAAATCAACCTTCAGCTTCGTCTAACTCGCCCAATAGATTAGATAAATAATTTGATTTAATTCACCTCCCTGTGTTCGACCTGTATGCTACACACCTGTATGCTTGCAGAATTTATTACAAATGTCGCGCTTTTCTAATTCATAGACTAGCATCGATCAAGTTTTTGGCGCCGTTGCCGGGGAGGTAACGATTAAATTTTATTATTTATTTGATTTCTGATTCGTGTTAGTTTTTTTTTCTTTTTTTTGTGTATTCTTATAAAAAAAAGTTTCTTGCTATTTGTTCTTTCGATTTCTTGCACTGCCCAATTTCTTTCCTTCCATTTTCTTTCTAGTCTATTACATCCTTTCTTCTTTTCAATTCAAAAAAAAAATCCTTTATTTCTTTCCGTCTTTCCACTTTCTTCCCAAAATTTATTTTAAAAGAAATCTTTTGTTTCCTTTTCTAATTTCTTTCTATTTCTTTTTCTATTTCAATACAGGATTTCCTCTCTATTCTCTCTTTCTCTTCAGTCCCAACCTAACATCCTCTTCTCCTTGCACCATATCCACGTTTTTACAATCCACATCACATACCACATACGTCCTCTTCCTTCACATCACATCCCAAACCCCTACTACCAGATCCCTCATCAACGTCCGTACCACGTTTGCACCCCTTCTTTCAACAATCAAGCTTTTGCTGTTGCTTTCACCTTCGACATTCCTCGCCATCACCACTGTCACCCCAACCGGCCATCGCTCCTGTCAACTCGCCAATAATTCAGTTGCAACACTTCCATCTTCCCATAGCCACATCACCACTATTGAATCCTTCTTATTCACATACCATACAAATTTCCGCACCTACCACTCCACAGACCTGAAACCAACCCCTCACAAACCTCCTCCTGCCCATCAACAAAACCGCCCAACAATCTATTACAGTGACAGCACAAACACCACGCATCGGCTTCACAGTTCACGCACTGCCCAGAAACTCACGCATCCATCAAACTCACGCACAGCTGATACCCCTACATCCTCACTTGTCAGACTTTCACCCACACTACACAGTTCAACTTGCCCAAATTCCAATCTACACGCATCCACTCCAAACCAATAACTGCATCTTCCCATTCACACAAAACAACCCTCGAACCATCTGCCACAACAAATGGCAACTTCCTCACAATAATAATACCACAAATCGAAATCCCAGTCAACAAAGATCCAAGCTTTTTCGGATCTGAAAAAAAAAACAAGAACCAAGATCCAAACGAACAATCGCGTCCGAACGAAAACCCTAAATCGAATTCCTGTTTCGAATACAATTCAAAATCCGAACGCCAATATCCTCAAGAATTCAGAGAACCGAAATTCCGGTTTGACTATTCAATTAAAAAAAAAAGGTAATTCGGGATTCTTTTCCTGAAATAGAAGAGAGGAGTATTTGGCATAATTTGTTGCTTGAAAAGGGGAGATACGAGTTGTTTGCGTTTATTTGGTTTTAAGTGGGGGCGCTGTTTGGTTTTGACAATTAATTGGGAGCTTGATTTCGTTTGTACAATTTGACAACTGGTTGACCCAATCACATTTGAGTTTAAGTTTCTCTAGGACAGTCGTTTTGCTTGTTTGTTTGCAGGGGCAGCGCAGTCAAGCAATTAATAGAAGGGGACAACAACATAAAGCAGCGGACGATTCAGATGGGTTGGAGCGGTTGCACACCAAGTGGGGTGTGAACGCGCTAGCGTAGTCAAATATTCTGAACGGACTGTCATACCCCACGGTAATATTTTTCTAAACTTTACGGGTGTTGAAGCTGCTTTGAAAATATAGAAATTGTTGTAAAAATCTTCTGCAGGGGCAGCGGCTTGAATGTAAAAAAAAAATTCTACAATATTTTAATTTTCTATTCTGTTCTGTGACTGTTGTGTTGTTGCAATTTCTGAATAAATTTGGTGAGGAACGAATCCATAAGTCATCATTCTCATCGAAATTCAATTATAAAACGTGGTTTGATTTTGAAATAATATAATTGAAAAGTTGTGCTTTGTGAAGTGACTGTCTCATATAATTGGATCACGGATATATAGTAGTTCAATTTATTGAACTATTAGCAAAAGAGGTTGCATACTACCCGTAAAACATTGGTCGTATCCCTTAGTTTTATATTATACGTGAACGGCCATAAGACCCTCTTCCCCCTTCCAATTGAGTCAGTTAATTAATAGAGCACAACTCATTCTTTTATATTATTTTGAAATAGGAATAATTTCTGTCTTGCCGTGATTTCATTTCAAATGTATAATTCAAAAAAATCCTTGAGAGAAATGTGGGATAATAATCGGAGTAGACGTCCTCTTGAAGAGTATGATTTTGAATTACAACTCATGAAGCAACATTTTCCAAAATGTCGTGAGGCCAATGTCAACAATTTTCAAAATGTTCCAACTAACCAACATTTTCAAAATCATAGATATAATCGAAACGACGATTTCAATTTAAATTTCAATAACTTCGATTATGGGCCACATCCACATCAAAACGGTTTTGAACCGCAACGTACCTTTGATCAACATCAATATGGGGTTGGAAACCAATTCGAAAATAATTTTGAAAATGATTTTCAAATCGATCAAAATTTTCAAAACTACAACCCATATCCACATCTTGAGAATAACCAAAATTGGAATTTTCCCACCAATTTTCACAATTTTGGTTATGAACCTAATTTTCAAAATCAAAATGATTTCCAATATCATTTTTCTGAAAATTCAAACAACCACCACATTGGAAATAATTTTGATTGTGAAATTGATGTGGACTATAATTTTGAGAATCAAGGAATCCAAAACGAGAGCTCGCAAATCAACGATTTTGAAGAATACCATCTTAACGTTTTTAGAGAGAGGGTAGAAAGGCTAGATAGACAGCTTAATGAAAAAGATAGAAAGATGGATGAACTTCTTTGTTTAATGACAACTTTGAAAGAACAGCGAGAGCAACAAAATCAAATTCAAGCATGTGATGAATCAGGAAATAGTCCATTCTTTACTGATAGTGAAAATTTTCAAACAACAACTTTCGAAATTGAGAATGATGATCTAAATGAAGTTGCTCAAAATTCAATAAATGATGTGGATTTTGATTCTTTTCGAAAAGATTTAAGCTTGGATTTTGATCTTCCTCTTTTGGGCTGTGAGAAACCTGAAATCTTTGAAATTGAACAGAATAAAAATGTTGAATTTTTCAATTCAAATTTGGAAAAGGATTTTAACGAACATGAATTCTTAGGATTGTACGTGGATGAGTTGCCAAATGAGGAAGAAGTGGATTCACGTCACGAGTTCGAAAATTTTAACTCCGAGAAAATTTCAAACGAACTTGAAATTATCAGTGTCGAAAAAACATTGTCAATTGAGAAATGTGATCACATACTCTTGAACAACACTCAGATTTTAAATTTCACTGAATTTGTATACGATCACAAATTTTTGAAAAATTACACTGACAAATTTGTTGAACACATGAATTATTCTTGGAATGCTGGTTTGATTGAGAAACTTCATGTTATGATGACCCTGGATATTTATCTCCTGAACTACAAATCGAGGTATAAAGATGAGATGGTTTTCAAAAACCTTTGCTTATTAGAAAACATGCCTAGACATAGTGGGAATGGGACTCATCGGGCTAGAACCAAGTGTGGGGGAAAAAGATGGTGGAATTTTGTGCATCGCATGCATCGCAAACACATATATCATTGTACAGATGATCCATTCTTACATATAGTTAGATTGCATTTCATTCTGCAAATAATTTTACATTTAATCCATCTTTGGGTACGATCTTTCAAATTTAGGAAACGTTCACAGTGTGGACACTGTTTAGTTCTAGTGTGGGGGGAGTCTCCATTACATCCTTTTATTTTTCTTTAATTTTTTTTTTCCTTCTTTTCATATAGGACCATCATACATTTTAGATTGTAGTAACATACCATATTTTTTTTTTTTTTGGTAAATACGACTAATTGTAGATTGATACAACAAAATAAGTTAAGGATTGTTAATCAGTTGATAGTATTTTTTTCTCTCAACTTAGATCGAATAAGAAATATAATGAAAAGTTTAATTTTGAGGGATAATAGTGTAACCGGTACATAGGGAGATTCTTAGGTGATGGCCATGAAATCTATTCTATATTGTAGACTTTGTTTAAATAAGTGGAGGACTTAAAATACTTATATTGGCTTTTCAAATCTTTAAAACTAAGTTGTGTTAAGTTGAATTCGCGTAACTCTCTTTTGTGCTTATATTTTCGATAATAATAATAATAGTATTCCAAGGGTATCCAACATTGCTTGTATATCGAGCGTTGGTGTGCAAACCCGCCAAGCTCTATCCGACACGTTGTTGACAAAGTCAAAGTTGGAATATCTTGGTCTCATTTTATGAGATTGGACACCTAAGGATTACCGACACGTTGTTGACAAAGTCAAAGTCGGCCTGCACAATCCGCCAAGCTCTGTACCCACTCTCCGTTAGTCCGCGAGGCAGTGCATGGGTGGTAAACCTTGGTCTTTTCAGTTAGGTGTATGTACTTAATCATAAATCTTAAAATTTTATAGAATAAAGAATAAGCGATGATACCCAAACACTTCTTGACCTTATTGATTTGACTAGCCATACATGAGAAAATTAGAATACCACTTTGCAAACTGTGCCAAGCAAACTAAGAATTTATTTCATGGCTGCACTATGTTATCGACCGAACTAACTGGCCAAACTGGAATTTAACATTTGAAAACTTGATTTATATTGAAAATTTGTGACAAGTCGAGGTATCTAAAATAAAATCAACTGGTTAGAAATTATTAACTTAATTTGTTGTACCACTTTCCTGAAATAAGTCGTGTTGTCATTTTTCGTTTTTATTTTTTTTTGCATATGTCCATTGCATTCATGTAGTTTCATTAGAATCATAGCATACTACATTTGGATTTTGTGGGTAGTATCCGCTGAAAACCCTCACGAGACACCACTCGTCCTACTAGGGACACCTAGAGGTTTAACGGCTTATTGCATACGCTCAATGCAATCGTGTTTCCTACGAAAGTGTGACCTATCTAGTTTAGTTTTTCATTTTTGTTTTACTCGAGGACGAGTAAAAGATAAGTGTGGGGGTATTTGATTGACATAAAAATATGTTTATTTTATGCTCTTATTTCTTATCTTTTGTATATAAATAAATATTACTTGGGTATTGTTTTGTTACTTTTACAGATATTCCAACCCAGCCCGCATGCAACTAGAAATGTAGAGAAATAGAGTTCAATTTGCTGTGTATTTGCATTTTGAAGAATTATAGATGAAGATATCACATCTAGTTGCTGTTGGACAAGAAAAGGATTGATAACAAGGCTTTGCACATCACAAATCAATGAAGAAGTGTCAAGGAAGCAAGAGGAAAAGAGAAAAGGCCCAAATTTGCTTTATTTATCTAAGGCCCATTTATGTTTCTCATTGTAAACTAATTAGTGATGTAATGACCAGGCCCAATTATCATTAGGGTTAGGGTTAGGGTTAGGGTTTGGCTATCTACCCTATATATACCCTTGTAATGGCATTGTAGCCACCATCCTATCCTATATCCCATTTTCTATTTCTAATAAAGTTTCTAGTTCTTCTTCTTCTTTTTATTTTCTGCATTTTTTTTCTATTTCTTAGCAATTAGTGTGTCTACACGATTAGATTCGGTAGAACACTATTTGTGTTTTGCATTTCTTTTCATTAGTGATTGACCGTCTGATTAGATTCAGCGGTAATCCTAATTTTATTTCCTGTTGTTATTTATATTCTACACTTTTATTTTCTGTATTTTAATCGCGTTCATAGGTTAAATTGGATTTGATTAGATTTGAATCTGATTTATAGTTTCATTGCTTTTCCATTGAAATTGTGATTTGATCGTCGGTTCAGTTAGATCTGTTCTGAATCAAATTACAGTTTTAATTTTGTTTTGTTTTGCAAAATCAACCTTCAGCTTCGTCTAACTCGCCCAAGAGATTAGATAAATGATTTGATTTAATTCACCTCCCTGTGTTCGACCTGTATGCTACACACCTGTATGCTTACAGAATTTATTACAAATGTCGCGCTTTTCTAATTCATAGACTAGCGTCGATCAGGTACCTCCTACGTGTATGCTAATTTTTTTTTTCAAAAATCCTTTTTAAAATATGATGCTCACTTCCTAAATATACTGGCAGTCCTATATGAATGCAATATTTCGAAAATCAAAATATATTTTCATCCAAATTTTCCCACACTCTTACTGAGTAAAGCGTACTTCATCCAATTGTTGCATCCAAAATCCTACCAACCAACTTTATTTTTCAAATTTCAGAAAATTCTAATTTCCTAAATTCGATTTCTTATATTATAAAAAGGTGGAAAACAGAAAATTTCACATCTTCCATTTTTCTTTTATGTACCTTTTTCCAACCGTACTTGGACTTTATTTAACTATTCTATAAAGATTCCCTATTTTTCCTATCCAAGCACAACCCACATAAGAAATTTTCTTTGTTATAGCTTCTCTTTTTCGTCTTATCTTGGAAATTTTCATTTTTATCCATCTTTTCTCATAATTTATCATTTTGTTGCTTTATTGAATTCACTATTTCCTTTTTTGTTGTACCATCTCTCTTTCCTTAGCTTATTTAATCATCTGATCTTAGTTTAAATTTAAATAAGCCTTCTAGTCTTTCAACTAAAACAGGAGAACAGACACCCTATACATCTACTACTAAGGGCCAAGAATCTTGGGACTATGCCCCCTCCCCCTCAAACAGAAAAGTCCAAACTATGGTATCCACAACAGGTTTAGATGTTACCCTAACTTCCCAACAAGAACAAAATAACGGAATGATCCTAACAGAAATGTAGTAACGGGTCTTACCCCTAACATGAAAATTAGCAACAGGATCTAAACACTTACTTGCCCTTTTCTATCTAGTAATCACTACTAATTCTAGTTGTGTCCCAACAATTATTTCAAGCAACATCCTAGGCTTTTCAATGCTTACACATTCTATGAGAACTTACTATTATTACAAGATAATTCTCGCCATTTACTTCATAACCTCAAAACATTTCCCGCCTTCCCTAGACATTAATCCTTACATACTCCATACTTTTTAAAATACGGTTTTGGCCTTTTTATTTAAATTTTCTTCCAAAATTTTAAAAGTGTCAAAACTTTATTTTCCTCATGAAAACTTACTTTTGCCAGACCATAAAACATGTCATATATAAAAAATGTAAGTCATTTTTTTTTCAAATCACAAAAACTGGAGTAGACAAGGACAACTATTTCTCAACCGGGTTTATAACTTGTTCTTGCTTATAAGGTCGGTTCAGTCTCTTACTTCAAGGTGCAGCCATCTACTCTATTCTTAATTTCTACAACTTATTTTTTCCACCCAACAAAATTTTCTCTTTTAAACAATTTATCAAAAATGATTGTCAAAAGAATAGAGACTTCAAAACTTTCTTTACTGGAAATTCCAGTTTTCAACAAAATGCAACTTTTTCCAAGTTTTGCTTTTACATCCTTTCATGTAATATAACAAGAAAACTAGCGAGCTATACATGCTCTATGATATGCGACTTTTTCAGAGAGAATTTTACTTTAGACCAAAAATTTATGAGAAATCATTGCTTCCAAAATATACCCCATTTTACTTTAAAACTCAATATGTACTTCTTTACATATTTTAAAACTATGACTTTTAAGATTAAAACTTGAAAAAACCATAAACCCTTTTCCCAAAACTTTTACAATTTCAAGTTCTTAAAAGTTGGAAATGGGGCTGGACTTAAACCGGGTTTCCAATCTTCTAGGCTTTCCTAGACACTTCCCAAGGTCAATTCTCTCAATTGTATATATTCCTAATCCATTTTTCTCCTTTTAACCTTTTCCAATTTATAAGGTTTTATTGCCAAACCCACTAACCCAAAATACTAATCATGTGGGATTCGCCTTCCTTCCACAAAAAGTACATTGTACACTTTCTACCCAAATTACTTAAGGGTCTCAGATTTCCATATTTATTCCTTTACTGTACAAAACAAACATCCCATTTCTTACCATATTATACTCTTTCTATTTAGTGGGTTCCTCTATGAATCTAAGTATATATATATATTATATATTTATATTTAAAAATACAAATATGTTCACTCGCTATCTATACAGGAATCCAAAACCTAAGCTCTGATACCAGATGTAACAACCCGAATTTCGACAGACCGATTTTTTTTTCAAAATTCTAGTGTATCGAAACTCATGTTGGTCTGCTCTGGTATCCTGTAGAAAAGGCAGAGACATAAAATAGGACAGATATTAGATAATATCTCACAGCGGAATGGATAAATATAATATACTCAAAGTATAGCCTTACCGTATTAACAATACTCCCTAACCAGCTTCCAAAGCTATCATGTCTTTGCCACAAATTTAAGCTGTGAATATGTTATGAGGAGGGGGTCAGAACACAAGTTCTGGTGACTGGATTTAAGTTTTACACTTTAGATAATCCTACATATACCGTTCTATCACATTTTCTTATTTATTAGGTTACTTGGGTTAATAGCACTCAAGGCCTACACACATGTCGTGCTCATTTACTTCCCAGAGGTTTAACCCAATACAGTATATATGTAGCTACCCCCAATATTAAGATACACCCTATGGTACCCCACTCACACGGTCTCCACCATAATGCTACAGAAATGAATGCAGTCCCTCATCCTACGCCAGAGTGATGTACGGATCTCTATATAACAATATTACGTTCATCATATATATCTGTCATTACTATGCTACGTAAGCGTACAGACTTCCACCTTTGATCGAATCAGATTTCATACTAGAGTAATGCCCTCAAGTCTACGATACACCACCCAGAGTAGACATGCATGTATCTAGAATGTCCCACGTACATATCATCAATTGTAGCTTGATGCCTTAACCGCAAGTCCTCAAATGAGCACCGAGTTCCGTGGTAGGGAGAAACAAGAAACACGGAAATCGATTTGGAGCTTTTCCATATCTGTACAGGCCCTCCTTTAAGAGCCTCAAAATAAAGATATTCCTAGGGTCTGTTTTTCATGGCGGTTACGGCCAACCTCGGCCCCTCCCTCAACTAGTAAAGACTATACGAGCTAAGCGACATGCCCATAACAACAAACAATCTAAACATCCAGTTGGCGTCTCCCCTCAACCATCGTACCTCGATAATGAAAGGTTAATGGTCTATTAGGTTTAGCTATAGTCTTTTCGCATCCCACTGGCTGCCGATGATGGGCATATGACGATCTACTATCCCTATTGGTTATGACCCTCTGCCTCCCTGTTGAGGCGATCGCCTAATCACCCTAGTGTTACCTCGTCATAGCACTCTGACTGCAAAGCTACTTTTATAAGCAAGGCCCACCCACCTGGTAGTTACGCGCAGACCCAACCTCTGAGAGTACAGTCTAAACATCTACGACCACACAGCGGACTACCAGAAGCACCTTATTGTAATAACCCAGAAATCCAAGCCAATTCAAAATTTTTATTTTGGCAATTTTAGCGAGTTTTGATTATTTTAAATGAATATTTTAAATAAAAACGACGAGAAATTTATTTTGAATAGAATTCGAGCGTATATATTTATTCGAATCGTCGTTAGAATATAAATATTTATTTATATATATAAAAAGAATTGAAAATGGCGCAGTAGTTCGAAAATTCGATTTCAAAATTCAAATGAATGTACTGGGTGCAAAATAAACCGGAATTTAGCAAAACCAAAAATATTTGAATCTAATTGAGAATATCTTTCCAACGAATCTGGGAAATCAAAATTTCATAGCGGGAATCAAAAGATATGTCCAGTTGAAATTTCAGAATAGTCGCTATGGAATTTCGACCATTAAAAATAGCCATTTTGCAAACGACCTCGGATTTCGACGAAACCACTTTTGTTGGATACGTGATGTCAAGTTATTGCTAGATTCCAAAATTCGTAATTTTTTGAATCAATATGTGAGCGTGGCAAAGGAAAACGCGTTTGACCAGTTTCAGTTGATTTTAATCGACTGGAAATTGGCCATTTTTCAAACGGTCTCAGAAATTGACGAAATTAGTTTTGTTAGGACCGTATCGTCAATACGAAGCTAGAAAATATTTTTTTGGAATTTTTCGAGTCTATGTGTGACCCCAGTAAATTGAAATGCGCGTTCAAATTCAATATATAGAGTTATATGTTGATTTTGACGAAAACTGATCGAAACGATCGAATCAACTTACGATACATATCCCATTGAATTCGGAATGGGGGTGAAACGCTATGGACGACAGGCGGTGGGCCTCGTTTAGAGGTCGAATGAAAAAGTCAACCTTTAGTAATATAAAATAATAAAATAATTTATATATAAATTAACATATACCCCCCCTTTTTTTCTCATTCCAGATCGACCAAAAGAAATTAAAAAAAAAAGAGAACCCGACAGTCGTGCGACACCCCCACCGATCGACAGCCACCGCTCTCCGACCTCAGCCCCCCCTCTCGCACGCCGCACCACCACCCCCCTCCTTCCCCTCTCTCTCCTCTTCGACGCAGTCTCTCACCTCCTCTGACCATTCGCGAATCCCACGAGACACCCCCCCTCAAACCCGCCACCACCAGGAAGAGTCACCCCCCGCGCTACCCTAGGCGCCCTCCACCAACCAACTGCCGCCTCCTGTGCCGCCTAGCAGCCCTCCTCCCCTTTTGAATACAATAAAAATGTGAGTTTTACCTTTATTTACATTTATTTACTGTTTTAATTCGATTTTCATTTGTGTTTACATAGAAAAAAAAACTGATTTTGTATTGTATGGATAGCAAAATAAGGTGGTGGGTTTTTATCATAGAAAAGTTGCGATTCTTGTCATACAAAGATTCGATATTTATTTTAAAAGAAAGATTCAATTTTTACACAATGACAGATCTGATATTTAAACTAGAAGATAATAGATTTTTAATTATAAAAATTTGATCTTTAGTAGTATAAAAATGTGATTTTTATATAGTAGAGACAGTAAAAATATAATTTGTATATAATCATGAAGTTAAAAATTATAATTTTTATATCATGGGAAGGTTAAAAATATAATTTTTATACGTGTATTGAAGATAAAAATTCAATTTTTATATATTGAATAGCGAAGTAAAAATTCGACTTTTATATATTGAATAGCGAAGTAAAAATTCGATTTTTATATATTGAATAGCGAAGTAAAAATTCGATTTTTATATATTGAATAGCAAAGTAGAAATTCGATTTTTATAAATTGAATAGCAAAGTAAAAATTTGATTTTTATATATTGAATAGCAAAGTAAAAATTCGATTTTTATATATGTAGTGAATACGGATGACGAAAGTGATGAAAGAAGAAACGGCGGAGATTTTCTACATATGAAGAGTCGAGGCGTTGGGATTAGCTAGTCGGTGAGAACTTCTCACTTTTAATTTTTCTAGTTAAAATATATACTAGGATGCAGACGGTGTTTAGTAGCACCCGACACCCGTCGTCCACAGACCATGGACGGCTTGTATGCTTGTTTGTATGATTTTGATGTGTAGTTGATTGTGTGTTGTGATGTGAAATGAAATAAAATATTTATATAGTTAAAAATATTTTATAGTTAAAAATAGAATTTTAACGTATATATGAAATGAAATAAAAATAAACAAATCGGACAATTTGTTTATATACACACATTTGACTGATATTGATTGGGACGATAAATTTTACACATCGCCCAACTGCATAAATAAAATCTGTGTTTGATTGTTTGAAACCCCACACGGGTATTGGGATGATATTTGGCGTACACTAATCCCAATTATTTAGTTGTATGTTGATCGATTGCTTGACAGACTGTTATAAGCGTTAAATATTTATATTTGATGCTTATACAGTGTAGCATGCGATGATAGTTGATGATTTATCGTTGTTGTTATATACGTGTGGTAGAAAATCCATATAATTAACATTATATGGTAATTGATTGGGCCTCATTCCAGTTTTGAAATAGAAATATTTGAAAAAGAATTAGATTGAAATAGAATATTTGACAATAGAATATATGAAGCCATGTGGATTAGATTGACGCCATTTTGACGTGAACGATATTTATATCGATTATACTCGTTTTATAATGAATATTGAAAAGTGATTTCAAAATCGAATATTTTGAAATGAAATTCGAATTATATTGAAAAGAATAGAAATTCGAATTAAACTGAAAAGAATTGAAATTCGAATTAAACTGAATAGAATTGAAATTCGAATTAGATTGAAATAGAATTGAAATCGTTTTGAATTGAGTTTAAAACATATTGAAATTGAACTGAAAACCGATTTGAATTGAAATCAATTTGAAATGAAGTTAAAATGAATTTATGTTGAAAAATTCGATTTTGATTTGAATTTGAAAAGGAAGTTGAAATCGTTTTGAAAACGAATTTAAAACTATTTATAAAATACATTTTAAAAGGAAATCGACGAAGTATATATTATATATTATATATATATATAATATAATGGCCTGAATAGAACGCGCCGCGCTGCGGTTGTTCGTGAATTTCGACCATTGACTTCAAATGGATATTGCGGGAGATCCGACCGTCGGATTCTCCTAAAACCGGAACCGTTAGGTTTGTATCGAAAAGAGCTTTCTAACGATTATTAGAAAGTAGAAATCTAACGGTTGGATTTGGAATTATGTCCAAATCAATTTTGGAAAAGGTCGTTGTAAGCGCAGTTCGATGGCCGTTGATGGAAATCGAATGTACGGGCCTTGATAAAATTATTAAAAATAGTAATAATTTATGTAAAATCATAAGAAATGATTTGGGAAGGATTGGGATTAAAAACTCCATATTTGAAAAGATAAAAATAGATTTTTATCGAAATGAACTAGTTTTGAACTAGAATTATAATTCTATTCATTTTTAAAATAAATAAATTGGATGAGAAAAGGGTTTTAAAAGTAACCAGAATTTCCAATAATTGAATTGGAATGGATTTGAATCGAAATTGTCTTTGGATTATTTCGATGTTGGATTTCGTGATTATACGATGTTGTTATGGAAATTTGAAAGATATATTTATATCGTTATTTCCAATACGATATTTGTTGGTCGTAGAGTTTGATATTGAATATAAGCCGATATAATTTCTATTTAGAGCCTTGTATTTAATATCAAATGCGATTTGGGTTTGTCGTGAATGGTGTCTTCATTAACACTGTTCTTGAACCCAGTTGAGAAAAGATTAAATCTTTTTATTTAGATTTAATGAAGTGTACCAATTAAATGATATTTAATTGGAATTGAATTGGTATTGATTTTTGGGTTTATCGTGAACAGTGTTTTAAATGACACTTGTTCTTTAACCCGATAAATAATAGAATGTGATTTTGGGTTGTCGTGAACAGTATCTTCAATAATACTGTTCTTAGACCCATAGGGGTTAAGAAAATCAGAAACTAACTAGAGATTAGTTAAGTTGAATGATTTCTGGGGTATTGATCTGATGTTGGTTTCGGCCTTCGGGGTTAATACTTAGGGAATTGCTCACTTGCTAATTTACGGTTAGGGACTAATTGAAATGAAATGTGATTTTGGGTTTATCGTGAACCATGTTTTAAATGACACTGATTCTTTAACCCAGTCACAGATTAAAACTAAGTGGAGTTTTAATGAATCTTTAATTAGATTGAAAAGATCGAGAATGGAGTATCACCAGTTTTGCTCCAGGCGATAGTTAAATCTTTAATTAGATTTAAACGTGAAATGGTAATTGAATTTACGGATAACACCGTGGTGTTAGATATGAAGTATTACCAGTTTTACTTCATGGGATGAATAGGTTAGGATTGGGAAATAAAACAAACGATTACTTCGGTAAGGTTCGCTAATCCCGACTAGTTTGAATTGATATTCAAAATTAGATTAAACAATAAATTTAAAGGATTTATCTTTGATAAAATTAATAGGAACCTTTCCCTATGAATGTGAAATTTAGAAACTAACTGTCGGTTAGCTAAGCAGAATGGTTTTCTGGATATTGATATGATGTTGGTTTCGGCCTTCGGGGTTAATATTTGGGGAATTATTCTCTTGATTAATTTACGGTTAGTGACTGATGAATTGGAATGAGGCGTATGTTGTGTTTGTGTAACACTTATTTAAAATATACGCGAGTTATTCGGAAAGACTGGGTTTATCCCATTTTGAATAACTGATACGGCGATAAGTCGAAGATGAAGACGGTGGTCGAAGACCGGAGGTCTTCACGTCGTTTGGATAATTACTGATGATCTTGATTGGGATGTACACCCAAGAAGATGGGAACAGTTAGTGATCGTCCAAACGTACTTGGAGATCGATGGATATGCGGGGTACTAGGTGCCTCCGGTTTCGTTCAGACCTAGAACGGACTTGTAAATGGACTGTGTGTCTGACATTGGATTTTAGTCTGTGTGATTGATTTCTATTAAATATATATCTGTTTGGCGGTGGAGAATTTATTCTCTTGCTTAACGCCCTTCTCTGAGACATACGAGCTCAGGGGTTATATACTGATGGATATCAAACGCATAGAGTGAATTGCCTGTGTGGCATGCCTAAGTGGCAAATGATCAAGGCTTCTGTTGAAAAGCAAAGTCTTGTGGTTGATGATCGAAGCACGGCCTTTGTGGCGAAGCTTTGTGTAATGTTTACTTCGCGAGTTTCACACCCGGTATGAACCAAAAACGGGAGACGGACCTCAAGGAGGACATGCGTTTCTTTCTAGTTAGAAGTGGCGTCAGTGGTTTTACACGCCCTGACGAGTTTGACTTATGTGGTTGTTGCTGTTGCGAGGCGCCTCGGTTTGATCGGACGATCCGGGTCCGATGGAGTCATTCGTTGGCTCACTTACGCCCCATAGGGCGGGGAAACACAGTGTTCAGGCATTTTAATCCACATCGGTGGACCGGCCCTGACGATCCAAGGGCCCACCTGAGTCTGGGTCCTGAGGCTCGGGCTAGATAATCTCTAATCAGTAGAGGACTATCTTTTGCCTCGGTTCATAGATGGAAACCCAACTTCCAAATACGTGACATTTGCGGTTTTATTTGTAGAGCCTACTATTAGCGACATGATATATGGTACCCATGCCGCCTATGATTGATATTTATGATTTGAAGTTGTTTTATACACTATGCACTTATAATAGTATCAAATGATTTGTTTTAAACGTACCAAGCATATTTGGCTATTATAAGGGAAAACCATATCCCCCGTCTTGTGTTGCATTGTGTGATAGGACCTGGGTCTTATAATAACTTCATTTTTCCAAAAAGCATTGCGTTGTTTTGTTACATGCACTGGTATTCTTAGGAGGAAACCCATTCCATGTTAAACGGCGTGGTCCCTTGATATATCTGATTTAAAGTAAAATTTTAAATAACTGTTTTAGTTCTCACACCAGTCTCATGACTGACCTGGAGTTTATTGTTTTAACCTAAACTCTGGGCGCCCTTATTTTCGTCACGGGCAGCCAGTAGTTTTGGTTTTGCAGATTTATATTCACAAGATCCTGGTTTACAGCTGGAACGATATCCGGAAAGCTTTGTATCCATATATCTCCTTCTAGTTATGTTTTGTATTATTTCCGTTGCGATGTATTTAAATGTAATTTAAATCTCCGATATTTCTGTGTAATATTTATTCATTTATACTCTGTGTATTCTTGTACTCTGATGAATTGTTGTAATATACAATGAAATGTTCTTCCGTCTGCATTCTATTTTGTCGTGTTCTCAAAACAATCCGTTCTTTCTCTTCCCTTCGGAGACCGGGGAAGTTCGTGTCGTTTCAGCGTGGTATCAGAGCTTTGGTTTACAAAGCTCAGAGAACAAGACACATTAGAACCATACGAAAGAATTCATCAGATATTGGATTAGTAATATCCAATGGGAATGACTCGTTAGAGATGGGATCAGTAGTATCCTAGAACGAGTGTGAAGAGTATATTTTTAAGATGAAAACAATTTTTGTTTTAAAATTTAAGTCGTTTTATTCGTATTTGATTATTTATTTTATATTGAATTTGGACAATCCAATATATAGAGATTTTGCATATATGTCTTGCAAACGTGTATTCGAAGTTTTAATGTATTGGATAGTTATAGAATCGCATTCTAGTGCCCGGGGATAATTCTGGTGATGGGGCACCATCGCCAGTATTTATTTTCGAGTTTCGAAAGTGAGATTTCTATATATTTCCAATTGACTGTTGTGAGAACCGAAACTAGATAGGGCTTATTGTTGTGATTTGGCATCAAAAATCTGATTTTTGACTATATATCAAAGTTATGCATTTGAAATGATAACCAACTAATTGATTGATGTTTGTGTTGTTTGGTTATTTGTTTGAAATTTTGAACCATTACGCCTAATAGAATCAAATAGCAAATTGTATTGAAAATTTGTCGCATTTGCATGCATATACATGTACTTACATTGAACAGGTCATAGCAAGGAGGCTAGAGCAGAGAATAAAATTTGTTTGTCCGACAAATAGGTACATGTTTATCATAATTCACTGTTTTGTTTGGGTGATGATGATTTTATGAGCCGATTGGCTAGCCGCTTGGCTTTTCTTTTTCTTTTTGAGATCTGAGGGCTTGTATGGCAATTTCGAAATTTTCCCGGTGCTCCCGGTGCAGGGGAGGTTATGGCGAAATTTTTCGAAAATTTAGGGTGTTAGCCAAATTTTTGAAAAATTTGAAAAGTTCTTAGAAACTGAAAAGTTGAAGAAATTAAGCTGTAATGAAAATAATGAAAGTTGAGTTGATTAGTTAAACAACTTTCGGCTTCGTTCCTTTTCGAGGACGAAAAGTTTTAAGTGGGGGAGATTGTAATAACCCGGAAATCCGAGCCAATTTAAATTTTTTATTTTGGCAATTTTAGCGAGTTTTGATTATTTAAAATGAATATTTTAAATAAAAACGATGAGAAATTTATTTTGAATAGAATTCGAACGTATATATTCATTCGAATCGTCGTTAGAATATAAATATTTATTTATATATATAAAAGGAATTGAAAATGGCGTGGTAGTTCGATAATTCGATTTCAAAATTCAAATGAATGTACCGGGTGCAAAATAAACCGGAATTTAGCGAAACCAAAAATATTTGAATCTAATTGAGAATATCTTTCCAACGAATCTGGGAAATCAAAATTTCATAGCGGGAATCAAAAGATATGTCCAGTTGAAATTTCAGAATAGTCGCTATGGAATTTCGGCCATTAAAAATAGCCATTTTGCAAACGACCTCGGATTTCGACGAAACCAGTTTTGTTGGATCCGTGATGTCAAGTTATTGCTAGATTCCAAAATTCGTAATTTTTCGAATCAATATGTAAGCGTGGCAAAGGAAAACGCGTTTGACCAGTTTCAGTTGATTTTAATCGACTGGAAATTGGTCATTTTTCAAACGGTCTCAGAAATTGACGAAATTAGTTTTGTTAGGACCGTATCGTCGATACGAAGCTAGAAAATATTTTTCTGGAATTTTTCGAGTTCGTGTGTGACCCCAGTAAATTGAAATGCGCGTTCAAATTCAATATATAGAGTTATATGTTGATTTTGACGAAAACTGATCGAAACGATCGAATCAACTTACGATACATATCCCATTGTATTCGGAATGGGGGTGAAACGCTATGGACGACAGGCGGTGGGCCTCGTTTAGAGGTCGAATGAAAAAGTCAACCTTTAGTAATATAAAATAATAAAATAATTTATATATAAATTAACATATACCCCCCCTTTTTTCTCATTCCAGATCGACCAAAAGAAATTAAAAAAAAAGAGAACCCGACAGTCGTGCGACGCCCCCACCGATCGACGGCCACCGCTCTCTGACCTCAGCCCCTCCCCCTCTCGCACGCCGCGCCACCACCCCCCTCCTTCCCCTCTCTCTCCTCTTCAACGCAGTCTCTCCCCTCCTCTGACCATCCGCGAATCCCACGAGACACCCTCCCTCAAACCCGCCACCACCAGGAAGAGTCACCACCCGCGCTACCCTAGGCGCCCTCCACCGACCAACTGCCGCCTCCTGTGCCGCCTAGCAGCCCTCCTCCCCTTTTGAATACAATAAAAATGTGAGTTTTACCTTTATTTACATTTATTTACTGTTTTAATTCGATTTTCATTTGTGTTTACATAGAAAAAAAACTGATTTTGTATTGTACGGATAGCAAAATAAGGTGGTGGGTTTTTATCATAGAAAAGTTGTGATTCTTGTCAAACAAAGATTCGATTTTTATTTTAAAAGAAAGATTCAATTTTTAAACAATGAAAGATCTGATATTTAAACTAGAAGATAATAGATTTTCAATTATAAAAATTTGATCTTTAGTAGTATAAAAATGTGATTTTTATATAGTAGAGACAGTAAAAATATAATTTTTATATAATCATGAAGTTAAAAATTATAATTTTTATATCATGGGAAGGTTAAAAATATAATTTTTATACGTGTAGTGAAGATAAAAATTCAATTTTTATATATTGAATAGCGAAGTAAAAATTCGATTTTTATATATTGAATAGCGAAGTAAAAATTCGATTTTTATATAATGAATAGCAAAGTAAAAATTCGATTTTTATAAATTGAATAGCAAAGTAAAAATTCGATTTTTATATATTGAATAGCAAAGTAAAAATTCGATTTTTATATATGTAGTGAATACGGATGACGAAAGTGATGAAAGAAGAAACGACGGAGATTTTCTACATATGAAGAGTCGAGGCGTTGGGATTAGCTAGTCGGTGAGAACTTCTCACTTTTAATTTTTCTAGTTAAAATATATACTAGGATGCAGACGGTGTTTAGAAGCACCCGACACCCGTCGTCCACAGACCATGGACGGCTTGTATGCTTGTTTGTATGATTTTGATGTGTAATTGATTATGTGTTGTGATGTGAAATGAAATAAAATATTTATATAGTTAAAAATATTTTATAGTTAAAAATAGAATTTTAACGTATATATGAAATGAAATAAAAATAAACAAATCGGACAATTTGTTTATATACACACATTTGACTGATATTGATTGGGACGATAAATTTTACACATCGCCCAACTGCACAAATAAAATCTGTGTTTGATTGTTTGAAACCCCACACGGGTATTGGGATGATATTTGGCGTACACTAATCCCAATTATTTAGTTGTATGTCGATTGATTGATTGACAGACTGTTATAAGCGTTAAATATTTATATTTGATGCTTATACAGTGTAGCATGCACTTTGAATGATGGTTGATGATTTATCGTTGCTGTTATATACGTGTGGTAGAAAATCCATATAATTAACATTATATGGTAATTGATTGGGCCTCATTCCAGTTTTGAAATAGAAATATTTGAAAAAGAATTAGATTGAAACAGAATATTTGACAATAGGACATATGAAGCCGTGTTGATTAGATTGACGCCATTTTGACATGAACGATATTTATATCGATTATACTCGTTTTATAATGAATATTGAAAAGTGATTTCAAAACCGAATATTTTGAAATGAAATTCCAATTATATTGAAAAGAATAGAAATTCGAATTAAACTGAAAAGAATTGAAATTCGAATTAAACTGAATAGAATTGAAATTCGAATTAGATTGAAATAGAATTGAAATCGTTTGAATTGAGTTTAAAACATACTGAAATTGAACTGAAAACCGATTTGAATTGAAATCAATTTGAAATGAAGTTAAAATGAATTTATGTTGAAAAATTCGATTTTGATTTGAATTTGAATTTGAAAAGGAAGTTGAAATCGTTTTGAAAACGAATTTAAAACGATTTATAAAATACATTTTAAAAGGAAATCGATGAAGTATATATTATATATATTATATATATAATATAATGGCCTGAATAGAACGCGCCGCGCTGCGGTAGTTCGTGAATTTCGACCATTGACTTCAAATGGATATTGCGGGAGATCCGACCGTCGGATTCTCCTAAAACCGGAACCGTTGGGTTCGTATCAAAAAGAGCTTTCTAACGATTATTAGAAATTAGAAATCTAACGGTTGGATTTGGAATTATGTCCAAATCAAATTTGGAAAAGGTCGCTGTAAGTGCAGTTCGATGGCCGTTGATGGAAATCGATTGTACGGACCTGGATAAAATTATTAAAAATAGTAATAATTTATGTAAAATCATAAGAAATGATTTGGGAAGGATTGGAATGAAAAACCTCATATTTGAAAAGATAAAAATAGATTTTTATCGAAATGAACTAGTTTTGAACTAGAATTATAATTCTATTCATTTTTAAAATAAATAAATTGGATGAGAAAAGGGTTTTAAAAGTAACCAGAATTTCCAATAATTGAATTGGAATGGATTTGAATCGAAATTGTCTTTGGATTGTTTTGATGTTGGATTTCGTGATTATACAGATGTTGTTATGGAAATTTGAAAGATATATTTATATCGTTATTTCCAATACGATTTTTGTTGGTCGTAGAGTTTGATATTGAATATAAGCCGATATAATTTCTATTCAGAGCCTTGTATTTAATATCAAATGCGATTTGGGTTTGTCGCGAATGATGTCTTCATTAACACTGTTCTTGAACCCAGTTGAGAAAAGATTAAATCTTTTTATTTAGATTTAATGAAGTGTACCAATTAAATGATATTTAATTGGAATTGAATTGGTATTGATTTTTGGGTTTATCGTGAACAGTGTTTTAAATGACACTTGTTCTTTAACCCGATAATTAATAGAATGTGATTTTGGGTTGTCGTGAACGGTATCTTCAATAATACTGTTCTTAGACCCAAAGGGGTCAAGAAAATCAGAAACTAACTGGAGATTAGTTAAGTTGAATGATTTCTGGGGTATTGATCTGATGTTGGTTTCGGCCTTCGGGGTTAATACTTAGGGAATTGCTCACTTGCTAATTTACGATTAGGGACTGATTGAAATGAAATGTGATTTTGGGTTTATCGTGAACCGTGTTTTAAATGACACTGATTCTTTAACCCAGTCACAGATTAAAACTAAGTGGAGTTTTAATGAATCTTTAATTAGATTGAAAAGATCGAGAATGGAGTATCACCAGTTTTGCTCCAGGCGATAGTTAAATCTTTAATTAGATTTAAACGTGAAATGGTAATTTAATTTACTGATAACACCGTGGTGTTAGATATGAAGTATTACCAGTTTTACTTCATGGGATGAATAGGTTGGGATTGGGAAATAAAACAAACGATTAAGGTTCGCTAATCCCGACTAGTTTGAATTGATATTCAAAATTAGATTAAAGAATAAATTTAAAGGATTTATCTTTGATAAAATTAATGGGAACCTTTCCCTATGAATGTGAAATTTAGAAACTAACTGTCGGTTAGCTAAGCAGAATGGTTTTCTGGATATTGATCTGATGTTGGTTTCGGCCTTCGAGGTTAATATTTGGGGAATTATTCTCTTGATTAATTTACGGTTAGTGACTGATGAATTGGAATGAAGCGTATGTTGTGTTTGTGTAACACTTATTTAAAATATACGCGAGTTATTCGGAAAGACCAGGTTTATCCCATTCTGAATAACTGATACGACGATAAGTCGAAGATGAAGACGGTGGTCGAAGACTGGAGGTCTTCACGTCGTTTGGATAATTACTGATGATCTTGATTGGGATGTACACCCAAGAAGATGGAAACAGTTAGTGGTCGTCCAGACGTACTTGGAGATCGATGGATATGCAGGGTACTAGGTGCCTCCTGTTTCGTTCAGACCCAGAACGGACTTGTAAATGGACTGTGTGTCTGACATTGGATTTTAGTCTGTGTGATTGATTTCTATTAAATATATATCTGTTTGGCGGCAGAGAATTTATTCTCTTGCTTAACGCCCTTCTCTGAGACGTACGAGCTCAGGGGTTATATACTGATGGATATCAAACGCATAGAGTGAATTGCCTGTGCGGCATGCCTAAGTGGCAAATGATCAAGGCTTCTGTTGAAAAGCAAAGTCTTGTGGTTGATGATCGAAGCACGGACTTTGTGGCAAAGCTTTGTGTAACGTTTACTTCGCGAGTTTCACACCCGGTATGAACCAAAAACGGGAGACGGACCTCAGGGAGGACATGCGTTTCTTTCTAGTTAAAAGTGGTGTCAGTTGTTTTACACGCCCTAACGAGTTTGACTTATGTGGTTGTTGCTGTTGCGAGGCGCCTCGGTTTGATCGGACGATCCGGGTCCGATGGAGTCATTCGTTGGCTCACTTACGCCCCATAGGACGGGGAAACGCAGTGTTCAGGCATTTTAATCCTCATCGGTGGACCGGCCCTGAAGATCCAAGGGCCCACCTGAGTCTGGGTCCTGAGGCTCGGGCTAGACAGTCTCGAATCGGTAGAGGACTATCTTTTGCCTCGGTTCATAGATGGAAACCCAACTTCCAAATACGTGACATCTGCGTTTTTATTTGTAGAGCCTAGTGTTGACGACATGATATATGGTACCCATGCCGCCTATGATTGATATTTATGATTTGAAGTTGTTTTATACACTATGCACTTATAATAGTATCAAACGATTTGTTTTCAATGTACCAAGCATGTTTGGCTATTATAAGGGAAAACCCTATCCCCCGGCTTGCGTTGCATTGTGTTATAGGACCTGGGTCTTATAATAGCTTCATTTTTCCAAAAAGCATTGCGTTGTTTTGTTATATGCACTGGTATTCTTGGGAGGAAACCCGTTCCGTGTTATACGGCGTGGTCCCTTGATATATCTGATTTAAAGTAGAGTTTTAAATAACTGTTTTAGTTCTCACACCAGTCTCATGACTGACCTGGAGTTTATTGTTTTAACCAAAACTCTGGGTGCCCTTATTTTCGTCACGGGCAGCTAGTAGTTTTGGTTTTGCAGATTTATATTCACAGGATCCTGGTTTACAGCTGGAACGATATCCGGAAAGCTTTGTATCCGTATATCTCCTTCTAGTTGTGTTTTCTATTATTTCCGCTGCGATGTATTTAAATGTAATTTAAATCTCTGATATTTTTGTGTAATATTTATTCATTTATACTCTGTATATTCTTGTATTATGATGAATTGTTGTAATATACAATGAAATGTTCTTCCATCTGCTTTCTATTTTTGTCGTGTTCTCAAAACAATCCGTTCTTTCTCTTCTCTTCATAGACCGGGGAAGTTCGGGTCGTTTCACTTATGTACCTCAAGAAGCCGCGTGCTTCCTCTTCCAGTCCTTCGGAGCCGTAAGAACGATCAAATGAACGTGCGCTCCTCTCGTGCCTAATGACACCATGATGATCTACCCCATTGGGTTATTCACCCTCAAACGTATGGACTGGTCTAAGCGCCTCACTTTAATGTGTCATTAGACCCTATGTCTAAACATTGTTTTACGCGCTTGCTTTACCTGACTAGGTTTCCATTTAATTTGGTTATCCCCATTCACATTGACTTCTTATTCAAGTTACCAAGTTTCTTTTGCTTATTAATTTCAGTCATATGACTTAACCCGTTTAAGTTTATTAATAAGCCATATTGACAAATCATTTTCGCACATCACAGTTCCTCTCCCGAACTCCAGCACCCCACAGCAACACCTGCCATCCTCTCCCTTAATCAGTCACTCACCCTTCTCCCCAAAGTTCCATACCCAAAATCGACCCACAATCACGTCACTTCAGCAAACCGTTCACCCCTCATCTGCTTGACTGTTCCACCATCCCTCGACAAAATCATCACCGAACGCCCTGAAACCAAATCACCTTCCTCCGATCTACCACAAAAAAGGCCAACTCAATTGGAACCCTAGACCCAATTCAAGCAATCAAACAACACGCCGAAGAACCCATCGCAACAACCTGGACCCAAACCTGCGCTCCACAGACCATCTTCCTCGAACAGACCCAAATTGATCTTTCTTTTCGTGTCTGATTTCGCGATTCAGTTATATAAAAAAGGGTCGGCTTTCAACTAAGAAAAGAAAGGAGTTGTCTGGAAGCAGCGTTCTTTTGGGAAATTGGGTTTATATCGGTGGTTATTCTCTAGATTGTGATCCAAGGTCTGTAATCTGCAATCCCTTTATATTCTTATTTGATTTCATCGTTACAATAACAAGTTCTACTTAATATGTAATTATGTATATCTCAATTCACATGTTTTCTTTTTAACATGTCAGTCATTATTTATGATTAAATATAATATTTCATTTCATATGTTTTCCTCATTCTTTCTCATTTAATCATAATTCCATTTTACACCGTCACTACAACTTACCATTATTTACTTATTAACTTAAGGTCCACTAATAAGTTTCTCTTCCCATAAATATAACTCAAGTTGTCCTCATTCGTAGATTTCAGATTCTTGTTCTTGTAAATAACTTAATTTACAATTAAGTACAACTTATCCCCTTACGTAAGTTATTTTATTCCCTTTCTCGTTCAATATAACCTAAGTTATAATTTCCACTTGTCCCTAAGAAAAGCCTAAACATGTTATTCTTATCAACAGATTTCATACTTCCATGTTTTCAAATTACTTAATATATAACTAAGTACAACTTCTTACATTTCATTAACTTTCCCCCTTTTCTTTACTTATTACAAACAACTGGTTTCAGTTTTCCTCATTAACTGATTACTTAATTTACAATTAAGTGCCACTTATCTCACTTCACCAGTTATCTCATTTCCTTACTAGTTTATTATAACCTAAGTTATGGTCTTCACTTGTCCCTAGGACAAACCTACCTACTATATAACATTCTCATTAATGTAATTCATTTATAATAGGTTATTATCATTCCCCGTTCATTCCTTTCCTTTACTATTGTAATTATCTTTCATTAAATTCCATTTATTTTCATTAATTACAATTAATGTTGTTTATCAGTCCTGCCATTTACATATATTTATATATGTGTATATATTCATGCACTAGACTTCTCTTATTACGCCTATACTTGTGGATGTTGGATTTGCCGGACAGTCTTCCAGATAGACTTCTACCACAAGTTGGCTTAACCTCGTGTCTTAGCACCATTACATGTTTTATTAATGCACTTAGACCCCTCACATTAGATTTACCACTTGTGAATGCCGAATATGCCAGGCAGACTTCTATCATAAGTGTAATCTAACCCCGTGTCCAAGCGCGTTATAATGTCATATTACTGTGAGTCTAGGCATGTTCATTCTTTAACAATTATTCCTCTTTCATTATAGGTTTTCATGCCCCATTCCCAAGTCAAATTTATTATGTACCATATGCCCAAATTAAGATCTTTAATCATAATTTGATTTATGTCCCAAATCCATGTTCATGTATTCAGTTCTATGCTAACATGAAACCATTTAATCATATATCTATTTCAATTCATACAAGTAAGGGTTCATGTATATAAATGTGACAAGTTAACATGTAATACAAACAACAGTAGTTGTTATCCATATTCTAACAAGCTTATATTTCAACATATTAATATTCCAACATATCACTTTAATCTTTTTAACATATGTTTAAACATTTCAACATATCATATTTCAACTTGTCATATATAACATTTACAATACTCTTAATTTATTCTAGCAAATTCATATTGTACAATAAAGGGGAATGTTCAACGATAATATATCATTATCAAAAATGATATAGCTTAAATCCACTCATCTCATATGCTTTCCAAATCCTGGATCTGGTCCAGATCTAGCATTCCATGGTTTTTCCTCTAATTGGATTTAGAACCTAATAACCATGGATTCATAATTTTCACTAAAAGAAAAAAAAAAGAGAATTGAAAATAGAATGAATCTAGGAATTATCTCACTTCGATAAGAGATCTGAACACCCATTTACAAACATATGTTCCTTTCCTCCAGATCTGGATTCAGAACTTTTCCTAAACTAATAATCTTAATTTTTGAATAGATTTGAAGAGGGAGAGGAATGACAGAGCTTCTGTGTTATCTCAGAAATATGAGATTTAGGGTTGACTCTACAGACTTATTTATTAGTGTTCAGCAACGTATTTGGTAAAAGAAATAGTCCACGTTCACTGCAGAAATAATCTGCCTAGATCTGCCGTAGAGGGGTCGACCCCCCTGATGGGGTCGACCCATGGGTTGACACCCCCATATGGGGTCGACCCAGGGGTCGACAGCCCCTTTAATGGGGTCGACACCCCTAGGCGGGAATTTCCCCGCTCCCATTTTCCACATGAATTAGAACTATTTTGAATTTTTGGACTTTTTTTATTCATATATACTCTTCTTATGCACATACAAACTTCAAACCTTAATAACTTCTTCATAGGGTATCTGTTTTATGCAAACCAGGTGTCTATTTTGACCAGAATTCTGAGACGAATGCAATGGCACAGTAAGTTTCACTTAATTTTGAATATTTTATTTAGTTACTCTTATTTTATTATCTTAAGTTAAAAATGCGGGGTGTTACATCACAAGTCAAGCCCATAAACTTGTGTCCCCCGACTAACTAGTATTTTTAACAGGTTAAGTGTAACGTCCCGTATTTTTGGTCGTCAAATATTTAATTTAATTTATTATTTTAAATATTTTATTTCGAATATTAATGAATTTCAATATTTAATTCGCTATTTAAAACAAAGTTTAAACATTATTTATTTTTATAAAAGAATTTAATATATATATATGGAATACCGTTTAAAACCAAAACTTGTAATGTTAAGTTTTGACCTTTATATTAGTTGAAATTGAAACTGTTTGTTTTAATAAATACGATAATATAAATTTAGTTGCTTGAAATTAATTTAATTTGTATGGAGATTGCACGAGATTAAAAATAAGTAAACCAACCTTAAGTTTGTTAACAACTTATATACACAAGTTTATATTTTCGGTACAAAACTCTATGTATTTCATATGTATGTACATATGAAAAACTGGGAGCGGATATACATTTGGAAGCTGGAACGTATACACGTACATTCATCATACTCGCTCAACTAACAAGGAAGTTGTTCCATAAACATGAATATAATAAAACCAGAATATATGTTATAAAACAGTGAAATCCACATTAAAACCAGAGTAAGAAAAAAACAGCTAAAAAAAAAGCTAATATATATGGGTACAGTAGATTTTATTTACAATGGAAAGAAAAATTTAAACAAACAAAATATATAGACATACATTTTTTTATATAACCAGATTCATGCAAAATTTGAATATTAATACAATGCAAAAGCCAAATGAACATGGCCGCTCAACGAAGTTGTCTCATGCATGTCTTGGTCTTGCTTCATTCCTTTCCTGAAACAGTAAAATGATTTCCAATCAGAAAAAGAAAGAAAAGAAAATAAAAGTAGAAAAGGAAAAAAAAAAATCAGTGGCTTGAAGGTTTGGGACAAACTGGAAATCAATGTAAAACACAGTAACGTAGATAGAAGTGTAAAAGAGCCAACAGTATATATATTTTGTCAAGTAAAAATCAAGCTTGTTACCACTACATACGGCTAGATGTGGCGGTCCCAAAAACAAAGTGCCCAACAAAGCATTTATACACACAACAAATAAATGTAATAGTATCAAAGTAATATATTCTTGGTCACACTACAGGTGTGTACTTCACATGCATCAGATATGGGTTAAATCAGTGGCCTAAGTCATTTATACCCTACTATATGACTATACCAGTAATTCAAAATTTGGTACATAAGTGCAATGGAACAGGGTGCCATCGGCTCAGAGGAATATTGAAGTATATAAGAAAACGGTGTACTAATAAATTTGTGAGTTGATTTCAGATCCAGTAGCATAAACAATCCAACACAACTACACAAAAAGGAACCCAGCTAACCAAGTATAAACAGAGCGTTGAGTACATATAAATAAGATAAAGGGTGGTTTAATAAGTCCTTACGATTTGGTAGGTGTGGTTCATGCATGTCCTTACGAGTTGGTAGGTGTGAACAGCTAGGGAACTAGGTAAGAGTTTGTTCACTAGATCCAAAAACTTAGCTTATCGGCATAATGATGGATGCATTATTTTAAACTGAGTTCAGATGTTTCCATGTTCTACTAATATATATATATATATATATATATATATATCAATATATATTTAAAATGAAAATTGAACAGCTAAGTCTGGATATTATCCAAAAAGAAGAAAAGGAAAAAAACAGTACATTTTAAACCATTGATACATGACTTGTTAAAAATGGGAATTTTCCCAAAATAGATCATGAGCAGCTAAATAAGCTGGACATGTTTATTCATCAACGGATCATGAACAGAAAAGAAAATTATCAAATCAGTTAAAGTAAATCAATGTTGGACAACTACAAATATATATATATATATATATATATTGCATCAAATCCTAAGTACAGCTAAGTGAAATCAAATTTATTCGTATATTCACATCAAATCTATGCAGACAAATCGAAACTGATAATATATATTTTTTCATACAGTGACTCCATGTGCCAATTCACCGCTACCATATTTGAATGGGACGCAGAATCTATGAAATGATATATAGATATTGAGTAACAAATCTACATAGCCTAGATGTAATTTTTCTGTACAAATTGCAGATCTGAACACAATATTTTTAAAGATTTAAATCTCTGCATTGAATGAACAAATCTTAGCCTCACCTAACCTAAGTAATTTCAATCACGATTTCTTTTCTGAGCAACAGTGAAAATACAGTACGATGCTCAACAAAATCCATCACACAGATCAGTTTTCCATCAAACCCTCTTTACGTAAATCTGAAAATCTGAAGAAGCAAATGGCCTAAGGATTTATAGCTAAAGCTATCTAAGATAAGACATGGATCCTATCTGAAAATCTAACACTATAAATACGTTGTGTTTCTTCATTTCAGAACGACACAAACTAATACAGTAAATAAAAATGGTTCGAACCTCATGAAATCGAAAACAAAAATCATACAGCAAATAAATAATCAAATTAAAATACTTAGCTTCTGTTCTGGGAGCTTGTGGTTATTTGATGAAGACCAGGAGGGTGCTCGGTCCCTAGATGAATGGAGAAGAGGTTGCGAGTGAGGGTTCGACATCGTGGGTGGCGGCGCAGTTGATCTCGTCGAGGAGACAGCGGCGGGTTAAGAAAGGAAGATAGCACTCGTTTTTTTTGTGGATTTGGGGAAATGTTTGAGGCGGCGGGTTGAATGAGGATGGGGGCTGATGTAGGGTTTTGATAAGGGAAGTGGGCTGGGGAGTAACGGGCCGAAGTGATAAGAATTGAACACCGTCAGCTTCGTTGAGACCCTTGATACGAGAATATTGTGATGGAGCAGTGTCGGGCAGGACTGAAAGCAAGAAGAATTTTCATTTAAATTAAACGATGTTTAATTTAATTGAAAAACCAGCCTTTAACGATCAAACCAGGCCAAGGTGAGTTTTACTCACTCAGTAATCCCATTTATAATTTTCATAAATTGGGTTTGTTAATTGTATGCCATGTTTTGTTAAGTTGGCCGATTTGATGATTGATTGGACGTCGATATATTGTTATATCATTTATTTAAATTAAATATGGTTTAATTTAAATAAAATAATATCGTTATTTTTAACGATGATTTCCAATAAAGGTAATTTACCTTGTTGGTTGAATGAACGAATTTAAATTAGACTGGACGCTTGAAGTGTTATTGGTTGACCACTATGAGTGGTATTGATTGTTGTTTATTTTCAAATGATTGTTATATGGGCTGTTGAATCAAAATGATTGGGTTATTGAGTTGCTTGTCAATTGTTGAATCTAAATTCAACTGTTGTTATTATTAACCAATAGACTATATTGGTTAAGAAGCTGGCAGTGGATGGCCTGAATATACGTTTCTTATAAAAGAAGATTACCATTAATGAAGATGTGAAATTTATTTTTAAACATATTATTTAATTGGGTTTATAAAAAGGAAAATAGACCAACCATACCGATATCGATATTTTAATCATTTTTGGTACAAAGTATATCTGTATATAAAGCACGTGTTTTTGACCTTATAAAATTGGTAAGGAAGTGAGTGGATATTTAATAACCAAGGATGATTGAATTTAAGGAGCAATTTAAGAGTGGATTTATACTCAACATCAATGGAATTATTTAAATTAATTTAATTTGAAATTAATTTAAAATGGAAAGACGAGCTGGGATTTGATTAATGGGTTAATCATGTAGAGTTAACTGTGTTATTCGAAATTGAAATAGAATGGATAACCATTTTAAATATTGGTATTTGTTGAAAAATAATAAAAGTGACATCTTGGGATTTAAAAGTTATAGACAAAATGGTTATAAAGTTTAAAACCATTGTTTATAGTAAGGATTTAAACAAGTTATGTAAACGATGATAAGTTAAGTTTAATTTGAAGTTTAAAATTTTATCCTTGCTGAGGTCTTATTTCCAAAATAGACGGAGTTATAAAGATGAAATAAATTTGCCGTATATAAAAAAGGAAATGATGTTTCGTCAAGAGATAAGTAAAAGAGGATTAGGTTAGATATTGAGAATGAATATCGGGTTTATTTACAACTGATATTATCTTAAGGTAAGAACGATGTTGATCAAGGTCTGAGAGGTAATTTAAATACCCCAACTTGAACGACCTCAGGATTACCGAAGGATGATATTGGTCGTAATAGTGGAGATGATAAAACAAATTACTTTGGAAATAAATAATGTAGCGTTATTTGAGGATTTTGGGAATATATATATACTATGGAATTTCAAAATAAGAAGGGATTTTAAAAAGGGGGCTTGAGAATTTAAATGGTATTTCCATGGAAAAAAGAATAGAAAAGGGGATCGATGGAAACTAACGATATTTCCAAAAAGTAAGGAGTCGAGATTTGGAAATAGAAATGGTAATTATGGTTTCCCAAACGGAAATAAAAAGAATAGTTAGTACCCGATGATTTTACGAAGGGTAAAATTTAATCGATTTAACAATTGTTAAATAATGAGCACCAAAGGTTTTAAAGGATAGTTAAAGAAAGGATTTGATATGGTTTAAGATATATTATAAAATGATTTGAGAATAAATATTTTAAATAAAGATGGTATTTTAAATGGCCAAGTGATGCTGTAGAGCCAACCAATGAATTTATTTATTTATTGTATGCTTGTTAATTTTGATAGTTAAATAACCGACTATCAAAAGCATGTCCAATGCGTTGTTGGTACGGAAAGGCCGGGATCGAATTTATATTCGAAAACCATTCCGACCAACAAATACGTGAAGATGTCAGAAGACGGTCGAGATGGAGCATTGAAGACCGTGGATCTTCATAAGTGGAAGAATTACTTATAATCTCTGGCTTAGCGGCCCGAGATACACTGTGATTCTGTCGTGGTTGGAATCTGCGGGTTGCAAGGACTTCTCGCTACTGATCCATGGGGTGATTCCTTTATTGGATGCAGTAGGAGAGTACCTTCGGTTCATCCTGTCCCTGGATGACTCGTATGGACGAATGTCTGACAGAGTATTTCCAAAGGGATCGCGTACGTTGATTTTTACAAACGTATTTCTGTTAGTGGCGGAGAGGGGCACTTCTCTTAGCTTAACTTTCAGATATTTTTGTGGATGTCAATTAGTGATATCTGGCAGATCTGATGATGTGGCACTCAAAGTAAATGGCGATCAGATGTTTCAAAAGTAAATTCTGGCCTCAAGCCTCACAACCGGAGAATGACAGAAATCGGGCAGGCAGCATGGCTATGTGGGTCGCGCCCATTAGGGTGTATAATCACCTATCTAGAGAAATTCCTTTGCTTCTTTAATCTATCGATGCTGTCCCTTGTCGGGAAGACGGTGGGTCGCACCCAACCGTTGGTGATATACATTCGATACACTCAAGCGAAATGAGTGGTCAGTCATGTGAGGGCCGGGTTGCAAGACGTTCTTGTTGAACCCAGTGTATTTGCCTCTAGAGATACACAATCGGCAGGTGGTCCCATACCTTGTCATAGTCGGAATCCAATCTGCAATAAGCGACCGTGGTTTTGTTTGTATACTGTATATGTAGAGCGTGAGATGCAAGCGTTCTACTAGATTCTATTTACTTGTATTTAGACACTATGATAATATCAGATAAGATATTGGTTTCAAAAATGTTTTGGGTTATCGTAAGGTAAAAACCGTCCGTGTTTATGTATGGATTTGGTCTTACGATTACCCTTTTCTTTCAAAAGATTTTGAACTTAAAATCAAGTTGTGTGATACCCTTAAGCTGTGCGAGTTTTCTCACTCTGGTTCACCAGACTGACCCGGTGTTTTGTAAATGCTCGGGTTAGCCCGAGATGTACAGGTTCAGGTCATCGAAAGCTGTGAAGAGACGAGCTGGAAGAGTCCAGACGTATGATACTATTCCGTTGTGTGTTGTATATGGAAACAGGTTATTATAACTGCCCCGTTGTGATGTACTCTGATATTGTAAGTATTTTAAAGCTCTTAATAAAATTATTTCTGTATTATATTTTTGTTCCGCTGCGATGTGAGACTCTGTGATGTGATGATTCTTCTTCTTCTATTCTAACTTTCTTTCTTTTCTTATCTCACCCTCTAATTTCTTTCTATAGACGTTCCAGTGTTTTCGGGGTTGGAAGGTCGACATGAGTACGATAAGGGTATTTATGTCGATTTTCGAGGCCGAAAATCCCTGGGTCGTTACATTAAGCCTACAGATTAGCAGGTTCGCCTAACCCCTACGGATTAACAGGTTAAGTTTAACAGGTTAACAATTTTATTTAACCCCAACAGATTTAAACAGGTTTACTTAACACTAACAGATTAAACAGGTTTACATAACCCCTACAGATTAAACAGGTTTTCATAACCCAAACAGATTAAACAGGTTCATATAACCCCCAACAGATTAAATAGGTTCATATGATCCCAATAGATTGAACAAGTTTCACAGGTTACTTATAGTTCATTACAAGTTCTGCTTAATCTTTAACATTAAGCCTACAGATTTATATGCCCCAAACACTTAGTCATAATTCATAGTATAAAATATGCCCCTAAATTATTGTCATATTGCAAAGTATAAGTTATGCCTCCAAATCTCATTCATGATTCATAATACAGGATATGCCCCCCAATCACAATTCCCAATCATTCCCAATTTAACCCAATTCCGTCCGTACGCATATTTCAGGGACATTGGCCTAGGCTCGAAGGTAGTCTAGGCTATAAAAATAAAAAGTGAAGGAGGGAGGAAAAAGAACAGAAATATGCATATAATAATAGAAACAGGAATATGATAACATAAATGGGCATATCAGAATTAGGCATATAAGAACTGAACAACAAACCAGGTGTACATGAGAATACATGTAATAATAGCATAACTGTTTAGGTATGAATCAGATTCTTAATAAGCACAGGTTAAGATCCAGGTTCATTAACATGTCATGTTTACTGATAAATTTTTATATCTAAAAGTAACATGAACTCACATAGATTGGATCTAAAAACGGAAAATAATAAGCTGAAGTTGCAGAAGAAATCCTTGTATGTGTGTAGGCTGTCATTGAAGAAAATAGTTTGATTTAATCAAAGCTAGCGCAGCATCTCATTGTCTCCATTGTTTTTTATGTATAAAAATGTAACGACCCGCATTCTACGCATCATAGGATCGTGGAATATTTATTTCTTTCACATACGAAGTCGTATGGTCATGTAACTTTGGGAAACAACCATTAGAGTCATTTCCCATGTTCATGATTTTTGTCGATTTTTAAATGATCGTTTTACCCCTAGTTGGTACTGTTTTGGCCATAACTTTTGATTGGAAAGGAGTTTTGATTTGAAACCACTTCCATTGGATTCGAATGATGGTTTCTCTTTCCGTAGAGTGGTTATATTAGTCAAACGGACTTACCGTTTGGGAGATATGGCTGAAATAAGGTTTAGAAGGTGAAAAACAGCTTAATTGGGCTAAACCGGGTGATTAGCAACTAGGCCCAATGGGGGATTTCGGGATTTGGGGTATTTAAGGGCTGCCAGGGTTAGGATTTCGGTTTTAGACTCATTTTTCCAGCCGCCACTTACCTCCTTCAAGCTCTAGTAATGGCCTCCACCTTCTAATTTCATCCCAAATCGTCTCTAATCACTTTCTAATCGAAGATTAAGCAAAACTACATCAAATCAAGGGAGGGTAACACAAAATCAGAGAGAGAGCTGCTGGAACACATAGGGATTGGATCCAAATCAGAGATTATTTCAGATCTAAAGTTTGTTTGTGGCTAAGGTGAGTGATTTGCATTGTTTTTCACCAATTACGGCTAATTATGGTAATTAGCGAAGATTAGCGAAATTATGGCTCAGAAAAATCTAGAAAAATCCTAAAATTCTAAAACCTCATTTTATGCCTCTGATATGAATTTGGGTTAATTTCGACTAATTTTGCAAATCCCAGAATTTGGGGGATTAAGGGGTGATTAGTGATAATTAGCGAATTTATGCATGATTAAAATCTGGAAAAATATTCAGAAATTCTTAAATATTGTTTTAGACCTCTGTTAGAAAATTTGGCTAATTTGGATAAGTTTTGCTAATTATATACCCAAAAATGATTAAGAGGGATTAAGGGGAAAATATGGGTTTTTGGGTATGTTTGGTCCATTTTACATGGTATGATCGTTGTTTTGGTGGTTGTGAATGATTATACATGCTGCTATGACTGTATGGTATGCTTAGTGATTGTTTAGAATAGTTAGAATGGTCGAAAACGCCGTCAAGAGGTGTATAAACAGTCGTTGAAAGTTGCAGGAAAAGTGCAGGTTGAGACCCGAACCGGATCTGATCGGGTAGGGAGGCCCGGACCGAACCGTTGTGAAGCCCTTCCCCACGAACCGCTAGCGGAGCGTCTTCTCCGACCCGACCCGTGTAGTCTTCTCCGAACCGAACTGCCTGGAAGCACGTGAACTGATGGCCAAGGAGTTCTCCGACCCGATCCACCAGAAGCATTCCGATCTGAACCATTTACCTAACTCCGACCCGACCCGGAGATAAGACGAGGACTTGAGCTGCTTGCAACACGAACGGAGATTAATTACGAACCGAACCGGAGATGGAGACCACGAACCGAACCGATGGCTAGGCAAGATCCGAACCGATCCGAAGCAGAATGAAGAAGGAAGACCGAACCGATCCGGTGAAGACTAAAAACCCGAGATGCAAAGGTAGTCCAAATGGAAGTTAGAGCTCAGGATCCAGATGGGAACCAATGAGTTCACTTCGTGATTGGGCTTTGCTGCGGGACGTGTGCAAAAGGGTTGTCGGTATTCATAACTTTGGTTCACCGCTGAGAGATGGATGGTGGGCTTGTAGTGATAGTTACACGGGATTGGATTCCGTCATGGCCCAAAGTATTAGGTGACCAAAGTAGTGGATATCGTATGCTTTACGCACTGAGTGAGGGATGTGAGGATGATTGTTATGCTTGATTGTTTGAGACCACTATGACATGCACACCCCCACCCCCGTATCTCTTACACAGTATGTTAGTGGCACCTTAGAATATTGTACGGTATGTAGTGCTAACTCTTTGGTTGCAGGTCCAGGTTCAGGTATGATTGGATTATACCTGTTATTGTTATGTTTTGTTGCTTATCGCTCATACCAGACTTTTTGTCTGACCCAGAGTTTTATGTCTCTTCTTATTACTCTGGGTGCTCCCACGAGCAGACTAGAGACAGGTTAGCTGGTGATGCGCGAGTAGCTGATTCGGAGGCGAGCAGGAGGCTTCCACGTATGATATATAGATATTCTCCCTGTGTCGTTGGTGGTCGCTACTTGGGCATTAGTAGTGTACCTCCTTTATCTTACTTTTGCTTTTTGAGACAGTTTGGAAAGTTGTAATAAGCTGTATTTTGGATTTCCGCTGCTATGATGCTTAGTTTTGGTTTTCAGCTTATGCACTGTCTCTCCTGTTTTATGTCAAGTATGTTATTATTATATTTTGTTCTATGCGCTGTGAGACATTCTACAGGTTCCTTGTTAGTTCATTCTCTTCTTCCTTTTTTTTTTCTTCTGACGACCCGTTCCGTGCTAACAGGACATGTGTACAGTGCACTTTTGGAGAAAATGTCGGTTGGTGCGGGGAGGGCCATCACAAAAAACAATAGAAATGATATCCTATATATAGCCTATCACCAACGAACCTTGCATAGAAACGGGATCAGGTACAGAAGAATGCACCACGCTGGATCGGGGATGGGTCAACCCATCCCTACCTGGGTCGACTCGTGGGTCGACCCACCTGGCCATGGGTCGACTGAACCCATGCGTGGGTCGTCCCATGCCAGTCCGGATCTCACCAACTTTCCCATTTGACAGTTTTGAATTATTCTGAATTTCTGAGTGGTTTTATTTATCCATAAAGCTCTTATATGTATACAAACTTCTAACCTTAATATCTTTCTCATACGATGTCCGTTTTACGCAAACTCGGAGTCTATTTTAAGCAGAATTCCGAGAAAATGCAATGATATAGTCCATTTTACTTAATTCCAAATATTTAGTTAAGTATTCTTTAGTTTACCGTTATACTATCCTTTTAAATTACAGGGTGTTACACTAATCAATTTAGGAATTGTATACTTTATTACATTCACTTCTCCCAATCAACGTTGGTTACAATTGTTATTTACTGATTTGCGGTCCTATTTATAGCAATTCGTTATGTTAATTGCTACAATAGTCACCACAAATATATTAATTCAATATGGATTACATTTACGTATACAATTCCATAATTGAATACCATTCAAGCATTCAATACAATGTATATCTTATCGTCTTACGTAGATTTGGACGGATAATATGTATGTATTTAAATTTTCACGCGGTTGACATAGATATTCTCTTTATTATTATTTTAATTAATTTAATGATTTGGTTTAATCAATAACCAAGCATTCCTTTTTGTATTCAATCTTGCCAAAAGGTTCCAAATCTTACAAAAAGATCGTTAGCTATATTTATTGTAAACTATGTCTGATTATTAAAATAGACAGATTTCAAATTCACAAAAATGTATATATATGTGTGTATATATATAGAATATTTGATGAAAACCATGAACATATATATATACGTACATTTGCACACTTTTCCCTTTTCAATCTTTTTGTCATATCTCTTGTGAATTCAAAAAAAAAAAACAAGAGGAAAACGACATATTTACACAAATTAAGCCAAAATCCAACAACATTGAATACAAACAGACATATTTCTTTTAAAATTACAATCACGTAATTTACCTTTGTATCTTTTTATCCAAATTCACATAATTTATCATTTAACACTGAAACTAGAGATCTGGAATATAACTACATCTTAATGGTGTTTAATGGGACTGATTTCTACATCTACAGTGTTATGCAACAACCACAATACATTTCACAACATAATTGTAGGAAACATGTACAAATAAATTTAAGAATTCTACAATTAATATTATGCCTAACCACAATTCTCAATTTCCAAGTATTGACAAATTTTATAAACAGATCTGAAAGGTGTCAATTAACATTCAAACAATATAATGAATACATCTGATGAAAATAGGCATATATTTTGAGACCTAGTACAAATGAGATAAACAGGCTATTATAACTACATATTTAGATTTCCACTCACCTGATAGCATCCAAATCCAAAGTTTGAATAACCTTTTAGGCCTATAATTCCCAAATTCTTATAAATCTACAATTTATCTGAAAAGGGGATAATTCCATGTATGTGGATATGTAAGAAAATAGGAAGAAAGGGGAGAATCTGATGTAGAGCGTCAATTTACATTCTTTTTCATGGGATCCGATAATACCTTTCAATCCTATATGTTTTGTCTTTGATTGTTGTGTATGAATATATTTTTAATTAAGAAATTAGGTTTGAAGATGAAGAAAAATGGCAGAGCTTCGCAGCTGCCCACAGATTTGTGTAGAAAAGAAGGAGGCCTTACCCCTTTATTTATAGAAGTAGAATTGGCCATGAACCATTAGATTTACTTTAGTTCATATCCGTCCATTCGTTTTAAACTAACCTCTTTAACCCTAGCCGTCACTGGACGTTCTGTCGCCTAATGGGTTGGCAGCTAGGGTCGACCGCTGGTGTCGCCAACTGCCCAGTGAGGCTGTAACGACCCGCTATTTTGACCGTGCCGAATCGACAAAACATGTCAACTCGAAACATCCAAAACTACAGATTGTTATTATCTTTTGGGGTAAATAGAATAAATCACAGAATCACAAATCACAGACACAGATACAGAGTAATGAAATATCTCACAGCGGAAAATTTAAAATACAATAGTAGTCCATGAAGCTACTAAATAAATTTACATCAGAGTTTACATAAATAATGCATCGGAAATCTAATACCATGAATTTAAGATACATAAATAAAAAGATAAATATATAAACTAAAATGACAAAAATAGCTGGAACTGGATAACCTTAATAGGTAGATACATGTGAGTAAATCCAATATAAACTCCAACTCCGAAAGTGAATCTCAAAAGTTGTAATACTCGATCTGACTCGAGCAATAATGAAAACAAAACAACTCGGATCAGGACTAACATTTTCATGGAAGTAAATCAACACAAATGAAATGTTCGATGAAATGCAATTAGTAACTTAGAGGACGTTTGGGATCACCATCCTCTAAGGATTCGTCAAACCAATACTGTATAATATAATACGCTATATACAATAGTGTCTATAAGTAAAGTAAAATATCAAAATAGCGTAAGCGGGATTACCATGATTACCCTTACACCGTTTATATATTCCCGTAGTATATACAATACCGTAATTCCTCCGTAAATTGGAGGTTGATCAGAGGGCACTCCATATAAAACAGTACAAAAAAAAAATCGTAGTGGGCTCGTATAAGGCATGTGACCAGGCACGCAAGGAATGGCAGGGTGGATTCACCGTTTGCAGAGCCGGACTGGTGGTAACGCATAGTAGCTATTACCGCCCACCTCAATACACACTCACATAATCAAAAGGGCCCAAATCGAATCTCAATAATAGTAGAATAATATCGAAGAAGTGTGCTCGATAAGAGGTATGACCTCACTTGGTACGTGCGTAGCTCCTGTTTTAGTCACATCAAGCTGACTCAAGGTAGTCAGGGTCTCGTAATTAATATGAAATACAAAAATGGATTCGCTCGCCAAATCATCCCCTTCATTCTGGAACTTCACCACGTACACAGTTGTTAAAGTGGTTTCGGTATTGGCAGAGAGTATGACAATAGTCGATCCCGGTCTCTTTAACAACCAATCGTTTACATTTTTCACACCGTGGTCATTATTTTATAAATCACATTATAAAACAGTTTATACGAATTCTCATATTCGAATTTGAAATCAAATTTAAATATCTACTTCGATTATATTTAAATATGGAAACAATTCAAATCGCTTAAACCAAATCGGTTTAGAACCATATCGTAAAGATTTAAATATAGTATAAAATAGTACTATAACATTTGGCTTCGATTATAATTTGGTTTATATTCGCAAAAGTTCAAGTTCAAAACAATTCAAATAATTCAAACCTTACCTTTTGGAAATCGTTTCAGGTCGATTCATATGAATTCAACATTTTGGTTCGAATTCAAAATGTATAATTCAAGTCAAAGATTTACATTTTTATTTTAAACAAAACATATCGTGGTCCGCAATTTCAAGTCATGAAATTTGAAATCGTTATTTATAAATTCAAATAGTTCATATAATTTAGTTAATATAATTCGAATCAAATCTTACATTTCAATTTCAATGAATCGTGTCAAAATTTATAACTCAAGTCGAAAAATTCAATTTATTACATAAAGTCAAGTCAAAACCTTATATATCAATTTAAACAGTTCGTACAATTTTAAATCATTCTTATGACTTCACAAATATTCCAATTCAAATTCATCTCTACTAAAAGTTTGCAAAAATTCGAATTCATAACTTAACATGAGTTCATTCATTATTCAAATATCATTATATAAATTTACATCTTTAAACTTCGAATTTAAAATCGTGAAATCTAACTTATCCATCTTGAGTTTATTATTAAAGTTTATAAAATATATATACGAATATAAATTTTGAAAATAGATATATATATATATATGTAAGTTTATAATATTCTAAAATAAATTAGAAATAGATTATAAACATATATAAGTTAAAAAAATAGATTTAAAATAGTTATTTATAATAATATAAAAGTTAATAATACTTATATAATTAAATTATATAGTTTAAAATTTAAGTAAAAACTTAAATAAGCATTAAATCTATATTTACTTATACAAATCATTTTAAACATATAATTCAAAATATAAAAATTTAAGTTTAAAATATAAATATATAAAAATATAAAATCTTAAGATATTATTAAAAATCAAATTCCAAAAATCAAAATACTTCAAAAATACGACCAACGGTGTCCATATATAGTTTTCTACCCAATGGTCACGTGATACGGATATTTATCATTTCAATCCGCAATTTATAAAATTTCTACGGGTCTATTATTTCAACCCTCGATCTCAAATTTAGTAGAAATCGTTCAGGTCTATCATTTCAACCCATAATAATTTTTCCCTGTTCTAATGTTCGTTCGGGTATGTATCATTTCAACCCTTAGTGATTTTTCCTAAAACTAGGGTATCACCAACAATCACATAGCATCTATCACAGTATATATATCATCAGTGTAACTATGTGTCATATGAATATATCGTGTCACATATGAAATGTGCATACATATCAAATCAAACAATTTCTACCAACAATCCTATACATTTCATAAAACAGTTCATTATTAATCTAACATCCATGAAATAATGCAAGTCGGGTGTGATATCAACTCACCTTTCGTGGCACAGAGATGTAGGCAACAGATAGACTTGACACCGAATGATATGACTACTTCTAGGCACGATTCAGAATGGATTCAGCTCGATATCACTCAAAATATATTTTATTTTTATAAGAGCAGTTGGGGAAATTCTCAGTGGATTGGTACGACTATTGGGTTTTGGGAATGGTTTTGGAACTCAACATCAAACTCGACTCAACAATAAACACAATGAATTTTTCAAAACAATGAATAAATATCTATATATATACACAGAAAATATAATATATATATATATATATATATATATATATATATATATATATTAAAATCAATACAACACCACACACTCACATCACAAAACCTCATATACAAATATTATAAATCATACATACATATATATATATATATATATTACACCAAATATCACACAAACAATTATATAACACAACACAAAATTCAATTCAAAATAAACATAAAGATATATATATATTTAACGAAAATAATATATATATATATATATATTTATATATATACTCACGGGGTAAAACTTATAATATATATATATATATATATATTTAAAATCACACACCCCAAACTGTAAAATATTATAAATCATATAACACAACCGTAAACATTGTAAAATATATAACATGCACAACATAAATTATACATATACACTAAAATAAAGTAAATATATATAAATATATATACACTCTATGCGAACCAGAGAAACAAAATAAATCACACACACAAATAAGAATACACACAAAACTACACATGCATAAACATCCACTCACGCACAGCACAGGTTATTGCACATACACCACACATAATCCATGCACACTTCAAACACAATTGCACACTCACAGTACGCCACACCAATACTCACATACACGTACAGGAAATACACACTACATATCAGTCAACATGCTCGTAGGCTAAGCAACATACGCAGGTCATTCAGATAGGCAAAGCAGGTCAGTGTGGTCTAGGGAGAAACATGTGGGCGTTGGGATGGATTCAGGCGAAGGGTAGTGGTCTGGTCGGGGAAAAGAATGGAGCACGGTGGAGCACGGAGTAGAGTTCTGGGCTTCGGGTGAGCAAGTCAATGGATTTGGACACAGAGGGGCTAAGAATCACGGTGAGATATGGTTGTTGGGTGAAGTTTGGATGCGAGGACAGCAGGGAAAGTTGGCTTGGCAGGTGGTTGAGCGGGTTGCCGACGGTATTCACATTGGCAAAGTACAGGTGGAGAGGCAAATTTGTGATGGAAGAACTGTTGTTGAGATGAGAATGGGTTAGAAAAAAAATGTAAAATGGGATGAAGGGAAAGAATAGCGAAATGGGAAATGTAGAAATGGGATGGGAAGGAAACAAACTGGTGTATATTTATTTACCTTCAATAGTACGTTTGGGAGGATACACAAGGGCCAACGCATTGAAAAAGGAACTGTGGTCAGGAAAATTTGCTTGGGAATCGGTAAACATGGAAAATGGCAACGCTGCTGAAATAAAGAAGGAAAGCATTTATAGAATCCGAAAGCTATGAACATTTTTTTTTAAAAAAATGACAAACGGTCGTTGGCAAATAAAATAAACACTTTAAATTTTGAACAATTGGAAACTGATCACGTTTTGAACGGAAATGGAGAATGAACGGTTTATAAATATAAAAATAATATGATATTTACAGTTATAAAGAGGACGGTGAAAATCGTTACATGCACAATAAATTTTCTATGACTTTTGGTGAACTGATGAGAAAACTGTTGGCATACCAACATTTTCAAATTCTCAAACAGAAACTAGGATTCAAAACATACGGTAGTTGGACATATAAACATTGTTAATCAAGGAAAAGAACTACCCACATGCATGGAGAACAAAAGAAATGTGCATACGTATCAATAGTTAAAAATAAGAAGCTTTGGAAAATAAAAGTGAATGCATGCTTTTGGAATCGAAAGGGAACGTTGCATGAAGGAAGGCAAGAGAAGTTACAAATGTCCATGCATGGAAAGTGGGCGTGCATGTCTTAATGAATGAAGAAAATGTGTCCATGCTAAGCCTTTGAATAAAGAAATGATAGTTAAAAATGTACAAATAAATGATTGTGCATGCTTTATGGTTTGAAAATTAAGGGTAAACATTAGCAACATACATGCATAGTTTACATGTAAATGTGTCCATCTTGCGAACAAAAAAAATAAAATATTTGAATGGTTTAGGAAAAAAAAGAACGGGTTTTGCAGACCCAAAATGGTTAGAAAAATATGCGGGATCCAAATAGGGACATGTCAAACTCATATGGCTTTGTTTAAAAAATGAACTATGCAAGCCTTTTCGTAATTACAGCACAAATCGAGCGCCAAAACTGACCAACGAATATATAATGGTAATCAGCATGACGAGACGAACACAACGTTACATAATTTACAGTGCCTGGATGCTCCGTTCAAAAACGCGTTACAGACCCCTTTTAACGTAAAAATGCGGACGGAAAACGGAGGTCAAAACGTCCGATTTTCACGAAACAAATTTTGTCGTTGAATCATTGACAACGAACAGAATATGTTTCATGTTTGCCCGAACTGGATTCGGAAAGATTATAAAATTGTTAAAATTTGAACCGATATGCGCAGCTTTGCGTTGAAAATTGCACGACTGACACACATTCAAATTTTTCGACGAAATTTTCACGGCTGCTACATATCACTGAACGTATTTCAAATTTCAAATTTCAAATTCCCAATATAAAAAACCATATATTATTTTCAAAATAAAAAAAATTCGATTTAAATATGATTTTAAATCGTTAAAAATAGCGGGTTGTTACATTCTTCCCCACTTAAAAACTTTTCGTCCCCGAAAAGGAACGAGGTAAGAAAATAGTAATTAAATAACATTTTTAAACCAATGGTCCATATCAATTTTCATACATATATATATAATTTGAAATATATATAAATCAAAGCTTAAAATATTTTCCAACATTTCAAAAATATAGTTTTAAGTATTCACTTGACGTCTCGATTGGCGATATATATCTATCCCACTTTCGAAACCTGAAAATTGATACCGATGATCCGCGGTCATCACCAGAATCATTTTCAAGCGACTGGAGTGTGACTCTATATCCATCAAGTTCAGATAGAATTTAACATATACGTTGATCAAACGTATACCCAAATCACTAGGTACTCGATAGGCCAATTTTAACATCAAATAAATACTCAAAATATTTTTATATATATTTAAATAGAATATATACCAAGTTTTTCAAATCACATATTATAAATGATATATGTCAAACCATTAAAATTTTAAGTAGGGAAAATTATATCTCTCCCCCACTCATTTATTTATTAAAATTCAACCTTAATTCTAATAAATATACAAACAATATGGTTATCAAATCAAATATATAACAATATTATTCTATACTATACATAAATATTTTCAAACCCAATTTATTAATATTATAACTTATATTGCTGGTTAAATCCATAAGTTTAAAATATAAATACATCACAAATAAAAATCTTTATAAAACCATTTAAATTTTATAAATTCCAATATATACAGATATTTATAAACAATTACAATATTCAATTAGGATAAAATCATTTCTTGAGAAATATATATCTTTAAAACCTATTTAAAGTATATATAAAATATATTAAAAAAAATATATATTACCAAACATAATGTCATTTACATATATACATCAAAACAACATCAAGAAAATCTTATATTATAATATATATTTCAAAATACTTATTTCAAACCAATATTTAGATAGGGATGAACACGCTGGAAGAATTATACTCTTCTTCTATTTATTACCTTGATGTGGACAAAGAAAAGTTGTAGAATTCTAGTTAATAGCTGAACGAATGGAGGAACCTAATCAAAGAGGATATACAAAAGAAGATGGATTCAAATGGAAAGTAAATTTCAGAGAAAGATTCTAAATAATAGAAAAATTTTATATCCGAAAATATTTATTTAAAATAATTTAAAACCAAATTAAAAACTATATATACTTTCAAAATACGCTCTCTCAAGAAGGATTTTGCAACTGATTCCACTCATTCTAGGGTATTACTACCCTATCTCTAATGAGTTTGTACCTCGTAAGCTAAAGCTTTGAAAAACCAAAGCTCTGATACCACATGTAATGACCCTTTACTTATAATTTATTTATTTTAATTATATAAGTATGTTTAACTTTTTATATTATGATAAATAATTATTTTAAATTTATCTTCTATATTATTTTGATCTTGTATATGTTTATAATCTATATTCTAATTAATTTTAGAATTTTACAAACTTATTTATATATGTATATCTATTTTCAAGAGTTATTTTCTTATATAAACTTTAATAATAACTTAAGATTTATATTTTTATATATGTATATTTTAAATATTTTAAACTTAAATATTTAAAATTTTAAATTATATGTTTTAAATTATTGGATTTGCTCACATGTATCTACCTATTAAGGTTATCCAGTTCCAGCTATTCTTGTCATTTTAGTTTATATATTTATCTTTTTTATTTATGTATCTTAAATTCATGGTATTAGGCTTCCGATGCATTATTTATGTAAACTCTGATGTAAATTTATTTAGTAGCTTCATGAACTACTATTGTATTTTAAATTTTCCACCGTGAGATATTTCATTATTCTGTATCTATGTCTGTGATCTGTGATTTATTCTATTTACCCCAGAAGTTAATAACAATCTATTGTTTTTGGACGTTTCGAGTTGACATGTTTTTTCGATTCGGCATGGTCAAAATAGCGGATCGTTACAGAGGCTGGTTAAATATGGTATATAATATATATATTTATTCCAATTTATTTATTTTCATTCCGTTATCATATTTCGTCCATAACTTTTTCATACGGACTCCATTCACGAAACTCCAAATATGAAAGTTAACTAGAATTCCGAGAAAAATGGATCAATTAAAGTTTCATGGTCAAATTCCATCGTTTGCAAAAATCTTAATAATTAGTTCCTATTGTCAAAATTCCGGGTTGTTACATTCTTCCCTCCTTAAAAGGAATTTCGTTCCAAAATTCTAACATCTATTGTCCTATTCTATGCAACTAATCGTTTACATCCAATTTGCAACCATGTGTATATGCGCATGGTGTACATAATGCATTTCAACCATAAAACATGCATGCAAGATGATTCTAAATCAGATCCTCCTATATGTATGCATTAAAATTTTGAAATACTTCTGAAAGTATGATGCAAAACATCCTAAATATACTGGAAGTTCGATATGAATGCAAATTTTGAAACTCTTTTTCACCCATTACCATTATACAATTACGAATAAAAGTGTGAAACAACCAAATTTTGCATCTAAACCCTACCAACCAAAACGTCATGCAATCTAATCGTTTCCTATTTAATTTCCCCTAAACCGGAAAAAGGAAATGAAAGCGAAGAATTTCAAAATTTCCTCCGCTTACAAATAATCCATTTCCCACACTATAGTGGAATTTTTGTCTCAGTTACACAAAATACTCCAAAAATTTCCATCTGTAGACTGTAAAGGAGGCTCAAGACAAGCTCCAAAATGTAAAACGAGTTAATTAATAACTCTCGCACATCGTTGACAAGTTATGGAAACAGAGTTTCCAAGGCTGAAACAACCTTTCCCTTGTTATCGTTAACATTTTTATCGTATCGTCGATCCTACTGCACCGCTAAACGCACACACAAAGCATCCAAAAACCTTCCTTACATCGTCCATGTGACTAAAAATCGAAAATTTTCATAAAAAATAGATTTCTGTTTAAAAACTTCTTATGTTTATTTTGAAAATTAATTTTCAAAACCATTTCATTTTTCTACAAAAATAAGAAAACGATAAAAAGTTCTTTTTTCAAACAACAATTTCCAAAGGTTTCAAAGATATATTTTGTGGAAATTTAAACGATTCAAGTCACATGTTGGCCAAATAGGAAGTCAGTCACGCAAAAAATGCGAAAACTAAAATAACACACAAAAGATCAAAATAAATTTTAGCTTTAACAAGGAACGGTGATTTATTTATTTACATACCCGTAACATAGAACCAGTCCTTTGCAAAAATTTATCCAATATAGAATTCTATTATTTCCAGCTCTAGAAATAGTGCTAGTTCATGAATGAGATTTCATTCAAATAAATATGCGTGAATGACAAGACAATTTCAAACATAGAAATCCCATTAACCAACGTCATGTAATTTTTCAATACTAGTAGTTACAACACTACAACAACAACAAAGAACATGCTGAAAAGGGAAACACATGATACAAGACACAACATGCATAAGACATACACTAACAACGACTACCCACTGTAGGCTGGTTGACCTTCGCGGCTGGAACCTGATCCATTTCCGCGCCCGCACCAGGAGCGTAGTATGGCGGAGATGCAGCCAATTTCTCGCGCCTGCCAGCGCTGCTCATCGCAAATCTCTCGAAGCTCGGCCTGGATGTCACGAAGGGCAGCGGCTCTAGACTCTCCTGGCCAGGCTGCTGGGGTTGCTGAGCTAGAGCGGGTGGTGCAGGAATAGGAGCATCAGGCAACTTAATGCCCATCTTCGGTAGAGTGGCACGATTAATGGCGGTCGGCGGCTTCTTCACTGCCATCTCCCCATAAAGTCTCACCTAGAAATGTCGGAAGACATGGGTGAGAAGGTGTCTTTAAGGAAAATGGCTCTGTGTGGTGCCGACGAAGGGCGCATAAAGATGAATCATAAGTACGCGCCCAAGTGACGGCTATGCCACCAAGAATAGCATAAGTGGTGCTGCGAACAGAAGGATAAATATGCTCCAAGCTTCCTGTTTTCGGGATGATGTTGTGTTGTAGGATGCGCACAACTACTCGGACGATGGGTCGTAGAATGGCGGCGGTCCAGGCTCGAGAGGCTCCAAGGAAGATACACTGAAGAATCCGAGGGTCCTTCATATTGATCGCATCAAGCTCTGTGCCGACTGCCGGGATGTCCAAAATCCGAGCTAAGTCATCGTCAGTGAACTCGATGTAGGTTCCCATAACCTTAGATATGATGATGCAAGACTTGTCATCGATGCCATCCTCCATTTGGACATCAAATGAACAGACATAATGCGGATACAGGTTGCACTCAAAGGTGTCGAAGGCATAATCGGTGCAAGGCCAGCGGTGACAAAAATCTCCTCCAAACCAAAAGCGACGAAATCAACAAACTTCACTGATCGACAAACATGAAACTCATAGCTGGCCATGGCTAAGTAGTGCTTGCCTCATCGTGGTCTAATCAAGCGGTTTCTTGAGGCGTGAGACCGAGGTGTTGAGTGATAGATGCCATGGAGGAGTCGGCGAATCGAGCAAAGGAAACTACTAATCCGGAGTATAATTGGGTAGAGACCTGCATGAGAAGTATTTCAGTGGTAATTAGGGACGAAACAGAGTGGAGATTGCTTGGATTGAAGCTTGGGAAGGAGGAGGGTTTAGGTAAGGTGGAAATTTGGGGTTAGGGAAGGAGAAGTTGGATGGAACGATATACATTGTGTCATCGGGATCAGGTCGGATTCCAAACCATGTCCCCTTAAGGGGAGCAATCAACCTGGCCCTAGAAGGGCGGTCGACTGCTAACCCCTTAATGGGCACGGTACGAACCTCAGCCCAATGGCCCATATAAATTATATATAAATTAAAATAAAATTTCTATTACATCGAAACGACTTCTTCTCCTACCCAAATTCTCACATTGACTTCCACCACTCGTTGAATAAAAAATTTAATTTTATAAGGACTTTTTCTTTGCCTCCAAAAGGGTTGTGACAACCGAATTGAACGAACTTAAAATAGGGAATTAGCTAGAAATTCGAAATAAAATTTAAAATGGATTTTACCCCTACTAGATGATATAAACTAAACGATTCAGAATTAAATACCCCAAAAATCTGAACAAAGGATTTTCCTTAGCCTTTTCGAAGAAAAATTTAAAACTTCTCAAAAATGAAATTTATTATAATCTAATGGTTCCTTATTTACAAATCAATTTATAATTATTATTTATATAGCAAACTGAAAAAACTTTTCATGTTCAAAATGTTGGAGCTTAAAAATCTAAATGATTAATTGTTAAATTTTCAATAAATTATCCAATATATATAGGGAGAGGGGTACTAAAAATCACAAGAAATGGATGTTTATTATTCTTGAGTTTAGTGGCGTATTCCTTATCTTTTCTAATTTCTTCGTTCCTACTAATTAGATTATATTTATTAAAATTACCAAATGGGCATAATAATTTTGAAACACGAATAGATTAAAATTTAAAAACCCAATCTTCGTAAAACTAGCCTTTTTTAAAACCATTTTTCGAAACTGTATTTCATAACTATCAAGAACCCTTTTTCTCCAAATAGTTTTAAAAATAAACTTTCTCGAATACAAGGCCAAGAAATCAACTGAATATTTCAACAATGGTAGATTCAGAAATTCAACGAAGTAACGAATGGATATACCTCGTAATTATATTTTCGAAATGGATACGACATACGAACGTGAACTTTTCCCATTTTGAATCGAGTAATGGTCTTAACTGAAACTACCAAACAAAAGCCAAAACCAGAAACCGTGGTCATAGCTAGATTTTTGTCCAGATTCCAAACCCGAATCAACGGAATCCACCATATGTCGTCCTCATGCTCTTCACGACGAGATCGCCAATGTACTGTGGGGTAAGACAGAATTGGCTAGAAACCTGAACTCAATATATTTCAACTCTTAGTCGTTTAAAGCCCATTTATATACTTAGGTCCACGGCTAATTCATCGTCAAAATAAATTAAAGTCAAGTAATAAAGAGAAGAAAAACAGAAAGGAAAATCGAATTACGTTATCTCACGAGTTCTAACTTAACTAATTCATCTAATCGTTTAACCTAAGCTCTGATACCAAATTTAACACCCCACACTTTTCTGTGTCCAAATTTCGACAAAATTGAAACTCAAACACATCCAAGCATGAAGCATGTAAATTTGGTACCTGCAAACAAATGAGCATCAACATAATCAGAGTACGTTAAGATAACTAATAGCGGAAACAAGATAGGATATACTAGTATTAACTCAAGCAACTACCTTTTTAAAGTAAGTCACTTTGCCAATACTGAGCATGTGAGAGGACGAGAACCGAAGGCCAGACTTAAACACCTGTGCGAACCCGCCTTCTCTAGAAAACCTGAGTGGTTGTAATGAGGAGGGGGTCATAACAACAAGATTCTGGTGAACAGGAAATGTACAACACATATTATAATACATAGGTGTATCTCATATGGTTCAACCCAAGATGTATGCCTACCAAGGTTAATGATTTTAGCTTAAACTTGTAAATATTTACGCTCGACTCTATTACCCTTCCTAAGGTAGCATTACCAAGGTATAATACTGAGATCGGACATTTACGCACATATTTGTGAAGCCTTTATACCAGAGCATGGTTAGTTATTTAATCAAGGTTAGACCCCTAGTTATGGAGTTTATATATATATATATATATATATATATATATATATATATATATACCTTCATTCGTTAATCCTTCATTATTTAATGTCTCACTATCAATGATAGATAGGTCGATTCTCCCTGATTACTTAAGACCCTAAGCGGACCTCCCCATAATTTATTTAATGTTAACATAAACTAAAGGGCACTAGTGTGACGACCGACCACAACCCCTGCACTTAAACAAGAGGAATGATGCGTTGAATGGCGTGCAGACAGCTATTGACGATCATTAGATTAGGTAAACACAAGCGAAACATGTCGCAAATCTCACAGCGCAAGGATAAAATATAATAGAATATATACAACATGTAATACTAGTGAAACATATTTTAACAGAAATTTCAAACTCTCATAACAACTAGAAAGTATATCCATACACCAGGACTGCAACATATGTCTGTACAAATATGCCTCACTACAACACTCAGAGTAGTATAATAAACAATGGAAATCCAAATACTATATAGAAGAAAGATAGTACGCTAGCCTCCTACTCACCCCCTGAATGGCTACATCGTCCTTACTAAGCTATCACCTGTCACTTGCCATCTAGTCTGCCTATCCAAAACGGGATGAACAACCCTAGGTAATAAGAGGGAAACATAAAACCTTGAGTCAGACATCAGTCTTAGTGAGAGATAAAACAACTATCTAACATCATCAATAAAGTATATGAGAATGAGTAAATAAACGAACTAATCAACCCACAACACCAGAGAAGAACTTGAATCCCATCTTCCCCGCAGTGGACAGTGATAGCCTTTACAATCCATACAACCAAAGGAACAACAATTCAGCCATAGTAATCAGAATGACCATTCAATCATGGAAAACAGAGCAACCAACATAACACTCATAGCATCCAAATTATATATCTCACGTAAACCATCTTAATCGAATTCAACATCCCTTAATCACAAGCCCCAGAGGCCTAAACCAATATCAGACAAACACCCAAGAAACATTTCCTTCGACGTTGGACAATCTATGTGAGACGTTACGAACAAAACAACCAATCATTCATGAAAGACTCTGGCTATCACCGCCAATCCTGCTTCGAAAGTATCATTAATCGTATGACTGACCATATCATACTGTCATCCATCAAGGGCTAATGGTAACCCCGGCTCTAGTAAAAAACTCATACGCCATTTAAAAATACGTACCTAGGCCTTTCAACGACACCCAGGGTACTCGACCTACGACTGGTCTTTAAACGTACCCCTGCTTTGAGCCCGCTAGAACCTACGACCACGATAATTCCTCGGCTTTCGGTATCTTTAGTCATCATCGACGGTGACTATCCAATCATTATCAACCAACTCAGAACATCTTTGAGTTGTCACAACAATTGTTGCATTTCAACGTTCAACGAATGCATTACATCACTTCAAACATTCCCACTTGAATTTGCTTCGAATCACGTCCGACCGATCCTCCCGTCTGACGGATCCTCCCGAACCGATCCTCCCAACAGATACTCCCGGACCGATCCCCCCGAACCGATCCTCCTGGACTGATCATATCACTCACCAAATTTGCTTCGAATCCCATCCGACGGATCCTCACGTCCGATCCTCCCGGACCGATCCTCCCGGACCGATCCTCCCTGACCGATCCCCCCGACCGATCCTCGAGGACCGATCCTCCCGGACCGATACTCCCTAACCGATCCTTCCGGACTGATCCTCCCTGACCAACCGATCCTCTCTGACCGATTGGTCCTTCCTTCTGACCGATCCTCCCTGACCAACTGATCCTTCCTGACCGATCGGTCCTTCCTTCTGACTGATCCTCTCTGACCAACCGATCCTTCCTGACCGATCGGTCCTTCCTTCTGACCGATCCTCCATGATCAACCGATCCTCCTTGACCAATCGGTCCTTCCTTCTGACCGAACCTCCCTGACCAACCGATCCTTCCTGATCGATCGGTTCACTGTACAGCCCCAATCCAACTCCAATTTTGACCAAAACTTCACCAAACAACTACATGACGAAATTTACTCATCCAATTCATCAATTGCAACCATAAACACGTTATGGAATCACTAACAACATGAATATAACGTTTCTCACCAAAATTGTAACACCCCACACCCGCTAAGGTCACTCATAAAGGGAATGCCTTAACTTCGGTGGAACATTTTAAGTGAGTATAGAACAGAAAAATTACAACAAGACAGATATAAATACTTGAAAATCTAAAACATCATTTCATAGCAGCAGAAGGTAAACATGTTTAGTTACAACACCATAAAGAGTTAAGTACTAAATATCCATCCTGATAAAAACATAAGTACATAATCCCACTACATAACCAATAGCCATAATAGATAAGATAAGCTGGGCTTTACATCACGGTCCAAGCTCCAAAAGATAGATAAAGAAATCTGATCAAAGCCCACTAGTGCTAGGCCCAACCTGAGGACCTGAGGGGGAAAAAGATAAAAACAACGGGGTCAGACATAAGTCTGAGTGAGCCCTATAACTTTAACAACGCAATCATTAAAGTAATTAGGGTATGATATAAACTTGGTACGGGATGACTGGGGATAAATGACTACACTAAGTAGCCCACTAAACATAGGATGAACTAAGATAACGGAAAAGACGCATCTACCCACCCAAGGATAATTACTAACTGCACCACACCAGTCATTCCTACTTAAAGGTTGATCCCACCCAAGGACTTAGAAAATTTACCCAGTAGTTTCGTGTACCCCTAGCTGACTACATAGGTGCCATCTGCCCCTATCTCCACTAGGTGTACCCACTACTCCCCAAGCGATCGGCTCCCTACCGTAGATACCCGTGCTGGCCCCACAGTGGGGTGTATCACTCCCCAAAGTGGCAACCCGATACAACAAATGGTGCATGGCTTATACCTACACGATGTAACAACGTCTTACCTGCCAGCCCGGGTCCACACACGCATATGAAACCCGTTGGACTTGCGTTGCCACCGCTAACCCATTTTGGCCTCTTATAATCAAGCCCAGTACGCGTGTCCCTTCCTCGACATGGGTCGAGCCCAATAAGATACATATGGGTTACTGGTTGAAATGGGCCCCCACAAGCTACCCACCTAAGCTTGTCATTTTATCTAGTGCATCCCACTTAACCCTTTAATCATGTTTAATTACATGTTTCCACTTGGTTAAGTATTCTAATCGTATTTTCTATTGCCACCCAAGGCAACCCACTAGATTTCCACATGCCACCCAAGGCACTCACTTGATTTCCACATGCCACCCAAGGCACCCACTTAATCCCTCATGCCCACTACATGCTTATCTGGTTAAGTGTTTCTTAATTGATTAAGAACGTAACCGTTGTAAAGACCTCTCACATTAGACTATCTTTTATGGCAGCTGGATTTGTCAGTTGTGTCCGGGCAGCCTTACGCCATAACCGAGTCTAACCTCGTGTCTATACACTTGTCACGTATTTTGTTTGTGCCTAAGACCTCTCACATTGGGCCAATCATTTGTAGCCGCTGGGTTTGTCGGTTGGTTCCGGGCAGTCTTACGCTACAGAAGGGTCCAACCTCGTGTCTTAGTCGATTAATTACACCTAATTAATCACCCCCATATTTCGAATTAATTTTCCCTAATTAATTCCAATTTTAACGATGTACATAATTGACTCAATTATGTCCATCCACTTTATGGTATGCATAATCATACCAACTTCACACCATTTCATTAACATGTATATTAACCCCATCGTTCCCCACGTAATTCGCTAACATGACATAAAAGGGAAGATTCATCACAAATACAATGGGTTCAACTTGCATAACATTAGCATCAACATGGGTTTAAAGGTGTCAACATGCATATAGCATCAACCCAACTAGCATAAATAATCAACCCAAACTTGCATGAATCACATATGTCATAAGGAGGTTAACTTGCATAAGTTATTTATGTCATACAAAGGGGTAAACTTGCATATGTATGTATGACATACAAAGGGGTTAACTTGCATATGTATGCACATCATACAAAGGTGTAAACTTGCACATGTTACTTGCATATAATCAAACACCATACTTGCATAACATGTCATATGTGAACTTGCATATAATCATACACCAAACTTGCATACAAATCATATATGAACTTGCATATAATCATACACCAAACTTGCATAATCATGGTGTCATAATGGATCAATGTTTATCATAGCAATTTGCATAACTAGCATTATGAACACATGGCCTAATACTTGCATAACTTGCATAACATCATGAACATGTAGCATATGACTTGCATAACTTGCATAACATCATGAACATGTAGCATGTGACTTGCATATCTTGCATAACATCACAAACACATAGCATATAACTTGTATAACATGCATAACATCATTAACACATAGCATATAACTTGCATAACATGCATAACATCATTAACACATAGCATATAACTTGCATAACATGCATTGATCCACATTCATAGCCATAACCTCATTATATCCTATCATAATCATTTCAATAATTGGTCATTAAGGCTATAGAAACTCACAACTTGTTGATTAGCCCTCCTAAGAAGAAGATTAAGTTGCTAGAGTTGATTAGAAGTTGATTTGAGAAGCTATCTTCCTCTTTAATTTGAAGGAGGCTCCTTCAAGTTGCATTTTGACGGCATTGTATCTATTTTTAGTATGAATTAGGGTAGTCTTAGGGTGTATTTATAGAGTAGTTATGTGTTTTAGGCCATTAGATTAACCCTAAATCAAATTAGAGCCGTCAAATCTCGTCCTAGCCACAAAAACACAACCCAAAAGCCATCAGGTTGCACCCAGGTCACACAGACCGACAGGGGGGGTCGACCCCTATGTCGACCCCTGGGTCAACCCCTGTGTCGACCCATAGGGAGGGGGTCAACACCCATGTCGACCCTAGGGTCGACTCCCCCTGCCTGGAGGGAATTTTCCCGTCTCTTCTGAAATGTTTAAATTTCTGTTTTTAAATCTGTTTTGAATTTCTGAAAATTTCTTCGGGCCTTAACTGGGTCATATGGACTCCGATTTTCGAAAACTCGGACTCTATTTCGCGTATTTTTCCGAGACGAACGCAATGGCATAGCCCGTTTCCCCTGATTCAGATTTTAAAATTTAATTCTGCCCTGTTTTATATTATAGCAAGCTATTCAACATGCGGGGTGTTACATTCTCCCCTACTTAAAGGATTTCGTCCCCGAAATCTCTAAGTTAAGAAGAACGTATCCTACCATGCAAACAACCATCTACTCAAACCATCAAACACTGGCATCCATTGTCCTTAAAGTTTCTAATGTTGTATGAACATATGCAAAGAGTGTGTGTATATGTTCCCTGTCTAATGCAAAATCAGGCGGTCTACTGATTCAGTTGACCTCCTTAATGCAAACCATGATAGTGCCATGCATCCAATATGTATGCGAAAGAACCCTATCGACACATATTATTTCTACATGAGTGCACAATCATTCACCAAAATGCATCATCCATATGATAGCACAATCATTTTACATCCATTAATATAGCTACCTACACACAATTATATGCAATATGCAATATGAAGTGATTGAGCCGATCTAGTGCCTAGAGTGTGTGTCTATGCATCCACGAGCAACCACTTGCATCCACACGCATCCATCAAACATAACATGTCTCAAACACATGTTTCAACCATAGGTTTATCCTATCTAAAGGTCAAAGGTACTAATGAGAGGACATACTAAAGATAAGATAAGTACTAGACAAACGATAAAGGAGAAGTTAAAAGACATACCCTCAAAAAGGAATGGGTACAGTGAACGCATCTTCGCTTCTGTCTCCCAAGTAGCATTGCTCTCATCTTCTCCCCATTGCACTTTGACTAGTTGCACCTCTCTGTTTCTCAACTTCCTAATCTCTGACCCAAGGATGCGGGTAGGAGCTCGTCGAATAGTTGCATCACGCTCTACCTCCACTTCTTTAAGCAAGCTCGGCTCCACCACCTCTACGGTCTCATGTAGGCATTTCCTCAAATGTGACACATGGAATACGTCATGTACCCCACTAAGTCTCTCGGGTAAATCCACCCTATATGTCATCCGTCCAATCCTTTCCTTAATAGGAAACGGTCCTACAAATCTTGGAGCTAACTTCCCAACGGACCCAAAGCGGACAACATTCCTTAATGGAGATACTTTGACAAAGACCATGTCCCCAACATCAAACTCAAGATCCGTCCTCCTCTTATCCGCGTAAGATTTCTGTCTGTCTTGCGCTGATTTCATCCTTCTTCGAATCAAATCAATCTTTTCCGAAGTCTCTCTAACCATATCGGGCCCAAGCAAGATCTTATCCGTAGATTCCCACCAACATGTAGGTGATCGACAAGGCCTTCCATAAAGAGCTTCGAAAGGAGCCATATCAATACTGGACTGAAAGCTGTTATTATACGCGAACTCCACCAACGGAAGATGCTCTTCCCATGTACCTCCAAAATCTAAGATACAAAGCCTCAAAAGGTCTTCCAAAACATGATTTACCCTCTCGGTCTGGCCGTCCGTCTGAGGATGATATGCGGTGCTCAAACACAATTGAGTCCCCACCGCTTCTTGCAAACTCTTCCAAAACTCGCTAGTGAAGATAGGATCTCGATCACTCACTATGCTAGAGGGTACCCCATGCAATTGAACTATCTCTCGAAGGTAAACCGAAGCTAGCCATGGAGCAGTCCTCTTGCTCTTCACAGGTATGAAATGGGCGCTCTTAGTAAGCCTGTCCACAACAACCCAAATTCCCGTATTACCCTTCCTCGATCTCGGTAACCCATCAATAAAATCCATCGAGACGCTATCCCACTTCCATTGCGGAACTTCCAATGGGTGAAGCAACCCACCTGGTTTCTTTTGCTCCGCCTTCACTTGTTGGCACACCAAGCATCTAGCGACATACTCGGCCACATCTTTCTTCATACCGACCCAAAAGAAAACTCGCTTCATGTCTTGGTACATCTTGTCCCCACCGGGATGAATGGTCATCCTAGAACGGTATGCATCATCAAGAATAGCCTTCCTCAATCCCTCGTCTTGCAGTACACAAAGTATACCGTCTCTACGTAAGCACCCCCTATCGTCTAGGGTGTACCTACTCAAATGGCTGGACGACTCCCCCCTTATGAGCCTCTCTACTAACTCAACCAACTGTGGGTCGTCCCTTTGTGCCTCGCCAATCCGTCCCAAAAGAGTAGGTCTGACCTCCAAGGATGCCAGCAAACCGGGTATATAGTCAACGGAAGGTCTGAAATCAAACATCGAGATAAATTCCAAGCTTCGTCGTTCCACGAACAACAGACTCAAGGACAACCTTTTTCTACTCAAGGCGTCCGCCACCACGTTACCCTTGCCAGGGGTATACGCTATCTCGAAATCATAGGATGCTAAAAACTCCATCCACCTTTGCTGTCTCACGTTCAAATCCTTCTGAGAAAACAAGTACTTCAATGATTTGTGGTCAGTGAACAATTCGAACCTCTCTCCAAGAAGATAATGGCGCCAAATCTTAAGTGCAAAAACAATAGCGGCCAACTCTAAATCATGGGTAGGGTAATTCTTCTCATGCTTTCTCAACTGCCTTCCACCGTAGGCTATTACCCTTCCCTCTTGCATTAAGACTGCGCCTAGTCCAGTCCCACAAGCATCGGTATAGACAACAAATGGCTTACTCCCATCTGGCAACACTAAGACTGGAGTTGTAGTTAAAGCTCTCTTTAACCGTCGGAACGCATCATCACAATCTACGTCCCATACGAAGACTAGATTCTTCTTCGTCAAGCGAGTTAATGAGGCTGATATCTTCGCGAAGTCCTTGATAAACTTCCTATAGTAGCCAGCCAAACCCAAGAAACTCCTCACCTCGGTAGCATTCTTCGGAACCTTCCAATCTTGGATGGATACTACCTTCGAGGGATCCACAGCTATCCTTCCTTGGAGACCACGTGCCCCAAGAACCGCACTTCCTTCCTCCAGAAGTGACATTTAGAGAATTTAGCCTTAAGGCTATGCGCTCGAAGAGTCTCCAACACTTCCCTAAGATGTAGGGCATGCTCTTCCTCACTCTTAGGAAAGACTAAGATGTCATCCACAAAGACCACCAAGAACTTATTAAGGTACTCCCTGAACACCCTACTCATCAAATCAACAAAATATGAAGGGGCGTTCGTCAAACCAAATGGCATCACCAGCCACTCATAGAAACCATCCGGAGTCCTAAAGGCAGTCTTGTCTATGCTATCCTCAGCCACCCTCAACTGATGAAACCCCATGGCCAAGTCCAACTGAGAAAATACTGAAGCGCCAACCAACTGATCAAAGAGATCATCAATCCTCGGCAATGGGTGTCTATTTTTCTTTGTGAGCTTGTTGAGTTCTCTATAGTCTACACAAAGTCTGAGGGACCCATCCGCCTTCGTGGCAAAAACTACTGGAGCACCCCACTCCGATATACTTCGTCTTATGAACCCCTTCTCAAGCAACTCCCCTACTTGCTTATGGAGTTCCCTCCTCTCACGAGGAGCCATGTGGCGCACTGGTAAAGATACTGGTTTAGCATTATCCACCAGATATATTCGGAAGTCTATCTCCCGCTTCGGAGGTAAGCCCTTCACCTCCTCAAACACATCCGAGTATTCCCGGACCACTCTAACAGATCGCAAACTCTCGACTGAAGCGTCAAGCGATTCAAGATAACTTAGCATAACAGAATCCATGGGATTACAAGAGATCTCGAGAGTGTTACCCAAGCGGGTCATGAGCCTAACAACTCTCCTTTCGCAATCAAGAACGGCACCATTACTGGATAACCAGTCCATGCCCAAAATCAACCCATAGCCCGTGAAGCCCAAAACAAAAGCATCACATCTAAACTCAATGCTAAGTATAGAAATCTTCAAACCCAAACATATCATGGACAAATAAGTGGAGCCCCCAATTGGGTTTGAAACAACCAAGGGATCATCTACTAGACTGGTGTCTAAGTGCAGTGACTCAACTAATGATGATGAGATAAACGAATGCGATGCGCCAGAGTCAAACAATGTACGGACAGGATGATCAAATAGAAAAACCAGACTTTCAACGGAAATAGTTCTACCTCTTTCCTGAATTGGTGGAACCGCGAGAGCCTGAACTTGCCCCCTTGCCTGGCCCGGTGCCACAAGAGCTTGCACTTGTCCTCCTGAGGTAGATCCCGTCCTTTGCCCCTTCTTAGGGCAGTCCTTCACTAGATGCCCTGCTTCACCACAGTGGTAGCAGCCAGTCTTCTTCTTCTTCCGACAATCTTTGCTTAGGTGGCCTGGTATCCCGCAATTGAAGCACTTCTTCTTTCCCTTGCCACCGTTGCCTTTCCCACCTTTGTTTTGTTGCTGTTGAGGTCTCTTCTGATCTCCCTTCTTCTCGGGTGCCTTATTAGCATTGGGACCCTTCTCTTCTTCATGCATGAGTGCCATGTCAACTAGCTTCTCAAAGGTGGCCCCCATAGGGATGTGAGTCATAGCCAATCCATGCATTGGTTCATTCAAGCCTTTCACGAACCTCAAAGCCTTCTTCTCTGGTGTATTCACCATGTCTATGCCAAATCTTGCCAGTTGATTAAACTTGTTGACATATTCCTTCACCGAGAGGTTCCCTTGCTTTAGAGTCAAGAACCTTTCCATATACAAGTTTTCTTCCGCCCTTGAAAGAAACTTTGTCACAAATCTTTGCCTGAAATCCGCCCAAGAGTCAACAGGGCGTTCTCCGTTAGTGACCTCCCACCAGAATGAGGCCTCTCCCTTCATTAACCAAGCAGCTAACTTGACTTTCTTTCCTTCTTCCATCTCAAAGATATCTATCAACTCTTCCACCTCCTTAAGCCAATCTCTAGCCTCCACAAAAGTTTCTGATCCTTGAAAAGGTTTCCCTCCCATAGCTTTAAATTCCTTGCAAGTCTTAGCAAAAGTATCCGTGCGAGGAGGGGGAGGGGGAGGGGGAGGAGGAAGATCGGGTGCTACTGTTGGTGGAGGAACATTTGTTGGACCCGCAGTGGCAGCCCTAGCCTCCATCAATCTCCTATACCATACTGGTATCGTCACACCCTCCGGAAAGTTAAGATCTTCAGCCATGCTGAAACGAAAAAGGAAAGATTCAAAACGGAGAATTCGAAAGATAAAGATATGGCTATTGGGGATTATGCTTTTCTTTCAAAAACCTTTCTCTTTAAAGACATGTTTTTGAAAATACTTCTTCCAAAAATGTTTTTAGAAAAATAGTTTTCTAAAAATTTTATCTGTTCTGGTAACCTTCGCTCTGATACCACGTGTAACACCCCACACCCGCTAAGGTCACTCATAAAGGGAATGCCTTAACTTCGGTGGAGCATTTTAAGTGAGTATAGAACAGAAAAATTACAACAAGACAGATATAAATACTTGAAAATCTAAAACATCATTTCATAGCAGCAGAAGGTAAACATGTTTAGTTACAACACCATAAAGAGTTAAGTACTAAATATCCATCCTGATAAAAACATAAGTACATAATCCCACTACATAACCAATAGCCATAATATATAAGATAAGCTGGGCTTTACATCACGGTCCAAGCTCCAAAAGATAGTTAAAGAAATCTGATCAAAGCCCACTAGTGCTAGGCCCAACCTGAGGACCTGAGGGGGAAAAAGATAAAAACAACGGGGTCAGACATAAGTCTGAGTGAGCCCTATAACTTTAACAACGCAATCATTAAAGTAATTAGGGTATGATATAAACTTGGTACGGGATGACTGGGGATAAATGACTACACTAAGTAGCCCACTAAACATAGGATGAACTAAGATAACGGAAAAGACGCATCTACCCACCCAAGGATAATTACTAACTGCACCACACCAGTCATTCCTACTTAAAGGTTGATCCCACCCAAGGACTTAGAAAATTTACCCAGTAGTTTCGTGTACACCTAGCTGACTACATAGGTGTCGTCTGCCCCTATCTCCACTAGGTGTACCCACTACTCCCCAAGCGATCGGCTCCCTACCGTAGATACCCGTGCTGGCCCCACAGTGGGGTGTATCACTCCCCAAAGTGGCAACCCGATACAACAAATGGTGCACGGCTTATACCTACATGATGCACCAACGTCTTACCTACCAGCCCGGGTCCACACACGCATATGAAACCCGTTGGACTTGCGTTGCCACCGCTAACCCGTTTTGGCCTCTTATAATCAAGCCCAGTACGCGTGTCCCATCCTCGACATGGGTCGAGCCCAATAAGATACATATGGGTTACTGGTTGAAATGGGCCCCCACAAGCTACCCACCTAAGCTTGTCATTTTATCTAGTGCATCCCACTTAACCCTTTAATCATGTTTAATTACATGTTTCCACTTGGTTAAGTATTCTAATCGTATTTTCTATTGCCATCCAAGGCAACCCACTAGATTTCCACATGCCACCCAAGGCACTCACTTGATTTCCACATGCCACCCAAGGAACCCACTTAACCCCTCATGCCCACTACATGCTTATCTGGTTAAGTGTTTCTTAATTGATTAAGAACGTAACTGTTGTAAAGACCTCTCACATTAGACTATCTTTTATGGCAGCTAGATTTGCCGGTTGGGTCCAGGCAGCCTTACGCCATAACCGAGTCTAACCTCGTGTCTATACACTTGTCACGTATTTAGTTTGTGCCTAAGACCTCTCACATTGGGCCAATCATTTGTAGCCGCTGGATTTGCCGGTCGGTTCCGGGCAGTCTTACGCTACGAAAGGGTCCAACCTCGTGTCTTAGTCGATTAATTACACCTAATTAATCACCCCCATATTTCGAATTAATTTTCCCTAATTAATTCCAATTTTAACGATGTACGTAATTGACTCAATTATGTCCATCCACTTTATGGTATGCATAATCATACCAACTTCACACCATTTCATTAACATGTATATTAACCCCATCGTTCCCCACGTAATTCGCTAACATGACATAAAAGGGAAGATTCATCACAAATACAATGGGTTCAACTTGCATAACATTAGCATCAACATGGGTTTAAAGGTGTCAACATGCATATAGCATCAACCCAACTAGCATAAATAATCAACCCAAACTTGCATGAATCACATATGTCATAAGGAGGTTAACTTGCATAAGTTATTTATGTCATACAAAGGGGTAAACTTGCATATGTATGTATGACATACAAAGGGGTTAACTTGCATATGTATGCACATCATACAAAGGTGTAAACTTGCACATGTTACTTGCATATAATCAAATACCACACTTGCATAACATGTCATATGTGAACTTGCATATAATCATACACCAAACTTGCAAACAAATCATATATGAACTTGCATATAATCATACACCAAACTTGCATAATCATGGTGTCATAATGGATCAATGTTTATCATAGCAATTTGCATAACTAGCATCATGAACACATGGCCTAATACTTGCATAACTTGCATAACATCATGAACATGTAGCATATGACATGCATAACTTGCATAACATCATTAACATGTAGCATGTGACTTGCATATCTTGCATAACATCACAAACACATAGCATATAACTTGCATAACATGCATAACATCATTAACACATAGCATATAACTTGCATAACATGCATAACATCATTAACACATAGCATATAACTTGCATAACATGCATAACATCATTAACACATAGAATATAACTTGCATAACATGCATTGATCCACATTCATAGCCATAACCTCATTATATCCTATCATGATCATTTCAGTAATTGGTCATTAAGGCTATAGAAACTCACAACTTGTTGATTAGCCCTCCTAAGAAGAAGATTAAGTTGCTAGAGTTGGTTAGAAGTTGATTTGAGAAGCTATCTTCCTCTTTAATTTGATGGAGGCTCCTTCAAGTTGCATTTTGACGGCATGACGGCATTGTATCTATTTTTAGTATGAATTAGGGTAGTCTTAGGGTGTATTTATAGAGTAGTTAGGTGTTTTAGGCCATTAGATTAACCCTAAATCAAATTAGAGCCGTCAGATCTCGTCCTAGCCACAAAAACACAGCCCAAAAGCCATCAGGTTGCACCCAGGTCACACAGACCGACAGGGGGGGTCGACCCCTATGTCGACCCCTGGGTCGACCCCTGTGTCAACCCCTAGGGAGGGGTCGACACCCATGTCGACCCTAGGGTCGACTCCCCCTGCCTGGCGGGAATTTTCCCGCCTCTTCTGAAATGTTTAAATTTCTGTTTTTAAATCTGTTTTGAATTTCTGAAAACTTCTTCGGGCCTTAACTGGTCATATGGACTCTGATTTTTGAAAACTCGGACTCTATTTCGCGTATTTTTCCGAGACGAACACAATGGCATAGCCCGTTTCCCCTGATTCAGATTTTAAAATTTAATTCTGCCCTATTTTATATTCTAGCAAGCTATTCAACATGCGGGGTGTTACAAAAATTATGCAATTTCACTAAAATCATGATAAATGAACATAATTATGGATCTAAATTGCATAAACATATGAAATAGCATATAAATTACCGGTTTTAAGTTGCTAAAAATAGATCATATGGCGATTCATACGAAATTAAACTTACCATGATGTAGATCTAAGGAAAACGACTTGAATTTGATGAAAAACAAGATCAAACACTCATATACTTGATTGAATACGTGTAAGAGATGCATATCACTCACCAAATCTACAAATCAAAGCAAAAACGGTGAATTTAGATTCCGGACAGCGAAGAACTTGTTCCAAATCCTTCGATTGGATGAACTCTCACTTGAAATGATGTAGATCTAGCTTCAAAGGATGTAGATTTATGATTCTTATCCTTAGATCTTGATTTTAATGGTGGAAATATGTTAGAGGAAGGAGGAACACAAGACCACCAAATGAGAGAATGAAGGAAGTAATCTATTCTCCATATCTCTCACCCCCTATTTACAGCCTTCCACCAGCCTACTAATGGGCATCCCCAAATGAGCCCGTTATGGATTGCAAAACCTGAACAGCCAACTATTAAACATTAAGACAACAATTTCTCCCAAACCGCTGAGCCAAATCTTTAATGTGAGTACTCTAGGGAAAGGGAAACATCATTTCCTTTCCAGTGGCACATGTTTCAACAACAGATTCGATCTCAGTCAAAAGTTATGCCGCGTACAAGACTAACAAGGCAAATGTTCACAAACAAAATTGGTAAAAATTATGGACATCTCTCACATCCCCATAAGCGACATATTAAAATACGAGAATGATCCAACCCTCAAGGAATAAAATAAAAATATTTTACGATCTTCCGATACGTAAAATGCGGGCTGTTACAACTAGCTACGGGCCCTACTAGTTAAGGCTTCCGTCATTCACGCATATACCCTTGCCCGCGTAAGGCGAGAGGTCGTATTTTATCGCTCGCTATACCAACTAGCTGACCTTATAGTATAATTTCCTTAGTCGCTTATTGCTACCCGTAAGATAGGTAGCCATATCTGACATTTTTAGTTTCCAGGTTCTGGGTAGGCCCATACACATGCCATTTAAGATCCCTAAACTGGAAGACCTACTCCCAGGTGGACTCCTCGACCAAATCCACTTAAGACCCAAGGAAGAGGACTATACGCGAAGATTATTAAGTTCGCACCGCATTAGCCTTTAATACCTTTCCCTATTGGGATAAAGTGGGCTGTGTTATTGAGTAATTCCCGTTTAGTCCCTCTTCACGGAAATACTATATGCATACAATTCATTATTGTTACGTGTTCCTATGGTTACTAATGTTTCTCATCATTAGCCTACTAAGTCCAATTCTAACTTTTAATTATAAGTTATGTATTGACTAATATAAATAAGGGAAGTTATGTCCTCCTAGGATATTTATCTTAATATTTAAATCAATACCCATTAATCCCTTTTTTTACACCGTTTACTTTATTCATAAGTTTATTGTCGCTTATGACCATAATGGTCATATTTTCCTAGGACAACCATTTACATCTGGTATTCTTATTTTATCAGTCCCGAAATATCTATTTGTTGCACCCCAAAAGACGATTACTATTTTTATTTGTTGACTGTTATATATATAGACACACACACACACACACCGGACCACTCACGTTAAGTTTACTACTTGTGGATGTTGGATTTGCCGGTCGGTTCCGGGCATACTTCTACCACAAGTAGAACTTAACTTCGTGCCTTAGTATACTTATATTTACGCACTAAACCCCGTGCATTAAGCTGACTACCAGTGGATGCTGGATTTGCCGGTTGGTTCTAGGCAGACTTCTACCACAAGTTGAGCTTAACCTCGTGTCTAAATGCGGTTAGAATTCAAATTTCCTAGTTGGGTTATACAACACTCATCCTAATCAATTTAGGAATTGTAACCATTACTTTATTACATTCACTTTTCCCCAATAAACGTCGATTACAATTGTTATTTATTGATTTGCGGTCCTATTTATAGCAATCCGTTATATTATTCGCTACAATGGTCACCACAAATATATCAATTCAATATGGATTACATTTACATATATAATTCCATAACTGAATACCATTCAAACATTCAATACAATGTATATTTTATCATTTTACGTAGATTTGGACGAAAAAATGTATGTATTTATATTGTCACGCGATTGACGTAATTATTCTCTTTATTATTATTTTTATTAATTTAATGATTTAGTTTAATAAATAACCAAACATTCCCTTTTGCATTCGATCTTGCCAAAAGGTTCCAAATCTTACAAAAAGATCCTATAATTATTGAAACTATGATTGATTAGTAAAATACACATATTTCAAATTCACAAAAAATATATGTGTATATATATATATATATGTATATAATAGTTGATGCAAACTACGCAATATATATACACACACACATTTGAACCACTTTTCCCTTTTCAATCTTTTTGTCATACCTCTTGCGAATTCAAAATAACATCTTTTTGTTCAAAAAAGAGGAAAACAACATATTTGCAACAACTAAGCCAAAACCCAACAACATTGAATACAAACAGCCATGTTTCTTTTAAAATTACAATCACATAATTCACCATTGTATTTTTTATCTAGATTCACATAATTTATCATTTAACACTGAAATTAGAGATCTGGAATATAACTACATCTAAATGGTGTTTAATGAGACTGATTTCCAGATCTACAGTGCTTTGCAACAACCACAATACATTTTACAACATAATTGTAGGAAATATTTATGAACAAATTTAAGAATCCTACAATTAATATTATGCCTAAGCACGATTCTCAATTTCCAAGTTTTGACAAATTTTACAAACAGATCTGAAAGGTGCGAATTCACATTAAACAATATTATGAATAAATCTGATGAAAATAGGCATACATTTTGTGATCTAGTAGAAACGAGATAAACAGGCTATTATAACTATATATATAAATTTCTCACTCACCTAAAAGCATCCAAATCCGAAGTTTGAATAACCTTTTAGGCCTACAATTCCCAAATTCTTATAAATCTATAATTTATCTGAAAAGGAGATAATTCCGGATCTGTAGACATGTAAGAAAATAGGAAGAGAGAGGAGAATCTGATGTATAGCGTCAATTTATAGTCTTTTTCATTGGATCCAATAATCCCTTTCAATCCTATATGGTTTGTGTTTGATTTGTTGTGTATGAATATATTTTTAATTAAGAAATTAGGTTTGAAGAGGGAGAAAAATGGCAGAGCTTCGCTGCTACCCATAGATTTGTGTGGAAAAGAATGAGGTCTTACCCCTTTATTTATAGGAGTAGAATCAGCTATGAATAGTTAGATTTACTTTATTTTATATCCATCCGTTCGTTTAATAATATATTATGAACTAACCTCTTTAACCCTAACCGTCACAACGCCCAGTGGGTCGACCGCTACGGTCGACCACTGGGGTTGCCAACTGCCTAGTGAGGCTGGTTAAATATCGTATATAATATATACTTGCTCTGATTTATATATTTTCCATCCGTTATCGTATTTCATCCATAACTTTTTCATACGAACTCCGTTCACGAAACTCCAAACATGAAAGTTGACTAGAATTCCGAGACGAATGCACCGGTTAAAATTTCATGGTCAAATTCCATCGTTTGCAAAAATTCTTATTTTTGGAATTTTAATAATTAATTCCCATAGTCAAAATTTCAGGTTGTTACACATCCACAGACTCCAAAGTGAAGTGTTCACTAAAAATTTCCACATCAATTTAATTCCTGCTGCTTTTTTTAGGTTTGAAAAGACTTAGGAACTATGCCTCCTTCTGATTTAGGTGAACACGATTTATTCCAACTAATCTTATGAGATGCACCTCCTAAAAAAAACCACAACACATCATATGCAACTTATCTATTTTATGCTCAGGAATTTGATACACAAAAAGGCAATACAAAACAATTGGTGTAATTACAGATTGAATTAATTCAGCTCTACCAGCAAAACTTAAAAATTTGGCATCCCGTGCTTGTATTTTGGTCTTAATTCGATGCAATAATGATTGACAGTCAGTATAATGAATGTAGTTGGAAGATAATGAGACTCCTAGATATCTAACAAGAAGTTTCCCAATTTGAACCCCTAGTGTAGATGAAACTTCAATTGTATTTCAAGCATATGAACTGATATATAGCCCGGTTTTAAGAAAACTAACAGGAAGCCCATAAAACTGCCTTAATTTATCAAATATATCATTTAATGCAGTAGCACCAATAGGTAAAAAAAACATAAGATCATCAGCATATAAGAGGTGTATTACCATTGGCTCAAACTTATGAATAAGAAAAAATTTATGTTGCATTAATGCCTCATTCATGCAGTAAGTGAAAAATTCCATAGCAATTGAAAAACAGGTAAGGAGAGAGCGGACCACCTTGGCGAATGCCTCTAATTGATTGAATAAAATCCTTAGGCACTCCTTGGATCAAGATAGAAGGTTGGAGATGAAATGCACTCATATATAACATTGATGAAATAAATTAGAAAACCCATCTTCTTCATAATATGGAAAATAAATTCCCTATTCATCATGTCATAGGCTTTGTGGAGATCTACTTTCACGCATAATTTGTTAACACCAGCCTTCTTAAAATCTCTCAAACGTTCATGTGCAAGAAGGATATTATCACCAATATATTGAGTGCTAATGAAAGCATATTGGTTTGGTGATATTAAATATGGCAAATGCCATTTTATCTTATTGCATAAAACTTTGCAAAAAAATCTTGTAATACATGTTGCAACAAGAAATAGGTCGATAATGTGCAATCTCAATTGGCCTATCTATTTTGGTATCAAAGTTATAAAGGTATGGTTGATATCTTTAAGAAATTTGACATGGCAAATATATCTTGCAAAACTGCTAGTAAATCAAGTTTAATCACGTCCCGATGCAATTTAAAATACATAGAATTAAGACCATCAGGTCCACGGCTCGAATAATCTTTTATTGAAAGTATGACAGTTTTAATTTCTTCTAAAGTAAATGGTTGTAGCAAAACCTATTGACATATTGCATTGATGACATGTGTAGATTGGAATAAAGGGAACTCTTTGTTTACATCACCATTTAATAGAGCACTAAAATAATAAATTGCTTTAACTGTCACTTCATCATGTTTATATAGAAGGTTACCATCAACACTAATAAGAGCTTTAAGATGTTTTGAATACCTTCTAGTAGATATTTTAGAATGAAAGAATTTTGAATTTGTATCTCCATCTTGCAACCAAGTTACTTTAGATTTCTGTTTCATACTCCAGAATTTTATGTGCTTTTGAACTAATAAAGCATTTTTAGCTTCAAGCATTCTATAAAACTAGATTTTCAGGATCAACGTCAGATGCAATCTCACAATCTCTAAAGTATGCTCCTGCTTCCATTAAAATCATGTCATCTTTCTGTCTACTTTTATTCCAACTTTTCAACTCAATTTTGCAACCCTGAAGCTTTTGGTAGAATGTATAACTAGTAAATCCCCATACATAAACCTCTCAATATACACTCCTCATATCCAAATTTTAAATGCCAATCGTTAGAATATCGAAATGGAAATCCCTTTGTTATAGAATAAGAAATTAAGTCTAAAAGCAAAGGATTGTGATCACTTGAAAGTTGTGAAAGTAAGAGGGATTTCATATCAATAAATTTGTGCAAACAAAAATAATTTACAAAAAATTTATCAATATAATTAGCCATACCTCTTCGCCTCCATGTATAACTGAATCTACTTGCCTTAATTTCAATCAACCTAGCTTGTACGAGACAATTATTAAACGCTCTAGTATGTTAAAATTGCACTAGAAGGCCACCTTTCTTATCTAAATGAGATGTAGAATTGTTGAAGTCACCCATGAGAACCCATTCACCACTTATAGTTTCAGCTTCTCTAATAATATGCTACCACAAAATCTGCCTGTCATAGAAACTATTACTTGCATAATACTCATAGAAAGACCCCCTGTATTTTCAGCTTATACATTATATGCTGATTTGATGAAGAAATAATATCAATATGTCAAACTAGAAAATTCCATAATAACAAAATTCTGCCTGAATAAGAAGAAGGATTACGTGGTATAAAATCCCAACCACTTGAAATAAATTACCAAACAATTTCAAGTTCACCTCATTAAGTTTATTCTCTACCAAACCAACAATTGTTGGTTTGAACTAAGTCACCAGGGATAACACTTCTCCCACCCTATGAAAAGTGTTCATCCCTCTGACATTCTAAGTCAATATTTCCATTTAACAGATGAATTGCTCCTTAAATTTCTTTTAGGAGGAGAACTAGGAATATGAGCGTTAACCTTTTTTAGCCTTTAAGCACATTCAAATACTCTGTGTTCTTAGAAATACCTTCAGAAACATCCTTATTCTATTTAACACTTGGTATTTCATTCAGATTATTCGCAATATGATGTAATCCATCAGGAAGAATATCATTAGGAAGTTCATAATCTAGAAAATCTAAATCAATATCCCCATCGTTAAAATTTATATCAATATCCTCTAGTTGTTTATCAACATTTGATGAGCTAGTCTGATCATTTGACTGCTGAGATACCCATGAAGGATCTTTAGATAGCTCATGTATTAATGTTTTGTGTCCAAATTTCTTGCAATGATCACATCGATGAGGAATATATCTATATTCAATAGAGACTTCCTTCAAAAGACCACTATGCAGCTTAATACGAATTTTCTCAACCAATTTACAGTTCATATCAATACCAACAAGTATCCTAGCATATTTAGCCACTTTCTTACTAGTTGTATTATTATCAATTCAAACAGGATCTCCAATATACCTAGCAATCATCGAAAAAGCATTACCAGTCCACACTTCCTTATCTAGATTAAAAGGTTTAATCCAGATCCGAACCTTATTAGCATTAAATTCCTCAAATTCGTACCTAGGATACCATTTAAAAACCATCAATAATTTTTCAAAATATGAGTAACTCGAAGTTCTAAGCACATATATAACATCGAACAGTTCCTTAAACTGAATAGTGTAATAAAATCCAAGAGCAATGTGAACTTGAAAGTTATCTTTAAGTTTCAAAACCTTCGATTATTTCCCACAAAAAATATAAATGCATAAAATTATATTAATTCATTACCATTACACCTTTTCTTTTATGTATCTTCACATTCCCTCCAGTAATACTTGAATTTAATGTCTATATCATTTATTTCTTAGTAGAACTTCTTATAAGCTAAATGTTAAATCAAAGCCCTTGTACATGAATGCTTATCTATAAAAATCTATACATTTATTAGCATTGAAAATTAGCCAAGTGCACCAAATATTCTTTTATTTGCTTAACAAATATCAGATGCCGAATGCTAATTATACCACTCATTTTTATCAACAATAATAGCGTTCTAATATATATATATATATAAATATAAAATATTTTATCAACAAGTTACCGCGGTACTGCGTGTCATTGTGCCCCATGCACTACTTACCGCGGTAGAAACATGGGGAGACAGAAATTCTGTAATGACAGCGGAAGGGCATAAAAGTAATCTCCTCGTTGGAAAACAAAGTACATTTCCAGTACTGCGTGCCAAACGGCCTTTCTCTTCCAAAACTGGTTTGTCTGCGATTTTCGTCTCTCCGCTCATTCATGGCCAGGAGAAAGGTTCAACTTAATTCCTCCAACTCGAATGATGCATCAGTTATGTAAACCCCGTTTTTATCTCAAACTATATGTTTTAGACTAGGTTTGACTGCGATGTTTGTTTTAAGAGGTGCAGCTATAATCTAGATTGTAATTTCTTACTTTTAATCTTTATTTGCAAAGTTCAAGCCATTACACAAGCCTATGTGTTTGAACCTTGGTATATAATATGAGAAATGCTATTCAAACATCTCTTCTCACTAAAACCGCTCAGTTTGAAAACCAAACCTCATTATAATGCTTCTTAAAATTACCCGTCCATTAATTTCATATTTGATATTTCTATTGTCAGCCGTTCCCATCAATTTTGAACCCCACTATTAATCTACTCAGATCCTTTGATCAGAATTAGCTACAAATTTGGTTAGCTGAATGATAAGATGAAAGTTGATGAGCTGAAAAACTCATCTCAGATAAAGGTGATTAGACTGAAAATCCTTGTCAGTGTGAAAATTCAAATTTTAAACTGTATATACGTTTTTGAATGGAAAACATAATCATTTTTATTTCATTACAGTTGGCATACCATTTTTGTTGCCTCTTTATCCATAAATACATTGCTTTTTCCATTTGAAAAGAAAACTATTCCTTTTCAAGTTTTCAATTTTCTTCAAGAGATAAAAATAGGATTCAAATTCGAAAACAAACTACTTGCATCATCGTTGGTCATTTAGTTCATTATCATTTTGCTGCACTGCAATATGAATCAGAGTGAAAATGGATGACCATTTGTTGAAATGAAAGAGTTTATCTGTTTTTTTATTAGGGTTCGGGTAATGAATAGTGTAATATTCAGGGGACATGGTATTATTTTGATGTGGTTAATTTTTAGAGAAAAATTTGATGTGAACTGTGACACCCATTTTAAATGATGTAATTTACCTGAGCATGTTTTATGAGTTTAGTTCATACTTCTTTAGATTTTCCAACCGAAGTTTGGTTTTTTGGATATTGAATTTTTTTGGCTAGTGATCATCATCCTAACTCTCTCTACATTATCCTTCATGTATTACAGTTCAGCGTTTGTGATACATGTGGAGCAATAGGATATCTTAAAGAACTCATTATCTGTTGCCACTGCAAGAATACTTTCCGACATGGGTATGTATTTTACTTTAAGACTATATTACCAAAATCCAGGTATACTTTATACCTGTTTGATTTTTTTTTTTTTTTTTTTTTTTTTTTTTTTTGGTGATTTTTAATGTTGTATCATTTTATTACTGCTTTACACTTCATTACTTCAAGAACAATTTCTGGGGGGCAATTTTTAGATATGGGCTTGTGAACAGATAGTCACCATTCAAATTTTTGGTATGGGCTTGTGAAGGAAACTTTTTGCTATGGTCAATTTCTACTTGCACAAGTAGAAAACATTTAAATTATTATCATCGAACAATTTTAATTTTAGATTGTGCATGCTATTAAATATTGTGCTTGTGCAATTTCAAACTGCACGATGCATTTTTCTTAACAAAAAGGTCTATTTTTAAAATTAATTTTGAATGGTGTTTATTTGTATTTACTGCACCTAATGATCTTCACCTTCACATGTATTAAGCCAGTACAGTTTCTTGGAATATAATTTAGCCCTAGGCATCCTGTATTTTTGTTGTGTCGATAATTTCTTTGATCACATTTTCTTTTCTCTATTTTTTACACATACAGTTGTACCAAAGTTCTTAGGACAAATTTTTGGTATAAGCCTCGCAGAGCAACTTATTATAGAAACATGCTTGTTTCGTAACTTATTACGAAACCAGGTCTGTTTTCTATAAGGCACGAATGGCTTGCGCAGTCCATAAATGCGCATGAACAAATTAAAGCCTTTCGTGCCTTATAGAAAACATGTCTGGTATCGTAATAAGTTACGAAACATGTCTGTTTCTATAATAAGTTGTTCTGAGAGACTTATACAAAAAATTTGTCCAAATTCTTATATGCTTGATTCTCTTGTTGACAACATTTGAATATCTAGGAAACACAACCAGCAGTAGTAAAATAATACAAATTAAAGCACATGGAATAGAAAATAGTTTGTAATAAAAAAAAAGTGCCAAAGTTAACATGGTTTGTGAACATGACTAGATACGCAAGGCGATTATTTCACTATTGCAAATAGTGTATCTTACTAGGTAATGTTAGATGGGGTTTTTAATAAAAAAAACAAATATTCCCATTTTTTTAACGTTTTCCATTCCTTTTGTGTTTTTCAATAAATAATCTTTTATGGAACTCCTTTGGACTGATGGAAAAATATGGAATTTCCGTGATTTCCACATGCATACACAGTAAGAACTTGATGAAACCGAATCCTTTCGGGCTAAGCGCATAAAAATATATTGATTCTTAAAAAGGTCCAAAAAATAACATGATGAAGTATAGCACAAATGCTATTTTTGTTCATAGGGTTTATATACATGTATATATACATATGTATGTATATGTGCGGTGGCGGCTCTAATGATCGACTAAAAAATGGGTATCCCCAGGCATAAATATTAGAAAATAGATTGTCTAGGCAGGTAAACAAAGAAAATTGATGCAACTTTGAAAATAAATCTAGGAAGTAACTATGTGGTTCGAACGGTTGACCCTTTAGTAAACAAAGCGAATAAACAACCATTGAGACAAATCTATCTTTATTTAGCTTTGATGATCAACCTGTAACGACCCGCCATTTTAACCGTTCCGAATAGACAAAACATGTCAAACTCGAACCGTCCAAACGAAAGATTGTTATTAGCTTCTGAGGTAAATAGAATAAATCACAGAATCACATATCACAGACACAGATGCAGAGCAATATGATATCTCGCAGCGGAAATAAATAATACAATAGTAGTTCATGAAGCTACTAAATAAAAAATTTACATCAGAGTTTATAAATAATACAACGGAAATCTAATACAATGAATTTCACATACATAAATAAATGATAATAGTTTGAAAACAGAAACAATAAGAAACAGCTGAAGTGGAACAACCGATCAACAAGTGGATATAGGATGAGCAAAACCCAATATAACTTCAGACTCCAGAGTGAATCTCGAAAGCAGTAATAAACTAATAATCGATCTGACCCGAACCATAATGCAAACAAAATAATTCGGATTAGGACTAACATTCTCAAGGAAGTAAATCAATTCAAATGAAATATTCGATGAAATGCACTCAATAACTTAAAGGATATTTGGGATCACCATCCTCTAAGGATCCGTCAAACTAATACACTATATGAAATAGTGTCTATAAATTTAGTAAATATCAAAATAGCGTAGGTGGAATTACCATACTTACATCGTTGGTATATTTCATAATAAATCTTATATTTCAATTCAAACAGTTTGTGTAATTTAAACCATTCTTATTAAATTCGATTTAACAAATTTTCAAATTCAAAACCAAACGATCTATAAAATCAATTCTATATATAAACTTTGTATATATATATATTCTTATTCACGTTCAGTCATTTTAAATCAAATTCATTTCATATTAACTATAATTCCAAATTAAACATCATTTTACGAAATCCAAGTTCATTTCCTTTAATATTTAAATCAATTCAAATTCGCATTTAGTTGATTTAAAATCAAATTCATTACTTAACTCGGAATTTCAATTTCAAAAACAATTTCACAATTCAAGTTCGTCTATTATAAGCACTATTATTACGGCGCTCGACTAGTCGTCGACTATCCGGCTAGTCGAGATTGAAGCCTCGACGTAAAACATCGACTTGCCAAATGTCGAGTGAAATCGAACTCAAATCGAAACCCTAAATAGAAATCTCGATGTCGATTTGGAACCCTAAAATGATGAACTCGAACTCAGTCTACACTGGAAGTCTCGATTTGAGTTTTGGAAGTCGTTCTGGAAGTCGTTTTGGAAGTCGTTCTGGAAGTCGTTTTGGAAGGCTCGAACCCTAAAATGATGAACTCGAAATCGATCTGCACTGGAAGTCATTTTGGAAGTCTCGAAGTATATTTTTCATATAATATTTTTGGATCTGCAAATATGTAGCCAGGTACAAGTGGAAAAAACAAAAATTGAGCAACCAGGTTCAAGCGGAAAAATCACTTCATATTGCGGCCAACGAGGTATGTCAGTACATATTTGAATTTTATCCATATGTATTAGTTAAAAATTTCAAATTGTATATGTATATTTATTTATCAGCTAGTCCGACTAGTCTACGACTAGTCCACTACTCGACTAATTGGACCTCTATCGACTCGATTCGACTTACTGCCGTGATAACCATGATTATAAGTTCAAATAAATTCGAATTCAAATTCATATCTTCAATCGTTAAATCAATGTCATTATATAAATTTAAATCTTTAAACCTCGAATTCAAATCACGAAAATCTTAACTTATCCACCTATTAGTTTTCTATTAAAGTTTATATAAAAGAAAATATTAACTTTGAAAATATATATATATATATATATATATATATATAAGTTTATAAAAAAATTCTAAATAAATTATAGACATATGTAAGTTATGAAAATAGATTTAAAGAAATGTTTATTATAATATAATAAATTTAAAGTTTGAAAAAAAACATATATGATTATATTATATGGTTTAAAATAAATAAATTATAAGATTTTAAAGTCTTAAGTTATTATTTTTAAATTAAATTTTCCAAATCAGTTACTTCGAAACACGACCAACGGTGTCCGTATACAGTTTCTACCCTATGGTCAAGTGATATGGATATTTATCATTTCAATCCGCAATTTAAAATATTCTACGGGTATATATCATTTCAACCCGCAATCCCAAATTCAGTCAAAATCGTTCAGGTCTATCATTTCAACCTATAACGATTTTTCCTAATCTAATGTCTGTTCGGGTATGTATCATTTCAACCCTTAGTGATTTTTCCTAAACTAGGGGTATCAACAATCACAAACACAATCACATAGCAACAATCACAACATATATATCATCAATACAACTACATGTTATATGAATATATCGTGTCACATATGAAATGAGCATACATATCAAATCAAACTATTTTTTTCAGTAATCATATTCATTTCATATAACAGTTCATTATTGATCTAACAGCCATGAAAAATGTAAGTCGGTGTGAGATAAACTCACCTTTTGTGGCATTGAACGGAGACGACAAACGAACGGAACCAGAGATCGATGCGGAAACTGACACAGAGTATGACAAAGCACGAGAGAGCACAATCAAATCAACGAACCCTAGGTCTATGAACAACAAGGCAAGACACAGCATCAAACACCAATCGATGCGACAAAGAGCTCCACAGGTATATATATGAGGATCAGGTGAAACACAAAGCTAGAAATGCGCAGTCCAAAGTTGCACAAAACCGCAAGTACAAGCACAAGCCTCAACTCAGCAAGGAGATTCAATATGGCAACCAAAACATGGCAGTAGGAAAGTAGACTGACGCAGAAGTCATGGGGAAGAGGAGGTGAAGGTTTAGGGTGTTAGATCGGTTGTGTGGCGAATGGCTCCAGGAGGAGGGGACAAACAAGCTACAAGTGGTGCCAATTTTTTTTCACATGCAAAATAGACAACCCTCACGAATGAAAACTCAACATACACGCACCCCCACACAGATCAAAGGCAATCAAGTTCAGGCGTCAGAGAGGAGGTGGATCCAAGAATGGACATGTTTCTAAAATGGACAACAAGCTACAGGGAATGGGAAGAATGAGACCTTCACATGCATGCGCCTGAATATGTCCAGTTGTCTTTCCCTTCTAATTTCACTTTTGCGATTCTCCCTTTAATTTTCTTTCTTGTTCGAGAATTTGTGAGAGACATGGCGAAAGAGAGAAATGCGGAGAAGAAAATAAAAGACGGAGAGAATTACTGTGGAGAGACTTGAGTGGGAACGAAATAGAGAGAGGCGAAGTTGAAATAGCTGTATATTTATTCATCTCGAAACAGTGCATTTTTTTTAACAGAAGGCTTTTTTTCCGGTGATGGGAACTAAAAATGGAATGGCGGATGTGAAAGTGAAGAAGCAGGCAGAACCGCAGAAGTCACGAAGGAAAAGTAATATAAGTAGCTGGTGGAAGAAAAGATGGGACAAACGGCTATTGGCGGAATAAGTGCATCGAGCGTTTACATTTCCAAACCATGACATCAGGAAAGTAAGGTGCAAGGATGCACATTTCAAAACCAATGCATGCAAATGCAAACGTCACTTGGAATAGGAAACGCATGGGGCATGGGAAAAGTTTTTGGAACGCATGGAAACAAAAGGTATTGGAAACGTGAGGAAGACTTTGGGAATTTAAAATGCACAAAGTTTTGGGAATTAAAACATGTTGGAAGTTGAAAACCAAGTGACCCTTGAACAAAATAAATACGTTTAGTTTTTTTTTAATATCAAGCACGGTTTGGTTTTTCAAATACTAAAGAACCGCATGTTTTAAAATGGTAACAAAAGGACACATTGCTTTGTAAATTGAAAATGAAAGACGTTGATTAGTTTTGGAATGTAAACATGGCTTTTGGAAACAAACTACGCACGGGGTAAAGAATACACAACAAGTGCTAGGATGATTTTCTATTACATAACGCATGCACTAGGAAAAATGATGTACTCATGCATAATTTTGAAATGAACAAAGTTACGTGCATGGCACAAATGTGAATGAAAAGGGTTGAAGTGCCCACTTAGAGAAATAAAAAAAATATTTGAGTGGTTTAGTAAAATAAAAGGACGGGTTTTGCAGACCCAAAATGGTTAGAAAAATATGCAGGATCCGCATATGGAAACTTCGAAGTCAAATGGCTTTGTTTCAAAAATGAACTGCGCAAGCATTTCCATAATTTCAGCACGAACCGAGTATCGAAACTGACACATGAATATATTGCGCTAATCAGGACGACGAGATGGATACAACGGTATATAGTTTGCAGTGTCAGGATGCTCCGTTCAAAAGGACATTATGGATCCCTTTTGAAAGGAAAAATGGGATGATAAAACAATTAAATGAAGATCAAAACGTCCGATTATCGCGAAATGAATTTTGCCGCTAGATTCGTGACAACGAATAAAACATTTTTCATGTTTGTCCGAACTGGTTCCGGAGAGATTTTAAAATCGCTAAAATTTGAACTATTAGGCGCAACTTTGCATTGAAAATGCACGACTGACAAACATTCAAATTTTCCGATGAAATTTTCACAGTTGCTACATCTGACCATACGTATTTCAAATTCTAAATTCCAGTTACGAGAAATTATAGAATACTATGAAATTAAATCAAAGGTATAATTTTTATTAATATTGAAAACAAACTGTATAATACGACTTTACTATTTAAATTAAAATATAAGAATAAATTCAAATTCAACTAAATAAACTCAATTTAATTTATATACAAAATAAGATCAAAATTGAAAATATTATTCAAAGAGTAAGTCAAAAATATTATTCAAAGATATTCATATCAAATTAAATTCATTTGTTATATAAAAACCAAAATAAATTTAGTTTTTATTTCAAAGTCAAAATAATTATAAAAATACAAACAAACTGAGTTTTAAACGAACAAAATAAAATAAAAATAAAATTTTTAAATTAAATCATCAAATAAAAATACACTTAAAATTTCGGGTTGTTACATTCTTGCCCACTTAAAACTTTTCGTCCCCGAAAAGGAACGAGGTAGAGAAAATAGTAATTAAATAATTAATATATTTAAAACAATAGTTCAATTTTATTTTCATATCCATATACTTTAAAATATATATTTAAATAAATGTTAATATATTTTCTAACATTTCAAAATAATTTTAAGTATTCACTCGACGTCTCGATTGGCGATATATATCTATCCCACTTTCGAAACCCGAAAATAGATATCGATGATGCTGCGCAGTCATCACCAGAATCATTTTCAAGTGACTAGAGTGTGACTCTATATCTATCAAATACTTATAGGATTTAACATATACGTTGATCAGACGTATACCCAAATCACTAGGCATTTGATAGGCCTACTTTAACGACAGGTAAATACTCAAAACATCTTTCTATATTTAAATAGAATATATATCAAAATTTTCAAATCATATATTATAAGTAATATATTTCAACTCATTAAAATTTTAAATAGGGAAAATTTTATCACTCCCCCACTCATTTATTTATTAAAATTCAACTTCACTTCTAAATAAATATACAAACAATATTATTATCAAATCAAATATATAGTAATATTATTCGATACTAAAATATTTTCAAATCAACGTTGATTATATTCAAACTTATAAAACTTGTTATGGATAAGGAATAGTTACATAATTCGAGTTAAAAGCCGAACGAACCAAAGAACCTAATCAAAGAGGATCAACGAAGGAAGAAGTATTTAAATGGAAGGAAAATTTCAGAAAAAGATTTAAATATTAAACATAATTTTATATCCAAAAATATTTGGTTTAAAAACATTTAAAATCTCTTTCTTAGTTTATTATGTTGAGGTTATATAAATTTAATTGTAGGTTATTGGTTTGTTATTTAACGTTTGAAAATACTTGATAACTCGAAGTTTAACAAGTCTACTGTCGTTCTTACAGACGTCAGGCATAAGCTGGCCAGGCGCACAACCAAAATCTCTAAGTACTAAATATCCTTATTTCAACTCCCAGTGAAAATTTATAAAACATTTAAAATAGATATGGAAAATACTTCCTCCATGGATCGTGGTTACTCGGCGGTTGGGCTACTATCCCAGTAGAATCGCTTATAACCGTAGGTATCACACCCCTCGAATTTCGCCATGGTTGTTGCCATATATCGCAGTTACGTGGCGGTTACATCACTATCCCAGTGAAATCGCTTGTAACTGTAGGTATCTCGCCCCCCGAATTTCGATATGGCGTCTAGATCGCAGTTACGCGGTGGTTACGCCACTATCACAGTGGAATCGGTTGTAACTGTAGGCATCTCGCCCCCCGAATTACGCTAGAACAGATAAGTAATAATAATAATAAATGTGATCTCACCGAATGAGATTTCAATATTCGTGGATACTCCCTCGATGGAGCACCAACGTAACTACGATTTCCGATTTTCGATGGACACTCCTCGACGAGTGCCAACGCAATCCCTCTCTCAGCAATTGCGATTCCGATGGAAGGTACTTCCCATGTCTTTATTTCGAAAACATATATACTATATGTAGTACTTCATTTCACGTTTCGCATATATCGCACTTACATAAATATTAATTTACATAAGATTTCCTTTTCAACAATATGTTTCAAATATATCGATCTTATATAAATTCATTATATAAGGTTTCATTTCAAATCAATTAATTTCCCAAATCAATAGTTTTCGAATAAATCATCACTTATATAAATCTCACATAATCTTGAAAACCGCAACAACCCGAAGATGGATTTCAAATGGGATCAAGATTCAAATCGAAGGAGAACTTAACGAAGAAGCTATCGAAGAGAACGGATTCGAAGAATGGGAATTCGAAAAGGATTTAAATTTCAAAATATTTTACGTTTCAAAATAATTTATATTTTCAAAATACGCTCTCTCTAGAAGAATTCTGCGACTGATTCCACTCATTCTAGGGTATCCCTACCCTATCTCTAATGAGCTTTTGCCTCATAAGCTAAAGCTTTGATAAACCATAGCTCTGATACTAACTGTAACGACCCGCCATTTTGACCGTTCTGAATAGACAAAACATGTCAAACTCGAACCGTCCAAAACGAAATATTGTTATTAGCTTCTGAGGTAAATAGAATAAATTACAGAATCACAGATCACAGACACAGATGCAGAGCAATATGATATCTCATAGCGGAAATAAATAATACAATAGTAGTTCATGAAACTACTAAATAAAAAATTTACATCAGAGTTTATAAATAATACAACGGAAATCTAATACAATGAATTTCACATACATAAATAAATGATAATAGTTCGAAAACAGAAACGACAAGAAACAGCTGAAGTGGAACAACCGATTAACAAGTGGATATAGGATGAGCAAAACCCAATATAACTTCAGACTCCAAAGTGAGTCTCGAATGCAGTAATAATCGATCTGACCCGAATCATAATGCAAACAAAATAATTCGGATCAGGACTAACATTCTCAAGGAAGTAAATCAATTCAAATGAAATGTTCGATGAAATGCACTCAATAACTTAAAGGATGTTTGGGATCACCATCCTCTAAGGATCCGTCAAACTAATACACTATATGAAACAGTGTCTATAAATTTAGTAAATATCAAAATAGCGTAGGCGGAATTACCATACTTACACCGTTGGTATATTTCATAATAAATCTTATATTTCAATTCAAACAGTGTGTAATTTAAACCATTCTTATAAAATTCGATTTAACAAATTTTCAAATTCAAAACCAAACGATCTATAAAATCAGTTCTATATACAAACTTTATATATATTCTTATTCACATTCAGTCATTTCGAATTCATTTCATATTAACTATAATTTCAAATTAAACATCATTTTACGAAATCCAAGTTCATTTCCTTTAATATTTAAATCAATTCAAATTCGCATTTAGTTGATTTAAAATCAAATTCATTACTTAACTCGGAAATTCAATTTCAAAAACAATTTCACAATTCAAGTTCGTCTATTATAAGTTCAAATCAATTCGAATTCAAATTCATATCTTCAATCATTAAATCAATGTCGTTATATAAATTTAAATCTTTAAACCTCGAATTCAAATCACGAAAATCTTAACTTATCCACCTATTAGTTTTCTATTAAAGTTTATATAAAAGAAAATATTAACTTTGAAAATAGATATATATATAAGTTTATAAAAAAATCTAAAATAAATTAGAAAATAAATTATAGACATGTAAGTTATGAAAATAGATTTAAAGAAATGTTTATTATAATATAATAAATTTAAAGTTTGAAAAAACATATATGATTAAATTATATGGTTTAAAATAAATAAATTATAAGGTTTTAAAATCTTAAGTTATTATTTTTAAATTAAATTTTCCAAATCAGTTACTTCGAAACACGACCAATGGTGTCCGAATACAATTTCTACCCTATGGTCAAGTGATATGGATATTTATCATTTCAATCCGCAATTTAAAATATTATACGGGTATATATCATTTCAACCTGCAATCCCAAATTCAGTCAAAATCGTTCAGGTCTATCATTTCAACTTATAACGATTTTCCCTAATCTAATGTCCGTTCGGGTATGTATCATTTCAACCCTTATTGATTTTTCTTAAACTAGGGGTATCAACAATCACAACATATATATCATCAGTACAACTACATGTCATATGAATATATCGTGTCACATATGAAATGGGCTTACATATCAAGTCAAACCATTTCTATCAATAATCATATTCATTTCATATAACAGTTCATTACTGATCTAACATCCATGAAAAATGTAAGTCAGGTGTGAGATAAACTCACCTTTCGTGGCATTGAACGGAGACGACAAACGAACGGAACCAGAGATCGATGTGGGAACTGACACAGAGTATGACAAAGCATGAGAGAGCACAATCAAATCAACGAAGCCCAGGGCTATGAAGAACAAGGCAAGACGCAACATCAAACACCAATCGATGCGACTAAGAGCTCCACAGGTATATATATAAGAGGATCAGGCGAAACACAAAGCTAGAAATGCACAGTCCAAAGTTGCACAAAACCGCAAGTACAAGCACAAGCCTCAACTCAACAAGGAGATTCAATATGGCAACCAAAACATGGCAGCAGGAAAGTAGACTGACGCAGAAGTCATGGGGAAGAGGAGGTGACGGTTTAGGGTGTTGGATCGGTTGTGTGGCGAACGACTACAGGAGGAGGGGACAAACAAGCTACAGGCGGTGCCAATTTTTTTTTCACATGCAAAATAGACAACCCTCACGAATGAAAACTCAACATACACGCATCCCCACACAGATCAAAGGCAATCAAGTTTAGGCGTCGGAGAGGAGGTGGATCCAAGAATGGACATGTTTCTAAAATAGACAACAAGCTACAGGGAATGGGAAGAGTGAGAGCTTCACATGCATGCGCCTGAATATGTCTAGTTGTCTTTCCCTTCTAATTTCACTTTTGCGATTCTCCCTTGAATTTTCTTTCTTGTTCGAGAATCTGTGAGAGATATGGCGAAAGAGAGAAATGCGGATAAGAAAATAAGGGACGGAGAGAATTACTGTGGAGAGACTTGAGTGGGAACGAAATAGAGAGGCGAAGTTGAAATAGCTGTATATTTATTCATCTCCAAACAGTGCGTTTTTTTTTAATAGAAGGTTTTTTTTTTCCGGCGATGGGAACTAAAAATGGAATGGCGGATGTGAAAGTGAAGAAGCAGGCAGAACCGCAGAAGTCACGAAGGAAAAGTAATATAAGTAGCTGGTGGAAGAAAAGATGGGACAAACGGCTATTGGCGGAATAAGTGCATCGAGCGTTTACATTTTCAAACCATGGCATCAGGAAAGTAAGGTGCAAGGATGCACATTTCAAAACCAATGCATGCAAATGCAAACGTCACTTGGAATAGGAAACGCATGGGGCATGGGAAAAGTTTTGGAACACGTGGAAACAAAAAGTATTGGAAACGTGAGGAAGACTTTGGGAATTTAAAATGCACAAAGTTTTGGGAATTAAAACATGTTGGAAGTTGAAAACCAAGGGACCCTTGAACAAAATAAATACGTTTAGTTTTTTTTTTAATATCAAGCACGGTTTGGTTTTTCAAATACTAAAGAACCGCATGTTTTAAAATGGTAACAAAAGGACACATTGCTTTGTAAATTGAAAATGAAAGACGTTGATTAGTTTTGGAATGTAAACATGGCTTTTGGAAACAAACTATGCATGGGGTAAAGAATACACAAGTGCCAGGATGATTATCTATTGCATTACGCATGCACTAGGAAAAATGATGTACTCATGCATAGTTTTGGAATGAACAAAGCTACGTGCATGGTACAAATGTGAATGAAAAGGGTGAAAGTGCCCACTTAGAGAAATAAAAATATTTTCGAGTGGTTTAGTAAAATAAAAGAACGGGTTTTGCAGACCCAAAATGGTTAGAAAATATGCAGGATCCAAATATGGAAACTTCGAAGTCAAATGGCTTTGTTTCAAAAATGAACTGCGCAAGCATTTCCACAATTTCAGCACGAAACGAACATCGAAACTGACACATGAATATATTGCGCTAATCAGCGCGACGAGACGGACACAATGGTATATAGTTTGCAGTGTCCGGATGCTCCGTTCAAAAGGGCATTACGGACCCCTTTTGAAAGGAAAAATGGGACGAGAAAACAATTAAATGAAGATCAAAACGTCCGATTTTCGCGAAATGAATTTCGCCGCTAGATTCGTGACAACGAATAAAACGTTTTTCATGTTTGTCTGAACTGGTTACGGAGAGATTTTAAAATCGCTAAATTTTGAACTGTTAGGCGTAGCTTTGCACTGAAAATGCACGACCGACAAACATTCAAATTTTCCGACGAAATTTTCACAGTTGCTACGTCTGACCATACGTGTTTCAAATTCTAAATTCCCATTATGAGAAATTATAGAATACTATGAAATTAAATCAAAGGTATAATTTTTATTAATATTGATAACAAATTATATAATATGACTTTACTGTTTAAATTAAAATATAAGAATAAATTCAAATTCAACTAAATAAACTCGATTTAATTTATATACAAAATAAGATCAAAATTGAAAATATTATTCAAAGATATTCATATCAAATCAAATTCATTTGTATATAAAAACCAAAATAAATTTAGTTTTTATTTCAAAGTCAAAATAATTATAAAATTACAAACAAACCGAGTTTTAAACGACAAAAATAAAATAAAAATCAAAAATTTAAATTAAATCATCAAATAAAAGTACACTTAAAATTTCTGGTTGTTACACAACCCTATTTTTTTAAGTTGTCAATGCATATACCTATGCCTGTTGCCTTGCCGTGGTGGGTTGCCCTAGGCGGCCGCCTGTTGAAATTTGTGATATGCAAATTAAAATTGTAGGCAACAAATTATCTATGCAGGTTTTATGGAGAGATTTGTTGCTATATTTATGGAATATTTAAGGCAAGGATTATTTGGTGCTTATAAATAATTATTTGACATATATGAAGATAATTTGGGTGTCAAGTTTACTTGGGTATCATGCAATTCACTATACAAAAGGCCTAGTTGATATCTTCATTAGGTATGGAAAATTTGACGGTTATTAAATAGAATTATTAGACTTGTTGTCATTGTTCTTCATTGTCTTTCTCCTCAGATTTTTAGCCATTAAATTTTCTCAACCTATTCCTCAATAAGGTTATTAATTTAAGTTGTGCTTGTTTGTAACCATAGTGTAGATCGGTTGTAAACAATATTTTGGTGAATCAATAAAGAAGGTGGTTGGGTGAAATATCGTGTGTTCATATTTCCGATATTGTTTGTGTTGTTTGTTTTTCAATCACATTTATCTCCATGTGATTGGGTGAAAAGGATTCTGTTTTTCTAGGTGTTTTGTCAAACCTCCGCTGCGCACAAAACTCCAACAATTGGTATTAGAGCTCAGATCATTTTCTTAGGTGAAAAGGATTCCTCAATAAGGTTATTAATTTTGAATGGGAAAAACTGAGGAATATGGAAGCCGAAGATGGAGGACGTTCTATATCTCAATGATTTGCATGATTCTATTGATGGAGATGGGGAGAAGTCCTCGAATATGGATGAGGAAAAATGGAAGAAAATGGATAAAAAAGTGATTGCGTTGATTCGCCAATATTTGAATGATTCGGTGTTCCACCATGTGACTACTTGTGAAACTGCGAAGGCATTGTGGGACAAATTAGTATCGCTATATGAGGCGAAAAGTGCTACAAGTAAGGCTTCCCGCGGCGCAGCAGTTCCTCCATATCAACTTTTCTAGTATGAAAGCTGGTACAATTGAGGTTGGATGGGGAAAAGTCGGTTGTAGAGCATTTGAACAAGTTTCAGGATGTCGTTAATCATTTGGCAAACATGAAGGTCAATTTTGATGATGAGTTGCAGGCTCTTTTGTTGATGAGTTCTCTTTCAAAAAGTTGGGAGACTTTGGTTGTTTCATTGAGTAATTCCAATGCTAATGGAACTATCTCTTTAGAAACGGTTCGAAGCAGTCTTTTGAATGAGGAGCTAAGCAGAAACGAGTCGGAGTTGAAATCGGTTCAAATTGAGGCGATGGTAACAAGGGACTCGAAGGATCCAGTTTGGAAGAAAAAGGGAGTCGAGCCAAGGTTAAAGGTGCAATCATTTGTTTCCATTGCAAGAAGGAAGGTGACAAGCGCAATGATTGTTTTTCATATATACGAGATACGAAGAAGAAGAAGGCGCAAGGTGATAATGATAGTGATGTGGCACACGCAGACTTTGATGAAGGTACCGAAAGCGATTCTTCATGTGATGTCCTATTTAGTGTTGTGGAGCCTTGAAAGATGAATTCAGAAGCCAGTTTTCACATATGTCGAGATGTGAGTTTTTTTTCGTATGAGAAGTGTTGGTATGGTTAAGATGACCAACGGAGTAAAACTATCAATTTGTGGAGTTTGAGTTGTTAGGTTTCAGATGCATGATGGAGTGGTGAGAGAAGTGGTCGGTGTAAGGCACATACCCACTTGTTCGCATAATCTAATATCTCTCGGTCAGTTAGATCGCTGCGGTTGCACTTATGAGACTCGAGATGGAGTTTTGAGAGTGAAGAAGAGAGTCGTGTGATGATGCGAGGAGCTTTGGAGGAGGGAAACCTATATAGTTTAGTCGGTTCGGTTGTTAATAGTGGAAGGAGTGTGACGGTTGAAGAACCTAGTCCGCATCATGGTTATCACGGCGGTAAGTCGAGTCGAGTCGACGGAGGTCCAATTAGTCGACTAGCGGACTAGTCGTAGACTAGTCGAGACTAGTCGATAAATAAATAAATATATACATATGCATAAAAATTCAAACATGTGCATAAAAATTTAAACATGTAGTAACCATAGTTTTATAAACCGTGTCGCTAGTTAAACCGTGGAAGCTCAAAGTCGGAGGTTTTGATGGTTGGACCGGTCGAACCGTAAGAACCGTAGACATACACATACCAATATGCAGCTAAAATGAACAGTTTTGAGCAAAGTTGAGTTGTATCAGTCCCACATTTCAAAATAATGTGGGTACTCTTCCATTTTCGTGTATAAGTGTGTCCCATCTTGGTTCAAAACTAGAGCAATTGGCTTCAATGCATTGCATGTGCTGCTGTGTCTCACAAAATTTAGGTATTTATTATAAAATAACCAATTTTTGCTTGATTTCTGGTTCAGAATTACGGGTTTTCTGACCTGTTTAATTTATTTATTTTTTTGGGTTTTGGGCCCAAATTTGGAACTAGTCGGTTAAGTCGACCACTAGTCGACTGACTAGTCGCGACTAGTCGCTCCTTGTCGATCAAGTCGACCGACATATTGACAAATTTCATGTCGACAGTCCTAGTTGATGACTTAGGACCGACTGACCGACTAGTCGCGACTAGTCGGTCGCCGTGATAACAATGGTCCGCATCAAGGTGGGGAGTTAATATGGTCACTGCTGATAGTCATAAGGTGGAGGATAATGGTATTGACAAAGGTCTAGATGTTGATGATGCTCGAGGAATTCCGGAAACGAAGAGATCATGTCAAGCGGAAGACGGATGTCGAGTTGTGAAAACCACAAAGACGAGGTCTTTGTGGTATTACAAACGCTATTGAAGATCGCTATTGGTGTGGTGCACGAATGAGGGAAGTGCACCATTAGTGGACGATGTTGGAGGTTTGTAATGATGTTAATTGAAAAAAGAAAGTTGAAAGTGAGAGCTAAGTTGGCCGGTGTTGAGTGGGGAGATGTTGTGATTTGATATCAAGATGGAATGTTGAAATTTGTGATATGCAAGTCACAATTGTGAGCAACAAATTATCTATGCAGATTTTGTAGAGAGACTTGTTGCTATATTTGTGGGATATTTAGGACAAGAATTATTTGGTGCTTATCCAAATAGTTTTTTAGCCATATATAAAGATAATTTGGGTGTCAAGTTTACTTGGGTGTCAAGGAAACTTGGATATGAAGTAATTCACTCTATAAAAGACCTAGTTGACATCTTTATTATTTGTGAAAATTTTAACGATTATTAAATAGAACCATTAGGGTTGGTGTCATTGTTTTTCATTGTCTATCTTCTCAGATTGTTTAACCATTAGATATTTTCTACCATTTCTCAATAAGGTTATTAGTTCAAATTGTGCTTGTTTGTAACGATAGTTGAGATTGGTTTTAAACAATATTTTGGTGAATCAATAAAAATGGTAGTTGGGTGGAATATCGCATATTCATATTTTCAATATTGTTTGTGTTTATTTTTCAATCACATTCTTCTTCAAGCAATTATCCATTGTTGTGATCTTACAGTGCAGTAAGACAATTATCCATGTTTTTTCTTGATGTTTTTATGTTTTGTTTTTATAGTTGGGGATACTTATGTAAATAATTATATGTTGTAAACATATAGTAATTTATGGTGTGCAAGCGAAGTATAAATAGAAAGGGTAATTTTAAATAATGAAATCTTGCTATAAATAAAAGTAATTACTATTAGTTGTAATCGATTTGAACTCAGAGTAATCAGGGAGATAAATTGTAATTTAATTTAAGTAATGGTTAATTATGTTGATTATATTTAATGTGAGTCGGAAAATTGTCAACAACACATTTTATATTTTTATATTAATTTTTTTCCACGTTTTGTTTCAATATGTAATATCTTGAACAGAGATTCCTGCATTTATCTGATAGAGAGTTATACATTTTAGGTATGTAAATACCAAAAGCCTTATATTATTTTGTATATTCAAATAGAAGTAAAAGTTGATCTTTGTTTTATTTGCAAACATACATATATAATATAATCAAGTTGAAAGAACAATTTATATATGAAGTAAGTGAATATATTCAAATGATAAATTTTCATAATGTATTTTGGGGAAAACAGTAACTGTATAAGCATACTTTTGTTTTACTTTTGGTGGACATTGTAAAATGATAAAATAAAAGTTCTTTTAGTAAATATTTTGTAAGTTTATTATTTATTTTTAAATGCATTTCGCAGTATTTGTCAGTCTAAACCTATATTTTTTTGCAGAGTCTGGTGCTATCCTTATGAATTAATCTTGGATTTTAGAATTATTTGGTTGTGTAGTTTAATAGACTATGAAATATTCACAAGAAACATGCATTCATGGTTATCACCAAAATCTTGATCTTACGAAACAATAAGGTAAATAATATATGATTTAATGTGTTTTGATGTTTTTTCTCATTTATAGATGTTCACAAGTAGGTAACTATAAACTACAGGTATAGCATATTAGTTTCTGTATGCATAATATTGAACTATTTTTATATGTGAAGGAAAATTTCAAATAGGTAAATTTTATTCATACGCCGTAAATTACTTAATGTACGCCTAATTTTTTTGCAAAAAATGTATGAACCATTATTTACTTAATATACACCATACGCATTACAAAATCACCCTTATTTAAAATAAAACAAAGCACTTGATTCATTTCACTAACTCTCTCATGTATAAAACTAAGGTTTCTAAAGTCCTTAAATTCACCTTTTTAAATTTAAATTTAAAACTCAAATGCTTTAAATGGAATTATAAATTTATAATTTATTTAATTATATATACATATCTTGTAGTTTGAATTTTATTTTTGAACATTAGAATAGTAAACCATTTAAACTATTATATCAAACGTTATATTTAATTTAATTAGAAGATAGAGATGAATTTAGTATTTTACTAAATTTTAAACTATACATTCTATGTGTATTTTGAAGCAAAAAGAAAAGGAGAAGCTGACTATGCATGAATAAAGTTTGAAATTACATGAACGCAAATTCTATTTATACACCGAAAATCACTTAACATACACCATTATTTTTTCTATAAAATTCTATTAGGTTACCCGGTTGGTAATCTGAAGCGCACAGATTCGAGCCCGACCTCTTCACATAATGTGAGAGAAAGGCTGCGCGCGCTAATCGACCAACCCCAGAGCTCGAAAAGCCGTGAATAGTACCAGGACGAGAGACTGACATGGGAAGTCCTCGCGCTTGAGTACGGGAGCCTTTGGCACTGGGTACCCACCTTTACTAAATTACCCTTTTCTCATAGTTGCTTTTTATAAACTTCTGCATATAAAAAGTCAAATTATTCTTAAAAGTATTGAAACTTGATACAAACTAGATATGTTAATGAATATGTTAGTGAATTATTTAATCGTGAAATCTAAAATTGCAGTTAAGAAAACATTCAGAAATAGTAGTCTAATTTAGTAGTGTTGATTTATTTTGTAGAATTACAGTAATTTTGTTGAAATTGATTTTTTTCTAGAAAGTTTATTAGAATTACAATATTAGTACAAGAAATAAATTTCAGTTTGTTAAATTTTACTCAATTTGATGCAAAGAATTTTTAATTTTGGGTAATTGTGTTTTAAGTTTGAAAGAGGAAAGAAAAAGAAATGAAAACATGGATAATTTAGTAAAAGAAGTAATTTTTGGTATATGGTTAGCAATTTTTGGTGTATAAATAGAATTAGCCTTACATCAATAAAATTTGATACTGTAAAGATGCATGCCATAAGAAGCATGCATATTAGTGGAAAACCAAGAACTTAAATAAATATATGTTTTTTTGTATGAATTAGGAGTTGATGGACATTAATTTATTAATATAAATAATTTCTTCAATCATAAGTAAGTTCTCTTTATAAAAACAACCATTCATTAAAGGTCTTACTATTGAATTTACGTGATTCAAACATTTGTTTAAGAAGGAAAGAAATTAGCTAATTGATTCAATCAATCAATTATGTTATATGTGGAAATATTTGAGAGAATATTTTGATAGGTAATAAGTTGATTACATAATCAATTAATCAATCAATGAATTTATAAATGGGGAAAGATGTATATTCATTTTGTAAATTTTGTAATATGAAGAGATAAATGATTGACTTGGAAAATCAAGCAAGGAAGCAAATGTATGGAAACCAAGATCTTCACTTTCCATTTACACTGCAATTAAATCATGGACATTTGGAAAGTTTTCAAGGCAATCAAGAATTTATTTTTTTTCATCTTCAAGCAACCTTTCATCCTGAAGCCTAATTATATCTTCATATTTGTGGAGCATAAATGTGAGCGAACATCCATCATTATCCTTTTCTTCTCCAGCATACCCTAATTTCTGTAGTCAAATGGGTTTTGAGTGCAACAAGTCTTTGAAGAAATTGATATTCAATTGGTCATTATTGGGCAGTCTCTCCAGTTTATTACCTGTAATTTTGTAATCTCTTTTGTGCTCTCTTTCTTCAGTGAAATAAAGAAAAGTTGTTGGATCCGTAGACGTAGGCATAGCCGAACCACGTTAAATCTTTGTGTCTTCTGCTCTTCTTCTATTTTGTTTTATTTGGTGGTTATTTTTCATTGAGTTGGCGGTTGATAATTAATCGACAAGCTAGATTTTTTTGTATTGCTCCTGCGCCTTTTGTATTTTGCTGTGCAGTTTTGAGGTTTGTGCAAATCAAATCAATATTTTGCACAATAAATTTGGTATTGGAGCAATTTGTGCAATTATTCGTACATCACTAACATCCTTTCAAGTTCCATTTCTTTTACATTCTTGTATTAAATTTTATAAAAATGGTTACATCAATCTCTTGTATATCTTTCTGAAAATATTAACAAAATCTTTCTCATTCAAAATGGATGTATGCCATCATGTCAATAGTTGAACTGCTATAAATATCTCTATACATCTTATTTTCCTTTATTTGTTTTGATTATGGATTATTGAATTAATTCCTGTTCTTCAACTTCTTATTTATCTCATTAATAGCTGATCCTACATTAACTTCAGCTGAGATTTGCAATAAATTGATGTTATAAACAATTTTTCCATAACATACACACACATGCACGCATGTGTGTGTATATATGCATATGTATATGTGGTCAAGTAATGCCATAAGAATACTAGTGACAAAGCATTTGACATGCTTGTAACAAGTTTGAATATTAGTATAGTATGCCAAAACATCATACATGTATTAGTATTTTTGAGGTATTGTTTGTTAAGCTTTAAGTAGGAAGCTTCAGTTTATTTATTTGCAACTTATTGTGAACTAAGTTGAACTATAAAACATATGTTTACAACTAATTGTCTAAAAGTTATGATTCACATTTCTATAAAACATGTATTTGCAACTAATTGTCTCAAAATTATGATTCACAGTTTTGTTAAGCTTTAAGTAGGAAGCTTCTGTTTAATTACTTATGTGAAACTGAAATTAAAAACATAGAAAATAGGACTTAACAAGATGATTGTAGCATACCAATGAATTCTGAATTTTGAGTAGAGAAGAGATATATGATTTACACAAATCAAGTTTAAGAGGAAAAAAAAATTGGGAGAAGCATTCCTGTCTAACTGAAAAGGTATTGATGGATGAAAATGAAGAGTACTGCACGATAAATAATACTTTAGAGTGTGCCTGTCGTAGTTTACTGCGTTAAACGCGAAAATTCAATTTATCAATACTTACCTATTCCCACAACAATGTGTATACATGTGAGCACCACATGTCTTAACCAACTGAATTAGCATTGTGAGTTAAATTCATACACTTTACACATAACATCTGCACTACTGTAACAATTTTAGGTATTTAACTGCTTTTTCTTTCTTTCAAAACATGAAGTAAGATATCAATCACACCGTCGATACTCTTGACTGGTATTTTAAAATATACCTTTCAGAGGTCGATGTCTGATGTTCTGCAGAAATTTCGAAACTAATAACTTAGTGATAAACAAAAAAAAGATACACGGCTTCAAGAAGACCATTTGGAAGTAACTGTTTCTTTTCAGAATATTACAACTAACTGTGTGAAGTAAGAACTGTCTTTTCTCTCTACTTAAATTAAGATAACTAGATTCAAGATGTACATGAATCGTTATACATGCCAAGAAAAAATTATCCTCTCTTATTAATTCAATGAGGATGAATCAGAATTTTTTCATAATTTCTTTCCACTATGTTATTAAAATAAATTCATTTACTCCAATAGAGAACCCTTGTTTTCTAAATATCTTACGAGACAAATAGAAGTGAGAACCAGGCATATGTATGGTTATTGATTTGAGCTATTGTCTTGGCTTATTGGTTCCAATTTGGGTGATTTCCGTGGTATATTGGGTGTGAACTGTTTATACTTATTGCTTGTCATATGCAAACATATAGTTTAGTTACCATTATCTTGTGACTTTCCAGCTTAGCCTATAACTGCATTATTCCTTATAATGGACTAGACTACCTAATTATATCCATATAAATTACCCGACGTTAGAACATGTAATTTGATTTTTATTGACATATTCTGTCCCTAATTTGCAACTTCACTATGAAACACTAGTAACTGTTTTAGAGGACCTTATTTTACTTTCTTTTACTTTCACTAAGCTCGTAGAAAATCACATCAACCAGTATTCTTCATTCATTGCTACGCGACATTGAATATTCATTATTAGAAAATTTATTATTATAGCTTGATGTAATTCTTCTTTTAATCTTAAAAACTATTCCAGGTATTGCATGGCTGATATGCACTTTGTAATGCCATGGCACTGTGATGATTGTGTGGTTCAAGAAGAAGAAATTAGAGTTTCAGGTTTATTACCCAAAAAAAACTTCTTATTTATCTTTCCTCTTTTTTGGGAAAATGTGACATTATAATTTGAACATTTTGGGGATAATTTAATTTCCAGACCGTAATTTGTATTTGTTCGATTAAAGAAAACGATTTAAAAACAAACTAGATTCTTCTTCCCTGTCAATTTCTGTTTTCCATGAAGTTATTTTTGTGGCAAAATTCTGGTCTTAGAGCTATTTAGATAGAAAATACGCTCTTCAAGTTTAAAATAAAATCAGTCGTCTTTGAGTTGAATTTAAATTGCACTTAACTCAAAGTTCCACTTTTTATATTCTTTTTTGGCATACACATGCCATATTTTCCTAAAGCGTAACACAAACGCAACAAATTGTGTTTACATTGCCACAGATTATTCCATCATACTATAGTTACTGACAACGGTTCTGTTTTAGTTTCACTGCAAACTACTGTACATCTTCTGACCTAGATATGAGCAAACAATCTTGTCAGGAGCTACTTGTCCGACAAATAAGAATGTTAGTGCTCATATGCTCATTGATGCATCAAGGTTTTACATTTTTTTTATGTGTTTGCAGACACCGCTCTTCCTTCTCAAAGTATGGCTTCATTACCAAATCCTAAAAAGGAAAAGTTGGCGAATTGCCATGATCAACCTTGCTGGAAGTAAGTAGCAATTTTTTTAATGCTAGATAAATCAGACAGTGTCCATAAACATCATAAGAAATTATGCGTTGATCTCACTGCGTAGACTTCAGGTTTTCCAGAGGATTTATATAGTCACTAAGAATCAATCTGTGCACCTCTCATTTGACATTTCTCTGTTTTGACCAGATGAGATACCTCTTTAGGGTAAGTAGCAAAGTTTGTGCGCAGGAGACAAGCATTAGTTTTGGATATCAGCCATAAGATCCACCTTGTCTATCCTTGCAATTAAATACCATTAATTTAGTTTATTATTATCCAGAATATGCTGATTAGAGTTAATATCTTGGCTTCTTACTATAAATGACTATCAGACCTCGTTTTGTCCTCTTAATGCTTGTTTGTATTGAACTTGCTCCCATAAAAGTTTAGGACTGTTTGAAAATGTGCAAAATTGGTTTTCATGCCATTGAAAATGAACAGATAATTGCATATTACTATCCAGTTTATTTTCCTATCTCTTGAGTGAACATGCTTTAAAATTGTATGATAAAGTTTCATCGTCTATTTACTTCTTATACAAACAAAATAATGTAAAAAATTCTTAATGTGCAGGGGGACATTTGAGATATTGGATGGAAATTCTCTCTTAACTCCTTACCAAGGAGTATGGGCTCATCTTTCTTGTGATGTAAATCCCAAGGTCGTTAACTTCTGTAAAAGTTTACCAGAAAAAGTAGAACTCAAGGAGTTGCCACTTAGCAAAGTATGGCCAAAAATATTCGATTCTGAACCACCCAACACAGATGATGTTGCATTATACTTCTTCTGTGATACAGGAAGGTACTGCTGTTTGACATCTGCAACTTTTGCCTTTTGAAAATTATGACTATCGTGTAGAAAATGAGTGCCCTTTTCCTATGTTTATGTGTTTTTCATTACTTAGACAAATTTGTCATCAAAATCACCCAAAAAAATAATGGTATATGTTGTATTTAATGTGTGTTGTATTTTGTATTCACAGGATACAAATGACCATTTCATTAATGAATACTGATTTCTAGTTCAATGTAAAAGAAATTTAGAAGTGGTTCAAATTAAAAGAGAAGTACAAGAGGAATAATATGCATGACGGTTGACAGTTCATTAAAAAGTCAGCCATATCTAAAATATGATTGCAAAAGAAATTCGAGTTTAATAAGTGAACAGGATATTGTCAAATTGTTGAAGAAGTCAACAAACCCATCACTAGGTTTGTCTACCATGGGATTAGTAAATCAAATTGTGTGTAGTAAATATTAACGACCTTGTCTATGAAATCTCTTTGAATCTTTCTAATGTTATTAACGTTCTTCTTTTCATCAATGTATCCTTAAATCTCCTTATTTTAATTTTTTTCGAAGCATGTTATCATTTCATGTTTTAAAAAAAATGACTAAGAATACGAATTTTCTTTTTATATAAACTATGCAATATAACGTTGTGCACAAGGTGAAACGGAACAAAAGGAAAGCTACCAAAAAAATCTGTACACTTGTAATGCATGCTTCTTATCAACTAGCCAGATGAAACACTAAAGAAAAGGTTCAGGCTTGAGAGATAATTGATCAAAGTATCCATCCATGTAATTATCTTTTTATCCAATGCATCATAAACAAAAAAAGGAAAAGTATCACACTTAAATTAATCAAATCAATCCAAGATATTGTCAAGCACTGCCAATATCACTTCGTATTGGAAACACAAGCGATGTGTATTGCGTAGCTTTCTTCATCAACTAGTTATCGGATCTCCTCTCCTTTGGCACTTTCAATTAAGGAAAAAAACAAAAAATTAACAATCTGGTCACTCCTCTCGTACTACACATCCTCAAATCAACAACCTAACTACTATTTGCTAACTCTTATTCACCCGCCAACATCTCGATTGTTATCATATTCATCCACAACCTCGAATATATGTCTACATTACCATTATCTAGCATTAATAACTATTGAAAATATCAAAGTTCAAGCCAACAAAGCCTCAAATTTAATGCGTTTCCATGTATTTTTAGGTCCTGTTATTGCTAAACGAAATCAGTTTTGCTAAATAAATTTTTTGTTTAAAAAATTGAAATTCAAAACTAATATCAAGAGCAAACGTCAATTTAATTTTTCACAAAATCTGAAACTCAAATCTTATAGTTATACCTTTGAAAATAAATCGTATAGATCTATAATAAAATATTGTTAATTTTTGCAACTGCCCGTAATTTTTCTGATAAAAATTAATGATGATGTAATCAGATTTAACTATAATAATTAAAAAATATATTTGAAAACAATATCTTTTATACTATAAGGTTATCTTCATTCCTTGATTTGTTCTATTGAATTTCTGTTACAAGAACTATAAAGTTTGTTAAATTGTAAGGTTATTTTGTTTCTTGATTTGTTTAGTTGAATTTTTGTTACAAATTTGTTGGAGTTTGTCATATATATATATATATATATATATATATATATATATATATATGTGTGTGTGTGTGTGTGTGTGTGTGTGTGTGTGTTTGCAGCACCCCTTGTGGCGACCTGATTTCCATCATACATTCGGATTTAAATAATGGGGAGACGGAGGGAGGGAGAGAGGGAGGGAGGGAGAGAGAGAGAGAGAGAGAGAGAGAGAGAGAGAGACTAGTATTATTTAAACCAAAATATGGTGGAAATGAGAGGGCCATAGGGGTGTTGCAAAATAGGGTTGTTGTTGAACGCTGCTCGCACACACGATACTAGATGTACAACTGTAGTTAAAGACGTAAACTAAGGGAGTGTGGAGAGTTATATTTTTTCCCTCTAATATCCTTTTCTTTTAGGCCAAGAGAAAAGTATATCCGTTTGGTGCAGCGTCTTGATTTACGAGATCATGCATTGAAAGCGAAAATAAAGGGTGCCCAATTACTTCTTTTCTCATCAAAAAAATTGCCTGCCAATTCTCAAAGTGAGTTGATTTTTATTTCTTTAATCCAGTATTTTACATGTTGATATCATTTGTGTAAATAAAAGTTACATTTTAAATGCTAAGGTTACTTGGGTTAAGATTTGGCTTTTTTTTTCTATACATATTTAAAACCCTTTTTTTGGCATGCACAAAAGCAAACATTAACATTTAAATACATCTACAGGCACTTTTAGATGTATCAACTTGTATACACAAGCACAATAAGCAATGCGAACAGTGCTGCCAAAATTATACTTATCTGAGTCTTTATAAATACTTATATACAGTGCTAATTTTACAGAAACAAAGGAAGTTTCATATTTATGGGGAATCATACGTTTTTCTAAATCCAAGGGGATTCTCAAGGATTCAAATGTCGAAAACACAATTAGTACTCCCAAACAAAAGAAACAAATCAGGTTTGATTTATTGAACCTTCCACCTGAGAAAAGATCGGCAGATATCAGCATAAATGCAGAAAATAATGTTAGCATGTCTTTTGATGGTATGGCTATTAAGAAGAATTTGCTAATCCCAAATATTGGTCCACCACCTGGTTTTCCAGAAATGCCTATTAAACTTGCCAAATGCATTGGTGGGTCTGAGATGAACAATTGTTTTATTAAGACTGAGGATTATATGAAGAGTACTGGCACACCACCTGGTTGCACAAAGATTGATGTTAAGCAGCCTTTTGCACTCCCCCTAGATTGCTGTGAATGCTTGCGAGGAGTAAAGAATGGAAGTTTTGCGATGGAGTCAGATGAGAAAGTTGACAAAGTTACTATCAAAAGGGCGACTTGTACAGAAGACATAAATTTTGGCAAACCCAACTTTGTCCAGTCTCCTCGAAAGAAAGGTGCAACATCAACAATGATCAAATATCAAAATGCTTCCATCGTTTGTGCTAAGGTACAGTTAATTTATGATTCTATTTTTTGTTTGCATGAAGTACTTGAGTACAATAAATTCAAGAAAACAGATGATACATTATTTGATTACTGTTGCTGCATGTGATCAGTGTATATTTACAAATTTCCATTTCGAATAATTAAATCAGTCTTTGTAGCATGAAATGAATTAACATAACGGGATGTTATACAGGATATCCTTTACTTAATACCCAATTAAACTGGACACTGTATGTAAACTTCAAGGGCAATATGCATCAACCTCCCAACACATTGTCTGACTAATCAGCAGAGAGATTTAACGTGGTCATATTGATTCAGAGTTTGTTCATCTTCATTGAAATCTCTATGGTTCTGCCTGCTACCATTTTACTATGATACTCACATATTCTTTTTTGTTTAAACCATTTTACTAAAACCATAAGTTTCATCGTGATAAACCTCGGTCTTATATGTAGTTACAAAATTTTCTCTAGTTTTGTGGTACTATTATTTTCTCTAGCTTTCTCCTGTTATCTTATGCATCCAAACTTGATAAATCATGGGATGCTTCGATATTTTAAAATTTTATAACTGTAGCTTTAAAATTGTTGTCCTATGTTTTTTTGCGGCCCAAATGACAGGCATACTACTAACGTACACATAGTCAGTCATAAAATAATAATTTCCGTCTTAGTAGATTGGATTACAGACAAGAATATACATTATAACACTGTCACCAACACAACCAGCCTTGATATGTTATACTTCCGATAATTTGAGGTTATCTTCATTTGCATGTTTGATAATAGTTGTTTATATACTTAGTTTTATATTGCTTATTCCTAGTTCTGAAGTTCTGATTTCAAGTAAACCTCTTTGTATACTACCGACCTAAAATATGTTTCTACTAGCCCCTTAACATGATTATTAAATTATTTTGTGTCAGACTTCTGACAGCGAGAACTCGTCTGGTGGAAATCCTAATAGCAGAAGTCCTGTATCTTCCTCAAATAAAGAAAACACCTTTCTTTCACTCAATTCAGCTGAAACTGGTATATTGAGATCAAATGCTAAAGCTCAGCCTGAAAATTCTGGAAAAGTGTCAGGGAAAAACATGTTCGGTGTCAATTTTTCAATCCAAAAATATGTTAAATCAAGGGGTCCAGTACTTCCTTTTTTTCTTGAAAATTCCTCGTATACAGATAGGGGAAGTATACCCTCCAATTCACTTCGAAAAACACATGTTTCCGACACTTGTGAAGATGGACTGGTTGGACATACCAAGGGAAACTGTGCAACTAGAGATAAAGTGGTAAGCACCCTTTCTCCTTTTGAGGTTTCTTTTTTCAACATGAATTATTGCATCAATTATTTGTAACTAGTTGTTTTACTTTTGGTAGGACATCGACTTCATATAATTTGGTTTTCAGTTTTAAATTGTTCGATTTCCTCTCTTTAAGGGATGAAAAAAATCTGGTATTTTTTTTAAGAAACAATGTTGTAGCCATTTATTCCTTTACTCTCATGCTAGCAATAAAGCTTTAAACGATGACACAGAAACAAGAGTTGTACAAATGCCAAGTGTAAATAAAAATCAAAATTTAACTATGAATGTCAAACTTATTTGTGCGTACCTACAGATATGCATACTATTTTTTAGGAGTTCTTGTAAATAACCCACTTTTCAAAACAAATTAAAATTTAGGCCATTCTGAAAACTAATTACAAATATAGACTTGCTTTTGCCACACAGGAGTTGAGTAGTCTCTCTTTTATGATGTATTCAAAAATGTAACATGGTGATTTTTTTAGATTTTTTTTCATGGTGCATTTCCAAATGAGCCAATTAGAGTTGTTAAAACTCATTTCCACCTTATTTTCAAACTTAATATCTGCAAAGTTCTTCCCAAAGACAAGTTTTACATAACAACCTATTGATGTTTTCAGCGAAAATGTGTATTTTAAACTACACATTTTTGCACTTAGAAATGAAAATATTTGAAGCGTATGTTGCGCTTTCTTACTGTGTAGATTGTAAGTTTTCATTTTACAAAAATGTGTAGTGCATAATATGCATGTTTCTATGCCAAAAGTTTGTCGTGAAAGCTGTTTTTTGCAGGGATGGAAGTGAATTCTGAAACTCTTGAAGGGAGTCTGAAAATTTTTCCTTTATAATAAAATGCACTGTGGAAGAGCACCAACTTTGCTGCAATGTATCAACACGTATCTAGATTTGTATTAAGTTCTGGAAATGGTTATTTCTTTTGAAATGGGGGCTAAAATTTATAAAATGGGAAATTTTGTCATACATCCTTGTGTTTATAAAAAAAATGTGCAATAGGTCCATCCGAATTCTTTCTATAAATTAATTCCTTTTTTAGAAAAAGGTGAAATTTAGAGGGGATATTCGGCTAATTTTACTATATTCTTAACATGCGCTTTAGAATTTGCGTCCATAACTCATAGCAGTTGAATACATGTTGGAGCGACCGCTTTTAAATTTGTAAACAAGAGAAGTTTAAAAAAAAAAAAATGTAAAAAATATTTTTTAAAGGGGAAGGTTGTATCCCTAGTTTCCACTTACCATTTGTAAAATTCTCTAATTTAAGTGCCATATTTCGTCCTCAACTTGGAGAATGGGGAATGAAATTTCAAGAGGGTTCCAAATGACTTCATTGTGATGAGATGTGTAATGCTATCCTCTACAAAAGTAGTCATGTTTGAAGCATGCCTTAGTTGTATTGCCAACTTGTATTCCAAACTTGCCTGCAACATGCAGGCAAAAATTCCAGTGCAGATAAAATTTGAATCGTATTTCATAATATCACACATTAGCACTATAACGCATATGCTCATCCCCTGCGGTAAGCCAGTCTGCAAGCTGTATATTTCCTCAAATGTCCTTGATGTATGACGCAAGATAATGCTATGCATATCACACGTCTACTGTTCAGTTTGACAATGTGTTACCATTGTGTTAAATGAGCTGTCCAATTTACAGTTGAAAGACGGTAATGAGTTGATATGGTAGTATGTAGCTCAAATGATAATTTATTTGGGTAACTTTTCGTTGCAAGTGATGGAAAAGCCTTGTAGCTATCCAGGCAAACAAACCCACTTTGGTTGCTGATCTCCCTTTATCGATTAAACTCAAGTCTTCTAATATCTTTATTTTATGAACAGGCGACTGAAGAGAAGAGTAGTAGTAGGTCATCAGGGCCACTGACTGAGCAATGTTTCCAAAATCGTTATATTGGCAAGAATTCTGCACTAACTGTTCAGCATCAAGTGAGGAAAAGGCTGGAGGAGTTAGCTCAACAACAAAAAAATCTGAATCAGTTTCCCAAGTGAAGAGGATTTAAATTGAAGAAGATCAAAATTCCAGAAAGCAAAAGGGAAAAATATACATTCAAACAGGAACAGTTTCTTTGTTCCGTGTTTTTTTCTACCTGCGAAGATGCAGATGAGTATAGTTACAAGTTTTCTTTCCGGCAAAAGGTTAACCGCCTGGGAACCTAAAGCATCATGCACAAAGTTTACTTTTTTCTGTTCTTTGAAGCTCAGTGGCTGATATAATGATATGTTCATAAGCAGATAGAAATATTGTTTAAAGTTGTGGATGGTACTTATTTAACTAGTCTCTGTTGATTATATTTAAGTGTAATTAAATCTGTGTAATAAGCAAGAATATTGCTAAACATATGGCATTTTTTAAAACATCAGAGTTGCTTAACATGTAATATACCAAGTGTTTATAGGTCTACCCAGCTTTTTTTTTTTTTTTTTTTTTTTTTGTATTTCAAACGGATCATAACAAATTGTAGATTTACTAGCTCTTAATAAAGAAATCCGATAATATAATTGTGAGTTTAAGTTAACATGTTAAACTCTTCTTCAAGCAAAAGAAGGGAAAATTTTGGACTAATCTTAATTTCAACAAATTAATGTTCAATAACAGAATTCTAATGGAATTCGATTTTTCATTGTTTTATATTATACTTTTGTAATAAAAAGATTTGTGGAGTTAAGTAGTATAATTATTGCGGATGAGAGAGTGTAAATGGTTATTTTTACTTTCTACTATGGCCAAACCAAATCATTTGCTCTCGCTGCGCTAAAACAATTCATAATCACTATGTTACAGCTAACTCTTGGCGTGTACTTGAGATTTCACCACAATATGTTTAACGCATCGTTAGAACTTGTTGTCTGCTTGAAATTATATGATTTTATAGTGTGTTTTCCATGACCATTATTGTAACGTCCCACTTTTTCGTTCAATTTAAACCGACGTTTAACTACCACGGTCGAACCAAATTATACGGGAAAACAAAAAGTTAATAGGAAGAATTTAGAAGGTGAGAGAATATAAGAAAGAAATATTAGAATTGAAGAAGAAGAAGAACCAACACCTAATCAGAGTTTCATCGCAACGGAATAAAATATAATACAAAAATAACTTTATTGAAAACTTGAAATAATACTTACAATCATCGGAGTACAGCAATATAACATACTAGACAGTTATAATAATCCGTCCTCCATACAACACACAGCGTAATAATACCACACACACACACACACACACACACACATACATATATATATATATATATATGTATGTATATATATATCATATGTCTGGACTCCTCCAGCTCGTCTCTAAACTTCACAACATTCGATAACCTGAACTTGTAACTCGGGATGACCCGAGACATTGCAAACGCCAGTCTGGTGAATCAGCGTGAGAAAAACTCACTAAGTTTAAAGATAGCCACCATATTGCTTCTTTGAAAAACCCCTTTGAAAGAAAGGGTAATAGTAAGACCGATCCACACATAAACACAGACAGTTTTTACCTTACTATAACCAAACCATTTTTGAAATCAATATTATTCTAATATTATAATAGTGATGTGAATCAAGTAAATAACCAAATAATAGAACGTTTGCATCCCACTCTACATATATAGTATAAAATCAAAGACCGCTGGGCATTTATTGGAGACTGGATTCAAACTATGACAAGGTATGCGACCATCTTCCGATCAGTGTACTCTAGAGGGGATACACTGGGGTTAAACAAGAATATCTTGCAATCCGGCCACACATGACCGCCCACTCATTTAGCTTGAGTGTAGCGAATGTATTATCACCCTAAGGTTTTAAGGGCCCACCTCACATCCACGGAGATACAAAATTGAAATAAGAACAATAAGGAATTTCTCCAGATTGGTGATAACACGCCCTGCTTGGGAATGACCCACCTAGGCATGCTGCCTGCCCGATTCTTGTCATTTTCCGGTTGTGAGGCTTGAGGCTACGTTATCTTCTAGAACAGCAGACCATCATTTACTTTGAATGTCATAGCGTCAAACCCGTCTAATCATTAATTGACTTTCTAAACGGGTATAAAAGCTAAGAGAAACGAATTGTCCGCCACCAGACGTAATACCCTTAGGATATCAACCGTACGTGATTTGTTAGGTCTACTCTGTCAGACATTCATCCATACAAGTTGTTCTGAGATTGGACAAACCAAAGGCACTCTCTTACCGCATCCAAAGGATCAGTAGCGAGCAGTCCTTGCAATATGCAAAATCTCACTTACGACCGAATCACGTCAGGATACCTCTGTGTTGCAATATAGAAAATATTCGACAAGTAATCCTTCCGCTCATGAAGATCCACGGTTTTCAATTGCTCCATCTTGATCAACGTCTTCAACGTTTTTCGTATTTGCTGGTCGGAATGGTTTCGAATATAAATTCGATCCCGGTCTTTCCGTACCAACAAGTGTTGGCCAGATTTTGATAGTCGGTTATTTAACTATCAAAATAAAACAATCACTCATCCATAGAAAAATAAAATGGATTTATTAGTTTAGTATACAACATCACTTGGCCACTTTGGTTAAACAGATATTAATTCAATTTCTTAATTTCACCACGTTTGGAATACCGCTTTTTCACTTCTTATTTCCAAATCATTTATTTAACTTGAAATTCTTCATGTCACAGTTCATAACATTCTTCACCTTTATAATCAAATTCAGCCCACTTAAACTTTCATTCGATTTCAACTCATATTATATCTTATTTAAACTTCCCCTTTCTACAGAATTCCTCTCAGGAACTAAATAAAAATCTAACTCCCATTTGCCGTTTAGGTCAACTTAAATTCCTTTATCACCATTTTCATTTCAACATTGTTTCTTCCAAACATTTTTCACTTAAAAAGTCAATATTATTCCTTTTATAGAAATATGGACTCGATATATCAAAATCATTTGATTTCATTTAAACTCCATTATATGTTCAAATCTTGTCTATCGAATCACTTTATAAATTCATGCTCGTACTCTATTTAAAAATCTCGTTTACGAATCAACTCCTTGCCAATTATTTAACATCCTTTGAATCAAAAAGTTTACTTCATTGTTTACTATTAATATAGTAAATCTTCCTCAAAGGTTAATTTAAATAGTGAAATACTCAACAATCTAATTACATTAAATAATTTTGTTTAATTGTTTATTTGAAACAATTAATTAAGCCATTAACCATTTGGATAATTTTTGTCCATTCGCTTATAGAACTCATTAACATAAGAATATACTCAGTTTATAATAAAATAAATTTTCATTTCCTTTATTGAACTTCTGTTTAGGAATAATATATAAAAAATAGATTTAAAAATCTATCTTTAGTTATAAAAAAAATTATAACTTCGTTTCTATTAAATTACCTGACGGTAAATTCATCTTTTTAAAATGACTCATTCTTAGGCCATCTGCCGATAATTACTCAACCAGTATCACCCATTGATTAATATCAAACAAGATTCTACAATCAACAATCAACTAGATTGATCAAATAGTTTATATAATATTAAAGTAAACAACATGTTGAGGAATCCGGTTGGATTCCTCCAGCCTGTCGTTCCCTGCGTCACAATGGATTTTTTGAAGCACAACAAACAGAAATAACAGTTTAACCAATAACGGTCAACAATCGGTCAACAATATTCATTCAAGCATTCAATTATTTATTAAATATGTTATATTATTATAAACGTGACCAGCAAGGTAAGTTACCTCGGTTGGAATATAATCGTTAAAATAACGATTTTTATCAATTAAATTAAACAAACATTTAATTTAATCAATGAATATTAAAATATTCATCATCCATAAAAACAGTCATCAAATCATCAATCACTAGCAAACAGTGCACACAAATCAAAAACCCAGCTTATAGAAAATATAAGCGGGATAAACTGAGTGAGTTGAACTCACCTTAGTTTCTGTCAGTCGAGATAACATATGTTTTCAGTTAAATTAAACATGTGTTTAATTTAACTGAAAATACCATTTGCATCCAAGTGCGTCCAAATTTGTTTCATAATGTAGCGCTTGTCACGTCGATTCCAACGACCCCTGCTTTGTCCAAAACTGCATCTACTGCCTTTCGTTCTAACACATCTAGGCTTCTCCATCATTTTTTAATGGGCCTAAGCCCAACGTTAGTAACCCACTTCAGAAATACGCGGTCCATCTTCAAGTCCATGTTTACAAACCCAAACCGCATGAACTTCTTCCCCGTTTTTTCTTTTCTCCCTTCTCCTGAAACTCCTCTGTGCACGCAGAATTCATGGCACCATGAATACTCCAGAAACCCTCAAATAAATTTCAGTCGAGACCCTCCAGTTCTCTCTTTCCTTTTCGATCTTCTCCCCTTTTATACAAGCCAACCTCCTTTCCTACTTGCTCACGTTTATTCCCTTCTGCCTGTTAGCCTTTATGTGTGTGTGTGTGTATCTAAATCCGAAAGCCCACTTCTATTCTACACTTCCTATTACTTGCATCGTGAACCAGCTTCATTCACCAATACTTCATGTAGTTCCACCTTCAACACATTCCCAACACGTCAGATGCCACCTGAAGCTCACTTCGTGCAAACTTGCATGCCATTCGTTTCCATACCCACTGCGTACCTTCTCTCGTTACTTCATGGATCAATCATGTTCAAAACATTTCCATACCTACACGCAAACTCCAATATACATACACTGCCTGCTTTCCCTTGTGTTACTTCTCCACCTTCACGCAAGAATACTTCACCACCCACCTCGTGTTAAACACTACGCTGCCTCATGTCACTCCTCTCATCACCGGAAACTTCGACGCTCAAACACCGTTCAACAGCTCACCGAGAACACCATTCCCATGCTTTTTTTTAATATTCTCCTTTGTTTGTAGCTTGCTCGGGGAAAGAAGGGAAGACTGAGTGTTCATATAGAAGAGGACGGGGTGGATAGGGACGATGTTAAACCGAGGTAGGTGAGAAATAACATGTACAAGGTAGCTTGCTACTTCCTTACCTTAGGCCTGCGTTTGAAAAGAAATGGTATGGGGGTTTGTCTGCGATTTGAATTGATATATCAGGACGAAATGAAATGTTAGGTCAGCATCATAGGTTCTCTTTAGGTCAGTATATTACTTAGGGGTTAAAGAAGTTATATATATATATATATATTTCATTTTATATGGTACCGCTAATTTAACGCTGACCATTAAATACGCCCCTACACATTGATTTCATAATTAAAAAAAATGTTGCTACGTCTTGATGTTCCGGTCCCAATAAAATTATTTCGTTGAAAATGGACTTCGTTTGTACAACGGTGATATTTTAATCTATCGGTTTACCTCTAAATATCGTCCACTGATAAAACAACTCCGATTGGCTCCAAATTGGAAATCTAGCAATAATTAATTGTACATATTCCAATAAAACTTGTTTCGTCGAAAACGGAGGTTGTTTGAGAAGAAAGCTATTTCTAAGGCCTATATACTATCGATAAAATATAATTAAATTCAAAACAATAAATTAAATAAATTATTATCGTATATTTCCAATAGAAATCTTATATAGCTTCAAAATAACCCGATATAGATTTATAGCTTAATATTATATAATTTCGGGTTAGCGATATATAAGAATCGTCAATATTTTATTAAATAAACATTATCATTTATTAACGAATTCCACAGCGACTATTTGAAAATTTGAATTGGGCCTAACTTACAATCTATACGATGAAATCTCAATTTTCTCCTTTATTGGAAAATTATTATCAAATAAATTCTAATGTTTCTTGTTTCACAGAAATTCGACTTATAACGGATTCTGTATACTCAATTGCAGTTCAAAACTCAATATTACGAACTACAGCGTTGTTACGAGCTCGTTTTAATTAATTTATAAATATATAAATTTGAACTCCATTTTCTGATAAATAAATTCGATATAAAATCCATTTATGTCACCAAATCAATATTTAAATCGATTTTAAATATTCGTAATTAACATTCAAAAATTTGGGACATTACATTCTTCCCCCTTAAAAGAATTTTGTCCCCTAAATTACAAGGTAAGAATTCTCTAAACCCAATTATTTTTAAAATAATTATTTTTGAATTAACATCAAAACAAGTTCAAACTCTATAATTTTTTTTTTTTTGAAAATTTCACCACTATCTCCACTGCGCGGTTCGATCGGTACAACTATAACTGTCACTCTAAGCCTCAATTTCACCAAAAGAGAACCAAAAGCCAAATGGCCATCCGACTCAGGGGTATAAAATCAATCACCAACTAATAATAATGTATTATGGTTTACCTAGTTGTCGGGCAACTCAACTCCAATTTCGAAGCAAATTAACTAATAGATCTTCATCTTATAACCTGAATTCAATCTCGGTAACCCGATTAACTCCCATGACCTTCTTGAATTTGTACTTACCTTACTTTATATTACAGGTAACAAATATAGGTTTAACACATTTCATAAATAATTATATTCAATTGTTTAATGTTTTACTTCCACTTAATTATTATTAATTCGATTCCCAAATTCCAACTCTATACCCTATTCCTAAATTTCCATTTCTTAAGTTGATTTAAATTTCAAACAAATCAATCAAAACAACATAACAACCAAATTTCCTATAATTTAAGGAAAATATTACCTTTTTCTAAATAAAAATATAATTTAGGTAAAATTATTTCATTTACCCTTTTTATATAACAATATGGTGTCGATTACCAGTTCAATATGGTTTCCCAACACTTGATCCGATTAATCAACACAGTACAAAATATAAAATTCACAAATACGTTCTCTCGTATATATACTCAAACTCAATCTAGAGTATTTCTAGCCGTGTCTCTACTGAGTTATGCCACAGAGCCAAGGTTACTACTCAACCAATAGCTCTGATACCAACTGTAATGTCCCACTTTTCCGTACAATTTAAGCTGACATTCAACTACCATGGTCGAACCAAATTATACAGAAAAACATAAAGTTAATAGGAAGAATTTAGAAGGTGAGAGAAGATAAGAAAAAAATATTAGAATATAAGAAGAAAAACTAACACCCAATTAGAGTTTCACATCGCAGCGGAATAAAATATAATATAGAAATAACTTTATTGAAAAGTGAAATAATACTTACAATCATCGGAGTACAACAATATAACAAGCTGGGCAGTTATAATAATCTGTCCTCCATACAACACACAACGGAATAATACTATATATATACATATATATATATATATCATACGTCTGGACTCTTCCATCTCGTCTCTGAACTTCACAATATTCGATAACCAGAACCTGTAACTCGGGATGACCCGAGACATTGCAAACGCCACGGATCTGTCTGGTGAACCAGCATGAGAAAAACTCACTAAGTTTATAGATAGCCACCATATTGCTTGACTTTGAAAAAAAACTCTTTGAAAGAAAGGGTAATAGTAAGACTAGTACATACATAAACACAGACGGTTTTTACCTTACTATAACCAAACCATTTTTGAAATCAACACTATTCTGATATTATAATAGTGATGTAAATCAAGTAAATAACCAAATAAAAGAACGCTTGCATCTCACACTCTACATATATAATATAAAATCAAAAACCGTTGGGCGCTTATTGGAGATTGGATTACAACTATGACAAGGTAATGGACCACCTTCCGATCAGTGTACTCTAGAGGGGATACACTAAGGTTCAACAAAGAACATCTTGCAACCCAACCACACATGACCGCCCACTCATTTAGCTTGAGTGTAGCGAATGTATTATCACCCTAAGGTTTTAAGGGCCCACCTCACATCCACGGAGATACAAAATTGAAATAAGAACAATAAGGAATTTCTCCAGATTGGTGATAACACGCCCTGCTTGGGAATGACCCACCTAGGCATGCTGCCTGCCCGATTCTTGTCATTTTCCGGTTGTGAGGCTTGAGGCTACGTTATCTTCTAGAACAACACACCATCATTTACTTTGAATGTCAAGTATCAAACCCGTCAAATCACTAATTGACTTCCTAAAAATATTACAGGTACGAAAGCTAAGAGAAACGAATTCCTCCACCACCAGACGTAATACCCTTAAAATATCAACCGTACGTGATTTATTAGGTCTACTCTGTCGGACATTCTTCCATACAACTTGTCCTGAGACTGGATAAACCGAAGGCACTCTCCTACCGCATCCAAAGGATCAGCAGCGAGCAGTCCTCGCAATCCGCAAAATCTCACTTACGACCGAATCACATCAGGGTACCTCTGTGTTGCAACACAGAGAATATTCGAAAAGTAATCCTTTCGCTCATGAAGATCCACGGTCTCAATTGCTCCACCTTGATCAGCATCTTCAACGTTTCTCGTATTTGCTGGTCGGAATGGTTTCAAATATAAATTTGATCCCGGTCTTTCCGCACCAACAATCGTTGACCAGATTTTGATAGTCGGTTATTTAACTATCAAAATAAAACAATCATTCATCAATAGAAAAATAAAATGGATTTATTAGTTCAGTATACAACATCACTTGGCCACTTTGGTTAAACAGTTATTAATTCAATTTCTTAATTTCACCACATTTGGAATACCGCTTTTTCATTTCTTATTTCCAAATCACTTGTTTAACTTGAAATTCCTAGAGTCACAATTCATAATATTCTTCACCTTTATAATCAAATTCAATCTACTTAGACTACCATTCGATTTCAACTCATATTATATCTTGTTTAAACTTGCCCCTTTCTATAGAATTCCTTTTTGGAACTAAATAAAAATCTAACTCCTATTTGTCGTTTAGGTCAACTTAAATTCCTTTATCACTATTTCCATTTCAACATTGTTTCTTCCAAATATTTTTCACTTAAAAAGTCAATATTATTCCTTTTATAGAAATATTGACTCGATATATCGAAACCACTTGAATTCATTTGAATGATATTATAGGTTTAAATATTGTCTATCGAGTCACTTTATAAATTCATGCTCGTACTCTATTTAAAAATCTCATTTATGAATCAATTCCTTGTCAATTATTTAACGTCCTTTGAATCAAACAGTTTACTTCATTGTTTACTATCAATATAATAATAAATCTTCCTTAAAGGTTAATTTAAATTGTGAAATGCTTAAAAATCTAATTACATTAAATAATTGTGTTTAATTGTTTATTTGAAACAATTAATTAAACCAACAACCATTTGGATAATTTCTGTCCATTGGCTTATAGAACTCATTAACATAAGAATATACTCAGTTTATAATAAAATAAATTTTCATTTCCTTTATTGAATTTCCGTTTAAGAATAATATATATAATAGATTTCAAAATCTATCTTTAGTTATAAGACAATTTTTATAACTTCATTTCTATTAAATTACCTGACGGTAAATTCGTCTTTATAAAACAATTCATTCTCAGGTCATCTGCCGATAATAACACAACCAATATCAACCATTGATTAATATCGAACAAGATTCAACAATCCACAATCAACTACATTGATCAAATAGTTTATATAATATTAAAGTAAACAACATGTTGAGGAATCCGATTGGATTCCTCCAATCTGTCCTTCCTTGCATCACAATGGCTTATTTTAAGCACAATAAGCAGAAATTACAGTTTAACTAATAACGGTCAACAATATTCACTCAAGCATTCAATTATTTATTAAATACATTTATATTATTATAAACGTAACCAACAAGGTAAGTTACCTCGGTTGGAATATAATTGTTAAAATAACGATCTATTTCGATTAAATTAAACAAACGTTTAATTTAATCATTGAATATTAAAATATTCGTTATCCATGCAAACAGTTATCAAATCATCAATCACTAGCAAACACTGCACACAAATTAAAAACCTAGCTTATAGAAAATATAAGCGGGATAAATTGAGTGAGTTGAACTCACCTTAGTTTCTGTCATTTGAGATAACATCTGTTTTCAGTTAAATTAAACACGTGTTTGATTTAACTGAAAATACCATTTGCATCCAAGTGCATCCAAATTTGTTTCACAATGAAGCGCTTGCCACGTCGATTCCAACGACCCCTTCTTTGTCCAAAACTACTGCCCTTATTCTTCCATCTACTGCCTTTCGTTTGAACACATCTGGGCTTCTCCAACATTTTTTTAATGGGCCTAAGCCCAACGTTAGCAACCCACTTCAAAATACACGGTCCATCTTCAAGTCCATGTTTACAAACCCAAACCGCATGAACTTCATCCCCGTTTTTTCTTTTCTCCCTGCTCCTGAAACTCCTCTGTGCACGCAGAATTCATGACACCACAAATACTCCAGCGACCCTCAAATAAATTTCAGCCGAGACCCTCCAGTTCTCCCTTTCCTTTTCGATCTTCTCCCCATTTATACAAGCCAACCTCCTTTCCCACTTGCTTGCGTTTATTCCCTTCTTCCTATTACCCTTTGTGTGTGTGTGTATCTAAATCTGAAAGCCCACTTCTATTCTACACTTCCTTTTACTTGCATCTCGTAAACCAGCTTCATTCATCAATACTTCATACAGTGCCACCTTCAACACATTCCCAGCACGTCAGATGCCCCAAATCTCGCACCACTGTACCGACCACTTGAGCACTTCGAGGACAGTGCCTCACCACCGCAAATATATACAACCTGTCACCTTTCTGCTTCCCTGTTAGTCCACGTCAGATTTCCCTAACCACCGCAAATGCCTTGACTCCGCTCACGTTACAGATGGAACCATCATTTCTTGTCACATGCAATTCTCCCCGTATGATCCCGATTGAACACGGCACCTTTTATTTGTTTCAATACAGTACTGCTTCATCAACCCAACCCACGACTTAACTACTTCCATCACTTGCCGCCCTCTCGTTGGCCACCCGAAGCCGATCAAAGACCGACAAATGTCACCTCGCGAGCGACTCCTGTCCACGTCTACACTCCATACTGTCTTCTTATTTGTTTGAAACCATGTCACCTAAAGCTCACTTCATGCAAACTTGCATGCCATTCGTTTCCATCCCCACTGCGTACCTTCTCTCGTTACTTCATGGACCAGTCATGTTCAAGACATTTCCATACCTACACGCAAACTCCAATATACATACACTGCCTGCTTCCCTTGCGTTACTTCTCCACCTTCACACAAGAATACTTCACCACCCACCTCGTGCTCAGCACTACGCTGGCTCATGTCACTCCTCCCATCATCGGAAACTTCGACGCCCAAACACAGTTCAACAACTCACCGAGAACACCATTCCCAAGCTTTTGTTTTATATTCTCGTTTGTTTGTAGCTTGCTTGCGGAAAGAAGGGAAGGCTAAGTGTTTATATAGAAGAGGATTGGGTGGATAGGGACGATGTTAAATCGGGGTAGGTGAGAAATAACATGTACAGTGTAGCTTGCTACTTCCTTACCTTAGGCCTGCGTTTGAAAAGAAATGGTATAGGGGTTTGTCTACGATTTGAATTGATATATCAGGACGAAATGAAATGTTAGGTCGGCATCGTAGGTACTCTTTAGGTCAGTATATTACTTAGGGGTTAAAGAAGTTATATACATACATATATATATATATCATTTTATACGGTACCGATAATTTAACGCTGACCATTAAATCCGCCCCAACATACTGATTTCATAATTAACAAAAATAAATGCTGCTACGTCTTGACGTTCCGGTCCCAATTAAATTTATTTCATTGAAAACGGACTTCGTTTGCACAACGGTGATATTTTAATATATCGATTCACCTCTAAATATCGCCCACTGATAAAACAACTTTGATTGGCTCTAAACTGGAAATCTAGCAATAATTAATTGTATGTACTCCAATAAAACTTGTTTCGTTGGAAATGGAGGTAGTTTGAAAATAAAGCTATTTCTAAGGCCTATATACTATTGATAAAATATAATTAAATTCAAATCAATAAATTAAATAAATTATTATCATATATTTCCAATTGAAATCTTATACAGCTTCAAAATAACTCGATATAGATTTATAGCTCAATATTATATAATTTCGAGTTAACGATATATAAAAATCGTTAATATTTAATTAAGTAAACATAATCGTTTATTAGCGAATATTTGAAAATTTGAATTGGGTCTAACTTACAATCTATATGATGAAATCTTGATTTTTCTCCTTTATTGGAAAATTATTATCAAATAAATTCTAATGTTTCTTATTTCACAGAAATCCGACACATAACGGATTCTGTATACTCAATTGAAGTTCAAAACTCAATATTACAAACTACCGCATCGTTATGAGCTTGTTTTAATTAATTCATAAATATATAAATTCGAACTCCATTTTCTGATAAATAAATTCGATATAAAATCTATTTATATCACCAAATAAATATTTAAAACAAATTTAAATATTCGTAATTAACATTCAAAAATCTGGGATGTTACAATTACTAACTAAATTTTGTTGATAAATTTATATATTTTATTTCGAAATGCACAACATATAACAACTATTTTTAATGCTTGGCGACTTCATAAGCTAAATGATAAAATGAAAGCACATCATATTTTCAACATAAGCACACGTGCAAGCACAAACACATACGAACACCCACGTACACATACATACATATTATATGTACATATGTATATATATATATATATATATATATATATATATATATATATATATGAAATAGGATCAAGAGCACCCCAAATAGTGCATCACCTCTTTAGACCTTGATTTCCATCACATTTCCGTTTCTCTCTCCCCCCCACTAACTCTCTCTCACCCCCACTAACTTTTTTTAATATAAATATGACACTATAAATGGGGTGCAATTAGGGTGCTCCCAAATAGGGGTGCCATTGAACCCTCCTCTCTCTCTCTCTATATATATATGTATATATAAATATATAAACACACATACATACACACATGCGAACGTTACAGCACACACTTCGTACATGATAATTGAAAATTCCTCATGCATAAAATGTTTCATTTTATAGAGTAGATATATTTAATATGATTGGTTTAGAAGAAAATGATTTCCACAAAAATTAAACATATTTTTACCTTGAAATCATGTGTTGTTGGCTTGATTTTTTATTTCTACGTCACGACGTCTAACCTTTACTAGTTCATAAATATATATATATATATATATATATATATATATATATATATATATATATATGAGGAGCGTTCCGGGGCACTCTTGTTTTGCAGTACCCTTACCTTACTGTGAGCTACATCAATCCAAATCTAACAAGATTTTGTAGATGTTCAATCCATACATATATATAATCATTATTTCAAAATTTGAGCTCGTTCCTACATTCATAATATTTTCAAAATCTTAGCTCAATTATTCACCATTTAGACATTTATTCGAATCGCTAAATTTAAACATCAAATATATTATTTTATGACATTTGTAACATTTCCAAAATCTTAGCTCAATGATTCACCATTCAGACATTTATTTGAATCTTTAAATCTAAACATCAAACATATTATTCTACGATTGTCGGAACGAGCTCAAATTTTGTACATATGATTATATACACATGGATTGAACATTTACAAACCTTTGTTGAATTTGAATTGGTGTAGCTCACGATATGGTAGGGGTACTGCAAAACATGATTGTCTGGGAACGCTCCTCTCTCTCTCTCTCTATATATATATATAATTGATCTACAAAAGGTATTTATTTGTTAAATCATTTTTTAAGTAATAATATACGATAATATTTTTGACAAGTTTTTCTATTCTATAGAGGAAGTTTAATTGTTATGTTATAGTTTTAAGTTACTAGTATTTAGAAACATTTCAAATTTAAAAGGAAATTTAGTTCTTACATTCTATGTGACGACCCGAACTTCGCGACCGGCCTAGACCGAACAAGAAAGCAGATTGCTTTGAGAACACGGCTCATCATAACACAAACATGAGAACATTTCATTGCTACGACAACAATTTACATCATAGTACAAGATATTAGAGTACAAATAAATAATATACAACGGAAAAAATAAATATTAGAGATTTAAATTACAAAGCAGTAGAAAATACAATACATAAATATAATGTGCAGCGGAAAACATCAACTACCACAATTGAAAGAAATACACGGATACAAAGCATTCTGAATATAGCTCCAGCCATAATCCAGGATCATATGAAAAGAAATATCTGCGAAAACCAAAACTACAAGCTACCCATGTGGAATATATGGGCACCCTACACGGATACAAAGCATTCTGAATATAGCTCCAGCTGTAATCGAGGATCATGTGAAAGGAAATATCTGCGAAAACCAAAACTACAAGCTACCCTTGTGGAATATATGGGAACTCAAAGTTTAGGTGGAAACAATAAACTCTAAGTCAGTCATGGGACTGTTATGAGAACTAAAACAATTATTAACTTTATTTTAAAGTTGGGTAAATCAAGGGACCACGCCATATGATATGAAATGGGTTTTCTCCCAAGAATACCATAAAACAAACAGCGCAATGCTAAAAAGATAAACGAAGCCATTATAAGACTCAGGTCCCATCACACAATGCAAACAAAAACCATAGGATAGAGTTTTACCTTATAATGGCCAAACATGCTTGATATGCGAAATTTATCTTTTATTATTATAAGTGCATAGTGAAGAAATCAATTTTGAATATAAATGTATCAATCATAGACGTCATAGTACCCCATCCTACTATGTCGCCATATAGGTTTACAACTGAAATCGAAAGTCGCGTATTGGAAATTGGATTCCATTTATGAACCAAGGAAAGGGATCTTCCTTATCCGATTCAAGACACTCTTGCCCGCGCCACAGGATTCACCCGCAATGCATCTAGAGTGGAAGGGCCGGTCCACTCTTACGTTTGTGGATTGGAAATTCCTGAACAATACTGTAACGTCGAGTATTTTTATGGTATAATAATTTATTTATTTAATTATTTAAACAGTGGTTTAGAGATTTAAATGGTTGTTTAATTAAATAATATTGAATATTTAATTAATATAAATAATAGAATAATATATTTAATTCCGAAATAATCGGAATTAAGTTTAATTGACAATATTGTGTGAATTGGACAATTTAAAATATATATATTCAGTTTATAATTGAATTATATTAACGAATTTATTTATAAATGTCAGTTGAACGTATAATTTATATTATAATTATTATCGAGCTTGAAATGGCGCGGCAGTTCGTATTTGGCGATTCGAACTTTAAACGAATATACAGAATCTGTTTTAAACCGGATTTCTGTGAAACAAGAAACATTCGGATCTGTTGAACGATATTTTTCTAATGGAAGAGAAAAATCGAGATTTCATTGTGTAGATTTTGAGTTATATCCAAATCAAATTTTTGAAAAGTCGCTATGGAATTCCTTTATAATTTATAACGATTTATTTATATTATAAATGGATTTTCAATATAAATTGAATACTGATTTAATCTGGATTTGAAATGTCAAGTTATAAATCCAGATATGTATATTTTGGAGTTGTATGATATTATATGTGGTAATATTAATTTATTAATATTAAATTAATTTTTTTAAATATATTAATATTTAAATGAGTTTATTTAGAGCTTTAAAAATAGCCACTTTTGCAAACGAGCTCCGTTTTCAATGAAACCAATTTTTGTTGGACTCAGAATATTAAATTATTATAAGATTTCAATTTTCGTGATTTTTGAAGTTAGTATGTGGTGCGGAATTTAAATGTGAAAAAAAATCAATAATTTGACCTTTAAAAATACGCTGTGTGAGCAAACGAACTCGGAATTCAACGAAACAAGTTTCATTGGGTCCGTAATGTCAAACTCTAGCTGTATGTCCATTTTCATTGAATTTGGGTATCATATGTGATTATAGGATATTTTAATTGACTAGAACAAATAACGGTAGACTAAAATGGAATATAATATAAAACCGAATATAAAAATAATATTTTTTTTCTCTATAAATATACCACTACCATCCTAACTTAACCCTAATTTCATTCCTTAGTCAAAACTATCCGCCGTCATTTATCTTCTACAGCAAAACACTTCGTTACTTTTAAAATGGCAAAACAATTCCTAGAAAAAATCTAAAAAAATATAGTATGTACATAGTTGGAGTCATGAAGGATTTTTCTTCGGCTCTATGATAATTTGGAAGAGTGCAATGCTTCTCTAATTTGCTGGAATGTCTGGTGCGTGAGCTAGGGTTCCACCACAACAGAAGTAGAAGAATTGATCAAAGAAAGTGGTATCATATTGGCATTTGGGGTGAGAAATGGAGTCTGTGCATTTTTTGGGTTTTTTGAAGAGTAATGCTGTCGCTACTTATAACTGCTTGTAGCGTGAGCCCCTAATGATGCAAATTGAAAGGAGGCCGCGAGTGTAGTGTGATGGTGATAAGAAGCTAGAGGTGTTGAAGACAAGAATTTTGATGGCTTTGGGTTTGAATTTCGTGAAGTATAAGAGGAGAGATGGGGAGAGAAGGAAGCCGGAAATGTCAGAAATGGTCGACAGGAATTTGCGACATGATGGGGTTTTTGAGGGTGCGAGTGTGATAAATTGGGTATGGATAGATCCAGATTATGGAAAGACGAAGTTTGGTGATTTTTAATGGATTTAATATGAAGTATGGAAGTGGTATTATTTTCATAAAGAAGCGGCAATGTCTAAATGAGTATACTGGAGTGCGAAAATGAGTTTGGAGGAGGAAGACACTGTAGATGGTAGGTGAGCATGATTTTGGGCCATATGTTTTAAGGTGAAGCCCAAAATTTAAACAAAGTTTAAATTTAATTTAATTTAGAATGCTTATACAAACTTGTAAAAGGAATAACTATCTCATATGTTATCCAAATTGGACAAAACAAGATCCGTTGGGATCGAATGGATGGTGGCTACACAATGGAACTGACTGGGAGTAAATTGGAGCTCGTTAAAATTTATAGTGAAATAAATTGTCTATCTGAATCAACCGGCAGTTATCGTTATTTAACGATGATCATTCAATGTGAGTAAAACTCACTAACTCTATCAGTTTATATTTTTATAAACATAATCTAGTATTGATAAATGATGATTGATTGTTGTGTGATGATTGTTACGTTGAATTGCTGATTTAGTGGTTGAAATTATAGATAACGATATATATCGTTAATTAAATATTGATTCTGTTTGTTAGAATATTTTCATATTGAAATGAAATCGATGTTATTTATATTGTTTAACATCTGTGGACGTAGGGAAATAGGTTGGAGGGATCCAACTGGACTCCTCAAATTTTTATTACTTTATTTTCATATATTGTGATATATGATGTGATAGATTTTCTGTGATTGATTTTGTATGTATGGTTGAACTGGCACTGTGATTTGGTATTTATAAAATACCATAAGTAATACTGGGATGTAAAAAGGGAATTCTCAAAGTGTATATTGAAAATAAAATATTTATAAAATCGAAGGATTTTATAAAAGGAAATATTTATAAAATCAAAGAATTTTATAAAATGAAATATTTATATGAAACTAATTGGATATTTTAAATGAAATATTTATATGAAATAAATAGGATATTATAAATGACATATTTATATGAAATTAATAGGATATTATAAATGAAATATTTGTAAAAAAAATAGAATTGAAAAAGGAATATTTATTTAGAAAATAAATTGAATTTTATAAAAGGAAATATTTGGGAAATGAATAGAATTTTGTAAAAGGAAATATGTGGAAAATAAATATTAAATGGAAATCGGTTTTAAAAATAAATGGAAAAGATTAATTTGAAGTAAATTTTAAATAGAATCTGTTTTAACAGATAAATTGGGAAGGTTAATTTATAAATAATGTTTAATTAATTAAATAAAATATTTGTCATGTGATAAATGGAATATGTAGGATCTAAATTAACCCTAGAGGGGGGGGGGTGAATAGGATTTATCACAGATTTTTGTATAGTAATTAAATAAAAAACAACACAGATAATAATCAGAATAAATGCGGAAAATAAATAACACACAGATATACCCAGCTTCGGCAAAACCCTGCCTACTGCTGCATTCCCCAAGGTTTCTACTAGGAGTTAAAACAATCTCTACGCTTGCAATCCCCTGTAAACCCGCGACACTCGCTCCCAACTGTTCTTAACCCTACGCTCAAAACCCTGCACTGGTTTTTATCCCCGAAACCAGATTTCCCCGAATTACAAATCCCGTAATTCGTCTCACCTAGATTTTGCAGATCTAGAAACTGTTCGTTTGTTTTTACAACGCAAATTAAACCAAACAAATTCAAATTCAAAAAAAATAGAAAACCCCTAGGATTTAAATATAGAGGGTTATCCCTTTTTCACTTAGTTGCTTAGCCGGCCTCTTTTGAATTGGTTCCACCCTTTTGTTTAATCACCCGATCACTTTCCTTCCTTGCTTGAAAATGGTGGCGGCTTCTAACTAGGGTTTTTCTTTGCTTTCCCAAATCGATTTCCTGGATGTTGGTTGATGGAAGAAGTGGTTCTCTAAAGCTTTATGTGTCTCTGTTATTGCTCGTCAACGATTTGGTTGTTCTCGATCGAAAACTATTTGAGTATTTCTGAATTTGATTTCTGCTCCTTGAAATTGTGAATATGGTTTTCGATCATGCCCTTGCCAGTGATGAATCGGTGCATACTTATAGGGTTAACTGGAAAACTCTAGAACCAATCTCTGATTTCAGTTTAATGATTTGGTCTTGATATATTCGTTAATTTTGGGGCTTTGGCTTTGTCCTTGATACAGAGTGGTTTCTGGAAAACTTGTGTGATAATTCTTCGATTTAAATGGTCTTGAATTCTCCTGATTTTCTGAATATATTGCCATGAATACTTCTTGTGATTTCTGGAATAGGTTACGCGTATTTAAAGTTAATACTTAAATCTTCACAGCTTGAATTTGTTATGTTTGAACTGTACAAACACTTTGGAATAATTTGAGAGATGAATTTCTTCCTAATATATTTCATATATATTCCCAGGTTTTCAAACTGATTTTCTAGAAATTTCGAACTGTTCTTCGAAACATTTTTCCCAAACAAAATCTCTGATTTTTCATGAATTTGATGCTAGAAAAAAAGTTGAACTTCCTCAATTTTAAACCGATGTTATACTTTGCTTGTTCATCGCAATTTGTACACTTTGATAAGAACATGTACACTTTGATAAGAACAGCTATTACACTTGTATTTTCCATTAATTAGATTTAGTTCTCGACTTGTTAGTATCTTCTGTACCATGTGGTGTTCATCATCTGCCTTGTTCACCCATGCTTCATTTGTAAATTGTTTTAGCTATTGCACCATGATCTTGTGCACCCACTTGTCTGATTTCTGAACTAATTGAACTTGAATGATGTACTCGGCCATGAATCATACTTGTACCATTTATATATGCAAGCATGTACATATATACTTGATCATATGCTAGCTATTGATTGTACTTGTTGTCTTTGCATTCGACATACTTGAGAACTTTACCATGCCAGTTTGTGTATGTTCATCACCATTCATGCACACCCTGATTTTCTGCTGCACAATGCTTTGTGTCACCACTGATTCATCTTCACAGTTTTAATTTGGTTTCCAAAAATGAAAAGCACTTAGTTGTTCCATCCATGTGTAAATATCATCTTGCATTTGAAGCTTACTTGCATCTTGCATTGTATACATGCATGTATGTTACCTTGTCAGTTTGTATTTGCCATTATAAAAAATCTGCTTTACCTTTTCACCTTGAACTTGAGAGTTGGCATTGAAAAAAAAATGTTGACCTGTAGTGTATGATGGCTTGGTTTGCACTAAACTGGCTTGGGTATTGAGCTACTTGCATATGTATTATTCATGCTACTACATTTAAATGCTGCTACATGCATTGTGCTCGGCGTATGTTGCATTCACTTTTTGCTCGTCTATGCTTGTTTTGACCTGACAGAAACTTTTTGCACCAACTTATATATAGGAACTTTGGGTCCTGCACTTTCACATGCATGTATACACCATATCTTGTGAATGCCATTGAGTTTCTTTGCTTCAAGCTGATTTGTATGTGCATATATTTGTACTGTTCTGGCTGAAGCAAATATTTATGGTATGTGTATCCTATCCTAGTTTGACCTGGACCATCACCATGTAATAGTGTTGATTGAATCACTTATGCTTTTGTGTTCTTGTTTTTTTCATTGCTCCATTTCCATGTGTGTACTTTCTTGTTGCATTTTTTACGTCCCTGTTTCACTCACACATTGTTGCACTCGTGTAGTCAATGTTGCTCTAGTTTGAACCTGACTTAGTGCTCGGCTCTTTTGTATACTTGCATCACCTTTGAATTTTTTTGACCATTTTGGTTTTTATTTATTTTTATTTGCACTTTTGGCTCGGCAATTTGCACACTAATTTTCACTGAGTTGAGAAGGTCCACGTGGCTACTCCTTAGTTGCTCACTGCTGTATTTTGATTGGCGAGGCAGTGAACACGTGTATATTTATACACGTGTGTATATGTAGCCATCAAAATAATTTTCTTGCCTTTGCATATCAGACTGAATCAGAAGAATGATGAGAAACACACCGTAATTCTGAGGCAAATAAAAATTAAAAAATAAATTTTTATTTGTTTGTATTTAATTTTATTCCTATTGCAGTGTACTGTGTGTGTATTTCATGTAACAGGTAAGCAGATGATGACTGGACTGACACTGAAGATGCAGGGAAGACAGAAGACAATAACAGTGTCAATGTATGAGTTAATGAGAGTGTCTGTATATGTGAGTGTAAGTGTTGTAGAGAGAAGCTGAGTATGAAATTGAATATATTGAAATGTATATCAGTGATGTATATACAAATAGTGGAGTTGTAAATCTGCATTGTTTAAATATTGAAATAAACTATTCTTATTCAAATAAAATACTGTGTGAATATTTAAATTTCTGTACAGTTGTATTTTATTTAAATAGAAATATTATATTCCTGTCTGTTGTGTGGTATACCAGTACAATTACAAACACATTCAATAATAAATTATATTTGGTTGTTATCATCAAACAAAAATCATATAATTGTGTATACAACACTGTTATATACAGCAATCTCCCCCTTTTGATGATGACAAACAAATAAAAGATTTTGAATGTGTTTGAACGTGAAATATATTACTCCCCCTATTTGTATGCTCCCCTACAACTAAACTCCCCCTATATATGTGGAAAATAATTGAAATTCAATTGACCATTCTGCCCCTAGATATTTAATTTCCAATCTTAAAATATTTTTGAATTAAATATTCATCAATCAAAATCTTGACAATTCTCCCCCTTTTGTTATCATCAAAAGAATAATAGAGATCGAAATAGTGATGAATTTAGACCATAAATATAAAATCAAATTTTTAGAGAGAATATATATCGAAAAAACCATTTAATCAAACAAAAATCATATCTTTAAATAAAAAACAAATTTCACTTTCAGAATGAATGGATTTACGGCGGATTTTATAGAATGAGGAGAGTTTAATAAAAATTGAATATTTGAATACGAATTTTGAAGATTTTAAATATGCTCAAAAAGTGTTAAGCACTTGCTAACCACGCATAGCCCAAAGGTATTTTAAATGGGGTTAGTAGTAACTTAACTTTATCCTCTCTAATGAGTTCCATCCATGCATAGCCCAAAGGTCTTTTAAGTGAGAATGGAAGCACATAGAGATTAAGGTAATTCACCCACGCATAACCACGAGGACTTTTAAATGGGAGTGAATACCAAGGATAAATTATATATAAATATTTTTCTTTTTATTTATTTTTATTTTATTTTTATTTCCAAGAATAATTAGAACTCTCCAAATTAAATAAAACCATGATGAATGAAAGAAATATGGTAGATATAGAAGATGGTCGTGAAATAAGCTCCAATTCAAAGATATTATAAAATCTGTTCAATCATCATGAGATTTAAAATAACATCTCCTCTAGTTATGAATTATAACATAGTCACAACTCATCACAAATTCATAAATCTATTAATAATTTTGATGAGTCACAAAACGATTCAAATCAATCAATAATTTCAATTTTTGAATAATAATCAAAAAATAATTTTAAAATTGTAAATTTCAATTTCAAGAGGAGTTTTGAAAAATATCAATGCAAGTTTGAAAATCAGTTTCAAAAAACAATCAGTAGAATATGGAATTTCCTAATATTTTTAACACCGATTGCTCCTAGACAATTTTTAGAAAATACTTGTATATGAAATTCATTTTTTTTTTAAAAAAAACTAATCACTGATTTTTCAACTCATCATCCAATCACAAAGGTATTTAAACGAATCAAATAAATTTCCTTATCAGAGCATCACAAGATCATTTTCAAAGCAAGAATCACAAGTGAATTTTTCAGAGAATTTTTGAAACAAGCACAAGAAACAGTCAGTGATCAAATTTGAAGATAATTATTTGAAATCACTTTTATAAAAAATCAAATTTTTTATAATCCAAAAAAATTCAACAATCAATAATGAATGATTTCAAATTCAGCCAAGTAAAAAAAAATGAAATTTTCACAACTAGTCAATCATGGTTTTCAAGCAGCCTACTGTATTGAGTTTGATTTTTCAATATTTTCCAAAGTGAATAAGAAGAAACTCAAAACAACAAAACTGTGTGAAATTTCATTAATCATTCGAGAGCATCACAAATTTTAAAAAATTTGATTAACAGTGTTAAAAAAATGCTCAAAATATTACTGCCCAGTCAATATAAATCAGCACAAAAAATAAAGGAAATAAAAACAAAAAAGAAATAAAAATACAAGTTTAGAGATCATACATGACTTACCATAATCGATGTGAACCAATGAATCTCCAACTCAGAATCTATGGCTAAGGAACTTCAAACAATTCAATAAAGTGGAACAACTTGAATTATATCTCTTTTAAGCACAGTTGTTCCTTAGCATCCCTCGGTACCAAAATGTTTATATGATCGAGTGGTCTAACAAAAGTTGTTTTGCCACTTTTATCTTCGTTTACATATTTTGGTACCCAAACCCGTTTATATAACAATCCATTACTATTCACTACAGTACCCTTTGGAACCCAAATTTGTTTAGACTTATTCAAAATCATTTTGTTATTTTTTGGAATCCAATCATGTTTAAATGAATTGCTTTTAAACGATTTATTATTTCGTTTATGATTTGAAAACCCTTTGAAATTATTAGATTTCAAAATTTCAATTCGATCGATTTCATAACCATTTAAAGGATTTTTAAAATCATTAGGATTTTGTTTTTCAACTGGATCAAATCCAAAACCAAGTCCCTTTTTATTCTGAACAAAAAATTGGTTTTTTAACAACATATTCAACGATTTCTCTCCTTTAGAAAATTTGGTCAAAGTTGACTCAAGTCGTTGAATTTTAAATTTAAGATCGCTATTTTCTTTCATTAAATTTGAACAATGATTAATAGCGATTTTCCTCTTTTCAGCATCAGTTTGTTTTAAAACCAAATTTTCGTTTTCAAGTGCTTTGATTTTAGCATTGGACTTAGAAATTTCAATTTCAAATTGTTTTCGCTTTTCAAAATCAAGTTTTTCAGATTCTCTAAGCTTTTCAATCTCCTTCTTAAAATCACGATTTTCGTTTTTCAAATTCACGTTTTCACTTTTAAGTAATTCAAAATCAGTTTTGAATTTCAAAGGATCATTACTCAAAAAGTGACATTTTTCGCATTTTGAAAATGGTGAATTTTAACTTTTTCAAGTTTTCTTTCGAAACTGTTATTTTCTTGAACTAGTTTTAACCTATCGGATTTCAATTTCTTAACGTTTAGTTCAAGAGAATCAACGGTTTTTGTGAGGTCGTGACACATTAAAATTAATTCTTTATTGGTAAAATTCGATACCTCACTTGAATCCTCTTCACTACCTTCCGAATCAGATTGAGCCATAAGACACAAATTAGCTTCCTCTTCATCACTTTCAGAAACTTGTTCTCCTTCCTCGTCAGCCCATGTAGCAGCAAAAGCCTTCTTCTTTCTTCTGAACTTCGTTTTCTTTTCATTTTTAAGTTGTGGGCAATTTGGTTTGATATGTCCGGGTTTCTTGCAGTTGTAGCAAAACACTTCATCGTCTAAACTTTCTGGACTTTCAGACTTGTTAGTTTTTGAATTTTTCTTTTGTGGTTTGTAATTTCCTTTGGCCTACTTTCTCAAAACCATGGCTAGCTCTTTAGCGGGATCTTCATCGTCACTTTCAACTGTATTATTTAGAGCGATCAACTTTTTCTTTGATTCAGAATTCTTTCGTTCTTCTCTTGCTTTTAACTCCATCTCGTAAGTGATGAGATTTCCAATCAACTCCTTCATGCTTATTTTATTCAGATCCTTTGATTCTTGAATCATCGTCACCTTAGCTTCAAAATTCATCGGTATCACTCTCAATATTTTTCTGATCAATTCCACTTCGGTATAAGTTTTGCCAAGAGCTTTTGCATTGTAGACTAGTGATGAGAAGTGTCCATACATCTCTTTTATATCTTCTTCTTTTTGCCTAGAGAAATTTTCATATTCGTTGCTGAGTACAGCGAGACAAGATTCCTTCACTTGAGATGTTCCTTCGTGTGACCTCCAACGTATGCCATATTTCCTGTGCAGTTTCACAATGAGAAATTCGATTAAATTCAGTTTTATCAAGAGCACAGATTAAAGCATTCATCGCTTTGGCATTAGTTGAAAATAATTTTTTATCATTAGCATCCCACCTGTCTTTTGATTTAGGAATTTCAACACCATTAACAGTAACAGTAGGAGATCTATAACCCGTTTCAATAGTATCCCAAAAATCATAATCAATTGAACTCAAATAAATTTTCATCCTAGCTTTCCAATAGGCATAATCAGTTCCATTAAACATTGGTGGCCTAGCTATGGACTGACCCTCAGAAAAAGCGTTATTAGACAGATTCATGACTCTAGAGTTAAAAAAATAATAAAAAATACCTACTTTGATACCGCTTGTAGGATCTAAATTAACCCTAGAGGGGGAGGGAATAGGGTTTATCGTAGATTTTTGCAGAGTAATTAAATAAAAAAACCACAGATAATAATCAGAATAAATGCGGAAAATAAATAACACACAGATATACTCAGCTTCGGCAAAACCCTACCTACTACTGCATTCCCCAAGGTTTCTACTTGGAGTTAAAACAATCTCTACGCTTACAATCCCCTGTAAACTCGCGACACTCGGTCCCAACTGTTCTTAACCCTACGCTCAAAACCCTGCATTGGTTTCTATCCCCGAAACCAGATTTCCCCAAATTACAAATCCCGTAATTCGTCTCACCTAGATTTTACAGATCTAGAAATTGTTCGTTTGTTTTTACAACACAAATTAAACAAAACAAATATAAATTAAAAAAATAGAAAAACCCTAGGATTTAAATATAAAGGGTTATCCCTTTTTCACTTAGTTTCTTAGCCGACCTCTTTTGAATTGGTTCCACCCTTTTGTTTAATTACCCAATCACTTTCCTTCCTTGCTTGAAAATGGCGGCGACATCTAACTAGGGTTTTTCTCTGCTTCCCCAAATTGATTTCCTGGATGTTGGTTGATGGAAGAAGTGGATCTCTAAAGCTTTATATGTCTCTGTTATTTCTCGTCAATGATTTAGTTGTTCTCGATCAAAAACTATGTGAGTATTTCTGAATTTGATTTCTACTCTTTGAAATTATGAATTTGGTTTTCAATCATGTCTTTGCCAGTGATGAATCGGTGCATACTTATAGGGTTAATTGGAAAACTGTAGAACCAATATCTGATTTCAATTTAATGATTTGGTCTTGATATATTCGTTAATTTTAGGGCTTTGACTTTGTCCTTGATATAACGTCGTTTCTGGAAAACTTGTGTGATAATTCTTCAATTCAAATGGTCTTGAATTATCCTGATTTTCTGAATATATTGCCGTGAATACTTCTTGTGATTTCTGGAATAGGTTACACGTATTTAAAGTTGATATTTGAATCTTCACGGCTTGAATTTGTTATGTTTGAACTGTTCAAACACTTTGGGATAATTTGAGAGATGAATTTCTTCCTAATATATTTCATATATATATTCCCAGGTTTTCAAACTGATTTTCTGGAAATTTCGAACTATTCTTCAAAACATTTTGCCTAAACAAAAACTCCGATTTTCCACGAATTTGATTCTAGAAAAAAAGGTGAACTTCCTCAATTTTGAACTGATGTTGTACTTAACTTGTTCATCGCAGTTTGTACACTTTGATAAGAACATGTATACTTTGATAAGAACATCTATTACACTTGTATTTTCCATTAATTAGATTTAGTACTCGACTTGTTAGTATCTTCAATACCATGTGGTGTTCATCATCTGCCTTGTTCACCTATGCTTCATTTGTAAATTGTTTTAGCTATTGCACCATGATCTTGTGCACCCACTTGTCTGATTTCTGAACTAGTTGAACTTGAATGATGTACTCGGCCATGAATCATACTTGCACCATTTATATATGCAAGCATGTACATATATACTTGATCATATGCTAGCTATTGTGTAACGACCCGGATTTCGAGCGACTTTGGTTATCGACATAAGCACGATGTCGATAACCAAAACATCGAAAAATCCTGGTAATTAGTGAAAGAAATTAGAGGGTGAGGAAAGATAAGATAGAAAAATAGAATAGAAGAAGAAGAAGAACACAACATCAGAGTAACACGAATCTCACAGCGGAACGAATAAATATATTTCATAACATAACTTTGAAATACAAATCTGTACTTGAATATACATATCATTTTCAAAGTACAGCACTTACAACACAGCGGAAATAAACTATATCTATATGATCCTGAAGCCTCCTGCTCCAAGCTCTTCCAGTATATCTGTAAATCCCGACTACTTGACTGCCCGTACAAATTTAGGCACCCAAGAGTTTAGGGAAAACAACAAAGTAAACTCCGGGTCAGTCATGGGACTGGTGTGAGTAAAACAGTTAAAAACAGTTATACAGGTATATGATATCTCATAAGAGCACGCCGCATAACGGAACGGGTTTTTCCCTTATGAGAATCCAAGATAACTTTATATCAAAACCCTTTTGATATTAATATAATGTCTATCAACCACAGTATATATATAATCATCTAGCAGAAACGCTTTCATCTCACGTTCTACATATATAGTATACAATCAAAACCGCAAGCACGTATTGGGTAATGGGTTTCCAACTATGACAAGGTATGGAATCACCTTCCGCTTGTGTACCTCTAGAGAGGAATACACTGGGTTCAACAAGAACATCTTGCAACCCGGCCACACATGACCGACCACTCATTTCGCTCGAGTGTATCGAATGTATATCACCAACAGTTGGGATCAGCAACCGTTTCCCGAATGGGACAGCATCAACAATAGATTTTTAGAAGTAAATGAAACTCTAGATCAGGTGATTATACACCCTACTTCGGTGCGACCGACTTAGCCATGCTGCCTGCCCGATTTCTGTCATTTACCGGATGATGAGGCTAGAAGCTACGCTTTATCATCATACCAGATTCACTTTGAATGCCACATCGTCAAATCCATTTGATCACCGATTGACGTCCTCAACAATACGTTATGTGTTAGCTAAAAGAAGTTTCCTTCTCCGCTTCCACTCTTGGTACGGTTGGAGAAATCAATATATGTGATCGTCTGGAAATACTCTGTCAGACATCCGTCCATACAAGTCATCCAGGAACAGGATGAACCGAAGGCACTATTCTGTAAATAGGATAGCCCTTGCATAACTCCGTCTTCAATTATCTTTGGCATATATGATTCGCAACGCTTATGCCAATACAGAGTGGTTCTTTGGATAATAATCCAACCGGTCTCTCCATATTAACAACGTTAAAATGGTCAAAACTTCGATAGTCTGTGATTTAACTATCGAATAAAAATAGGTGTGCAAGCAATGATATTATTTCCAAATGGAAATTATATCGATCAAACATCATTCAACATTCATCTCTTTAGTTCATTAATTTACTTATCTCATGTTTCCCTACGTTCCATATTCCTTATTTTCTAAATTGGGAAAATATACGTTATTAACAAATGGAAAACATTTCCATTTCCTGTTTCCTTTATTAGAAACATTTCTGGTTTCTTATTTGGAAAACATTTCCAAAGCTTCTTCCTTGGACTTAGACATATGTTTAAACAAACCATCGCGATGCCAACTCAAACCATTTCCTTTACTGCCGAACATTAACTATTCCTTAGTTAAAAATGAAGCCAATCAAGTTGGGGTAGAACTACCTCTCAGACCTTAACTGAACAACATTTCTGACTTTGAAATAGACAAAGTTCACTTTATATTCCTTTAACTAACTTCCTTACTTAACTCTCGTTCGAATAAATCTCTATTCGATTTATTCTATTTGATTTACTCTATTTGATTTACTCTATTCACTTAGCTCCTATCGAATAAACTATATTCGATAGCTCTTTTAATTCTATTTGGATACTATATATTTGATTTACCCATTTCATTCTATTCGAATAAACTATATTTGATTTACTCCTTTTACTTTCTATTCGAATAAACTATATTCGATTAACTCATTTCACTTAACTCCTTTCGAATAAACTATATTCGATAACTCCTTTTACTTTCTTCGAATAAACTATATTCGATTATCTCATTCTACTTTCTATTCGAATAACCATATTCGATTAACTCATTTTCTTCTATTCGAATAACTATATTCGATTAACTCATTTTCTTCTATTCGAATAACTATATTCGATTAACTCATTTCACTTAACTCCTTTCGAATAAACTATATTCGATAACTCCTTTTACTTTCTTCGAATAAACTATATTCGATTATCTCATTCTACTTTCTATTCAAATAACCATATTCGATTAACTCATTTTCTTCTATTCGAATAACTATATTCGATTAACTCATTTCACTTTCTCTCAAATCGATTAACTAACATCGATTATCTCCTTTTACTTTAACACTAATCGATTAAACCAACATCGATTAACTTCTTTTAATAAACTACGTTCTCCGTTACAACTATTTCTTTTTTTATAACGTTTACTTACCGTTACAAATATATCCTATTTATAACTTCTATTTACCGTTACAAATATTTCCTATTTATAACGTTTACTTACCGTTACAAATATTTCCTATTTATAACTTCTATTTACCGTTACAAATATTTCCTATTTATAACGTTTACTTACCGTTACAAATATTTCCTATTTATAACTTCTTTTTATTTTCTAAATAAACATTCCTTTTCTATTTCTATTTATTTTCTAAATAAATATCCCTTTTATAAAACCGTGTTCGTTTTATAAATAATTCCTTTTATAAAATCCTGTGATTTTATAAAATTCCTTTATTTCAATATACATTGAAATTCTTCTTTTTACATCCCAGGGTCTTTTATGATATTTACAATATCGAATAACAATGATCAACATCATTCCAACACACATAATCCATAACAGATTATATAACACATCATATATCACAACATATGGAAACAGTAAAATAAATGTTGAGGAATCCAGTCGGATTCCTCCAACCTGTTTCCCTGCATCACAGATGTTAAACAATATAGATAACATCACTTTCAGTTCCATATGATATATTCTGTTAAACAGAATCGATATAGAAAATTCAACTAACTGACTAGCAGTTCAATCAAACAGTCAACATACAGTCAATCAGCCAATATCTAACAGTTCTAAAAATACAACATGAAATTATAAACTGTTCAGAGATAGTGAGATTTACTCACCGTTGCGCGTTAGCCGTTAAATAACGGTTTGCGTTTATTTGACTGCGACGGACAATTTATTTCGCCATAAATTGTAACGAGCTCGGATTCACTCCCAGTCAGCTCCAGTGTGTAGTGTCCATCCATACGATCCTGTCGGATCTTGTTTCTTCTGATTCTGATATCGTATGGTGAAGTTACCCATTTTTTTAAAGTTTAAACTAAAAAAAATTGGTATTTACTTTAACAATTATTATATAATTAACCTTGATTGGTGCCCCCTAATCCACGTCATAACCCCTAACCCGCTTCTCTTCCTCTTCTTCCAACTACCAGTTCAAACGCAACAGAGCTCCTTTCACCATTTCAGCTCCGTTCTTCCTCCCTTACCACCGTCTACACTCGACCGTTTCCCAAACCCAACCCATCAATCTCTTCCCCTTTTAATCCCCTCCCTCCTCATACCAATAAGTTACAACTCGCAAGCACCCTGCGAGATCCGACTTCGAAAGCCCTTTCACGCCTGCACAGTAACTGTCGACACCATTAATCACTGGATAACCCAAAAACATGCCTACGAGTTCCCTTTAACCCCTCCACCATTTATGCTTCGTCCCTCCCACTCACAACCGAAACAAAACCCCATCCTCCAAGTGCTCAAGCTCGCACATACATCGTCTGTACTGGCGTCTTTACCAGTCTCGAGTTCGTCCAACTCCAGAATAAGGCAACAGCCGAAACAAGCTTCTGTTCATGCACTACATTGGTCTCCAGGGAAGATACTACGTCTTTTGTTTTGATTTTTGAAGTGAGGTCTTCACGAGTTAAGGAACTCGTTGGCGGCTCCCAGTTTTTTTTTGAGTGTTTTGACCATCGAGAGAAAGTCCTTGGGTTTAGAAATAGGTTGGATATTTATTGAGTTAAACGTGAATGGGTTGTGGATTTTCGAATGCCACAACATTGTTTTAAGGCCACACAGAAAGAGTGGTTTGAGAAGGATGAACGTGGACATAGGTTTTATGTTATAACTTTTTGGTTAAAGTTATAATATAGTGCATAGATATTTTGTATCCATTTTCGTAAATTCCATTCATATACAACTGCTATAGATAGAGTTGATCATACCATTGTGACGAGCAACGTACCACGATCCCAAAGATATAATAATACCGGTAGATTAACTCTTATTGTGAAACTTCAAAATGTTGATTTCAGGGTGCGAAATACTTCAAATAAAAAAGTTGCTTATTTAATTAATTAAAAATTACAGTAAAATTCTAAAAATTAAATTATCACTATATCCCAAAAGAACCTTGTCTAAATTCAAACCCGATCTCTAGTTATATCGAATAAATCGATACGGTCGATAACGATTCTATAGCGACTATTTCAAAATTTGATTTGCACATATCTGAAAATCTACGCGACGAAATCCTGATTTTTCTCTTCCACTAGAAAGATATACTCTACCAGCTCCACACGTTTCTTGTTTCACAGAAATCTGGCTTAAAATGAGCTCTGTACATTCAGTTGAAGTTCAAACCACCAAATTACGAACTGCAGCGCCATTTCGAATTCGATTATAATTATAATATAATTATACGTTCAAACTATCGTTCACATAATATATTCGTTATTCAAATTCAATTCTAAACTAAATTAAATATCACAGATGATCCAGTTCACACCATATCGCCATTTCAACCAATTCTGATTATTTCAGTATTTAAATATATTATTTAATTATTATTTTAATTAAATATTCACCATTATTGAATTCCACGACAATTAAATACTCTAAACCACCATTTATATAATAAAATAAATTAATCATAACACCTCTGCCAATGCGGGTCATTACAATCTTCCCCACTTAAAATAATTTCGTCCTCGAAATTGCTAAAAGGTAGAGAACGACCCTATCGACTGGTTAGAACTTATTTGTTCACTCTTTAACTTCAGTTTCAACTGAACCAATTTAATTTCAATTAAATTATTAATTTCTTCTTATCAACGAAAATTTTCAAAAATCCTGAAAATTTTCTAACGCCTTAACTCTTCGAAAAAATTTCGCCAGCACCTCCTTTGTACTGGTCAATCGGCCAACTCCAACTCGCCTCTCTGGGCCATCTCCATCCCAAAAGAAAATCAAGCAGCCAAGCAGCTTGCCAATTCGGCTCATAAATCTTATATCCAATAGAAATATAAACCTGTATCCTTTGTCGGCATATCATTATATCCTTTCCACCTGTTATCAATTCAGCGGATATAAGGGTCATCCCCAATCAAATTCGAATCTGCTTTTATCCACAACACGACCATTTGCCTTTAACCAAGCCAAATATCATTTCAACTCGAGTTTCTTCTCGATTGCCAACTCTTAACTTGATTATCCCTTTACACCTCAAATTTGAATCTCACAATCCAATCTGTCTTGATATCATTCCAATTCAATCTCAGTTAACACTTTACTGGCTTTACTTTAATTCAAATTTGCTTTCACAAATTTCTATTAAATTTGTTTTTAATTCAAACAGTCTTTCCCAGGGAGTTTTCAAACAGTTTACTCCTTTCAAAAATCAAATTTTCCTTTTTGAAATTCAATTGAGCCCATAATCAATATTCCACTAGTTAAATCATTTCTCTATTTCTTTATCAATATTTGTTAACCAAATATTTTTAATAACCATATTGGCCTTTTACGTTATTTGGAAAACATTTCTGAATATCGCCTTCCTTTATTTTCTAAACTTTTAGAAAATATATGCTATTTATAATTGGAAAATATTCCAATTACCTATCTCTTTTCTGACCTCGTTTATTTCTATACTTAGGAAATATTCTTTATTATATTTCCAAGTTTACACTTATTTGGGTTAAAACAGATGTTGTGTAAAACATCGTTACGACAACCCAAATACTATATTCAACTAACTCTTATTCAACATTGATCTTTGAGCCTGAAATCTTACTATTTATTTGTTAAAAATGAAATCAATCAAGTTGGGGTATAACTATCTCTCAGACCTTGACTGAATAACATTTATAACGTCAAAACAGATAAGACTACTTACTCGAATAATCAATACCATACAACTACTGATTCCCTTTCAAACACGTACACTTTCTCTTTCTATTCTTTCGAGATTTTATTCTTATACTTCCTTTTTGATTTTACTATTCTATTTCTAAGTTCGTTTCCTTATCGACTTCTATCTATATACATCGATACGATGATTTCTAACTATTAGATTATCTTGAAATATTCTATCTCCTTAAATTCACGGAAAAACTCGCCATAACCTCCTTTGTATCGGGAGCATCAGGATATTTCAAATAGCCTCCCATGGCCCTCACCAATCCAAAAGAAAAAGAAAAAGCCAAGCGGCCAGCCGATACGGCGCATAAAATCTCATCTATGAATTAAACACATACCTTTTTGTCGAGCATTCTATTTATATACCTTCATACTATATTCCAAACCTGTCTCCTGTACATCTATACCTGCCCAATCTATTTTAACTATACCAATCGTTTTAACTTAGTTCGTTAAGTGATTTTCAAATTATTGGTTTGCCCATTTCACCTTTCATATTTGAGTATAACACGTTCAAATATATTTTAACTTGTTTATCAAATAATTGAATTCCATTTCAATTTTATGTTCTATATTCAATTTCGAATATAAATCCTCAAATCCCCTTTGAATGCTATATTCAAATTCCATTTGAATTCTATTTGAATCCTATATTCAAATTCCTTTTTAACTCTATTTGAATTTTCCTAATTCAAATTCCAAATTCAATTCTATTTGAATCTTCTTTATTCAGATTGCATTTTCAATTCTATTTGAACCCTCTACATTCAAATTCTATTCAAACTCTATATATCAAATTCTATAGTTTGAATTCCATTTGAATTCTATATTCAACTCTCTTTGAATTTCATTGAATTTCATATATTCAAACTCCCTTTGAATTTCTATATTCAATTTCCATTTGAATTCTCTTTATTCAAATCCCCTTTGAATTTCTATATTCAAATTCTATGTTTGAACTTCCTTTCTTCAAATTCCTTTTCAAACTTTCTTTATTCATTCTTTACATAAGTCTCGATTTCAATTCCTTTTGAAATCGGTATTACTACCTTTGGAAGATAGATTCCCCTTTCAACTTCACACTTGTATTTTTATTTCTGAATTATCCAATGATAATTCTTTTCACTTCCTTTATAAACTTCATTTATAAAAGAACTATTTATAAACTTCGTTTATAAAGGAACTTCTCGTTTTATTTCTTTTAAAACAAGTTAATATTTCAAATCTATTTCAAAATTCAAATTCTATATTTCAAATCCCATTTTGAAATTCAACACAGCTTGTCTTTCCCAAAACAAATTCAAAACAGTATCTCTGGTAGTAATTCGTCACTTACAACTCGAAAATGAATACTGATGATGCAGCTGTCATCATCAGAATCTATTTTCCAGCGATCGAAGTGAGTTCAATACTATAAAACCATTTTTAAACATTTCCACTTTGAAATTCATTTCAAAATATAATTCATACTGCTTGTAAAACAATATTAAAATCCCCCAGGATCTTAAATTTTCCTTATTTTAAACCAAATTCATTTACAAACACTTATCCAATTCTCCAGAGTCTTAACATCATTTATTGGTTTAAATTTTTGATTTAACTCATCTGATTTCACGTATTTCACCTATATGAATTCTGATTGGTTATTTACATAACCATTTAATTTATAATCTTACTTGATTATAATAACAGCCAATATATCCAATATATTCAAAATATACGTTGGGTAAACTATTTCGTTTACCCTCTTTCAAAACATACCATGATGGTTCATCGTATTCGATTGTTTAGTAACTCCTACCGATACAGTGGATCAAACTGATCGACCAGAATTCACAAACAACTCAACCAATGGATCTCCACAATATAAAACAAATTTTTATATCAAATACAAATACGTTCACTCGTATATATACACTCATTCTCAGTCTAGGGTATTACTAACCCTATCTCTACCGAGTCACGCCACAGAGCCAAGTAATTCTTAACTTAAGCTCTGATACCAACTGTAACGACCCGGATTTCGAGCGACTTTGGTTATCGACATAAGCACGATGTCGATAACCAAAACATCGAAAAATCCTGGTAATTAGTGAAAGAAATTAGAGGGTGAGGAAAGATAAGATAGAAAAATAGAATAGAAGAAGAAGAAGAACACAACATCAGAGTAACACGAATCTCACAGCGGAACGAATAAATATATTTCATAACATAACTTTGAAATACAAATCTGTACTTGAATATACATATCATTTTCAAAGTACAGCACTTACAACACAGCGGAAATAAACTATAGCTATATGATCCTGAAGCCTCCTGCTCCAAGCTCTTCCAGTATATCTGTAAATCCCGACTACTTGACTGCCCGTACAAATTTAGGCACCCAAGAGTTTAGGGAAAACAACAAAGTAAACTCCGGGTCAGTCATGGGACTGGTGTGAGTAAAACAGTTAAAAACAGTTATACAGGTATATGATATCTCATAAGAGCACGCCGCATAACGGAACGGGTTTTTCCCTTATGAGAATCCAAGATAACTTTATATCAAAACCCTTTTGATATTAATATAATGTCTATCAACCACAGTATATATATAATCATCTAGCAGAAACACTTTCATCTCACGTTCTACATATATAGTATACAATCAAAACCGCAAGCACGTATTGGGTAATGGGTTTCCAACTATGACAAGGTATGGAATCACCTTCCGCTTGTGTACCTCTAGAGAGGAATACACTGGGTTCAACAAGAACATCTTGCAACCCGGCCACACATGACCGACCACTCATTTCGCTCGAGTGTATCGAATGTATATCACCAACAGTTGGGATCAGCAACCGTTTCCCGAATGGGACAGCATCAACAATAGATTTTTAGAAGTAAATGAAACTCTAGATCAGGTGATTATACACCCTACTTCGGTGCGACCGACTTAGCCATGCTGCCTGCCCGATTTCTGTCATTTACCGGATGATGAGGCTAGAAGCTACGCTTTATCATCATACCAGATTCACTTTGAATGCCACATCGTCAAATCCATTTGATCACCGATTGACGTCCTCAACAATACGTTATGTGTTAGCTAAAAGAAGTTTCCTTCTCCGCTTCCACTCTTGGTACGGTTGGAGAAATCAATATATGTGATCGTCTGGAAATACTCTGTCAGACATCCGTCCATACAAGTCATCCAGGAACAGGATGAACCGAAGGCACTATTCTGTAAATAGGATAGCCCTTGCATAACTCCGTCTTCAATTATCTTTGGCATATATGATTCGCAACGCTTATGCCAATACAGAGTGGTTCTTTGGATAATAATCCAACCGGTCTCTCCATATTAACAACGTTAAAATGGTCAAAACTTCGATAGTCTGTGATTTAACTATCGAATAAAAATAGGTGTGCAAGCAATGATATTATTTCCAAATGGAAATTATATCGATCAAACATCATTCAACATTCATCTCTTTAGTTCATTAATTTACTTATCTCATGTTTCCCTACGTTCCATATTCCTTATTTTCTAAATTGGGAAAATATACGTTATTAACAAATGGAAAACATTTCCATTTCCTGTTTCCTTTATTAGAAACATTTCTGGTTTCTTATTTGGAAAACATTTCCAAAGCTTCTTCCTTGGACTTAGACATATGTTTAAACAAACCATCGCGATGCCAACTCAAACCATTTCCTTTACTGCCGAACATTAACTATTCCTTAGTTAAAAATGAAGCCAATCAAGTTGGGGTAGAACTACCTCTCAGACCTTAACTGAACAACATTTCTGACTTTGAAATTGACAAAGTTCACTTTATATTCCTTTAACTAACTTCCTTACTTAACTCTCGTTCGAATAAATCTCTATTCGATTTATTCTATTTGATTTACTCTATTTGATTTACTCTATTCACTTAGCTCCTATCGAATAAACTATATTCGATAGCTCTTTTAATTCTATTTGGATACTATATATTTGATTTACCCATTTCATTCTATTCGAATAAACTATATTTGATTTACTCCTTTTACTTTCTATTCGAATAAACTATATTCGATTAACTCATTTCACTTAACTCCTTTCGAATAAACTATATTCGATAACTCCTTTTACTTTCTTCGAATAAACTATATTCGATTATCTCATTCTACTTTCTATTCGAATAACCATATTCGATTAACTCATTTTCTTCTATTTGAATAACTATATTCGATTAACTCATTTTCTTCTATTCGAATAACTATATTCGATTAACTCATTTTCTTCTATTCGAATAACTATATTCGATTAACTCATTTCACTTAACTCCTTTCGAATAAACTATATTCGATAACTCCTTTTACTTTCTTCGAATAAACTATATTCGATTATCTCATTCTACTTTCTATTCAAATAACCATATTCGATTAACTCATTTTCTTCTATTCGAATAACTATATTCGATTAACTCATTTCACTTTCTCTCAAATCGATTAACTAACATCGATTATCTCCTTTTACTTTAACACTAATCGATTAAACCAACATCGATTAACTTCTTTTAATAAACTACGTTCTCCGTTACAACTATTTCTTTTTTTATAACGTTTACTTACCGTTACAAATATATCCTATTTATAACTTCTATTTACCGTTACAAATATTTCCTATTTATAACTTCTATTTACCGTTACAAATATTTCCTATTTATAACGTTTACTTACCGTTACAAATATTTCCTATTTATAACTTCTTTTTATTTTCTAAATAAATATTCCTTTTCTATTTCTATTTTTTTTTCTAAATAAATATCCCTTTTATAAAACCGTGTTCGTTTTATAAATAATTCCTTTTATAAAATCCTGTGATTTTATAAAATTCCTTTATTTCAATATACATTGAAATTCTTCTTTTTACATCCCAGGGTCTTTTATGATATTTACAATATCGAATAACAATGATCAACATCATTCCAACACACATAATCCATAACAGATTATATAACACATCATATATCACAACATATGGAAACAGTAAAATAAATGTTGAGGAATCCAGTCGGATTCCTCCAACCTGTTTCCCTGCATCACAGATGTTAAACAATATAGATAACATCACTTTCAGTTCCATATGATATATTCTGTTAAACAGAATCGATATAGAAAATTCAACTAACTGACTAGCAGTTCAATCAAACAGTCAACATACAGTCAATCAGCCAATATCTAACAGTTCTAAAAATACAACATGAAATTATAAACTGTTCAGAGATAGTGAGATTTACTCACCGTTGCGCGTTAGCCGTTAAATAACGGTTTGCGTTTATTTGACTGCGACGGACAATTTATTTCGCCATAAATTGTAACGAGCTCGGATTCACTCCCAGTCAGCTCCAGTGTGTAGTGTCCATCCATACGATCCTGTCGGATCTTGTTTCTTCTGATTCTGATATCGTATGGTGAAGTTACCCATTTTTTTAAAGTTTAAACTAAAAAAAATTGGTATTTACTTTAACAATTATTATATAATTAACCTTGATTGGTGCCCCCTAATCCACGTCATAACCCCTAACCCGCTTCTCTTCCTCTTCTTCCAACTACCAGTTCAAACGCAACAGAGCTCCTTTCACCATTTCAGCTCCGTTCTTCCTCCCTTACCACCGTCTACACTCGACCGTTTCCCAAACCCAACCCATCAATCTCTTCCCCTTTTAATCCCCTCCCTCCTCATACCAATAAGTTACAACTCGCAAGCACCCTGCGAGATCCGACTTCGAAAGCCCTTTCACGCCTGCACAGTAACTGTCGACACCATTAATCACTGGATAACCCAAAAACATGCCTACGAGTTCCCTTTAACCCCTCCACCATTTATGCTTCGTCCCTCCCACTCACAACCGAAACAAAACCCCATCCTCCAAGTGCTCAAGCTCGCACATACATCGTCTGTACTGGCGTCTTTACCAGTCTCGAGTTCGTCCAACTCCAGAATAAGGCAACAGCCGAAACAAGCTTCTGTTCATGCACTATATTGGTCTCCAGGGAAGATACTACGTCTTTTGTTTTGATTTTTGAAGTGAGGTCTTCACGAGTTAAGGAACTCGTTGGCGGCTCCCAGTTTTTTTTTGAGTGTTTTGACCATCGAGAGAAAGTCCTTGGGTTTAGAAATAGGTTGGATATTTATTGAGTTAAACGTGAATGGGTTGTGGATTTTCGAATGCCACAACATTGTTTTAAGGCCACACAGAAAGAGTGGTTTGAGAAGGATGAACGTGGACATAGGTTTTATGTTATAACTTTTTGGTTAAAGTTATAATATAGTGCATAGATATTTTGTATCCATTTTCGTAAATTCCATTCATATACAACTGCTATAGACAGAGTTGATCATACCATTGTGACGAGCAACGTACCACGATCCCAAAGATATAATAATACCGGTAGATTAACTCTTATTGTGAAACTTCAAAATGTTGATTTCAGGGTGCGAAATACTTCAAATAAAAAAAGTTGCTTATTTAATTAATTAAAAATTACAGTAAAATTCTAAAAATTAAATTATCACTATATCCCAAAAGAACCTTGTCTAAATTCAAACCCGATCTCTAGTTATATCGAATAAATCGATACGGTCGATAACGATTCTATAGCGACTATTTCAAAATTTGATTTGCACATATCTGAAAATCTACGCGACGAAATCCTGATTTTTCTCTTCCACTAGAAAGATATACTCTACCAGCTCCACACGTTTCTTGTTTCACAGAAATCTGGCTTAAAATGAGCTCTGTACATTCAGTTGAAGTTCAAACCACCAAATTACGAACTGCAGCGCCATTTCGAATTCGATTATAATTATAATATAATTATACGTTCAAACTATCGTTCACATAATATATTCGTTATTCAAATTCAATTCTAAACTAAATTAAATATCACAGATGATCCAGTTCACACCATATCGCCATTTCAACCAATTCTGATTATTTCAGTATTTAAATATATTATTTAATTATTATTTTAATTAAATATTCACCATTATTGAATTCCACGACAATTAAATACTCTAAACCACCATTTATATAATAAAATAAATTAATCATAACACCTCTGCCAATGCGGGTCATTACATATTGATTGTACTTGCTGTCTTTGAATTCGACATACTTGAGAACTTTACCATGCCAGTTTGTGTATGTTCATCACCATTCATGCACACCCTAATTTTCTGCTGCATAATTCTTTGTGTCACCACTGATTTGTCTTCACAGTCTTAATTTGGTTTCCAAAAATGAAAAGCACTCATCTGTTCCATCCATGTGTAAATATCATCTTGCATTTGAAGCTTACTTGCATCTTGCATTGTATACATGCATGTATGCTACCTTGTCAGTTTGTATTTGCCATTAAAAAATCTGCTTTACCTTTTCACCTTGAACTTGAGAGTTGGCATTGAAAAAAAATGTTGACCTGTAGTATATGTTGTCTTGGTTTGCACTAAACTGGCTTGAGTTTTGAGCTGCTTGCATACGTATTATTCATGCTACTACATTTAAATGCTGCTACATGCCTTGTGCTCGACCTATGTTGCATTCACTTTTTTCTTGTCCATGCTTGTTTTGACCTGACAGAAACTTGTTGCACCAACTTATATATAGGCACTTTGGGTCTTGCACTTTCACATGCATGTATACACCATATCTTGTGAATGCCACTGAGTTTCTTTGCTTCATGATGATTTGTATGTGCATATATCTGTACTGTTTTGGCTGAACCAAATATTTATGGGATGTGTATCCTATCCTAGTTTGACCTGGACCATCACCATGTAATAGTGTTGATTGAATCACTTATGCTTTTGTGTTCTTGTTTTTGTCATTGCTCCATTTCCATGTGTGTACATGCTTGTTGCATTTTTGCATCCCTGTTTCACTCACACACTGTTTCACTCATGTAGTCCATGTTGCTCTAGTATGAACCTAACTTGATGCTCGGCTCTTTTGTATGCTTGCATCACCTTTGAATTTTTTCGACCATTTTGGTTTTTTTAATTTTTATTTGCACTTTTGGCTCGACCATTTGCACACTGATTTGCAATGAGTTGAGAAGGTCCACGTGGGTACTCCTAAGTTGCACACTGCTATATTTTGATTGGCGAGGCAGTGCACACGTGTTTATTTATACACGTGTGTATATGCAACCATCAGAATAATTTTCCTGTCTTTGCATATCATACTGAATTAGAAAAATGATAACAAACACACCTTAATTCTGAGGCAAATAAAAAACAAAAAAATAAAATTTTATTTTTTTGTATTTAATTTAATTTCTATTGCAGTGTACTGTGTGTGTTTCATGTGATAGTTAAGCAGATGATGACTGGACTGACAGTGAAGATGCAGGGAAGACAGAAGACAATAATAGTGTCAATGTATGAGTTAATGAGAGTGTCTGTACATGTGAGTGTAAGTGTTGCAGTGAGAACCTGAGTGTGAAATTGAATATATTGAAATGTATATCAGTGATGTATATACAAATAGTGGAGTTGTAAATCTATACTGTTTAAATATTGAAATAAAATATTATTATTCAAATAATATACCGTGTGAATATTTAAATTTCTGTACAGTTGTATTTTATTTAAATAGAAATATTATATTCCTGTCTGTTGTGTAGTATACCGGTACAGTTACTAACACATTCAATTATAAATATATTTGGTTGTTATCATCAAACAAAAATCATATAATTGTGTATACAACACTGTTATATACAACAGAATATATAAGTCTGAACTTATATAGAGAAGTAGAAATCGGTTTTGACACCGATATTTTAAATCAAATGTGAACTCGGCATTTATAAAGGGAATTATAAATGAGACTTAAGTGTTAGAAATGAAAAGAGATTTCGTATGAATAATTCTATAAATAGAAGTATAAATAGAATTTGGAAATGGAATATTATTTTAAAATACGAAATCAAACTTAATGGATTATATAAAAGAAATATTTTTCACATTCGATATGAATAATGGATTAAAATAAATATTTTATAAATTAAAACATTTATAAGGAAAATAGGGTTTTGAAATAGGAATTCAAATGGGAATTTGAATGAGATAGGGATTAAAGTTAATCGAATATTAGTTATTTGAATAGAGTTAATTGAATTAGAGTTAATCGAATAATAGTTATTCGAAGAGAGATTATCGAATATAGTTTATTCAAAGAAAAGAGTTATAGAATACAGTTTATTCGCAGAACAGAGAGATTTATCGAATATTGTTATTCGAAGAGGGATTATCGAATATAGTTTATTCGAAGAAAAGAGTTATCGAATATAGTTATTCGAATAAAGATTATCAAATATAGTTTATTCGAAAGAGAGATTTATCGAATATAGTTATTCGAAGAGAGATTATCGAATATAGTTTATTCGAAAAAGGAGTTATTGAATATAGTTTATTTGAAAGAGAGATTATCGAATATAGTTTATTCGAAGAAAAGAGTTATCGAATAGAGATTATTCGAGAGAGAATTATACATTGAAATTTGATTTTTTTCGAATTCAGGAAAGTACTATTCACTTTCCGTTTTTAATCAAGATTTATTTATTTATTAATAAATTAGTTGTTTATTTGTTTATCCAAATTAATAAATAAAAGTTATATTTAAGTTATTTCGGAAGCATGAGATTATAACACTATTGTTATAATCAAATGATTTCTGTAAAAGAAGTGGATTCGTAAATAGAATATGAGAGTTACGTAAGGAAGTTTATTAACGATTTGAAAGGGGAACCTTGTCTATTTCGAGGTTAGAAATGTTGTTCAGTTAAGGTCTGAGAGGTAGTTATACCCCAACTTGATTGACTTCATTTTTAAATAAGAAATGATTAAGGTTCGACAGTGAAGGTTGGTTAAGTGAATTTAGTTAATGAGTGTAATGGTTTGAGTTGGCATAGTGACGTTTTATTTAAACACCTGTTTAAGTCCAATGAAGGAGATTTGGAAATGTTTTCAAAATAAGAATCAGAAATGTTTTCTAATACAAAAAAGTAGAAATGAGAGTAAATATGGAAAAGTTTTCCAATGATTAATAACATATATTTTCTAAATTTAGAAAATAAGAATTTACGAATATATGGAAACAGGAATAGGGAAATGGATAATTGAATGACAAATTAAATTAAAGGGGATCAGTGTTGATTGATGATTTGCTTGAAAAGATTTCCATTTGGAAATACAACCATTGTTTGTACACATATTTTCCTTTGATAGTTAAATAACCGACTATCAAAGTTTTTGACCATTTCCGTTGTCAATACGGAGAGACCGGGATCAGATATATTATCTGAAAACAACTCCATATGGGCATTAGTGTTGTGAATCAAATATGATGAAGATAATTGAAGACGGAGTTTGTGCAAGGGCTATTCTGGCGATCCTAGGTAGAAATTTCCTAAGATAGATTTACAGAATAGTACCTTCGGTTTGTCCAGTCTTAGGACGACCTGTGTGGAAGAATGTCTGACATAGTATATTTAATAGATCGCGTAAGTTGATCTCTTCAAACATATTTACGTTTGGTGGTGGAGGAATTCATTTCTCTTAGCTATATACCCGTGCTATTTTTGGGGAAATCAATTTGTGATTTGGTGGGTATGATGATGTGACATTCAAAGTAAATAAAGGTGTGATCTATACGTTATGGCCTCTAGCCTCACAACCAGGAAATGGTATAAAATCGGGTAGGTCGCATGGCTAAGTGGTTAGCTGCCAATTAGAGTGTATTGTCACCTGATCTAGAGAAATTCCATTTACTTCTATAATCTATTTCGATGCTGTCCTTTTCGGGAAACAGTTGCTGATCCCAACCGTTGGTGATAATACTTTCAGTACACTCAAGCGAAATGAGTGACCGGTCATGTTTAGCCTGGGTTGCAAGATGTTCTTGTTGAGCCCGTTGTATTCCTCTCTAGAGATACACTATCGTAATGTGGTCTCATACCTTGCTAGTTGGAATTCATTAACCAATAAGTGCCCGCGGGTTTTGATTATATATTATGTACGTGGAACGTGAGATGAAAGTGTTCGGCCAGATGATTATTATATTGTGATGGACAAACATTATTATATTATCAAAAAAATTTGATATAAAGATTATCGTTTCTTTCAAAAGGATTTTGAAAGTTAAATCAAGTGTTTTGGATTTTCATAAGGGAAAAACCCGTTCCGTGTTATACGGCGTGGTCTTATGAGATATCGTTTATTTTCTCAAACTATTTTAAATTGTTTACTCACACTAGTCCCATGACTGACCTAGAGTTTATTTTGTTTTGTTTTCCCTAAACTCTTAGGTTCCCAATTTTTTACGGGCAGTCAAGTAGTCAGGATTTATAGATACACTAGATGGAACTTGGAGCAGGAGACTTCAGCAGCTTTTTATAGCAAATTGTTTATTTCCGCTGTGTTGTAAGTGTTGTACTTTGATAATGATTTGTATATTTAAGTACAGATTTTTATTTCAAAGTTATGTTATATAGTATATTTTATTCGTTTCGCTGCGAGGTTCGTGTTACTCTGATGTTGTAGTTGTCTTCTTCTTCTTCTATTCTAATTTTCTATCTTATCTATTCTCACCCTATAACTTCTTTCTATTAACGTTCTGGTATTTCCGATTTGAATAGTCGTCATGGTGTTGTGTGTCGATTTTCTAAGTCGAAAATTTCCCGGGTCATTATAGTGGTATCAGAGCTGAAGGTTAAGTAATTACCTTGGCTCTGTGGCGTAACTTGGTAGAGATGGGGTTAGCCATACCCTAGATTGAGTTTGAGTGTATATATATGAGCGCATATTTCTTATTTGGTATAAAAATTGTTTTATATTGTGGAGATTCATTAGTTGAGTTGTTTATAAATTTTGGTCGATTAGTTTGATCCACTATATCGGTAGGGATTTATAAACACTCGAAGACGATGAACTGACACTGTATGTTTTGAAAAGAGGGTAAACAAAATAATTTTACCCAAATTATATTTTGATATAAAAGGAATTATATTGGAATTATTATAATATATTGGATATATTGGTTGTTATTATAATCGGATAAGATTATAATTGAAACGGTTATGTAAATAACCAATCAAAATTCATATAAGTTTTACGAAATGAATTAAATATGAATTTAAATTAGAATTAAAATTAAAACCCTAGCAATTTGGAAAGGTGTTTGTAAATGGATTTGGAATTAATACATGAGAATTTTAAAATCTTAGGAGATTTTAAATTGTTTACAAGCACTGTGAATAATATTTTGAAATGTATTCCAAAACGGAAATGTTTAGAAATGGTTTTGAAAGTGATATAGTATTGAACTCACTACAATCACTGAACAATAATTCCGATGATGACTGCACAACATCATCGGTGTTTATTTTCAAGTTCTAAGTGACGGATTACTACCAAAGAGTTTTTTTTGAATTGTTTTGAGAAACAAGTTGTTTGAAATCCAAAAACGAATATTTTGTTTTCGAAAAGAAAAGCTATTTAAAATTCCCAGGGAAAGATTGTTTGAATTAAACCCAAATTGAATTGAAGCCAGTTAAGTGGAAATGAAACCGAAATAGAACGATATCAAGAAAAATTGGATTCTTGAATAAAATTGGATCCATGTGAATTGAGTTGATTTTTGAAATAAAAGTCAGAATTGAATTATGAGATAAAGATAGATGATTAGAGAAATTAACGAGTTAATGAAATATGTGGATGGAACTTAACGAGGTTAAGTATATTGGATTGGTGAGTTAAGAATTTGAAAATCAAGAATGGTACTTGAGGTTAAGATTTGGAATTTGGTTTAGATAAGCAAATGATTGGGTTTGAGGATAAGAACTGATTGGATTTCGATTGTGATGGCATTGGTATCTGCTAAATTGGAAGCAGATGGAAACGATATAATGATATGTCCGACAAAAAGGTACAAGTTTATTTGTATATGAGTTTGGTGATTTATGAGCCTATTTGGCAAGCCGCTTGGCGTTTTGATTTTCTTTTGGATTGGTGAAGGCCTAGAGAGGCGAGTTGTAGTTGTATCGATTAAGCCGTACAAAAGAGGTGCTGGCGAAATTTTTCAGAAATTTAAGGTGTTAATTTTTTTTTAGGATTTTTGAAAATTTTCGTTAATAAGATTGAGTTAATTTTTAATTAAAATAAATTGGTATAGTGAAACTGGAGTTAAGAAGTAAACAAATAATTATTAACCCAGTAAATAGGGTTTGTTTTCTACCTTAGAAATTTCGAGGACGAAATTATTTTAAGGAAGGAAGAATGTAACGTCCCATATTTTTACGGTATAATAATTTATTTATTTGATTATTTAAATAGTGATTTAGAGATTTAAATGATTATTTAATTAAATAATATTGAATATTTAATTATTATAAATAATAAAATAATATATTTGATTCTGAAATAATCAGAATTAAGTTTAATTGACAATATTGTTTGAATTGGACAATTTAAAATATATATGTATTCAGTTTAGAATTGAATTATATTAACGAATTTATTTATAAATGTCATTTGAACGTATAATTTATATTATAATTATAATCGAGCTTGAAATGGCGTGGCAGTTTATAATTTGGCGATTCGAACTTTAAACGAATATACAGAATTCGTTTTAAACCGGATTTTTGTGAAACAAGAAAAGTTCGGATCTGTTGAACGATGTTTTTCTAATGGAAGAGAAAATTCGAGATTTCGTTGTGTAGATTTTGAGTTATGTCCAAATCAAATTTTCGAAAAGTCGCTATGGAATTCCTTTATAATTTATAACGATTTATTTATATTATAAATGGATTTTCAATATAAATCGAATACTGATTTAATCTGGATTTGAAATGTCTATTTATAAATCCAGATATGTATATTTTGGAGCCGTATGATATTATATGTGATAATATTAATTTATTAATATTAAATTATTTTTTTTAAATATATTAATATTTAAATGAGTTTATTTAGAGCCTTAAAAATAGCCACTTTTGCAAACAAGCTCCGTTTTTGACGAAACCCATTTTTGTTGGATTCGAAATATTAAATTATTATAAGATTTCAATTTTCGTGATTTTTGAAGTCAGTATGTGGTCGTGCGGAATTTAAATGTGAAAAACAGTCGATAATTTGACCTTTAAAAATACGCTGCGTGAGCAAACGAACTCGAAATTCAACGAAACAAGTTTCGTTGGGTCTGTAATGTCAAACTCTAGCCGTATGTCCATTTTCACTGAATTTGGGTATTATATGTGATTATAGGAAATTTTAATTGACAAGAACAAATAACGATAGACTAAAATGGAATATAAAATCGAATATAAAAATAATATTTTTTTCTCTATATATATACCTCTACTATCCTTACTTAACACTAATTTCATTCCTTAGTCAAAACTATTCGCCGCCATTTATTTTCTACAGCAAAACATTTTGTTAGTTTTAAAATGGCAAAACAATTCCTAGAAAAAATCTAAAAAAATATAGTATGTACATGGTTGGAGTCGGGAAGGATTTCTCTTCAGCTCGATGATAATTTGTAAGAGTGCGATGCTTCTCTAATTTGCTGGAATGTCTGGTGCGTGAGCTAGGGTTCCACCATAACGGAAGTGGAAGCATCGATCGAAGAAAGGGGTATCGTATTAGCATTTGTTGTGAGAAATGGAGTTTATGTGCATTTTTTTGGGTTTGTTGAAGAGTAAAACTGTCGCCACTTATAACTGGCTGTAGCGTGAGCCCTTGATGACGCACATTGACAGGAGGCGCGAGTGTAGTGTGATGGTGATAAGAAGCGAGACGTGTTGAAGACAAGAATTTTGATGGCTTTGGGTTTGAATTTCGTGAAGTAGAAGAGGAGAAATGGGGAGAGAAGGAAGCCGAGAATGTCTGAAATGGTCGATAGGAATTTGCGACGTGATGGGGTTTTTGAGGGTGCGAGTGTGATATGTTGGGTATGGGTAGATCCAGATTATAGAAAGAAGATGTTTGGTGATTTTTAATGGATTTAATATGAAGTATGGAAGTGGTATTATTTTCATGAAGAAGCGGCAATGTCTAAATGAGTATACTAGATTGCGAAAATGAGTTTAGAGGAGGAAGACACTGTAGATGGTGGGTGAGCATGATTTTGGGCCGTATGTTTTAAGGTGAAGCCCAGAATTTAGACAAAGTTTAAATTTAATTTAATTTAAAATGCCTATACAAACTTGTAAAAGGAATAACTATCTCATATGTTATCCAGATTGGACAAAACATGATCTATTGGGATCGTATGGATGGTGGCTACACAATGGAACTGACTGGGAGTGAATTGCAGCTCGTTACTATTTATAGTGAAATAAATTGTCTGTCTGAATCAACCGATAGTTATCGTTATTTAACAACGATCGTCCAATATGAGTAAAACTCACTAGCTCTATCAGTTTATATTTTTATAAGTATAATCTAGTATTGATAAATGATGATTTATTGTTATGTGATGATTGTTTGGTTGAACTGCTGATTTAGTGGTTGAAATTATAGATAACGATATATATATATATATACCGTTAATCAAATATTGATTCTGTTTGTCAGAATATTTTCATATTGAAATGAAATCGATGTTATTTATATTGTTTAACATTTGTGGACGTAGGGAAACAGCTAGGAGGGATCCAACTGGATTCCTCAAATTTTTATTACTATTTATTTTTATATATTTTGATATATGATGTGATATATTTTCTATGATTGATTTTGTATGTGTGGATGACAATGGCACTGTGATTTGGAATTTCTAAAATACCATAAGTAATACTGGGATGTAAAAAAGGAATTTTCAAAGTGTATGTTGAAAATAAAATATTTATAAAATCAAAGGATTTTATAAAAGGAAATACTTATAAAATCAAAGAATTTTATAAAAGGAAATATTTATATGAAATAAATAGGATATTATAAATGAAATATTTATATGAAATAAATAGGATATTATAAATGACATATTTATATGAAATAAATAGGACATTATAAATGAAATATTTGTAAAACAAATAGAATTGAAAAAGGAATATTTATTTAGAAAATAAATATAACTTTATAAAAGGAAATATTTGGTAAATGAATAGAATTTTGTAAAAGGAAATATGTGGAAAATAAATATTAAATGGAAATCGGTTTTAACAGATAAATGGAAAAGATTAATTTAATGTAGATTTTAAATAGAATATGTTTTAACAGATAAATTGAGAAGATTAATTTATAAATAATGTTTTATAAATTAAATAAAATATCTATCATGTGATAAATGGAATATATAAATCTGAACTTATATAGAGAAGTAGAAATCGGTTTTGACACCGATATTTTAAATAGAATGTGAACTCAACCTTTATTAAGCGAAATAAAAATGAGATTTAATTGTTAGAAATAAAAAGGAGATTTCATATGAATAATTCTATAAATAGAAGTACAAATAGAATTGGGAAATGGGATATTATTTTAAAATACGAAATCAAACTTAATGGATTATATAAAAGAAATATTTTTTACATTCGATGTGAATAATGGATTAAAATAAATATTTTATAAATTAAAACATTTATAAGGAAAATAGGGTTTTTAAATAGGAATTCAAACGGGAATTTGAATGAGATAGGAATTAGAGTCAATCTAATATTAGTTATTCGAATAGAGTTAATCGAATTAGAGTTAATCGAATAATAGTTATTCGAAGGGAGATTATCGAATATAGTTTATTGAAAGAAAAGGGTTATTGAATACAGTTTATTCGAAGAAAAGAGAGATATATCGAATATAGTTATTCGAAGAGAGATTATTGAATATAGTTTATTCGAAGAAAAGAGTTATCGAATATAGTTATTCAAATAAAGATTATCGAATATAGTTTATTCGAAAGAGAGATTTATCGAATATAGTTATTCGAAGAGAGATTATTGAATATAGTTTATTCGAAGAAAAGAGTTATCGAATATAGTTTATTCAAAAGAGAGATTATCGAATATAGTTTATTCGAAGAAAAGAGTTATCGAATAGAGTTTGTTCGAAAGAGAGTTATTGAATAGAGGTTATTCAAAAGAGAATTATACGTTGAAATTCGATTTTTTCAAATTCGAGAAAGTACTATTCACTTTGCGTTTTTAATCAAGATTTATTTATTTATTAATAAATTAGTTGTTTGTTTATTTATCCAAATTAATAAATAAAAGTTATATTTAAGTTATTTCGGAAGCATGGGATTATAACACTATTGTTATAATCAAATGACTTCTGTAAAAGAAGAGGATTCGTAAATAGAATCTGAGAGTTACGTAAGGAAGTTTGTTAAAGATTTAAAAAAGGAACCTTGTCTATTTCGAGGTTAGAAATTTTGTTCAGTTAAGGTCTGAGAGGTAGTTATATCCCAACTTGATTGACTTCATTTTTAACTAAGGAATGGTTATGGTTCGACAGTGAAGGTTGGTTAAGTGAATTTAGTTAATGAGTGTAATGGTTTGAGTTGGCACAGTGATTTTTATTTAAGCATCTGTTTAGATCCAATGAAGGAGTTTCGGAAATGTTTTCCAAATAAGAACCCGAAATATTTTCTAATACAAAAAAATAGAAATGAGAGTAAATATGGAAAAGTTTTCCAATGATTAATAACGTATATTTTCTAAATTTAGAAAATAAGAATTTATGAATATATGGAAACAGGAATAGGGAAATGGATAATTGAAGGACAAATTAAATTAAAGGGGATCAGTGTTGATTGATGATTTGCTCGGTAAGATTTCCATTTAAAAATACAACCGTTGTTTGTACACATATTTTCCTTTGATAGTTAAATAACCGGCTATCAAAGTTTTTGACCATTTCCATTGTCAATACGGAGAGACCGGGATTAGATTTGTTATCTGAAAACCACTTCGTTTCGGCATTAGTGTTGCGAATCAAATATGATGAAGATAATTGAAGACGGAGTTTGTGCAAGGGCTGTTTTGGCGATCCTAGGTAGAAATTTGCTAAGATGGATTTATAGAATAGTACCTTCGGTTTGTCCAGTCCCAGGACGACCTGTATGAAAGAATGTCTGACATGGTATATTTAACAGATCGCGTAAGTTGATCTCTTCAAACGTATTTACGTTTGGTAGCAGAGGAATTCATATCTCTTATCTATATACACGTGGTATTTTTGGGGAAATCAATTTGTGATTTGGCGGGTTTGACGATTAGACATTCAAAGTAAATAAAGGTGTGATCTATACGTTATGGCCTCTAGCCTCACAACCAGGAAATGGTATAAAATCGGGTAGGTCGCATGGCTAAGTGGTTAGCTACCAATTAGGGTGTATTGTCACCTGATCTAGAGAAATTCCATTTACTGCTATAATCTATTTTAATGTTGTCCCTTTCGGGAAACGGTTGTTAATCCCAACCGTTGGTGAAAAAACATTCGGTACACTCAAGCGAAATGAGTGACCGGTCATGTTTAGCCTAGGTTGCAAGATGCTCTTGCTGAGCCCGGTGTATTCCTCTCTAGAGATACACTGTCGGAAGGTGGTCCCATACCTTGCCAGTTGAAATTCATTAACCAATAAGCGCCCGCGGGTTTTGATTATATATTTTGTATGTGGAACGTGAGATGAAAGCGTTCTGCTAGATGATTATTATATTGTAATGGATAGACATTATTATAATATCAAAAGAGTTTTGATATAAGGATTATCATTTCTTTCGAAAGGATTTTGAAAGTTAAATCAAGTGTTTTGGATTCTCATAAGGGAAAAACCCGTTCTGTGTTATACGGCGTGGTCTTATGAGATATCGTTTATTTTCTCAAACTATTTTAAATTATTTACTCACACCAGTCCCATGATTGACCCAGAGTTTATTTTGTTTTGTTTTCCCTAAACTCTTGGATGCCCAATTTTGTATGGGCAGTTAAGTAGTCAAGATATACAGATACACTAGATGAAGCTTGGAGCAGGAGGCTTCAGTAGCTTTTTATAGCAAATTGTTTATTTCCGTTGTGTTGTAAGTATTGTACTTTGATAATAATATGTATATTCAAGTGCAAATTCGTATTTCAAAGTTATGTTATATAGTATATTTTATTCATTCCGCTGTGAGGTTCGTGTTACTATGATGTTGTAGTTGTCTTCTTCTTCTATTCTAATTTTCTATCTTATCTATTCTCACCCTCTAACTTCTTTCTATTAATGTTCCGGTATTTCCAATTTGAATAGTCAACATGGTGTTGTGTGTCGATTTTCTAATTTGAAAATTTCCCGGATCGTTACAAATACATTTCCTGGTCCTATGGGACCTAAAATCTGATCAGTATGTTGACCATCAAGGGTCTTTTAGTCGGTAATATTCAAGGTACCTCGCTATCCATCAATCACATAAGTAAAATGTCTAGGCTCCATACCGTGACATCACTCCTAACTAGAAAGAAACGCATGTCCTCCCCGGGGTGTGAGGCTCGCGAATTAATGCTATACACAAAGTTGTGCTACTTAAAGCCGTGCTTTGATCATCAACCACAAAGCCTTGCTTTTCAACAAAAGCTTTGATCCATGCATCCGCATGCCACATTGTCAATCCATACCGTACCAATGATTTCCACCAATATATAACCTCTAAACTCATATGTCTCAGAAAAGGGTGTTAAGCAAGAGAATAAATTCTCTTCCACCAAACAGATATATATTTAGCAGAGATCAACGAATACAACGCGAAATACTATGTTAGACATACAATCCATTTGCAAGTCCGTTTTGGGTCTGAACAAAACCGGAGGCACCTTATTCCTTGTCTCATATATCCAATACAGGAGAAAGATCCTTGCATATCTGGTCAATCTCCAAGTATGTATGGACGATCACCACTTATTACCTCGTCTTGCGTGTACAACCAAGTCAAGACATCAGTAATCATCCAAACGATGTGAAGATCTCCGATCTTCAACCACCGTCTTCTTCGAGTTCTAGTCGTCATATCAGTTATTCGAAATGGGTTAAACCCGGTCTTTCCGAATAACTCGCGTATCTTATAATCAAGTGTTATAAAAACACATCATACGCCTCATTCCAATCCAGAATATTCTTTTATTCAAATATTCTTGGAAACCATTTAAAAAGATTTTATAATATCTTTTCACAAATATAAGGTTTATCAACTAGTCAGGATTAACGAGCCTTACCGAAGTGATTATTCATTTTATTATCCCAATCCCAACCTATTCATCCCATGGAGAAAAACCAGTAATACTCCATATCTAACACCTATTGTGTTATCAGTAAATTTAATTACCATTTAACGTTCAAATCTAATTAAAGATTTAACTATCACATGGAGTAAAACTGGTGGTACTCCATTCCCGAACATTTCTTGAATTCGGTAAATTTAATTACCTTATTCACATTTCAATCTAATTAAAGATTCATTAAAACTCCACTTAGTTTTAATCTCAAAAATCATTAATTAACGGTTATTCAATCTTAGGAAATTAATCATGTCTTTAACTGGGTTAAAGAACAAATGTCGTTTAAATCACAGTTCACGATAAACCCAATATCATCTTCCATCAAAATCTTCCATCAAAATGAAATCTTCACGGAAATCAGATCAATCATAATCAATATGAATTTCCATATCAGACTAATACTATAAACGGAATAACGACAAGGCCTTTGAAATTACATAAATAGTAATGGTCTTTCTTTACAGAAGCTCATCTCAATTATTAACAAATCGAATTCCTTCCAATTTAACGTATTAAATTGGAAAACTTTACTTTGGAAAAATTTCATTAAATTTTAATTAAAAGATTCATAAATTCCAAATCATATCTTTACTATTAATAGGATTTAAGCACAAATGGCGTTTAAAACATTGTTCACAATGAACCCAAAATCAACCACCATATAATTCCAATTTATATTTATAAATTGGAAAACTTCATTAGTCTTAATTAAAAGATTTATTCTTTTCTCAACTGGGTTTAAGAAAAATGTTATTGAAGACGCCATTCACGACAAAATCAAAATCCAAATTGATATTAAATATAAGGCTCTGAATAGAAATCATATCAATTTATATTCAATATCAAATTCTGAAACCAATGGATATCGTATTGGGAATAACAATATTTGTATCTTCCAAATTCCTCGATAATATCCATATAATCATGGAATCCAATATCGAAATATTCCGAAGATTATTTCCGTTCATATCCTTTCCAATTCATACGTTGGAAATTCTGGTTATATTAAAACCATATAAGTCCTTTCAGTTCTTTACTCAAGTTGATAGACAACTTATTCCGATAAAAATATCTTTTATCTTTACAAAAGTGGAATATATCATCCATAATCTTTCCAAATCAATTATTATGATTTTGCATAATTTATTCACATTTTTAGTAATTTTATTAAGGCCCTTACGGATGTTTTCCAACATCGGCCACTGAGCTGCATCCATAGCGACCTTTTTCAAAATTGACTTGAATATATTTTAAAATTCATAGGTTAGATTTTAAATCTCTTATATTCTTTCGAATGCTCTTTTCGATATGAACTCAACAGTTCCGGTTTTGGGAGAATCCGACGGTCGAATCTCACATTATGTCAATTCAAAGTCAATGGTCGCAATTCGCGAACGGCCCCGGCGTGACACGTTCTATTCAAACCATTCAAATGTATATAATATATTTCATCAATTTCCATTCAAAGCGTATTTTATAAATCGTTTATAATTCATTTTAAAATGATTTCAATTTCCATTTCAATTTTAATTCAAAACTGAATATTCCATATCATTATAATTTTAAAATGATAATATTTTCAAAATATCAGATTTTGAAATCAAATCTTTTCGATATTTATTTTAAAATGAATAAAATCAACAGAAAAATTTGTTCGAGTTAAAATGGCGTATATCTACTTAACTCGGTTCTCATATTCATTTTAGTTATGAATATTTCAATATTTTCGTGTCCATCCAAAATCGAACATCAAAATAGTATTTTGATTCTTCACTAAATATTATTTTAAAATATTCGTTATTTCTGAATTGGAATTAGACTCAATCAATTACCATATTCTTGCAATCATTAGCAAAATTACCTTTATGTTGGCATTTATAACAAACCACCTCACTCTTAGGTTTCTTCTGGCCATTTTTTCCTTTCTGCTTTTGTGGCTTCCTCTTCTTATTATTATTACCACCCTGCTATGATTTTTTAGCTTCCTTAGTTGCAACAATAACAAGTTTCTTCTTTAGGAAACACGCCCTCATGACTTATGGCCTTTTCCACTATCTTCTCATACGGATCATTAAGATGATCCACCAATGGTCTCCCTATGTAGGTGTCCAAACCCATAACAAACTTCTCGTTCTTCCGATAAAGAGAGTCAATATACGAACGAGCATACTTGGATACATCCTAAAATCAGAAATATACTCAAGCACTGATCGACCATTCTACTTCAATTCCATAAACTTCTTGAACATAATAGACTTCTGGACAATAGAGATAAATTTGGTCTCAAACTTGACTTGGAACTGATCCCATGTGATCTCATCCTTCGGAGTCTCCAAAGTGATAGAATTCCACCAATCCATGGCTCTACCATGCAACTGTCTTGATGCAAGATTTCTCTTTGTTGCATCAACTATACCCAAATCTCCAAAAATCCTCACACAAGCATCCATCCATCTCTGAACATTCTCAATCGGCTCTGTCCCTATAACATCCCGTAATTTTATAACACATTAAGATGATAAATTAAGGAATACTTAATTAAATATTTGTAATTTAGTGAAATGGAATGCGCCATTGCGTCCGTCTAGGAATTCTGCTTAAGATTGACTCCGAGTTTGCGTAAAACGGACACTGTATGAAGAAGATATTAAGGTTTGAAATCTATAAATATATAAGCCACTTATATATGAATAAAATAAATCCAGAGTTTAAATAAATTCAAAATCGAATAGCAGAGGGGGGAGCGGGAAATTTCCCGCTATGGGTATCGACCCATGGGTCGACCCTATCAAGGGGGTGTCGACCCCTAGGTTGACACACTAAGGGAGGGTCGACCCCCATACGGATCTAGGCAGATTCTTGGTTCTGAACGTGGACTGAATTCTTGGGTTGATTCATCAGCCGATGGGTATATAAAGGACCCTATACCCATTGTTTATTCATCTAAATCAATGGGGACAATGAGATGCTGCTCCAACTCAGATTAAATTAGCCTTTTCTTCAGCAACAACGATTCACTTGTAGTCAAAGATCGCTGATTCAACATCAACACTCATTTCTCAGTTTTCATAGATCCATTCTCTGTGAGTCTATGTTATTTTTAGAAAGAAATAATTAAAATGTAATCTTGACATGCCTATAAGTTTGGATCTAAGCCTATGCCTATTTATCACATCAGATCTGCCATTATTTGTATATCTAATTCACTAATTAGATCTTGTCATGCATGTTTATGATCATGTCACTATGCCTAATCAGTTCTATTATCACATGTTCATCAGATCTGTTCTTATATGTCTGTCTTGTTATTATGCCCAATTCCATCACTATATGCTTATAAGTTGCTATGCCTATTTCTACCATCATATGTCTATCTTGTTAGTATGCTTATTTATGTTATCTTCCCTTCTTCTTTTCCCTTTTTATTTTATAGCCAGGCTACCTTTGAGCCTAGGTATACCGCTGAAATATGTGAACACGTTAAATTGGGAACGAGGGGAAAACATTAAAATTAGGGCATAACTTGTATTGGGAAATTTGGGGCATAACTTGAATTGAAAACATGAATATGGATTTGGGGCATAAACCAAACTATGATTAAGGATCCTAATTTGGGGCATATGATACATGATAAATATGACTTTGTAAAGGGGCATGAAAACCTATAGTGAAATAGAGATAATTTTTAAATAATGAAAATGCCTAGATTTACAGTAATTAGAAACTGTAACCACGCTTAGACACAAGGTTATATTACACTTGTGGTAGAAGTCTGCCTGGACCCGACCGGCATATCCAGCGACCACAAGTGGTGAATCTAATATGAGGGGTTTAAGTGCATAAACGAGTAATGGGCAAAGACACATGGTTAAGTTCGACTTATGGAAGAAGTCTGCTCAGACCCGACCGACATATCCAACATCCACAAGTTGTAGGCTTAATGTGGGAGGTCTAGCGCATTATAGCCATAAATGAATATATGGTAATGATCTTGTAATACTTAACCAGTTGGAATCCATAGGGATTGCATGAACATGTTGACTTGAGTATGGGTTAAGTAAATTTGCTTGAAACAGTTTGAAGGTTAAGTATATCTTGGGGTGGTGGGTAATATTTATATATAGGCCCACAAACTTAACCTGTTGAGGTTATGCAATCTTATTACATTGGTATGGCATAACCTGTGGAAATCCTAGTAGTGGGGATGCAAGCCTAGGGGTAGCTTGTATCATCTTGTGTGTGGGATCCATTTCAGTCAGTAACCCATTTATAAGTGTCAAACGAGTACTCTGAACTATGTCGGAGTCGGGACACGCTACTGGGCTGATTATAAGAGGTCACTTGGGAAAAGGTGTCTGATGGCGCATTTAATCAGGCTCATGTGCGTGCATGGGTCCACCTGTTTGGGAAAATAAGACGCTGTGGCATCAGTAGATATGGTTGTGCACATCCTGGAAACTAAGGGTTGCCACTTTAGGAGGTGATACATCCTATTGTGGGGCCAACACGAGGTATCAACGGAGTTAGGGAGTTGATCGATTGGGGTAGTAATTAGGGTACATTCTAGTCTCGCTTGTTTAGGAGCCCGTTATTATCCTTAGGGGTAACACCGGTATGTTCAGTTGGGCTGCCTGTTATTGTATGGGGTAAAACCTCTCGCTAGAAGTATGCCTAATTCTACCATCTTGTACTTGTTGGGGATCATCTAGTTCATATAATACTAGTATTGGTGCAGAGAGGCATAGAACGTTTATTAGAGAAGTGTTATATATATATATATATATAAGTTTTGTTCAGTTTATCCTGTTTACCTTGTCATACCTACCTTATATCTTATTATCTCTCTTATCCAGTTTATATGTCTGTCATGATGATTTTACTTATTTATATGCTAAAAGTAACTAGACTCGCCAGACTTTATGTCTGACCCATTTTGTTTCCTCTTCTTTCTCTTCCGTTCCCCCCTCTAGTTTCTCAGGGTGGGAATACTCAAGCTTGATCGAGATTCTTCTTTCCTTCTGCTTGGAGCTGCTTAGATGTACTGCTTGATTTCACATCTTCTCAACTATGGCTATGCTTTTGGGGATTATGCTCTTTTCATGTTTACTGTATTATGATGATTTTAGTACAAGACAGAAGTTTTAAATTGATGTACTGGGTTTTATGCATTTCAGACTTATGATGTAACTATGCTTGGAACCACAATGTTTTCTGCTTAAATAAAGTTTTAAACTTCGTTGTTATTTTATATTTGTCTTGTAATGTTTCTGTTTACCTATAACGCTTCATGAAACTTAATGCATTCTCTTAAAGATTGACATTAACGGACGCGCGGTGTCACACTCGGTATCAGAGTTGAAGGTTAGCAGATCGGATAGAAGATTTTGAAAATTGTTTTCAAAAAGGTTGTAAAAGAAAGCATTTTCAAATGAAAGGTATGTTTTGAAAAACATATTCCCTAAAGCCATATGTAACATCTTTTAATTTCTATATGAATCCCTTTTTCCTTTTCTTTTCAGCATGTCTAGGGAACCTAATATTCTTGAGGGAGTTACGATACCGGGTTAGTTCCGTAGGTTTCTTGAGGCCACGGCGCCTGCTGATGGTCAAGCAGACGTTCCTCCCCCAGTTGCACCCGCTGTTCCTCCTCCTCCGCGTGTTGATAATTTCTCTAAGATATGCAAAGATTTCTGTGCTATGGGCGGAAAGCCATTTCGAGGAACCGAGGCTTTTATAGAAGCAAGAATTGGCTTAAAGAGGCGGAGGATTTGTTTGGAATTTTTGAAGTTGACGATCGTAGGAAGATTCAGTTAGCTGTTTGGCAATTGAAAGATGAGGCTTCATTCTGGTGGGAAGTGTCGCAAGCGGGACGTCTAGTCGAGACATGGGATGATTTCCAACAAAGTTTTGAAATGAAGTTTCTTTCTCAAACCGAGAAAAGTATGCAAATGGAAAGGTTTTTGGCGCTCAAGCAAGGAGGCATGACTTCCAAAGATTATGTTAATTAGTTCAATCAACTGGCGAGGTTTGGGTTGGAGCTAGTAGATACCCCGCATAAGAAAGCTTTGCGGTTTGCTAGAGAATTGAATGAACCTCTTCATGGATTAGCTATGTCTCATATTCCGATGGGAGCAATTTTTGAAAGGCTCTTTGATATGGCATTGATGCATGAGGAAGACAAAGGTGAAAAGAAAGAAGCTAAGGTTGAGGAAACATAAAAAAAGAAAGTGTGGCCCAAGAAAGGACAACAAAAACAACAACAAAAGAAGGGCGGAAAGGACGACAAGACTAGATATAAGAGGTAGTGCCATAATTGCGGATGCGAGGGTCACTTGATCAAGGACTACAAAATAAAGACGAATGCTTGCTTTAATTATGGAGAGGTCAGACACTTTTCTAAGGAGTGCGCGAAGAAGCAAGGACAAGGTCAAAGGGCAGGATCTTCGGGAGGGCAGGTGCATGCTCTCGTGGACAGTGTGCCAGACAGAGGTATGAAAGTTTTCGTTGAAGGTTTGATTTCTCTTTCCAATCATCCTGTTAGAACTCTTTTTTATTCGGGCGCTTCGCATTCTTTTATATCCGATTCTGTGGTTGAGTCTCTGCACCTTAGTACTAGTATGGTTTTGGATCCCATTGTCGTCTCAAACCCCATTGGTGGTACGACTCATTTGTCTATGATTTGTCGGGGTTTGAGAATATCTGTGTTGGGCGTCGAGTTTGAATGTGACGCATATGTGCTTGGTTTCATGGGCAATGGTTTGATTCTACGGATGGATTGGCTAGCCATGTAAGGTTCCATTCTGGACTGTGAGAGGAGGGTCATTAGACTTTTGACTTGCCATGGGAGGACCATCGAAATTACTTATGACCCGAAAGGGTTTTCATGCTTAGTTTCCTAGAGTCACTTGATGCATCTATCGATTATTTTATGATCTGTACCAGTAGTCTGTGAGTATCCTGATGTTTTTTAGGAGGTTCGAGGCTTACCTCCGAGGTGCGAGATCGATTTCCGTATATACTTGGTAGACAATGCAAAGCCAGTTGCATTGCCTGTACGCCACATGGATCCAAGAGAAAGTAGGGAGCTTAGCAAGAAAGTAGGGGAGCTACTTGAGAAAGGGTTTATCAGGCGAAGCATATCTGAATGGGGTGCTTCGGTAGTATTCGCAACTAAGGCGGATCGTTCGCTTCAATTATGTGTGGATTATAGAGAGTTGAATAAACTCACTAAAAAGAACAGGCACCCACTTTCGAGGATAGACGATCTGTTTAACTAGCTTGTTGGTGCGTCTGTTTTCTCTCAATTAGACTTGGCCATGGGGTTTCATCAGATGAGGGTTGCCGAGGACAGTATAGACAAGACCTTTTTTAGAACTCCAAATGGTTTCTTCGAGTGGCTCGTTATGCCTTTTGGGTTGACGAATGCACCCGCCTATTTTTTGATCTGATGAGTAGGGTGTTTCGGGAGTTTCTAAATAAGTTCGTTGTGGTCTTTGTTGATGACATCGTGATTTTCTTGAAGAACGAGGAAGAACATGCCGAACATTTAAGGGAGGTTTTGAAAACTCTCCGTGTGCACCAGCTTAAGGCGAAATTCTCCAAATGTCATTTTAGGAGAAAAGAAGTGAGATTTCTAGGGCATGTATTCTCTAAAGATAGGATTGTAGTGGATCCCGCGAAGTTAGATGCAGTTCTAGATTGGCAAATCCCATAGAATGCAACGGAGGTGAGAAGTTTTCTTGGTTTAGCGGGCTATTATAGGAAATTCATTAAGGACTTCATAAAGATATCAACCCTACTCACCAGGCCGACGAAGAAGAATATGACATTTTCTTGGGACGTAGATTGTGACGATGCTTCCCAGCGATTGAAGTGGGCTCTGACAACAGCCCCAGTTTTGACCTTGCCCGATGGGAACAAAGTGTTCACAATTTACACTAATGCATGTGGTACAGGTCTTGGTGCGGTTCTGATGCAAGAGGAAAGGGTAGTATGTTATGGAGGTAGACAATTAAGAGTTCATGAGAAGAACTACCCTACCCATGACTTAGAGAAATCTTCCATAGTATTTGCGCAAAGACTTGGTACTGTTATCTACTTGGAGAGAAGTTCGAGTTGTACACTGATCATAAATCTCTCAAGTACTTGTTCTCGCGGAAAGATCTTAATTTAAGGCAACAAAGATGGATGGTGTTCCTAGCATCTTATAACTTTGAGATTGCTTATACCCTTGGAAAGGGTAATGTGGTGGAAAACGCATTGAGTAGGCAGAGGATGGCTTTAAGTCCTCTGTTTGTGGAGAGGAAAAGCTTGGAGTATATATCTATTTTTGATTTTAGACACTCCATTGAGTTTATACCTGGTTTATTGGCATCACTAGAGGTGTGGCCTACTCTTTTGGATCAGATAGGAACTTCGCAGGGAGAAGATCAACAGATTTCAGACATCTTGGATAGGCTCAGTAGAGGGGAGACTTCTAGTCACCTCATTGAATATTCCACAGACGATAGAGGGTGGTTGCGACGAGATGGAAGGCTTTGTGTTCCCCGAGTTGGGATCTTGTTTAAGACAGTCCTTGAGGAAGCTCATCGTTCTAAGATGACTATGCAGGCGGTGATAAGATGTATAGATTTATGAAGAGGGTTTTCTTTTGGACTAGGATAAAGAATGATGTGACGGAGTTTGTTTCTCGATGTTTGGTTTGCCAGCAAGTCAAAGCTGAGTAAAGGAAGCCCGGTGGTTTACTTCATCCTTTGGAAGTCCCACAGTGGAAGTGGGAGAGCGTCTCGATGGATTTCATCGATGGTTTGCCTAGATCGAGGAAAGGCAACACCAATATTTGGGTCATAGTGGACAGACATACTAAGAGCGCACATTTCATTCCGATTAAGAGTAAGAGGATGGCAGCATGGTTGGCAACAGTTTACGTTCGTAAGATATTCTGTCTTTATGGAGTACCTTCTAGTATCGTAAGTTATCATGACCCCATTTTCACTGAATTTTGGAGGAGCTTGCAAGAAGCATTTAGGTACACAGTTATGTATGAGTACTGCTTATCACCCTCAGACTGATGGACAAACGGAAAGGGTGAACAGAGTTCTTGAGGATCTTTTAAGGCTGTGTATCCTAGACTTCGGAGGGGCTTGGGAAGAGCATCTTCCTTTAGTAGAGTTCGCCTACAACAACAGTTATCAAGCTAGTATTGGCATGGCACTCTTCGAAGCATTATACAGACGACCCTGTAGATCACCGACTTGTTGGCGGGAATCTATAGAAATACTTCTGCTTGTTCCAGATATGGTTAGAGAAACTTCAGAAAAGATTGATCTGATTAGACGACGATTGAAGACAATTCAGGTTAGGCAGAAGTCCTATGCAGATAAGAGAAGGACTGACATCGAGTTTGAGGTGGGAGACATGGTCTTCATTAAGGTATCACCTTTTAGGAACGTGGTTCGCTTTGGATCTATAGGGATATTGGCACCAAGATTTGTAGGGCCCTTTCCAATAACAGAAAGGATTGGCCAAATGGCCTATAAAGTGAAGCTACCAGAGAGACTGTCCGACATTCATGATGTTTTCCACGTTTCCCATTTAAGAAAGTGTTTGCATGATACTACAGCAGTAGCTGAGCCGAGTATGCTTGAGGAAATAGAGGTGGAACGGGAGGCGACAGTTAGACGAGTTCCTACCCGTATTCTTGGATCAAAATTTAAGAAGCTTCACAATAGAGAAGTCAAGTTGATGAAATTTCAGTGGGGAGATAACCAAGATGATGCAACTTAGGAGACCGATGACGAGATTCGCGTTTCGTACCCTTTTCTTTTCAAGGGTATGTTCTTAACTTTGTTTCCAAAGCTTTTTATTCATGCTTTTTTCTATCATTTAAAATATATCCTATCGATCAAATCTTCGACCTTTAGGTAGAACTCCCATGGATGTAAACATGTGTTTGAGACATGTTATGTTTGATGGATGCAAGTGTTTGCTAGTGGTTGCTCGTGGACGCATATACACACACATTAGGCACTAGATCGGCTCAATCACTCTCATACTGCATATGGATGTATGTGCATTTTTTTCTTTTAATGGATAGAAATGAGTGTATCATCATATAGATGTTCCATTTGGATGAATGATTGCGCACACATATAGAACTTACATGTTATAATAAGATTATTTGCATACATGGTGGATTCATAGCACTAACATATATTGCACTAAGGAGGTCGATTGAATCAGTAGACCGCCTGATCTTTCGCATTAGCATAAGGACATATACACACACCTTTGCATATGTTCATATAAGCATTAGAAGTCTTTAAGGACAACGAATGCCTGTGATTGGTGGATGAGTAGATGGATGATGGATGCTAGGATATACATTCTTCTTAACTTAGAGATTTCGGGGACGAAATCCTTTGAGTAGGGGAGAATGTAACACCGCGTAATTTTATAACACCTTAAGATGATAAACTAAGGAATACTTCATTAAATATTGGGAATTAAGTGAAATGGACTACCCCATTGTGTCCATCTCAGAATTCTGCTAAAGATAGACTCCGAGTTTGCGTAAAAAAGAACACCATATGTAGAAGATATTAAGATTTGAAGTTTATAAATATATAAGCCACTTATATATGAATAAAAGAAATCCAGAGTTCAAATAAATTCAAAATCGAACAGCGGAGGGGGGAGCGGGAAATTTCCCGCTATGGGTGTCGACCCATGGGTCGACCCTATCAGGGGGTGTCAACCCCTGTGTCGACACATTAAGGGGGGTCGACCCCCATATGGATCTAGGTAGATTCTTGGTTATGAACGTGGACTGAATTCTTGGCATGATTCGTCAGTTGATGGCTATGAAAAGGACCCTATACCCATTTTTTTATTCATTTAAATCAATAGCGACAATGAGATGCTGCTCCAACTCAGATTAAATTAGCCTTTTCTTCAACAACAACGATTCATACGTATTCAAAGATCGTTGATTCAACATCAACACGCTTTTCTCAGTTTTCTTAGATCCATTCTCTGTAAGGCTTTGTTATTTTTAGATAGAAAAAATTAAAATGTAGTTTTGACATGCCTATAAGTTTGGATCTAAGCCTATGCCTATTTATCATATCAGATCTGCCATTATTTATATATCTAATTCACAGATTAGATCTCATCATGCCAGTTTATAATCCTGTTCATTAGATCTGTTCTTATATGCCTATCTTGTTGTTATGCCCAATTCCGTCACTATATGCTTATTAGTTGCTATGCTTATTTCTACCATCATATTTCTATCTTGTTAGTATGCTTATTTATGCTCTCTTCCCTTCTTCTTTTCCCTTTTTATTTTATAGCCAGGCTACCATCGAGCCTAGGCATACCGTTGAAATATGCGAACGCGTTAAATTGGAAACGAGGGGAAAACGTTAAAATTAGGGCATAACTTGTATTGGGAAATTTGGGACATAACTTGAATTGAAAACATGAATATGGATTTCGGGCATAAACCAAACTATGATTAAAGATCCTGATTTGGGACATATGATACATGATAAATACGACTTGGAAAAGGGGCATGAAAATCTATAATGAAATAAGGACAATTGTTAAATAATGAAAATGCCCAGATTTACAGTAATTAGAAACTGTAACTGCGCTTAGACACGAGGTTAAATTACACTTGTGTTAGAAGTCTGCCTGGACTCGACCGGCATATCCAGCGACCACAAGCGGTGAATCTAATGCGAGGAGTCTAAATGTATAAACGCGTAACGGGCCAAGACACGCGGTTAAGTCGAACTTTTGGAAGAAGTCTGCCCGGACTCGACCGACATATCCAATATCCACAAATTGTAAGTTTAATGTGGGAGGTCTAGCGCATTATAACCATAAATGAATATATGGTAATTGTTGGATCTAGATTAACCCTAGAGGGGGGTGAATAGGGTTTATCACAGTTTTTAACTAAATTGAAAATCTGACAGGATATTAAAATAATAAACAGATCACAGAATGCAGCAGAAATAAAAATGCAAAAAATTAATCACACACAGATATACCCAGCTTCGGCAAAACTCTGCCTACTGCTGCATTCCTAAGGTTTCTACTAGGTGTTATAAACAGATCCCGCATACAAGACCATGTACACTCGCAGCACCTGCTCCTATCCTAACCCTACGCTCAAAACCTTAAACTGACCGATATCCACTCGATCAGATTTCCCGTATTACAGACGCGTAACACGTAAACCTAGATTTTACAGACCTAGAACTGATTCAGTTCGATTTACAAAACAAAATTAACATACAACCAAAAAAACAAAATGAAATCCTAGTAAGTAAATAACTAAAGGAGTTGAATTATTAAAGGGTCATCCCCTTTTCTTTTGACAATGCGCCGGCCCACTTTCATTTGAGTGTACCTATCCCATTTGTTTAGCCCGATCTTCTTTGTCTTAGAAATGGCAGCTCTGGAAAAATGAAATCAAAACTAGGGTTTTGGAAATTTGCCCCAAATCAAATCGATGCTTGATCTCGTTCTCTGTTGAACTTCAATGCGTTGATGGCTTTTGATGTTTGTCGATCAATTTGGGAATTTGCGCTCGATTGAAACTGATAAAAAGGTGAGCTTACTGATTTGCAATTCTTTGCTTAAGTTTGTTGTTTTTTGGTTTCGATCCTCATTTTTCTTGTGATGTAGATGGTGTATAATATAGGATTATAAAATCCTATTAATGCTCTCTGATTTCGTTATATGACTTCAATCTGATTTGCGTTGCATTCCCCTTTTGATTTGGCTCGTATTTTGAATTGATTCATTGACTTTGAAAGCTTTCCTGATTTGTTGTGATTTGCTCATGTTTCTGTTTGTTGATTGGCACGATTTAAAGTCCTTGCTTGATATTCATGAATGAATCTGAGTATATAATTTTCCCTTTTAATCACGATGCTTGAATTTCACAGATGCTTGGCTGATTTATATGATAAACTCTGGATATATGAAAGAAAATCCCTTGCGTGATTAAACTTGATTTCCTTTAAAAACAGATTTTCCCCTTTTGAATTTAAAGCCTTTGATGTCAATTCTGGAAAGAAAAACTTTACATTGTTGCCAAAATATATTCATCTCCAAAGAAAAAACAGCTTTAATTCTTTTGTCCAAAACTTGCTCTGAATTAAAAAATGAAATTCCTCTCGTATAGCTTGTGGATTTTCCAGTAATGCTCCTTGATTAATTCATCCTTTATTTCGAATTCCATGATTCACTCTGCTTTTGATTGTAAATTGAATTGAGAGTTTTTCTGCTTATTAAACTCTTGCCAATTATAGATTATGATTTCTGCAATTTGACTATGCATTTCTGAGATTAAAACTTGCCACTTTCCTGAGATTGATTACTCATTTATTTCTGGAATCAAAAATTTTGAAATTTTGAAGTAGATCTCTTTCATGAGTGCACAACTTCCAGCTCATTTTCAAGGATTTCTGAATTTGAAACTTCTCTTGAATACTTGCCATATAAGTGATCATTTAAGAGATGATTTGAACTGTACTGCCCTGTTCCTTGCACATTTGTGTTCACCTGTAGTATGTGAAGTATTATGCACCATTTTCTTGCCTTTGCACCATCTGTACATGCATGCTGAAACATTGTTGAGCGCGTGCACTTTTGCCATGCCATTTGTTTATACTTGCTTCACCGACTTGACCATTCATCATCCTGCTTTGACCAAACTGCCCTATTTCATATTGCTCTTCTTCATTGATATTGTATTGTTAAAACTGTGCATGATCAACCATGCTGTGTGACATGAATTTTCTACTGTATGTCCCACTACCTTCTTCCTATGTTATACATGATCATATGTTCACACACACTATGCCTTTACTGCTTGACCCATGAACCCTGTATTTGAGTTGTTTGAAGCATTTTGGGCTGAACATCATGCTTCTACGATGTTGAGTTTCTCACTGTCTTGAGAGTAGGATCCATTATATGATTGCTCCAGTTTGTATTTGTAACTGAAACTGATCATGAAATTGCTGTGTCGATCTTGAACATGTCTTAGCTGCTTGACCATTTTGATCTGCACTTTGACTTGAGTCTATTCACTTGAAACATGTAGTACTGCTGTTTTGTAATTTCATTTGTACACTAGTCCATGTTGGCTGAACTTTTCTCTCCTCTTTGTTGTATTACTATGTATTTGAAAACATGTTGATAAGCTTGCACCTATACATTCTGAAATGCTTGTTATATGAGTGGTTTCACTGTGTTGAGTTTGTTGTTCATGTACACCATTGCTGTATCGACCATCTTAAGTTTGTTGCACTATCACTTGAATGATTTGCTCCCTTGTCTTTTGCTCGGCTTTGCTCGACATGAATTGAATTGATATTTGAGTGTTGCACTGAGTCGAGAAAGTCCACGTGGCTACTCCTTAGTTGCACACTGATTGGCGAGGCAGTGCACACGCACGTGTGCATATGCAGCCATCAAACATTATTTTCTGTCCCTGTACTATACATATACAAACTGACTAGACACAGATGAATCAGATCAAGTCATGAAAAATGATGAGGAACACACCAGAAATCTGAGGCAAATAAAATTTTAAAATAAAATTTATATACACATGTATTCAGTTTTATTTCTATTGCAGTGTATGTGTGTTTCTGTTTCATGTGACAGGCAAGAGGATGAGACTGGACTGAAGTGACTGGACTGGCTAGGAGACTGTGAAGACTGGACTAACAGTGAAGAGTGAAGACAGTGTTGAGTCAGTGAATTGTTTCAATGTGTCTGTATATGTGTCAATGTGTAAAAGAATGTATATATGAGTTGTATAAAAAAAGTGTTGTAATGAGGAGGTGTGTAACAAGTGAAATGTATATGAATGAAATTTATTTCAGTGAAATACAGTGTTGAGCAACTAGCGGAGTTGTAAATCTATACTGTTGAATATCAAAATAAAATATTATATTTAAGCAAAATACTGTGTAGATATTTGAATTTCTGTATAGATGCATCCTGTTTAAATATAAATATTATATTCCTGTCTGTGATGTGTATATATAACAGTACAGTAACAAACACATTTAAAGTAATATTTATTTGTTTGTTATCATCAAACAAAAATCATATAATTGGGTATACAACTATGTTATATACAACAATCTCCCCCTTTTGATGATGACAAACAAATAAAAGATTTTAAGCATAATAAATGTGTTTGACAATGAATATTGAACTCCCCCTATTTTTAACTCCCTCTATAATAGACAACTCCCCCTATAACTGTGCATGAGTGAAATGTATGAATAATAATAAATTTTCAAAATTAAAAATATTTATAAAATATTCACTCATAAATCAAAATCTCAATCCATTCTCCCCCTTTTGTTATCATCAAAAGGATACAGAATTTTAAAATTTAGATGAAAAAGGACTAAAAATATAATTTCAGCATAAGAGGAAGAACGATCATCATAAATCTCAATCAGTCAAACAAAAATCATAATATTCTGAGAACAGGTGGCATATTTCACATTGTAGAGAATGAGCATATTTCACATTGTAGAGAATGACGGATTTACGATGAATTTTATATAAAAATGGGGAGAGATTCAAAAATATGATTTCCAATTATTTTCAAAAGAATTTTATAAAATTGAGCTCAAAAAACAGTGATGGATTTGGACTATAATTATAAATTCAATTTAAGTGACAAAAGTCGTATAATCTCAAATCCCAATAGCTATCAATCAACAAATCATAATACTTCTTAAGATTTCAACACATTTATATTAGAAGATGGATTGATAGGCTGATTTTTATACACCAAGAAGAATTTCATATTAATTTTAATTTATAGCGCATTTTTTATTTATTTAAGAGCACACTGACCACGCATAACCAGAGCTTGGATTTTTAAATGAGATCAGTTGCAACTTAAATTATCAGTTGTCTCTTAACCATGCATGACCAGAGCTTGGATTTTTAAATGAGGTTAGATACACACTTATATAATTATTATATATATATTTATCAATTCAGCTTTAAAAGAAAAACTCCTCGGTGCATAAAACCAATATGAATGATAGAAGTGTGGTAGATACAGAAGTGGACTGTGAAATAAATTTCTAAATTAATTATAATATGAAATACGTTCGACTGTACTAGGATCATTCAAAAAAATTCAATTGTCACTAATTCTGAAAAATAACATAGTCCATTTCTGTCACAAATAATTCCACTGTTTATTCAAGAAGATTTTCTAAAAGATATTAACTCTCCATATTTATATAAAGTCATAATGGATGGTAGAAGGATGATAGAAAATGAAGATGGTCGTGAAATAATTATCAGTTCAAAGATATTATAATAAATATTCAACCATCGTGAAAATCCAGATAAAATCTCCTCTTGTTGTGAAATATACTGCAGTCACAATTCATCACAATTTCAAAATCTGGTAATAATTTTGATGAATTATACATACAGTTCAATTTGGATATTGATTTCAATTTCTGAATGAATAATCAATAAATAATCTTAAAATTGAATATCAATTACAAGAGGAACATGAAGAGCTATACAGGACAAGAGGGAAAAATTTGTACAAGGCAAAAAAAGAGTGTGTGGATCTATACAAGGTGAAGATTAGAATCTAAATATAGATGGGTGAAACAAATATAAAGCACTTCTGATAGCAGTTGGTGTCTCTATTAACAAATTTTAATTACAAAGCCCAAACGGACAGAATTAACAAATTTGCACATTTTTCAAAGCTGCAGATAAGAACAAGAAATTATTTGAAACAGTATCAGAGCAGCACAGAAAACAATATCCCATCAGACTTGTCAGAGGATGGTCACATAAGATCATTCATGATCCAAGATTAGAAATACTATTTATTTGAAATCATTTGAGGAATATGAAAAACTCTAGATTCAATGAATCAATCACACCAAATTATTAGTTTCACATTCAAGATATGTGTGTGATTGAGTAAATCAATAATTTCAAATGATTTTAAACAAACAGATATTCAAATCAAATAACCATGAAATACCAATAAATTTCAAGACCCAAATTTTTCAAGGAATTTTTCAAAAACAATTTCTGACAAGCACATGAATAATTTCAGATCATTTACATCAAATTTAAGAGATATTCATGATCCATAAAATTAAAAAATAATTTATTTGAAATCACTTGAAGCAATGTCAAGTTTTGAGATATAATGAATCAGTCACACAAGATTGATAATTTCAAATTTAGAGACATGTGATGTTCAGAATATCAAGAATTTCAGATGATCTCAAACAAATAAATTTCAACAATAATGATCATGAATATAAGATGAATTTCTAGATGTATCACTGTAATTCAAGATAATTCAAAATATCCAAGCCAATCTAAAAATTTCTGTAATTATCACAAATGATAAGAAGCAGTGTACTGTAATGAGTATAATATTTTAAGCGTTTCCAAAATGAATTGGAAGAAACTCAAAACAGCATAAGTGTGTGAAATTTCAATATTTATTCAGATCTTCAAAAATTTAGAATTCGAAATGACAGTGTTCAAGATATGATATTAATGGATCAACACTGTTATGAATTCAGAGAATCAGAAAGCAAACTTCAAAACAATTGCAGGGATTTACAGGATTGAGTTTAAGATCTGGAAGAGATTAAAAACATTAGAGTTTTATTCAAGAGAAGAAAATTTCCAGGAAAAAACATGACTTCTGCAATTGGAAGTTAATAAAGCTCATAAAAAATATGGCAGTGATAAATCAAATCAAAAAAAACTGAAGAAAAATAGAAGGGGTAGAGGAAGGAATAAACATAGAAAAATAAAAGCATAAAGAATATACAAAGGTGAGTTTAGAGATCATACCTGAAAGCAATTTAAACCAGAATCTCTAACTCAACAGGTTTGGGTAAGGAACTGAAAATGATTCAATGATATGAAGTTGTTTGAATCCAATTTCTCTTTCGCAAAGCAACCCCTCAGCCTTCTCCGGCACCTAACGATTTATAGGATCGAGTGGTCTAACAAAGTTTGTAAAACCACTCACAATTGTATTCATATGTTTTGTTACCCAGACTTGTTTATATAACAAACCACTAGAATTAACTTTTGTACCCTTAGGAACACAAATCTGTTTGAACTTGACGAAGCCCGTTTTATTTTTTTGGGATCCAAGAATGTTTATATGGTTTATTATAAAACGATTTCACGTCACGATTTTGATTCAAAAATCCTTTGAAATTTTCAGAGTTCAAATTTTCAAAGCAGTTCTTCCCAAAGCAGTTCGAGGGATTTGTCAAATCATTTGAATTTTGTTTTCCAAAAACATCATTTTTCCCGAAGCCAAGACCAGATTTATTTCCAATAGAAACTTGGTTTTGTAACAGCATATTCAATGATTTTTCCCCATTAGAAAATTTATCCAAAGTTAATTTTAATCATTGAATTTTGGATTTTAGATCACTATTTTCTTTTAATAAATTTGAGCAATTATTTATAGTGATCTCCTGTTCAGCATTGGACTGTTTCAAAACCAAATTCTCATTTTCAAGCAATTTAATTTTGGCTTGGGATTCGGAAATTTCAAATTCAAATCGTTTTTGTTTTTCAAACTCACCATTCTTGGATTTTTCAATCTCGTTTTCAAGTCCTTTCAAAATCAAATCGGATTTTAACAAATTCTCCTTTTCAGCAATTTTAGATTTGGAATTTATATCAGTCTTAAATATTTCAAATTCCTTTTATAGAAAATTGTTCAAATTTGACAATTCAATCTTGTTTTCTTTTAAGATCAGAATTTCCTTTTCAAATTTTTGAATGTTTTTACTGAGATGAACAAGATTGGTTTTCAATTTCAAACAATTTTTGCAATCTGAATTTGACGAATTTTTACAATATTCAATTTGTGATTCCAAATCATCAATTTTGCTGGTCAACTCAGAATTCCTAGATTTCAAAGATTTGTTTTTCAAGTGAAGCTTATCAACAGATTTAGTTAAATCGGCACAAAAATAGACTAAATCTTCGTATGAGAAATTTTCTGTTTCAGCATCTGTTGATTCTCCATCATCTGATCCTTCAGAATTTTCATTTGTAAATCCTGTTAAACAGAACTCTGAATCTGAGTTGACTGTCTCGGTTTTTGAGCTACCGTTGTCAGATCTTCCATACTTCGTATTTAGAGTATCCCAGATTTTTTTTGCAGATAAACAATGGCAGATAAATTAAACTGTTCAGTACTAAGATAATCAAATATAATTTTCATAACACGAGTATTGAAAGTAATATCTACACCATCAAATCCATTGATAACAACATCCCAATATTTAATATTAACATATTTTAAATAAAATTCCATTTTGGATTTCCAGTTTGAAAAATCTGTTCCATCGAAAATAGTTGGAGATGAACTGGGCTGACTCTCTATAGACTGACAACTAGGAAACACCATTACTCTAGAGTTAACAAAAAAACTGGCACTGATACCAAATGTTGGATCTGGATTAACCCTAGAGGAGGGGTGAATAGGGTTTATCACAGTTTTTAACTAAATTGAAAATCTGACAGGATATTAAAATAATAAACAGATCACAGAATGCAGTAGAAATAAAAGTGCAGAAAATAAATCACACACAGATATACCCAGCTTCGGCAAAACCCTGCCTACTGCTGCATTCCTAAGGTTTCTACTAGGTGTTATAAACAGATCCCGCATACAAGACCATGTACACTCGCAGCGCCTGCTCCTGTCCTAACCCTACGCTCAAAACCTTAGACTGACCGATATCCACTCGATCAGATTTCTCGTATTACAGACGCGTAACACGTAAACCTAGATTTTACAGACCTAGAACTGATTCGGTTCGATTTACAAAACAAAATTAAAATACAACCAAAAAAAATAAAATAAAATGAAACCCTAGTAAATAAATAACTAAAGGAGTTGAATTATTAAAGGGTCATCCCCTTTTCTTTTGAAAATGCGTCGGCCCACTTTCATTTGAGTGCACCTATCCCATTTCTTTAGCCCGATCTTCTTTGTCTTAGAAATAGCGGCTCTGGAAAAATGAAATCAAAACTAGGATTTTTGAAATTTTCCCCAAATCAAATCGATGCTTGATCTCATTCTCTGTTGAACTTCAATGCGTTGATGGCTTCTGATGTTTGTCAATCAATTTGGGAATTTGCGCTCGATTGAAACTGATAAAAAGGTGAGCTTTCTGATTTGCAATTCTTTGCTTAAGTTTGTTGTTTTTTGGTTTCGATCCTCATTTTGCTTGTGATGTAGATGGTGTATAATATAGGATTATAAAATCCTATTAATGCTCTCTGATTCATTATATGACTTCGATCTAATTTGCGTTGCATTCCCCTTTTAATTTGGCTCGTATTTGGAATTGATTCATTGACTTTGAAAGCTTTCCTGATTTGTTGTGATTTGCTCATGTTTCCGTTTGTTGATTGGCACGATTTAAAGTCCTTGCTTGATATTCATGAATGAATCCGAGTATATAATTTTCCCTTTTAATCACGATGCTTGAATTTCACAGATGCTTGGCTGATTTATATGATAAACTCTGGATATATGAAAGGAAATCCCTTGCGTGATTAAACTTGATTTCCTTTAAAAACAGATTTTCCCCTTTTGAATTTAAAGCCTTCGATGTCAACTCTGGAAAGAAAAACTTTACATTGTTGCCAAAATATATTCATCTCCAAAGAAAAAACAGCTTTAAATTCTTTTGTCCAAAACTTGCTTTGAATTAAAAAATGAAATTCCTCTAGTATAGCTTGTGGATTTTCCAGAAATGCTCCTTGATTAATTCATCCTTTGTTTCGAATTCCATGATTCACTCTGCTTTTGATTGTAAATTGAATTGAGAGTTTTTCTACTTATTAAACTCTTGCCAATTATAAATTATTATTTATGCAATTTGACTATGCATTTCTGAGATTTAAACTTGCCACTTTCCTGAGATTGATTTCTCATTTATTTCTGGGATCAAAAACTTTGAAATTTTGAAATATATTTCTTTCATGAGTGCACAACTTCTAGCTCATTTTCAGGGATTATTGAATTTGAAACTTCTCTTGAATACTTGCCATATAAGTGATCATTTAAGAGATGATTTGAACTGTACTGCCCTTGGTCCTTGCACATTTGTGTTCACCTGTAGTATGTGAAGTATTGTGCACCATTTTCTTGCCTTTGCACCATATGTACATGCATGCTGAAACATTGTTGAGCTCGTGCACTTTTTCCATGCCATTTGTTTATACTTGCTTCACCGACTTGACCATTCATCATCCTGCTTTGACCAAACTGCCCTGTTTCATATTGCTCTTCTTCATTGATATTGTATTGTTAAAACTGTGCATGATCAACCATGCTGTGTGACATGAATTTTCTACTGTATGTCCCACTGCCTTCTTCCTATGTTATACATGATCATATGTTCACACACACTATGCCTTTACTGCTTGACCCATGAACCCTGTATTTGAGTTGTTTGAAGCATTTTGGGCTGAACATCATGCTTCTACGATGTTGAGTTTCTCACTGTCTTGAGAGTAGGATCCATTATATGATTGCTCCAGTTTGTATTTGAAACTAAAACTGGTCATGAAATTAATGTGTCAATCTTGAACATGTCTTAGCTGCTTGACCATTTTGATCTGCACTTTGACTTGAGTCTATTCACTTGAAACATGTAGTACTGCTGTTTTGTAATTTCATTTGTACACTAGTCTATGTTGGCTGAACTTTTCTCTCCTCTTTGTTGTATTACTATGTATTTAAAAACATGTTGACAAGCTTGCACTTATACATTCTGAAATGCATGTTATATGAGTGGTTTCACTGTGTTGAGTTTGTTGTTCATGTACACCATTGCTGTCTCGACCATCTTAAGTTTGTTGCACTATCACTTGAATGATTTGCTCCCTTGTCTTTTGCTCGGCTTTGCGCGACATGAATTGAATTGATATTTGAGTGTTGCACTGAGTCGAGAAAGTCCACGTGGCTACTTCTTAGTTGCACACTGATTGGCGAGGCAGTGCACACGTGCATATTTATACACGTGTGTATATGCAACCATCAAACATTATTTTCTATCCTTGTACTATATATATACAAACTGACTAGACACAGATGAATCAGATCAAGTCATGAAAAATGATGAGAAACACACCAGAAATCTGAGGCAAATAAAATTTTAAAAATTAAATTTATATACACATATATTCAGTTTTATTTCTATTGCAGTGTACTGTGTGTTTCTGTTTCATGTGACAGGTAAGAGGACGAGACTGGACTGAAGTGACTGGACTGACTAGGAGACTGTGAAGATTGGACTAACAGTGAAGACTGAAGACATTGTTGTGTCAGTGAATTGTTTCAATGTGTCTGTATATGTGTCAATGTGTAAAAGAATGTATATATGAGTTGTATAAACAAAGTGTTGTAATGAGGAGGTGTGTAACAAGTGAAATGTATATGAATGAAATTTATTTCAGTGAAAGACAGTGTTGAGCAAATAGCGGAGTTGTAAATCTGTACTGTTGAATATCAAAATAAAATATTATATTTAAGCAAAATACTGTGTAGATATTTGAATTTCTGTATAGATGCATTCTGTTTAAATATAAATATTATATTCATGTCTGTGATGTATATATATAACAGTACAGTAACAAACACATTTAAAGTAATATTTATTTGTTTGTTATCATCAAACAAAAATCATATAATTGTGTATACAACTACGTTATATACAACGGTAATGAGCTTGTAATACTTAACATGTTGGAATCCATAGGGATTGCATGAACATGTCGACTTGAGTAGCGGTTAAGTAAACTTGCTTGAAACAGTGGGAAGGTTAAGTATATATTGGGATGGTGGGTAATATTTATATATAGACCCACAAACTTAACCTGTTGGGGTTATGCAATCTTATTACACTGGTATGGCATAACCTATGGAAATCCTAGTAGTGGGGATGTAAGCCTAGGGGGAAGCTTGTATCATCTTGTGTGTGTGATCCATTTCAGTCAGTAATCGATATATAGGTATCAAACGAGTACTCCGAACTAGGTCAGAGCCGGGACACGCTTACTAGGCTGATTATAAGAGGTCACTTGGGAAAAGGTGTCTGATGTCGCGTTCCATCGGGCTTATGTGCGTGCATGGGTCCACCTGTCCGGGAAAATAAAACGTTGTGGCATCAGTAGATATGGTTGTGCACATCCTGAAAACGAAGGGTTGCCACTTTAGGACGTGATGCATCCTATTGTGGGACAAGGTATCTACAGAGTTAGGGAGCCGATTGATTGGGGTAGTAATTAAGGTACATCTAGTCTCACTTGTTTAGGAGCCCGTTATTATCCTTAGGGGTTACACCGGTATGTTTAGTTGGGTTGCCTATTATTGTATGGGGTAAAACCTCTCACTAGAAGTACACCTAAGTCTACCGTCTTGTACTTGTTGGGGATCATCTTGTTCATATAATACTAGTATTGGTGCAGACAGGTAGATAACATTTATTAGAGAAGCGCTATACATGTAGGTTATGTTCGGTTTATCCTGTTTATCTTGTCATACCTGCCTTATATGTTGTTATCTCTCTTATCCAGTTTATATGTCTATCATGATGCTTTTACTTATTTATATGTTGAAAGTAACTAGACTCACCAGACTTTATGTCCGACCCATTTTATTCCCTCTTCTTTCTCTTCCGTTCTCCCCCAGGTTCTTAGGGTGGGAATACTCAAGCTTGATCAGGATTCTTCTTTCCTTCTGCTTGGAGCTGCTTAGATGTACTGCTTGATTTCATATCTTCTTTACTATGGCTATGTTTTTGGGGATTACGCTCTTTCCATGTTTATTGTACTCTGATGATTCTAGTACAAGACAGAAGTTTTAAATTGATGTACTGGGTTTTATGCATTTCAGACTTATGATGTAACTATGTTTGGAACCACGATGTTTTCTGCTTAAATAAAGTTTTAAATTCCGCTGCTATTTTATATTTTTCATGTAAAGTTTCTATTTCTGTTTACCTATAAGGCTATACCGCTTCACGAAACTTAATGCATTCTCTTAAAGAGTGACATTAACGGACGTGGGGGTATCACAGTCTCCTTAAACGGTTTCCCTCCTACAGATGTGTAGTCCTTGCACAACTTTGTGAAATCCACATCCCTGGGAACTGCACTTGAACCCATACGTCTACAATAGTCATATCAGGATCGGGAGCCCTCCTCATGATCGCCTCGAACATGGCTGGGTAGTCTAGTGTACCGCCATTTCCCCCTCCAAGACCAGCTTCATCCCTAGTAGCGTGTCTTGATGGTCAACGACTCATTCTAAATCTGCAATTCAGAATAATTAGTCACTTACAAGAAAAACTGCTGACGGAGTTTGTAACACCCCGTATTTCTGTTAATACTAATATTCACAAATTAAAAGAATTAATATTGAGAATTTGCACGAAATAGCCATAAAAAGGCATATAACAAATTTGAGATATGTGAATTGCCATAAAAGGCGAAAAATGGAATTAAGACATTAATTGGAAAATTAATGTGTAGAAATGGTCATAAGTTAATTATGGATTAATTTGAATTCATGAATAGGTGCGTGTGTATATATATATATATATGGGCAGTTAATGTAAACATGAATAGAAGTTTATTAATTTGCTGAGTGTTTGCTGAGTCACTTCTGACTCATTGCTGAGTCAATAAGATAAACCCCATCTGGTCTGAATGGCTGCGGTTATTTCTAGGTTAAATATAATGGCCTAAATGAATCCTAACATCTATAAATAAGTGGGTAGACTCTAACCCTAAATCACTTGAAAAATTGGAGAGCTACCGACATGCCGTTGCCATGGAGTTCAGCATAACTGTCACAAACTAAAGAAGAAGAAGGCCTAATCTACAAACTAAATCTACTCAAATCAAATCAAAAGCTCTCTCTCTTTTTATTTCTTTTCTTTAAAATTGTGAGTATGATGAATCTCACAATATTATTATAAAATAATTTGATTAAGTTATGAATGGATCACAAGAAAGTGATATGAATTGTTATGTTGTGGATCTCTTGTTATGCTATTATGTTATCATATATATGTTGTTATGTTGTAGTGATTATGTTGTAAATAATCCTATGCTATGTCATATGTGATTAATCATGCTATGCTATGTTGTAAATCATATCATGCTATGTTGCAAATTATGATATGCTATGTTGTAAATCTTATATATGTTGTAGATCTCATATTATCACATATGTTGAAATACTTATGTTATATGATAATGATGTCATGTTAAGTTGTGTTGAATCATACAAGTTGTAAAATCATGATGTTAGTATTTATGCGAATTGGATCATGTTTAAAGTTTATGTTTTTTTTATAACAGATCTTGATTATGGGAATTTGCCTATTGGGTTAGGTGTACCCATATACATGAATCTACAAATTAATTGGATCTTGAATATGGGAATTTGCCTATTAAGTTAGGTGTACCCATATACATGAATCTATGATTAAATGAATTTTGATTTTTGGGAATTTGCCTATTGAGTTAGGTGTACCCATATAAAACCATATTGTTAATGATGTTGATTCACACATGTCCTATACAAGTTTATGAAATTTGATCAAAATCATATTATGTGAATTATGAATAAGTTGACACCCTTAGATCCATGACATGTATAACCTTATGCAAGTTGTAATGTATGCAAGTTTTACCCCTTGTTATGATTTATTTAGTCACATATATATGTTGTTGTTGTGAATATTTTCTTTTATGCTATGAGTTAGACTAATAGGGTCTAGCATACATTTTGCGAATAAACGTTCAAACGTGGGGTAGTGGTAATATTAGGAAATTAATAAATTGGGGTGCAATTGATATGATTTTGCATGCCTTAAATGGATGTCCATAATTGAGTCAATTATGGACATTGTTAAATTTGGAATTAATTAATAATTCAAGTAGGGAATTATTAAAATTGGGGAAAGTGGATTATTAATAATAATCAATGCTTAGGACACGAGGTTGGACCCGTTTGTGACGTAAACCTTTCCGGACCCGCCCGGAAAATCCAGTAGTCACAAATGTCGGCCCAATGTGAGAGGTCCTAGGCCCAAACTAAAGCATAACAGTTGTAAAGACACGAGGTTAGACTCTTTTATGGTGTAAGACTGCCCGGACCCGCCCGGCAAATCCAGCTGCCATAAATGCCAGTCTAATGTGAGAGGTCTTTATGAGGTTATGGCCTTAATGAATTAAGAAATACTTAGCCATATAATCATGTAAGGTGGGACATGGGGGTTAAGTAGGTGCCTTGGGTGGCATGAGGAATCTAGTGGTTGCCTTTAGAGGCATTTGAAATACGATTAGACTTAACCAAATACACATGTAAATGAACATGACTAAGTGGGTTAAGTGGATGGACTAATGGGACAAGCTTAGGTGGAATGCTTGTGGGAAATAATGGGGGCCCATTTCAACCAGTATCCCAAAACGTATCTTTGTGGGCTCGACCCAAGTCGAGGACGGGACACGCATACTGGGTTTGACTATAAGAGGCCAAAACAGGGAGCGGTGGCAACGCAAGTCCAACGGGTTTCATATGCGTGTGTGGACCCGGGCTGGTAGGTAAGACGTTGTTGCATCGTGTAGGTATAAGCCGTGCATCTCCGTTATATCGGGTTGCCACTTTATGGGAATGATACACCCCACTGTGGGGCCAGCACGGGTATCTACGAGTAGGAAGCTGATCGAAAAATGGAAAGTGGGGTACACCTAGTGGAGATAGGGGCAGGCGGCACCTATGTAGTCAGCTAGGAGTACGTAAAGCCATTAAGAAAGTTTCTAAGTGAAGCTAAGTGGAATCAATCTTTAGGGTGACTGGTGTGGTGCAGTATAGTGTTTATCCTTTAGTATTTAGGAGCGCCTATAACGTTTCCTTTAGCGATTGTCTATGTCCTTAATCTGCTCTTTCATAGACATTTCCTTGTTTTCCAGTTTATGCCTTAGTCCAGTTATTTTGATAATAGTATTGTAGAATTATCATACTCGCCAGACTTTATGTCTGACCCCCCCTCTTTTTCATCCTTTTTTCCCTTCAGGTCCTCAGGTTGGGCCAAGTTCCAGTGGAGTCTGATTGGATTGCTTATCTCTTGGAAAGCTTGGACTGCTGAAGTAAAGTCCAGCTTGTTATCTTTCTTTTTAATGGCTATTTATGTAATGGGATTATGTACTTGTTTTATCAAGATAGATATTGTACTTGACTTTGATTATGGTGTTATGATGTAATCAAACATGTTTTGACTTCTGCTGCAATTGAAATAAAGTTTTTAAATTTCCAAGTACTATTTTATATCTGTCTTGTTGAAATTTTACTGTTCTATATTCACCTAAAACCTCCATAAAAGTTAATGCATTCCCTTTGTGAGTGACATTAATGGACGTGGGGTGTTACACGTGGTATCAGAGCATAAGGTTACCAGAACAGATAAAATTTTTAGAAAAATATTTTTCTAAAGTATTTTTGGAAGAAGTGCTTTCAAAAACATGTTATTTAGAGAAAGTTTTTATGAAAAACATAATCCCAAATAGCCATATCCTTATCTTTATCTTTCGAATTCTCCATTTTGAATCTTTCCTTTTTCGTTTCAGCATGGCTGAAGATCTTAATCTCCCAGAAGGTGTGACGGTTCCAGGGTGGTTTAGGAGATATTTGGAGGCTAGGGCCACCACTGCAGGCCCAGCAGATGTTCCTCTACCCCCAGTTGCACCCATTCCTCCTCCTCATGTTGACACTTTTGCAAAGACGTGCAAGGAATTTAAGGCTATGGGAGGAAAAACTTTTCAAGGGACTGAGACGTTTGTGGAGGCCAGAGACTGGCTTAAGGAGACTGAGGAATTGTAGGATATCATTGAAGTGGAAGATGGGAGGAAAGTCCGTTTAGCTGCTTGGTTAATGAAGGGAGAGGCCTCGTTTTGGTGGGAGGTCACTAACGGGGAACGTCCAGTTGATTCATGGGCGGATTTCAGACGAAGGTTTGACGCAAAGTTTCTTTCAAGGGCAGAGGAGAATTTAAATATGGAAAAATTCCTGACATTAAAGCAAGGGAGCTTATCAGTGAAGGAGTATGTCAATAAATTTAATCAGTTAGCAAGGTTTGGCTTGGAGTTGATGAACACGCCAGAGAAGAAAGCTTTGAGGTTCGTTAGGGGCTTGAATGAACCGTTGCAAGGGTTGGCTATGACCCACATCCCTATGGGAGCCACCTTTGAAAGGCTAGTAGAAATGGCACTTATGCATGAGGATAAGGCAGTTGAAAAGAAAGGGGATCAGAAGAAACCCCAACAGCAAAATAAGAAGGGTGGTAAAAACAATAATGGCAAAGGGAAGAAGAGATGCTTCAATTGTGGGACGCCTGGCCATCTCAGCAAAGATTGTAGAAAGAAAAAGAAGACTGGTTGTTTTCATTGTGGAGATGCGGGACATTTGGTGAAGGACTGCCCAAAGAAGGGGCAGAGGGCAGGGTCTACCTCGGGAGGACAGGTGCAGGCTCTTATGGCACCAGGGCAGGCAAGGGGGCAAGTTCAGGCTATTGCGGCCCCACCGCTGCAAGAAAGAGGTAGAACAATTTCTGTTGAAAGCTTAGTTTTTCTGTTTGATCATCCTGTCCATACCTTATTCGATTCTGGCGCATCTCATTCATTTATCTCTGCATCATTAGTTGAATTACTGCACTTGAACACCAGTTTAGTAGAGGATCCCTTAGTTGTTTCAAATCCAATTGGGGGTTCGGCTCATTTGACCATGATATGTTTGGATTTGAAAATCTCTATACTTAGCGTTGAATTTAGATGTGATGCTTATGTATTGGGCTTCACGGGCTATGGGCTGATTTTAGGAATGGATTGGTTATCTAGAAATGGGGCCATTCTTGATTGTGAAAGGAGAGTAGTTAGGCTTGTGACTCGCCTTGGTAATGCTCTCGACATCTTTTGTAGTCCCATAAATTCCGTTATGCTAAGTTATCTTGAATTGCTTGACACGTCTGTAGAGAATCTGTGAATGGTAGAGGTGGTCCGGGAATATCCGGATGTGTTTGAGAAGGTGAAGGGCTTACCTCCAAAGCGGGAGATAGACTTTCGAATTTATCTTGTGGATAATGCTAAACCCGTATCTTTGCCAGTGCGCCACATGGCTCCTCGTGAAAGGAGGGAACTCAATAAGCAAGTGAAGGAGTTGCTTGAGAAGGGGTTCATAAGACGTAGTATATCAGAGTGGGGTGCTCCAGTAGTATTTGCTACAAAGGCGGATGGGTCCCTTAGACTTTGTGTGGACCATAGAGAACTAAACAAGCTTACTAAAAAGAACCGACACCCACTGCCGAGGATTGACGATCTCTTTGATCAGTTAGTTAGCGCCTCAGTGTTTTCGCAGTTGGACTTAGCCACTGGCTTTCATCAACTGAGAGTGGCTGAGGATAGTATAGATAAGACTGCTTTTAGGACTCCTGACGGATTCTATGAATGGCTAGTGATGCCCTTTGGTTTGACAAACGCCCCCGCATATTTTGTTGATTTGATGAGTAGGGTGTTTAGGGAGTACCTTAACAAATTCATGGTAGTCTTTGTGGATGACATCTTAGTCTTTTCTAAGAATGAAGAAGAGCATGCCCTACATCTTAGGGAAGTGTTGGAAACCCTTCGAGCGCATAACCTTAAGGCAAAATTTTCTAAGTGTCACTTCTGGAGGATAGAAGTACGGTTCTTAGGGCACGTGGTTTCCAAGGAAGGGATAGCAGTGGATCCCGCAAAGGTGGTGGCCATCCAAGATTGGAACGTCCCTAAAAATGTAACCGAAGTAAGAAGTTTCTTGGGGTTGGCTGGCTATTATAGGAAGTTTATCAAAGACTTCGCAAAAATATCAGCTCCATTAACACGGTTAACGAAGAAGAACCTGGTTTTTACGTGGGACGAAGATTGTGATGATGCATTCCAACGTTTAAAGAGAGCCTTAACTTCAGCCCCAGTCTTAGTGCTGCCAGACGCGAATAAACCGTTTACCGTCTATACTGATGCTTGTGGGACGGGACTTGGCGCGGTCCTCATGCAAGAGGGAAGAGTAATAGCCTATGGTGGAAGGCAGTTGAGGGTTCATGAAAAGAATTATCCTACGCATGACCTTGAGTTAGCCGCAATTGTTTTCGCGCTTAAGTCTTGGCGTCACTATCTTCTTGGTGAGAAATTCGAACTGTTCACTGACCACAAATCATTAAAATACTTATTCTCTCAGAAGGATTTGAATTTAAGGCAGCAACGGTGGATGGAATTCCTAGCCTCCTACGATTTTGAAATAGCATATACCCCGGGCAAGGGTAACGTGGTAGCAGACGCCTTAAGTAGGAAAAGGTTGTTCTTGAGTCTGTTGTTTGTTGAACGACGAAGCTTAGAATTCATCTCCATGTTTGACTTTAGACCCTCCGTTGACCTAGTACCTGGTTTGTTAGCATCCTTGGAGGTTAGACCTACACTTCTAGGATGAGTTGGTGAGGCACAGCAAGACGACCCCCAGTTGGTTGAGATAGTAGAAAAGCTCAAAGGAGGGGAGTCGTCTAGCCATCTTCGTAGGTATACCCTAGACGACAAGGGTTGGTTACGAAGGGATAATAGACTTTGTGTACCACAAGACGAAGACTTAAGGAAGGCCATTCTTGATGATGCTCATCGCTCAAAGATGACCATTCATCCCGGCGGAGACAAGATGTACAAAGATATGAAGCGGGTTTTCTTTTGGGCCGGTATGAAAAAGGATGTGGCCGAGTACGTCGCTAGATGTTTGGTGTGCCAACGAGTAAAAGCGGAACAAAAGAAACCCGGTGGGTTGCTTCACCCATTGGAAGTTCCACTATGGAAATGGGAAAGCGTCTCAATGGATTTTGTGGATGGATTACCAAGATCAAGGAAGGGTAATACGGGGATTGGGGTTATAGTAGATAGACTTACTAAGAGCGCCCATTTTATTCCCGTGAAAAGTAAGAGGACTGCTCCATGGTTGGCTTCTGTATACATTAAAGAGATAGTTCGTTTGCACGGTATTCCTTCTAGTATAGTAAGCGACCGTGATCCCATCTTCACTAGCAAATTTTGGAAGAGTTTACAAGAGGCGGTAGGGACTCAGCTATGTTTGAGCACCGCATATCATCCTCAGACGGACGACCAGACCGAGAGGGTGAATCGTATTCTAGAGGATCTTTTAAGGCTTTGTATCCTAGACTTTGGGGGTACATGGGAAGAGCACCTTCCGTTGGTAGAATTCGCATATAATAATAGCTTTCAGTCTAGTATTGGCATGGCACCTTTCGAAGCTCTTTATGGAAGGCCTTACCGTTCGCCTACATGTTGGTGGGAATCTACCGATAAAATCCTACTTGGGCCCGATATGGTTAGGGAAACCTCGGAGAAGATTGATTTGATTCGAAGGAGGATGAAAGCAGCACAAGATAGGCAGAAATCGTATGCTGATAAGAGGAGGACAGATCTTGAGTTTGACATTGGGGACATGGTTTTTATCAAAGTGTCTCCGTTACGGAATGTTGTTCGCTTTGGGTCCGTTGGGAAATTAGCGCCAAGGTTTGTAGGGTCGTTTCCTATAAAAGACAGGATTGGGAAGATGGCGTATAGGGTGGAGTTGCCTGAGAAACTTAGTGGAGTACACGACGTATTCCATGTATCACATTTGAGGAAGTGTTTGCATAAGACCGCGGAGGTGGTAGAGCCGAGCTTGCTTAAAGAGGTGGAAATAGAGCGTGATGCAACAATTAGACGAGCTCCTACATGCATTCTTGGGTCGGAGATCAAAAAGTTGAGAAATCGAGAGGTCAGACTAGTTAAAGTGCAATGGGGAGATGATGAGAGCAACACTACTTGGGAGACAGAAGGGAAGATGCGTTCGCTATACCCTTTTCTTTTTGAGAGTATGTCTTTTAATTTCTCCTTTATCGCTTAGCTTATCTTATCTTATCTTTAGTATGTCCTCTCATTAGTATCTTTGACCTTTAGTTAGGATAATCCTATGGTTGAAACATGTGTTTGAGACATGTTATGTATGATGGATGCAAAATGGATGCAAGTGGTTGCTAGTGGTTGCTCGTGGATGCATATATACACACACTTTAGGCACTAGATCGGCTCAGTCATTACATATTGCATAAATGAATGTATTTAGTATAATGGATGTATAATGGTTGTACCATCATATAGATGCTGCATTCGGTTGAATGGATGTGCACGCATATAGAAGTAGTTTGTAAGCAATTAGGATCTTTTGCATACATAATGGATGCATGGCACTATCATGAATTGCATCAAGGAGGTCAAATGAATCAGTGGACCGCCTGATTTTGCATTAGATACGGACATAGACACACACTGTGCATTTAAACATGAAAGCATTAGAAGTCTATAAGGACAATGGATGCCAATGTTTGTTGATTGAGTAGATGGTTGATGATAGGATATAAACTTGAAGATTTCGGGGTCGAAATCCCTTAAGGAGGGGATAATGTAACACCCCGTATTTCTGTTAATACTAATATTCACAAATTAAAAGAATTAATATTGAGAATTTGCACAAAATAGCCTTAAAAAGGCATATAACAAATTTGAGATATGTGAATTGCCTTAAAAGGCGAAAAATGGAAATAAGACATTAATTGGAAAATTAATGTGTAGAAATGGTCATAAGTTAATTATGGATTAATTTGAATTCATGAATAGGTGCGTGTGTATATATATATTTATATATATATGGGCAGTTAATGTAAACATGAATAGAAGTTTATTAATTTGCTGAGTGTTTGCTGAGTCACTTCTGACTCATTGCTGAGTCAATAAGATAAACCCCATCTGGTCTGAATGGCTGCGGTTATTTCTAGGTTAAATCTAATGGCCTAAATGAATCCTAACATCTATAAATAAGTGGGTAGACTCTAACCCTAAATCACTTGAAAAATTGGAGAGCTACCGACATGCCGTTGCCATGGAGTTCAGCGTAGCCGTCACAAACTAAAGAAGAAGAAGGCCTAATCTACAAACTAAATCTACTCAAATCAAATCAAAAGCTTTCTCTCTTTCTATTTCTCTTCTTTAAAATTGTGAGTATGATGAATCTCACAATATTATTATAAAATAATTTGATTAAGTTATGAATGGATCACAAGAAAGTGATATGAATTGTTATGTATTTGTAAATTATGTTGTGGATCTCTTGTTATGCTATTATGTTATCATATATATGTTGTTATGTTGTAGTGATTATGTTGTAAATAATCCTATGCTATATCATATGTGATTAATCATGCTATGCTATGTTGTAAATCATATCATGCTATGTTGCAAATTATGATATGCTATGTTGTAAATCTTATATATGTTGTAGAACTCATATTATCACATATGTTGAAATACTTATGTTATATGATAATGATGTCACGTTAAGTTGTGTTGAATCATACAAGTTGTAAAATCATGATGTTAGTATTTATGCGAATTGGATCATGTTTAAAGTTTATGTTTTTTTTATAATAGATCTTGATTATGGGAATTTGCCTATTGGGTTAGGTGTACCCATATACATGAATCTACAAATTAATTGGATCTTGAATATGGGAATTTGCCTATTAAGTTAGGTGTACCCATATACATGAATCTATGATTAAATGAATTTTGATTTTTGGGAATTTGCCTATTGAGTTAGGTGTACCCATATAAAACCATATTGTTAATGATGTTGATTCACACATGTCCTATACAAGTTTATGAAATTTGATCAAAATCATATTATGTGAATTATGAATAAGTTGACACCCTTAGATCCATGACATGTATAACCTTATGGAAGTTGTAATGTATGCAAGTTTTACCTCTTGTTATGATTTATTTAGTCACATATATATGTTGTTGTTGTGAATATTTTCTTTTATGCTATGAGTTAGACTAATAGGGTCTAGCATACATTTTGCGAATAAACGTTCAAACGTGGGGTAGGGGTAATATTAGGAAATTAATAAATTGGGGTGCAATTGATATGATTTTGCATGCCTTAAATGGATGTCCATAATTGAGTCAATTATGGACATTGTTAAATTTGGAATTAATTAATAATTCAAGTAGGGAATTATTAAAATTGGGGAAAGTGGATTATTAATAATAATCAATGCTTAGGACACGAGGTTGGACCCGTTTGTGACGTAAACCTGCCCGGACCCGCCCGGCAAATCCAGTAGTCACAAATGTCGGCCCAATGTGAGAGGTCCTAGGCCCAAACAAGCATAACAGTTGTAAAGACACGAGGTTAGACTCTTTTATGGTGTAAGACTGCCCGGACCCGCCCGGCAAATCCAGCTGCCATAAATGCCAGTCTAATGTGAGAGGTCTTTATGAGGTTATGGCCTTAATGAATTAAGAAATACTTAGCCAGATAATCATGTAAGGTGGGACATGGGGGTTAAGTAGGTGCCTTGGGTGGCATGAGGAATCTAGTGGTTGCCTTTAGAGGCATTTGAAATACAATTAGACTTAACCAAATACACATGTAAATGAACATGACTAAGTGGGTTAAGTGGATGGACTAATGGGACAAGCTTAGGTGGAATGCTTGTGGGAAATAATGGGGGCCCATTTCAACCAGTATCCCAAAACGTATCTTTGTGGGCTCGACCCAAGTCGAGGACGGGACACGCATACTGGGTTTGACTATAAGAGGCCAAAACAGGGAGCGATGGCAACGCAAGTCCAACGGGTTTCATATGCGTGTGTGGACCCGGGCTGGTAGGTAAGACGTTGTTGCATCGTGTAGGTATAAGCCGTGCATCTCCGTTATATCGGGTTGCCACTTTAGGGGAATGATACACCCCACTGTGGGGCCAGCACGGGTATCTACGAGTAGGGAGCCGATCGAAAAATGGAAAGTGGGGTACACCTAGTGGAGATAGGGGCAGGCGGCACCTATGTAGTCAGCTAGGAGTACGTAAAGCCATTAAGAAAGTTTCTAAGTGAAGCTAAGTGGAATCAATCTTTAGGGTGACTGGTGTGGTGCAGTATAGTGTTTATCCTTTAGTATTTAGGAGCGCCTATAACGTTTCCTTTAGCGATTGTCTATGTCCTTAATCTGCTCTTTCATAGACATTTCCTTGTTTTCCAGCTTATGCCTTAGTCCAGTTATTTTGATAATAGTATTGTAGAATTATCATACTCGCCAGACTTTATGTCTGACCCCCCCCCCTCTTTTTCATCCTTTTCTCCCTTCAGGTCCTCAGGTTGATCCAAGTTCCAGTGGAGTCTGATTGGATTGCTTATCTCTTGGAAAGCTTGGACTGCTGAAGTAAAGTCCAGCTTGTTATCTTTCTTTTTAATGGTTATTTATGTAATGGGATTATGTACTTGTTTTATCAAGATAGATATTGTACTTGACTTTGATTATGGTGTTATAATGTAATCAAACATGTTTTGACTTCTGCTGCAATTGAAATAAAGTTTTTAAATTTCCAAGTACTATTTTATATCTGTCTTGTTGAAATTTTACTGTTCTATATTCACCTAAAACCTCCATAGAAGTTAATGCATTCCCTTTGTGAGTGACATTAATGGACGTGGGGTGTTACAGAGTTCAAACGCTATTACCAGAGCTCTGATACCAAATGTGACGACCACCCATAACCGCTGCACTAAACAAGAGGAATAATGCACTGAAAGGTGTGACATGCAGCTATGGACGATCATCAGAGTAGGTAAACACAAGCGGAACCTGTCGTATAACTCAAAGCGCAACGATAAAATATAATAAAACATATACAACAGGCAGAAATAGTGGAGCATCATATAACAAACTTTTAAACTTTCATAACATCCTGACAGATTCTCCATACATAATGGATATAACATCAAAGTCTGTAAATGAAGCCTCGCTACAATCACTCAACAAACAGCAGAAACAAAGATACTAGGTCATAGCAAAGATCATACACCAGCCTCCTGCTTGCCATCACATAGCAGCTTCGTCCTCACTAATCACTTGTCACCTGCTACCTAGTTTGCCCATCCTAAACCGAATGAACAACCCAAGGTAATGAGAGGGAAACATAAAACTTTGAGTCAGACAACAGTCTTAGTGAGCGATACAACAACTATTTAACATCATCAACAAAGTATATGAGGATAGGTAGGTTAAAACCCAATCTACCAAACACCAGAGAAGAACCCAAACCTGCCTTCCTCACATTCGACAGTGATAGCCTTTACAATCCAGCAATCAAGAAACAACAGTTCAATCATAGCAACCTGGAGTAACCAGACAATAGCAAAACAACCAACATTCAATAGCAATCATAGCAACTAATTATATCTCACATAAACCATCCAAATCGAGATCAACATCCCTCAAGCACAAGCCCTAGAGGCCTAAACCAATATCATACAAGCACCCAAGAAATATCTCCCTCGATGTCAGACAACTTACCTGAGATGGTACAAGCTAAACAACCAACACTCATGACCCTGGCAATCACTGTCTTTCCTGCTTTGAAACCATCGTTAACCATATGATGACCAACCTTACCATACGTCAAGGGGTAATGATAACCCCGGTTCTAGCAAAAACTCCGTACGCCTTTCAACGATACGTAGCTAGGCCTTTCAACGATACGCAGGGTATTCGACCAGCAACCTTCCGGTCTTTTAAGTGCCCCTATTATATCCTTGCTTTGAGCCAGCTAGAACCTATGACAACGATAATCTCTTAGCCTTCAACATCTCTAGTCATCCAACCTGGCGATTATTAATAACTCAAGTAACCTTCTTGAGCTACCATTATCCACGAACTCACCACGTTGAGTCCTTATAATGACCCGGGGATTTTGCGATCCTGGTTATCGATACCAAACACGATATCGACTAATCAAGCATCGGAAATATAAGATAGCCGATGAAAGAAATTAGAGGGTGAGGATAGATAAGATAGAAACTTAGACTAGAAGAAGAAGAAGAACATACAAGATCAGAGCAAACACGTATCTCACAGCGGAACGAATAAATATATTTCATAACATAACTTTGAAATAAAACAGTATCTGTATGCAATACCATTATTAGAGTATAACATTTACAACACATCGGAAATAACAATAGTTATATAATCCTGAAGCCTCCTGCTCCAGCTCTTCAAATATCTGTAAATCTCGACTACTTGACTGCCCATACAAAATTGGGCACCCAAGAGTTTAGGGAAAACAAAAACAAAAACTCTAGGTCAGTCATGTGACTGGTGTGAGTAAACTCAAATCATTTGATTTAACTTTCAAAATTCTTTTGAAACAAAGGATAATCATAAGACCGATCCACATATAAACACGGATGGCTTTTACCTTATGCTAACCCAAAATATTTCTAAAACGATACTTGTCTGATATTATAATAATGTCTAGATCAAGTAAATAGAAATCTAGCAGAAACGCTTGCATGTAACGTTCTACATATATAATATACAATCAAAACCGCGGGCTCTTATTTGGGGAATGGATTCCAACCATGACAAGGTATGGATCCACCTTTCGCTCAGTGTACTCTAGAAGCGATACACTGGAGTTCAATAAGAACATCTTGTAACTCGGCCACACATGACCGACCATTCATTTCTTTAGAATACATCGAATATATTGCCACCCCTCGGTTAGTATTCCAACGTAACCGTTCCCGGGAGATACAGAATTGAAAGAAGTACAAATATGAATATTCTCTAGATGGTGACAATATATCCTAATTGGGTGCGGCCCACTTGGCCATGTTGCATGCCCGATTTCTGTCATTTCCCAGTTGATGAGGCTTGAGGTTATAACGTATCTCTATACAGATCACGTCTTCATTTACTTTGAAAGCCACATCATCATACCCGTCAAATCACAAATTGATTTCCCCAAAAATACCACGGGTATAAGCTAAGATAAAAGAATTCCTCTGCCACCAACGTAAATACGTTTGAAACGATCAACTTACGCGATCTACCAGATATACTCTGTCAGACATTCGTCCATTCAAGTTGTCCTGGGACTAGACAAACCGAAGGTACTTTTCCGTACATCCATCCTAGGCAATCTCTACCTAGGATTTATACAACAGCCCTTGCACTTTACTCCGTCTTCAATATATTCAGCATACTTGGTTTGCAATTCTTATGCCAATACGAAGTGGTTCTTTAGATAATAATCCAACCGGTCTCTCCATATTAACAACGTTAAAATGGTCAAAAACTTTGATAGCCGGTGATTTAACTATCAAATGAAAAATGTCCGTGTACACATAACGATCTTATTTCCAAATGGAATTATCGATCAAATCATCAAAAATATATATATATATATATATATATTCATATTTCCTTATTTTCTATGTTTATAAAATATATGTTATTAACACTGGAAAACGTTTCCATAGCTTATTTACGTATCACTATTCTTCCACAACTATTAGTCTCTGACTGTAAACTAGTATGAGAACAATTCCCTAAGTATCAATCCCGAAGGTCGAAACCAACATCAGATAGACACTTAGAAAACCATTCAACTTAACTAACCTCCAGTCAGTTCCTAATTTAGCTTAACTATATTCAATTAACTCTATCTAGTTAACTCTTTATTCGAATAACTAATATTCGATTAACTCATTTCGATTAACTTATTTTGATTAACTCCTTCCTTCTATTCGAATAACAAATATTCGATAACTCCTTTCGAATAAACTGTATTCGATTAACTCCCTTTAACTCTATTCGAATAACTAATATTCGATTATCTCACTTTAACTCTATTCGAATAACTAATATTCGATTATCTCTAACTCAATCAATCTTTATTCAATTAACTCTATTCGATAAATTCTAATTCAATCAACTTTATTTGATCAGCTCTATTTGATATCCACTTTAAACAATCTCCTCATAACTTTTTTTATCTCGTTAATTTCCTTTTATACTCCTATTTATTTTCCAAACAAATATTCCTTTTATAATTTTATTTATTTAACAAATAAATATTTATTTTTCAATTCTATTTATTTAACAAATAAATATTCCTTTTTAACTCTATTGTAAATGTTTTACAATATTTCCTTTCCTATTCTATTTGTGAATGTTATACAAATATATCCTTTTCATTTCTATTTGTAAATGGTTTACAAATATATCCTTTTCATTTCTATTTGGTTTACAAATATATCCTTTCCTATTCTATTTGTAAATGGTTTACAAATATATCCTTTTCTATTCTATTTTACAAATATTTTCCTTCTTCTATGTTATCATATTTATTTCCCATAAATATTTCCTTTTCTAATATCATATTTATTTTCCATAAATATTTCCTTTTTAAAACCCTTTTGATTTTATAACTATTTTCGCTAAAAATATCCTTTTTTTCTTTTATATATAAAATCCATTGATTTTGTATAAATAAATTATTTTCAAAATACACTTTGAAAATCCCTTTTTCTACATCCCAGTATTACTTACGGTATTTAAAACACCAAATAACAATGATCGATATCATTCAAACACACATAATCAATACAGATTATATATCACATCATATATTACAATATGTGAAAAATAGTAAAATAAATGATGAGGAATCCAGTTGGATCCCTCCAACCTGTTTCCCTGCATCACAGATGTTAAACAATATAATTAACATCAACTTCATTTCACTATGAAATATTCTGATAAACAGAATCGATATTTGATTAACGATTATAAATATATCGTTATTTATAATTTCAACCAATACATAAGCAATTCAACCAAACAGTCAACACACAACAATCAGTCATCATTTAGCAGTTCTAAAAATATGTTATAAAAATATAACTGTTCAGAGTTAGTGAGTTTTACTCACATTGGACGATCATCGTTAATAACGATAACCGTCGCTTGATTCAGACGGACAATTTATTTTGCTATAAATTGTAACGAACTCCAGTTCACTCTCAACCAGTTCTGTTATGTAGCCGCCGTCCATACGATCCCAGCGTATCTTGTTTAACTATATTCCGATCACGTATGACAATGTTATTAATATTACAAGTTGTGTACATATTTGATTAAAAATTAATTTCTTTTTAAAATAAATACTTGGGCTTTACCGAAATAACTTGGTCCACTATCCACGTTAAAACCATCTGCTCGCCATGTTCATCTCCTCCAAACATAGACCACTCCTTTAACTAATCCACTGACCATTTCCGCATAACTCCTCATCCCTCAATCATTGAGATTTTCCAACCGCCTTCACCACCGTTCAGCAAACAATCACCACCATTTAACTCTCCACCTCGAGCTCCCCTTCCCCATTACCCTCTCATTCAACTCGCACTTACCCCTTCCCTCTAGGTTCAGTACAATAGTAATTGATCCTCCATATTTTGGCATGCTCGAACTCCTCTTCTCAGAACGTTTCGAACACACAAAACTCAGGTAGCCATTTCCGTGACTCCTTCTGTTGTTCGATCCAGTTTCTTCATTTTCGTAAAACTTAAAACAACCATTTCGATTTCAAACCTCCTCCAATCCCGTCCTTCGCACCATAAAAATCCAAACTGAAATCACCATCCACCCTCTCATCCACTTCTCTTTCAGCCCACATCCACATCGCTTGACTCGAACTCAAGAAAAACATCGCGATCTCCAGTATTTTCTTCCGCCGGTACAGTATATAATCGATATTTTTTATCACATAATTTCTCCAAAAATTCATGGCAAGCATTACTCATTACCACAAACTCAAAATCGAAAACCGTTTCACAAATCAATACCACAAATTTCCCCAAAACCGTAACCTAGTTTCACTGCAGAAAATTTAACGAACAAAAACCGATGTCGAACTGGGAGAAACAAATACCCGGCTGAAGAGGGCGGCTCCATAAATCCATCTACATGTGTGATATGATTTAAAAGATTTTATCTTATTTTCTTTTGATTTTTAAACTTCCATTTTTTTGACATTGCTTTTGGTGGCGGCCGTTTCATTTTGACTAGGAAGAGAGCAAATGGTAGGGTTAGAGAATGTTAGGATTATTTATAGTAAATTTTATGTTATTTTATTCTATTAAAATATTGATTTTTATTCAATCGTAACTTCCGTTTGTCATTAAAAATTCTATATGATCACACAACATACCAACATTCGACGAAAATGAACATACAACTACAGTACGGCGTTACGGACCCAAGAAACTGGTTTCGTCAAATTCCGACTCCGTTTGCTCATACAGCGTATTTTTAACCGTCAAAATACTGACTGTTTTTTCCTTTTAAAACCCATACAGCCACACACTGACCACAAAAATCATGGAAATTGAAATCTAACAATAATTTGATATTGCGGATCCAACAAAATTAGTTTCGTCGAAAACGGAGGTCGTATGCAAAACTGGCTATTTTTAAAGCTCTATAACCCATTTAAATATATAAATATATTTAAAAATAATTAAATTTAATATTTAAAAATAAATATTATCGTATATATTCACAATAGAATACCATACAGCTCCAATTGGATTTATAACTTGATATTTCCAATTCCCTAGTTATATCGATATTCGATTTATTTTTAAATCCTTTTAAAATATAAATAAATCGATATAAATTATAAAGGAATTTCATAGCGACTATTTGAAAATTTGATTTGGACATAACTCAAAATCTACACAATGAAATCCCGATTTTTCTCTTCCACTAGAAAAATATACTTCACCAGCTCCTAACATTTCTTGTTTCACAAAAATCCGATTAAAACGGACCCTGTATATTCAGTTGAACGTCAAATCGCCAAATAGCGAACTACCGCGCCATTTGGAGCTTAATTTTAATTATAATATAATTATACATTCAAACTGTCGTTTAAATAATATATTCATCATTCTAATTCAAATTCTAAGCTGAATTAAATACTTTGAATTGTCCAGTTCACATTATATTATCAATTCACTATTTCTGATTATTTCAGAAATTAAATATATTATTCTATTATTTATATTAATTAAATATTCAACATAATTTAATTAAACAATCATTTTCACTATTTAAATAATAAAATAAATTAACTATATATCGCTGAAAATACGGGTCGTTACATTCGTCTTCACATTCGTTGCATTTCAACGATCAACGAAAACATCATATCACTTCGAACATTCCCACCTGGATATACATTGAAGTCCAAACCATCATTGATCCAAAATACACCTTGTTTGGTCATCATCAATCCATAGCGTTTCATCCATATGCTACAAAAACAAACCATAATGTTTATGCCATCATCTATAGCGTTTCCAAGTGCTGTGATACCCTCTAGGTCGTCCACGAGCTAACAACACTAGTTCGTTCCTGCGACCTAACGACCTAACCAGGTCGTCACACCCATCTGGCTCTTGAGTCAACCTCCAGAACCACGATCTTAGATCGTCGTAACGACTTAACCCCACAGGCCAACCCAACGACATATTTCCTCCAAGATCTAACGGCCCGAAGCCATTTCCCCAGACTGTCCCACTTCTCACGACCCAACCCAGGCCACAAACGATCCATCATTCAAGTGCATGACCGACCTGACCCAACTCGAGCCTCATTTTTCAACATTCTTCGACCTAAGCCTTCCACGACCTAAGCTTCTCCCCGGACGACCTGAGACCATCAAAACTCCAACCATCCCTCTCCACGTCATCACCACGTCCTGCAACCTGACCCCATTTCTTGGGCAATAAGCCACGACTCGACTTATGAGGAATGACTTGATTCCTAGATCTGGCCAAAATAGCTCCAAACTTGACCAAATCTTCACCAAACGACAACATCGACGAAATCAACTCATCCAGTTCTACCATAAACATGTTATGAAATCATTATCAACCTCAAATTGACAATTATCATCGATAATCATATAAAATTCACCAAAATCATGATAAATGGATGAATAAAATAGAATAATGGATCTAACTTGCATAGACATATGTATTAACATAGAAATTACCAGTTTTAAGTTGCTAGATTAGATCCTATGGTGATTCAAATGAAAATATACTTACCATGATGTAGATCTAGGTGAAAACAACTTGAAAATGACGAAATTATGATCAAACAACTCATAGACTTGATTGAATCAGTGTGAGAGATGCTTATCACTCACCAAATCTTCAAAACAATAAGAAAACACCTGAATCTAAATCCAGATAGCGAAGAACCCTCTTCAGATCTTTCAATTTGATGAGATCTCTCTTCGATTGATGTAGATCTAGCTTCAAATGATGTAGATCTTCGATCTTCTTCCTTAGATCCAGATTTTAATAGTGGAAAAGTGTATTTGGTTGAGCAAGGAGGATCATAAGCTCAACCAAATGAGAGAATGAAGAAAGTAAACTATTCCCCATTCCTCTAACCCCCTATTTATAGCCTCCCACCAACCCACTAATGGACCTCTCCAAATCATCCCACTAATGGTTAAAAAACATGAACAACAAACTTTGGAACACAAAAACAGTAATTCCTCCCAAACTATTAAACCAAATCTTTACTGTGACCACTCTACGGAGTTGGTATCACAATTTTCTTTCCAATGAAATCAATCTCAACACCTGATTCGATCCCATTCAAAAGTTATACCCTATACAAATCTAACAGGGAAATAATGGTCATAAATAAAATTGGTAAAAATTATGGACATGTATCACATCCCCATAATCAACATATCAAAACTTGAGAATGATCCAACCCTCCAGGAACAAAATAATATTTTTTACGATCCTTCGATACGAAAAATGCAGGCTGTTGCACCCTCATTATATGTTTATATTTTTCAGAATAATTCCATAGAGGCAGGCGAAGATATGAAGAGTTTGTGTGAATTGGGAATGAGAGAAGCCATCTATTTATAGAGTTACAGAGTCAACCTCAGCTTTTAGATTTTAGGTTTTAAATCCAAACGTATAAGTCATACTGAGTCAGCAACGAATACAGTGCACAAACAGTCTAGATACGCTCTCTAAATTCGCACGGATCAGGGATGGGTCGACCCAGCCCCCTTGGGTCGACCTATGGGTCGACCCAGGCCAGTGTGGATCGTCCCATAACGTGTGTTATTCCCGCCTGTTCCCGCTTGCCTCTTTTTTATTTTTCTAGAATTTTATTTTTAATTTATATTCATACGTAAGTTCCTTATGCGTATACAAACTTCTAGAGCCTATAATTTCTTCATACGTTGTTCGTTTTACGCAAACTTGGAGCTTATCTGAACTAGAATTACGAGACAAACGCATCAGAATTACCGGTTTCACTTAATTATGAATATTTAATTAAGTTATTCCTAATTTATTATCTTTAATCATGGTTATAGTGTATTATTTTGGGGTGTTACACAATGTGCGACAACATAAAGTTGTCAAGGAATTTCAAGCAAAGTTACTTTTTTTAAAAGTGGCAGTAGTAAATACAGGGAAAAGATAAAAATAAATATGAAATTAACAAAATGTAGGTAATTTTGGAACAAATGGGTTGACTAAACAAATCAGTGAGGTGAGAATTCGAATCGACATAGGATGAAAATCAAATATAGGGATGTTAATAGATGGACCCAAATTTTAATAGTACTGCTACATATTTTGTACTTTAATCAGTTTAGTTTCTATATATGAACTAAATTTTACAGATAAATGTTTTCCAGTAAGATTTTTTTGGCAAAGTTGAATGTTTTAAAGTGATCCGTAACACTTTTTATTATAACGAATAATAAATACAATAATCATAGGAGATAAACTGACAGCCTATCTACTGCATTCGGTTTTGAAGTGGACCGACCACTTAACTAATCTAGTTTACAACACATGAGCCAGACGATATGTCTAGGTTGTAACCATATACAAATTACATACTCCACGCAAGGAGTCAACTTACATTCACAGCCAAAAGCAAACAAAGTAACATAAAGAAACATTCACCAAACAGTGAGGGTTAGCTAAACAAATATTACATTATCGCAACAAGTACAACATGACTTCGCATGCTTCACAAGTCTATACCACCTATTAAAACAAAATCATATCCTAGTATAACTTCATTGTAACAAACATATATGACCATAGTAGTGTACTTTAATGGCGGTCCTATACTTGTTGTTGGAGAATGAAGTTTTGATGACAACAACCTTATTTCAATTATCATTGATTATAAAATACATGTTAATACTTTTTGTATAGAATATATATATATATGTATGTGCAAGAATTATATACAAGAAATATTACAAAAGACTGTACAGTTATAAAGATTCAAAGATCATAGAAATTTCAAGACTCATAAGTAATTAAGATTTCAAGAGTTTAAGAGTTCAAAATTAATATATTTATAGAGCCTAGATTTTGTAAGACTCTAAACAACACTCCAAGTTCAAATTAAAATTCTAATTTTCCGATTTTCAATTCTATCCTCATTCCTCTCCATTTTTTTTCTATTTATCCTCAATTCTCTCTATTTTGTTTCTATTTTTATTATTCTTAGTTTTTCAGACTTAAATTTTTTTATATACTTTATATTTATACTTTATATAGTTTAAAACCTCATAATTTTATTAATATGTTTATATAATTTAAAAGTAAGTTTTCATATGATTTTCTATCATATAATATTAATTTACAACACTAGAATTTTACTCAAGAATTTCTAGAATTAGTTTTACATCAAAATACTTGGAAAATGCTCTGAAAATGAAAAATACACATGAGTATGTCGACATAGCAAAAAGTGTATGTCGACATATAAACTGTTATTTTTTCTAATTTTGAAGGGAAGTGTCTTTTCACTTTTTGAAACGCTTCAGAACCGTTGCAACCCTTCATACTCTATAAAAAGAGTTTAAAACCGAATTTTTTAACATATATTCTTCCCTAACTTCATCTTCTTTCATCCCACCATTATTCTTAATCATTTTTATGATTCTTACACTTGTACTATGTCGAATTCAATTCTATTTTGATCAAACTTCTTCTCTCTACACTCTCTACTCTCTGAATCAAGTGTTATTGAAGAGTTATAGGGCTGTTTTGTAATTGCTTGGGTTGAATAAACCCTGTTTGTAAGTCAAAGAGGAATCGGTGTATCCTTGTAGCCGTGAAATCAAGGAATATGAGTCGGTGTGCCCTCGTTGAGCCGTGAAATCAAGAGATAGGAGTCGGTGTCTCCTTGTTAAGCCGTGAAATCAAGGAGGTTGTATTTGACTAGTGGAAATAGTAATAAAACTTTGCACAATCCAGCGTTTTGCGGGACTAGACGTAGGAGTGATCCAAACCAGTATAAAATCCGGCGTGTTCTTTCCTTTTCTGCATTTTTATTTCTGTAACAACCCGCAAAATCTGAACCAGTTTAAAATTTTTAAATTGGCTATTTTAGTGAATTTTAAGTATTTAAAATAAATATTTTAAATAATAATGACGAAAAGTAGTTTGAATCGATGTTTGAAAATGAATATAATTACTTTGAATTATAAACAAGGCCTGAAATGGCGTGGTAGTTTCAGAATTTCAATTTGAACTTTGACTGACTGTACCGGGTGCAAAATAAAACGGTTTTTAGTGAAACCAAAAATATTTAAATCCGTTAGTGAAGATCTTTCGAACGAATCTGAAAAATCGAACTTTCATAGCGGGAGTCAAAAGTTATGGCCAAATGAATTTTCAGAAAGGTAGCTATAGAGAATATATCGCCTTTGAAAATATACATTTTGCAAACGACCTCGGAATTCGACGAAACCACTTTTGTTGGATCCGAGATGTGAAGTTATTGCTAGGTTTCAAATTTCATAATTTTTGAAGCTAGTATGTGAGCGTGGCAAGGAAAAATGTGTTTTGGTCAATTATAGTTAAATTAGATCGACCAGAAAATGGCCATTTTTCAGAAGGTCTCAGAATTCGACGAAACTTGTTTTGTTGGGACCATATCGTCAAAACATAGCTAGATTTATTTTTCGGGATTTATTTGTTGGGACCGTATCATCAAAACATAGCTAGTTTTAATTTGAAGAAAAACTAGTCAAAACAGTCGAATGGGCCTATGAAACATATCCCATTGTGTTCGGAATAGGGGTATTTAGCTAGGGGCGACAGTTGTTGGGTTGGAATTGGAGTTCGTGCGGAGCAAAGGGTATATTCGGATTTAAATAAATTAAAAATAAATATAAAAATCAAGGGCCAATCATATTCTTTCTTCCACATCTTCAGGCCCAATACACCCCGATTTGCTCTCGACGAACGACGGCTCTCGTTCATTGCTTCCCACCTCTTTTTCTCTCCAATCTCTCCACGAAATCGCTTGCTCCAGTTAAGCTTTTTGTAGATCTTCCCGAGCTCTTCAAATCCATGTAAGGATTGTTTTTTCGTGGCCTGAAGCTCGAGATCCAAGCCAGGGAAGTGCCGCCGTTATTTTCCCCGCCGTGCCCTCTGGACGCCGTCGAACTGAGCATGGTTGGTGGCGCCGGGAAGCTACTTCGAAGCTCTACGACATTGTAAAACCCAATCGGCCTGAAGTGCTTTGGATTGAGCGTAAAACAAAAACCTAGTTTTAAAGAATTTAGGGAGGTAACGGCTTGTTTTATTTTAAACTGATTATAGCACTTCTAAACGCTACGGTTTTCGATTTCACTGTAAAAATCATATCTTTTTGCTATGTTGACGAAATCCAGTGAAACAAGAGACAGTGGACTCGTGTGGACGTCTTCTACATTCTAGAAGATACCGCATATTTTTCTGAGCCTTCTGCTATTTTTGGTGGAGTGGGACCCAATGTGAGATTTCTAATTTATAAACGATATGGAAGCAATGATGTATAAATTGTATAGTCGATGTATGAGCTATATAAGCGTTGTACACCTCGTGTATAAGCATTGTATAAGTTGTATGTTCGATGTATAAGTTATATATGCATTGTAAAAATTATATATGCGATGAAATGATATTGAAATGAATTGAAATATATTTATATACGAATATATATATATATATATATACACACTCCCCTCATTCATAGACCATGGACGATATTTATTGGTTGTGATATTGTTTGGATTATTTGGTTGATGTGAAATTTGGTGAATAATGCGAATGGTTGATAGAATTGTTTGTGGTTGAGAATGATTGACTGTGGTTGAAAAATATCCATTTGTGGTTGAAAACAAAATTAGAATAGATTGTGGAAATGAAAGAAAACATGCTCGCCTGCGTACGAATTAGATGCATGAAATCCCCATTGTCAAAAACCACGAGGTTTTAAGGTAGAGCGAGGAGCCGTACTAGGGACGGTCCCGGTTTTAACTACCCTGCCGTTATGCTGCCGAAATTTTCAATAATATTCATGTGTTAGAACTATTTTCATGTGTTGAAACTGAATTCATGTGTTGAATAGAAATTCATTCGTTGAATAGAAATTCATGTGTTGAATGATAGTCATGTTTTGAAATAAATTGTTTTATAATAAACATCATATTTTTATCATCTATATGAACTATATAAAATATACGTGTTTTGAAATAAATTGTTTTATAATAAAAATCGTATTTTTATCATCTATATGAACTATATAAAATAGTCGTGTTTTGAATAAATTGTTTTATAATAAAAATCATATTTTTATCATTTATATGAACTATATAAAATAGTCGTGTTTTGAAATAAATCGTTTTACAATGAAAATCACATTTTTATTATATACATGAATTGTTAAAAATAGTGAAGTGTTGAAATAAATGTCTGTTGGATAAAAATATCATTTTTATCAAATGTATGAAATGAATTTGGTTTTGAAATCAAAGAATTGATTATATATATAAATATAATTAAAATAAATTGAATAACGAAGCTGCAGTTCGTGTTTTGAAACCGTGATTTCAAACGATTAGTGCGGGAGATCCGACCGTCGGATTTTCCTGAAACCACAACCGTTGGGTTCGCCTTGGAAATATCTTTCCAACGACACCAACTTTGTAAAGATCCAACGGTTGGATTGTCTGGAATGTTCAATTCAAATCTGAAGAAAAACAGCGCCATAATCGATTATATTTATATATATAAAAATATAATTAAATTAAATCGGCTGCAGTTCGTATTTTGAAATAGTAACTTCAAGCGATTAGTGCGGGAGATCCAACCGTCGGATTTTCCCGAAACTGAAACCGTTGGATTCGTATTGAAAAGATCTTTCTAATGATATAAAATTTGTGAAGATCCAACGGTTAGATTTTCAGATATGTGTAAATCAGATCTGCAGAAAAACAGCGCCACTGCCGCGTTATGGCCTGAATTGTTATTTTGAATGAATTGGCTATTTTTAAATAAATAAAAATAGCGATAAATGGTGATAAAATATTATAAATGATATGGAATGGAAATAAACTGAATTTGCTTGGTTTATGTGATATTTGATGGTTGAATGTGTTTGCCGTGAAAACTATATTAAAGAACAGAATTGGTGATGTCGAATAATTTGACCATTGAAATGAATTGATTTGAAATTATAAATATATGTGAATTATTTGAAAAGGCCGAGTTAATTCTCATTTCAAATAATTGATCGATGATTGAAAGTCGAAGATATGAAGATGATGCAAGACCGATGATCTTCACGTCGAATGGAGGGGTGCTACTGATGCTCATGATAGGAGTAGCTACCTAGAAGGGGTTGAAGTAGTAGCCGTCCGGAAGTACATGTTGATTGTACGGATGTGCGAGGAATAAAGATCCTCCGGTTTCGTTCAGACCCAGAATGGACTTGTAAATGGACTGTGTGTCTGACATTGGATTTCATTCTGTGTGATTGATAGACGTCAGTTGCATGGCGTAAATTGCCTGTGTAGCATGCTGAGATGCAATGATCAAAGCTTTTGTTGAAAACCAAAGCTTTGTGGTGGATGATCAAAGCACTGCCTGTGTGGCATAGCTTTGTGTATAACGTAAATTCGCGAGCCTCACACCCCGGTATGAACCAGAAACGGGAGAGGACATCAGGGAGGGCATGCGTTTCTTTCTAGCTAGAGGTGGTGTCAGTGCTTAAACTGGATGACATTTATATTATTTTCACATGTGTGGTTGTTGCTGTTGTGAGGCGCCTCGGATATATCAGTGACTGTGTGAAGCCGATGGAGTCATTTGTTGGCTCATTTGTGCCCCCAAAGGGCGGGGAAACGTAGTGTTCAGGCATAATAATCCACATCGGTGGACCGGCCCTGACGATCCAAGATGCAGTTGCGGTTGTTCCTGAGACATGGTGGGCTAGATTGTCTCGAAGCCGCGAGGACGATCCCTGGCCTCGGTTCATGACGGAAATTCAATTTCCAAATACGACATCGTGCAGTTTTGATTGTATAACTATATATGGCGACATAGTGGTATGGGGCACTCATGCCATCTATGATTGATATTTATGATTGTATCTAAAATTAGAAACTAACTGGAAATAAGCTAGGACAGATGGTTTCCTGGGTATTGGTCTGATGTTGGTTTCAGACTTCGGGGTTAATACTTAGGGAATCGTTCTCTTACTAGTTTACGGTTGGAGTCTGATTAAGAATTAAATGATAAAATTTATATTTTTAATGATTTGTTTTGCTCGTATCAAGCATATTTTGGCCATTATAAGGTAAAACTCTATCCTTCGGTTTGTGTTGCATTGTGTGATGGGAACTGAGTCTTATAATGGCTTCATCTTTATAAAAAGCATTGCGATGTTTAAAAGATTTATTTGTTTTAAAGCACTGGCAATCCAATGGAGTAAACCCGTTCCGCGAAAGTGGCGTGGTCCTGTGATTAGCCATATTTGAAAATGGGTTAAGTAGATTTCTCATACCAGTCCCATGACTGACTCGTAGTTTGTTTCACTTGCAAACTCGGGTGCCCCTTTTTCTACATGGACAGCCTTGTATTCAGGTTTTAGCAGGCTCTTTCTGGATAGCTGGAGCTGAAGATGAATTCTATCATTTATCTCTTTTTATGTTGTTCAGCTCCTGTTGTACATATTATGTTTTGTTTTCCGCTTAGACATTTATGTATAGCTGAACTGTATTTTGTACTAAGTATAATCCTGTATACTGTGTAACTCTGATGATGATGTTTATCCAGTGTATTCTATTGTACATTATCTGGTGTATTTAATTATTTCTATCTTGTTGTTATCTGTTTATGTGTTATATTCCAAAGATTACCCTTGCACCGTCTCATCGGGGTTTGGGGTCGTCACAAACGTGGTATCAGAGCTTTGGTTAAGCTTAGTTCTGGAATATAACATATTAACGAACTCGTCAGAAATAGAACCAGTAGTGTTCTAGGACGAGTAACTCATTACAGATAGGATCAGTAATATCCTAGTATGAGTACAGCAGAATGAAATACACCTCGATAGACACATTTACATTCAAGTATATGTCTCTATTCTTTATAATATCTTTTCTGTTGACCTGACACTTGGTCTGCTATTTGCGGAAGTACTAGAAAATGAGTGCCAGAAACAGAAGGAATGCAGACCTAGATATAGAAGCTCTATTTATGAAATATAGAAATCTGGGTGGAGTACCATTCTTGGGTAAAGAATCTATTGCTAAAACACAAGCTTGGATTCGTTCCGCTGAGAAAATCTTTGAAGGTTTAAAGCTGCGGGATGACCAGAAAAGATTACTGGCATCTTGGGCACTTAAAGATGAAGTTTTGTTCTGGTGGGATTCGATTGTTAAAGATAATCCAAAAGGTGATATCACCTGGGATAGATTCAAAGAGCTTTTCAGTGAAAAATTTATTCGTCCAGAAGCAACTGAGCGGTTGTGTGATGAATTCTACTATTTGATACAAGGTGATATGAATATCCCAGAATATCATAAGAGATTCAATGAACTTTCTCACTTTGCTCCGCATCTGATTCAAGGTGCAAAGCAGAAGAATCTGGGGTTTATAAACAGTCTTCAAAGAAAATATCAGAATAAAGTAATGGAGCATGTGAAGCTTCCTTTTTCTGAAATGATATACATAGCCTACCAGTATGAGGATCTCGATAGGAAAGGTATGTTGCGAGACGAAGAGGAAGCCAGTTCTAGCAGCAAAAGAAAATTCGAAACTGATAGCCCAGAGACGAGTACACAGCCCGAGGCCAGTACAAAGTCTGAGTTCAGAAAGAAGCCTAAGGTCGATCAGAAAAAGGTTAAAGCAGTCGTATGTTTAAAGTGTAATAAGCAAGGGCATACGATGAGGAATTGTGAATCTTCGAACAAGCAAAAGAATAAGGGAGCTAAATCTACGAACCAGAGAAAATGCAATCTTTGTTACCAGTCTGGTCATGTAAAGCAAGACTGCTGGCTGTTGAAAGCGGGCAAAGTGGCTCAAGTAAATGAAGTAGCAGAAACTTCAGAACCCTCCGCTAGTCAAAGAAAGTCAGATGTTTTAGAAGGCACGCTAACTTTCAAAGATATTCCAGTTAAATTACTGTTTGATACAGGCGCGTCGCGAAGCTTTATAGCGAAGAATGCGGTTAAGAAGCTGGATTTGAATTTGAGGAAGCTTAAAGAACCGATGATTGTTCAAAATCCGGTTGGGGGTTCCCTTGAGCTCAGTTGGATTTGTGGGGTGCCAGTTTCTTTTTCCTGCTATCGATTCCCCACTATCGCGATCGTCATGAATTTTAAATAATTTGATCTTATTCTGGGAATGGATTGGTTAACCAAATATGAAGCTGAGGTAAAATGCGTCGACAGGATCGTTAGGGCGAAGGCTAAATCATGCAATTATATAACCATTCCACATGAAGGTTCGAATTCTGATAGAAAGGATTTCTTGGCAGCTCTAGATGTTTCTCCTGCTCAAATAGATCCTATTCCTGTCGTTCCAGAGAATATTCCGGTCGACATTGAAAATATCCCTGTTGTCAAGAACTATGCGGATGTGTTCGAAGAAGTTGTTGGCTTACCTCTGTAGAGAGAAATTGATTTCAAAATCTCTTTAGCTCTGAATGCAAGGCCAGTAGTTCATGCTATTCGAAGAATGACCTTGAAAGAGAAAGAAGAGTTAGATAATCAAACTCGACAGCTAGTATGGAAGGGTCTAATCAGGCCTAGTTTCTCTGATTGGGGAGCAGCAGTGGTATTTGTTCCGAAGTCCGACGGTACTCTCAGACTATGTGTAGATTATCGTGACTTGAATAAGCAGACGCTGAAAAACAAATATCCATTGTCGCGGATTGATGATTTGTTGGATCGATTAAATGGTGCACAAGTATTTTCTCAAATGGACCTAGCTACAGGTTTCCATCAGCTTCGTATTGCCGAAGAGTGTGTTCCTTTGACAGCATTCAAAGTTCCAGACTTATTCTACGAGTGGTTAATAATGTCGTTCGGCTTATGTAACGCTCCAGCCTATTTCGTTGATCTAATGAACCGAGTATTCAGAGGAGTATTGAATAAATTTGTTCCGGTTTTCATTGATGATATCCTTATTTTTCTAAGTCAGAAAGCGAGCACGAAAAGCATTTGGAACAAGTGTTAGAAATTCTGAGAAGGAATGTTTTAAAAGCCAAGTTTTCCAAATGTATATTCTGGCAAGAAGAAGTCAAATTTCTTGGCCATATCGTGTCGAAACAAGGAATTTCAGTGGATCCCAGTAAAGTCACTGCTATTCAGAATTGGAAACAGCCTCGTACGCCCATAGAAGTTAGAAGTTTTTTGGATTGGCCAGTTATTATCGGAAGTTCGTTAATAATTTTTCGAAGATATCCAGTCACTTGACCAAGCTTACTAAGAAACATTTGAGATTCAACTGGACTCCTGAATGTGAGACAGCTTTCCAGGAGATGAAGTTAAAATTGACGACTGCTCCAGTGCTCACAATTATCGACGACAATCAGGATTTGAAAGTCTGGACTGATGCTTCTAAAGAAGGCCTTGGCGCAGTGTTGATGCAAAGAGGCCATGTAGTCGCTTATGCTAGCCATCAATTGAAACCACATGACAAGAATTATGTAACTCACGATCTTGAATTGCTAGCTATCGTGTTTGCTATGAAAATCAGGAGGCATTATCTATTGGGTGAGAAGTTTGAATTATACACTGATAATCAATCATTGAAATATTTATTCACCCAGAAGGATCTGAATATGAGACAGCAGCGTTGGTTAGAATTTCTCACAGCTTATGATCTAGATATTTTATATACTCTGGGAAAAGCCAATGTTGTGGCTGATGCGCTCAGCAGGAAGAATATGATCATCGCCAGTATTACCATTACACCATCATTGATTGATAAAATAGCTATTCTTCAGAAAGACGATAGTTTTATTAAGGAGATGATCAGAAGAATTCAAAAGGGCGAAGTCTCTAGTTTCCAAGTGGATGGCGCAGGAGTTCTGAGGTTGAAAGGTAGAATTTGTGTTCCCGACAATCTTGATCTCAAAAGAGAAGTAATGGGCGAGAGCCACAAGTCCAAACTGAGCATCCACCCAGGGGTTAGTAAAATGTACAATGACCTCAAGCGAACTTTCTGGTGGAAGGCAATGAAAAGAGATATCTCTATATATGTTAGCCGGTGTTCCACCTGTCAGTAAGTCAAAAGCGATAAGCAGAAGCTCGCTGGATTGTTGCAACCCTTAGAAATTCCAGGTGGAAAGTGGGAACAGATTTCTATGGACTTCATAGATGGTTTGCCCAGAACCAGGAAAGGAAATGATAGTATTTGGGTGATCGTAGATCGTTTCACGAAGACCGCCCATTTCATACATGTCAAATCGAATAGAACTGCTCAGAGTCTGACGCAGGTTTATTTCAAAGAAATTGTTAGACTGCACGGAGTCCCCATGAGCATCGTTAGTGATCGAGACCCGATTTTTGCTAGAAAATTCTGGGAAGCATTCCAAGCAGAATTGGGAACAAAACTGAACTTGAGCACCGCATATCATCCTCAAACAGATGGCCAAACTGAGAGGGTGAATCGTATTCTTGAAGATCTATTGCGGGCGTGTATTATTGATTTTGGCGGGTCATGGGAAGACCATTTACATTTGGCCGAATTCACATATAAAAACAGCTACCAGGCGAGCCTGAAAATGTCTCCATTCGAAGTATTGTATGGTAGACCGTGTCGATCCCCTGCTTGTTGGGTTGAACCTGGTAACAGACTTGTGTTGGGGCCAGATATGATTCGCGATGCTGCGGACAAAGTCGATTTCGTTAAGAAACAATTACTAGCCGACAGAAAAGCTATGCAGATAAAAGAAGAAGAGATATATCATTTGCTGTTGGCGACTATGTATATTTGAAAGTATCTCCGATGAGAGGAGTTATCCGGTTCGGTAAAACAGGGAAATTGGCGCCCAAATTTATTGGTCCATTTCCTATTCTAGAACGGATTGGAACTCTCGCATGTAGGGTTCAATTACCTGATTGGTTGCCTGGAGTGCATGATGTATTTCACGTATCTCAACTTCGAAAGCACGTTCATGATCCAAACTTGATTGTGGAAGAAGCAGTGCAACAAGATATAGAAATTACTCCAGAATTGGCTGTGAGAAGAGAGCCGCTAAAGATAATTGGCAAAGAAACCAAAGAGCTGAGGAACAAAAAGGTTCACTTAGTCAAAGTGCAATGGAGTGGAGATCCGCGAAATTGTACTTGGGAAACAGAAGAAAGCATTAAGAAAGCCTATCCTAAGTGCAAGGTGGATATCTCTGATTGACTCTGGTGCAAGGTACATCTACCATATTTTGCATTTTCATCATGTTCTTTACTTTGTTGTTGTTTTCTTTGCATTGATGTAAACTTTTTAATTATATATTCTAATTAATTGAAAAGAGTATATGAATTAATTAGTATGATTTTGAAAAGTTAAAAACAAATTTATTGTTGCTTGTGTTGTGTGATTGTGGATTTGATTAATTAAATTATTCGAAGAATAATTAAATTAATCAATAAGAGAATGAATGGTATAATTTATTCGATTAAATCACACATTGAACTGATTAGAGAATAGATAGAAATATATACATGTGCATTATATATGTTTCAACAGGTAAATGGATTAGCTGTTGAGTAAAGATTTTATTTGTGTGCCCGACAAATAGGTAAACCTTAATGAGTTGGATGCGCAATTTTATTATTATATCAACTCCTGTGAATGCCATTGGATGCGGAGTGCTGGTTGTTCTGTGTGTAATAATAAACGTCGCCACAGGATAGTAACAATTAATTTTGAACTACACTACATGGCATACTTCTTGAAGATAGGCATACTTCATCATATACCACATAAGCATTTGGAGTTTGTGTGACGAGGTTGAAGATTTACCATACAAGCGAGAGGCTTGTATGGCGATGACTATATTTTACAGGTTGAACTAATGATTGATATGGACCATATAAAATATAACGGTAAATTGCCAGATTAATAAAAAAAACCACACGGGTCTGGAGATGACAATAAACACGTCTCTCTGGTCATTAAGGCACAAAAACCATTTATAGGGTGACGAGAATTTATTCTCTGGAGTTATGATCTATACATACTCCCCTGTGGACACCGGAATATATCACTATAAATATGTGCATGCTTATTAGGATTTACTGGGTACCTAATACGGCCCAATAAATTTCCAAACCCCTCCCCGTACAAAGGAGGTTATGGCGAAATTTTTCGAAAATTTAGGGTGTTAGCAAAATTTTTGAAGAATTTGAAAATTCTTAAAAACTGAAAAGTTGGAGAATGGAAGCCAGATTGAAAGTATAGTTGATTAATCAAACCACTTTCGACTTTGTTCCTTTTCGGGGACGAAAAGTTTTAAGTGGGGGAGATTGTAACAACTCGGAAAATCTGAACCAGTTTAAAAAATTTAAATTGGCTATTTTAGTGAATTTTAAGTATTTAAAATAAATATTTTAAATAATAATGATGAAAAGTAGTTTGAAACGATGTTCGAAAATGAATATAATTACTTTGATTTATAAACAAGGCCTGAAATGGCGCGGCAGTTTCAGAATTTCAATTTAAACTTTGACTGACTGTACCGGGTGCAAAATAAAACGGATTTTAGTGAAACCAAAAATATTTAACTATGTTAGTGAATATCTTTCTAACGAATCTGAAAAATCGAAGTTTCGTAGCGGGAGTCAAAAGTTATGGCCAAATGAATTTTCAGAAAGGTCGCTATAGAGAATATATCGCCCTTGAAAATAGACATTTTGCAAACGACCTCGGAATTCGACGAAACAACTTTTGTTGGATCCAGGATGTGAAGTTATTGCTAGGTTTCAAATTTCATAATTTTTGAAGCTAGTATGTGTGCGTGGCAAGGAAAAATGTGTTTTGGTCAATTACAGTTAAATTGGATCGACCAGAAAATGGCCATTTTTCAAACGGTCTCAGAATTCGACGAAACTAGTTTTGTTGGGACCGTATCGTTAAAACATAGCTTGATTTATTTTTCGGCAATTTTTAGAATCAATATGTGGCCCCGTCAAATTGAAATGAATGTTCAAATCGAATATTGAATGTTTTATGTTTTAATTTGAAGAAAAACTAGTCGAAACAGTCGAATAGGCCTACGAAACATATCCCATTGTGTTCGGAATAGGGGTATTTAGCTAAGGGCGACAGTCGTTGTGTTGGAATTGGAGTTCGTATGGAGCAAAGGGTATATTCGGATTTAAATAAATTAAAAATAAATATAAAAATCAAGGGCCAATCATATTCTTTCTTCCACATCGTTCAGGCTCGATACACCCCGATTTGCTCTCGACGAACGGCGGCTCTCGTTTATTGCTTCCCACCTCTTTTTCTCTCCAATCTCTCCACGAAATCGCTTGCTCCAGTTAAGCTTTTTGTAGATCTTCCCGAGCTCTTCAAATCCATGTAAGGATTGTTTTTTTTTCGTGGCCGGAAGCTCGAGATCCAAACCAGGGAAGTGCCGTCATTCTTTGCCCCGCCATGCCCCCAGGATGCCATCGAACTGAGCATGGTTGGTGGCACTGGGAAGCTACTTCGAAGCTCTACGACGTTGTAAAACCCGATCGACCTGAAGTGCTTTGGATTGAGCGCAAAACAAAAACCTAGTTTTGAAGAATTCAGGAAGGTAACGGCTTGTTTTATTTTAAACTGATTATAGCACTTTTAAATGCTACGGTTTTTGATTTCACTATAAAAATCATATCTTTTTGCTATGTTGACGAAATCCAGTGAAACAAGAGACAGTGGACTCGTGTGGACATCTTCTACATTCTAGAAGAGACCGCATATTTTTCTGAGCCTTCTGCTATTTTTGGTGGAGTGGGACCCAATGTGAGATTTCTAATTTATAAACGATATGGAAACAACGATGTATAAATTGTATAGTCGATGTATGAGCTATATAAGCGTTGTACACCTCATGTATAAGCATTGTATAAGTTGTATGTTCGATGTATAAGTTATATATGTGTTGTAAAAATTCTATATGCGGTGAAATGATATTGAAATGAACTGAAATATATTTATATATGAATATATATATACACTCCCCTCATCCACAGACCATGGACGATATTTATTGGTTGTGATATTGTTTGGATTATTTGGTTGATGTGAAATTTGGTGAATAATGCGAATGGTTGATAGAATTGTTTGTGGTTGAGAATGATTGACTGTGGTTGAAAAATACCCATTTGTGGTTGAAAACAAAATTAGAATAGATTGTGGAAATGAAAGAAAACATGCTCGCCTGCGTGCGAATTAGATGCATGAAATCCCCATTGTCAAAAACCGCGAGGTTTTAAGGTAGAGCGAGGAGCCGTACTAGGGACGGTCCCGGTTTTAACTACCCTGCCGTTATGCTGCCGAAATTTTCAATAATATCCATGTGTTAGAATTATTTTCATGTGTTGAAACTTAATTCATGTGTTGAATAGAAATTCATTCGTTGAATAGAAATTCATGTGTTGAATGATAGTCGTGTTTTGAAATAAATTGTTTTATAATAAACATCATATTTTTATCATCTATATGAACTACATAAAATAGACGTGTTTTGAAATAAATTGTTTTATAATAAAAATCATATTTTTATCATCTATATGAACTATATAAAATAGTCGTGTTTTGAATAAATTGTTTTATAATAAAAATCATATTTTTATCATTTATATGAACTATATAAAATAATCGTGTTTTGGAATAAATCGTTTTACAATAAAACTCACATTTTTATTATATACATGAATTGTTAAAAATAGTGAAGTGTTGAAATAAATGTCTGTTGGATAAAAATATCATTTTTATCAAATGTATGAAATGAATATGGTTTTGAAATCGAAGAATAGATTATATATATATATAATTAAAATAAATCGAATAACGAAGCTGCAGTTCGTGTTTTGAAACCGTGATTTAAAATAGTGCGGGAGATCCGACCGTCGGATTTTCCCAAAACCACAACCGTTCGGTTCGCCTTGGAAATATCTTTCCAACGGCACCAATTTTGTAAAGATCCAACGATTGGATTGTCTGGAATGTTCAATTCAAATCTAAAGAAAAACAGCGCCGTAATCGATTATATTTATATATATATATATATATAAATATAATTAAATTAAATCGGCTGCAGTTCGTATTTTGAAATCGTAACTTCAAACGATTAGTGCGGGAGATCCGACCGTCGAATTTTCCCGAAACTGAAACCGTTGGATTCGTTTTGAAAAGATCTTTTTAATGATATAAAATTTGTGAAGATCCAACGGTTAGATTTTCAGATATGTGTAAATCAGATCTGGAGAAAAACAGCGCCACGGTCGCGTTATGGCCTGAATTGTTACTTTGAATGAATTGGCTATTTTAAATAAATAAAAATAGCGATAAATGGTGATAAAATATTATAAACGATATGCAATGGAAATAAACTAAATTTGCTCGGTTTATGTGATATTTGATGGTTGAATGTGTTTGGCGTGAAAACTACATTAAAGAACAGAATTGGTGATGTCGAATAATTTGACCATTGAAATGAATTGATTTGAAATTCTAAATATACATGAATTATTTGAAAAGGCTGAGTTAATTCTCATTTCAAATAATTGATCGACGATTGAAAGTCGAAGATATGAAGACGATGCAAGACCGATGATCTTCACGTCGAATGGAGGGGTGCTACTGATGCTCATGATAGGAGTAGCTACCTAGAAGGGGTTGAAGTAGTAGCCGTCCGGACGTACATGTTGATTGTACAGATACGCGAGGAATAAAGATCCTCCGGTTTCGTTCAGACCCAGAACGGACTTGTAAATGGACTGTGTGTCTAACATTGGATTTCATTCTGTGTGATTAATAGACGTCAGTTGCATGGCGTGAATTGCCTGTGTGGCATGCTGAGATGCAATGATCAAAGCTTTTGTTGAAAAGCAGAGTTTTGTGGTGGATGATCAAAGCACTGCCTGTGTGGCATAACTTTGTGTATAACGTAAATTCGCGAGCCTCACACCCCGGTATGAACCAGAATCGGGAGAGGGCATCAGGGAGGGCATGCGTTTCTTTCTAGCTAGAGGTGGTGTCAGTGCTTAAACTGGCTGACATTTATATTATTTTCACCTGTGTGGTTGTTGCTGTTGCGAGGCGCCTCAGATATATCTGTGACTATGTGAAGCCAATGGAGTCATTTGTTGGCTCATTTGCGCCCCAAAGGGCGGGGAAACGTAGTGTTCAGGCATAATAATCCACATCGGTGGACCCGCCCTGACGATCCAAGGTGCAGTTGCGGCTGTTCCTGAGACATGGTAGGCTAGATTGTCTCGAAGCGGTGAGGACGATCCTTGGCCTCGGTTCATGACGAAAATCCAATTTCCAAATACGACATCGTGAGGTTTTGATTGTATACCTATATATGGCGACATAGTGGTATGGGGGCACTCATGCCATCTACGATTGATATTTATGATTGTATCTAAAATTAGAAACTAACTAGAAACGAGCTAGGACGGATGGTTTCCTAGTATTGGTCTGATGTTGGTTTCGGCCTTCGGGGTTAATACTTAGGGAATCGTTCTCTTACTAGTTTATGGTTGGAGTCTGATTAAGAATTAAACGATAAAATTTACATTTTTAATGATTTGTTTTGCTCGTATCAAGCATATTTTGGCCATTATAAGGTAAAACTCTATCCTCCGGTTTGTGTTTCATTGTGTGATGGGAACTGAGTCTTATAATGGATTCATCTTTATAAAAAGCATTGCGATGTTTAAAAGATTTATTTGTTTTAAAACACTGGCAATCCAATGGAGTAAACCCGTTCCGCGAAAGTGGTGTGGTCATGTCTTGTACATATTATGTTTATCCCTCTAGTGTTTGCTTTGCCTAAACGATCCATTCCGCAGTCCCTAACAATTGGTATCAGAGCAAGGTCTTTCAAGAAGTTCATAATTTGATTTTTGAAAATTTGGTAAAATGGCAAAATTTGGAATCTCTGATAATACTAGTATCAATTTATGCTTTGCATCAATGTTAAAAGAGTCTGCATACATTAATGTTAAAGAAGCATATGATATCCTGAAATATTGTTCAATGGAGAAAACGACGAGTTCTATGACTTTTGAAAAATCAAAATTTGGAAGGATGAGTGAAGTGGCTATTGGCAATTCAAATTTTGAAAAGGTGGCTATTGGAAATTCAAATCCTGAACTGGTATGTTACATAGCTATTGAAAATTCAAATTCTGGAAAGCAATTGGTGGAAATGAAAAAGGACAAATGGATACTGGATAGTGGCTATTCAAGACATATGATTGGAAATCCAGGACTACTCAATAATTTGAAGTATGAAGATGGTGGATTGGTAAACTTTGGAGATAATTCTAAAGGGTACATCATTGGAATCGGTAATGTCGGTAATTCTGAAACTCCCACTATTTCTGATGTTTTATTAGTTAGGAATTTAAAACACAATTTACTAAGTATAAGTCAACTTTGCGATAAAGGATATAAAATAAAATTTGAAAAGAATAAATGTTTCAGAGAAGATAGGAATTCAAAAGTTATATTTGAAGGAGATAGAAAGAAAAATATTTATATATTAAGTATGAAAATTTCTAACGATAATTTATGTCTTATGGCCAATACAAGTGATCCTTGGATCTGGCATAAGAGATTTGGTCATACAAATTTCAAACATATTTCTAGAATTTCTAAATTCGATTTGGTTAGAGGATTGCCCAAAATGAAATTCAAAGTTAACAACTTATGTGATGCTTTTCAATTCGGAAATCAAAGAAGAGTTCATTTAAATCAAAAGAAGAAATTACCACTTCAAAACCATTAGAGTTAATACACATGGATTTATTTGGTCCATCTCAAACTCAATCAATAAATCATAACAGATTTTTGTATGTAATAATTGACTATTTTTCTAGATACACTTGGACTTTGTTTCTTAAAAATAAAGGTGATCCTTCGATCAATTTAAAACTTTCTCTAAAAGAATTCAAAATTTATTATCACTAAAAATTAAAATAATATGTAGTGATCATGGTGGAGAATTCAAAAATGAAAATTTTGAAAAATATTGTAATAAAAAGGGAATAACCCACAATTTTTCAATTCCAAGAACTCCTCAACAAAACGGAATAGTTCAATGTAAAAATAGAATGATACAAGAATGTGCAAGAGCTATGTTATCCGATAGTAACTTACCAAGGAATTTTTGGGCTGAGGCAGTAGCAACAACTTGCTATATTATTAATAGAATTTCAATTAGACCTTTGACTCATATAACTCCGTATGAACTTTTATATAACAAGAAACTAAAAGTATTATATTTTAAAATATTTTGAAGTAAATGTTTTACAGTTAATACAAAAGATAATTTAGACAAATTTGATTCAAAATCAGATAAAGGAATTTTTATTGGATATCCAGAACGAAGCAAGGCTTATAGCGTTTTTAATACTTGAACCAACACTATAGGAGAAACATTAAACGTATCTTTTGATGAAAAGTATAAAAGTATAACTCAAAATGATAAAGACGATTGTGAGGATGAAATTAATGAAATAAATAATGAAGATAACCAACCAAATAAAAGAATAGATTACTTAGAGACCATCCTGTAGAAAATATCTTACAGGATATTGAATCCGTTGTTAGAACTCGTAATCAATTAAATAATATGAGTAATACTGCATTCATGTCAACTATAGAACCCAGAAATCCAAAGGAAGCTTCTTCCGATGATTCATGGATACTTGTTATGCAAGATGAATTGAATCAATTCACTAGAAATGAAGTATGAGAACTTGTTCCTAGACCAGAGGATAAAACAATTATAGGAACCAAATGGGTCTGCAAAAATAAAATGAATGAACATGGTGAGGTAGTAAGAAATAAGGCATGACTAGTAGCACAAGGATATACTCAAGAAGAAGGAATATATTATGATGAAACTTTTGCCCCCGTAGCAAGACTAGAAGCTATTAGAATTTTACTAGCCTTTGCAAATTACAATAATTTCAAATTATGCCAAATGGATGTTAAAAGTGCGTTTCTAAATTGATTTGTCAAAGAAGATGTATATGTAGAGCAATCACCCCTATTTGAAGATGAAAAATTACCAGATCACGTATATAAACTGAAGAAAGCGTATATGGATTAAAACAGGCTCCTAGAACTTGGTATAATAGATTACGAAATTATTTATTACAATCAAACTTTGAAATAGGAAAATTAGATAATACGTTGTTTATTAAGAAAAATAACAAAGATATACAATTAGTATAAATATATGTTGATGACATAATCTTTGGGTCAACAAATGAAAAAAATGAACAAAGAATTTTCATATATTATGACCAAAGAATTTGTAACACCCCACATCCGTTAGAGTCACTCACAAAAGGAATGCACTAAGTTCTGTGGAGCAATATAGGTAAAAGATGCAGATAAATTACAAGACAGACAAATTTAAAACAGCGGAAAATAAAAGTTTACTTTATTGATAAAATAGTTTTTACAACAATTGTTTTCCAATACCAGAGTATCTGTCTTACATAAAATAAAGAAGCATAAAATAACATTTATATTCCCCAATGTAGCATAAGCCAGCCATAGCAGCGGAAATGAGAGTCTGAAGCGATATATCCAAGAGTCTTCAAGCTTGGAAAGAGTAACAGTCCATACTAAGCAGAGCTATTCCCTCCCTGACTACCTGAGGGGGGGAATGGAAGAAAAGAAGACGAAAGAAAAACAGAGTCAGACATAAAGCTTGAGTAAGTCTAGTGGCTTTTAGCATGCGAACAGGATAAAGTTCATGACAAGAGTAAACTGGAAAATGGGACAGTACCAGAATAACAGACTAATATAAACCAAAGCAAGACAGTTTAAACCGAATATACTATCACACCCCATTCTATATCTCTGCACTACCTAACTAGTATCCCAACTAGTAATCTGTATAAAGATGATAACGTGATCCCAATCCCTGTAATTGCGGTTGCCTTTAGGTGTACATCTATTATTTATTACCTAGATCTAATCTAGGGTTTTCTTATCGAGCGCTTTCTAGACTTAACCAGGGTTTACACGACCAAGATCCAACTAAGGTTTATGTTACCTATTGAATGCTTCTCGGATTCAGGGTTTATGCCACCTAGGTCCAACTAGGGATTATGTTACCTGTTGAACGATCCCTTTTTCCCAGGTATGTATCGCGAATCGTTTTTCGATGTCTAGATGCATATGTTCACTATGTGTGCGGCCCGAGTCCCATGACAGGGCTAAATCAAGAAATTACGAAACTCGGTCGGGAGCTTTAGGTTATCTGCCGATGCAGATGCTAAGGTCTGTTTTTCTACTAGTGGTTATGGTCCCCCGTGACCCCTCCCTCAACTAATGAAAGGCAATCCAAGAAAATCAAGCACGAGAACTATACTCCTGCCACCTATGCCCCACTTTCCTATTGGCCAACCTCACCCATAACTAGATAGCAAGTATATGGTCTGTTGGGAGTTCTCTGCCTTTCCGCATGCGTACTACGATTGACTGAAGATGGTAGATAGTCGACGACGTGTATCACAGGGCTAAACTAAGTATCGCCGACCCACGCTGATCCACCCTAGCCTTTATGTTGCTCATACTGCAACCAAGGCATACCTTTGGTTCTTCTAGCGCAGACCTTAACCTCTGTGAGCCCAGGCGGATCATCGACAACCTCACAGAGGGATACCAAGAGTACCCTCACGTCCCCCGAAGCTACGTGCTTCTAAACCCAGTCCGCTGGAGCCTTTTTCGAAATCAGATAAACGTTGCTCCTCCTTATGTACTTGTTAAGCGATGATCTACCATATCGCGTTATTCATCTATTATGGATCAGCTCAGTTTTCTTGACTAAGAATTATTACTTAGTTGTTCTCAACTAAGGTTTACCACTTAGTTTCTTTTCCCATAAATCTTGTTAACTAAGGTTTACCACTTAGTTTCTTTAACTGGGGATTTCAACTTAGCTCCCGTTCTCGATTGTTTCTTAACTAAGCTTTACTACTTAGCCCTCTTTCTCGTCAAGTTGGATTGGTTAAGTGTCATTAGTCAATTCTAGTTAGCATAACCCATTCCTTTGTCATATTAAACTGGCTAAGTGTTATCAGTAGTTCATGTTGACTTAACCCTATCACAAACCAAGTTATATTGGTTAAGTATTTCTTATTACTTAACCCTACCCATTCATCTTGTATTGGTTAAGTGTCCCCTTTAACCTAACCTTGCCCATCTGTTTTAACTAACATGTTATAACGGTTAAGTGTTCCCTTAGTTAACTTAACCCTAACATCCGTTTAATTAACATGTTCTAATGGTTAAGTATTATCCCTTCATGCTTTAACTTAACCCTATTCATTTATCACACTATGATGGTTAAGTGTTCTAAGTTTACTTAAACCTACGCTCTAGTCCAGCTAACATACTAATTTGGCTAAGTGTATTAATTTTACTCAACCCCAACCTCTAGTCTAGTTAACATGTTAAATTGGCTAAGTGTATTAAATTTACTTAACCCTACCAATCCTAGCTTAGCTTTAATTGTCTTATTAAAGCACCAACCACTCACATAAGACAGGTATTGTTGTGGCTTCCTGTATGCCGGTCGGTTCCGGGCAGTCTTACGCCACAACTCAGTCTAACCTCGGGTTTTATTGGGCTCAATGCCTTAACCTCTCACATTGGATAAGTATTGTTGTGATTACTGGACAGCCGGGCGGGTCCGGGCAGGTTTACATCACAACTCAATCCAACCTCGGGTTAATCATATTCGTATTGTCTAAATTTACATTTTAATTATGTAAATTATTCATGTCACATATTTTATTTCAAAACTAACGGTGTATAAATTTACACCATTCATGGCCTTAACCAATTTCATGGTTTTGGGCCCACCTATGTATTAACATGTTTTAAATTAATAATTTATACCGTTTCATACCATAAATCACATATGTGATTATTGGCCAATTTATGTCAAGTTCCCTGTAATTAAGTTTTTACCCAACGTTACCCCCGTCTAAATATTAGGCTAACAACTTAGCCTAATTTACCGTTCGCATGATTTCACATAAAGTATTAGGCTAATAACTTAGCCTAATTTAACGTTCACAAAATTGGCATGAAATCAACATTAACTATGAGCTTGCAATTTTTGACAAAATCAACATGAACATAAACATGTAGGTGTGAACTTGCAACTTTAACATGTACATAGGTGTGAACTTGCAACTTTAACATAATCAACATAAACATGTACATAATTAGCAACTTGCATAGGTTCATGAATTAATAACATAATTAACAACTTGCATAGGTTCATGAATTAACAACTTAATTAACGACTTGCATAGGTTCATGAATATCAACCTAACAACTTGCATAGATTCATAAATCTACAACATAATTAAGTTAACATATATGAACATGTATGAACTTGCAATACATATGTATAACATAGATCTAACAATAAATTTTTATAAATCATATGAATCATAAACGGATCTTTTAACATGGATCCAATTATAAGTTTTCACTTGCATAAGAATTTGTGAATATTGATTTATTCTAATCATGTAGGTACAATTGGTTTAACATAAGCATATATACATAGCACCTACATGAATCATATACATATATGTGTAAATCTAACTTGCAACCTATAACTTGCATAAGCACATATATCGATCTAACAGTATACATACAATTCGCATAATAGATAATGGATCCAATCACCACAAACATTCAAATTATCACGATAAACAAAACCAAAACAACATCGTCTATATTTTATAATACTGATATAATTCCGTATTACAATTTACATCAAATCATGTCTTAATCATATTCTCATTTAAAGAGTCACTATACTTACAACGATCGACGAACTTGAGTTCAGGATTCTGAGTTCTGAAATTGGGATGCTTTCCTTTTGGTAGATAAACATTGTTTTGATTCTTAGTTTTGAATTAGATTTGTTCTAGCTTTGTTTGTCTTTAAGCTTTAGGCGGCGGCCATTCCAAGCTATCTTACAACAGCGTAACGGCTCCAAGTTTAATTGTGTGAATTAGGTTAAGAGCTAGGTTGTATATATAGAATTTTAGGATTAATTTAGGGCGTTTGATTAACCTTAGAAATGACCACAACCGTTCAGTCAAGATAGAATTATCCTATTGACTCAGCAATGAGTCAGAAATGACTCAACATTGACTCCGCATATTAAATGTTCATTTTTTTCATAAATGACACATTGGTTCTTTCCTAACATATCATAACCAAAAGGACATTTTTTTATTTAAAACAAAACATTAGCTAAATGAACATTTCTTAACTGAAATGTCAATTTAATCTGAATAAACATTTTAATCTAAATATACATTTCTTAACGAAATGTTATTCTAATGTTAACATAACAAAAGTGATATTCTAATGTTCATCTTTTCTTTTTATTATTTATTGTCAATCAATTCAAACGTAAATACGTATTTAATAGATACATTTTCCCTTTACCGTTTACATTAATTACCCATATATGAATATTTATATATATATATGAATAAATCTTTTCTTACTTTTAATTTATCATAAATCCAATTGGGGAAGGCCATTTAAAAATAAACAATCCTTGACAACCAAAAATGCGCAACGTACGCTACATGATGCGTACACGTCATATATATATATGCATATATATATATATTATATATATTCATTTTTTTCTTTTTATCTATCTTCCCAATTACCCATTTTCACACTAAACCACTTTTTGAACTGTGTTCATACTAGGCTATTTTAAGCCATTCCCCTAAAACAAAAATAAGGCGTTGGCGGGGATCAAACTATGTACCTCTTGTATGCAAGTCATGTGTTCCAACCAAATAAGCTACTAAGTCTTTTGCTTACAAAAGTTAGAACAATGCTAAACATTATTCTTTTCTCATTCCTCTTTTTTCATGTTTTGCTGCAATATTTAATTTAAGGATATCTTTTTCATACGGAGTCCAATTTACGCAAACTCGGACTCTATCTCAAGAAGAATTTCGAGACGAACGCAATGGCGTAACCCGTTTCCCTTAATTCTTCTTCTAAAATTTAATTATACTTTAATTTGTGAAACTTAATGTTATAGAATTACGGGGAGTTACAGAATTTGAAATGAGCCATATGGGAGAATTATCATTCTTTTTAGGTTTACAAATTCGACCACTAAAGAATGGAATATTTATTAATCAAGAAAAATATGCAAGAGATTTAACTAATAAGTACAATCTAACAACAACAAATGGTAGACCAACACCTATGGCAACTAATATTTCTTTAATTAAAGATGATACATCAGAAGACGTTGATCAAAAACTATACAGAGCAATGATAGGATTATTATTATATATAACCGCTAGTAGACCAGATATAATGCATAGTGTATGTCTCTGTGCAAGGTATCAATCACAACCTAAGGAAACCTATCTAATAGCTGTAAAATGTATTTTGAGATATGTAAAGCATACATCAAACTTTTGGATTATTTTATCCCAAAAATGATTCATTCGAGTTAATTTCGTACTGTGACGCTGACTACGCAGGATGTAAATCTGATCGGAAAAGTACTAACGAAACATGTCATTTTCTAGGACATTCCCTTGTATCTTGGTTTAGTAAGAAACAAAATACCGTATTTTTGTCAACAACTGAAGCAGACTATATATCTGTTGCTTTTGCATGTTCGCAAGTAATTTATATGCAACAAACTTCAAACGATTTTGGTTTAAGTATCAGTAAATCACTTATATAATATGATAATAAAAGCGCTATAAATATTTCTAAAAATCCTACTCATCATTCGAAAACTAAACATATTGATATGCGACATCACTTTCTAAGAGGTAATGTAAGTAAAGAAAAGATTTCACTTGAATTTATAGAAACAGATGAACAAATAGCTAATATATTAACCAAACCATTAAATGAAGCAACATTCACTAAATTTAGTAGAGAAATAGGTATGTGTTCATTAAGTGAATTAGAATAGTTAAGTAATAATATATATATATAATAATAATAAATTAAAATAATGAATTTTAAAAGAATACTATGTCGACATATAACTAAATTTTTTTTAAATTAATTCCAACCAAAAGTTAGTTATTTCAACTATATAAATGTAACACCCCGTAATTCTGTAACGCTAAGATTCACAAATCAAGGCAGAATTAAAAGTTAAAATCAAAATCAAGGGAAACGGGCTGCGCCATTGCGTTCGTCTCGGAATTCTGCATGAAAACGAGTCTGAGTTTGCGTGAATCGGAGTCCGTATGAGGAAGATATGGCCTCCGGAATTTTCAGCAAAGTTCAAATTTCAAAACAGACTCAGAAGCGGGCTGGGCGGGAAATATCCCGCCCAGGACCCCAGGTCGACTGGGTAGTCGACCCCCCCCCCCCCACCAGGTCGACTGGGGAGTCGACCTGGGTGTCGACCCACCCCCCACCCCAGGTCGACTGGGGAGTCGACCTGGGGGTCGACCTGCCCCCGAAAATCCAGTTTTCTGAACCTGGTTCGTTTCTCTGTATCTAGACGCCATTCTGACCAGATTCGTTGACTTCTACACTATATAAACAGCCCTAGTCTCCTTCTCTATTCACAATTCTTCTCTACCCTTATGCTGCCAAGATTCTTAGTGAACATGGCTTCTTCTCCTCCACTTAAAAGAAATAATAAATAGAATAATATATATATAATAAATCAAGACGAGGAGATGCTGCTCAAAGACTTTCAAGAAGAGATTCGAATCAAGATTAAAGCTTCAAGATAAGGATCAAAGGCTAACGTCGCACAAATCATAGCAATGTCATCTTTCTTTTCTAATCTAAATTCTGTAAGTCGGTTACTTTTTAGATTTGAACGTCTTTCTCTGTTCGTGACATGAAATTAAAGGAATAAAAGAATATGCCAAATCTCTCTCTATTCGAATCAGTGCCTATACTCTTGAACCTAATTAAGAACTGTTATGATTCGAGGACAAATAAGACCGTGACTATGAAACTATGGACCTTAAAACCATATGCCTATGACTATGAACATTTGCCGATGACTATGAACATTTGCCTATGACTATGAACATTGCCTATGACTATGGACATTGCCTATGACTATGAACATTGCCTATGACTGTGACTATGAGGATTATTTCCTTGACTAAGTCTATGCCTTTGATTAGGAAATATAAACTATTGCCTATGACATAACAAGGACACCTGTGATTAAACACCTGTGATTCATGACTAGGAAAGTGTTGCTTAAGTTTTGTGACTATGAAATTGGGTCTAAACCCGATCATCTATTCTGTCTCTTCTTGGTTATCTTTGGTTTTAGACCTTGGGAATTTACCTATTAAGTTAGGTCTACCCATGTTCTTGAACCTACGTCCCTATTCTGACTATTCTTGGTTTTCTTTGGTTTTAGACCTTGGGAATTTACCTATTAAGTTAGGTCTACCCATGTTCTTGAACCGACGTCGTTATTCAACCCTCTTTATGCCAGTTAGTATGTCTATCTTTTGCATAGCATCTTTAGTTCATTCCCTATTTTCTACGAACCTAGCTTTATTTATAATCTAGACTGAATCACGATTATACGAATGGTGGGAATGCGGTTTGGGCAAAACATGAAATTTACTAAAAACGTAGTTTAACTTGGAAATTGGCATAAATTGGGAACATGTATTATGGCATGTCCATAGAAATGCAAATTGGATAAATTTGACATAAATTATAAGATGTGTAATTTGAATCTAGTATTGACGTGTAAATCTAGCATTTACATGAATAGTGAACTAGAGTAATAAGTCTAGTTTGACGTGAATTAGAATGTTGGATCGGAATTGGATTAGCTAATTTGGCACGGTAAGTATATTGGCATAAATGTGAAATTGGCCATAATTGGGAATAACTGTCAGGTTTAGCAAAATCATAGTTAGTGACACTTAATTTGGTATAGTCTACATACCAAAAGGGCATAAATATGATATAGAGGGGAGAATGGGCCGTAAGAATAAATGTTGACAATTCACATTAAAAGAGTAATTAGGAAATAAGTAAATTAGGAATAATTTACTTATAGAATTTGGCCTGAATGAGGAAATGTAAATTTAGACAAATTAAAGGTTTATTAACGACATCTCTTTTAATGACACACCAGAAAGTTCTAGGGTGACAGAGAGGATAGTGTCTAGGCTTGAGTTTGGAAAATACAAGTTTCCTGCTCTCCCTGGCTATCCCTAACTGATCCGACGAACGGGATGGTTACATTCAAAATTTGATTTGAAAATAAATTGAAACCCTTTGAACTTAGAAAACACGAATATGCCTAACCCGAGGTTAGACTGAGTTGCGATGTAAACCTGCCCGGAACCAACCGGCACATCCAGTATTCGCAACAATATCTGTCTAATGTGAGTGGTCATGGCTTTAATTTATTTAGTTAAAACTAGAACAAGAAGGGTAGGGTTAAGTTAACTAAGACGCTTAACCAATTTAACCAGACCGGTGGGTGGGGTTAGGTGCATGTAGACACTTAACGTAGTTAAGCTAGAATGGGAAGGTTAAGTCCATAGGAACACTTAACCAACCTAACACAGTTAAGCTAGAATGGGAGGGCTAAGTCCATGGGGACACTTAACCAACTTAACATGGTAACAAGACAAGATTTGTAGGGGTTAAGTAAAGTTAATACACTTAGCCAAATTAACATGTTAACTAGACTAGAGGCTGGGGTTAAGTAAAATCTAATACACTTAGCCAATTCGATATGTTAGCTGGGCTAGACCGTAGGGTTAAGTAAACTTGAACACTTAACCATCAGGTTGTGATAAAGGAATGGGGTTAAGTCTAAAACATGAAGGGATAATACTTAACCATTAATAACATGTTAGTTAAAGCAGACGGGCAAGGTTAAGTTAAAAAAGAACACTTAACCAACACAGGGTGAATGGTAGGGTTAAGTAATAAATACTTAACCAATATAACTTGGTTCGTGGTAGGGTTAAGTCAACATGAGTTACTGACAACACTTAACCCGTTTAACAGGGTAAATGAGGAGGGTTAAGTTTGCTTGAATTGACTATGACACTTAACCAATCCAAATTGACAGGAAAGAGAACTAAGTAAACCTTAGTTAAGAAAACAACGATTCTGGAAACTAAGTGGTAAATCTTAGTTAGTAAAACTAAGTAGTAATTCTTAGTATAACACGGGAAGGAGCGAATGTCCATCTAAGTAAAAAGGAGGCTCCAACGAATTAGGTTACGAAGCCCGAGGCTTCGAGGGGACGTGAGGGTACTCTTGGTATCCCTCTGTGAGGCTGCAGATGATCCTCCTGGGCTCACAGAGGTTAAGGTCTGCGTAGAAGAACCAGGGGTATGCCTTGGTTGCAATATATGACAACCTAAAGATTAGGATGGACCGGCGTGATTCGGCGAGAAAACGGTAGCCCTGTGATAGCAACTCGTCGTCTACCATCCATCTTGAGTCAATCGAGATACGTGAAGCGGAAAGGCGGAGAACTCCAAAAGACCGTATACTTGCTATCTAGTTATGGTTGCTGATGGCCATAGGATAGTGGGGCACCAGGGGCCGGCGTATAGTTCTCATTTTACAAGGTGTGCCTTTCATTAGTTGAGGGAGGGGTCAAGTGGGACCATAGCCACTGGAATAAAAACAGACCTTAGCATCTGCATCGGCAGATATCTGAAAGTTCCCGACCGAGTTCTGTATTCCTTGATTTGCCCTATCGCAGGACTCAAACCGCACATTACAGGACATGTGCATCTAGACAAGCGATAACGATTCGCGATACATGCGTGGGGAAGTATAGGAACATATACCACTCTAGGTAGTGTGTCCTAGACTTGGGGGCATCGTTCGACAGGTAGCATAATTCCTAGTTGAACTAGGTGGCATAAATCCTGAATCCGAGAAGCATTCAGCAGACAGCGTAAACTATAGTGGAATCTAGAAAGTACTTGGTAGAAAACCCTAGATTAAATCTAGGTAACAAATAAATAAATGGATACCTGAAGGCGATGGAAAATACAGGGATTGGGATCACGTTATCGTTACTAGTTGGAACACTAGTTAGGTGGTGCAGAGATATAGAAACCAGTATAACAAGGAAATAGCGAAATGGCGAAAGTATTAGAGCATATCCAGTTTATCTTAGCTTAGCATATCTTGTGATTATCTTGTCTAATCTTGCTGACCCTATCATCATGGTGTTATCTTGTATTCAGTTAATTCATGTCATTTGTTTTTCCATGTTCACATGCTAGAAGTTACTGAACTTACTTAGGCTTTATGTCTGACTCTGTTTTCTTTTCGTCTTCTTTTCTTCCGTTCCCCCCCCCCCTAAGGTAGTAAAGGAGGGAATAGTATAGCTCAGGCTAGGTTGGACCGTCACTCTTTCCCAGCTTGAAGATTTGTCGAAGTTTTGCTTGGATTCTCTTTCCAGATGCTATGGCTGGCTCTTGCTAAAATTGGGGAATATAAATGTATTTTTATGCTTCTTTACTTTGTAAGACAAATGACACTCTGATATTGTAAAGGAACCATTGTACAAATTATTTTATCAATAAAGCAAAGTTTTATTTTTCCGCTGTTTAATTTCTGTCTGTCTTGTAATTTATCTGCATCTTTTACCCTAAATGCTCCACAGAACTTAGTGCATTCCCTTTGTGAGTGACACTAACGGATGTGGGGTGTTACCGTGGTATCAGAGCTGAAGGTTACCGGATCAGATAAAAGATTTGAAAAATTATTTTCAAACGGTTTTAAAAGAAGCATTTTCAAGAGAAAATGTTTGTTTTAAAGGCATATTCCCCAAAGCCATACGCACTATCTTCTCTTTCTCTGTTTGAATTCTTGTCTCCTTCTTTCTTGAGTCTTTGGGGCTCCTGGCTTTCTAGGATGTAACCTCATCGAAGGGCGAAGTAGTGCCCGACTTCCATCTATGGCTGTGGTTGTTTCAACTACGGCCAGTTTTCTTTCAAGCTTAGTAGGGTTTTCTGTACGATGGAAGCAGCTTTCGAGAGATTTGTCAACATGACTACACACGGAAGGAGATGAGGAGTTTGTCAAAGGAGCACAACCCTAGGATGAGGAATTCATGGATGTAGATTTAGCTCACAAAGGAGGAAGGAATTATAAAACCTAAGACAAGAGGAAGTATCTTTACTAGGGTATGATAGGGCATATAAGTAAGGACAAGGGCAAGAATGAGGAACAAGATTTTCAGAAGGGCAAGTACATACTTTCACCACCAAGCGTACCTAGGAGTAAGGCAGTAAAGTTCTATTGGAAGAGTCTAGTCTTGCTGTTCGTACTCTTTCGGTTTTAGCGCTTCGCATTTGTTCGTATCCACTTCCATAGTTGAGTCTCTGCACCATAGTACTTGTATAGTAGAAAGATCCCACTAGAGTCTCAAATCCAATTGGTGGTCCGACCAGTTTATTTTTGGTTAGTAGGGATTTGAGAATAGCTATCGAGTTTGCTTAAATCATCTCACGTAGATCGTCTAAGTTCGGAGGAGATATTCCTTGGGTGCTTGTCTGATATTGGTTTAGGCCTTTGGGGCTTGTACTTGAGGGATGTCGAGTTCGACTAGGATGGTTTGCGTGAGAGATGAATAGATGTGACAGGCACTCTAAAAAGCACGTAGTAACCTTTCGACCCTTATAGTTATGGCATGGAGGATAAGAGGGAGACCTCCAATCATCTTAGTACATATACTTGGTGCCGTAATTGACATCTGTTTATTTTGGAAATGGAGATCAGAAACTTCGCAATCGTGAAGTTAAATTAGTTAAGATACAGTGGAGTAAAGCTCAAGAAGGCTAGATACTAGCGTCATACCCTTTTTCTTAAGGGTGCATCCTTGATTTCTTTGTGTAGGAGCTTTACGCATAATTGTTTCTCTCTTTCCGAAGTATATCACCTAGGTTGTATCTTCGATCCTTAGGTAGAAGCCAATGGATGTAAACATGTGTTTGAAACATGTTATGGTTGGTGGTTGCAAGTGGTTGCTAATGGTTGCTCGTGGATGCATATGCATACGTATTAGGCGCTAGATCAGTTCGAACGCTTTCATATTGCATTTACAGATATGTATTTGTTTATAAGTTGAGCCTGATATGTTATCATATGGATGTTGCACATGGATGAATGGTCGTGCACGCATGTAGTATTTACATAACTAGGGATGCTTGCATATATGATTGGACGCATGGCACTGACATGATTCGCATTAAGGAGGTCAACTGAATTAGTAGACCGCCTGATTTTGCATTAGACATATACACACACTATGCATATAAACATGAAAGCATTAGAAATCTTTTAAGGACAGTGAATGCCTGTAATTGGATGGTTGAGTAGATGGGTGATTGGATGGTAGGAACATTCTTCCTAACTTCAAGATTTCGGGGACGAAATCCTTTTAAGTGGGGGAGAATGTAACACCCCGTAATTCTGTAACGCTAAGATTCACAAATTGTAATAACCCGAAAATCTGGGCCAGTTTAAAATTTTTATTTTGGCAATTTTAGCGAATTTTGATTATTTAAAATGAATTATTTTAAATAATATCGACGAGAAATTTATTTTGAATATAATTCGAATGTATATATTTATATTCGTCGTCGATAGAATATAAATATTTATTTATATTTATAAAAGGAATTGAAAATGGCGCGGTAGTTCGAAAATTCGATTTCAAACTTCAATTGAATGTACCGGGTGCAAAATAAACCGGATTTTAGTGAAACCAAAAATAAAAGAATCTATTTGAGAATATCTTTCCAACGAATCCGAAAAATCAAAATTTCATAGCGGGAATCAAAAGATATGCCCAGATGGAAATTCAGAATAGTCGCTGTGGAATTCTGGCCCTTAAAAATGGAAATTTTGCAAACGACCTCGGAATTCGACGAAACCACTTTTGTTGGATCCGTGATGCCAAGTTATTGCTAGATTCCAATTTTCATAATTTTCTGAATCAATATGTGAGCGTGGAAAAGGAAAACGCGTTTGACCAGTTTTAGTTGATTTTAATCGACTGGAAAATGGCCATTTTTCAAACGGTCTCAGAATTCGACGAAACTAGTTTCGTTAGGACTGTATCGTTAATACGAAGCCAGAAAATATTTTTCGAGAATTTTTCGAGTTAGTATGTGGCCCTGGTAAATTGAAATGCGCGTTCAAATTCAATATATAGAGTTATATGTTGATTTTGACGAAAACAGATCGAAATGATCGAATCAGCTTGCGATACATATCCCATTGTGTTCGGAATGGGGGTAGTTAGCTATGGACGACATGCGGTGGGTTTCGTTTTGTGTTCGACAATAAAAGTTGCTTTTTGGAGAATAAATAAAAATAATAGATTTTTTTTTAATAAAACCCTTATACCCCCCCTCCTTTCTTTCTCTCTCCCCGTTTTCATTTCAACGGAAATTAAAAGAAAAAAAAACCCTAAATACACCCGTCGCCCCCCTCGATTTCGCCACCGCCGGCGACGGTGGCCTTCCTCCTCCCCGCCTCCACAACTCCGACGCCCTTGCTCCGCCTCCTCCCCATCCTCTCCTTCTTCCCCAGTAAAAGCCGCAACCCCCACCCCTCTCTCCCCTTCGCAGTCGACGAACCCGATGCCCAGCCACCCCTGCCGCCTCCACCATCCACCGATGACCCTCTGCCTCCCCTTCTGCGATCCCCCTTCCTCCCCTTCCTCCTGCTGCGTCGCGTCCTCTCTTCCCTTCTAAAAAAAAAGAAAAACCCCTGAGCCCAAGTCAGTTGCTCCAACCACCAGTAGTCCACCGTGAGCAGGCAAGCCTCCTTTGATTCTCTAGCTCGAGATCGACCTAGGACAGTGAGTCATTTTATTTATTTTGTTTAATTTAGTTCTTTTATGTATTTTATTGTTTTAAATAATTGATTTTTATTTTATAAATAGCATTGATGGAGAAAGGTTTGATTTTATTTTTAAAAGAAAACTTCCATTTGCATCATATGTGAAGTAAGAAGAAAGAATAAATTTTTAACAAAGGTTGAATTTTTATAATGTTAAAGGCGGAATTTTTATAATATTAAAGACGAGATTTTTATAAAATAAAAGTAATAAAAATATGATTTTAATAGGATAGAGAAAGAAAAAATTCGATTTTTATATATTGAATAGCAAAGTAAAAAATTCGATTTTTATATATTGAATAGCAAAGTAAAAATTCGATTTTTATATATTGAATAGCGAAGTAAAAATGTGATATTTACATATGTAGAGAACACGGGCAAAGAAAGTGACAAGAGGCAAGAACGACGAAGATTTCTACCTAAGAAGAGTCGTGGCGTTGGATTAGCAATTCTGTGAGAACTTCTCACTCTTTAATTTTTCTAGTTATAAATATATACTAGGATACAGACGGTGTTTAGTAGCACCCGGCACCCGTCGTCCACAGACCATGGATGGCTTGTATGCTTGATTGTTTGATTTTGATGTGTAGTTGATTGTGTGATGTGAAATGAAATAAAATGTTTTATAGGGGAAAATATTTTATAGTTAAAAATAGAATTTGTAATGTGTATATGAAATGAAATAAAAATAAACAAATCGGACGATTTGTTTATATACACACATTTGACTAATATTGATTGGGACGATAAATTTTACACATCGCCCAACTGCACAAATAAAATCTGTGTTTGATTGTTTGAAACCCCACACGGGTATTGGGATGATATATGACATACACTATTCCCAATAATTAGTTGTATGTCGATCGATTGATTGACAGACTGTTATAAGCGTTAGATATTTGTATTTGGTGCTTATACAGTGTGGAATGCACTTTGGATGATGGTTGATTATTTGTCATCGTTGATATATGCATGTGTTGTAGAAAATCCATATAATTAACATTATATGGTAATTGTTTGGGCCTCATTCCAGTTTTGAAAAAGAAATAATTGAGTATAAATATTTGAAAAAGAAATATTTGAATAGAAATATTTGTAAAAGAAATATTTGGAAATAAAAATATTTGAAATAGAATATTTCAAAATAGAAATATATGAAGCCGTGTTGATAGATTGACGCCATTTTGACGTGAATGATATTTATATCTATTTTATTCATTTTATAACGAATATCGAAAGTGATTTCAAAATCTGATATTTTGAATAGAAATGAATTCAAATTGAAATTGAATAGAAATGAATTCAAATTGGAATTGAAATTGAATAGAAATGAATTCGAATTGGAATTGAAATTGAATAGAAATGAATTCGAATTGAATTGAATGTAAAACGAATTCGAATTGAATTGAATGTAAAACGAATTCGAATTGAATTGAATGTAAAACGAATTCGAATTGAATTGAATATAAAACGAATTCGAATTGAATTTAAAACGGATTCGAATTGAATTAAATTGAAAAGAAAATGAATTCAAATCGAATTCAAATCGAAATTGAATTGAAATCAATTTGAAATAAATTTAAAACGAATTTATATTGGAATATTCAATTTTGATTTGAAATTGAATATGAAGTTGAAACCGTTTTGAAAATGAATTTAAAACGATTTATAAAGCACGTTTTGAATTGAAATCGACGAAGTATATATTATATATATATATAATATAATGGCCTGAATAGAACGCGCCGCGCCGCGGCAGCTCGCGAATTTCGACCATTGACTTCGAACGGATATTGCGGGAGATCCGACCGTCGGATTCTCCTAAAACCGGAACGGTTGGGTTCGTATCGAAAAGTGCTTTCTAACGATTATTAGAAATTAGAAATCTAAAGGTTGGATTAGGAATTATGTCCAAATCAAATTTGGAAAAGGTCGCTGTAAGTGCAGTTCGATGGCCGTTGTTGGAAATCGACTGTACGGGCCTTAATAAATTTATTAAAAATAGTAATAATTTGTGTAAAATCATAAGAAATGAATTGTGAAGACATGGGATGAAAAATCCCATATTTAAAAAGATAAAAATAGAATTTTTATCGAAATGAACTAGTTTTGAACTAGAATTATAATTCGATTTATTTTTAAATAAATAAATTGGATTTGAAATGGTTTTGAATATAACCAGAATTTCCAATAATTATATTGGAATGGATTTGAATCAAAATTGTCTTCGGAGTATTTCGAAGTTGGATTTCGTGATTATACAGATGCTGTTATGGAAATTTGAAAGATATAGATATATATATATATATCGTTATTTCCAATACGATATCTGTTGGTCGTAGAATTTGATATTGAATATAAGCCGGTATATTTTTCTATTCAGAGCCTTGTATTTAATATCAAATGTGATTTGGGTTTGTCGTGAATGGTGTCTTCATTAACACTGTTCTTAAGCCCAGTCGAGAAAAGATTAAATCTTTTTATTTAGATTTAATGAAGTGTACCAATTAAATAATATTTAATTGGAATTGAATTGATTTTGATTTTTGGGTTTATCGTGGACAGTGTTTTAAATAACACTCGTTCTTTAACCCGATAATTAAAGGAATGTGGTTTTGGGTTTATCGTGAACCGTGTTTTAAATGACACTGTTTATTTAACCCAGTTAACGATTAAAACTAAGTGGAGTTTTAATGAATCTTTAATTAGATTGAAATGATCGAGAATGGAGTATCACCAGTTTTGCTCCAGGCGATAGTTAAATCTTTAATTAGATTTGAACGTGAAATGGTAATTGAATTTACCGATAACACCGTAGTGTTAGATATGAAGTATTACCAGTTTTACTTCATGGGATGAATAGGTTGGGATTGGGAAATTAAAACAAATGATTACTTCGGTAAAGTTCGTTAATCCCGACTAGTTTGAATTGATATTCAAAAGTAGATTAAAGAATAAATTCAAGGAATTTATCTTGGATAAAGTTAATGGGAACCTTTCCCTATGAATGTGAAATTTAGAAACTAACTGTCGGTTAGCCAAGCAGAATGGTTTTCTGGATATTGATCTGATGTTGTTTCGGCCTTCGGGGTTAATATTTGGAAAATTATTCTCTTGATTAATTTACGGTTAGTGACTGATGAATTGGAATGAGGCGTATGTTGTGTTTGTGTAACACTTATTTAAAATATACGCGAGTTATTTGGAAAGACCGGGTTTATCCCATCCTGAATAACTGATACGACGATAAGTCGAAGATGAAGACGATGGTCGAAGACCGGAAGTCTTCACATCGTTTGGGTGATTACTGATGATCTTGATTGGGCTGTACACCCAAGATGAGGGAATCAATCGGTGGTCTTCCAGATGTGCTTGGAGATCGATGGATATGCGAGGAAAGTGCCTCCGGTTTCGTTCAGACCCAGAACGGACTTGTAAATGGACTGTGTGTCTGACATTGGATTTCATTCTATGTGACTGATATCGGTTGCATAGAGTGGTTTGCCTGTGTGGCATGCTAAGATGCAATTGATCGAGGCTTCTGTTGAAAAGCAAAGTCTTGTGGTGATGATCAAAGCACAGCCTGTGTGGCACAGCTTTGTGTAACGTGAATTCGCGAGCCTCACACCCGGTTATGAACCAAAAACGGGAGAGGACCTCAGGGAGGGCATGCGTTTCTTTCTAGCTAGGGTGGTGTCAGTGACCTACCAGCCCTGACATTTATATACTTTTCACCTGTGTGGTTGTTGCTGTTGCGAGGCGCCCCGGTTTGATCGGACGATCTGGGTCCGATGGAGTCATTTGATGGCTCATTTGCGCCCCAAAGGGCGGGGAAACGCAGTGTTCAGGATTTCGTCTAATCCACATCGGTGGACCGACCCTGTCGCTCCAAGGGTCGATGCGTTCTGATCCTGGGACATGGTAGGCTAGATTGTCTCGAATCGATAGAGGACGATCCCTGGCCTCGGTTCATAGATGGAAATCCAACTTCCAAATACGTGACATTTGCTGTTTTGATTGTAGAGCCTAGTATAGCGACATGATATATGGTACCCATGCCGCCTATGATTGATATTTATGATTTGAAGTTGTTTTATACACTATGCACTTATAATAGTATCAAATGATTTGTTTTAAACGTACTAATCATGTTTGGCTATTATAAGGGAAAACCCTATCCCCCGGCTTGCGTTGCATTGTGTGATAGGACCTGGGTCTTATAATAGCTTCATTTTTCTTTATTTAGCATTGCGTTGTTGTTTTATGCACTGGTGTTCTTGGGAGGAAACCCGTTCCGTGTTATACGGCGTGGTCCCTTGATTTACCTAACTTTAAAATAAAGATTAATAACTGTTTTAGTTCTCACACCAGTCCCATGACTGACCTGGAGTTTATTGTTTTAACCTAAACTCTGGGTGCCCCTATTTTGACATGGGCAGCTAGTAGTTTTGGTTTTGCAGATTTATATTCACAGGATCCTGGTTTACAGCTGGAACGATATCCGGAAAGCTTTATATCCGTATATCTCCTCTAGTTGTGTATTGTATTATTTTCCGCTGCTATGTATTTAAATGTAATTTAAATCTCTGATATTTCTGTGTAATGTATATTCATTTATACTCTGTATATTCTTGTAATCTGATGCATTGTTGTAATATGCAATGAAATGTTCTCCCGTCTGCGTTCTGTTTTGTCGTGTTCTCAAAACAATCAGGCGTTTCGAACGGTCTGGATCGGTTTAGCGACTGATTCGGATCGAGCGAAATTCCTTGTTGTCACAGTTGGTATCAGAGCTTTGGTTTACAAAGCTCAGAGAACAAGGCACCTTAGAACCATATGAAAGAATTCATCAGATATTGGATAAGTAATATCCAATGGGAATGACTCGTTAGAGATAGGATCAGTAGTATCCTAGAACGAGTGTGAAGAGTATATTTTTAAAGTGAAAACAAATTTTGTTTTGAAAATTTAAATCAACTATTTGTATTTGATTATTTATTCTATATTGATCGGGACAATCCGATATATAAAGATTTTGCATATATTGCAAACGTGTATTTGAAGTTTTAATATACTGGATAGTTATAGAATCATACTCTAGTTGCCCGGGGATAATTCTGGTGATGGGGCACCATCGCTAGTATTTATTTTTGAGTTTCGAAAGTGAGATTTCTATAAATTTCCAATTTGACTGGTGTGAGAACCGAAACTAGATAGGGCTTATTGTTGTGATTTGGCATCAAAAATCTGATTTTTGACTATATATCAAAGTTATGAATTTCTAAAGCTAATCAACCAATTGATTGGTGGTTGTGTTGTTGATTATTGGTTGATTAATTAAAATTTGTATTATATAGCCAATTTGACCAAATATTGAGTTATATTGAAAATTGGTCGCATTTGCTTGCATATACATGTATTTACATTGAACAGGTCATAGCAAGGAGGCTAGAGCAGAGAATAAAATTTGTTTGCCCGACAAATAGGTACATGTTTACTATAAATTACTGTTTTGTTTGGGTGATGATGATTTTATGAGCCTATTGGCTAGCCGCTTGGCGTTTTCTTTTTCTTTTTGAGATCAGAAGGCCTATATGGCAATTTCGGGATTTTCCCGTGGCTCCCGGTGCAGGGGAGGTTATGGCGAAATTTTTCGAAAATTTAGGGTGTTAGCCAAATTTTTGAAGAATTTGAAAATTTTCAGAAACTGAAAAGTTGGAGAATGGAAGCCAGATCGAACGTAGATTTGATTGATCAAACCACTTTCGACTTTGTTCCTTTTCGGGGACGAAAAGTTTTAAGTGGGGGAGATTGTAATAACCCGGAAATCTGGGCCAGTTTAAAATTTTTATTTTGGCAATTTTTGCGGATTTTGATTATTTAAAATGAATTATTTTAAATAATATCGACGAGAAATTTATTTTGAATATAATTCGAACGTATATATGTATATTCGTCGTCGATAGAATATAAATATTTATTTATATTTATAAAAGGAATTGAAAATGGCGCGGTAGTTCGAAAATTCGATTTCAAACTTCAATTGAATGTACAGGGTGCAAAATAAACCGGATTTTAGTGAAACAAAAAATAAAAGAATCTATTTGAGAATATCTTTCCAACGAATCCGAAAAATCAAAATTTCATAGCGGGAATCAAAAGATATGCCCAGATGAAAATTCAGAATAGTTGCTGTGGAATTCTGGCCCTTAAAAAAGGAAATTTTGCAAATGACCTCGGAATTCGACGAAACCACTTTTGTTGGATCCGTGATGTCAAGTTATTGCTAGATTCCAATTTTCATAATTTTCTGAATCAATATGTGAGCGTGGAAAAGGAAAACGCGTTTGACCAGTTTTAGTTGATTTTAATCGACTGGAAAATGGCCATTTTTCAAACGGTCTCAGAATTCGACGAAACTAGTTTTGTTAGGACTGTATCGTTAATACGAAGCCAGAAAATATTTTTCGAGAATTTTTCGAGTTAGTATGTGGCCCTGGTAAATTGAAATGCGCGTTCAAATTCAATATATAGAGTTATATGTTGATTTTGACGAAAACAGATCGAAATGATCGAATCAGCTTGCGATACATATCCCATTTTGTTCGGAATGGGGGTAATTAGCTATGGACGACAAGCGGTGGGTTCCGTTTTGTGTTCGACAATAAAAGTTGCTTTTTGGAGAATAAATAAAAATAATATATTTTTTTTTAATAAAACCCTTATACCCCCCTCCTTTCTTTCTCTCTCCCCGTTTTCATTTCAACAGAAATTAAAAGGAAAAAAAACCCCTAAATACACCCGTCGCCCCCCTAGATTTCGCCACCGCCGGCGACGGTGGCCTTCCTCCTCCCCGCCTCCACAACTTCGACGCCCTTTCTCCGCCTCCTCCCCATCCTCTCCTTCTTCCCCAGTAAAAGCCGCAACCCCCACCCCTCTCTCCCCTTCGCAGTCGACGAACCCGACGCCCAGCCACCCCTGCCACCTCCACCATCCACCGATGACCCTCTGCCTCCCCTTCTGCGATCCCCCTTCCTCCCCTTCCTCCTGCTGCGTCGCGTCCTCTCTCCCCTTCTAAAAAAAAAACCCCTGAGCCTAAGTTAGTTGCTCCAACCACCAGTAGTCCACCGTGAGCAGGCAAGCCTCCTTCGATTCTCTAGCTCGAGATCGACCTAGGACAGTGAGTCATTTTATTTATTTTGTTTAATTTAGTTCTTTTATGTATTTTATTGTTTTAAATAATTGATTTTTATTTTTTAAATAGCATTGATGGAGAAAGGTTTGATTTTATTTTTAAAAGAAAACTTCCATTTGCATCATATGTGAAGTAAGAAGAAAGAATAAATTTTTAACAAAGGTTGAATTTTTATAATATTAAAGGCGGAATTTTTATAATATTAAAGACGAGATTTTTATAAAATAGAAGTAAAAAAAATATGATTTTTATAGGATAGAGAAAGAAAAAATTCGATTTTTATATATTGAATAGCAAAGTAAAAATTCGATTTTAATATATTGAATAGCAAAGTAAAAATTCGATTTTTATATATTGAATAGTGAAGTAAAAATGTGATTTTTACATATGTAGAGAATACGGGCAAAGAAAGTGACAAGAGGCAAGAACGACGAAGATTTCTACCTAAGAAGAGTCGTGGCGTTGGATTAGCAATTCTGTGAGAACTTCTCACTCTTTAATTTTTCTAGTTATAAATATATACTAGGATGCAGACGGTGTTTAGTAGCACCCGACACTCGTCGTCCACAGACCATGGATGGCTTGTATGCTTGATTGTTTGATTTTGATGTGTAGTTGATTGTGTGATGTGATGTGAAATGAAATAAAATATTTTATAGGGGAAAATATTTTATAGTTAAAAACAGAATTTGTAATGTGTATATGAAATGAAATAAAAATAAACAAATTGGACGATTTGTTTATATACACACATTTGACTGATATTGATTGGGACGATAAATTTTACACATCGCCCAACTACACAAATAAAATCTGTGTTTGGTTGTTTGAAACCCCACACGGGTATTGGGATGATATATGACATACACTAGTCCCAATAATTAGCTGTATATCGATCGATTGATTGACAGACTGTTATAAGCGTTAGATATTTATATTTGGTGCTTATAAAGTGTGGAATGCACTTTGGATGATGGTTGATTATTTGTCATCGTTGATATATACATGTGTTATAGAAAATCCATATAATTAACATTATATGGTAATTGTTTGGGCCTCATTCCAGTTTTGAAAAAGAAATATTTAAGTATAAATATTTAAATAGAAATATTTGAATAGAAATATTTGTAAAAGAAATATTAGAAAATAAAAATATTTGAAATAGAATATTTGAAAATAGAAATATATGAGGCCGTGTTGATAGATTGACGCCATTTTGACGTGAACGATATTTATATCGATTTTATTCATTTTATAACGAATATCGAAAGTGATTTCAAAATCTGATATTTTGAATAGAAATGAATTCAAATTGAAATTGAATAGAAATGAATTCAAATTGGAATTGAAATTGAATAGAAATGAATTCGAATTGGAATTGAAATTGAATAGAAATGAATTCGAATTGAAATTGAATAGAAATGAATTCGAATTGAATTGAATGTAAAACGAATTCGAATTGAATTGAATGTAAAACGAATTCGAATTGAATTGAATATAAAACGAATTCGAATTGAATTGAATTTAAAACGGATTCGAATTGAATTAAATTGAAAAGAAAATGAATTCAAATCGAATTAAAATCGAAATTGAATTGAAATCAATTTGAAATGAATTTAAAACGAATTTATATTGGAATATTCAATTTTGATTTGAAATTGAATATGAAGTTGAAACCGTTTTGAAAATGAATTTAAAATGTTTTATAAAGCACGTTTTGAATTGAAATCGACGAAGTATATATTATATATATAATATAATGGCCTGAATAGAACGCGCCGCGCCGCGGCAGCTCTCGAATTTCGACCATTGACTTCGAACGGATATTGCGGGAGATCCGACCGTCGGATTCTCCTAAAACCGGAACCGTTGGGTTCGTATCGAAAAGAGCTTTCTAACAATTATTAGAAATTAGAAATCTAATGGTTGGATTTGGAATTATGTCCAAATCAAATTTAGAAAAGGTAGTTGTAAGTGCAGTTCAATGGCCGTTGTTGGAAATCGACTTACGGGCCTTAATAAAATTATTAAAAATAGTAATAATTTGTGTAAAATCATAAGAAATGAATTGTGAAGACATGGGATGAAAAATCCCATATTTAAAAAGATAAAAATAGAATTTTTATCGAAATGAACTAGTTTTGAACTAGAATTATTCGATTTATTTTTAAATAAATAAATTGGATTTGAAATGGTTTTGAATATAACCAGAATTTCCAATAATTATATTGGAATGGATTTGAATCGAAATTGTCTTCGGAGTATTTCAAAGTTGGATTTCGTGATTATACAGATGTTGTTATGGAAATTTGAAAGATATATATATATATATATATATATATCGTTATTTCCAATACGATATCTGTTGGTCGTAGAATTTGATATTGAATATAAGCCGGTATATTTTCTATTCAGAGCCTTGTATTTAATATCAAATGTGATTTGGGTTTGTCGTGAATGGTGTCTTCATTAACACTGTTCTTAAGCCCAGTTGAGAAAAGATTAAATCTTTTTATTTAGATTTAATGAAGTGTACCAATTAAATAATATTTAATTGGAATTGAATTGATATTGATTTTTGGGTTTATCGTGGACAGAGTTTTAAATAACACTCGTTCTTTAACCCGATAATTAATGGAATGTGGTTTGGGTTTATCGTGAACCGTGTTTTAAATGACACTGTTTATTTAACCCAGTTAACGATTAAAACTAAGTGGAGTTTTAATGAATCTTTAATTAGATTGAAATGATCGAGAATGGAGTATCACCAGTTTTGCTCCAGGCGATAGTTAAATCTTTAATTAGATTTGAACGTGAAATGGTAATTGAATTTACCGATAACACCGTAGTGTTAGATATGAAGTATTACCAGTTTTACTTCATGGGATGAATAGGTTGGGATTGGGAAATTAAAACAAATGATTACTTCGGTAAAGTTCGTTAATCCCGACTAGTTTGAATTGATATTCAAAAGTAGATTAAAGAATAAATTCAAGGAATTTATCTTGGAAAAAGTTAATGGGAACCTTTCCCTATGAATGTGAAATTTAGAAACTAACTGTCGGTTAGCCAAGCAGAATGGTTTTCTGGATATTGATCTGATGTTGGTTTCGGCCTTCGGGGTTAATATTTGGGAAATTATTCTCTTGATTAATTTACGGTTAGTGACTGATGAATTGGAATGAGGCGTATGTTGTGTTTGTGTAACACTTATTTAAAATATACGCGAGTTATTCGGAAAGACCGGGTTTATCCCATCCTGAATAACTGATACGACGATAAATCGAAGATGAAGACGGTGGTCGAAGACCGGAAGTCTTCACATCGTTTGGGTGATTACTGATGATCTTGATTGGGCTGTACACCCAAGATGAGGGAATCAATCAGTGGTCTTCCAGATGTGCTTGGAGATCGATGGATATGCGAGGAAAGTGCCTCCGGTTTCGTTCAGACCCAGAACAGACTTGTAAATGGACTGTGTGTCTGACATTGGATTTCATTCTGTGTGACTGATATCGGTTGCATAGAGTGATTTGCCTGTGTGGCATGCTAAGATGCAATTGATCGAGGCTTCTGTTGAAAAGCAAAGTCTTGTGGTGATGATCAAAGCACAGCCTGTGTGGCACAACTTTGTGTAACGTGAATTCGCGAGCCTCACACCCGGTTGTGAACCAAAAACGGGAGAGGACCTCAGGGAGGGCATGCGTTTCTTTCTAGCTAGGGTGGTGTCAGTGACCTACCAGCCCTGACATTTATATACTTTTCACCTGTGTGGTTGTTGTTGTTGCGAGGCGCCCCGGTTTGATCGGACGATCTGGGTCCGATGGAGTCATTTGATGGCTCATTTGCGCCCCAAAGGGCGGGGAAACGCAGTGTTCAGGATTTTGTCTAATCCACATCGGTGGACCGGCCCTGTCGCTCCAAGGGTCGATGCGTTCTGATCCTGGGACATGGTAGGCTAGATTGTCTCGAATCGGTAGAGGACGATCCCTGGCCTCGGTTCATAGATGGAAATCCAACTTCCAAATACGTGACATTTGCGGTTTTGATTGTAGAGCCTAGTATGGCGACATGATATATGGTACCCATGCCGCCTATGATTGATATTTATGATTTGAAGTTGTTTTATACACTATGCACTTATAATAGTATCAAATGATTTGTTTTAAACGTACTAAGCATGTTTGGCTATTATAAGGGAAAACCCTATCCCCCGGCTTGCGTTGCATTGTGTGATAGGACCTGGGTCTTATAATAGCTTCATTTTTCTTTATTTAGCATTGCGTTGTTGTTTTATGCACTGGTGTTCTTGGGAGGAAACCCGTTCCGTGTTATACGGCGTGGTCCCTTGATTTACCTAACTTTAAAATAAAGATTAATAACTGTTTTAGTTCTCACACCAGTCCCATGACTGACCTGGAGTTTATTGTTTTAACCTAAACTCTGGGTGCCCCTATTTTGACACGGGCAGCTAGTAGTTTTGGATTTGCAGATTTATATTCACAAGATCCTGGTTTACAGCTGGAACGATATCCAGAAAGCTTTATATCCGTATATCTCCTCTAGTTGTGTATTGTATTATTTTCCGTTGCTATGTATTTAAATGTAATTTAAATCTCTTATATTTATGTGTAATGTATATTCATTTATACTCTGTATATTCTTGTAATCTGATGCATTGTTGTAATATGCAATGAAATGTTCTCCCGTCTGCGTTCTGTTTTGTCGTGTTCTCAAAACAATCAGGCGTTTCGAACGGTCTGGATCGGTTTAGCGACTGATTCGGATCGAGCGAAATTCCTTGTTGTCACACAAATCAAGGCAGAATTAAAAGTTAAAATCAAAATCAAGGGAAACGGGCTGTGCCATTGCGTTCGTCTCGGAATTCTACATGAAAACGAGTCCGAGTTTGCGTGAATCGGAGTCCGTATGAGGAAGATATGGCCTCCGGAAGTTTCTGCAAAGTTCAAATTTCAAAACAGACTCAGAAGCGGGCTGGGCTGGGCGGGAAATATCCCGCCCAGGACCCCAGGTCCACTGGGGAGTCGACCTAGGGGTCGACCTACCCCCGAAAATCCAGTTTTCTGAACCTGGTTCGTTTCTTTGTATCTAGACGCCATTCTGACCATATTCGTTGACTTCAACACTATATAAACAACCCTAGTCTCCTTCTCTATTCACAATTCTTCTCTACCCTTATGCTGCAAAGATTCTTAGTGAACATGGCTTCTTCTCCTCCACTTAAAAGAAATAATAAATAGAAAAATATATATAAAATAAATCAAGGCGAGGAGATGCTGCTCAAAGACTTTCAAGAAGAGATTCGAATCAAGATTAAAGCTTCAAGATAAGGATCAAAGGCTAACGTCGCACGAATCATAGCAATGCCATCTTTCTTTTCTAATCTAAATTTCTGTAAGTCAGTTACTTTTTAGATTTGAACGTCTTTCTCTGTTCGTGACATGAAATTAAAGGAATAAAAGAATATGCCAAATCTCTCTCTCTCTCTCTCTATTCGAATCAGTGCCTATACTCTTGAACCTAATTAAGAACTGTTATGATTCGAGGACAAATAAGACCGTGACTATGAAACTATGGACCTTAAAACCATATGCCTATGACTATGAACATTTGCCGATGACTATGAACATTTGCCTATGACTATGAACATTGCCTATGACTATGGACATTGCCTACGACTATGAATATTGCCTATGACTGTGACTGTGACTATGAGGATTATTTCCTTGATTAAGTCTATGCCTTTGATTAGGAAATATAAACTATTGCCTATGACATAACAAGGACATCTGTGATTAAACACCTGTGATTCATGACTAGGAAAGTGTTGCTTAAGTTTTGTGACTATGAAATTGGGTCTAAACCCGATCATCTATTTTGTCTCTTCTTGGTTATCTTTGGTTTTAGACCTTGGGAATTTACCTATTAAGTTAGGTCTACCCATGTTCTTGAACCTACGTCCCTACTCTGTCTATTCTTGGTTTTCTTTGGTTTTAGACCTTGGGAATTTACCTATTAAGTTAGGTCTACCCATGTTCTTGAACCGACATCGTTATTCAACCTTCTTTATGCCAGTTAGTATGTCTATCTTTTGCATAGCATCTTTGGTTCATTCCCTATTTTCTACGAACCTAGCTTTATTTATAATCTAGGCTGAATCACGATTATACGAATGGTGAGAATGCGGTTTGGGCAAAACATGAAATTTACTAAAAACGTAGTTTAACTTGGAAATTGGCATAAATTGGGAACATGTATTATGGCATGTCCATAGAAATGCAAATTGGATAAATTTGACATAAATTATAAGATGTGTAATTTGAATCTAGTATTGACGTGTAAATCTAGCATTTACATGAATAGTGAACTAGAGTAATAAGTCTAGTCTGACGTGAATTAGAATGTTGGATCGGAATTGGATTAGCTAATTTGGCACGGTAAGTATATTGGCATAAATGTGAAATTGGCCATAATTGGGAATAACTGTCAGGTTTAGCAAAATCATAGTTAGTGACACTTAATTTGGTATAGTCTACATACCAAAAGGGCATAAATATGATATAGAGGGAAGAATGGGCCGTAAGAATAAATGTTGACAATTCACATTAAAAGAGTAATTAGGAAATAAGTAAATTAGGAATAATTTACTTATAGAATTTGGCCTGAATGAGTAAATGTAAATTTAGACAAATTAAAGGTTTATTAACGACATCTCTTTTAATGACACACCAGAAAGTTCTAGGGTGACAGAGAGGATAGTGTCTAGGCTTGAGTTTGGAAAATACAAGTTTCCTGCTCTCCCTGGCTATCCCTAACTGATCCGACGAACATGATGGTTACTTTCAAAACTTGATTTGAAAATAAATTGAAACCCTTTGAACTTAGAAAACACGAATATGCCTAACCCGAAGTTAGACTGAGTTGCGATGTAAACCTGTCCGGAACCAACCGGCACATCCAGTATTCGCAACAATATCAGTCTAATGTGAGTGGTCATGGCTTTAATTTATTTAGTTAAAGCTAGAACAAGAAGGGTAGGGTTAAGTTAACTAAGACGCTTAACCAATTTAACCAGACCGGTGGGTGGGGTTAGGTGCATGTAGACACTTAACGTAGTTAAGCTAGAATGGGAAGGTTAAGTCCATAGGAACACTTAACCAACCTAACACAGTTAAGCTAGAATGGGAGGGCTAAGTCCATGGGGACACTTAACCAACTTAACATGGTAACAAGACAAGATTTGTAGGGGTTAAGTAAAGTTAATACACTTAGCCAAATTAACATGTTAACTAGACCAGAGGCTGGGGTTAAGTAAAATCTAATACACTTAGCCAATTTGATATGTTAGCTGGGCTAGACCATAGGGTTAAGTAAACTTGAACACTTAACCATCAGGTTGTGATAAAGGAATGGGGTTAAGTCTAAAACATGAAGGGATAATACTTAACCATTAATAACATGTTAGTTAAAGCAGACGGGCAAGGTTAAGTTAAAAAGGAACACTTAACCAACACAGGGTGAATGGGTAGGGTTAAGTAATAAATACTTAACCAATATAACTTCGTTTGTGGTAGGATTAAGTCAACATGAGTTACTGACAACACTTAACCAGTTTAACAGGGTAAATGAGGAGGGTTAAGTTAGCTTGAATTGACTATGACACTTAACCAATCCAAATTGACGGGAAAGAGAACTAAGTAAACCTTAGTTAAGAAAACAATGATTCTGGGAACTAAGTGGTAAATCTTAGTTAGTAAAACTAAGTAGTAATTCTTAGTATAGCACGGGAAGGTGCGAATGTCCGTCTAAGTTAAAAGGAGGCTCCAACGAATTGGGTTACGAAGCCCGAGGCTTCGAGGGGACGTGAGGTTACTCTTGGTATCCCTCTGTGAGGCTGCAGATGATCCTTCTGGGCTCACAGAGGTTAAGGTCTGCGTAGAAGAACCAGGGGTATGCCTTGGTTGCAATATATGGCAACCTGAAGACTAGGATGGACAGGCGTGATTCGGCGAGAAAACGGTAGCCCTGTGATAGCAACTCGTCGTCTACCATCCATCTTGAGTCAATCGAGATACGTGAAGCGGAAAGGCGGAGAACTCCAAAAGACCATATACTTGCTATCTAGTTATGGTTGCGGATGGCCATAGGATAGTGGGGCACCAGGGGCCGGCGTATAGTTCTCATTTTACAAGGTGTGCCTTTCATTAGTTGAGGGAGGGGTCAAGTGGGACCATAGCCACTGGAATAAAAACAGACCTTAGCATCTGCATCGGCAGATATCTGAAAGCTCCCGACCGAGTTTTGTATTCCTTAATTTTCCCTGTCGCAGGACTCGGACCGCACATTTCAGGACATGTGCATCTAGACAAGCGATAACGATTCGCGATACATGCGTGGGGAAGTATAGGAACATATACCACTCTAAGTAGTGTGTCCTAGACTTGGGGGCATCGTTCGACAGGTAGCATAATTCCTAGTTGAACTAGGTGGCATAAATCCCGAATCCGAGAAGCATTCAGAAGACAGCGTAAACTATAGTGGAATCTAGAAAGTACTTGGTAGAAAACCCTAGATTAAATCTAGGTAACAAATAAATAAATGGATACCTGAAGGCGATGGAAAATACAGGGATTGGGATCACGTTATCGTTACTAGTTGGAACACTAGTTAGGTGGTGCAGAGATATAGAAACCAGTATAACAAGGAAATAGCGAAGCGGCGAAAGTATTAGAGCATATCCAGTTTATCTTAGCTTAGCATATCTTGTGATTATCTTGTCTAATATTGCTGACCCTATCATCATGGTGTTATCTTGTATTCAGTTAATTCATGTCGTTTGTTTTTCCATGTTCACATGCTAGAAGTTACTGAACTTACTCAGGCTTTATGTCTGACTCTGTTTTCTTTTCGTCTTCTTTTCTTCCGTTCCCCCCCAGGTAGTAAAGGAGGGAATAGTATAGCTCAGGCTAGGTTGGACCGTCACTCTTTCCTAGCTTGAAGATTTGTCGAAGTTTTGCTTGGACTCTCTTTCCAGATGCTATGGCTGGCTCTTGCTAAAATTGGGGAATATAAATGTATTTTTATGCTTCTTTATTTTGTAAGACAGATGACGCTCTGATATTGTAAAGAAACCATTGTACAAATTATTTTATCAATAAAGCAAAGTTTTATTTTTCCACTGTTTAATTTCTGTCTATCTTGTAATTTATCTGCATCTTTTACCCTAAATGCTCCACAGAACTTAGTGCATTCCCTTTGTGAGTGACACTAACGGATGTGGGGTGTTACAATAAATCTTGTAATTCGACTTTTCTTCTTCATTTTCATTCTTCTTCTCTGTAAAAACTCTAAATTAAAAATTACAATGGCTTCCACTAATCCAAATACTCAAAAAAAAAATAAAAAAAAATCCAATTCATACGTTGGACCATCCGAGGGTCCATTTCAACGTTCTACGCTTTCTAGAGTGATCAAAATCGAAGAAAAAATGGAGTATTTACTGCAAATGGTGGCTGAGATTCAAGTACTTCAAATTAGACTAAGTAAAGAGCAAAACAAACATGGAAAAGTAATGAGAAGTCTCTTAAAGTTTATAATGGATTACGAGACTAATCCGATTATCATCAATGATGATAATCAACCAATGGAAGAAGAGGAAGAACCAAAAGAAGAACCCGAAGAGGAAGAAGAAATGATGGAGGACGAAGAACAACAAGAGATTCAACCAACGGTTACGGACGAAGATGATAACGTTGAGTGCGTATGAGAAGTTCTATTTGACAAAAATGGGAATTTGATTGAAAAGAATGAAGAATTCTGTCTCCATTATCCAAATTGTCCAATTCACAAATCTCTCATTGTCAAATAAATTAGTGTTTAAGGGTTTTTCTTAATTTCGTTTTGATTACATTCCTATGATAAGTCGTATATGTATAAATTCATGTATATGTACACATGATTGGTTAATAAAATTATCATTTATGGTTAATTTAGTCATAATCTTCTAAAACATAAATATATGAATGTATGGTTAAGAGGAGTATTCTACTTAGAATTAATCAGTAGATTAAGGGGGAGTATTTTTAGGAATATTACTTAAGTTCTAGGGTTGTATAACTTAGGGGGAGTATCCTTAAAATTTCTTTTTGATAATGCCAAAGGGGGAGAAATTATAAAATATAGGAATAGTTTATAGAAAACTTATAGACATGGGGAGTATAAGAGGAACATCATCAAACAGGTATACAGGTATGATATTTTATAAACTAAGGTCGTCATCATCAAAAAGGGGGAGAATGTTGGAGAATGGAGTTTTGATGACAACAACCTTATTTTAATTATCATCGATTATAAGATATACGCTAACACTTTTTGTATAGAATATATATATATATATATATATATATATATATATATATATATGTGTGTGTGTGTGTGTGTGTGTGTGCAGGAATTATATACATGAAATATTACTAAAGACTGTACGGTTATAAAGATTCAAAGATCAGGGAAATTTCAAGACTCATGAGTAATCAAGATTTCAAGAGTTCAAGATTAATATATTAATAGAGTCTAGATTTTGTAAGACTCTAAATAGCACTCCAGGTTCAAATTCTAATTTTCAATTCTGTCCTCAATCCTCTCTATTTTGTTTTTCTATTTATCCTCAATTCTCTCTATTTTGTTTTTCTATTTTGACTATTTTTATTATTCTTTGTTTTTCAAACTTAATATTTTTTTATATACGTTATATTTATACTTTATATAGTTTAAAACCTTATAATTTTACAAACATATTTATATAGTTTAAAAGTATGTTTTCATATGATTTTCTATCATATAATATTAATTTACAGCACTAGAATTTTACTCAAGAATTTCCAGAATTAGTTTTATATCAAAATACTTGGGAAATGCTTGAAAATGAAAAATACACATGAGTTTGTCGACATAGCAAAAAGTGTATGTCGACATATAACTGTTATTTTTTCTAACTTTGAAGAGAAGTGTCTTTTCACTTTTTGAAACGCTTCAGAACCGTTGCAACCCTTCATACTCTATAAAACGAGTTTAAAACCGATTTTTTTAACATATCTTCTTCCCTAACTTCATCTTCTTTCATTCCACCATTATTCTTAATCATTTTTATGATTCTTACACTTATACTCTGTCGAATTCAATTCTATTTTGATTAAACTTCTTCTCTCTACACTCTCTACTTTCTACTCTCTGAATCATGTGCTATTGAAGAGTTATAGGGTTGCTTTGTAATTGCTTGGTTTGAATAAACCCTGTTTGTAAGTCAAAGAGGAATCAGTGTGTCCTTACAGTCGTGAAATCAAGGAATATGAGTCGGTATGCCCTTGTTGAGCCGTGAAATAAAGGCATAGGAGTCGGTATCTCCTTGTTGAGCCGTGAAATCAAGGAGGTTGTATTTGACTATTGGAATTAGTAATAAAACTCTGCACAATCCAGCATTGTGCAGGACTGGACGTAGGAGTGATCCAAACCAGTATAAAATCCGATGTGTTCTTTGCTTTTCTGCATTTTTATTTCTGTTTATTTTGCATCTATGTTTGAATATATGTCTGTGATTGTGTTTGTGGTGTTTGATACATTCCGTAATTCTCTTTAATTTAAGTTTTGTTTAAATTCTTACAAACATTATTCACCCCCCTCTAGTGTTTGCATTGTCTGAACGATCCATTCCGCAGTCCCTAACACCTTGGACTGCCCAAGGCAGATGAGCAACAATGAAAAAGGAGGTGACAAAAAATGTTACCCCCAGGAATTGAACTGGCGACTTTAGACATTTAACTCACACATCCAACCGAGTACACAAAGCGTATCTTCACTAAACTTATGGTTTATAATCTAATTTAAAATATTTTTTCAATGCCAATATCATACTCCACTGTCTTGTTACCCCTTCAGGGAGGTTTCCTGAGGCTGGCGCCTGCTAGGTCTTGCCCTAGGGCCGACACTGGTGTACTCAAAGGATACATCACATCCATGAAAGGACTCTACGACAAGTTACTCACTATACTAGTACAACCACTGACAAAATGACATAGTCGGTAGCCTCAAGCAACTGACAAGAACCGAGCTACATCAAAGCATAAGCTTGACATGGACACAACACTATGTAGCAACCATGTTGATTGCCCAATCACGCAACCTACCCCTCTTAGAGAACCAAATTCTAAAACAAAGAACACAACAACACTCATTCGCTCAACCGAACACCAGAAATCTCCGACACTACTACATCATAAATGAGCCACAACTACAAGTCATAAAACCACATTACCATCTCACAAGTCTGAAATTTAAATAAAATATGACAATAACCCAATCGAACCAAAGCTGGCAACCAGAAACAAAGAACACCAGTACACAACAAAAACTACTCACCAGCTCGTCGAAGCAATCTTCGATCCACACCAATAGCCAAAGCTACGGTTAGCCATTCGGCGATAAGTCAAGCGCTGTAGATCGATGCCCAGAGTAAAAGGAGAAGTATTGGGGATCGCGAGAGGTCACAAAAGGAAGACAAACTCCAAATAAGTGAAAGAAAGGAAGGCACACTACATGATGTAATAGATCTAGGGTTTAGGTGGCTAGAGATTACAAGTGGAGGAGAGTTTTAAAACGTGGCACACAAGTATTATCGTGGCAAAAGGATCGATTTTGGAATAGATCCAGAAGGGAATCAGGAGCAAAAACTTCACGATGACGAACACTATGCAAAAGATAGGAAACCAGAGAGAAGAAAATGGGAAGCAGAGATTAGACGGCGACAAGATCGAGGTGAATGGAAGGGGGTTGGAGAAAGAACCGAAGAGAAGGGGTGAGGCCCAGTCGCCATTAACGAAGAAGATAAGTACTTATTGAGAAAATTTTAGACATGCTATACACTAAATATATGCTTATATTAAATCCGAAAATTGAAGCATCTATTGTTAGTGGCAAACTAAGATGTCTATAAGATTTCCTTTTATTTACTTTAAAATGTTTTAACACATGCATGCTTTATTTTATTATGCTGGAGCATTATTAACTTCCAACTGAAAATCTATTAAGTACTAATAAAGAAAAAGAAATTTATACCCTCTTATCAACCTTATAAAATTTTCCTTTTCTTATTTCTTTTTAGATAGTTTAGTTTGATCAATTCCAAATAATTTATTATTATTATCAATTTTACATGTCTTGCCATTTTACATTCATATACCAACATTTAGTTATAATTACTTACTAAAGTCTCATCGGTTTTCGAATAATGTTTCACATTAATCCATGTATTTAAATCATTAAATGATCTTAAATCAAAGTTTTGAAGTAAAATCCAATGTAGTAGTGCTTATTAACTGGTGTAATAAATCCTTCAAAAATTACAATTCAACATATGCCACATTCATATTGAGAAAAATGGTAAAACTACTTTTATTTATTTATATTCGAACGATTTAAAATGTTCCGTAATTATACAAGCTGTACTTAATTCCCATACATAATTCTACATTTACGTCATATATCTCTGTTTAAAATTAGCTTTTTTATTACAAAAGAATATATATATATATATATATATATATATATATATATATCTAATATCAGGAAAATACCCTGAAGGACAAAGTGAACAAAAAATTGTTCCATAAGGACAAGGGGGCAAAATTTTGTCCCTAAGGACAAGTGTTAATGTAAAGGGAGAAATTATAGTGGTCCCCTGAATCCCTACTTTTACACTAAATTTTATCCTTGAGGATAAAATTTTGCCCCTTTGTCCTTATGGAGCAACTTTTTGTTCCTATTGTCCTTAGAGTAAAACCCCTATATATATATATTCTTTCTTTTTAAACTTGTTTCATTACGTACAAACATATGCATATTTTTGTTCTTTTTGAAATTAATATACCATTACAAAGATATATATACATACATACATACATATATACATATATATATATATATATATATATATATATATATATATATATAACGCTTTATCATCTTATATTTTGGAACATTAGGTGGTTTTGTTGTTATTAACAAAAATCAGTTTTGTTAAAAATGACACTCCAGTTAATATAAGTGATGAATGTTAGTATTCTTTATTTTCAAATAAAAAATATTTTTATTTAATAATCATTTTCACGAAATTTAAATCTTAATTATATATATACATAAATATGTGTGTGTGTGCGCACGTTTTCATAATTTATATTAGATAATGGATAGAATAATACCTATTTGGATTTCAAATATTTTTCTTTTTTATGTTACCGTCTTTCTAAAATAAATACTAATTAATTATAAAAATTGCATTACAAACTGAAATTATTGTGCCTCGAAATAATGTCAAATTATTTCTTTCACATAATCAAAATAACAATATTATTTATTGTGCTCCGAATCTTAAATTCACTTAATATTTCTTATAGTTGTTAAATAAATATCGTCTTTATCACTTTAATAATGTCATACACTCATTTTTAACAAGCTTTTCGATATTTTCCACAAAAATTATAAATGCAAAAAATTATATTAATTCATTATCATTACACCTTTGCTTTTATGTATTTTCGCATTCCCTCAAGTAATACTTGATTTCAATTTCTGTATCAATTATTTTTTTAGTAGAACTTGCTCAAAGCCTATGTACATGAATGTTTATCTATAGAATTTTGTACATTTATTGGCATTTAAATTAGTCAACTGTACCAAATATTTTTTTTATTTGCTTAACAAATATTAGATACTGAATGCTAATTATATCACTCATTTTTATCAACAATAATAGCAATCTAATATATATATATATATATATATAAATATAAAATATTTTAACCACACACCAAAAGCTATAAAACTAAAAAAAAAAAAAAAAAAAAACAAGTTCCATTTGAAGCATGTTTCTCCTTAACAAGCTTATAATATATTCATCAAAATGTACATACTTCACTAACATCGCATGCAGAAATAATCACCTGGACATATATTGTTTGGTCGCCCTAGGCCAAAACAATCTAACCTCCTGAAATCTAATTTCAGTGGGTTCCACCAAAATCAACGGGTCAGATTGTTTTGGTCCGAGGAACCAGGGAATATGGGTCCAGACGATTTGAACCCATCGCATGGGTGCATAGTAGTTTATTTATCGTTTAAATTAACACACTCTTTGTACATTCCTAGTACTGCGTATCAACGTGTCCCCTCCAGTACTTAGGGTCCGTTTGATTTTGAACAGGAAGAGGCATTTGGAAGAGGCATTTGAAGGGGAATAATTGGGAACGGGGAATGTGTTCTTTTTACGAAAGGGGCATTTTGGAAGGGGCAGAGTTATTATTTTATTGTTTTTGTATATATTATTTTTAATTGTTTGTGTTTAGTGTTGAACAGAATAGTAGAACGCAGAATACAAAAATTACTGAATTTAAACAAAAACAACTACAATACCATTTAAAAAAAAAAACAGCACAGCACAATCACAACACCTTACAACACCATTTAAAAAAAAACAACCACATAAAACAACACAACTAAAACTCCCACATACTGACACAACACCCACAAGAATCACATCTTTCCATCCCTCAGCAGCGTAACAAAATGAATAACACAAGCCCTCTTGCAGATGAACTGGTGGAGCATCCGGAATCGCGTATTGACATCTGTCGGTACAGATGTATCTTGAAAACATGGAGTCCAACTCCCTGAATCGTGAAAACATGGAGTCCAACTCCCTGAATCGTGCCGAGAACCCACTCTTGAACTTGCGCATGGGCAATGACACCGTCGCCCACCATTCATCCGATCCTGCGACGGTATCCAATTGCTCGTCTCATCCCTCCACCAATCTGTAGCAGTCTGTTCCACGGAGCCCAATCTCTTTTCATGTTGTCGAATTTGTTCTTCATTTGACCAGCGTTGTAGTCCAACTCGGTCCGCTCGTTGAACGCCTGTGCGATCAACTGATACCATCCTCCAACATTATGTGCACGCGAATCAAGATGTTGCATGCACACGTCGATGAACGCGTTTGTGGTATCGTTGTTCCATTCGGCAATGGAGCGAGTGGACGATGACTGACTTGCGGCCATTTTTTCTGGAAGAAAAATCAAAAAACTTATGAATACAAGAAATATAGGAGGAAAAAAGTATAAAAATACAAATTTAAAATAAAAAACCTGAAAAAATCGACGAGTAGAAGGTGATTGTAGCTGAAATTTTCGGATTTGGTGTTGTTTTGGTGATGGAAATGGATTGAAATGGAGGAAATATATAGAGAGAGGGAGAGGAATCGGCTGTTCTGGAATTTTCGTCGCGTCAGACTTGCGTCGGACGCGAAACTTATCTTTTCAACCGTTCGTCTTGAAGAGACAAAAGGATGGGACTCACCTTTGACGCGTCAGACGCGTCGAACGTGTCAGACGTAGACGCGAACATTAACTGTCCAGTCAACAAATCAAACGCTACCTTAATGCGGTAGGAACATGGGGATTGGAAAATCAATCTCATGCAAAAGGGTCCCTCCAAAAAAAATGACTCTTCAGCAAAAATTGAAATGACAGCGGAAGGGCATATAAATAATAATACATACTCACTGGAAAACAAATTCATTTTACACTAAAACGATATGAATCATAATCATACAAAAAACCAGTGATTCTGTCGCTATCTGCTTTTATTTTTTATTTCTTTTCTGGCAAAACGTGCTTTCTCTTCGAAATTGCTCCTCTTCGAAATAGCTCTGAGACAAAGGTGCAACCTTGAATCTCTCATCTCTCCGCTCATGGCCAAGAGAAAGGGAAAATCAAAGGTGAGACATTGCCTTTCTTTTTGAAAAGGAAAAAAAATGAAGTATTGCATGATTCCTTCAACTCGAATGATGCATCAGTTTTGTAAACCCCGTCTTTATCTCAAACTATATGTTTTAGGCTAGGTTTGTCTGCGATTTTTGTTTTAAGTAGTGCAACTATAATCTAGATTGTAATTTCGTACTTTTAATCTTTATTTGCAAAGTTCAAGCCATTACACAAGCCTATGTGTTTGAACCTTGGTATATAATATGAGAAATGCTATTCAAACATCTCTTCTCACTAAAACCGCTCAGTTTGAAAACCAAACCTCATTATAATGCTTCTTAAAATTACCCATTCATTAATTTCATATTTGATATTTCTATTGTCAGCTGTTTCCATCAATTTTAAACCCCAATATTAATCTATTCAGATCCTTTGATCAAAATTAACTACAAATTTGCTTAGCTGAATGATAGGATGATAGTTGATGAGCTGAAAAACTCGTCTCAGATAAAGGTGATTAGACTGTCAGTGTAAAAATTCAAATTTTAAACTGTAAATACGTTTTTGAATGGAAAACATAATCATTTTTATTTCATTACAGTTGGCATACCATTTTTGTTGCCTCTTTATCCATAAATACATTGCTTTTTCCATTTGAAAAGAAAACTATTCGTTTTCAAGTTTTTAATTTTCTTCAAGAGATAAAAATAGGATTCGAATTCGAAAACAAACTACTTGCATCATCGTTGGTCATTTAGTTCATTATCATTTTGCTGCACTGCAATATGAATCAGAGTGAAAATGGATGACCATTTGTTGAAATGAAAGAGTTTATCTGTTTTTTATTAGGGGTTCGGGTAATGAATGGTGTAATATTCAGGGGACATGGTATTATTTTGATGTGGTTAATTTTTAGAGAAAAATTTGATGTGAACTGCGACACCCATTTTAAATGATGTAATTTACCTGAGCATGTTTTATGAGCTTAGTTCGTACTTCTTTAGATTTTCCAACTGAAGTTTGGTTTTTCGGATATTGAATTTTTTTGGCTAGTAATCATCATCCTAACTCTCTCTACCATGTTTCTGCTGCTCTTATATGTCTACATTATCCTTCATGTATTACAGTTCAGTGTTTGTGATACATGCGGAGCAATAGGATATCTTAAAGAACTCATTATCTGTTGCCACTGCAAGAATACTTTCCGACATGGGTATGTATTTTACTTTAAGACTATATTACCAAAATCCAGGTATACTTTATACCTGTTTGACCTTGGTTTTTTGGTGATTTTTAATGTTGCATCATTTATTACTGCTTTACACTTCATTACTTCAAGAACAATTTTTGGGGGGCAATCTTTTAGATATGGGCTTGTGAACAGATAGGCACCATTCAAATTTTTGGTATGGGCTTGTGAAGGAAACTTATTTTTGTTGATTTTATGTGATTCAAATATTTGTTTAAGAGGGAAAGAAATTAGCTAATTGATTCAATCAATCAATTATGTTATATGTGAAAATATTTGAGAGGATATCTTGATAGAGAATAAATTGATTACATAATCAATTAATCAATCAATGGATTTATAAATGGGGAAAGATGCATATTCATTGATTTTGTAATAGGAGAATCAATTTTGTTTTGTTTGCTGATTAACTTTGATAATTAATCGACAAGCTAAATCCTCTTGTTTTATTGCTCCTGCGCCTTTTGTAGTCCGCTGTGCATTTTTGAAGTTTGTGCAAATCAAATAATATTTTGCACAACAAATTAGGTACTGGAGCAATTTGTGCAATTGTTCACACAATAATCTCTTTGGTCAATTTCTACTTGAACAAGTAGAAAACATTTAAAATATTATTATTATTATTATTATTTCAAACAATTTTAGATCGTGCATGCTATTAAATATTGTGCTTGTGCAATTTCAAATTGCATGAGGACATTTTTCTTTAACAAAAAGAGGTCTATTTTTAAAATTAATTTTAAATGGTGTCTATTTGTATTTACTGCACCTAATGATCTTCACCTACACACGTATTTAGCCAGCATAGAGCTTGCAGTTTCTTGGAATATAATTTAGCCCTAGGCATCCTGTATTTTAGTTGTGTCGATAATTTCTTTGATCACATTTTCTTCTATTTAATTTTTATACATATACAGTTGTACCAAAATTCTTATATGCTTGATTTTCTTGTTGACAACATTTGAATATCTAGGAAACATAACCAGCAGTAGTAAAATACTATGAATTAAAGCACATGGAAATATGGAATAGAAAATAGTTTGTAATAAAAAAAATGCCAAAGTTAACATGGTTTGTGAATATGACTAGATACGCAAGGCGATCATTTCACTATTGCAAATAGTGATTCTTACTAGTTAATGTTAGATGGGTTTTTCTTTTATATAAAAAAACCAATATTTCCATTTTTTTGGTTTCCTTTCCTCTTGCCTTTTTCAATAAAATAATCTTTTATGGAACTCCTTTGGACTGATGAAAAAATATGAAATTTCCGTGATTTCCACATGCATACACAGTAAGAACTGAATGAAATCGAGTCCTTTCGGGCTAAACACATAAAGAAATATTGATTTCTTTAAAAGGTTTATAAAATAACATGATGAACTATAGCACAAATGCTATTATTGTTTGAAGGGTTTATATACATATACATATGCGCATACACACATATATGTATATATATATATATGTAGTGGCAGCTCTAATGATGGACTAAAAATGGGTTGCCCCAGGCATAAATATTAGAAAATAGGTTGCCTAGCAGGGAAACAAAGAAAACTGATGCAACTTTGAAAATAAATCCAGGAAGCAACTACGCGGTTCGAACAACTGACTCCTTAGTAAACAAAGCGCATAAACAACCATTGAGACAAATCTATCTTTATTTAGCTTTGGTAATCAAATCTTTTTTTACGCTATTATTGCATATACCTATGCCTTTTGCCTTGCCGCAGGGGGATCGCCCCAGGCGGTTGCCTGCTCTGTCTGGCCTCGGAGCCGACCCTCTGTGTGTGTGTGTGTGTAGTAGATTGACAACGAAACCACTTAAAAATTACCAAAGTAAACCAGTCTCTTATTCATTATGCGCTTAATCAAATCCTCAGAATCTTTAGTGTTTTCTTCGATTTGATTTGAACAATCACAAAATTCAATCAAATAAATTCTGTGATATCCTAAAGGAATTTTTCGATTTATTTTCATCGCAATCAAGAGGAAAGAAACTACTTTTAGAAAGACAGTGATTGACTGTTTTGGTTTTCGACAACAATAATACTCAAAAACACGTTTCTTTAGAACAACTTATGTAGCCAATTCTTTATGATTAATTTGTGCTAATGCTAAATAGAGCTTTGTTCGAACGTCATAACTAAAATTTCATATGAGTTTTCTATTTTCTCATATCTATTTTCTAAAAAATGAATTATATTGAGCAGACTGTTTTCCAATAAAGCAATAAATAATTTTATAAATATGTTTACTGTTATATTGTTCGCTTTCATTTATTAAGTTTTAAATTATCCATGTAATTTTCTTGATGTAATTCATCTTCTAGATGGTAGATACAAGGAACGGGAAAATAATAATCAAAAAAGGATATTGAAGTATTTGTTAATACCATGTATAAATTTATCTATCAAACGATCCAATATCGATATTTTTTTCTTCTCTCTTTCTTTTTTGGCTAATGGATATGAATTTTTGATTATGATGTTTGAATAAAAAAAATTGGCTTAGTACAAAATCATCTATTTTTTTTTGTTAACAAAAGTGGGATCTATGTTATAATTTACTAAGTTAGTTAGTTTAGCCCAATCCTGATTAATTTCTTTCAAGAACCAAAGTTTACTTATGGGATTAGTACAAAAAAAAATCATTGTTATAATTCGACGTTCGTAACATTTTCAAAATCTTTGTTCAATTATTCACCGTTCAGACGTTTATTCGAATCGTTAAATTTAGACATCAAATATATTATTCTAAGAATGTCGGAATAAACTCATATTTTGGATAGATTATAATATATATGTGGACTGAACATCTATAAAATCTTGTTGAATTTGGATTGGTATAGCTGACGGTAGAGAAGGGGTGCTAATGAGGTGCTGCAAAACAGGGGTGCCACGGAACGCTCCTCATATATGTATATGTATATATATATATATATATGTGTGTGTGTGTGTGTGTGTGTACTTATTAATCCATTAAAATATATGATAATCCACTCAAAATTTAAAATTCTTCATTAGTCAAATAACCTAATCTAATAGTTGATAGGTTCAGTTCCATAAGTATTAATTTATTTCCATTCATTCACAATAACATAACTTAGCAATTAATGTTTTATGCATTTCTCTCCGTTGATTGAAATTTTTATACGTACTTTAGAGAAGAAACTTAATCAACATTTACCATTCCTTGCTGCAATTATTAAACCTCATTCTATATATTTCGCTTTAGTCCTTATTTGTATTTCACATTCTAGATATTGTATTTTTTTTTGTTTTCATCAATTTGATAACATTAAAACATGGCAAGATACTTTACGTTTATTTCTTTTATTGATTATTTTCTTTTTTATTCACATCTAAATTGTTTCTGGGTTTAGAAGTAATGGAAGCAATGAGTTAAAGAATTAAAAGATTAAATTTAAAATGATTTCTCGATGTTGTAGTAACTTATTTCTATTTCTACACATTATGATTGTTTTGTACAAAATTAAATTCATCATTTAGTACTATTTTGTTAATCGCCTTCTTTTATTTTAGTTCTATTTATGATATGAGATTAAGGTAATGCCAATTTATGTATGCTTGAAATGAAATATCATATGTTCTGCGCACACATATATATTAATACATAATTACAATATAACCTTACATGTACGTATGTACATACATAGATATACCCATATCTCAAAAGAACATATATGCACACATATACATATATACAAGCTAAAGGCACTTTATATCTCAAGAAATATGCGGCTGAACATCCAAAGTACAGATTCCCTATCCAATCAAAGAATTTTACACACATTTCACTTTTTTCTACTACATGCGATTGGTGGCAGTAGACTCAAAATCAAAGTTTTAAAACGCGAAAGGCGTAGATGAGGTGTTTTCAGGTCTACGAGGCGAGGCGTAAGCCTCGAAACGTTAAGGCGTAAGCTTTTCAAGTAAAAATAAAACGCAAAACATGCAATGAAATTCTGACACTTTAAATTAACCAATGCAAAAAATGAAAAACAAATAATTTAAGATCCGACTTTTACTAAGTATATATTTTTATATAGATTTAAAATAAATAATTGTAACTCATATGATTCAAATTTTGATTTCTTAAAACTATACATCAAACTCCAATTTTGATACGTTCTATCAATTCAAATCGATTTGCAAAATTTAACAAAATTTATTGAAAAACATTCTTTAAATAATAATAAGAAAATTCATTACATTGCTCGTGATCATTATTTCATAAACAATCTTACTTGATCACGTCGATGTTGAAATTGAAAAGTAAAAAAAGGCTAATTTTTATTTTCTAATTTTTTTATTTCCATCAAAATAATTAAAAGTTTAATGACTTTTATCTGTGTCAATAATCTGCAACTAAAGATTTTTTTTTTTTTAGGTCATATGCCTCAGTTGTTTGAGGCGTGCGAGGCATACGTTTTATGCGCTTTGTATGCCTCAAGTTGTTGAGGCGTATACTTTAGAGGTAAAAAACCTTTTGGAATAAGCCTCAAGGCGTTTTATCTCTTATTTCCTCGAGACGAGCCTTGAGGCGGGTTTTTTAAAATAATGCTCAAAATACATTATTCTAACCAACATAAAGGTAGAAAGCCATACTGAGCTTATTGTATATTACGTTTGTAATTTTGTGCTACTAATCGAGCTAGCATTCACGTTCTCAATTTATCCACTGTTATTTGAAGACTAATCAAAATCGAAAGCTAATCAATGTACGATCTATCTTTAAAAAAATTGATAAAATAATAATACATGAGAGTTTAATTACTAAAATGCTAGATCGATTGTAAAACCAACAGAGTCAGGGAACTGTTTAGATTATTTGTAAAGGTCAAACAAATCAAAATTGTGTTCAAGTAGTTGCAATTGCTAAAGCTTTAGTATGCTTAGTTGGCGATTCAATCTTTCTTTTAGGAAATTGAGTGCTTAGAATGGTTGCACATAGTTGTGCTATAAGTTTTAGCTGGCATATAACATACTGCATGTTGACATATGCTTAGTAGCTCTAATCATGTGCTATGCTAGATTCGGTTTTCTTGGAGAAGCCTAATTTGATAAAAAAATACATAACTATTATTTTGTAATATTATATAATACATGATTTGTTAATCAAATTTTCTACATATCAGTCACTCCCACTATACAAAATAATTCACTTCTGAGCAACTTCCTAATTAACAAAGCTAAAATTATCTTTATTTCTTTCTGAAATGCAAGTATATAAGGAAACCAAATTGGAAGAAAAACATGATTTGGAGTACTATGCAATATTTTTTTTGGCAAGGCAGTACTATGCAATATTAATAAGCAACACAAATTCATGGTTACCCATCGTTGTGATCTTACAGTGCAGTAAGGCAATTATCCATGTTTTTTTTTTTGATGTTTTTATGTTATGTTTTTATAGTTGGGTTACTTATGTAAATAATCGTATGTTGTAAACATATAGTAATTTATAGTGTGCATAAGCGAAGTATAAATAGCAAGGGTAATTTTAAATAATGAAATCTTGCAATAAATAAAAGGAATTAATTACTATTAGTTGTAATCGATTTGAACCCAGAGTAATCAGGGAGATAAATTGTAATTTAATTTAATTAATGGTTAATTATGTTGATTATATTTAATGTGAGTCGGAGAACTAACGTGATCATTCAATTCCTTTTGTCAACAACACATTTTATATTTTTATATTAATTTTTTTCCACGTTTTGTTTCAATATGTAATATCTTGAACTGAGGTTCCTGCATTTATCTGATAGAGAATTATACATTTTAGGTATGTAAATACCAAAAGCCTTAAATTATTTTGTATATTCAAATAGAAGTAAAAGTTGATCTCTGTTTTATTCACAAACATACGTATATAATATAATCAAGTTGAAAGAAAAATTTATATATGAAGTAAGTGAATATATTCAAATAATAAATTTTCATAATGTATTTTGGGGAAAACAGTAACTGTATAAGCATACTTTTGGTGGACATTGTAAAAAGATAAAATAAAATTTCTTTTAGTAAGTATTTTGTAAGTTTATTATTTATTTTTAAATGCATTATGCAGTATTTGTCAGTCTAAACCTGTTTTTTTGCACAGTCTGGCACTATCCTTATGAATTAATCTTGGATTTTAGTATTATTTGGTTGTGTAGTTTAATAGACTATGAACTATTCACAAGAAACATGCATTCATGGTTATCACCAAAATCTTGATCTTAGGAAACAATAAGGTAAATAATATATGATTTAATGTGTTTTGATGTTTTTTCTTATTTATAGATGTTCACAAGTAGGTAACTATAAACTAGAGATATAGCATATTAGTATCTGTATGCATACAATTGAACTATTTTTATATGTGAAGGAAAATTTCAAATAGGTAAATTTTATTCATACGCCGTAAATTACTTAATAATAATATATGCCTAATTTTTTTTGCAAAAGATATATGAACCATTATTTACTTAATATACACCATACACACTACAAAATCACCCTTATTTAAAATAAGACAAAGCACTTAATTCATTTCACTAACTCTCATGTATAAAACTAAGGTTTCTAAAGTCCTTAAATTCACCTTTGTAAATTTAAAGTTGAAAACTCAAATGCTTCAAATGGAATTATAAATTCATAATTTATTTAATTATACATACATATCTCACAGTTTGAATTTTATTTTTGAACATTAGAATAGTAAACCATTTAAATTATAATATCAAACGTTAGATTTAATTTAATTAAAAGATAGAGATGAATTTAGTATTTTACTAAATTTTAAATTATACATTCTTTGTGTATTTTGAAGCAAAAAAGAAAAGGAAAAGTTGACTATGCATGAATAAATTTTGAAATTACATGAATAGAATTTGATACTGTAAAGATGCATGCCATAAGAAGCATGCATATTGGTGGAAAACCGAGAACTAAATAAATATACGTTTTTTGTATGAATTAGGAGTTGATGGACATTAATTTAGTAATATAAATAATTTCTTCAACCATAAGTATGTTCTCTATATAAAAACAGCCACTCATTAAAGGTCTAACTGTTGAATTTACGTGTGATTCAAATATTTGTTTAAGAGGGGAAAGAATTAGCTATTTGATTCAATCAATCAATTATGTTGTATATGGATATATTTGAGAGGATATTTTCCGGGGAATAAATTGATTACATAATCAATTAATCAATCAATGGATTTATAAATGGGGAAAGATGTATATTCATTGATTTTGTATTTTGAAGAGATAAATGATTCGCTTGGAGAATCATGCAAGGAAGGAAAATGTACAGAAACCAAGATTTTCACTTTTCATTTACACTGCAATTAAATCATGGACATTTGGAAAGGTTTCAAGACAATCAATAAATTAATTTCTTCATCTTCAAGCAACCTTTCATCCTGAACCCTATTTATATCTTCATATTTTTGGAGCACGAATGTGAGAGAGCATCCACCATTATTTTCTTCTTCAGTATACCTTAATTTCTGTATTCAATCAATTAAGGGTTTTGAGTGCAACACGTCTTTGAAGAAATTGATGTTCAATTTGTCATTATAGGGTGGTCTCTTCAATTAACTATCTATAATTTTGTAATATCTCTTGCTTTCTTTTGTACTCTCTTTCTTCAGTGAAATAAAGAAAAGTTGTTAGGTCCGTGGACGTAGGCATAACCAAACCACGTTAAATCTCTGTGTGTTCTACTCTTCTTCTATTTTGTTTTGTTTGGTGGTTATTTTTCATTGAGTTGCGGTTGATAATTAATCGACAAGCTAGATCCTTTTTTGTATTGCTCCTGCGCCTTTTGTATTCTGCTGTGCAGTTTTGAGGTTTGTACATATCAAATCAATATTTTGCACAATAAACTGGATATTGGAGCAATTTGTGCAATTATTCGCACATCACTAACATTCTTTCAAGTTCCATTTCTTTTACATTTTTGTATTAAATTTTTATAAAAATGGTTACGTCAATTTCTTATATATCTTTCTGAAAATATCAACAAAACCTCTCTCATTCAAAATGGATGTATGCCATCATGTCAATAGTTGAGCTGCTATAAAAATCTCTATACATCTTATTTTCCTTTATTTGTTTTGATTAAGGATTTTTGAATTAATTCCAGTTCTTCGACTTACTTCTTATTTATCTCATTGATAGCCGATACATTAACTTCAGCTAAGATTTGCGATAAATTGATGTTATAAACAATTTTTCCGTAACACACACATATGCACGCATGTGTGTGTATATATGCGTATGTATATGTGATCAAGTAATGCCATAGAAATAGTAGTGACAAAGCATTTGGCATGCTAATAATAAGTTAGAATATTAGTATAGTATGCCAAAACGGCATACATGTATTAGTATTTTTGAGGTATTGATTGTTAAGCTTTAAGTAGGAAGCTTCAGTTTATTTATTTGCAACTTATTATGAACTAAATTGAACTATAAAACATATATTTGCAACTAATTGTCTGAAAATTATAGTTCACATTTCTACAAAACATATATTTGCAGCTAATTGTCTCAAAATTATGATTCACAGTTTTTTATGGCTTACACATCATAAGCTTTAAGTAGGAAGCTTCAGTTTAATTAATTATGTGAAACTGAAATTAAAAACATAGACTTAACAAGATGACTGTAGCATACCAATTGAATTTTAAATTTTGAGTAGAGAAGAGATATGATTTACACAAATCAAGCTTAAGAGGAAAAAAATTTGGGAGAAGCATTTCTGACTAACTGAACAGGTATTGATGGATGAAAATGAAGAGTACTGCACAATAAATAATACTTTAGGGTGTGCCTGTCGTAGTTTACTGCATTAAACGCGAAAATTCAATTTATCGATACTTACCTATTCCCACAACAATGTGTGTACATGTGAGCACCACATGTCTTAACCAACTGAATTAGCATTGTGAGTTAAATTCATACACTTTACACATAACATCTGCACTACTGTAACAATTATAAGTATTCCACTACTTTTTCTTTCTTTCAAAACATGAAGTAAGATATCAATCACACTGCCGATGCTCTGACTGATATTTTAAAATATACCTTTCAGAGGTCGATATCTGATGTTCTGCAGAAATTTCGAAACTAATAACTTAGTAATAAACAAAAAAGATACACGGCTTAAGAAGACCATTTGGAGGTAACTGTTTCTTTTCGGACGATTACAACTAACTGTGTGAAGTAAGAACTCTCTTTTCTCTCTACTTGAATTAAGATAACTAGATTCAAGATGTACATGAATCGTTATACATGCCAAGAAAGAATTAACCTCTCTTATTCATTCAATGAGGATGAATCAGTCCTTTTTCATATTTTCTTTTCCACTATGTTATTAAAATAAATTCATTTACTCTATAGAGAACCCTTGTTTTCTAAATATCTTACGAGATTAGAAATGAGAACCAGGCATATGTATGGTTATTGATTTGAGCTATTGTCTTGGCTTATTGGTTCCAGTTTGGGTGATTTCCGTGGTATATTGGGTTCAACTATTTATACTTATTGCTTGCCATATGCAAACATATAGTTTAGTTACCATGATCTTGTGGCTTTCCAGCTTAGTCTATAACTGCATTATTCCTTATAATGTTAGAACATGTAATTTGATTTTTATTGACATATTCTGTCCGTATGTTTATTACCTGAACTAATTTGCAACTTCACTATGAAACACTAGTAACTGTTTTAGAGGACCTTATTTTACTTTCTTTTACTTACATTAATCTTGTAGAAAATCACAACAACCAGTATTCTTCATTGCTACGTGACATTGAATATTCATTATTAGAAAAAAAATTGTAGCTTGATGTGATTCTTATTATAATATAAAAAACTATTCCAGGTATTGCATGGCTAATATGCACTTTGTAACCATGCCATGGCAATGTGATGATTGTTCTCAATCGCTCAATGTGGTTCAAGAAGAAGAAGAAATTATATTTGATAACAAACATTTTGATGCTGAAGACAACAACCGAGTTAAAACTTTGCTGCCATCGGGAAATGAGAATCAAGTTATGGAAAACAAGCTAAGTAGTAAAGTACCCATTAACAGTGCTAAGAATGATAAGCAAAACTGTACTGGAGTTTCAGGTTTATTACCCAAGAAAAACTTCTTATTTATTTTCCTCTTTTTTAGGAAAACGTGACATTATAATTTGAACATTTTGGAGATAATTTAATTTCCAGACTGTAATTTGTATTTGTTCGATTAAAGAAAACGATTTAAAAACAAACTAGATTCTTCTTCCCTGTCAAATTCTTTTTTCCATGAAGTTATTTTTGTGGCAAAATTCTGGTCTTAGAGCTATTTAAATAGAAAATACACTCTTCAAATTTGAAATAAAATCAGTTGTCTTGGAGTTGAATTTAAATTGTACTTAACACAAAGTTCAACTTTTTTTATATTTTTTTGGCATACACATGCCATATTTTCCTAAAGCATAACACAAGCGCAACAAATTGTGTTTACATTGCCACAAATTATTCCCCCATACTATAGTTACCAACAACGGTTCTGTTTTAGGTTCACTGCAAACTACTGTACGTCTTCTGACCTAGATATGAACAAACAATCTTGTCAGGAGCTACTCGTCCGACAAATAAGAATGTTGTTAATGCACATATGCTCATTGCTGCATCAAGGTTTTACAATTTTTTTATGTGTTTGCAGACACCGCTCTTCCTTCTCAAAGTATGACTTCATCACCAAATCCTAAAAAGGAAAAGTTGGCGAATTGCCATGATCAACCTTGCTGGAAGTAAGTAGCAATTTTTTAATGCTAGATAAATCAGACAGTGTCCATAAACATCATAGGAAATTATGCATTGATCTCACTACGTAGACTTCAGGTTTTCCAGAGGTTTTATATAGTCACTAAGAATCAATCTCTGCACCTCTCATTTGACATTTCTCTGTTTTGACCAGATGAGCTACCTCTTTAGGGTAAGTAGCAAGTTTGTACGCATGAGACAAGCATTAGTTTTGGATATCAGCCATAAGATCACCTTGTCTATTTTTGCAATTAAATACCATTAATTTAATATTTTTTATTATTATCCAGAATATGCTGATTAGAGTCAATATCTTGGCTTCTTACTATAAATGACTGCCAGACCTCATTTTGTCCTCTTAATGCTTGTTTGTATTGAACTTGCTCTCATACAAGTTTAGGACTGTTTGAAAATGTGCAAAAACTAGTTTTCATGCCATTGAAAGTGTACAGATAATTGCATATTACTATCCAGTTTATTTTCCTATCTCTTGAGTGAACATGCTTTAAAATTGTATCATAAAGTTTCATCGTTGATTTACTTCTTATACAAACAAACAAATGTAAAAAATTCTGACCGAATCCTCATCAAATTCTTAATGTGCAGGGGGACATTTGAGATATTCGATGGAAATTTAGTCTTACCTCCTTACAAAGGAGTACGGGCTCATCTTTCTTGTGATGTAAATCCCAAGGTTGTTAACTTCTGTAAAAGTTTATCAGAAAAAGTAGAACTCAAGGAGTTGCCACTTAGCAAAGTATGGCCAAAAATATTCGATTCTGAACCACCCAACACAGATGATGTTGCATTATACTTCTTCTGTGATACAGGAAGGTACCACTGTTTGACATCTGCAACTTTTGCCTTTTGAAAATTATGACTATCGTGTAGAAAATGAGTGCCCTTTTCCTATGTTTATGTGTTTTTCATTACTTAGACAAATTTGTCATCAAAATCACCCAAAAAAATAATGGTATATGTTGTATTTAATGTGTTTTGTATTTTGTATTTACAGGATACAAATGACCATTTCATTAATGAATACTGATTTCTAGTTCAATGTAAAAGAAATTTAGAAGTGGTTCAAATAAAAGAGAAATACAAGAGGAATAACCTGCATGATGGTTGACAGTTCATTAACAAGTCAGCCATATCTAAAAGGACAAATTTTCTCTTAAGGCTTGTTTTAAAAACTATTTCGCGTTTAAGGATGGTTTGAAAACTTATTATCAAAAGGGGCTTGTTTGTGCCAACTCAGCTGACACATCAGCATTTTGTAACTGCCGGATGCTGCGCAACTCATAGTTGCGCTATTTTTTTTTTCATTTCTTTTCGCCAGCGCGATTGTCAGTAGCGCTAGGAACAATTTTTTTTTATATCTCTGCTACAACGCAACTATGAGTTGCGTTGGAGGACTGGAAATCATTTTCTATATGCGCGCAACTTATAGTCGCGCTAATATATTTTGTTTTTGACATCTTTGCTACAACGCTACAATGAGTTGCGCTAGTGGACTGGAAAACATTTTCTATACGCGCACAACTTATAGTCATGCTAATATATTTTTCCAGAGCGCGACTCATACTTGCGCTAAAGAATTTACATGGGCAACTTTTAGCCGCGGTAGATATATATTTTGGAGCAACTTAGGGCAATACAACAAAAGCTTGGATATCAGAAATTGTGATATCCGCATCCAAAATCACGTCCAACGGAGTATAGAAACATGCCGTAGTTTTGAAATTTAACATACGTGGATTACTATGATGAAATTTTATGATATTTATGTTACTTCCACCGAAATTTAGACACGAAGATGTAGTTAGACAAAAACGATCAACAGTGGATTCCAAAATGTGGCTTGAATTGGTTACCGCGGTATGATTGTCATTGAATACCGCATTTTGTCATGCATATCCATTCAAATGTTTGAAATGAAGTTACTATGATGAAATTTTATGATATTTATGTTACTTCCACCAAAATTTAGACACGAAGATGTAGTTAGACAAAAACGATCAACAGTGGATACCAAAATGTGGCTTGAATTGGTTACCGCAGTATGATTGTCATTGAATACCGCATTTTGTCATGCATATCCATTCAAATGTTTGAAATGAAGCTGCAGTGGCTGTATCACTGACATAAAGCAACACTTTTTTTAAAGCAACATTTGCTTTATGATTGATATAAAGCAACATTTGCATTACTATTGACATAAAGCTAATTAAATTTGAGTGAACAAAACTAATTAAATTTGATTTATGAATCACAAAACATTACAATCAGCACAGAAATTAGGTTACAACATTCTAGAAATAGCAATATAGAAATTTAAACTAGGATACAATAAGGTAGAGATAGCAACATAGAAATTTTTAACCAGAATTAAAAATACGACAGACTTAATTTAAAGCACGAAATTTAGTAAACATACAATATAAACCTACTCATCCCGTGATCGGTTTAGCCAACTATAGCGAATCTTGTAAGCTTTGTGACCCACAAAATCCGTTCCGTGTTCGGCCAGGTAACGAGCATCAAAAGTTGGTTGAGATGCTTGAAGTATGTCTTCAGCTTCCACTGTCTGGACAATCGTATGGTAGCGATCGTAAGCTTCTACAAAACAACGGTGAGCTGAATGAGTTTCAACTGTTGATCTTCTAACGAGACACCTACGGTGGCTGTTATGTAATCTTGCGATCATTGCCCAAAACTCATCATGGCTTAAACCTCCACCTCCTTTAATCAATAACGTATCTCGACGTTCAACTTCAATATACGCTTTCACGAGGATGTATAATTCATTTGCAGAATATTCGTTAGTTGAACCTAAGGAAGATGAGGCTCTACGGTTAGCACGAACTGGTTGAGCTTGTACACTTCTAGTAGGTCGTGGCATTGTAGCTCGTATTTGAGGTGCATGAACCTCTTCAGACATCTCGTTTATTTGAGTTTCTGGCATGAATCCTACCTCATTTTGATCTTTGATTTGTTCCCACTCATCGAACATATGCTCCATTTGTTCATCACTTATATATCAATCTGCCATTTAACCTACAGAGTTATTACCGAAAGAAGATCAATCCGTCATCTAGTATTTAAATGAAAAGATCAATCCCATTTAACTTTACACGTGACGACCCCATAAACTAGGGAATCTTGTTTCTGGCTTTGCTTTATTAAAGCAGTGGTCAAGTCATCTTTAATCAGTACGAGTTGTCAAGTCATCTTTAATCAGTACGAGTTGTCAAGTCATGTTGTTTCTATTTGTTGGACAACCTATAACACGTTACCCTAGTGTTGCAGAGTGTAGTAACATCAACTATTACCCTAGTCTGGCTTTGTGTGTTTCTTGTATTACTCAGCTATTGTACTATCGTAATTAATGCAGGATCTTAGTGTTTAAATTGATTTATGCATTACTTTGGTGCTAATTAATTGTGCTATGCATGTACTAAATATGAAATACATATGCATACAAAATAAGATGCAATCCAATAACATAACAACTAACATTAAAGTTCCACATTACAGACTTTCACAAATTTAAAGCTACATACGAACTAAAAACAAAAGTGAACTAGAACATATTACAGACTTTCTAAAATTCAAAACATACGAGCTAAATATAAAAGTGAAGCAGAATAAATGAGCTATGGTTTTCCGCATGTTCTTCTCTTATAATCCAAGTTACCGCATTGGTCACATCTGTCTTGTTTTCGTCTGCCCATCTCATCCATGACACCCCTGATTCTTGTTGACCTTGGTCTTCCGGTATTTCTACGCGTAGGCGGCGGCTGTATGATAGGAATCTCATGTCCATCCCAATATCTGCTATCCGGAACAGGATTGAAAATTGGTGAATAAGTCCGTCTGTGTCTAAATTTCAGTGGAAGTAACATAAATATCACAAAATTTCATTATAGTAATCCACGCGTATGTTAAATTTCAGAACTACCGCATGTTTCTACACTCCGTTGGACGTGATTTTGGGTGCGGATATCACAATATCTGATATCCAAGCTTTTGTTGTATTGCCCTAAGTTGCTCCAAAATATATACCTGCCGCGGCTAAAAGTTGCCCATGTAAATTCTTTAGCGCAAGTATGGGTCGCGCTCTGGAAAAATATATTAGCGCGACTATAAGTTGCGCGCGTATAGAAAATGCTTTCCAGTCCACTAGCGCAACTCATAGTTGCACTGTAGCAAAGATGTCAAAAACAAAATATATTAGCGCAACTATAAGTTGCGCGCATATAGAAAATGATTTCCAGTCCTCCAGCGCAACTCATAGTTGCGCTGTAGCAGAGATTTTTTTTTTTGTTCCTAGCGTTACTAACAATCGCGCCGACGAAAAGAAATGAAAAAAAAAAAAAAATTAGCGCAACTATGAGTTGCGCAACATCCGGCAGTTACAAAATGCTGATGTGTCAGCTGAGTTGGCACAAACAAGCCCCTTTTGATAATAAGTTTTCAAACCAGCCTTAAACGCGAAATAGTTTTTAAAACAAGCCTTAAGAGAAAATTTGTCCTATCTAAAATATGATTGCAAAAGAAATTCAAGTTTTATAAGTGAACAAGATATTGTCAAATTGTTGAAGAAGTCAACAAACCCATCACTAGGTTTGTCTACATAGGATTAGGAAATCAAACTGTGTGTAGTAAATATTAACGACCTTGGCTATGAAATCTCTCTAATGTTATTAACGTTCTTCTTTTCATCAATGTATCCTTAAATCTCTTTATTTAATTTTTTTTTTTTCCAAAGCATGTTATCATTTCGTGCTAAAAAAATTGACTAAGAATACAGATTTTCTTTTTATATAAACTATTTAATATAACAGTATGCGAAAGGTGAAACAGAACAAAAGGAAAGCTACCAAAAAAAATCTGTACACTTGTAATGCATGCTTCTCATCAACTAGCCAGACGTAACACTAAAGAAAAGGTTCAAGCTTGAGCGATAATTGATCAATGTATCCATCCATGTAATTATCTTTTTATCCAATGCATCATTAAAAAAAAAAAAAAAACAGAAGGGAAAAGTATCACACTTAAATTAATCAAATCAATCCAAGATATTGTCAAGTACTGCCAATATCACTTCGTGTTGGAAACAAATACACAAGCACTGTGTATTGCGTAGCTTTCTTCATCAACTAGTTATCGGATTTCCTCTCCTTTGTAACTTTCAATTAAGGAAAGAAAACAAAATTTTAACAGTCTGGTCACTCCTCCTGTACTACACATCCTCAAATCAACAACCTAACTACTATTTGCTAACTTTTATTCAACCGCCAGCATCTCGATTGTTATCATATTCATCAACTGTGTATTGCGTAGCTTTCTTCATCAACTAGTTATCGGATTTCCTCTCCTTTGTAACTTTCAATTAAGGAAAGAAAACAAAATTTTAACAAGCTGGTCACTCCTCCTGTACTACACATCCTCAAATCAACAACCTAACTACTATTTGCTAACTTTTATTCAACCGCCAGCATCTCGATTGTTATCATATTCATCCACAACCTCAAATATATGTCTACATTACCATTATCTAGCATTAATAACTACAGAAAATATCAAAGTTCAAGCCAACAAAGCCTCAAATTCAATGCATTTCCATGTATTTATAGGTCCTATTATTGCTAAATGAAATCAGTTTTGCTAAATAATTTTTTTGTTTAAAAAATTGAAATTTAAGACTAGTATCAAGAGCAAACGTCAGTTTATTTTTTCTTAAAATCTGAAACTCAAATCTTATAGCTATACTTTTGAAAATAAATCATATAGATCTGTAATAAAATATTGTTAATTTTTGCAACTACCTGTAATTTTTCTTGAAGTTTCGAAATTTTTCTGTAAAAAAACTAACAATGATGTAGTCAGATTTAATTATAATAATAAAAAAAAATTGTTTGGAAACAATTTCTTTTATACTATAAGGTTATCTTCATCCCTTGATTTGTTCTATTGAATTTCTGTTACAAAACTATAAAGTTTATTAAATTGTAAGGTTGTCTTTGTTTCTTGATTTGTTTAGTTGAAAATTTGTTACAAAAATTTCGAAGTATGTGTGTGTGTTGCAGCACCCCTTGTGGCGACCTGATTTCCATCATACGTTTGGATTTAAATAGTGGAGTTAGTGGAAAGAGAGAGAGAGAAACCAGTATTATTTAAATCAAAATGTGGTGGAAATGAGAGAGCCATAGGGGCTTTGCAAAATAGGGTTGCTGTTGAGCGTTGCTCATACACACACACACACACGACACTAGATGTACAGCTATTGTTAAAGATGTAAACTAAGAGAGTGTGAAGAGTTACATTTTCCCCCCCTCTAATATCCTTTTCTTTTAGGCCAAGAGAAAAGTATATCCGTTTGGTGCAGCGTCTTGATTCACGGGATCATGCATTGAAAGCGAAAATGAAGGGTGCCCAATTACTTATTTTCTCATCAAAAAAATTGCATGCCAATTCTCAAAGTGAGTTGATTTTCATTTCTTGAATCCACTATTTTACATGTTGATATCATTTGTGTGAGTAAAAGTTACAGTTTAAATGCTAAGGTTTCTAAGGTTAGCATTTGGCAAATTTTTTTTTTCTATACATATTTAAAACCCTTTTTTTGGCATGCACAAAAGCAAACATTAACATTTAAATGCATCTACATGCACTTTTAGATGTATCAACTTGTATACACAAGTACAATAAGCCATGCGAACTGTGCCGCCAAAATTATACTTATCTAAGTCTTCATATATACTTATATACGGTGCTAATTTTACAGAAACAAAGGAAGTTTCATATTTATGGGGAATAATACGTTTTTCTAAACCCAAGGGGATTGTCAAGGACACAAATGTCAAAAACACAATTAGTACTCCCAAACAAAAGAAGCAAATCAGGTTTGATTTATCGAACCTTCCACCTGAGAAAAGATCTGCAGATATCAACATAAATGCAGAAAAGAATGTATTCAAATCATGTCTTGTCGAAGGAGCATGCTTGGATCAAAGTGAAAACACTACTAAAAGCGTAGCTAAAGTGATTTCCTTGGGGAAACAAGAAAATGAAGCAGATAGTGTATTTGTTGGAGTGGATACCGAGTTTGACAAAGTAGATTATCGTACCAATGAGGTCGACCCTGATCTTCCCCCTGGATTCTCTTATTCTGTGCCATTAATACCACAAATGAATGTTCAGCTACAATTTGATAGTGGGAAAATCAACATTTTAAAGAACAAGGATGTTATTGACAAGGTGACTAATATTTCTCTTGATCCTGATATTCCACCAGGGTTCTCCTACCCATCCAGTGCATTTCTCACATCTTCTTTAACTAACACATCCGATAATCTTACGAATGTTTCTGTTGATACTGATATCCCACCTGTATTTTCCTACCCATCAAGTTCATTTGCAGAATCTTCTTTAGCCAATACAGTGGATAATCACACTGATGAAGAGTTTCCTGGATTTCCATTGCTTATAAAACCTGAGGAAGTTGACGAGAATAGTGATATGTCAATTGACAGTGAAGATGAGAAAAGCAATATGTCGACAACAAATGAAGGTGAAAAAAGGGAGGATAGCAATATGCCTGTTGGGAATGAAGATGAAAAAACAACGAATGGTATCATGTCTTTTAACTTGCCAAATATTGGTCCACCACCCGGTTTTCCAGAAATGCCTATTAAACTTGCCAAATGCATTGGTGGGTCTGAGATGAACAATTGTTTTACTAAGACCGAGGAGTATATTGAGAGTATTAGCATGCCACCTGGTTGCACAAAGATTGCTGTTAATCATCCTTTTGCACTCCCCCTAGAATGCTGTGAATGCTTGCGAGGAGTAAAGAATGGAAGTTATGCGGTGGAATCAGATGAGAAAGTTGACAAAGGTAGTATCAAAAGGGCGACATGTACAGAAGACATAAATTTTGTCAAACCCAACTTTGTCCAGTCTCCCAAAAATAAAGGTGCAACATCAACAATGATCAAATGTCAGAATGCTTCCATCGCTTGTGCTAAGGTACAGTTAATTTATGATTCTATTTTTTTTTTTTTTTTTTTTTTTTTTTTTTTTTTGCATGAAGTACTTGAGTACAATAAATTCAAAAAACAGATGATACATAATTTGCTTACTGTTGCTGCATGTGATCAGTGTATATTTACAAATTTTCATTTCTAATAATTAAATCAGTCTCTGTAGCATGAAATGAATTCACATAACGGGATGTTATATAGGATATTTTTTACTTAATACCCAAATAAAGTGGACACTGTATGTAAACTTCAAGGGCAATATGCATCAACCTCCCAACACATAGTCTGACCAATCAGCAGAGAGATTTTACTGTGGTCATATGGATTCAGAGTTTGTTCATCTTCATTGAAATCTCTATGTTCTGCCTGCTACCCTTATGCTAAAACTATGATACTCACATATTCTTTTTTGTTTAAACCATTTTACTAAAACCATAAGTTTCATCGTGATAAACCTCGGTCTTATATGTAGTTACAAAATTTTCTCTAGTTTTGTGGGACTATTATTTTCTCCAGCTTTCTCTTGTTATCTTGTGCATCCAAACTTGATAAATTATGGGGATGCTTTGATATTTCAAAATTTTACAACCGTATATTTAAAATTGTCGTCCTATGTTTTTGCAGCCCAAATGACAGGCATACTACTATCGTACACATAGTCACTCATAAAATAATAATTTTCATCTTAGTAGATTGGATTACAGACAAGAATATACGTTATAACACTGTCACCAACACAACCAGCCTTGATATGTTATACTTTCGATAATTTGAGGTTATCTTCAGTTGCATGTTTGGTAGTAGTTGTTTATTGATTTAGTTTTATAGCGCTTATTACTAGTTCTGAAGTTCTGATTTCAAGTAAACCTCTTTGTGTACTACCAACCTAAAATATGTTATTACTAGCACCTTAACATGATTATTAAATTATTTTGTGTCAGACTTCTGATAGCGAGAACACATCTGGTGGAAATCCTAATAGCAGAAGTCCTGTATCTTCAAATAAAGAAAACACCTTTATTTCACTCAATTCAGCTGAAGAATGTAACAAGTCTAGATTTACAATGGAAAATGGGAACAACTCATCTGATAACAGTTTGAGTTGGGTGAACAAAACAATAAAGATTGATGTTTCGAATGATGCAGAAAATGGTATATTCAGATCAAATGCTAAAGCTCAGTCTGAAAATTCAGGAAAAGTATCGAGGAAAAACATGTTCGGTGTCAATTTTTCACTCCAAAAATTTTATAAACCAAGTGGTCCAGTAGTTCCTTTTTTTCTTGAAGATTCGTCGTATACAGTTAGTGGAAGTATACCCTCCAATTCACTTCGAAAAACACATGTTTCCGACACTTGTGAAGATGGACTGGTTGGACATACCAAGGGAAACTGTGCAACTAGAGATAAAAGAGGTAAGCAGCCTTACTCCTTTTGAGGTTTCTTTTTTCAACATGAATTATTGCATCGATTATTTGCAACTGATTGTTTTACTTTCGATAGGACATCAAGTTCATATAATTTGGTTTTCAGTTTTAAATTGTTCGGTTTCCTCTCTTTAAGGGATGAAAAAAATCTGTTACTTTTTTTAAGAAACAATGTTGTAGCCAGTTATTCCTTTACTCTCATGCTAGCAATAAAGCTTTAAACCATGACACAGAAACAAGAGTTGTACAAATGCCAAGTGTAAATAAAAATCAAAATTTAACTATGAATGTCAAACTTATTTGTGCGTGCCTACAGATATGCATACTATTTTTAGGAAATCTTGCGAATAACCCACTTTTCGAAACAAATTAAAATTTAGGCCATTCTGAAAACTAATTACAAATATAGACTTGCTTTTGCCACACAGGCGTTGAGTAAGAGATCTTTTATGATGTATTTCAAAAATGTACCATGACCATTTTTTAAGATTTTTTTCATGGTGCATTTCCAAATGAGCCGATAGGAGTTGTTAAAACTCATTTCCACCTTATTTTCAAACTTAATATCTGCAAAGTTCTTCCCAAAAACAAGTTTTACGCAACAACCTATCGATGTTTTCAGCGAAAAAGCGTATTTTAAACTGCACATTTTTGCACTTAGAAATGAAAATATTTGAAGCGTATATTGCGCTTTCTTACGGTGTAGATTGTAAATTTTCATTTTACAAAAATGTGTAGTGCAAAATGTGCATTTTCGCCAGAAACATGCCAAAAATTTGTCATGAAAGCTGTTTTTTTGCAGGGATGGAAGTGAATTCTGAAACTCTTGGAAGGGAGTCTGAAATTTTTTCCTTTGTAATAAAATGAACTGTGGAAGAGCACCAACTTTGCTGCAATGTATCAACACGTATCTAGATTTGTATTAAGTTCCGAAAATGGTTATTTCTTTTGAAATGGAGGCTAAATTTACTAGTATAACCGCATAACGGTGAGAAAACCGACTTTGTAATACAATACAATTGATAAAAAAACTTATTTTGTTGTACTTATTTTATTATTTAAAACTACATATGAATGAAAATATATGAAAGAAAAATTACATATATTATTAAAAATCAAAAATAATTATTTTAACCAATCATGTCAGCACAAATATTAAATACACAAACAAATATTCATGAAAAATATCAAAAAAAGACTGGTATGATGATTCAAATCTATGTAATGCATATCTATAAAAAAAATCATTTTAAGTAGTAGTGAGATATTTTTATATAATATATACACTAGGAAGTCCATCTCCATTTGTTTGGTTAAATTTCACAGTATGAGATTAAATGTGATTAAATTTCACTATATGCTAATCTATAAAAAATAAAGAGCAAAGAATTAAATGTGTGATTTAATTTCACAATATGAGATCAGTTAGGGAAAGTCCACCTTGGTGCAGTTAGGAAAGATGTGATCTTAATTTTTTCATATATTGCATACATACATACCATGTTTACCATTTGAAATCAATCACGCATACATACATATTTTTCCTTGATTGATGTTGCCGTTTTTAGAAGAATTAATTGACTATCATTTCAGGTATTCCTTTTTTAATGTTCTGAAGAATATAATCAATAATTTAAGGCATGCTATAAAATCTTATTTAAGGCATTGCATGTTATTTTATTACTCCAACTTTTATTATTCTCCCTCTTATACATCCAAATAAAAATAAATGGTAACATAACTAATTGATTGTGATTGTAGAATGATCACACGAATTAAATGCAGTAAATTAATTGATATTTGGAAGACTACATATTATATTCACCAAGCATAAAACAGAAAATCATAGGAATGATTTTACATTAGAGGAAAAAAGAGACAACAGATTGCATACAAATGATTTTACATTAGAAGAAAAAAGAAACAAAATTACGTATATTATACAAATCAAAATAATTATTTTAACGAGTCATGTTATTTTGTTATAATTTATATATATGGTAAAAAAGACGACAATTAATATACATCTTATTAAATCAAATTTTAACCGTATAAATTTTTTGTCAATATGTTTAAATTAATTAAGTGATTTTCAATTTAAGAAATAAATTGTTCTCAATTTATCTTATTAACGCTAGGTGTGATGTTTTAAAATGAACACCATGTTCATATCAACAAAAGTGGAAAAAATTTAAGAAATAAATTTAATCAATAAATTGTTGTCAATTTATCTTATTAACGCTAGGTGTGATGTTTTAAAATGAACACCATGTTCATATCAACAAAAGTGGAAAAATTAGCTTTTCTTCCAAATATAAAGTTAATTAAGTCACACAATTAATGAGCATTAATGAATCAAATAGACTACATTAAAAATTAAATCGAGGAGCTCAAATAAGGCAAGGCAAGGCTTTAGAACTACATTAAATTAATGCATAAGTCTTAGAAGGACAAGATGGGTATTGTTAAAAAGCTTCAGATGGACGGAAGTTATCGAAGACTCAGTCGAATTAAGAAAAACCGACAAAGTCGGTTTGATAAAATGGGAAATTTTGTCATACATCCTTATGTTTATTAAAAATTGTGCAATAAGTCCCTCCCAATTCTTTCTATAAATTAATTCCTTTTTTAGAAAAAGGTGAAATTTACAGGGGATATTCGGCTAATTTTACTATATTCTTACCATGCGCTTTAGGATTTGCGTCCATAACTCATAGCAGTTGAATACATGTTGGAGCGACCGCTTTTAAATTTGTAAACAAGAGAAGTTTTAAAAAAGAAAATGTAAAAAGTAAATTTTAAAGGGGAAGATTGTATCCCTAGTTTCCACTTATTATTTGTAAAATTCTCTATTTTATGTGCCATATTTCGTCCTCAACTTGGAGAATGGGGAACAAAATTTCAAGAGGATTCCAGCTACTTAAAAGATTTACCACGTTGTATGAACATAAAGGACTTCATTGAGATGAGATGCGTAACTAGTTAGTGGCATCACATTGCACTGAAAGCATGTGATGCTATCCTCTACGACTACAAAAGTAGTCTTGTTTGTAGCATGCCTTAATTGTATTACCAACTAACTTATATTCCAAACTTGCCTGCAACGTGTTGCAGATAAACTTTGAATAGTATTTCATAATATCACACATTAGCACTATAACGCATGTACCCATCCCCTGCGGTAAGCCAGTCTGCAAGCTGTATGTTCCCTCAAATGTCCTTGATGTATGACAGAAGATAATGCTATACATATCACACGTCTACTGTTCAGTTTGACAATGTGTTACCGTTGTGTTAAATGCAGTGGCGGAGCTAGAGTCTCCAATCAGATAGGGCCATCATAGTATACCAGATAGGGCTAATATCAAAAAAGTAGTATTATAAAAGAAAAAAAGAAAAATCAGGTGGGGCCTTGGCCCTAGGTGAGGTAAGCCTACCTCCGCCCCTGGTTAAATGAGCTGTCCAATTTGCAGTTGAAAGACGGTAATGAGTTGATATGGTAGTATGTAGCTCAAATGGTAATTTATTTGGGTATCTTTTCGTTGCAAGTGATGGAAAAGCCTTGTAGCTATCCAGGCAAATAAACCCACTTTGGTTGCTGATCTCCCTTTATCGATTAAACTCAAGTCTTCTAATATCTTTATTTTATGAACAGGCAACTGAAGAGAAGAGTAGTAGTAGGTCATCGGGTCCACCGACTGAGCAATGTTTCCAAAATCGTTATATTGGCAAGAATTCTGCACTCACTGTTCAGCATCAAGCGAGGAAAAGGCTGGAGGAGTTAGCTCAACAACAAAAAAACCTGAATCAGTTTCCCAAGTAAAGAGGATTTTAATTGAAGAAGATCAAAAATTCAGAAAGCAAAAGGAAAAAAAATATACATTCAAACAGGAACAGTTTCTTTGTTCCTATTTTTTCTATCTACAAAGATGCAAATGAGTATAGTTACAAGTTTTCTTTCCGGCAAAAGGTTAACCGCCTGGGAACCTAAAGCATCATGCACAAAGTTGGTTTTGCATCTGAAAACATGCACAGTTTACGCTCTTTTTTTTTTGAAGCTCAGTGGCTGATATAATGATATGTTCATAGACAGATAGAAATATTGTTTAAAGTTGTTGATGGTACTTGTTTAACCATGAGTCTCTGTTGATTATATTTTAGTGTAATTAAATCTGTGTAAAAAGCAAGAATATTGCTAAACATATGGCATTTTTGTAAACATCAGATTTGCTTAACATATACCAAGTGTTTATAGTTCTACCCAGCTTTATTCTTTTTTGCATTTTAAGCAGATCATCACAAACTCCAGATTTACTAGCTCTTAATAAAGAAATAATATAATTGTGAGTTTTTAAGTTAGCATGTTAATCTCTTCTTCGAAGAAAAAGAAAGAAGGAAAAAACGAGGCTAATCTTAATTTCAGCAAGGTTAAAGTTTATGCTTAGGCAGTTGTAGCGTGATGCTCCACTTTCCTGGGAAACAAATCAATGTTCAATCTCACAAATTCTAAATGGAATTCGATTTTTCATTGTTTTTCATTTGATTTTTTGTAATAAAAGATTTGTGGAGTTGTTAAGGAGGATAATTATCGCGGATAAGAGAGTGTAAATGGTTGTTTTTTAATTTTTTTTCAATGACCGAACCAAATCATTTGCTCTGGCTACCCTAAAACAATTCATTATCGCTATGTTACAACTAACTCTTGGTGTGTACATGAGATTTCACCACAATATGTTTAACACATCCAGGCCCGGCCCAAGGCGGAGACGCACTACGCCATAGATGACCTACGCAACTCCAGAGGAATGATAGGTGCCAAAAAATACTGGTATAGACAAAAAATGATGTGGCAACACTTTTTTGGGTTTGCCTTTTGCCGCGTTGCCTTAGAGTCAAAGGCAACACATTTGCAATCCTAAGACAACATCACCACAGGTGTTGCCACATGTACTAAATTTACAAAAATGTGGGGTCCACTAAAATCTGTAAGTCGGGTTCACGGAATCCTGTTGTGGCTGTTGCTTGGGTTCACAGAATCAAGTTGTGGGACCCACATGCATAGATTACCATCCAATGGCAACACCATATCATAACAATGACAATAGTTCACATTACATACAACAACATTATATAAGAGATATGACAACGTTAAATCACATACTGCAACATTACAGAATTTAACATCACACTGATCAATCAAACTACTGATTATCTCGGATTCACAAGCGACAAAAATATTAGTACTTACAAACATACTTACAATCGTAGCCAGAAAAATCATGTTCATAGAGCATACTTACAAACACAACTAGTACGTACTAAATATTAATTCATGTTCATTGCAGTTGCGCACAAAGATACCCGATATCATGACTAAGAGTCCGAGCCTCCACTGCGTTCACTGCTTTCAGTTTCAGTACCTTCACTGCGAACTGTCGCACAAAAATCCCCAATATTAATGTGCATGTGCAGGTTTGCTTCATCCAATTTCTTCAGCACCCTTGTCAAGTTCTCCTGAACTTTTTCGTCCACCTTTGCATCAAATTCACTTTGGACTATCTTGTTCACCTTTGTTTCGACTTCGTCGGCTATATCTTCCCTTATCTTCGTTGCCAGCTCCTGTATGTATGTGCCTGCTGTTGGAGCAGCTTTTGAAACTTTTGGAGACTTGGTGTGCCGTCCTATAAGCCATGATGGACCGTGCGACTTTCCATCAGAAACAAGTTCGTGAACAACTCCATCATTGCTTCCTTCACCAATTGTTTTTTCAATCTTCTCCTGCAAAATAAAGCAGTTTTAAAATGTGACATTAAATAAAATTAACAATTTTTAAACAAGTTTCTTAAACAAGAATTGCGGCATATACACACTGAAACCCAAAGTAAAAGATCACACTCATTGCTATGATCGATCCTGCTATCGGTTTCAACAAAACATGATCTAATTCTACAATAATGATGATCATGTGCAAAATAAAGCATTGTTTTTGACACCTGATTGAAGAGAAAATAAAATTCCTTACAATTTTGTAGTTCATTATTGAAGCATCAGTCTTGTACACCTTTCCTTCTTTTCGCTTGCGAGTTTTAACATAAAGTTCTCCATCAGATTCCTTGGACTGATACAAAAAACATTAGATTGTAAAAGGATATCAAACCAATTGTTCCAGAACATATATCATTAACATTGCTAAACAAGTTAAACAAGGATATGTAGTTTATTCACAAGTTAAACAAGTATACTACATTTGAGTTAAACAAGCATACCTCCATATGACCTATATTGTTAAACTAGCCAACCATAAAAATAAGCAAAATGCATACCATTTTATGTCGAATTTGGAAAAAAAGTTCTGGACTAGCAGTGTGTGTGTCAGTATACGATTTCCGATTTGTAGAATTTGTAAGGGCTTTGGACTACAAAACAACATGAAATAAATATGTTTATCCGACTGATTTGAATGAATAAAAATGGAAAAAATTCTGTGATAAAACTTAAAATTATACCTGAACTTTTTCATCTCCCCAAAACTGCAAGAGTACTTTGAAATCTTGAAGTGGAATTTCGTCCGGCCTATTTTCAAGTCTCTCTTCATCAATTTCATAAGCAGTATAGTGTGCCTTTTTAATACGACTCTTGTACCCCCTCCAAGTGTCACGAATTGACCTCAAAGCCCAATATTCACATTCATTCGGAATAATATACCATTGTTTAAATACAAATCAAATATTAAAAAGAACAGTCATGCTACTTTTGTGACAAGTTTCATGTATTTAAGTAAAATTCAGCTAAGTTTACAAATTACCTTCACATAGCTCCACAACCTGTCTTTCAAACTTGCAAGAATATCAAACCAAGACTTGTAAGTAAGTGGAACACTCCACTTCAGTATTCCTAAAAAATAGCTCAGTTCAGTCATTACTTGGTCATCGTCTGAAATATGTTGGCCTCGATCATTCATTTGGATTACAACTCTTTTGTCATATGACATTGAATGAACTTTATCCATCTTTGTTTTCCCCCCCGAGCCTTCTGGGAGCTCCGACTACCGTTACAAAGTACATACAATAGTAATGAGAAGCTAGGCAAAACATAAATGAGAACTTAAACTATTAAAATTAGAACTCAATCAAATACTACCTTCATCTTCTGCTACTTCATCTTTTTCGTTTTCAATATTTGTCGAGACATTTCCGACAACAGCCTTATTCCTTACACTTCCACTACTTTTAATCTTTTGGCGTTCTCGCATAGCCAAATAAGCCGCCATTGTTCATATCCCTTCATTGTGTGGTAACTCAACGCTACATGGACCATCGAATTGCGTACGAACCGGTGCTTTCCCTGCCTTAGGAGTTGCATTATTATTAGTTGTAGATTCAACATTGGCTCGTGAACGAGTTATTGGTCAAGACTGAGGCTTTGTAACCCTATCTTGTTTGGTTCTCTAAAATACGCACACAAAAACAATAAAATAAAAAAATAATGAAGCTAGTCTATGATTACCAACATAATATTAAATCTTCAGCTATAACGCACCTTTGCCTGATTTTTTGAAGTATCATCTTCAAATTTTGGAACATAATCTTCGCTTTCCTTATCAAGCATCTTTGAATTTGCTTTATTTTTTTCAAATTCATTTCTCATTCCATAAACTAATTTAGGCATCCCAAGTTTTTCAAAAACACTATTCTTCTTTGAGACATTTTTGTCTCTCTCCCTTTCGTACTCTGTAAGCGGTGGAGGTGGCGGAGGTGATAGATCATCATTTTGAAACTAATTAAATAAGACATTATTGTAAATATTAGCAAAATATGTAGATCATATATTAGAAGATCAGATTGTAGTCTTCTTACCAGAAACTCATTTTCATCTGTATTTTCCTCTTCATATGTGGAGAATATTGAAATCCAATTTACTCTTGACACCTGCTGAGTTGATATTCAAAGTTGCACTGCTGACTTCAGTTGGATTTTCCTTCTCTGGTAATTTCATCGAACTACTGACTCTAGTTGACTTCTTGCTGACCCCCTTTTTCTTCTTCATATGTGGACTCACAGCGGTTTTGCTGATCACTTCTGGATTGTTCGTAACTGGATTATTTAGCCATGTCGACTTTCTAGGTGTAAAGACTTGATCGGTCTGGTTGTTGTTGATAGGTGGACTCACAGCAGCTTCGCTGATCATTTGGGAATTGTTTAGCCGTGTCGACTTTCTAGGAGTAAAGACTTGATCGGTCTACTGCTTCTTTTTTGCTATCTGTTGTAGATGGTGAGCTGTGACAAACTGCCATTTCTGTGATTTCGCAGTTGCAACATACAAGTTCTTTATTATTTTACTAAGTGCACTAAAAATCAAACAAGTCCTAAATGAAAAACATATTCAGCAAAATGACCAAATTCATCAAAATAGTACAAATGAGAAGACATGTGGCTGCATTTGTTTAATTGGCTCGGTACTATCCTCGACAATAGCGTCGACACAGAAATCAATGTACTCACCATTATTTTTTATTTGCATCATAAACAACAGCTCTACATCTTCGGCCACCAATTTCCACCCACTCGTTGGACCTTTCCATGCATATATTCGTCCAATTTCGGTGTACTACTCTAGCTCTTCCTTGACAAACTCCATCAGTACTATGTACGAAAACCTATCCAGATCAACATCCTTGACAATAGCCTCTTCTCCACCAATATATCCATTCTTCCCAAATTTTCCCTTATGATGAAACCTAAGATTTGCCTCCATCCTACACAAAATGGAGAAATTAGCATTCGATTGAAATAATTACAAAATGAAATAAACCAACCGCATTATAAAATAAAACAGCCACTTCACTAACATGTAATATAGGCAGAAACAGTAAAAAAAGATACAAAAAGAAGCCTCAAATATGATACATCAGTTACAACATATAATTAAGGCAGAAACATCATTTTCTTACTTAAATAGCATGCAGTCATTTGGACATGCATGTATTCTTTGGTAATCGAAGCCTAAATTTACACACAAATAACATGCAGCCATTTGAACTTATGAAGTTCTACCCATATTTTTTCCTCGTTCATCACTAATTTACACTCAAATAACATACACAAATATTATTTAGCCATGACTATAAGGCAAAAAAAAAAGAATAATATCATATAAGCAGTGCTCAATATAAGTTTGTTACAAAAATAAACATAATAATAAAATCAGGAATATGATTAAGTTTGAATACACAAGTAAATCTGTAAATTAGGCAACACAACAATCAAATAGGAAATACTTGAAATATACATTGAGTGATACCTTAAGCAGCAGATTAAATCGAAGCCCTAACTGAAATTTGAGACCCAAACGAACCCCAATTGAAGACCTAATTGAAACACCGAAGCCCTAATTGAACTTGAACTCGAACTTGCCGTAATCGAACCCCAATTAAGCTTATAAACTTGAACTTTTAGCCCTAATTGAAATTGCGAGTGAGAGTCTTTTACAGATTGAGCGACGACGCATTTTGTTAAGTTTTCGATTGAAACCCTAATTGAAAATTTGGCTAAGTTTTTTGCCTCTTTGTTTTTTTGTTTTTGCTTCCCGAGTTAAAGATTATTTAACGTCACGCGGATTGCTAACATGGACCGTTGGATCGTAATCACCCGGATTGATAAATTTATTCATGTGGCTACTGCAACACCTTGGATTTTCTATGGTAACACTTTGAAGCGTGTGTTGCAATAGACAAAAAACAACATACCTATAGTTAAATTGTAGCTAGCAACACCTTGGATTTTCGTTGCGATAGGCCATCTATGGTGCAGTGACGGGAGAGACTCCCGCCTAGAGCAACACACCAACCACGTCGGAGAGGAGAAACAAATTTTCCAACCACCACTGATTTTTTTTTGAATGTTTAAATTGTGGAGGCAACATATATTATATGGAAAAGGATGTAGCACAACTACTTCTTTGTAAATTGCTGCTTTGTCCACCCAGGTTCAAAGCTATGTTGGTCCATTTTGTTGAATTCATGGTTTTGCTCTATTAATTTTCAGCCTTTGACTAGGGCAACATATCTTATTAGGCCAGCACTGAACACGTCGTTAGAAGTTGTTAAGTTGCCAACTTGAAATTATATGATTTTATAGTATATTTTCCATGAGCATTATTAACTAAATTTTGTTGATAAATTTATTTATGTTATTTCGAAATGCACAACATATAACAACTATTTTTAATGCTTGGCGACTTCATAAGCTAAATGATAAAATGTAAGCACATCATATATTTAATATAAACGCACGTGCATGCACATACACATACAAACGCACGCGCGCACACACACACACACACACACATGCACACACACACATACACACACACACACACACATATATATATATATATATATATATATATATAAACATACATGCATACACATACGTGACCTTACAACACACGCTTCATACGCGATAATTACAAACTCCTCATGCATAAAATGTTTTATTTTATAGAGTAGATATATCTAACATGATTAGTTTAGAAGAAAATGATTTCCATAAAAAATTAAACATATTTTTACCTTGAAATCATGTGTAGTTGGTTTGATTTTTTATTTATACGTCACAATGTCTAACCTTTACTAGTTCATATATATATATATATATATATATATATATATATATATATATATATATATATATGAGGAGTGTTAATACGATGCTTGTAAATTTTTATCCATACATCCAATATACTTACAACTAGACCTAATTGTTACATTTTTAATATAAGAATTACAATATCTTTTATACTATATATATATATATATAATAATATATAATATCTCCTTTCAAAGATACGTAGGCATTACTGCAATAACTTGTATTCTTCTGGGCTTAAATTTCGATAAAAGTCAAAACTTAAGTCTGCCGAAACATTGATCGTTTAGTTTGGCACCTAGAAGAATTAGCATGGGCAATATCGAAGTACTATAAATTTAAACTTACATCCTAAACTATACAGGATAACAAAAATCGAATACGCGTGTACCTTGAAAGTCAAATTTCATATCGATACTGAACGTGAGTTAACTAAGACTTTATCAATATCTGATTACCTACAACTCCCCAAACCTGTCTTTTAATGTCCATCATGTGATTGTAATGAGAGAGCTTAGGACAATATTTCTAGTGAATAGAACATCAAAATATTGTCTATGATACAAATTTTCTATAACGATTAAATATTCAGATATTTAGATCTTAATCGCTAATTTATAGATGGTTCCAGAATATGACTTTTCATAATCGATAGAATCAGGACTTAGAATCCTTTTCATTGAGTTTGGATGGTTTGTTATGTAAAGAAAAAGTATATGTATTGTCATATTTTGAGATTGGATGGCTTATAGGCAAAATGGACTTGATACGTGCAAAAATTGTCATTTCGGGATGTAGTGTCTGATTATGAACAAATTTATATTTTTGAAACCGTAGTGGTAAATTGATGCATGCTGGTGAGCTTCTTGACGATCAGATGTACCATTTGATCGTAAAACTGTAAAAGCGTGGCGATTTTAATCATGGAAATTGAATGTTCAGAAAAAAATTTAGGTCCCATAATCGATGAAATTTGGCTTTGAGACACATTTCATTGAGTTCAGAAGGTTATTTTACGTTCAAATCGCTTGTCGACGCTTATCAATTGGAGTTCATGTCAATTTGGCTCATTTTGGACATTTGATATAAATATGGCACGTAGTTGGCGAACAATATTATTTTACTTTTAAACTTTAGCCCTAACCGCCATGAGAACTATACATTCAATATTCCACGTTTCTCTTCTCAATCGGTCCACTTTAAGTCAAAACTGCCGACATGAAAATTTGTATCATAACCCGAACCCATTAATGGTCGCTGTTCGTCGATTAAACCATTGACATGCTTGGAAACTCACTTTGGTCAGCGACTATGTAGTTTTAGTTATTAAGAAATACGACAACATCGTCAAGAATAGCATATGTCCATTGAATAAAAAGTGTGGAGAAGAGAGAAGAAGATAATGGTGGTGATGCGGTGTCGATTAGCGGTCAGAAGAGAGAGAACCTAAGTTTGAATGTATATGATTTTTCATATTTTCTAGGTAGAGCGTTGATCTTTATGGTTGGCATTGGCAATGTGGCAAGGCGGCATAGTGGCCTTCCGGGTGAGGGTGGCGCTGCAGTCTCTGGTGCACGATGGTCGCGACACAATGTGAGAGAACGTCAGGTTGCGTGCATAATTTTTAGGAAGAAACATGTGAAACTCATTCATGTGAGGAGTAGTGGATCATGATTGCAGGGTGATGCACGCATGATTAGTAAGATCTACGAGCTGATGTGGAGCCCTGTGATTCATCGAATGAGGTATTAATTCTATTTAAATTTCAAAACTTCTAACTAGCTTAACTTTTGCATACAATTTTCATTTTAGACTCAATTTCTTCCATTAGACTCGTATTGGAGAGCTTTATATTTTAATGTTGCATTGGACTAATTTAGCTAAGGTGAATGATATTGTTTCTCGATGTACTATAACTATTTGTATAGTATAAAATTGACATTTCTAATTTTAAAATATGATTTTTAGGATAGTTGAGCTTAACTAATAATAGATAAAAAGTGTAACGACCCACATTCAACGCATCAGAGGATCGAAGAATATTTGTTTCATTTTCGTATGAGGTCGTATGGTCGTGTAACTTTGGGGAACGACTACTGAGGTCATTTTCCATGTTCATGATTTTTGCCGATTTTTAAATGACTGTTTTGCCCCTAGTGAATCTTGTTTCGCCTATAACTTTTGATCTCTAAGGAGTTTTGAACTGAAACCACTTCCATTGGATTCAAATGATGGTTTACCTTTCCATAGAGTGGTCACACTGATCAAACAGACTTACCGTTTGGGAGATATGGCTGAAATAAGGTTTGGAAGGTGAAAAACAACTTAACCGGGCCTAATTAGGGTGATTAGCAGCTAGGCCCATAACCCTTTTCGGGATTAGGGTTATGGGGAGACTGTAATCAGTTAGGAAATGATTTATTTTTCATTTTCTCAGCCGCTACTTACCTCTCTTCAACCCTAACAATGACCTCCACCTTCTAAATCACCCCCAAATCACCGTTTAAGCATATGTTAGCCTAATCAACATCAAGGCAAACCAATACCAAATCAGAGTTGGAGCTGCTGTGTTGCATAGGAATTCGACCCACAACAGTAGAGTTTCATATCTAAAGTTCTATTTGTGGTTAAGATGAGTGATTTGCATTGTTTTTTAACTAATTACGACTAATTAGGGGTGATTAGTGATAATTAGCGAAATTATGGCTCAGAAAAATTTGAAAAAAATTGTAAAATTGTAAAAATATTATTTTATGCCTCTATTAGAAATTTGGGTTAATTTGGGCATGTTTTGCTAATTGTATGGTTAAATCATGACTAAGGGGATTAAGGGAAAAACAATGTTTTTGGGGTACGTTTGATCCATATTGACATGTTAAATTGTTGTTTTGGTGTTATGGTCGATTATACATGTTGCTATGACTGTTTGGAATGTTTTGTGATTGCGTAGCAAAGTTAGATTGGTCGAAAACGCCGTCATATGGCGTAAAACAGTCACTGGAAAAGTTGCAGGAAAATTGTGCAGGGGCCGTATCGGATCCCCCCTCCGAACCGACCCGTTCGTGACATGGACCTCGAACCGAACCGCCTGCATGAAGTCCTAGAGCACCATCACGAGCCGAACCGTGGAACACCATCATGAACTGACCTGTTGCTCAAAATTGAACTGGGGTGTCATGAGCAGGAAGCCACGAACCGACAGGACCATGAAGCACTCACGAACCGAACCGAAGCTCCAACTCGAACCAAGGAAGGCCGATCCGAACCTAGCGAGGCACCACGACCCGAACCGATCTGGAGAGGGTGCTACGAACCGAACCGCTTGGTGGCTACGAACCGTAGCTGCTCACGAACCAATGGAGGACCCGAGCTTAGATGATGATCACGAACCGAATGGAGATCGAACCGGGATGATGCTGACCAAAACCCGAGATGCAAAGGTAGTCCAAATAGAAAGTGAGTACTCATGATCCAGATGGGAATCAACGAGTTAACTTCATGAGTTGGACTTTGCTGCGGGACATGTGCAAAGGGTTATCGATGTCTATAGCTTTGGCTCACCACTGAAGAACGAATTATTGGCTATGGATCAGTGCAGTGAAGTTGTCATGACTTCATGGGGCAGAGTGATCGTAGCAAGGCTATGAGCCAGTGCAGTGGAGTTGTCATGACTCCATGGGGCAGAGTGGACATAGCAAAGGATTAGTGGCTATGGATCAGTGCAGTGGAGTCATCATGACTCCATGGGGCAGAGTGATCGTAGCAAAGTATTGGGTGATCAAAGTGGTAGATATTGTATGCTTTACACATTAAGTGATAGATGTGAGGATGATTGCTATGTTTGATGTTTACTATCACCATGTCATGCACACCCCCTCCCCGTTATTTCCACACCATGTGTTAGTGTCACCTTAGAGTATTGTACATCCTGTTGTGCTAACTCTTTGATTGTAGGTCCAGGTTCAGGTATGGTTATGTATATCTGTTATTGTTTTGTTATTGTTGCTTATCGCTCATAGCAGACTTTTGTCTGACCCAGAGTTTTATGTCTCTTCTTATTACTGTGGGTGCTCCTAAACGAGCATACTAGAGATAGGTTAGCTGGTTATGCACAAGTAGTTGTCCGGAGATGAGCATGAGGCTTATATGTATCATTCCCATATATTCTCCCTGTGTTGTTGCTAGACACTACTTTGGGCATTAGTAGTGTACATTCCTATTTTGCTTTAGAGATAGTTTTAAAAGTTGTAATAGTGACGGTTTGGATTATAAGCTGTATTTTGAATTTTCCGCTGCTATGATGGTTTAGTTTTCATCTTATGCACTGTCTCGCCTGTTTTATATCAAGTTATGTTATTGTTATATTTTGTTCCATGCGCTGTGAGATATACTATAGGTTCTTTTATGATTCATCGTCTTCTTTCTTTTCTTCTGACGACCGTCCCATTTTGGTTGGGCATCGACACAACGTGTTTTATTGGAAATGTCGGCTGATGCGAGACGGGCCATCACACTTGGTATCAGAGCTCTAGGTTGCGTAGTTAACATAGGGAAAGACACCACGGAGAGATAGTATGTATATGAGAGCGCGTATTTGTTATATTTTTGGTTTCAAAAGATATATATATATATACACACTATTAGTATATCTAAGGATGGAGTCGCATTGCATTGGCACCACTGAAGAGATGGTTAATCGTTTTCTCCTTACAGATTGAACGATGAGCCGATACACGAGGAATACTGGTTCATGAGCCAATAATAGGAATGATCCTGATATGAGGACGATGTTCACTGACTTCATGAGAGAGATGCCTAGGGATGTTCAGAGGGTAGCTCCTAATGCTGCAAATGGTGGCGGTGCAGCGGTGCAGGAGCCTAGGGCCGATTTCGCCAAGCTCTGTAAGGACTACACTAGTCTTGGTGGGAAGATGTTCCACGGAACGAAATCGACTACAGAAGTTCAGGATTGGCTTGATAGTTGTGAGTGTATCTTCGAGGATCTGGGAATCGAAGACGCAATGAAGAGAAAGCTAGCATCCCGTCAGCTGCAAGGACGGGCAATGAACTGGTGGAATGCTATTAAGGCAGCTACTCTAGAGGATCAAGTTACTTGGGATCAGTTTAAGACCCGATTCAGTGATAAGTTTATCCCAGTTGCCCAAAAGTCAGAGTTGTTTAGGAAGTTCTTGAAGCTTAAACAGAATGGTAAGGCAATCTCGGAAAATATTGCTGAGTTCGATACTTTATCGAAGTATGGATTACCTCTTATCGACACTGCTGAGAAGAAGAATGAGAAGTTTATAACAGGCTTAGATCTATACTTGGGTGAAAACTTATAAACCATATTGATGAGACTTTTGAATTGATTGTTGGAAAAGCATTGAGATCAGAGATCCTTTATCCTAAGCCCAAGACTGAAGTCGCTGTTGCATCTGTAGAGGGGCCAAAGCCGCAGGCAAGCGATGAAGGCAAGAATAATTCTCAGAATAAAAGGAAGCAGAGTCAGACCAAGGATGGTCAGAAAAAGAAAGATAAGAAAGATGTTGAGTGCTTTAGCTGTGGCAAGAAGGGCCACTATGCCAAAGAATGTCGAGCAAAGCCAGCAGACAGGAGGTGCTTCAACTGTGACCAAGTAGGACATCACAAGGATAAATGTCCGCAACCCCCTAAAGAGAAGCAGATTGTGAAAGCATATGCTATTAATGATGTTCCTTCTTCGTCGAATGCCCCAACCGCGGCGGAGAAAGGAAAGAATGTCGTCATTCAAGGTATACTTTCTGTTTATGATGTTCCTGTTCGAGTATTGTTTGATATTGGGGCTTCCCATTCCTTCATATCTAGTGACCTGGTAGATAGGTTTGGATTGGAACCCGAGATAGTCGATAGACCTTTAGCGGTGACGAACCCGATTGGTGGTTCGAATAGCCTTAGTATGATTTGTCGTAATGTGGTCTTATCGAGTCATGGATATATGTTTGCTTGTGATTGCATTGTTTTGGGCTTTACTGGGTTTGGCATTATTTTGGGAGTCGATTGGCTCCAAAGATACAGGGTGGTGGTAGACTGTGAGGGACATTCAGTGACTATTAGGGAGGATGATGGGCGGAGGGTAGTGTTTGGTGGCCTACCTATGACTAGTTTTCTAAATTCCCTCGACATCCCACAAGACGAGTTATCAGAGGTTCCTATTGCTAGCCAGTATCCGAATATCTTCGAGGAAGTGACTGGACTTCCACCACACCGAGAGATCGAGTTCCGTATTGATTTAGTGAAAGATGTCAGACCTATAGTAATGCCACTTCGTCGTATGGCGCGAAGGGAGCAGTGAGAGCTCGGGGAGCAAGTAAGCGATCTTTTGAAGAAGGGATTTATCCGAAGGAGTGTCTCCGAGTGGGGAGAACCAGTTGTATTTGCTACCAAGGAAGATGGTTCCCTTCGTTTCTGTGTGGACTATCGCGAGTTGAATAAAGCGACTAGGAAGAATAAGTATCCTCTTCCGCGGATAGATGATTTGTTTGATCAACTAGAGGGAGCAAGAGTGTTCTCCCAATTGGACCTCGCGACAGGATTTCACCAGCTCCGAGTAGTAGCTGAGAGTGTTCCAAAAACGGCATTTCGGACGCCATCTGGATTCTATGAGTGGTTGGTTATTCCATTCGGATTGACCAATGCACCACCATATTTTGTGGATCTTATGAATAGGGTATTCAGGGATCAATTGAATAAGTTTGTTCTTGTGTTCGTGGACGACATACCTGTTTATTCGAGGACAGAGGAAGAACACAAGGAACATTTGAGAGTAGTGTGGAGGTCTTGAGAAAACACCAATTGAAAGAAAAGTTTTCTAAGTGTCACTTCTGGAGGAGGGAAGTGAGATTCTTGGGCCATGTTGTTTCAGAGAATGGTATTGCCGTGGACCCTGCGAAGGTGGCTACGGTACAAGACTGGTCTACGCCCAAGAATGCAACAAATATAAGAAGTTTCTTGGGGTTAGCTGGATATTATCGTAAGTTCATCCAAGACTTCTCCAAGATAGCAGCACCGTTAACTCAGTTGACCTAGAAGAATCAAGCTTTCGTCTGGGACGAAAGGTGCGAGAATGCATTTAAGGGTCTAAATAGGAAGTTGATGAGTGCACCAGTGTTAGTTATTCCTAAAGGGAATGAAGAGATGACGGTATACACGAATGCCTGTGGTACCGGACTAGGTGATGTATTGATGCAAGGAGGTAAGGTAGTAGCTTATGCTAGTCGGCAACTGAAACCACATGAGAAAAGATATCCTACCCATGATTTGGAATTGGCAGCGATTGTGTTCGCGTTGAAGATGTGGAGACACTATCTCTTGGGAGAAAGATTCAAGTTGTTTACCAATCATAAGTCGTTAAAGTATCTTTTCTCTCAGAAGGATCTAAATCTCCGACAGCAAAGATAGTTAGAATTCTTGGCTTCCTATGATTTCGATATCGCATATATACGAGGAAAGGGCAATGCGGTAGCTGATGCATTGAGTAGAAGACATGCCAGTTTAGGTGCTATGTTTCTGGAACGGAAGCAACTGGAGTATATCGCTGAGTATGATTTCAGACCAAAGTGCGAATTGGATCCAGAAATGCTAGCAAGTTTTGACGATCAGACCCACTTTGATTGAGCGGATTTGTTCCAGTCAGAAGAATGATCCTAACCTATTGGAAATTATCTCCAAGTTAGAGATGGTTATCGATAGTGAGGAGATGAACAAGTATGGGCTTGATCGAGATGGATGGCTTAGAAAGAATGCGAGACTAGTTGTGCCCAATGTAAATGGATTGAGAGATGAAGTGCTTAGAGAATGTCATCACTCAAAACTGACTATACATCCCGGTGGTAACAAAATTTATCGAGACATGAAGCAGACCTACTACTGGGAAGGAATGAAAAGAGTTGTTGGAAAGTTTATATCCAAATGCATGAACTGCCAGCTAGTTAAAGCTGAGCAAAAGAAACCTAGTGATTTGTTACAACCACTGGAAATTCCCGAATGGAAATGGGAACAAGTCTCAATGGATTTCAATGACGGTTTGTCATGGACTAGATCGGGTCATGATAGTATTTGGGTAATTATAGATCGATTGACCAAGAGTGCAAGGTTCATATTGGTCAAGTCGAACAGAATGACAGCTAAGTTAGCAGAACTATATATGAAGTGGGTAGTGAGATTTCATGGAGTACCCAAAGGCATTGTGAGTGACCAAGATCCGTTGTTTACTAGTGGATTTTGGAAGAGCTTACAAGATGATTTGGGATCAGAATTACATCTCAGTACCGCGTACCATCCTCAAACCGATGGTCAGACAGAGAGGGCGAATCATGTATTAGAAGATCTCTTGAGAGCTTGTATATTCGATTTTGGAGGGTCATGGGATGACCGTTTTCATCTGGTTGAGTTCGCATATAATAATAGTTATCAATCGAGTATTGGCATGGCTCCATTTGAAGCTTTGTACGAAAGATCATGCAACTCACCATCATGTTGGCTGGAAACCGGTAAGAAGTTTGTGCTTGGGCTAGATGTAATAAGAGAAACTTCAGACAAGATCAAGGTTATCCAACAATGAATGAAGGCTGCTCAAGATAGGAAGAAGAGCTATGCTGATAAAAGCAGAAGAGATTTGAAATTCTCCGTTGACGACTTGTTGTTTTGTCAAGATTTCTCCGTTAAAGAGCGTGATTCGATTTGGTAGAAGGGGCAAGTTAGCACCAAGATTTATTGGTCCATTCCCAGTTCTCGAGCAAGTTGGGAATTTGGCATATAAAATTGAGTTGCCAGACAAGATGGCGGGAGTTGATAACGTGTTTCATGTTTCCCAGTTAAGGAAGTTCGTGCACGATCCCGATATGACTATTTCATCGGATCAGTTGGATGATATCGAAGTAGAACACGAGGCGGTTGTGAACCGCATGCCGATCCGTATTGTCGAGTACGATACGAAGCAACTTCGAAGGAAGGTGGTGAAACTGGGCAAGGTTCAATGGGGTGATAACGAGCATGACCGTACTTGGGAAACAAAGGAGAGCATAAGGGAGTCGTATCTAGAACATTTTGCCTGGTAAGAATTTAATGACCATTTAGTTATCCACTTGTTAGTAGACCGCATGCTAGGATAGGCTTGTTATGTTTCTATGTATGTTTGATTGTTGCAAATGATTGATAGGCATGAAGGACCCTTTGTATGTTTAGGTTAAGGAATTTCGGGGGTGAAATTTCTTAAGGGGGAGGGGGGAGAATGTAACGACCCGCGTTCTATGCATCGGAGGATCGTAGACTATTTGTTTCATTTTCGGATGAGGTCGTATGGTCATGTAACTTTGGGGAACGACTATTGGGGTCATTTTCCATGTTCACGATTTTTGCCGATTTTTAAACGACTGTTTTGCCCCGGGGTGAATATTGTTTCACCTATAACTTTTGATTGGTAAGGAATTTTGACCTGAAACCACTTCCACTGGATTCAAATGATGGTTTACCTTTCCATATAGTGGTCAAATTGATCAAACGGACTTACCGTTTGGGAGATATGGCTGAAATAAGGTTTGGAAGGTGAAAAACAGCTTAACCGGGCCTAATTAGGGTGAATAGCAGTTAGGCCCATAACCCATTTCGGGATTAGGGTTATAAGGAGGCTGAAATCAGTTAGGAAACGATTTATTTTTCATTTTCTCAGCCGCCACTTACCTCTCTTCAACCCTAACAATGGCCTCCACCTTCTAAATCACCCCCAAATCACCGTTTAAGCATATATTAGCCTAATCAACATCAAATCAAGGAAACCAACACCAAATCAGAGTTGGAGCTGCTGTGTTGCATAGGAATTCGATCCACAACAGTAGAGTTTCAAATCTAAAGATTTATTTGTGGCTAAGGTGAGTGATTTGCATTGTTTTTTTTTTACAAATTTCGGCTAATTAGGGGTGATTAGTGATAATTAGCGAAATTATGTCTTAGAAAAATCTGGAAAAATCTGGAAAATTCTAAAATATTATTTTATGCCTTTGTTAAAATTTTGGGTAAATTTGGACATGTTTTGCTAATCGTATGGTTAAATCATGATTAAGGGGATTAAGAGAAAAACATAGTTTTTGGGGGTATGTTTGATCCATATTGATATGATAAATTGTTGTTTTGGTGTTATGGTCGATTATACATGTTGCTATGACTGTTTGGAAGGTTTTGTGATTGCGTAGCAAAGTTAGATTGGTCGAAAACGCCTTCGTATGGCATAAAACAGTCATTGGAAAAGTTGTAGGAAATTTGTGTAGGAACCGGATCAGATCGCCCTCCTCCGAACTGACCCGTTCGTGACATGGACCTCGAACTGAACCGCCTGCATGAAGTCCTAGAGCACCATCACGAGCCGAACCGTGGAACACCATCACGAACTGACCTATTGCTCCAAACTGAACTGAGGTGTCACGAGCAGGAAGCCATGAACCGACCAGGCCATGTAGCACTCACGAACCGAACCGAAGCTCCAACTCGAACCAAGGAAGGCCGGTCCGAACCCAGCGAGGCACCACGACTCGAACCGATCTGGAGAGGGTGCTACGAACCGAACCGCTTGGTGGCCACGAACCATAGCTTCTCACGAACCAATGGAGGACCCGAGCTTAGATGAAGTTCACGAACCGAATGGAGATCGAACCGGAATGATGATGACCAAAACCTGAGATGCAAAAGTAGTCCAAATAGAAAGTGAGTACTCAGGATCCAGATGGGAATCAACGAGTTAACTTCATGAGTTGGACTTTGCTGCGGGACATGTGCAAAGGGGTTATCGATGTCTATACCTTTGACTCACCACTGAGGAACGAATTATTGGCTATGGATCAGTGCAATGAAGTTGTCATGACTTCATGGGGCGGTGTAATCGTAGCAAGGCTATGAGCCAGTGCAGTGGAGTTGTCATGACTCCATGGGGGCAGAGTGGACATAACAAAGGATTAGTGGCTATGGATCAGTGCAGTGGAGTCATTGTGACTCCATGGGGCAGAGTGATCGTAGCAAAGGATTGGATGATCAAAGTGGTAGATATTGTATGCTTTACGCACTGAGTGAGAGATATGAGGATAATTGCTATGTTTGATATTTGCTACCACCATGTCATGCACACCCCCTCCACATTATTTTCACACCATGTGTTAGTGTCACCTTAGAGTATTGTACATCCTGTTGTGCTAACTCTTTGGTTGCAGATCCAGGTTCAGGTATGGTTATGTATACCTTTTATTCAGGTTCAGGTATGGTTATGTATACCTTTTATTGTTCAGTTTTTGCTGCTTATCGCTCATACCAGACTTTTGTCTGACCCAAAGTTTTATGTCTCTTCTTATTACTCTGGGTGCTCCTAAACGAGTAGACTAGAGACAGGTTAGCTAGTTATGCACAAGTAGCTGTCCGGAGACGAGAAGGAGGCTTATATGCATCATTCCCATATATTCTCCCTGTGTTGTTGTTGGTCGCTACTTTGGGCATTAGTAGTGTACGTTCTTATTTTTCTTTAGAGTCAGTTTTAAAAGTTGTAATAATGACGGTTTGGATCATAAGCTGTATTTTGAATTTTCCGCTGCTATGATGGTTTAGTTTTCAGCTTATGCACTGTCTCACCTATTTTATATCAAGTTATGTTATTATTATATTTTGTTCCATGCACTGTGAGATATACTACAAGTTCTTTGATGATTCATCATCTTCTTTCTTTTCTTCTGACGACCGTCCTGTGTTGGTTGGGCATCGGCACAACGCATTTTATTGGAAATGTCGGCTGGTGTGGGGCGGACCGTCACAAAAAGTGATTTGATTAGTTTAAATTTGAGTATCATTTTTTTACTTATTTGTGTACTATTACGTGTTATTTTGATACTGTTGCTAGATTATAAATATTTGGATATAAATTCACACCGACCATTTTAGTCAAGTTCTATTTATTTTATGGATGCCATTATGGATGTTTTTATGTTATTTTAGACAATAATAAGATTATTGATTGCTTGTTTGCATATTTGGGTTGTAAACATTGTTTTTAGGCGATATAGGAGTAAGAGAATCTCATTCGCCAGAGTTGGTATTTATCGATTAGGCACACAAGATGATGCATATTAATTAAGCGCATAAGAATCATAGACCTGAATGGATGAGATAAACCAATGAAGGAGCAATGGAGCATGTCGAATGACATGAAGACAGAGGTGTTTTGAAGCATAGCGATTGGACGGAAGCTAGAGCAGCATTGGAATTGGCAACGGATCTAAGATGAAGGATTGATTCTATGGCGCACTTGGATTTCTAAATGAATATCGGACGTTTGCATTTGACATGTGTTTAAGTAATTTGGTTAAATACATGATTACAGTGATATTTAACGATTGTATGGAGTGATCGATATCGAGTAGTTTATGTTGTATGGCTCTTCGATTAGTGGCTTTGGCATGAAACAAGGGAGGTGTTTCATCAAGAGGCAAAATAAATGGTATAATACATGGAATGAGATGATGAGATCTTCAGGGTGCAATGAGGACCGACCTTGATGTCTTCGCCTACGTGGTGTAGCTGTTGATCTCATATGGAAGGCTCAAGCGATTGTGGAATCAAAAAATAATTGAGTATGTTGTTCATGGTGTAAAGAAGCCATAGAGTAATGAACTGGATTACGAGATGTATGTAGAATTGGTGATGAAGGCATATGTAACAACCCTAATTGCAGGTACCAGGTAAACAGATTTTAACAATAACAAAATTTTTGTATTGCAAGATTAGAGAAAATAAATCATGAATTCAAAAGTGAATAACTCATATAATTATTTAAGTATATACATGAATGACTTAAGGGATTTTTATGAGCTATTGTATTAAATTGAAAACAAGCTGAGTTTGGGTATTGAAATAAGGAATTAAATTCATAATATGTTTGCTGAAAAAACATAGAGAAAATACAATTTGAAAATTTATAATGTGTATTTATAATCCAAACATGTGTTAAAATGTTTTTACTTGTGACAAATGCAATAATTCTCATAAATTATTTCTATCGGTGAATTTTAGTGTAAAGTGGAGTATTTCAAAATGAAATGAGTTGCAAATAAGATACAAAGAAATGAATTTTTGAATGAGAATCAATATTTAAGTGTTGAAAATGTTTTAATGTGATTTATGTGTTATTTGGCCAAGATAATGAATTCTTGTGTGTAAATTGTGTTGAAAATGTGAGATTGAACAAGTGTAATATTAAGTGTGTTATTACAAATGTCAAATTTTATTGTGTCTTATGTTATAAACAATGTTAAAATTATTTACAAGGATTTCGAAATATGTTGAGACATAATTTATAGTATTTTGAAATATGCTGAGATATTTTTTATAACATTTTTAACGTATTTTGTTGTCATTGCTGTCGTTCTGGCTGAGTAGAAGCTCTTCCTTATTTGTTTTGGGAAAATGAGTCGGCCCAGATGACTTAGTTGCACTTTAGGCATTTGTTAGGTGCCTCGGTGCCTCCGTCTTCTTTTCTCCGTTTTCTTCATTCGTGTTGGGCATGTGTCCATATGGACCTCTGCTCTATTCTCCACCGTTTTTTTAATCTAAAGGAAACCAATATCTGTTAGCCTACTTTGTGGCTAGGCTATACAAAGTTAAGAATTGTTCAATGAATGTACTTAAGTATACATAAAGCATAGTTGAAGATCCTCCGGGTCGGTTTGGACCCCTCGAGCCGAAACCCTTCACCTTATTACACACGAGCCAGAAAACTGAAAGGAGGTAGCACACTCGGATTGGTTCGGCCTCTCCGACCCGTACCCCTTTTCTATCCAACCGGTCCGAACCGAGGAGTATAACTGCGACAATCACATCCCATGATCCTATAAACCCGGAGCGGTTACACTCCATTATCCCACGTTCTTTGGTGCGCTATCATCATCTCAAGAATTACGAACCCGAAGCGTGCGGCATGGACCCCACGTGGCCTCCGAACCAGATCAATTTTCAGCTTATATATACCTCACAAAGCACCATTTTAAGGGATCTTTTTGGCAAATTACCAACTAAAATTACCTGACTACCGAAATTTCATTGCTTTATTCAGATTACATCCAAACTTTTGGAGTATAATTCCACAAACTGAAGAGAGATTATTAATTGTATAAGTGAGATTGAGTGAGAATTAGCATTGTGTTTTTATTTAAATCATCAATCAAAGAAGTATCAAGTGGATGTAGGCTCTTTCACGTCGAACCACTATCGTGTTCTTGTTGTTTTTCTTTCTATTTTATTTAGAATCATCATTCCTTTGGGTGTTAGAACCTTTTTTTAGTCTAACAATATCATACCAAAAAGAAGAAAACTCTTCTCCAACGGCTCAACAATTTAGTAGCAGAATACCAGAACTGAGAATTTAGCTAATAGACACATTGAACAAACAATAACATACAACAAATACTACTCAAGCAAAAAAAAAAAAACATAAACAAGCCCGACCCTACCTCAACCAATGGAGATGAAAACAACTGCCAAACAGGCTGATCCCCAGCAAAAAGCGAAGTGGAAAGCGAATAAATCCAAAAATAAGCCTACGCCAGACCACTCTGATATTGTTTCGGCAATAGGAGACAAGAAGGAAGCCTTGGAAATTCCCAGATTCTTTGGGTCGTATCCCTCCGCCTCAATAACCCCGGGGGCAGTGGAAGAAGAACCGACATTGATAGTTTCTTTCCCTTTGGCCTGACGCCTCTCCTCTTCCATAGCAGTAGCAATAAGTCTACGCCCTTCAGCCTAGCGTACCGGTTCTTCACCTTTAAGATATTTATCCATGAGTTTCTCTTCGTCAGTGGAGTCCACCTTGAGCTCTTTCCTCTTCCATTCAACAATTTGATCCCACACGTAAACCAAAGTTATTGGGTAGTCATTAATCCAAGCAATGTACCGATGACGTATCACTTGAGCAAAAAATTGTACCATAAGCTCACCATAACCATCCAATTCTTTTTTAGTAGCAAAAAGCTGTGCATGGGCATCCTCGGCAGATTTAATGGCGATACTTGCATTTCCTTCAGCTGGGACTGCCCTCAATTTGACTTCCATCAGCTTGGCTTCTAACTCAGCATTTCTCTTCGCTAACTCAGCTTTCTCTTGCTGAAGACTGGAACAAGCTAATTTTGCCTTGGCACTTTCAGATTTAGCATCCTCGACTTGCTTTTTCAAAACTAAGCATTCCTGGCTGTGAGATTCTAGTACAGTGTGATAACGCTTTTGTAACTCCTCGTGTTGTTTTTTGTAGTTATCAGCATTTCGCGAGGCAAGGGCAAGTTAGGCCTATGCGTCCTCCACTTCTTTCTCTATATCTTTTAAAATGGTCTCATCGTACTTGGCCATTTCCTTCATATTATCTATACCAGTGATTAAGTCTCGAATGATCATAGAGAGATTACGTGAGTACTTATACATCTCCTTATATTGTTTATCTGCTAAATTTATTTTTCTTTAACATCATCCGTCCACTTCGAAGGCACTGGTTCAAGGGTGGGAACAAAAGGAATATGGTCAAAATAGTGATCTGGAAATTGTTTCTTCAAAAGTTCCAATTTCGCTCTATTCTCGGAATCGAGCATCACAAGCTTGGCTATCGATAAGTTGACATTTCGTCATTTAGCAGGTACAATCGATGTCTTGCCTTTATCTTTCCCTCTCTTAGAAAGTTTATTTTTGTCTTGTGGATCAGCATGCTTCGACGGTGGCTTCTCTTGAGGATGTTTCTCTTTAGGATGAGTCGGAACTTTGGGACGTGGTTTATCTCCTTCACGACGGTCTTGATGACTCTTATGCTTGTCAAGATCTGACCGACCAGGAGAACGGGAGCGCGAAGAATAAGGGGAGCCAGAATCATAGTGTCTCCTGTCAATCTAAGAGAGATTGTCAATTGTATAAGTGAGATTGAGTGAGAATTAGCATTGTATTTGTATTGAAGTCATCAATCAAAGAAGTTACTGTGGACATGAGCTCTTTAATGCTGAACCACTATAAATTTCGTGTTCTTGTTGTTTTCTTTCTATTTTATTTAGAGTCGTTATTCCTTTGGGTGTTAGAACCAATTTTTGATCTAACAATATCATACCAAAAAGAAGAACAAAACCCTTCTGCAACGGCTCACAAAAAAAAAAAACACAATTTAGTAGCTGGATACCACAACTGAGAATCTAGCTAATAGACACATTGAACAAACAATAACATACAACTAACACGCCTCAAGAAAAGAAAAACCAACATAAACAAGACCAACCCTGCCTCAACCAATGGAGACGAAAACAATTGCAGAACATGCTGATCCCCATCACAAAGTAATGAGGAAAGCAAACAAATCCAGAAATAAGCCTGTGTGCCAAACCACTCTGTGCCTGGGACGCTCCAATCCATCTCGTATGAATAGCTCCAAACCATCATAATCCAAACTAGCTCTAGACTTACAAATGCCAAAGCTCACGGAGATGGGCGAGATAAGAACGCCTACCGTTGACAGGTCTAAAAAGCCAGCTGAGTAAAGAAGAAGATCCTCTTCTACAATGTTGATCCCAAAGAGAAAGCATGATGCCAAGCCGAGACCTAAAAAAACCTCATCCGACGCCAGCACGTGGAGTTGTTCCCAAAGTGATGTCAAAAGACTGAGCTAATGCTAAGGACTGAGCATGCAGAGTCCCCAGGAATAGAGTTCCTCAAAATACGAGAGAGACATCGTCCTTAGCTCTGCAAACTATGGTGGTAGGCTCCATAGGGATCTCGTCAAAAACTGCCTTATTACGAGAGCACCGCATGTGCCAGTAGATAAGTCACGGAAGACGACAGTAAAGGACAAACAGAAGTTTCTTTCCGTCCCTTCCAGCAGATAAGAAGTAAATCCCTAAGAGTATGGGAATTACCCCCAATTCCCATCAGACCCCCGAAATTGGACCATATAGCATGGGCATAAGCTCCCACGAAGAACAAATGAGTCGACGACTCCAGATTACCAGTATCGCAACACCTACATTGAGAAATAACAGGGGTTCTGATCCTCATAAGGTTCACATCTAGAGGAATACCATCATGGAGGATTTCCCACATTAGGATGAACATCTTAGGAGGGATAATAGAATCCCAAATGAAAGAGAAAGATAAAATCCTCTGCAATGGAGTCCGTGCATAATTTCATGTAGCGCTCAAAGAGATTGGACCTCCATTCCATTCGAAACGCCGACCATTATAGTTGGAGAAGTCCTTTATAGATTGCATCCGTTTCCATGTCTCACTTGCGTACGATGGGGTCTCAGAGAAATCCATTAGAATAAGGCGTTGGTACTGAGCATGAAGAAACGACTCCCACATGGAGTCGTTAGAATGAAACCTAACCCAAAGCTTACAGGCGTAAGCCTTGCAAATATCCTTTGGGTTCATAAGCCCTAGACCTCCATCTCATCTCGGATGACAAACGATATCCCAAGACACCCAATGAGGCCTCAAGAATCTTCCTTCTTACCCAAAAAAAAGATGAAACCAAAGAACGAAAAAGATCAGAAGAAAGAAGAAGTTGGAGTCATGGCTGCAAGCACATGAGACCCTATCGAATCCAGAACATATTTGATGAGAACAAGCCTGCCCACTTGAGAAATAAGAGTTGAGTTCCATCTGAGGATATTAACTCTATCTTTATCAATAAGAGGATCGAAGATCGCATTGAGCTTGTGGCCCCGATACAGAACGATACCAAGGTAAGGCAAAGAAGAGAAGCTGAGTGATAATCGGTTAAAAATTCAATTCCAAGAAATCCTATTCGTGGTCATCATTTTTGCGGGAACGAACCATCTTTTCGAGGATTTGACTAAATTCCTAGAGCACCTCTCATAGAGATGCAGAAAATCCAAGAACCGAAGAACTGAGAATCAATTCCCGTTGGTAAAAAATTATGTCATCTACAAAGGATAATGACGAAGTAACGAGACAACCATTCAGAATGCTAAATCTATGAATCTGGCTAGCTATTGTAAGGGAATGGACGTCGTGAATTAAGACCTCCACAACAATGTAAAAAGGGTAGGGAAAAGAGGGTCTCCATGGCGTGAACCCCTTTCTGATAAAAAAAACCGTTAGCCAATCTGTTGATTAGAATGAAAAACCAACAGTTTGAGGTAAGCCTCCAGACCAAGTCAATGGGAGGTTTAGGAAAACCAAAGGCTCTGAGCATCTTAATGATGAAAAACTAAGACATTCGATCATATTGCCATGTCTGTTTTTAAAACCACACTGGAACCCCTTACCTTTCGATCAATTTGAGAGATAAGCTCTTGAACAAGCAGGACAATGTCAGTAATACGATGATCTCTGACAAAACCAGCTTCGAACGACAAAATCACTCGATCCATAATAGGTGAAATGACCTTGTTCAAAAAGTTGCACATGCTAATCAGCTAGTAATCAGAACACGATTTTGGGTTTTCACATATCAAGATGAGAACAAGGTTGGTTGAAGTCCACCTCTTAGGAATCACAGCACCTGAAAAGAAAGATTGTACCGCCAAATAGAAGTCAAGGTGAATGATTGGGCAGACACAATGGTAAAACATACCATTGAATTCATCCGAACTGCTTGCATTATCCTTACTAAGAGAGAACACACAAGACCTAATCTCTTCTACAGAAGGAGAAACGAAAAGTCCGTTAAACTCAGATGAAAGAATCAATCTAGGGATAGAAGAAAAGAGACCAGGATCAGAAAAGGCCTCCGAAGGACATGGAAGAAACGTTTGAAAGAGAGAAACAATCGTTTGTTTGACTTCCTCAGGAGAGGATGTCAAAAATTGGTCCAGGCGAACAAATTGAAGGATAAACAGAATGTTGTTCTTCTTACGAATAAAGGAATAGAAGAATTTGGGAGTTCGAGTCTCCACTGACAATCCATTGATCCTCGCCTTTTGATGAAGAAAGTCATTCTCGATGCATAGTTCAGAAGAAAGGCAGTTTAGGCCTTTACCCATTCCACCTTGGTAGAAGTTGAAGGATTATTGTCATAGGAGGATTCTGGTAATATAAGAATCTCTTCTGCCGACCGAACACGATCAGAAATATTTTTGAAAACTGTTAGGTTCCAATCCTTAAGACAAGATTTAAGACGTTTAAGTTTGAGCAAGAAAATAGCTATAAGATTATCTGAAACCAGAGCCGACCAAGAATCCGCTACAGTTTAGAAGAACGTATGGTGCGAACGCCACATGGACTGAAAACAGAACGATGACAGTCCTGTTAAGGTGAAAGGGGAACAAAGCATGAGCAAAGGCACATGATCCAAGTTGAAACAGTGAAGGTGGGACACATAGAAAGAAAATGGGAAGTTAAACCACTTTTCTGAACCAAAATTCTGGTCTAAACGGGACAATATCCTATTTGGGCCATCTTTGTTGTTACACCATGTGTAAGTTGAACCAACAAAAGATACTTCAGACAATCCTAAATTGATTATGAAAGCATTAAGATCCTCAAATGCTAAGTGGTTAGTGGAAGAACCCCCTCTCTTCTCAGCTTGGCATGAAGCCACTTTAAAATCTTTCCTAAAACAGAAACCATCTAGCCAAGCCTAGGAAGAGATAAAATGTCATTACATAAACAATTACGCTTGATGCAATCACAGCTGGCGCAAATCGCTAGAAAAAGGAAAGGGGTAGAAAAGCACGGAAGATAACACTCAACATATAAAACTACAAAGAATTAAAGAGCAGACGAATGGAAACATATTTTGCCTACAATATCCAAATCTTCTCGGATAAGTTTGGCATCCCTCCCCTAAAACCCAAAGAGGGCACAATGTTGGAAATCACTTCCGAGCCTATAAAGGCTCTTGAAGTGCCACCAACCAAATGGAATGTTTCTTGAATATACGCTTAAGACGAGATATAGAGTCATCGTTACCGATGCCACGAATGTTCCATAAAAAAAGTTCGCCATCCTAAAAAAATCGGAAAACCCAATAAGATAGGATAGAGGGTGTGTCAAGTAGATCTAACAATCTGCTCGGTTGCTGCTATAGAGCAGGTGCGAATGGTGCGAGGGGTTCGAGGCAATACCTTCAAGTGCCCATGCACAGAACGAATGGGAGGGATCGATGACTGACTCGAGTTTTACCCAAGAGCAAAAACCACTGACTGCGAAAAGGATATAGAGCTGGACGAGCGAAATGACGATCCTGTCATCCTACCCAAATAAGAGTTCTTAGTTAGACGAGATAGATGGCTGTTAATAGCCGTTATCTTCGCCTTACTAAGGAGAACGATCAAATGCGAATGAGTGGGAGGAACAACTGAAAGGGCAGAAAAGACGGGAAGCAAAGATGACAATGAAGGATGGGAGAATATAGAAATGCCACGGGAGGATGTTTCACATTCTTCACCATCATTTTTCTTATCTCATTTGTTGGCATCTTTCGTATGTTAGAAAAAAGGTGGTTTCCGATGACTCTCCCATGGTTGCTGGCTCTTCATCCGCAAGGTGCTGCTTGACATCCATTTCGTGTTTATAGGAAGACCCTTAACTGGTTCCCCTAACATTTCTTAACTCACTCTAGCTAGAGGACTAGGCATTTCTCTAGGCGCTAGGCCTCGCTCAGGGGTGGGTTGAGTGTTTTTTCTCCAGGATTTCTCCCTAAAAACTGGTTGCATAGGTCTGGCTTGTTGTTCATTTGAGCTGGAGATGATTGTGATTTAGTCTCCCTTATGGGGGGGCATTTAGGACAGAAGAAAGCTATTTAATTGCTTTGTTAGTTCTTGCTTGGTTGGATTTTGTAGCTGGTGTTTGGTTTCCTTAAGAGATTCTTGCATGGATCACAGGATTGGAGCTTGTTTTGGTTTGTTGTTGTGAGGACTAGGTTAGAGTCATGCTCTTCCCGACTCTCTCTGTGACTCAACCTTTTTGAGGTGGCCTTGGGCCTCTGCTGCTCTTTGTTGTGTGGTCATTATCTTTCTGTATTATTTGCCTATTGTAGGATTGGTTGCCCTTTTAGGTTTTGTCGTGCTGTTTTTTTCTTTTCTTTGGTGTATTTGCTCAGTTTTATACATGGTTGAGTGTTCGCTCTGCATTTACCACCAGAGAAAGGTTTTCTCTCTCTCTCACTTTTTGGTACAGATATCTTGCTATGTTAAAAAAATCTTCTTTCTCCTTACTGTAAAACTACTGAGAAGAGGAATGACTTTCATCTCCTCCAAATCTCCAAAAATCCAAGTAAATCTACTAATTAAAGTTTTGAGAGGATGAAGTTTAATCTCTCTTCTACATATCAACCCCAACAAGAGATTCAATCTCTGGTCATTAAGAATAGGAAGTTACGATGAAGAATTCATCGCTTGCATCTCAGCCTATAGACATTATCAGGCATCCAAATGATAAAAGCTCCTTTCTTGTAGCTTAAATCAAGGAAAACCATTGTAGTTTATACAAATCCAAACAAGGTAAGTGGAAATCTACACTATCTATCTTAGTGTGATGTTTTGTATTTAATTCATGATTATCTCTATGAAATACACAGTTTACTATAAAAAGTTCTGTCAATTTCTCAATTGCATTAAATCTATGTTTAAGTCCATGTTGTGATCATGTAACTACTTTGTTTCTTATCAAAATTCAGTGCAACCTTTTTTGATTGATAGACACGTTGTCATACTTTGTGCATGTCAAATTTTAGATCATTTTATGTTCAGTAGCTTATCCAGAATATTTATTGAAGTTGACTGCGAGTAAAAAAAATCATATTGTACTAGTTTGTGTGATATGGGTTGACCAATCTCCTTCTCATTGACCTAAGGGTCGACCCATGCATACTAAGATCGAATTATCGTTCTCTGCTTTGTGTTAGAGTGTTGCAACTTTTGTATTGTTTTTGGTTTGTTTCCAAGGTTTCTGATGGATTTTCTTAGTTATTTTTAGTGAAGTAGCTTATCTCTTGCACTTTCAGTAGGCCTCCTCCTACAATGGGGAAGCCAACGTTGTTGTTGATTGATATTTCGGATTGATTTTGTGTTTCTGTGTACACATAAGCATAATATATAAACAATTTTACAAAGAGTTTATATATGCATAAGAAACATTTTAAGGTAAATATTTTGCAACATTAATTTGTAAAATTATAAGTATTTAGAAGTTATCCATATATAAATATTTTCTCTTGTAAAAGGATTTTCAAATAAATGATTTATAAATAGTTTTCCAAATCATGTTAAAACCTGAGTTTTCAAAAGTATATTTTCTTATGTAAAACTAGATGTTTTCGCACTCTTCGAGAGAATAAGAATGCAACTTAAACGATGTTATAAACCATGTGGTATGGACCACATTGTTTTATTATATTGGTTAATTCTAGACTTGTTCGATCGAACATACTGTTTTGAGATTGATCTGGATATTTTAATGTGGAATTAACTAACTTATAATAAATCAGTAAATAAGAACGTATGATATGAGACATACCATTACCAATGCTTAGGTTACTTTTTAATTTCGGAGTCCATACCACATTCTGAAATATTTATAGTACTAGACCATATGGTCTCTGAGTCATTTATTACCTTCGGGATCATCTGAGACCTTTACGACCTTCTAGGTCATCTGGGAAGGTTACCATATATATATATATATTGATTAGTACTGGAAGGCTTCAATCATCTAAGATACGCATGTGGGGCTTTGCTTTAACTTTCCATTTGATTCATGGATCCATTGTAACAACCTGACTTTTTCGAACCTCGAAATTTAACACTAAATACATCCCCGTATACGCGTGCCGAACATCCAAGTGCCGGAAAGTTGAATTATTGGATAGAATAAAATTAAAAGAAGTGGAAAAAATGAATAAAGAATCAAAATCTCACAGCGGAACGAAAATATGTACTATCAGCATAGTACAAAGGGTTTACTACGAATACAAAAATTTCGGAGTAATAAAACCTAAGTAAAGTCATCAGCCAAGACTGTCTGTCCTCACAATGCTAATATGTACATAACTAATATAGTACAACAGAAATAGGTAGATAGATAGTGGAAGCATTTAGCTGGTCTTCCGAACTCTAAAGCATCCAATGTGAAACCCGCCTTACTCAGCCTACTCGAAGGAGTATGCAAGGATTTTAGGGAAAACAAAAACCAAGCGTTAGACATAAGTCTGGTATGAGAAACTCAAGATACATGTCGCACGTAACAATATTGATGGGGCCATGCATATTACCGCCACGATTTTCCCCTTAAAAGAAACCATCCATTCATTAAGTTTACTATAGTTGTAAAATAGATAATGTCTAGGGTGTAAAATACAAATCAATCAAATAGTTGAAATGTTTACATTCGAAAACTATTAATTATACAAACAAAACTGCTAAAATACGTTCGCATATTGGATTTTCCACAGAGATCTCTCTGGATCAAGCTAGATCTGAACTCCTGCACAAGGATCAAAAGTTACCTACCGAGCGTCATATATCTCTAGATAAAATATACCATAAGGAAATCATGACTAGTCCATGCATGAAAATACCAATGTGCACCACGTGGATCCAAATATATCCAACTCCCGTGCACAACATATGTAAATATACTCTAGATATGGAGTCAATACATCCTGTCGTGGGTTAGCTAAACTCCAGGTCATGCAGACAACTCTGTCTTTAGCCATTTCTGATGTCAAGGTTTTTCTTGGAGTCTTTCACACGAGTCTTCAACACTCGAACAGAACATGAATCCCATATTGGATTCCCACTTCCCGAATATATCATGAATCACTACTTAGATCTGAGTATCTCGAGAAGATTCCCAATCTTCACATGGATTCCTCTTCACATCCACTTAAAAAACGTAGGTATTCTATAAGTAGAATACTTATCGATCCCGGTCTCTTCAAAACTAATTGATGAATTCCCGATTAACCTTGTTCCGATTCTTTCAAAAATAAGTGAAAGCTGGAGACGTTACCAACACTCCTCCCTAGGGGTTCTCATTGGTATGTAATCATGAAACATTCCTGATAATTTTTAAGTTATATTGTTATAGTTCGATAGTTCACTAATCGAATATCTAGTCAAAACAATAGCCTATAGAAACCATGGTTCCACACTTAACTCATTTTCGACATTTCGACATATACTATCCCTCGATCAAGAATGGGGCCAAGTAAGTAAGAGCACTGGTTGCATATCACCCCTTTCCTAGACAACCCAGTCTTGACACTCACAGATAGATAAGTCTACTCGTCGGTTTATTAGAATTAAGAACATTATTCATGATATTCAATAAACAGGTAAGTAATCAACATGATTAACACGTTTCCAACATTCCTAACCTATCTATACCTCTTTTAAGAGGGAAGCCGGTAGGTTAGAGCTCTATTGATATATTCCTTCTCGACATCAATCTTAACTCTCACAAATAGCAAAGCCTACTTCATTGGATTATTAGTTTAAGCATTATCAATTACCTGTTAATCTAGTGACTTAATCATGACAAGGTTAGCAATTCATAACCCTTTCTAGCCTTGGATTTTATAACAGCCCTCCCAGAATGGGTCTAAATTCCTCCCTAGAAAAGGCCCATCGGAACTTAGAGTCATTCCAAACAGATCATTGGAACCTAAGAGCAATCTAAATAAAATTAGAATCTCGCACAGAGAAATGGATGAAATATAATATCTCATAAATAGATGTGCATAAACAAAATCATAAATGTCAAATACAACAAGTTTCAGAAGATAACAGGTACAATAATGATTATCCTAAATACAAGATAACAACAATAATATTACTACCACTGCCAAAAATAACTAAATATCCATTGAATAGCTCCACCTCCAAGTGATCACTAATCATCACTGATCCTGGGTCCTCACCTACTAACCTGTTTATGTTAAGAGGAAGGTGGTCAAAACATAAAGTTCCGGTGAATGAAAAACATATAAGTTTGGGAATGACTCTTTCCTATATTTGGCAGTGTAAACTCTTTATGTTATGTCTATGCAACAAACATGCACAACTAAACATACAAGGCATGTTGGAGAATGGAGTTTTGATGACAACAATCTTATTTCAATTATCAATGATTTTAAAATATATACTAACATTTTTGTCTAGAATATATATATATACACACACACACACATGAATATGCAGGATTTATATACAGGATTAATACTGTAGACTGTACATTTTTAGAGTTTCAAGAGATTCAAGATTCAGAGAAAATTCAAGACTCATGAGTAATCAAGATATTCAAGAGTTCAAGACAAATATAGTTATAGAGTCTAGTTTATATGTAAGACTCTGAATATCGCTCCAGGTTCAAATTCAAATTCTGTTTTTTCAAATTTTGTTATTCAAAATTCAAATTCTGGCTTTCAAAATTCAAGTTCTAATTTCAAATTGTTTTCTATTCTACTTACGATTTCAAATATAAGTTTAAATTTGAATCTTTATAAGTTTATATAGTTTTATATTTATACACTTTTATAATTTTATAAATATATAATTTTAGAATTTATAAATTTATAAATATTTATATAATATATATTTATGTTTTCATATGATTTTATACTTTAGAATACTCTTTTATATCACTAAGTTTTAATTCAAGAATTTCCAGAATAGTATATATATTTAAACACTTGAAAATAATCAAATTTTAAATTTTACACTACGCTATTTCGACATACATAATAGTCTATATCGACATACAACTGTCACTTTCTCAATTTTCAAAGGAAGTGTCTTTTCACCCCTTCTTCATTGATTTTTACACTTTTACTCTGCCAATTTCTACTTTAATTATATAAAAATTCTTCTTTTCTCACTCTCTACTCATTACTCTCTGAATTGAATAGCTATTGAAGAGTTATAGGGATGTTGTAATCTTTTGGGAAGTGTTTGGGAAAGGGTGTGTTCCTTGTAGCCCTAAAATCAAGGAAATAGAGCGGTATTAACCTTGCAGCTGTGAAATCAAGGGGATTGTACTTGATTAAGGGTGTTTGGAGCGGTGTTAACCTTGTTTCTGTGAAATCAAAGGTGGTGGAATCAGTGTTAACCTTGTAGCCGTGAAATCAAGATTGTTGTACTCGGATATTGATATAGTGATAAAACTCTACGCAATCCAGCGTTGCATGGGACTGGAAGTAGGCGTAATCCGAACCAGTATAAAATCCGGTGTATTCTTTCCTTTTATGCATTTTATTTTTGTTTATTTCTACATTTGTGTTTGATTTTATGTCTACGATCATTTCTGTGGTGTGTGATTCATATAGTAGATTGTATAAGTTTTAGATTCTCTTAAATTACTTGAAAACACTATTCACCCCCCTCTAGTGTTAGTTTTGGCATAAGATCCACATTTCGCGATCCTTAACAATTGGTATCAGAGCAAGGTTTTTCAAAAAGTCCATAATTTGATTTTTGAAAATATTAAATGGCAACCAACACTGGTAATAATAGTTCTTTCGTAGAGGGTCAGTCCACTGTTTGACCACCATTGTTTAATGGCAGTAATTATTCATATTGGGCATGTAGAATGAAAATATATTTACAATCAGTAGGATTAGACACATGGAATATCACACAGACTGAATATGTGGAACCCACAACTAATTTTGCATAATGGACTAATTAACAAATGGCTGCTGCACAAAGTAATTCCAAAGACATGAATATGTTATTTTGTTCATTAGATAGTAAGGAATTTATGTCTGTTTGTAAATTTTCTTATGAAATTTGGAGAACATTAGAAGTTATTCATGAAGGAACCAATAAAGCTAAATAGACTAAGATATTAATGCTAATTAATCAGTTTTAATTATTAAAAATGAACGTGAATGAATCTGTCTCCGATCTGTATTGTAGATTTCAAAAGATAGTGCATTCATTAATAACACTTGGAAAAACTTATTTTGAAGAGGACCAAGTCAGAAAAATACTGAGTTCATTGACTTCAGAGTGGGACTAGAAAACATTGGCTATTGAAGAAGCCCATAATGTCAGTGAAATGAGGATTGAGGATTTAATCGGAAATCTGATGTCTTTTGAAGTCCAATTGCAGAAAAGAAAGGAAAATATGCCAACAGAAAAGAAATCCATAGCATTCAAAGCAACAACAAATGATTCTCACTCAAGTAGTGAAGACGATGAAGAAACAGTCTTAATGGAAAGACATTTCAGAAAATTTCTAAGATACAGAAAGAGAAATAACTTTCAAAGAAATAACCAAGGAAGTTCAGGAAGAAATGATGATCTATGTTATAACTGAAATGAACTAGGCCATATAAAGAGAATATGTCCATATCTAGATATCCAGATAAATCAAATCAATAGACGGACAATAGTAATTCATCGAAGAAAAGAAAGAGGACATACGCAGCAACTTTAGATGATTCAGATTCATCATCAAGCGATGAAGAACCAGAAACCGGAAATTAAAATATGTGTTTCACAACAATTCAGAATTCAGAAAACATCGAAGAAATGAATCTAGAAACCGGGTATGCCTTAATTAATTTTTAATTTTTGGTTGAATGGATGCTTTGATTGTTTGCTTTGTTTTGAATTTGAAATTTAAACTTTAAAATTCAAACTTGAAATTTAAAATTCAAATTTGAAATTCAAAATAATAATAATAAAATAATAATTAATAATAAAATAAAATTTTGATGTTTGTTAGGAATAATATTATTTCAGGAAATAGTTAAAACCTGAAATATAAATCGATAATTTAAATCAAAAATCACAAAACCATATGTCCTTTGAAGTTGTGCATGTATGTCGATGTACAAAGAAGGGGATGTCGACATAATTGCCTATAAAATGAAATTCAAAATTTGAATTTAAAAGGTTTAAACTTTTAAACTTCCCTCCAACTTTTCACCAACTCCCAAGGTCTGAAAAGGTATCACTGATTTCTGAAAAGAAGTGCCCATTCAATTCATATCTATTCAATCTCTATTTGCATACCTATTCAATCTTATTCTCTCAACTATAATTCAAAATTCAAACTACTTTTCATATTTATTCTCTTCAAAAACAAATCTTTAATGACGTCCTCTAGCAATCCGCAAACAATGAGGTTATCCAAAACCATCAAAGGATATCTCCATAATGATAAAGAGGCAATCAAAACCTATGTTGACTAGTAGAAAATGCAAAAGCCAGTACAGGTGCTTTCGCTGTCTTTGGAGATTTTCCATCCTATGATCTTACTACTCTTTTCAATCATAATGAAGTATTGAGCTTGATTGACGCTCGGGATAACGATGAAGTGTGTTACCCGAAACTTCTGAAAATGTTCTATGCAAATCTTAATCGTGGCTTTTACGAAGGAGATGAAGATCAAATTTGGAGTAGCGTAAAAGGCACACAAATTATTCTAGATTGCGAAATCTTGGGCAGTATCTTGAATTGCAAAAGTACGGGTATGGATTTTTGGGAATTCAAAATTGTAGAAATGGATTTTGAAACTTATCATCACATATTTGAAAGCGATGCTCGCATAGAATTCAAAATTTGCCTTTTCTGCCCAAAAACAAGGATCGTATACCTCCTCCTTCAACATTACATCACTCCTCCTTTCGGAAATTTTAATACCCCAACTCTCAAAGTCCAAAAGTCACTCTTTGCTATTATTGGTGGCTATGACATCAATTGGGCCGTTATGATCTTAAAAGAATTCAAGCCTATAGAAACATCAACAAGAGAAAACACTCTTTATTATGGAGTATATCTCACTCGAATTTTCAAGTATTTCGGAGCTGATCTTTTAGGAGAAGAGTTTGTACCAAGAAAGGAGTTTGACTCCACAAACATACACCTTATGCAAATTCCACTCACTTTCAAACCTTATGAAACATTCGATGAAAAACAAGCTCGAATGCAACAAGAAAGAAGCCCATGGTAATCGAAGAAGAAGAAGAAGAAGAAATGTCTTTGGAAAGTGTTGAATGTCCAATCAACACTAGAACCATCTCCAAAGAGATGATTGTTCAAAATCAAGTGAAAATAGTCAAAAATCAAAAGAAGCTTAAAAAGAGTTTTACCAAAATGACTAAGTTCATGGGCAAAATAGGAAGAAAACTTGTAATTTCATCTTCCTCCTCGTCATCCGTTGAAATCTGGCCTACCAAGTTTAAGTTATCTTTAATATTTGCTTGTATTTTCTTTCGAATCTCATATTTAGTGTCTCGAAATTAGTTGGATATATTTTCTTTTTAAGAAGTAATGAATAGGGTTTTATTTATGTCAAACTATCTTTAAGTTACGGTGAAAACATTAGAATTAAATATATTAATATTAATATAATAACAAAAGATTCAAAATTTGAAAATTTTCAAAACTTTTAGAGTATGTCGACGTCAATATTTGCTTATGTCGACATATAATTTCCAGTTTTTCTAAATTGTTCTAAATTTTAATTTAAATAACTAACTCATGTCCATTCATATCCAATGAATTCCAGACCGTATTTAAGCCTATTTCTTCCGTAAAAATTCATTATGTCATTCCTCCTCCCTCTCTATTCAATTCTTATCGAAACTATGGAAAATCTAATTCATAACTCGAGTGAAATTCTTGATGAGACATTGAATTCCTTCAAGACCATCCTTTCCATAGTACTACGAAACCAACGTCATCTTGAATTAAATCAAATCAAAATGGTAGAACAACAAGAGAAGCACTTTGATGTCATCCGTTAACTAATTTTTTCTCTTTTCAGAGATGAAGACAACAATCTTCCTAAGGCACCACCAAAAAAGAAGATGAAGATTGAGAAGTCATCAAGAAGGATTCGATCTTTGGACAAGACAGATGGGTAGAACTTCCACAACACATCTGATTGTTTGGTATGTTTTGATTGGTTTGATTTGTTTGAATATTTTGGATTGCTTGACTTAAAACCTATATATATATATATTGATTAAAACATATGTAAATATTTCTTGGATTTAAAAATTTGTATGTATTTGGATTGATACACTTGTAAATATTATACACTTGATATTGATTGTGTTATAGCTATGAATTTAGGGGGAGTAATTTACTTTAGTATGAATATAGGATATGTATAGATAGATATAGAATTTTGGGGGAGTATATTTAGAATTTATTTTTGATAATGAAAAAGGGGGAGAAATTATAAAATATAGAATATAGACTTAGATTTAAGGGAGAGTATATAGGATTCATATTGAAAGGGGGAGTATTAGATGGATTAGAATCAACAGGTATGAACATATATGAAAATTTTATAAACAAGGTTGTCATCATCAAATAGGGGGAGATTGTTGGAGAATGGAGTTTTGATGACAACAAACTTATTTCAATTATCATTGATTATAAAATATATACTAACATTGATGTCCAGAATTTATATACATGAATATGTATTATTTATATACAAGAATTAATACTAAAGACTGTACGGTTTTAGAGTTTCAAGAAATTCAAGATTCAGGGAAGATTCTTGGCTCATGAGTAATCAAGAAATTCAAAAGTTCAAGAGTTCAAGACAGATATAGCTATAGAGTCTAGTTTATACGTAAGACTTTGAATAGCACTCCAGGTTCAAATTCAAGTTTTGTTTTTCCAAATTCTATTTTTCAAATTCTGGTTTTCAAAACTCAAGTTCTAATTTCAAATTGTTTTCTATTCTACTTATGATTTCAAATATAAGTTTAAATTTGAATTTATATAAGTTAATATAGTTTTATATTTATACACTTTCATACTTTTATAAATATGTAGTTTTAAACTTTATAAATTTATAAATACGTTTATATAATATATACTTATGTTTTCATATTATTTTATACTTTAGAATACTCTTTTATATCACTAAGTTTTAATTCAAGAATTTCCAGAATAGTATATATATTTAAACACTTGAAAATGATCAAATTTCAAATTTTACACTAAGCTACGTCGACATACATAATAATCTATGTCGATATACAACTGTCACTTTTTCAATTTTCAAAGGAAGTATCTTTTCATTATTTGTAACATTCTAGAAGCGTTGCAACCTTTCAAATCTTATAAATAGGGGTTGAATTCGAATTTTTTAACCACACTTCTTCTCCATTTTCACCCAGCATCATCTATCCATTAATATTTCTTATTTTATTGATTTTTACACTTCTACTCTGCCAATTTCTACTATAATTATATAAAACTTCTTCTTTTCTCTCTATACTCATTATTCTGTCTGAATTGAAGTGTTATTGAAGAGTTATAGGGCTGTTGTAATCTTTTGGGAAGTGTTTGGGAAAGGGTGTGTTCCTTTATCCCTGAAATCAAGGAAATGGAGTGGTGTTAACCCCGTACTCATGAAACCAAGGGGATGTACTCGATCAAGGGTGTTTGGAGCGTTGTTAACCTTGTAGCCGTGAAATCAAGGGTGGTAGAATCACTGTTAACCTTGTAGTCGTGAAATCAAGAGTGTTGTTCTTGGATATTGATACAGTAATAAAACTCTATGCAATCCAGCGTTGCGTGGGACTGGATGTAGGAGTAATCCAAACCAGTATAAAATCCGATGTGTTCTTTCCTTTCCTTTACTTTCCTGCATTTTATTTTTGTTTATTTTTGTGTTTGTATTTGATTTTGTGTCTGTGATCATCTCTGTTGTGTGTGATTCATATAGTAGATCATATAAATTATATTTTCTTAATTCCTTGAAAACACTATTTACCCCCCTCTAGTGTTAATTTTGCTGTAAGATCCACACTGCACGATCCCTAACAAGGCAGAAATCCTCACAACCACTTAAGGCTTATATGTTAATCTAAGGCCAGACATCACTATTGTCACTTAGTACCCCACAAGTAAATCTAAGGGTGGACATCCTTATAGTCATTTAATACCCTATGAAGCGGGCTATACCCTGTAATGTAAGGTCATTCCTTAACTTATTAAGAGCGGACATTTTTACAGTTGTTATGTAACGACGAACGAAAAAAAGCTCTCCCTTCCTTTCACATAGGGCACACACATATGAGTTGGCACACACATCCTTGTAACAGAAGAAATCCCTGTTGTTACGTGCCTACCAACTCATATTTGTACTCAGTTCCTTCAATTTATTCCATGATGCGAGTATTTATTCAATCTGCCATTCTTACATTAACATAATACGAGGCAATCCAAACAGTCTCCTGTTGACTTGCATCCTACGAATATCTTTTGAGAGCACTGCCTTGCCAGCATGGCCCAGTCTATATCCTTCGGCTCTGATACCACTGTTATATAATGACGCTTAGAAGGAAACTCCCCTTTCCTTCCGCATAGGGATCTCACATATGAGTTGTCGCACACGTCTTTTTAACAAAAGGAATCTCTATTGTTACGTGCCTACCAACTCATATTTGTACTCAACTCCTTCAATTTTTTTCGTGATGTGGGACTATTTATTCAAATCGCCATTCCTACCTTAACAACATGCAAGGCAATCCTAACAATAGTCACTTAATGTCCATGGGGGACCCTAGATGCTTAAGACCTCCTAACATCAACGTTACAAAATTTATATTGACTCCTTGTAGGTCGAGAAGTAGTAAAGGCCACCCCACATTTCTTAATGCCAACCGTATGAGAATTTCCTTAATAATTATGAAGCGTATTGGTATAAAGTAACTTTACAGAGACTAAAATTCATAAGACAACATATGGAAATCACAGCGGAACTTCTAAACTTTTTCTTAAAATAGAATAAAAGTGTCATTACATCACAGAATGCAAAAACCATAGTTGCCTCATGAAAACTACATAATCAGAGTATCATAATAAAAATCCTCCTCAATGCCAAATATAGAAATAATTAGAATGCGGAATAATAAATGTAAAGATAGAGAACAAGACAAGAATCTTCAATGGAACGAGCTAGGCCAAAGCTCTCTCAAGCACTAGATCCTCCACCCTGAGTACTTGAGATGAGGGGAGGGTGAAGGAAGGAAGAAGAGAGAAAGAAAACTAATCAGACATAAAGCCTAGTGAGTTCAGTAATTACTAGGATGGGTGATAAAAGAGGGAATCTAAACAGAATAATAGTGTAAAACACAACACAGAAAATAAGAACACGAAGATAAGCAAGGCTGTAGTCGATTGTCAAATCATTTAATTTCTGCACCATTTACTGCAACTCGTAATTAGGTTATGAACTAATTCTACCCATTGATCAACTCCTAAACCATTATTGTGATAACCTGTGTCAATTATGGTCTCGAGTTTATCAGACACGATCCATTAGCTCTAAGAACATAGTGTAAATCACTAGTGTCACAACATCTTATCTTCCCTAATCAGTGCGTTGCGCGCTCACCGCCCCGTTGGAACGCGCCAATACCCATCTCGTTTGGACCTCTTACTACCCAATATACTATAAGTGTGCCTCCGCCTCCTCGTGAGACCTTGGTGTAATGTAATAAAAAAGAATACCATCTAATACAGATCCCCAACCATTTTTTTTACGGAAGTCACCCCTAGACTTAGTGCCAGATTTAATTTGCTTGCGCCATTGCCATCATAAAATTATTGGTGATCGCCTAGTTATCCCAGACCTCATAGAATTTTCAACGAACGCCTAGGTATCTATAAATTAATTGTTTTAATTGGCCTCTTATTTTGCCTAATCATTATACCCCTACTGCGAAAACCGACCAGTACCACGAGCCCCTTATTTTCCCTAATCATCCGTCGCCGTCGGAACAAACTCCTACTACACATTTTATTAATAAGCCATTTATTTTCCTAAATCTGCAAATGCTGTCAAAACATACCACTATTACTCATGCTTATTAATTTGTTTATTTTTAACTTAACGCCAATCTTAAGTTTATATTAATAAGTCTATTTTCTTCATATAACTTTTCTTCATACTATGGATTGTATGTAAACTTCAATTTACAAGTTGTCTATAAATATTACTTTAGTTTAATCTTATTGTATAACCCAATCCTGCTATTAGCGTCTATCCAAATGTCTTTATTCAATTTATCTTTTTTTTGAGAAAAAGATGTGTGGTCTTCCGATAGGAAGAGAGCACACATATATATATAAAGAAAAATAGATGAAGTGATACAATATCCAAATACAGACCCCAAACTAACAGAAAACTCACACAGTAATGTAAGGGAAATAGATAGATGAGTTCCGGCAAGGCCACCACCCATCATACTTCATTATCGAATTCCGGCAAGGCCACCACCCGATAAGAAGTATATCTATTCCCTTACATATAACAAACTACGTGCAAAAATGATGGTACAAAACCCCAATACAGGTAATAACAACACTACTCCTCATACACTAATACATCCAAAGCTAGCCAAAGATGAACAATCCGAACAGCAACTCCAAGCGCTCCCCCATCACATCTACAACCTGTAACCTGATAAACTAAAAACAAAATATCAGTAACTTACACTTATATATGAATATATGACTATTTATATATTTATATATATGTGTATATAATACATATATATAAATATATAAATGGACATATATTCTTATATAAGTGTATAGTAGAAAAACATAAAGCTAATAATCAAAAAATAATTATCACCCCAAGTATAAGAAATCAAAAAGCCAAACGATATCTAGAGCATCTAAAATAACTATTAATACGAATGAATAAGCTCAGATTTAATCTAACCCTGAAAAGAAAATGCCCAATTTGCACTTTGCCAAATGGTTTAAAACACGAATTATTCAATTTATCAAATTTACAATTTAATATTCTTTATTGCACAATTTCAATAAGCTCAATTTATCCTTTTTATACACTATTCTTATTTTTTCTTAATGTGCTTTTATTGTCAAACTCATGTTTTTATCCCAAACTGCGCACAAATTAAAGAATAGCGGTTTAGGCTCTTGCAAGCCTAAACTTAATATAAAAATAAAAATAACAATGGCATAGGCTCTTGCATGGCCTAGACTCAGATAAATAAGAACAAATCTAAAATAAAATAGAGCCGAATATGAACTGTAATAAAATTACATACAATGAAAGATGGATAAAGATTAGTCGAATAAAATTATAGTAACATAATAGATTACTGAAATAGAAAGAAGAAAAGATGGAATATGAAATCAGATTACATAGATTATTATTAGAAATGAAAACTGAAATTTGAAGAAATCCACAACTATTACACTATTAAGAAAAATTTCAGTTATACTGAACCTAATAATTACTGATATTACTCACTATTTGAAGAAAATCCAATTAAGCCTTAACAGGAAATCTCTATTTATGAATATTCTCCAAAATATGTGCAAACCAAAGCCTCAATACTCCATTAAAGATGTTTGAGAAAAAAGTTGTTTTAGATGGAGGTAAAGAATATAGGAAATGGAGTAGGGAGAAATAGATTAGGTTTGGAGCCATATTTATAATAGAGCTAGGGGATTTAGGATCGTTGGATTTTAGGTTAAAAACTTAGGCCATCAGATTAAAGAAACTTTGAGGAAAAATGCACCCAAGTCCGCCGAATCGGTCAACGAGCGTGCGCATGTTTCCCAGGTAGGTCAACCCACTTGGGGTCTGGGTCTACCCTAAGATCGACTTAGCTAAAGGCTGGGCTGCCCCAGTTGATCGTGATTTGTGCTTAATTAATTTTCTGATTAAGTCGATGTTTATTCCAATTCCAAATTTAAATTCCAAACTTCTTTCTTTCATATCTTCTTCGTTTTAAGTCCTATTTCAACAAACCAAATATCTATCCTAGCCAAAATTTTGTAATGGACCCAATGGCGCAACCCATGTTGCCCGTTTAATAATATTTTTATGATTAATATTTATTTTATTAATCTTTCATTTGAATTTCTTTATTAAAATTTTGGGTTGTTACATTCTCTCCTCCTTAAAGGATTTCATCCCAGATACCTCAAGGGCTAGAATAATGTTATAAATATAATCACACCATCATCTACATCCTTCTACTCATCACCAATCATAAGCATCCATTGTCCTTAGGACTTCTAATGCTTTTTTATGAACATATGCAATAATGTAGTATACATGTCCCTAACTAATGTAGGAGATTAGGTGGTCCACTGATTCATTCAACCTCCTTTTATGCAATTTATGTCGGTGCCATGCATCTAAAGATGTATGCAAGAAAATCCTAATGGTACATAAAATTTTATTTGCATACTATAACCACCATCAAAATATACATCCATATGATAATCACTAAATTTTCATCCATAAATTAAAAGTGCACACGCATTTACATGAATTATTTACTGCCTTAGTTGATGATCACTAATTAGTGCCTAATGTGTGTATATGCATCCACTGCATCCGCTAGCAAACACTCGCATCCATTTGAATCCATTAAACATAACATGTCTTAACATGTTTAAAGCATGTCCTACCATCCATGGGATTTTCTATGACTCACTAATTCAAATGATAGGAAATGTTAAGGTTCATATTCAAAACTAAGAAAAGATTGAGAGCGAGCAATCAAAAAGGAAAGGAAAAGATGCGTGAATCCTCTCCTCTGGTTCCCATGTTGCTTCGTTGCTATCCTCTCTCCACTGAACCTTGACGAGTCTAATCTCCTTATTCCTAAACTTTTTTATTTCAGAATCCAGAATCCGTGTAGGTACTCGTCTGATAGAAGCCTCCTTCTCGACCTCGACCTCCTCTAAGGTACTCGGATCCACTACTATCGCAGAATCATGTAGGAATTTCCTCAATTGTGAGACATAAAATACATCGTGAACCCCTAACAGCCTCTCTAGTAGCCAAACTCTATAGGCTATTTGGCTTATCCTTTCTACTGTTGAAAATGGTCCGAAAAACCTCGATGCTAATTTCCTAATTGAACCAAACCGCACCATGTTCCTAAAAGGCGATACCTTAATGAAAACCATATCCCTCACACTGAGCTCAAGATCCATCCTTCTTTTGTCCATATAAGATTTCTGTCTGTCACGGGCTGCCTTCATCCTTTTTCGAATTAAATCAATCTTATATAAGGTCTCTTTGATCATCTATGGTCTAAGAAGAATCCTATTTGTAGCCTACCACAAATAGCATGGTGATTTGTAGGGACGTCTATATAAAGCTTCGAAAGGTTCCATGCCAATACTCGTCTGGTAGCTATTGTTATAAGAAAACTAAACTAAGGGAAGATGCTCCTCCCAACTCCCTCCGAAGTCTAAAATGCACCTCCATAATAAATTCTTAATAATCCGCATAACCCTCTCGGCCTATCCTTTGGTTTAGGGGTGGTATGCAGTATTAAGTCTCAGTTGTGTTCCTAACGCCTCCTGATGGCTCTTCCAAAATTCGCTGGTAAAGATGGGTCCCTATCACTAACAATTCTCGTGGGAACTCCATGATGTCGGATGATATCCATCAAATATATCTAAGCTAACCCAACTATGGTCCTCTTATTTCTAATTTGGATTAAATGAGCACTCTTGGTTAATCTATCCGGGATTACCCAAATGCTGGTATTGCCTTTCCTCAACATTGGAAAACCATCTATGAAATCCATTAAACGATCTCCTATTTACGCTATGGACATATAAGGGCTTAAGTAATCCACCTGGTTTCCTTTGCTCTGCCTTAACTCTCTGACATGATATGCATCTTGCTATAAAATCTGCCATGTCTCTCTTCATACCTTTCCAATAGAAGACCCTCTTCATATCCCTATACATCTTAACTCCTCCCGGATGGATGGTCATTCAAGAGTGATGGGCCTCCAATAATACCACACTCGTCACATCTCCCGTGCGCGGTACACATAACCTGCTACCATGGCGTAGCCATGATCTCTTATCAACTAAGTATCTAAAAAGATGTCTGGTCCATCCTCTACCTAATTGGACCAAAATATTGGCTAGTTGCTGATTGTCATGATGACTGGATACAATCGGTTCCAATAGAGTAGGATGCACCTTAAGAGATGCTAATAATCCTGATGTATAATTCATAGATGGTCTGAAATCAAAAGATGAGATAAACTCCAAACTCTATCACTCTAGGGATAATGGACTCAAAGTCATCCTTTTCCTACTCAAATCATCCACCATCGCATTATCTTCCCTAAGGTATAAGAAATCTTGAAATCGTTGGATGCTAGGAACTCTTTCCAATGCTGCTGCCTTAAGTTAAGAACCTTTTGCGAGAATAAATACTTGAGAGGGTTATGATCGGTATACAACTCAAATGTCTCGCCCAATAAGTAATGCCTCCATGACTTATGGGCAAAAACAATTATTTCTAGATATAAGTCGTGGGTAGGATAATTATTCTCACGTAGCTTTAGTTGTTTGCTCCTATAACAAACAATCCTACCCTACATTAGGACTGCGCCTAACCCCGTACCATAAGCATCTGTGTACATTGTAAACATCTTAGATCCGTCTGGGAAAGTTAACACTGGAGTGGTCGTAAGTGCCTCTTTTAATCTCATCAAGGAATCCTCGAAATCCACATCCCGTGAGAATACCAAATTCTTCGTAGTAAGGCAGGTGAGCGGAGTTGAAATCCATGCAAAGTCCTTTATAAATTTCCGATAAAACCCTGCCAAACCTATAAAGCTCCTCACCTCAGTCGCATTCTTGGGGGACTTCCAGTCTTGCACGACAACCACTTGAGCGGGATCCACCGCTATATCATCTCCCGAAACTGCATGCCCAAAGAATATCACTTCCTTATGCCAAAAGTGACACTTCGAGAATTTCGCCTTTAATTGATAGGCACAAAGAGTATGGATAACCTCTCCTAAATGCAATACATTATCATCCTCATCCCTTGAGAATATTTAGATGTCATCCACGAACACTACCATAAACCTTTTTAGGAACTCCCTAAACACTCAACTCATTAAATCAACAAAATATGCCTATGCGTTGATTAGCCCAAAAGACATAACCAACCGCTCGAAAAATCCATTAGGAATCCTAAAATCGATCTTATCCATGCTATCATCTGCAACTCAAAACTAATAAAATCCAATTGCCAAATCTAACTGAATGAAAATGGATGCCCCAGCCAACTGATCAAATAAATTGTCTATCTGAGGGAGTTAGTGTTGATTCATCTTCGCGATCTTGTTTAATTCTCTATGATCCACACATAGACAGAGTGTCATTCACATTAGTAGCAAATACAACTCTGCTCCCCAGTCAGATATACTCCATCAAAAAAAAATCCTTTTTCTGACAACTCGTCCACCTACTTGTTCATTTCTTTTGTAACACCCCACCTCCGCTAGGGTCACTCACAAAGGGGATGCACTAGCTTTGGTGGAGCATTATCTAGGTAAACATACACAGAAATATTACAAGACAGAACATATAAAATAGCGGAAGAAGAACCAAATTTCATTGCTTTAAAATCTAGAAAGGTCTAAAGTCTTTTACATCAAAATGCCATTAAATTCATTACATTGAAATCTGTCTTGCAATAGTAAAGAAGCATAAAACCATAGTCATAAATCATTCCCAAAGTAAAACAGTAAAGCAGCCATAGCCAAGAAAGGTCCAAGCCATATATGATGATCTCGAAGCAGAAAGAAGTCCAAACTAAGTAGTAGTGTGTCTGTGTCTGTGTCACGAAACGATCTATTAATCGATCGGCTCCCTACAAGTTCTAGCTCGTCATGTGTCTGTGTCATACGGCCCAATCACGAAATGTAGTCACCTGTGCTAGGTCAACCATAGGGTGTATCAAGTCCTATGGTGCTAACCACCGACACGAATCAAGCACACACAGTGTAAACCTACAGGTGCCCAATGCCTGCTTTTTCAACTCCGGACTACGTGCACGACCATAGTCCTCCTGAACCTACAATGGCGCACCTACTCATTCGTCATTCTGGTCGCTTACAATCAGCCCAGTAATCATGCCCCACCCTGCCTAGTCCTAGGGTATCGTGATACATCCAAGTGGGTTACTGCTGAAAAGGACCGCGTAACTAGGTTTTCCGTCCAGTAGGTTAAGTGTTTTCATTTAAATTCGAGACTTAACCCCCATCAGTCTAGCATGTCAAGTTGGTTAAGTGTTGTTATTCAAGTTCGTGACTTAACCCGCCTACGTGTCATGTAAAATTGGCTAAGTGTTGCCATTCAAGTTCATGACTTAGCCCTACGAATCATGTGTCAAATTGGTTAAGTATATTCAAGCGGTTCATGACTTAACCCTATCAAATCATCGTGTCAAATTGGTTAAGTATATTCACGCGGTTCATGACGGTTCATGACTTAACCCTACCAAATCATCGTGTCAAATTGGTTAAGTATATTCAAGCAGTTCATCACTTAACCCTATCGTGTGGCATTAATTCATTAATGCACCCCAACCTCTCACATTAGACCTGTTGTTGTGGTCACTGGATATGCCGGGCGGTTCCGGGCAGATTTACACCACAACACAGTCTAACCTCGGGTTTCAAGCGCGATATGACCAACTACTCACATTGGATCCTATTGTTTGCAGTCACTGGATTTGCCGGGCGGTTCCGGGCAGATTTACACTGCAAACTCAACCCAACCTCGAGTTAGCCATTTTCATGTTCATTATAGTGTCATGTCCTTGTTCAAATTTCATATCAAGTTCGTGACAAGTTTTCAAAGCAAGTTTCATGCCGACATCCAGATTCAAGTTATAACAATGTTCATGTTTCAAGTTTTTCCTTTTATCAAGTTCATAATTCATGTTCATAAACAATTCATGTTTTGCCTAATCTACCCAAATCGTATTCCCATCGCACGTAAATGTGAATCGATCCATACTACAAATAAATCCAAATCTTAAAGTAAAGGGAATAACATCAAAACTATGATAGGCCAAAGGGACGAGCATAAAGCGATAAAAAGGGTTACAAGACTAGCATGATATAACTTGAGATAATTGGTTACAACATCACTGTCATATAGGATTTCAAATCTAGAAGGATAAGGCGATAGTTACGATAAAAGTTGACATAAAAGAATAGGCATGCGAAAGCAAGCCAAATACAAGGATAATGGATCCAATGATTTTGGTGTACATAATAGCGAATAAACTAAGCAAGTCACATCCTAGGTATGAGATCCAATAGACTGCAAATTCGGTATACAACACGGGTTTCAACTATGGGCATGAACAATCAACTATAATAGTCTCAGGTAATTAACCCCAATAGTCATAGTCATGGTCATAGGTAGAAATCTCATAATTAAGAACCCTAAGCAATTAGTCACAATAGTCATGGTTAATTATCCAAAATAGTTCTAGGCAATAGTCATTGGCAATTAACAGTAATAGTTTCAAAGTCATGGCCATAGATAACAGCCTTATGTTCATAATCATAGGTAATAATTCTCATAGTCAAGAGTCATAGGTGATTAGCCACAATTGTCCTTGTCATAGTCATAGGCAACAGTCTTACGTTCACCGTCATAGGCATAGGCATAGTCTTGTGTTCACAGTCATAGGCACAGGCATAGTCTTATGTTCACAGTCATAGGCACAGGCATAGTCTTAGGCCATTAACAATAGTTTCAATGTCATAGGCATGTCAAGGTTATAGTCATGAGAGAGTTTGATTTACGACATGAATAGGTCCAAAACAATATTCACGAAAGTCAAAATCCAAGATGAACAAGAATAGATATGTATCAGTTATCATACATAGATCCAATTCCAATTTACAACATGGATATTAAGTTTATAGTTTTTATTGAAAGTAACTTGAACTTACAGATCGTGGTCTAAGAAATTAAGATGCAGAAGTTGAATCTATAAACTAGTCGTTGAATTGCTGAATCGATGAATTCTGATTTGATTGTAGAAGCAAATCCCCAATTCATAGCCGTAGTCTTCAAGGAATAGTCTTCGCGTTTTAGTTTGATTAATTTAATTTAGAGGAAGAAGAAGAAGCCATGTCCATCAAGAATTTAAGCAGCATAAGGTTAGAGAAGAATGGTGTAAAGAAAATGAGGCTAGGAGGCTGTTTAAATAGGATTAGGCAGACGAATCTGGATAGAAAACGAGTCTAAATACATCAGAATGCATTTGGTTCAAAAAGTAGGTTCGAGAGGCAGGTCGACCCCCATGTCGACACTATGGTCGACCTGGTCCCTAGGAGGTCGACACTGTAGTCGACCCCCAGGTCGACCTGGCCCATGGGCAGGAATTTTCTCGCCCAGCCTGTTCTAGGGTTTGAATTCGAATTTCGAATTCGAGTTTCGAGCTGTTTTTGATTCTGAAAATTCCTGAAACTTCGGAGGGTCATATCTCCCTCATACGGAATCCGATTCTCGCAAACTCGGACTCGTTTTCAAGTAGAATTTCGAGACGAACGCAATGGCGCAACCCGTTTCCCTTGATTATTACTTTAAAAATTAATTCTGCCTTGATTTATGGTTTTAACATGTCATAAAAATTCGGGTTGTTACATTCTCCCCTCCTTAAAAGATATCGTCCCCGAAATCTTCAAGTTAAGACGAATGTGTCCTACCATCCAATCATCCATCTACTCAATCATCAATCACAGGTATCCACTGTCCTTAAGAGATTTCTAATGATGTATGAACATATGCAGAAAGTGTGTGTATATGTTCCTTATCTAATGCAAATGATCAGGCCTGATTGGTCTTCCTAATGAAAAATATGTTTAGTGCCATGAGTCCAACATGTATGCAAATAGTCCTAGTCACATAAACACTATATGCGTGCACAAACATCCATCCATATGCAACATCCACATGATAATACATTCAAATTCATCCATAAACAAGTATAAACACTCATGCATATGCAATATGAAAGGTGACCGAGCCGATCTAGTGTCTAATGTGCGTGTATATGCATCCACGAGCAACCATTAGCAACCGCTTGCAACCACTTGCAACCATCAGTCATAACATGTCTCAAACACATGTTTACACCCAATTGTTCCTACCTAAAGATATAGCCGAATGATAGAGGCAAGTAAAAACTTTGTGCCCATTAGGTAGTGTCAAAACTGGAAATCTATGTCACATATATACTGATTAGGAGAAGAACCCCCTAAGCACCAGCTCGAAGACCAAAATCAACATCAGACTGACACCCAAAGAATTTCTCAACCCAACGGACACCCCCAAGCCCCAACATGTATTACTAACAGATAAGTCATACTCCCTATGGGGTTTGCAACAGAAATAGGATTGAGAATAGGACCGATGGGATTTACTTAAAAGATAGCATGCAAGTAAGCTCTACAGGAAAAGAGGGATCAAGGATATACTCTTACAAAGAGATATAATGTGCGTATCTAGCCTTCAATCTTCTAAGCCGCATTTCCTTGAGCTTAACTCCATTGTGCTTTGGCCCTTTTTAACTTCACAATTTCGTAGCTTCTTAATTCTTGTTTCCAAAATATGAGTTGGAACTCATTTCACTGTCGCCTCTCGTTCCACTTTCATTTATTCTTTTTCTTGTATACTCGGCTCAAACATAACTGCGTACTCATGGTTTCATGCAAGCTCTCCAAAATTCACTAGTGAATCCTGGATCTCGTTTACTTATTATAAGGTATTCCACGCAGAAGAACTATCTCTTGAAAACAAACAAATGCCAACCATGTTGCCAAATGTACTTACTAAGGTGATTTTCTATGACTCATGCATAAGCGAAATGAACCATTCGCCTTAGTGGCGAACACTACTCGAGCGGATCAATAAATGTATCAAGAGATTCTAGGTAACTATGGCAGAACCCTAAGGGTTACACTAGACTTCGAGGGCATTACCAAGGCAAGTCAAGAATCTAAGTACCCTCTTTTCATACTCAAGAATGGCACCATTACTGGATAACCACTCCATCCCTAGAATCAACCCATAGCCCAAAAAAACATAAGCATTACTTCTAAACTCAACACTTAGCATAGACATTCCCAAATCCAAACAAGTCATGAATTAATGAGCCGATTCCCTAACAGGTTTTGAGAATAAAATGGGATCCTCTACTACGCTAGTACTAAGGTGCAAAGACTCAACTATCAAAGCAGAATTAAAAGGATGCGATGTACAAAAACAAAGTTCTAACGGGATGATAGAAAAGAAAAGCTAAGCCTTTAACAGAAACGTTACCACCTCTCTTAGGTACGCTAGTATTGAGAGCATACAATTGCCCTCTCGACGATCTTGTTCTTTGCCCTTGTCCTTGTCCTATAATACTTAATTACATGTCCCTTTTTACCGTACTAAAGATATTCTCTCTTGTCATGGGTTTTTATTATTCTTTCACTTGGCCTCTTTCCTTTCACTTTTTTTCCTCTTTGTGGATTAAGCCATATCAACAAGTTTCTCATCCTTAGACTTGTGTTCTTTATCCTCGTTCCTACTATCCTTGTATAGCTTGTTGATAAGCTTCTCGAAGGATACCTCCATCGCACGACAACTCTACAAAGCTTGAAATAAGATTAGACGCAGATGGAATTACTGCTGCTACAGATGGAAGTTGGACACTACTTTGCCCTCCGACATGTGTCGCATGCCTACAAACTATGGTGAAAAAGAAAGAGAGAAGAGACTCAAGGAGAGAATTAAAAGATAGTGCATATGGCTTTGGGGAATATGCCTTTCGTAAAACAAAACTTTTCTTTAGAAAAATGCTTCTTTGTAAACGTTTTGAAAATAATTTTAGAAGGTTTTTAAAAGCTTTTGCCTAGTCTGGTAACCTTCTACTCTGATACCAAATGTAACACCCCACCTCCGCTAGGGTCACTCACAAAGGGAATGCACTAGCTTTGGTGGAGCATTATCTAGGTAAACATACACAGAAATATTACAAGACAGAACATATAAAACAGCGAAAGAAGAACCAAATTTCATTGCTTTAAAATCTAGAAAGGTCAAAAGCCTTTTACATCAAAATGCCATTAAATTCATTACATTGAAATCTGTCTTGCAATAGTAAAGAAGCATAAAACATAGTCATAAATCATTCCCCAAGTAAAACATCCATAGCCAAGAAAGGTCCAAGCCATATATGATGATCTTGAAGCAGAAAGAAGTCCAAACTAAGTAGTAGTGTTTCCTCCCTGAGAACCTTGGGGGGGGGGGGGGGATGGAAGAAAAATAGGTGAAAGAAAATGGGTCAGCCATAAAGACTGGTAAGTCCTAGTGACTTTCAGCATGGAAACAAATAAAGATAACACGACATGTATAAACTGAAAGTAAACATAAGGGTGATGACAAGATAGGCAAGTTAAACTAAGATAACAAGATAAACTATGCTAACCAGATAACCTACGTATAGCAAGATAAACTATGCTAACCAGATAAACTACGTATAACATCACATGTTTAACATTCTCTGCACCAGTACTAGTATAACAGAATTAGGTGTTATCCTAATGTCCAAACAGAAACGAAAACAGAAACAGGGTGATCTTTACAGAAATAGTAATGGGCTTTTACCTCCCTAACAGAAGCAGAAATAGAAATGGGCCTTTACCACCTATACTAGTAACCCAACCCGTGTCATGTATTAACTATGAAATGATCCGTTGCCCAATATCATGAAATGACCCATTACTTGGTCCCACGAAACGATCTTTTAATCGATCGGCTCCCTACAAGTTCTAGCTCGTCATGTGTCTGTGTAATACGGCCCAATCACGAAATGTAGTCACCTGTGCTAGGTCCACTATAGGGTGTATCATGTCCTATGGTGCCAACTACCGACACGAATCAAGCACGCCCAGTGTAAACCTACGGGTGCCCAATGCCTGCTTTTTCAACTCTGGACTACGTGCACGACCATAGTCCGCCTGAACCTACGATGGCGCACCTACTCATCCGTCGTTCTGGTCGCTTACAATCAGCCCAGTAATCGTGCCCCACCCTGCCTAGTCCCAGGGTATCGTGATACATCCAAGTGGGTTACTGCTGAAAAGGACCGCGTAACTAGGGTTTCCATCCAGTAGGTTAAGTGTTGTCATTTAAATTCGAGATTTAACCCCCATCAGTCTAGCATGTCAAGTTGGTTAAGTGTTGTCATTCAAGTTCGTGACTTAGCCCGCCTACGTGTCATGTCAAATTGGCTAAGTGTTGTCGTTCAAGTTCATGACTTAGCCCTACAAATCATGTGTCAAATTTGTTAAGTATATTCAAGTGGTTCATGACTTAACCCTATCTAATCATCGTGTCAAATTGGTCAAGTATATTCAAGCGGTTCATGACTTAACCCTACCAAATCATCGTGTCAAATTGGTTAAGTATATTCAAGCGGTTCATGACTTAACCCTATCATGTGGCATTAATTCATTAATGCACCCCAACCTCTCACATTAGACCTGTTGTTGTGGTCACTGGATATGCCGGGCGGTTCCGGGCAGATTTACACCACAACACAGTCTAACCTCGGGTTTCAAGCGCGATATGACCAACTACTCACATTGAATCCTATTGTTTGCAGTCACTGGATTTGCCGGGCGGTTCCGGGCAGATTTACACTGCAAACTCAACCCAACCTCAAGTTGGCCATTTTCGTGTTCATTCTAGTGTCATGTCGTTGTTCAAATTTCATATCAAGTTCGTGACAAGTTTTCAAAGCAAGTTTCATGCCCACATCCAGATTCAAGTTATAACAATGTTCATGTTTCAAGTTTTGCCTTTTATCAAGTTCATAATTCATGTTCATAACCAATTTATGTTTTTCCTAATCTACCCAAATCGTATTCCCATCGCACGTAAATGTGAATCGATCCATACTACAAATAAATCCAAATCTTAAAGTAAAGGGAATAACATCAAAACTATGATAGGCCAAAGGGACGAGCATAAAGCGATAAAAAGGGTTACAAGACTAGCATGATATAACTTGAGATAATTGGTTACAACATCACTATCATATAGGATTTCAAATCTAGCAGGATAAGGCGATAGTCACGATAAAAGTTGACATAAAAGAAGAGGCATGCGAAAGCAAGCCAAATATAAGGATAATGGATCCAATGGTTTTGGTGTACATAATAGCGAATAGACTAAGCAAGTCACACCCTAGGTATGAGATCCAACAAACTGCAAATTCGGTATACAATACGGGTTTCAACTATGGGCATGAATAATCAACTATAATAGTCTCAGGTAATTAACCCCAATAGTCATAGTCATGGTCATAGGTAGAAATCTCATAATTAAGAACCCTAAGCGATTAATCACAATAGTCATGGTTAATTATCCAAAATAGTTCTAGGCAATAGTCATAGGCAATTAGCATTAATAGTTTCAAAGTCATGGTCATAGATAATAGCCTTATGTTCATAATCATACATAATAATTCTCATAGTCAAGAGTCATAGGTGATTAGCCACAATTGTCCTTGTCATAGTCATAGGCAACAGTCTTACGTTCACCGTCATAGGCATAGGCATAGTCTTATGTTCACAGTCATAGGCACAGACATAGTCTTATGCTCACAGTCATAGGCACAGGCATAGTCTTAGGCCATTAACAATAGTTTCAACGTCATAGGCATGTCAAGGTTATAGTCATGAGAGAGTTTTATTTACGACATGAATAGGCCCAAAGCAATATTCACGTAAGTCAAGATCCAAGATGAACAAGAATAGATATGAATCAGTTATCATACATGGATCCAATTCCAATTTACAACATGGATATTAAGTTTACAGTTTTTATCTGAAAGTAACTTGTACTTACAGATCGTGGTCTAAGAAATTAAGATGCAGAAGTTGAATCTATAAACTAGTCGTCGAATTGCTGAATCGATGAATTCTGATTTGATTGTAGAAGCAAATCCCCAATTCCTAGCCGTAGTCTTCAAGGAATAGTCTTCGCGTTTTAATTTAATTTAGAGGAGGAAGAAGAAGCCATGTCAATCAAGAATTTATGCAGCATAAGGTTAGAGAATAATGGTGTAAAGAAAATGAGGCTAGGAGGCTGTTTAAATTGGATTAGGCAGACAAATCTGGATAGAAAACGAGTCTAAATACATCTGAATGCGTCTGGTTCAAAAAGTGGGTTCTGGAGGCAGGTCGACCCCCAGGTCGACACTATGGTCGACCTGGTCCCTGGGAGGTCGACACTATAGTCGACCTGGCCCATGGGCGGGAATTTTTCCGCCCAGCCTATTCTGGGGTTTGAATTCGAATTTCGAGCTGTTTTTGATTCTGAAAATTCCTGAAACTTCGGAGGGTCATATCTCCCTCATACGGACTCCGATTCTCGCAAACTCGGACTCGTTTTCAAGTAGAATTTCGAGACGAACGCAATGGCGCAGCCCGTTTCTCTTGATTCTTACTTTAAAAATTAATTCTGCCTTGATTTATGGTTTTAACATGTCATAAAAATTCGGGTTGTTGCATCTTTCCCTTCTCTTAGAGCCATATGATGCACAGGAAATGCAATAGGCTTAGTGTTATCTATCAAATAAATCCGGAAGTTGATCTCTTGTCTTGAAGGTAGCCCTCCCACCTCCTCAAATACATCCAAAAAATCTCTCACCACGGGTACCAAGCTAAGATCATCGATAGAAGTATCTAGGGATTCTAGGAAGCTTAACATGACTGATCCTCGCGGGTCACAAGATATTTCGAGGGCCCTACCATGACAAGTCATCAATCTCTACCCTTCTCTCGTAGTCAAGAATGGCACCATACATAGCCAGCCAATCCATCCTTAGAATTATACCGTACCTTGAAAACCCAAATACATATCAAACTCGACGCCTAATATAGAAAGTCTGAAATCCTTATACATCACAGAAAAATAAGCCGAACCTCCTATAGGGGTTGAAACTACCACAAGATCAGAATGAAGAGATATACTAAGGTGTAGACAATCGACTAATGAAGTAGAAATGAATGAATGTGAAGTTCCAAAATCAAATAAGGACCTATTTGGAAAGTCATAAAGAGAGATCAAACCTTCGATTGTGACCTTCCAGCCTCTACCCTGACCAACACTAACCTGAGCCGCCTCTAATACATGTGTTTGTGTTCCATATGAACCAGCTCCTTGCTTTTAAGGACACTACCTACTATAATGAACTTGCTTTCCACAATTAAAGCATCTCCCTTCCTTAGCAATCTTCTTGTAGTATCTCACAAAGTGGCCTGTCATGCCACATCCTTGGCATCTAACATCCTTCTTAATCTGAACTTTTTATGGCTTCTCGCTCTTCTTCTTATTAAACTTCTCAGGCCACCATTTTTTTCCCCAACATTTTCCTTAGCTACCTCAGTTTAACTTTCCACAAAATCACCTTTCCCTTTGTAACACCCCACCTCCATTAAGGTCACTCACAAAGGGAATGCCTTAACTTTGGTGGAGCGTTTTAGTAGACAGAACAGAAATTTACAAGACAAATAAACAATACTTGAGAAATTATAACTTTATTACAGCGGAAAAACGGAAATCAGTTTGGTTACATCTTTACCAAAAACTCAAGTACATAAATATCAGTCTTGTTCAGAAAATCATCAGAGTACAAAACTTTTAAACCATAATCCCCACAGAAGCTACCATAAGGAGTCAAGTCATACTTAAGCACCCTAAGTACTTCAAGCAGAAGAAATCCGGATCAAGCTAAAGTGTTTCCTCCTTGGAAAACCTGGGGGGAATGGAAGAAAAAGGGGAGAAAACAAGCAAGGTCAGACATAAAGTCTGGAAAGTCCAGTGACTTTCAGCATATGAACAGATAATAATAATCATGGCATGCAAATAAAACTGGATGAGAGATAACAGTAACAGGAGCAGCAGATGTACTTAGGTTAAACAGAAGAAACGGAATAATATTACTTTTCATTTCTCTGCACTAATACTGGTATAACAGGATTAGGTGTCACCCTAATGTCTAAACTGAAGCAGAAACGGGAATAGAATAATTTCCCCAGAAACCGAACGTTAATAATGGGTTTTTACCACCCGAACAGAAATAGTCAGAAACAGAATGCTAATAATGGGCTTATACCACCCGAACAGAAGATACAGAAACAAAAACAGATTAATCCCTACGGAAACAGAATGTTGAATTAGGTGTACACTAAATGGGCCTTTACCTCCCGAACATACGGTACCACGCAGACAGGTGTTGCCACCCAACAGAAACAGACGGTACCGACAAAAACAGACGGTACCGACAGAAACAGACAGAACTAAGTGTACCCTAAAACCCTACCCCAAGCGATCGGCTCCCTAATACATAAATACCCTGTGTCGGCTCCACAATAGGGTGTATCACTCCCTAAAGTGACAACCAATTGGCAAAGGCCTATTTACAGATGTCACGACGTCTTACATCCTTAGGGGTAGACCGGGATCCATGCAGTCACATGACCCGGTTGGAACGCACCATCAACACCCCTCGCCATTATCAGAATGAACCACTTATAATTAGTTCAGTAAGCGTGCCCAGACCCTACCTACTGTTGGGTCAAAGTTTTGATACCATAAAGGGTTACTGACTAATATGAGTCCCAAACAACAGATGACACAAGTAATTCCCCTCCTAACCTCGTGTCTCCCAAACTAACAGATTTCAGATTAACTTGTTTACAAGTTCAGCATACAGAGTTCAGATCAACTAGTTCACAGATCAAACAAGTTTTCAGACTAACGGATCAGATATACGGATTTAACAGATTTAAAGATTTGTCTAACTTTGTAATTGGGTATACAGATTCATGAAACGGGTCTGTCAATTCGTTAGTCCAATTGGTTTAACCCTATCCACTCAACATGTTTTAGACATCATATTTATCTCAGATTTGCATTAATTAAATATTAATGCACAGACCTCCCACATTAGGTCGGTAGCTTGTGGCCGCTGGATATGCCGGGCGGTTCCGGGCAGACTTCTGCCACAAGCCAGACCTAACCTCGTGTCTGAGCATATTTTAGTTATGCCTACGACCTCTCACATTAGATTGACAGTTTGCGATCGCTGGTTAAGCCGGTTGGTTCCGGGCAGGCTTCTACCGCAAACAGAGTCTAACCTCGGGTCATAGCCAATTCATTTCAACACAGATTTTTCAGATATCAGACTAATTCTGTTTATTTAACGGATTAAACTTCTTCATGGGATATAATGGATTAATCAAATTTCCATGTTCTACTAAATCATAGGTCGAGCCTACGGATTTCCACACTCAGATTACCATTATCTATTTTCAACAGATCAGACAATTCAACATGTAGCAGATCTAGCAGTTTAAGCGATTCAACAGATTTAGCAGTCTAGGCAATTCAACAGGTTTAGCCAATAACGGATTAGGCAATTTAACAGATTTAGCTGATAACAAATTTAGCAGATTAGGCAATATAACAGAACTAGCAGATTAGGCAATATAATATAACTAGCAGATTAGGCAATATAACAGAACTAGCAGATTAGGCAATATAACAGATTTAATCATTCCTTAAAGTTTCATAGACATATCTTGACTAATTGTAAATTTGGCCTAAGTTTGCATGCCTAAATAGTCGTCATGATTCACAATATGATCATTTACCCCAAGCTTGCATTGAATTTACATGGCATAGATTATGGTCATAATTTTCCATATAACACGTGTCCCCAAATTTAGTTAAACTTGCCTAGTACAAAAGATTCACATATAAATTATACCAAATATAGCCATCGATTTCAATGCATGTCATGTATTCAAAAATCTCCCACTTAGGTGTTATTCACATTTAGTAGTTATCAAATCTTAATATAGATCTTCACCTAAGTCATATTCTCTTTTTATCTCAAGTCATGAATTGTTATACAAACAATATGCCCAACAATCTAGAACTTTAAATTATAACAGATCTTAATTCAAAATATGCGTTATGTCCAATGTCCCAAGTCACATGTTAACATACAATGGTTCCTCTTCTTCCGATTCACAGAATATGCATAGGTCTAAATCTAGTTTACAACTTATGTCCTTTTAGTCACAGATTAGCCATGTCCAATTATGCCATCGTTCATTATTTGTCCCAAAGTTTAGCGTTTGTGCGTTAATCTCTTATGAGATTTGGCGTAGGCTCGTGGTAGCCTGGCTATAGAACAGAAGGAAGAAAGAGATATAGAATAAAATAGATCAGAACAGAACATACATAACCTCAAATTCAGATTTACAATCATGCCACAATCATAATTAAAGTTTATAGCAGAAAATAACTGTACTTGCCTTTCGTGGTTTTAAGAAAGGATAATAAACTAGTGTTGATGCGGAAAGGCTGAATTACTCTTCTTTAATTATTGTCGTAGCTCTAGACTCTGATTTGGGATTTGATTTAGCTTTTAATTCAATTCAGGTTGGAAGAAGATTCATCAATCCAAGTTTTGATTCCAGCAGGGTAGCGACGCCATTTTTATTTTTAATTAGAACAGAGGCAGAATATAGACAGAATGAATTGGTGTGGAGAGAATGAGGCTAGGGGTGAGTTTATATAGGATTAGGCGGACGAATCTAGATAGAAAACGAGTCTAAATACATCAGAATGCATCAGGTTCAGAAAGTGGGTTTCGGGAGCAGGTCGACCCCCAGGTCGACACTATGGTCGACCTGGTCTGGGGGAGGTCGACTACCTAGTCGACCTGGTCAGGGGTAGGTCGACTACCCAGTCGACCACCCAGTCGACCTGGGTCCTTGGTGGGAAATTTCCCGCCCAGCCCGCTTCTGGGTTTGAATTCGAATTTGAATTCGAATTTTCGAGCTGTTTTCGATTCTGAAATTTTCTGAAACTTCGGAGGGCCATATCTTTCTCATACGGACTCCGTTTCTCGAAAACTCGGACTCGTTTCCAAGCAGAATTTCGAGACGAACGCAATGGCTCAACTCGTTTCCCTTGATTCTTATTTTAAAAATTAATTATTCTCTTATTTGTTACTTATACGATCATAGAAAATACGAGGTGTTACATTCTCCCCTCCTTAAAGGATTTCATCCCCGAGATCTTCAAGTTGAGAAGAATGTGTCCTACCATCCAGTCGTCCATCTACTCAACCATCATCCACAAGCATCCATTGTCCTTATAAAAATTCTAATGTTGTATGAACATATGCAAAAGTGTGTGTATATGTTCCTTATCAAATGCAAAGATCAGGCGGTCCACTGATTCAGTTGACTTCCTTAATGCGAATTATGTTAGTGCCATGAGTCCAACATGTATGCAACTTTCCTATTTGATACATATCATTCTTATACGAGTGACAACCATTCATTTGTATGCAACATCCATGTGATGAGTCAATCATTTTGCATCCACAGAAATTGAAAATGCTCACACATCCATATGCAGTATGAGAGTGTTTTCGAGCCGATCTAGTGCCTAGTGTGTGTATATGCATCCACGAGCAACCACTAGCAACCACTTGCATCCACTTGCAACCATCAAACATAACATGTCTCAAACACATGTTTACATCCATAGGATTCCTATCTATAGGTCGAAGACTCGATTGATAGGATACAGTCGAGTGATGGAAGCGAGTACAGATAATACAAAAACTTGGTTTCCATTAGACCTTGGTTGAGAGACAAATTCCCCTAAGTATCAACCCCGAAGGCCGAAATCAACATCAGATTGACACCCAGAGGATTACCCTTTTTAGACAATGTCAAAACTAGAAATCTCAACCTTAGAAATATTCAGATTACCGGTACAGATCAAATTGCTAAATGATTCTTAGGAAACTAAGCATGATAGAACCCAGAATGTATGCGTCCTACTTGACGCCTAACACAGATATATCTCAAACCCCAATCTATCACAAGCAGATGAGTCGTAACCCTTATGGGTTTGAACCTACAGTGGAATCAGAAACAATACTAGTATTAAAGTGCAGAGTATCGGTTACAGAATCAAAATGCCAGAATCAGAAAGAGTTTCAACTCAACAATCAGATAAAGAAATTAAACCTCCTACAGATAGTTTTCCTATCTCTATCCTATCCACTAGCCTCAAGAGTGTTCGCCTGCCTTCCAGAAGTTGGTCCTGCCCTCTGCCCTTGCCCTCGTTTCTTCAGACAGTCCCTAGTGAAGTGTCCCATCTCACCATAGTTGAAGCAAGTGCCCTTTCTTTTTCTACAATCCTTGTTCAGATGAGTCGAGCTTCCACAAGTAAAGCACGTTTTCTCCTTCTTATCATCAGACTTTTCACCCTTCTTTTGTGTTTCCTTTTTGGGCCATGCTTTCTTGTTTTGTGGTTCTTCCTTCTTTGCCTCTTCTTTCTTGCCATTGTCTTCCTCGTGTAGTAGTGCCATATCTACCAATCTCTTGTAAGTCGCTCCCATGGGTACATAGGTCATGGCTAGGCTGTGCAGTGGCTCGTTCAATCCTTTAACAAAGCGGAGAGCCTTTTTATGCTGGGTGTTGACTAAATCTAGCCCGAACCTGGCCAGTTGGTTGAACTGATTGACGTATTCCCTGACCGTTATACTTCCTTGCTTAAGAGATAAGAACTTTTCCAGTTGTAGACTTCGTTCAGCTTGTGAGAGGAATTTCGTCTCAAACCTTGTTCTGAAATCCATCCATGTTTCAACCGGCCTCTTGGCGTTAGTGATTTCCCACCAATAGGAAGCTTCGTCCTTGAGCAACCATACCGCCAATTGTACCTTCTGCCTATCGTCCACCTCGAAAATAATGAACAGATCCTCAGTTTCTTTGAGCCAGTTCCACGCTTCTACGAATGATTCAGTTCCCTTGAAATCCTTTCCACCCATGGCCCTAAAATCTTTACAGATCTTTGAAAAAGCAATTGCACGAGGAGGGGGCAGAGGAGGAGGAGGAATTGCTGCAGCTGGAGGAGGAATATCCGCTGGGCCTGCATCGTTGGCCTTAGCCTCTAAGTACCTCCTGAACCAGCCAGGTATTGGCACGCCCTCTGGAAAGTTAAGATTCCCAAACATGCTGGAATGAAAGAAAAAGATTTAAAACGAAGAACGAAAAAGATAGATGTATGGCTTTTTGGGGATTATGTTTTTCAAAAATAAGCTTTACTTTTGAAAATACTTCCTTTTTAAAACCTTTTTGAAAATAGTTTTCAAAATCTTTTATCTAATCTGGTAACCTTTAGCTCTGATACCAAGTGTAACACCCCACCTCCATTAAGGTCACTCACAAAGGGAATGCCTTAACTTTGGTGGAGCGTTTTAGTAGACAGAACAGAAATTTACAAGACAGATAAACAATACTTGAGAAATTATAACTTTACTACAACGGAAAAAAGGAAATCAGTTTGGTTACATCTTTACCAAAAACTCAAGTACATAAATATCAGTCTTGTTCAGAAAATCATCAGAGTACAAAACTTTTAAACCATAATCCCCACAGAAGCTGCCACAAGGAGTCAAGCCATAGTTTAAGCACCCTAAGTACTTCAAGCAGAAGAAATCCGGATCAAGCTAAAGTGTTTCCTCCTTGGAAAACCTGGGGGGGGGGAAGGAAGAAAAAGGGGCGAAAACAAGCAAGGTCAGACATAAAGTCTGGCAAGTCCAGTGACTCTCAGCATATGAACAGATAATAATAATCATGGCATGCAAATAAAACTGGATGAGAGATAACAGTAACAGGAGCAGCAGATGTACTTAGGTTAAACAGAAGAAACAGAATAATATTACTTTTCATTTCTCTGCACTAATACTGGTATAACAGGATTAGGTGTCACCCTAATGTCTAAACTGAAGCAGAAACGGGAATAGAATAATTTCCCCAGAAATAGAACGTTAATAATGGGATTTTACCACCCAAACAGAAACAGTCAGAAACAGAATGCTAATAATGGGCCTTTACCACCCGAACAGAAGATACAGAAACATAAACAGATTAATCCCTATGGAAACAGAATGTAGAATTAGGTGTACACTAAATGGGCCTTTACCTCCCGAACAGACAGTACCACACAGACAGGTGTTTCCACCCAACAGAAACAGACGGTACCAACAAAAACAGACAGAACTAAGTGTACCCTAAAACCCTACCCCAAGCGATCGGCTCCCTAATACATAAATACCCTGTGTCGGCTCCACAATAGGGTGTATCACTCCCTAAAGTGACAACCAATTGGCACAGGCCTATTTACAGATGTCACGGCATCTTACATCCTTAGAGGCAGACCGGGATCCATGCACGCACATGACCCGGTTGGAACGCACCATCAACACCCCTCGCCATTATCAGAATGAACCACATATAATTAGTTCAGTAAGCGTGCCCGGACCCTACCTACTGTTGGGTCAAAGTTTTGATACCATAAAGGGTTACTGACTAATATGGGTTCCAAACAACAGATGACACAAGTAATTCCCCTCCAAACCTTGTGTCCCCTAGACTAACAGATTTCAGATTAACTTGTTTACAAGTTCAGACAAACAGAGTTCAGATCAACTAGTTCACAGATCAAACAAGTTTTCAGACTAACGGATCAGATATACGGATTTAACAGATTTACAGATTTGTCTAAATTTGTAATTGGGTCTACAGATTCACGAAACGGGTCTATTCAATTCGTTAGTCCAATTGGTTTAACCCTATCCACTCAACACGTTTTAGACATCATATTTATCTCAGATTTGCATTAATTAAATATTAATGCACAGACCTCCCACATTAGGTCGGTAGCTTGTGGCCACTGGATATGCCGGGCGGTTCCGGGCAGAATTCTGTGACAAGCCAGACCTAACCTCGTGTCTAAGCATATTTTAGCTATGCCTATGACCTCTCACATTAGACTGACATTTTGCGGTCGCTGGTTAAGCCGGTTAGTTCCGGGAAGGCTTCTAATGCAAACAGAGTCTAACCTCGTGTCAGAGCCAATTCGTTCCAACACAGATTTTTCAAGTATTAGACTAATTCTGTTTATTTAACAGATTAAACTTCTTCATGGGATATAATGGATTAATCAAATTTCCATATTCTACCAAATCTTAGGTCGAGCCTACGGATTTCCATACTCAGATTACCATTATCTAGTTTCAACAGATCAGACAATTCTACATGTAGCAGATCTAGCAGTTTAAGCGATTCAACAGATTTAGCAGATAACAGATTTAGCAGTCTAGGCAATTCAACAGGTTTAGCCAATAACGGATTAAGCAATTTAACAGATTTAGCAGATAACTGATTTAGCAGATTAGGCAATATAACAGAACTAGCAGATTAGGCAATATAACAGAACTAGCAAATTAGGCAATATAATAGAACTAGCAGATTAGGCAATATAATAGAACTAGCAGATTAGGCAATATAACAGATTTAATCATTCCTTAAAGTTTCATAGACACATCTTTCCTTATTGTAAATTTGGCCTAAGTTTGCATGCCTAAATAGTCGTCATGATTCACAATATGATCATTTACCCCAAGCTTGCATTGAATTTACATGGCACAGATTATGGTCATAATTTTCCATATAACACGTGTCCCCAAATTTAGTTAAACTTGCCTAGTACAAAAGATTCACATATAAATTATACCAAATATAGCCATCGATTTTAATGCATGTCATATATTCAAAAATCTCCCACTTAGGTGTTATTCACATTTAGTAGTTATCAAATCTTAATATAGATCTTCACCTAAGTCATATTCTCTTTTTAACTCAAGTCATGAATTGTTATACAAACAATATGCCCAACAATCTAGAACTTTAAATTATAACAGATCTTAATTCAAAATATGCGTTATGTCCAATGTCCCAAGTCACATGTTAACATACAATGGTTCCTCTTCTTCTGATTCACAGAATATGCATAGGTCTAAATCTAGTTTACAACTTATGTCCTTTTAGTCACAGATTAGCCATGTCCAATTATGCCATCGTTCATTATTTGTCCCAAAGTTTAGCGTTTGTGCGTTAATCTCTTATGAGATTTGGCGCAGGCTCGTGGTAGCCTGGCTATAGAACAGAAGGAAGAAAGAGATAGAATAAAATAGATCAGAACAGAACATACACAACCTCAAATTCAGATTTACAATCATGCCACAATCATAATTAAAGTTTATAGCGGAAAATAACTGTACTTGCCTTTCGTGGTTTTAAGAAAGGATAATAAACTAGTGTTGATGCGGAAAGGCTGAATTACTCTTCTTTAATTGTTGTCGTAGCTCTAGACTCTGATTTGGGATTTGATTTAGCTTTTAATTCAATTCAGGTTGGAAGAAGATTCATCAGTCCAAGTTTTGATTCCAGCAGGGTAGTGACGTCATTTTAATTTTTAATTAGAACAGAGGCAGAATATAGACAGAATGAATTGGTGTGGAGAGAATGAGGCTATGGGTGAGTTTATATAGGATTAGACGGACGAATCAGGTTCAGAAAGTGGGTTTCAGGAGCAGGTCGACCCCCAGGTCGACACTGTGGTCGACCTGGTCTGGGGGAGGTCGACTACCCAGTCGACCTGGTCAGGGGTAGGTCGACTACCCAATCGACCACCCAGTCGACCTGGGTCCTGGGTGGGAAATTTCCCGCCCAGCCTGCTTCTGGGATTGAATTCGAATTTGAATTCAAATTTTCGAGATGTTTTCGATTCTGAAATTTTCTGAAACTTCAGAGGGCCATATCTCCCTCATACGGACTCCGTTTCTCGAAAACTCGGACTCGTTTCCAAGCAGAATTTCGTGACGAACGCAATGGCGCAACCCGTTTCCCTTGATTCTTAATTTAAAATTTAATGATTCTCTGATTTCTTACTTATACGATCACAGAAAATGTAACAACCCGGAAAGGCGAGCCAGTTTAAATTTTTTATTTTGGCAATTTTAGTGAATTTTGAACATTTAATGTGAATTATTTTAAATAATATAGACGAGAAATATATTTTGAATAGAATCGAACGTATATATTTATATACATCGTCATTAGAATATAAATATTATATATAATTATAAAATGAATTGAAAATGGCGCGGTAGTTCGATAATTCGATTTCAACCTTCAATTGAACATACCGGGTGCAAAATAAACCGGATTTTAGCGAAACCAAAAATAATAGAATCTAATCGATAATATCTTTCCAAGAATCCGAAAAATCGAAATTTCATAGCGGGGATCGAAAGATATGTCCAGTTGAAAATTCTGAATAGTCGCTATGGAATTCAGGCCCTTAAAAATGGGAACTTTGCAAACGACCTCAGATTTCGACGAAACCACTTTTGTTGGATCCGTGATGTCAAGTTATTGCTAGGTTTCAAATTTCATAATTTTTCGAATCAATATGTGAGCGTGGAAAAGTAAAACGCATTTGACCAGTTTTAGTTGATTTTAATCGACTGGAAAATGGCCATTTTTCAAACGGTCTCAGAATTTGACGAAACTAGTTTTGTTAGGACCGTATCGTCAATACGAAGCTAGAAAATATTTTTCGGGAATTTTTAGAGCTCGTATGTTGCCCTGGTAAATTGAAATGTACGTTAAAAATTCAATATAATGATTTAAATGTTAAATCTAATGAAAACTAATCGTAACGGCCGAATTGGCTTGCGCAGCATATCCCATTGTGTTCGGAATGAGGGTAATTAGCTAGGGTTGGCAGTCGGTGTGTTCGATTTTGAGGTCAAATAAAAAGTCATCCTTTTGGATAATTTAAATGATTAATAAAATAATATATAACCCTCACATCCCTCTCTCTCTTCAATCCCTTCCCTTTCAGTATCGTTAAAAGAAATAAAAAAAGGGGCCTACGAAAGAACCCCGATCCCCTCCCAAGTTCATCGCGCCGCCGCGCATCGTGGGGCCCCTCCGACGATCGCCCCCCGCCTCATCTCTTCCCCCTCCGCCACGCAGCCTTCTCTCCTCCTCTGTCTTGAACCTCGCCCCAAACCCTATACCCCCAAATGCCACCGCCAGTCGTTCCACAGCCCAACGCGCCCTGCGTCACCACCCTGACCAACTCCGGCGCAGCCACCAAGCCCCCCCTGACCCCCTGCGATGCGGTGAAACCCCTCCTTTTGAAAACCCGCGCTGTAAGTCTTTGTATCTTTATTATATTCATTTATTTATTTTCTTTTTGTGTAGTTAGTGTAGAGATTAAATCTTGTTTAAAATCTATTTTCAAATGAAAATGAAGACATGGTTTTTAATGATAGGAAAGATTAAATCTTTAAATGTTTGAAGAACATAAAAAGGTTATATTTTTAGTGTTAAAAGATCGTATTTTTACACTAGAAAAGATCATATTTTTAAAGTAGAAAAGACGATATTTTTAAAGTAGAAAAGAAGATATTTTTAAAGTAGAAAAGACGATATTTTTAAAGTAGAAAAGATGATATTTTTAATGAGTAAAAGGCGAAATTTTTATAATAGAAAGGTTAAAAATATAATTTTTATATAGAAAGTAGTGTTATAAAAATAAAATCTTTTTGTGTATAGTGAAAATAAAAATTCAATCTTTATATTTGAAAAAGGCGAAATTTTTATAATAGAAAGGTTAAAAATATAATTTTTATATAGAAAGAAGCGTTGTAAAAATATATGAAATAAAAATAGAATTTTTATTTATTAAACTGAAGTAATAAAAATAATATTTTTATTTGAACAGCGTGAAAAGAAATGAGATGGAACTGTATTGGAATTTCAAAGGAATCCAGATGTTCAGCAGTTCAACAGCAAAGCATGGCGGAGTGGAACCCTCTGTGAGAACTTTTCACTCTAAATTTCTTTTTCTAGTTATAAATATATATACTAGGATGCAGACGGTGTTTAGTAGCACCCGACACCATAGTCCACAGACCATGGACTTGTTTGTTTGGTTGTGTAGTTGGTTAGATTATTTGATTTGAATTTGATTGTTTGGTGAAATGGAATGGATTCGATTGATATGTGTATGGTGTGGGCCATTATTAGACCGGGGATAAGGCTGGGCCTTGTCCCGTTTCTAGTATTGTGTCGTTATGCTGTCGAAATTTTCTAAAATAAGTTAGAAAAATAAAGATATCATTTTATTTAATAAATGAGCCGAATAGAATATTCATAGGTTGAATAAAATAATTTGGTCGTTAAAAATATAATTTTTAACGTGAATGTGAATAAATAAATATTCATTTACAAACCGGACGGTTTGTTTATGTACACCTATTTGAAGGACATTGATTGGGACGATAAATTTTACACATCGCCCAACTGCACAAATAAAATCTGTGTTTGATTTTTTGAAACCCCACACGGGTATTGGGATAAAATACGGCATACAATAATCCCAGTAATTAGTTATATGTCGATCGATTGATTAACAGGCTGTTATAAGCGTTAGATATCTATATTTGATGCTTATACAGAGTAGTGCACTTTGGATGATGGTTGATTATTTATCGTTGCTATTATATACATGTGTTGTATGGAATCCATATAATTAACATCATATGGTAACTGATTGGGCCTCATTCCAATTAGAAAAAAAATAAAGAATATTATAAAATAAAGGTTCATGTGTTGACAGTACTCATCCGTTGAGATTAGTCATGTGTTGAACGAAATATTTAAACAATAAAATTTACATCTTTATCATATATAAAATTAGAAACTAACTGGAAAATAGATAAGATGAGTGGTCTCCTGGATATTGATCTGATGTTAGTTTCGGCCTTCGGGGTTAATATTTAGGGAATCGTTCTCTTACTAATTTACGGTTGGAGTCTGATTTGAAATCAAACGATAGATACCATAATTTTTATAAAATATATTAAATAACAAAAATAGTTGCGTGTTGACAATACTCATTTGTTGAGATTAGTCATGTATTGAAAGAAATATAGATTCATTTGTTGAATAGAATAACGAAGTTATTGAAAAATATAAAGCCGTGTTGATTAGAGATGCGCTATTTTGACGCGAACGATATTTATATCGATTATATTCATTTTTATAATGAATATTGAAAAGAGATAAAAATCGAATATATATAAAGAAACGAATTCAAATTGAATTGAATATAAAAGAAATTCGAATTGAATTGAATATATAAGAAATTCGAATTGAATTGAATATAAAACGAATTCGAATTGAATTGAATATAAAATGAATTCGAATAGAAAATGAATTCAAATTGAATTGAAAACGAATTGAAATAGAAGAAAAAATCAATTTGAAATGAATTCAAATTGAATTGAAATTTGAATTGAATTGAAATGAATTTTAAAACGAATTTATAAGTAAAAATTCAATTTTGATTTGAATTGGAAATGGAAGTTGAAATGTTTTTGAAACGAATTTAAAACTATTTATAAAATTCGTTTTAAATAGAAATCAACGAAATGTATATTATATATATAATATAATGGCATGAATAGAACGCGCCACGCCGCGGCAGTTCGTGAATTTCGACCATTGATTTCGAACGGACATTACGGGAGATCCGACCGTCGGGTTCTCCTAAAACCGTAACCATTGGGTTCGTATCGAAAAGATCTTTCTAACGAATATTAGAAATTTGAAATCTAACGGTTGGATTTGGAATTATGTCCAAATAAAATTTGGAAAAGGTCGCTGTAGGTGCAGTTCGATGGCCGTTGTTGGAAATCGACTGTACGAGCCTTGATAAAATTATCAAAAATATCAATAATTTGTGTAAAATCATAAGAAATGATTTGTGAAAAACTGGGATGAAAAATCCCACATTTGTAAAGATAAAAATAGATTTTTATCGAAATGAACTAGTTCTGAACTAAAATTAAAACCCAACTATTTTTAAATAAATAAATTTGAATTAAATTGTGGGTTTATTGTGAACGGTGTTTTAAATAACACTTGTTCTTTAACCCGATAATAAATAGAATGTGATTTGGGTTTATTGTGAACTGTGTTTTAAATGATATTAGTTCTTTAACCCAGTAAAGGGTGTTTTAATGAATCTGCAATTAGATTGAGATGTGAATTGATAATTTAAATTATCAAATTTGGAAAGTGAGCAAGAATGGAGTATTACCAGTTTTGCTCCAAAGCGATAGTTAAATCTTTAATTAGATTTGAACGTGAAATGGTAATTAAATTTACCGATAACATCGTGGTGCTAGTTAAGGGGTAAAAACAGTTTTGCTCCATGGGATGAATAGGTTGGGATTGGGAAATAAAATAAATAATTACTTCATTGTGGTTCGCTAATCTCGACTAGTTTGGAGAACCATAATTTGGTTTGATATGACATCCAATGGAAGATTAAAGAATAAATTTAAAAGAATTTATCTTTGATAAAATTAATGGGAACCTTTCCCTAAGAATATGAAATTTAGAAACTAGCCGTAGGTTAGCTAAGAAGAATGGTTTCCTGGGTATTGATCTGATGTTGGTTTCGGCCTTCGGGGTTAATATTTGGGAAATTGTTCTCTTGTTGATTTACGGTTAGTGGCTGCTAAATTGGAATGAGGCGTATGTTGTGTTTGTGTAACATTTGTTTGTTATATACACGGGTCATTCAGAAAGGCCGGGTTTATACCCATTCTGAATAACCGATTCGACGATATGTCGAAGATGAAGAAGGTGATTGAAGACCAGAAGTCTTCACATCGTTTGGGTGATTACCGATGATCTTGATTAGGCTGTACACCCAAGATGAGGGAATCAGTTGGTGGTCGTCCAGACGTACTTGGAGATCGATGGTTATGCGAGGAAAGTGTCTCCGGTTTCCTTCAGACCCAGAACGAACTTGTAAATGGACTGTGTGTTTGACATTGGATTTTATTCTATGTTGATTGATCTATATTAAATATACATCTGTTTGGCGGCAGAGAATTTATTCTTTTGCTTAACGCCCTTCTCTGAGACGTACGAGCTCAGAGGTTGTATATCGATGGACATCAGTCGCATGGCATGAATTGCCTGTGTGGCACGCATAAGTGGCAATTGATCAAGGCTTCTGTTGAAAAGCAAAGTCTTGTGGTTGATGATCAAAGCACGACCTACGTGGCAGCTTTGTGTATAACGTGAATTCGCGAGCCTCACACCTCGGTATGAGTCAAAAAGGGGATAGTGACTGCGGGGAGAGCACGACGTTTCTTTCTAGCTTTGGTGGTGTCAGTGACTTACCAGCCCTGACATTTATATACTTTTCACCTATGTGGTTGTTGGATGAGGCGCCTCGATTTTAGGTCTGTTAAGACCGGGAAACGTGTGTTCAGGAATACTAATCCACTAACGTAAGTGTGGACCGGCCCTGAAGCATCCAGGGGTTACCCAAAGTGTGTAGCCCCGAGGCATTTGCTAGAGTGTCTCGAATCGGAGAGGAGCTTGCCCTTTGCCTCGACTCATGACGGAAATCCAATTTCCAATACGTGATGTTTCAGTTTTATTTGTAGAGCCTAGTATGGCGACATAGTAGCATGGGATACTATGCCGTCTATGATTGATATTTATGATTGAAGTTGTTTTGACACTTTATACTATAATAGTATCAAAATGATTTGTTTTAAACATACCAAGCATGTTTGGCTATTATAAGGGAAAACCCTATCCTCCGGCTTGCGTTGCATTGTGTGATGGGACTTGGGTCTTATAATACCTTCATTTTTCGAAAAAGCATTGCGCTGTTTATTTATATGCACTGGTTTTCTTGGGAGGAAACCCGTTCCGTGTTATACGGCGTGGTCCCTTGAATTACTCTCTTTTAAAGTAAAATTTTAAATAACTGTTTTAGTTCTCACACCAGTCACAGGACTGACCTGGAGTTTATTGTTTTAACCTAAACTCTGGGTGCCCCTATTTTCTACACGGGCAGCTAGTAGTTTTGGTTTTGCAGATTTATATTCACTGGATCCTGATTTACAGCTGGAACGATGCTCGGAAAGCTCTGTATCCGTGTATTACTTTCAGTTGTGTTTTGTATTATTTTTCTGCTACTATGTAATTTATTGTAATCTCTGATATTTATCGAATGTATAGTATTCATTTATACTCTGTATATCCTTGTATTCTGATGGAATTATTGTAATATCAATGAAATGTTCTTCCGTCTGCGTTCTATTTTGTCGTGTTCTCAAGATAATCCGGGCTTTCCTTACCGGGGATGTTTCGTGCTATCACAGAAAATACGGGGTGTTACACCCTTCCTCGTGCATAAGCGCCATCTCAAGAAGATTCTCAAACATATCACCCATCGGGATGTGAGTAATAGCAATTCCCTATAAAGGTTGATTCAAACCCTTAGCGAACCTTGAAGCCTTCTTATGAACCGTATTCACCAAATCCATCCCAAACCTTGCAAGCTCATTGAGATAAATAACATATTCCTTTACCGAAATATCACGCTGTCTCAGTAATAGAAACTTCTCCAATTGCATGCCCTCTTCCGCCTGAGATAGAAACTTCCTTCCAAACCTCTCTGTAAAGTCATTCCAAGTCTCAAAACTATTCATAACCTCAGCTATCTCCACCAAAATAAAGCCTCATCCTTCAATTGCCTTGCAGCAAACTAGCTCTCCTCCTATCATCAAGCTTTAAAGGTTTAGATATGCGCTTGGTTTTCCTGAGCCAAGCGCAGGACTTAACAAAAGTCTCTGAACCAAGGAAGATCTTTCTACCAAGAGAAGCACTACACCATAGATGGCCTACTGCATCATCCAGATATGATGAAGTGCCAAAAAAATTTGCTGTAGGAAAAAAATGATCAAAGACAACATTTTCGTGGTGATGCATTTTATCGCGTTGCCCTATAATCAAAGGCAACATCTTTATCATCTAATGGAAGCAATTTCCTAGTGTTGCCACATATACTAATTTTACTTAAACGTGGGCCACACATTATCTATAGTAACACTTTTACCATCAAATGACAACACTTTTACATTCCGAAAATGTTTCTATAGATATTTCATCTCTAATAGGATGAAATATTTATTTAATAGAATACTACTGCACAGAATTAGAATTCAAACAGTGTTTTTTTTTCAATAACCGAAATAGTACAAATTTATGACTCCAACTTTTTACAACTTAATGATCTACTACAACACTGATTATTCACATACACATATATTCCTCACTACATCACTCAGTTCACTCATTATATATGTAGTTTCAATTTATGCAGACACCGACATTGACAAATATATACTGAGTCGAAGGCGAGCCGAGTAGCGGGTCCGAGCGCGACACCAATGGGGGTCTAAGGTCCTACAGTCCCCGCGGGCATCGACCTGTAACACACTATCAAATCCCCAGTTATGTCGAACAAGTGGGCACCACCCGATTCATCCGATTTCGGAAGACTAAGCCTTCTTTGGAATGACGTTGTTTTGTTTCAAACTTCCACTTCTGTAATACACTTACATCCTCTCTGATTTCTGGAACAGCCGTCATCACACATGTCAATTATAGAAAACACATAGATAAACTGGAACAACAATAATTAAATAGGAGCAAATACAAATTTATTTTTAAATTTTATTTTGCCTTAGATTTCTGGTCTTCCCATTTGCTCTATGAAAATTCAGGGTTTTACAGGTTAAATTTATGTGTTACGTAAATTTCATCAGTTGTCAGAAACAATTAGCTTCAAATCCAAAAAAATTGTTTGAGGTACCAAGTTTTCATTTAACTCAGTTTTATTAGACTTTGGATTAACCACCTTTACATATACTTCTTTCCCGAGGTACCAAGTGTCCGGATTTTCTGTTCTCCTATTCCATATATCAACGTTATCCAATAATACTAATGTTGATGTCCATGCACCTGGTTACCCCTGTAAAAAAAAAGGATTTCATGAAATAATTAATTATACCTATAAAGCATTATATAATGTATATATGGGTACAATTTTCACAAGATAAGCAACTTTGTCAATTACAAACTTACCAATAACCATCTTATGTCACTGGAAATTGATCCAATATGCTATATGTGGTGTCTCAATGTCTTGATAGATGTGTGCATGTGCATGTGTGTAGGTGCGTGCGTGTGCACGTGCGTGTGTGTGATGACTACAATTTGTACAAGATTAATAACTTTGGCAAGTACAACTTTTGAGCAATAAGCATTTTGTTACAGGGAACTGATCAATGATCTATTATGTGGTGACTCAATCTCTTGATAGAGTGAGCTTTTGTGAAACTTTGTTTAATGAAATTCAGTAAATAAAGATATAGTGAAAACTTAAAACTCATATTACATGTATTAAGAGGCACAAGCATCATAGCATACAATAACATCCAGTTGACAATTTAATTAAAAAAAGTCACAAATGTATTATTGATAAATAAGTGTAAAGACAAGCACCATAATAATGAAACATCGACTAGATTACCTTAGATGAGTGCCAATATAATATTTGCAAACTCCTGGATTAGAAATAACAAATTAATACGTAAGACGAGAAAGACCAAATATGATTTACCAGAATTGTGCATTGAGCAACTCCATACCTTTGCATTGATTTTTTCCCTAATCGAACATCAATAATTGGAGGATCACATTAAGTCAAAGTATATGATATACAGAAAATTCATTGTATCGACATGTACCTTTCTAATAAGAATAAAAGATTAAGCCTACCTCTTTTGCATCGGGAATTTCAAATATAGAACGCGGACTGTCATCCGATATATACATAGAATACATAAAATCAAATACTATGAAGGTTCTATTTTCCTTAGCAAAACTTAACAAGACAAGACGGCTAGTCTCTAGAAGCAGTTGTGCCAATTATATTACCCAACCACACAAAAATTCGAAATAAATGATTGACTATTAACTAAAACATTAATTTGAATTTATAAAAATTCGACCTCTAGAATTATTTGAATTCAAACTTTTAATAAACAAAACTTAAATGTAGACATACCTTCAGAACTGCAGAAATCATAAACATTAATTAGAGTTCATAGAGCATAAGTAACATACCTTTATATTTTAGGTCCTCTTTTTATTTCATTTTAATGCCTGATGCCAATCCATAATCCACAATTCATGAAAAAGATAAACCAAAATCAGATAACTCCTATCCACAGTAGCGCTTGCCCCTTTCCTAGTCTGAAACTCTAGTTGGAGTAGTTATCTCTTGACAGGGTCATCGTTATGATATATTTCTATCAAAGTTTTGTTAACTACTGCAATTCTGGAGTTCTACCTCCGCGTCTGATCGGCAATAGCGATTCCTTCCCGTTTATTTTACTATGCGAAGTTTTGAGAAGTAGTGCCCTAGTTTATGCTGAGGCCCAAAGCAAATGCTTATTCCGCTTTACCCAAAGCCCGACCTTGAATGACACTGGAATCCACATATTCTATGAAAATGAATACGAAAAGCGATAGTCTTTTTCCGTAAACTACTTCATGAAGTGTAGCGAAATCATCAAAGGACCCACTGAACTTTGTAGACAGAGTGGAAAAACGTGATTTATTGCAAGTTCGAACCACCAAAAGGATCGATTATAGGAAGTTGAAAGATTTATGATTTGTACGATTTAGGGTCAGAAAGAAATGAAAAGTAAAGGAGATGAATGAAAATAGAAGTGGGAAACAAAAGTAGCTGAGGTATGGATTGATGGTTGATATTTTGTTTAAAATGATGGTGCGGAATGCTAAGCTGTAAAATTGTATTAATTTTTTTATTTGAATATATTTATAGCTACTACAACATCTTGCTGATATCTATGCTAACACCTTCAATTGAATATTGTAATAGAGAAAAATCAGCATAGCTATCGTTACATTGTAGCTAGCAACATCTTGTAATTTCGTTGCAATAGGCCATCTATGGCGTAGTGAAGTGAAATCCTTGCAAAGCTTAGAGAAATCATCCGTTGATGGTAGGTTAGGAGGAGCCACCACGGCTGGAGCGGGACTTTGGCATTCCCTTTCCCTTCGGTTGGTGCCGTAGCTTCTACATACCTATAGAACCAAGTCGGAATGGGGATACCTTCCAGAAAATTGAGATCCCCAGACATGCTGCAAACGGAAAAGAGAGAAGGATTCAGGAAAAGAATCAAAGGAATATTGTAATTGACATGAGGAGATGTTTTTCAAAAACAACTTTTAATTTCGAAAATACTTTTCTTAAAAGACCTTGTCTTTTAAATAACAAAAAGTACTGATCTTGTAACTTTCGGCTCTGATACCAAATGTAACACTCCACATTTCTTAATGCCAACCATATGAGGATTTCATTAAGAATTATGAAGTGTATAGGTAACATCACGAAGACTAAAATTCACAAGACAACATATGGAAATCACAATAGAACTTTTATTTTATTTTCTTAAAACAGAATAAAATTGTCATTACATCACAAAACACAAAAACTACAGTTGTCTCATGAAAACTACATAATCAGAGTGTCATAATACAAATCCTCCTAAATGATAATACAGAAATAAGTTGTGTTTACGATATTTTTCCTCAACGCCGGAGATAGGTCTACGGAAATAGACCTAAGGGAAAAATAGGTTTATTTAGCTTTCACGAGTTTGAGTTAGTTCACCGTTTCCTAGTTATCAAGGTTTAAAGCCTAAAATATTAGTTACTCTTCCCTCAATGGGGCAAGCATCACGCTTAAGCGACTCAAAAATCAACAATTACCTTGGGACAAAGGTTCCCTAAGCACAACCCTTGATAAGAGATAAATGAATTGTAGGAAGGGGTTTCACAATGACTTTGCGGAAAGGTTTAGGCTCGGGTAATAGCTTGTACGCATGTAGGAAGAAAATAACTTGTTGCACTGGTGATAACTAAGAAATGTCATGATAAACACATAAGGAAATATACTAAGTCTTAAACCACTCTTTGTTAATCTTTGATTTGGATTACACAGGTGATTACAACTGAATTCCCCAATTTGATTTAGAAATTAGGATTTACTCTAGATAAAAAGAGTACAAGAATGAGAATATCATCCTGAAAATGAGACCCTGGGGTCTTTTTTATAGACAAATCGGGGACCCTTTTACTATTGGGCCAGCAGTACCCCTATCGGCCGCTTTTCCCTTTGGTTCTGGAAGTTCCGGTTCTCGGACGCCTTTTCCCTTAGGTTCCGAAGGCTTTTCTTATGTCTTTTGGGGTGCCGGTTCCTACTCTTAGGAGAAGGGTTTCGGACTGTAGAAATCCTTTTTGATTACTTGTCCATCCACTTTGTATTGATCCCGAGTTTGTCGGTGCGAATGGATTTCGCAATGTTTTGGCTTCCGGATGTAGGATTCCGGATGTGGACTCTCAGTCTTGTTATTAACACTTTTGGAGCTTGCCTTTGATTCAAGTGAAAGGTTGTCGGGTCTGCCACCCATGTCAGTATCGACACTAAGCAGATTAGTGTTGATAGCTTGTCTCTCTTCGGGGTTCTGGGTTGTCTTTCGATAGACTCCAGAAGTGTATCCTTGCTTTTTCGGTAGGTTGCTTCTGGTGCTTTTTTAGTTATTTATTAGGGCAACTTCTTGGAAACCAACTTATGGAGGTCTTGGTAATTGGTTCCTAAATGATCTCCATAGGACTTAAATTTTGTATCCCTAGTGCTCTCGTCTCCCTATGCATTAATATTAAGCAAGTAAATACCATTAGCCCTTTCGTCCTTCTGGGTCCCAGTTTGTAGGATAATTGGTCTTTCCATTCATTGGCTTCCGGTTTTGGGTGACCTTCCATTATTTACTCATCATGCTGGAACCACCCTTCCAGTGTCCTTTCATTGTATAGATTTTTAGTTCTTTTCTTCAACGATGGTGTTGGTTGCATAGCTCCTGGATGGTTCCCTTATGTTGTATGCTTTTCCTTGTGTTGGAATTTTGTTAATGGAAGACTCCATCTGCATGTAGCTCTCCGTTAACCCTTCCCGACAACCTGTTTCGGAGGTAATTTTGGTATTAACATATGCCTCTGCCTTATGAAGAGGTAATTTCGACTTTCCAAGTCAAACTTCAATGTCTTGCTCTCTGTCTCTCCCTCTTCCATGATCAGACCCATTGATTGACTCTTGTCTGTACGACTTGGATTAACGGTAATTTGGTATAATTACAATCGCTTCTTCTTCCTCTTTCTTACCTGCAACATAAATTACTTGAACTCGGTTACTGCTCTGCGAGAATTACTGAAGCTCTTTCGAAAATTTCTGATTAAACCCCTGGTGAGTACTCTTACTTTTAATTACAAGCAAAAACTTAAATTGTTTACTCGAATCAATTAGGGTTTTGCGTGTTTAAATGCAAGCCATTTATCCATAGGCGATTTACATTGTGATTCCCTATGAACTACATAAATGCTCTTTCCCCAATGTTATTTCCTAGGGTCTGGATGTACAATTCTCATAAGAAAGGTTATTTACTGTTACAAAAGGCAGTTTATGCTTCCGTTTCTAGTGAACTCATTGTCAATGTTATTGGCTTGTTTGTTCTGACTTTACCAACACCAATTTATGTTTTTGTTCAATATGTAATTTATGGATTAATCCAAGAATGATGAACCATCCGACAGGGATGTCGAAGGGTCTGTTTGTTTTTTGGTTTTGGGTGTCGGTAAAGTCTAAAAGTTTTATTTCCATAACCTTTTGGCTTTGATTTCACATGTGTTGGACCCGAGGGTCATTCAGGCTCTCGGTGATGATTTAGGATCACTTGGTCTCAGTTTATCCATTACCAATTCTATTTAGTCTTTTTGGCACCATTCTTTTGTTTCTTTTTATCTTTGGTGCTAGGATGACTAATTTTATCATCATTAAGGGCTTGATCGTTTCTAAGCAAATGCGAAATTAGTATGAACTCTGTCTAGATTAATATTTAGGAACATCCTGATATGCAATGGTTTGAGTATCAAGCACTAAATAAGTTTACACGTTATTTACTTATTTTACACTAGTGAAAATGGTGCTAATTCACGTGTTTATGAAATTATATCACCTGGCAGCACTATGTCCGACAAAAAGAGCTCTAGTCAATTGCAACTTGGTGTTCCCAGCACCCTTCGGAAAAAGAATCCCCTTTTTTGAAGAAGTCTTAATTCACTTCTCAAGATGAAGTGGACTCCATTCTTAACAACTTTGGGATGTCTAACGTAGATGCCATCCCCCCCACTAATTGGGATGATATTGGAAATCATCCGAAAGATTACTTTGCTTACTCATCTATCCACATTTGGCATAGAGGCTTCTTTCCTTTTGCAACTTTTATATCTCAACTCTTGTGGGACCTATAAATTGCACCTATCCAACTTCTGCGAACACTTATACTTTGCTTCTTTGTCTTGAAATTCTGGCACCTGAATCGGGCCAGACTTCCCTCACTTCTAGCCTCATTCAGCATTTGGTACAGTTTTCGAAAAGAGCAGGCTTTCCCATCTTGCGTGCCAACCCCTTGAAGAAAATTATTCACGGCAGCATTGGAAAAACTATGCCTTAGGAAGACCAGTTCTTTTTCATCAGATGCCCTGCTGGCATTTCAAGCAATTTTGCAGATTTTGGTGAGTTTCCCTACTTTTCCACGTGTAATCATACTTTTCTGAGCATTTTTTAACTTTATTCGCTTTCCAGATCCTGCTTCCAAGTGAGTTGCTTTAACGGAGAGTGAGTCTCCACTACAAGAAAATATGATATAGATAGCTTTATATTATAGCCTTACATTAAAGTGCTATAATAGAATAGTTAAAGAAAATAAAATAGTGCTTTAATTGTGCTATATAAAGAAGTAAATAAAATAACAAAATAATTAGGCTATATTAACGTGTTTTCCGCTATGTTACGTTAATAATACAAAGAGCGGGAGCGAAAACCCAGAGCGTGGGACTTAGTGAAATGTTAGCCGGGAAAGTAAAATATTCCCTCCGTCCCCTTGAAAAATTATCCCCAAAATTTCCTTTTTTTCGTTTCAGTAAGACTTCCTTCATCCAATCTCGCATTCAATCCAACATCAATTCCTTCATCTCCGACCCTGTCAACCATAAATCGAGAGCATCTCCCCCGATTCACTCCGACTCTTCCAAATCAACTATGAGTTTTTTCGAAATCGTTAACAGTAGTACTTTCGTTTTTTTAATAATTCGCTCCACTCGTTGTTTGGTGGACTTTTATTGCGTCTGAGCCCTGTATTACACAGTTTCTGCAATCTAATTTTGGAAGAGTTTGAAGCGAACTACTTCTAAATGTTTAGTCCTTCAAAATACATGAATTTAACTGTGAAGTTTTAATTGGTTGAATCATGTTGGAGATTAAGTCCTGATTGGTTGAAAATTTTGTATTTAGGTTTCAGTTTTAACTGAGATAAAAACATTACATTTTGTGTCTCATTGATCAAGTCATGATTGGTTTCAGTTTTGACTAAGATAAAAATATTAATTGAGATAAAAATATTACATTTAGGTTTCAGTTTTAACTGTGAAGTTTTAACTGAGATTAAGTCATGATTGGTTGAAAATTTTGAAGTGAACTACTTTGCTCTTTTGCCATTATTTTGTATCTCGTTGATTTTTTTGTAATCTTAAGTTGCTTTTGTACAAGTTGCTAGCCTAGCTGGGAATTAAGTCATTTCGAAAATGGGTTTTGTTTTTGATAAATGTACTCATTCATTTATGACAGATTACTTGTATAGAGCATAAAGGAGGAGAAAGTGGGACTGTACTTAAGCAAAGCAAGAAGTCATTGTAAAATCTGCAGCCCAGATATTGCAAGAACAGCGCATTAAGTAAGCATTTACATTTTTATTCCAGCCTTAAAATCTGTTTGGCTCTTTAATAATTCTGATTTTATTTATGTCTAAACCATATAACTAATAAATCAGTTGCAATAGTATTTAAGAAAGTAATGGAAAGTCGGTGTGCTAGATCATGTTAGACAAAATCACGTAGTATGGGTTATGCTTGACTTTAGCCTGCGCTTGTAAGTGAATGGGTAATACTTCACACTTAGGAAAGTATGGGTTATGCTTGACTTAAACAATTTAATAAAACTCAATGATCTATATCACAAGTAAATACATGTAAGTGAATTTCAAAACGTTTGTGTGTGTGTGTCTATATATATATATATATATATATGTGTGTGTGTGTGTGTGTGTGTATGTATGTATGTATGTATGTATGTATTGACACATGTGAATGTCACCAGCCTATAATAATGAATGTTATTCCTTTACTTGCATAAGTGAAGAGTGATTTGAGCATATCTACCTAACAACTTATTGTTTTAATATGTAACTACATTATTAACAGTTTACTCAATGATGTCAGACGTATGTAAATGCTAAGATTAAAAGTAATCATCATGTAGTATCCTAACTGTCAACACAGTATTTTGACATTAGAATATGTAGACTAATAGTATAATAGCAAATCATAATTGTATTAGCAAGGTAACATATAAGAATATGTAGTATGTTGTAGCAATTTAAATGTCAACAACATTCGTTACTACATACATCAGCATGCATCAGATGCTTATATTCACTATAATAGAGTCCAACTATAATATATTAGAAGCAATGTAGTATGAATGCCTTTTGTAAACTTGTATGCATAACATATTAAAGAGGATGTAAATTTGCTGAAATATTGTTGCAGTTTTAAACTCCTGTGGGTATGAAAATTTTAACATGTACAAGTTAAATTTCAATTCTTTCTTCCAGCATATATATGTCAACACACATACACACACACACAATATAACAATATGATATCTTGTATCATATGTTTATTAAATATACATACGTACGTGTTAGGTGGTAAATAGAGTATAACTCAAAATATATTTTGTATATATATATATATATATATATATGTATGTACACACATACAGTAAGTGGCAGATTCATTTGATTTGTAAATACCAAGTATAAAGCATATTGCAAAGTCCAAAAATTCACTGCTCAAAATTTTATAATGGTTCAAATCATTCGTTTAGCTATATTAACAACAGTAAAAAATGTCTTGGCAAGGTGGTTTACTATCAAGTCAAAAGAGGTGCTTACATCAAGATTGTGGCACTTACTTACTTACACTCACTCACACACACACACACACACACACACATATATATATATGTATATATATATCACAATATATGTATAGACCATTGTTGACCATGTATACCAATCACATGAGAAAGTGACGTTAACAGTCTAGTGGTAACAAATTGGGAATTAGGGCTGATGTACTTGCAAGTCATACTTGCTATACATTTTAATCAACACACTGATCATAAATTTTTGTAATGTTTTAATATGATTTTTGTTATTTGTTCTGACATCAGTAATTAAACACACAGATTCACAGTTTTAATATGTTTTATAAAATCAGATCTGAAACTTAACATTTTGATCACTCAAAACTAGTTTTTGATCAATCTACAAGATCCCAAAGTTCAACAGACAAGGCAATAGCAATATGAAGCTGAGTTGATATTTAGAATTAACCATGAATTCATTTCGAGATTTTATATCAAATATAAAATTTATTTACAATAAAACAATTTTATATTAGAAATGCAATTTCATATTACATCCCTTTTACATACTCGAATCATTGACAGTGTTCTTAATTAATATTTCAAATTATCATAAATAATTTTACATACTTGAGCCCTGTATTACACAGTTTCTGCAATCTAATTTTGGAAGAGTTTGAAGCGAACTACTTCTAAATGTTTAGTCTTTCAAAATACATGAATTTAACTGTGAAATTTTAATTGGTTGAATCATGTTAGAGATTAAGTCACGATTGGTTGAAAATTTTGCATTTAGGTTTCAGTTTTAACTGAGATAAAAACATTACATTTTGTGTCTCATTGATCAAGTCATGATTGGTTTCAGTTTTGACTGAGATAAAAATATTAACTGAGATAAAAATATTACATTTAGGTTTCAGTTTTAACTGTGAAGTTTTAACTGAGATTAAGTCATGATTGGTTGAAAATTTTGAAGTGAACTACTTCGCTCTTTGCCAATATTTTGTGTCTCGTTGATTTTTCTGTAATCTTAAGTTGCTTTTGTAGATCCTGCTAGCCTATCTGGAAATTAAGTCATTTCGAAATGGGTTTTGTTTTTGATAAATGTACTCATTCATTTATGACAGATTACTTGTATAGAGCATAAAGCAGGAGAAAGTGGGACTGTACTTAAGCAAAGCAAGAAGTCATTGTAAAATCTGCAGCCCAGATATTGCAAGAACAGCGCATTAAGTAAGCATTTGCATTTTTATTCCAGCCTTAAAATCTGTTTGGATCTTTAATAATTTTGATTTTATTTACGTCTAAACCATATAACTAATAAATCAGTTGCAACAGTATTTAAGAAAGTAATGGAAAGTCGGTGTGCTAGATCGTGTTAGACAAAATCACGTTCAGTAACTTTGGAACAGAAGAGTACAAGGGTAATACTTCACAGATAGGAAAGTATGGGTTATGCTTGACTTAAGCTTGCGATTGTTATTGCATTTTGGTTGTGCCCTGTTTGATGAATTTTTGGTCTCCTCTATCCCACCGTGCATTGCATTACCATTCTCTGATTTAAGCTTTGTTACAGAATTTTGGTTTGAAAATGACATGTAAGTTCATAAAAATACACTAGTTATGGAATCCCCTTGTCTGAAACCAAGTGAATGGAGTTCACAGCTTGTATGTTATTCCTATTCAGAACATTTTTAAATACTTAATTGACCGGCTTAACATAGTAAAGTACATGTGGGATTCACCTTGACTGAGGAACAGTCCATTTGTGTATGATTCTTTTTATGGCAGTATTAAAGTTTTTTTTTATATTAATAAACCTGAACCTATATATGTATACATTACTATATATTTATTTTCCCATTTGCTTAAGTTTTCATCCTGACCATGCCTTCGGGTTGCCTGCATCCTTATTTATGAAATCGGTCGTTTTCGAGTGTATTGCTACCTGTACCTCCTGTTATATTCGAACATCACAGAATAACGATTGTGAACCAACTACAGAAAATATCCAACAGAAGTATAACAATCTTTCAAAATAACATAAGAAATAAACCACTTAACATTGACTATGCTAGTGATTTGTATTTTCTACCTACATTTGATTTTTATCATACCTGTCATACTAGTGTAAACATTATTATGGTTGAATCATCAAAGTAGCGGATTTAGTTGCATTCTCAAAATATATCTTTTTTAAAAGAATACAAATACATCAACAATATAACTAGTAATAATAAAAATAATGATATTTTTTCATGTTCAGCTCGCAACACAAATTGCATTCTTCTTTCATGTACTCCATTCGTGCCTAAGCACCCCAATTCATTTATTCAAGTATAACATGCCAATGCAAAAACATTACCTTCAAAATTGCCAACTTCTCGTCGAAATCTTATTTGAACATGGAGATTTCAAACCAACACATTGAAAAAGACAACTTTCGCTTCGGCCAAAAATAGAATCTATAGAAATGCTGAAGTACTATGTTGTCAACCATCACAATCCTTCAATGTCATGTAAGTTGCACAAGTCTAACATGTTCTACCTTGCTGATTGCAATTTACTCTGGTACCTCTATAAATATAGAACCTTCATATGTACAGTTACACTGCAGTATCAGTAACAAATAAATGTATCTTATTTTTTTCGCCCAAAAAGCTCAATCAGACATTTCTTTGTCTCAACTGAATTGATCCATGCTATCAGTCCGCTGCATTTTCGGTCTAGGTTCATACTGGTCTGAATACCTAGCCTTCTTCTGCAGTAAAAAAATTATGATGAACAAATATGACACAATACAAGAAAATTCACATGGCTGAAATAGCGAAAAATAAATAGCAGCATAATCCTCCATGTCATAATAGGGGAAAAAATACAAATGATGAGAGAAAGATTAAGTATCATACATAATTATGTGAAGTTCCAGGTTCCTTGCAGTGATGAGACCGGTGTTGTGGGCTGGGTGGGCAGTTGCCCTACCCAAGATCTGCCCAAAATTCTAATACCCATGCTTAACCAAAAACGCGGAAAAACCAAAAAATAAAAAGAGAAATGCAAAACCCTATCACATTCCAGAAATTTTGTCCAGAAATGAAAACCAAGTTCGTGCCTTTTCTCAGCTCAGCGCCTCCATGTTTCCTCACCTCAGGTCTTCCATCTTGCTTCCTCTTTGGATCAGTTCTTAGTTGTTATTTTGTAGAAGCTTGAAGGTAGTTTTTTCACATTTTATGTTGCTTTCTATTTGAAATTGAATCCAAAATCATATTGTTTGTAGTCTGCGCTGGACTTTGTTTGCAGTTGGAACTTTTCTTATGTGAATTTTGTTTGTGCAAATTTTTGTTTGTGTGGATTTTTTGTGTGTGAAATCATCAAACCCATAATTTTTCTTGTATGAGTTTTGTTTGTAGCTGAAACTTAACTATGCTATGTGAATTTTTCCTATTTACGATACAACAAATTTTATGAAAAACAATCCTTTTAATATTGCTGTGTGTTTGATTTGGTGGCTCCATCCTCCATGCCCAACTTGTCTCTGTGTGTTTGGTTTTCCATTTCTGTAATTTGCTGTGTGATGTCAAACAATACTTAAGAGTGTCCATTGCTGTAAGTTGGAGCAATCTTTTGTGTTTATGTTATGATGCTTCTCAGTGATGTTAAAAAATTATTTATGAAAAACAGTTGAAAGCATTTTGTTTGTTTTGCTTACTTATTTGATCTTTGCGGATTTGAAAAACTTTTGGGATAATTGCACCAGAAATAATATGCAAACTTTTGGGCCAAGATATTAAAAACTTGTATTACTTTATTGTAATTTTTGTTATTGATAGAAGATTTTTTTTCCAGAAGGGAAGTGAAGATAATAAATGCAAGATTTATGATTGGATAGGAAGCGAAGAAATAGTTGCGGAAGGACAAATCTACGATAGTGATTCAAAAGAACTTGTTAATGGTATACCTCTTGGACCATCCGCCAAGCTAGTGTCGATAGACAATCCGAAAAAAGTGAAGTCTTTTTTATGGAAGCCAACGACTAATATGAAATATGTTGGAGAAGCCGTTCGTAAAAAAGTAGCTTGTCCAGAATCTAAAGTAGTTGTTGAGAAAGTAAGCACTCAAGCATCTTTCAATCCTTTGACGAACCCGATATCAATTCCTATGGTAATATATCATTTGTAGTTCAAATTAGTTCTGCTTTGCAAGATAATGCGTTTCAAATAGTTTATATAATCATACTTAACAGGTTGCAAATTCTACATCGAATAAATGTAAGTTGGTTGATGTATTTGGAACGAAAAATATTGTTGCCGAGGGACGTGTGGCTTCAACCGACCCAAGAATAACGGTACATTTCGTCCCGTTAGGAGAGGGTGCGGCTAGAGTTTGGGTTGACATTGCAACAGTTCCAAATGCACATTTGTGGAGACCTACGACTGAGTTCGAATGCATTAAAGATGCCGTTGGCTCTACAATAGCTTGGCCTATGGAAAATATTATAACGGATTCGTCTTCTAGTAAGCATATCTATCTCATAATTGTTAACATTGTTGAAATATTATATTTTGAATTTATGAATCAAATATCCTACTTGTATATGGGTAATTGATCGTCTTTGGAAAATGGACGTGGACTTTGGCTACCTATGCAGGTAATTTATTTAGAAAACTATGTATTGCTTGACTGCTTTAGTCGCCCCCTTGCTGTGTAAATGTCAATCCTTCTTCCCCTTTCTTAGCTTAAGCTTCTAGTTCTAAAATATGTGGGGATTGTGTTTAGTATTAGTTCTAAAATGTTGTGCATTTTGAAACTTAACAACGACCTTATCCAAACTGTCTCATTTTTTGTTGTACGTTTGATATTTATTTTTATCCATCTAGAATCTAGGATTTGATTTGTCTACCCTACTCTTTTTTGGCAATTAGAAGCAGTAATATTCCCTTCGTTCATGCTTCCGTTACTAAACAAAATAAATATCTTTCCATGCGACAAATTGGCTACTAATTTAATTTTTAAATGAACCTTTATGTCATTGACGTGACTCTGAACTATGGACATCTCAACGTCGATATCCATCAACTAAAAGAATTCCTCGATGATTTGCCGGTTTATCAATCATTCAGCCAATGGGAAAAAATAAAGAAATTTGGTCAAGCAGCACTGTCGTGAGTGGAGAATATGCATATATCATAATAATATTTCGGTTACAAATTGATCAATGTACACTGATTGTGCCTTCCATCTGCATTATTTACTTATTTATTTGATTTGTTTTAGAGCCGTTGGTTTAGTACGTTTTGTCAACTTTCGTTTCCTTATTAAATTGACACTTAAGTGTTTAATTTACTAGGGTCAACAAATAAAGAAAGGTTTATATTTGATCAAGTACGGTGGTTACGATAAGTTCAGGTTGGTAGGGTATGTATTAATTGAATGTTTCCTAAACAACAGCGGGAGGGACAGAGTACGGAGTTAGTACACCAAGTTCTGGTCGTTCATTATTCCACCCATCACGAGCAGCGATGTGGTCGTGTATAAAGTCAAGTGGATGAATTTCAGTTACTATTTGAGTGTTTTGGTTTTGGTCGGGAGGGACGGAGTTTGGGATAATAGTTTGCAAGGGAAAATCATGAGTAGGAAAATAAGTTTTATATTTGTTACACTTTGATCCTCCTACAAGTAAAATAAGTTTTAGCAAATTTAGTAGTCTTTCCAGTTTAAGTAGCAAAAAAGTTTTAGCAAATTGGAAGCTCTCTTTCTCTCGATTTTGAAATCTGGGTACAAAATTATAAAAAGTGCTAAATTTATGATAATATTACCACACCAAAAAATTGAATCATAGGAGAGGTTAAGGAATGATAATATTACCACAATATTCAGGTCCTTAGGAATGCCACACTCTTTTGATTTGCTTGACTGATGCTTTCGTTGTGATTCCCTCCGGATGGTATGATGCATACGACTGCTAGCCGGTAACTTATGTGCCTTGGCAACTATCGCAGCATTTTGTCCACTTTCGTGCCTTGGTACTTGGGTTGCATCATAAGTTTTATTGCATTGTGGAGTCATGTAAAAAGAAATTCCCTGTAAATTTAGCAGATGCTTATAAATATGGAAGAAAGACATGCCACATTTTACAGACATTATGTGTCAACAGTTATTGGCCAACATAAAATATTTCAAATAGATCACCCTCACAACTCAAACCTCCAGTTTGCTTTACTATGACATCAAACCCACTCAAACAAGAGTGTGAATGTGTGTGTGTACATGCGCGCGTGTGCGTGCGCGCGTGTGCACATATATAGAGAAGTGTTTAATGGCGCCAAAAATAGTGCAGATGCTTATTAGCCCCTGATTTTTATCCCAAGTTCCGATTTAAAAAATAGTAGTTTCTCCTTCTTTGCACTACCTCCACATCCTAAATTGGAGCTTGTAGTGGAAATCAGAAGGCTAATGAGGGTGTTGCACTATGTAAAATTTTAGACAAACACAAAACATTGACTTATTTTTTGTGGATATACTTGTTAATAGATACAACATTATTTAAAAGCTAGCAACTATCTAAAGTAACAGTTAGAGAGCTTTGATAGAAGAGGAGACCATCACCTTGAATTTATTGCCTTAAGGTTTTATACATATATATGTGTGTGTATTAGAAGGATCGGCTACACCTCTTTTTTGCTGCACCCCTGTTTTAGACCAGATTTAAATAAGTATATTTTCTCACATGTCACTTCATGAATTTTTACTGAACTAGTGGATTCTGAGTTGATGAATGATAAAGAGGAATTACTAAGTGATTTTCTTATTCATCATGCAATGCTGTATAATCTACGAACTTTTCGTAGAAGGAAACCCTTGCTGCAGAGCAAGAAAACTAAAATCATATTCATCCCTTAATGTTAACTTTCAGTTATTTATTATTATTAAATTTGTCTGATTTTTTTCATTATAAACAATCAGATTGAATATTATTTTAGGTTAAACTTGTATAATTTATATATTTATTGGTTGTCAGCAAATGTGATCAGTATTTAATATCTGCTCTGGCAACTTTCATTTCATTAAATCTACAAAGTTACAAGCATTGATCCACATAGGCGTCAACCAGTAGTATGACTGATGCTCTCTGTATTTTCAAGTTTTCAGGTTCAGTCAACAAGGAACTATTAAGAAGGAGTTGTTTTCAGGAGTTGTTTTCAAGGTTACACGCATATTTCTGAACATCATTTTGGGGCCTTCAGCGTTCTGGATAAGAAGCGAAGGTAAAAAAGTATGTCACAATCCAGATAATATTGCCATTTTTCTCAGAAAGCCTTTCAGATTAATAAAGGAAAAAACTATTTTGGTGTTTGCAGTGGTCACCTTCAGGAAGCTCCTTGTGAAATTATGGGTGTCGGTTAAGTTATTAAGCTTAAAGGATTATTTTGTGAAAAAGACTTTCGATTTTACAAAAGAAATTGCTGTTTTACCACAAAGCGAAACCCAAGGTTATGACAACACGTGAAAGAAGAAACATAGAACACAGTGAATTCGGCATTATACACTGTTAAACCATCCTAAGTCATTTGATCATGCCAAGATATAATTCCAACAATTTCCGTAGGTTTGGCATTACTAAAATTTGGTAAGATAAATTATAAATTCTAACTAATGACAGTGGACAATTGGCATAGGTTAGGTACAAAAAGTGCTTTTAATTTTTCTTCAGTGACCATGTTGGCCTGTAAGTGTGCTGAAATCACGTATGAACTTGTGTTTGGTTTGGATTGGCTTCCTGTAGCAATTTTATCTGTTCATATCTTATTTCACGCAACCATTGTTGGCATGCTTAGACTATGCGTGTGTTTTGTATTTTCTTTGGCACTATGCTACCAGTTATGCAATTTTATCTGTTCAAATGTTCATTATGAGCTAATAATATTGAGATGACTTAAACTGTAACTTGTGCTTGTGTGAATTGCAGGCAAGTTGGACGAGCATACAAGCTGACGAAGTGATTTTTCATGTAATCTTGTTTTGAAACGATGTTTGAACATGTATGATGACTTATTTCGACATGTGTTAGTAGATCTATTAACTATGACTTTGTAATTGAAATCAAATTTGCTTTTTGGTATTATTTTTTTGTTATTGACAGTTTTGCTTTGTGAATTTACTGCTTAACTGTGCACAAATTAAATAAGAGATTTGCTATATAAAGATTATAGCTGAAATATGTGCTATAAATTAAAAGTATTAATAGCGGAAAATTGCACTTATGGAAATAAAAGATGAAATGCTATGTAAAAAAATAAAATAGTGTGGACTTTTTTTCATATCATTGAATGCATGCTATAAAAACAGTCAAAATGCTATGTATACAATGGATATTCATAGCGGAAAACTTCACTTATGAAATCATAATGTGAAATGCTATGTAAACCATGTGGAAAACTTTTCATATCACTGAATATGAGCTATGAAAACAGTGATAATGCTATAAAAAAAAGCGAGTAGAACGCTATCAATAGGAAATTCAATAATAGCGGATTTTTTTTAAAACAAAATGGAAAACATTTTTCATGGCAATGAATATGAGCTATGAAAATAAGAATAATGCTATAAAAAAATAAGTTAAGATATTAGTAAGAAAATAAATTGCAAGGTCTGAACGCTATGTAAAACATTTCATGATGGTGAGTGTGCGCTATAAAATGTATGATACTATAGCGTTTAGATTTGAGCTATAAGATATAGCAGAGCTATTATTGCATGTCGTTATATAGCGTCGTTACTAATGCTATGGTAACCTATTATAGCGTTTTTCACCTGCTATTAAAAGGTAAATCTGTTGTAGTGCTCGCACGCTTGAAATTATCTCTAAAGCATTTGAGGAGCCATAGAGTCGATCGGCTTTGTTGATCCTCGATAAATTGTGTCAATATAACCTCCTTCCCGACGGGGAAAAGATCTTGGGGCGTCCACCCATCTACTTCTTAGGATTCAAACATTTGACTTTGGGTTCGAAAGCGTTTACCACTTCCTCCCCTTTGTTTCCACGTATACTTATTGGGACTACTATTTTCTTTTTCAAACAGCTTTTACTCACAGGATATTCATTACTGAATTTACCTTTGTATCTTACATTTTAATCAGGGGCCTTAGCTTCTGAAGTCGTAACTCTTACCGATGCTCTAGATCAGTTTACCGCTGTCACTGTCAAGAGGCTGGCTGAATCAACTGTTGAGTACCGTCTAAAAGATTAAGAATTGACACTTCTGTCCCTCTTTCTTAGGATGTCACTATTAAGGTTGTTGATCGAGAAGCTTCTGTCTCTACAACCCCTGCTGTTGATTCTACCATGGTGTTTATTACTGTTTCTCCGAAGCATACCTTTGGTAGAGAATGTGAGGGTCGTTTCTAACATCCACCTTTCCAAGTGCGTTAGAAGTGGATAAGCATGCCATGGCCCAAAATTCCACTTCTTAACATGTTGAGCCTTAGAGTTTTCCCGCACCCCCGTTGAGCTTTGACGACTTTGTGAAGCTTGCTCTTTCTTGTCCTGAAGCTACGAACATTTCGATACCGTCCACCTCTTCAAACGAGGAAGATTTTTATCAACATTTGGTTAATCGACATCTCTCGGTATAGGTTTTCTTTCTTAATCCGTCTTTTTATTCTTAATTTGCTATGATGACTAATAGGATTCTATTCCCTTAACATGTTACTTAAAAATGGCTTTTGTCTAACTCATCTTCCCCCGAGGTCATTCGCCTTTGGGAAGTTAACAAGGCTTTGAGGGAGAAATGCAAGAGATTGAAGGCTTCCTTAAAACATACCGAAGCAGCTCTTGAAAAAGAGAGGCGGCCAAAGGATTTAGCACCTGACCAGGTTTCGGCCTTAGAGTACCAAATAGTAGAAAACGTGGTTAGTCATGCCGACGAACTCAAGAGGAAGGATGAGAAACTCTCCCATGCTGCACAAATAATTTATGAGGCTAAAGGCAAGATTTTTGGCTTTTTGCAAGTTCACCTTCCATGTACCAAGACTTAGTATACGAGGATGCCTTATTCCATGTTATGTCCGATAACCTTCAGATTCTTCCTAAGATGCAATTCACCACCATCCCTTCTTTTATTGAGGATAGGGCCATGGAGAGGATTAACAAGGCCAAGAAAAGAATCGAGATGCAAGAGAGGGACAAGCTCACAGCTGAAGATCTCCTATTCATTGAGGATCACTTTGATGACTCCGGTGAGGAAGAGGAGCTTTTGGCTTTTGCTGATGATGACAAAGGCGAGGATAGTGACTACCCTAATGATAACGACTGCCTAGATGATCATGACAAGGACGGGAGAGGTCCTTTAGCGGCCTAACATCTTTTGTGATTATACAGGATATAGTCCTGATGTTGGAAGTACTCATGCTGCTCAATATTTTGAAGCTCCTTCTGCCAAGAATGGTGACACTTTTGGACTCTCAGGAAGAGAATAGTCTTCCCAACCTAGGGTTTCTCCTTCTCATGTATAGCTTGTGTTTTCGCAATGCTTTTCCTTTCTCACCTGTATAATGGTAACTAACTTCTCGTCCTTATATTAATTAGACCAAAAGAAATGCCATCTCTCGACTTAGAGAAGAATTGTATGAAAAACAAAGGGATATAACTTGGTCTCATATAGAGCAAGGAATAAAGGATTATAATACATTATCCCAGAGGTATCATGATTTAGAAAAGAGTGCATCTAATCTTACACATTATAAGGAGAATGAGGCTGCACCTAGACTAAGAAATGCCCGTAAGCATAGGGAAGCTCTTCGAGAGGAAAACAAGGAATTGATGACATTATTTTGGATGTTGATTGAGGACAAAGATATATTAGTTAACTTTTTATATGAGGTCTACAAGCGGTACACAACGGTGGACTTTTCCTTCTTAGGAGAACATAGTGGAGGTCTAATATGTCGTCTTCACAGACTTTATTTAGATGACTTCAGAGTCGACCCTTATCCCAGGGCTTGCTGGAACCTTGAAAGGGCTCTATCAATTCCTAGGGATCTTCCCCTAGAAAAGCTTGAGTATAACAAAGATAGGATTATCACTGAACTTTAAAAGGTCGATTTTGTAGGAGCAGGAGGGATATTTGTAACCTTGATGTCGTGATTGTATAAAATGTGTATGGGATTCTATTTACTATATATGACTGCTAATTCTTTTATTTATGTTATGACAGAACCTTATTTATCATGAAGATGCATTACTTCTGACTTGTAGATTGAGAAAGGAGTTTTTGACAATATCTTTTCACGTTTTCAGGAAAAACGTTTTCTAAGAGAACTTATAAGTGTTTATACAAAATTCCCCTAGCTTCTGCTTACCTTTTTGGGTGAAGACCGGGAGGCAATTTTAAAAAAAACTTAGGATTTATCATGCTGAGTTGATACGTAAACAATAAATGTACCGATAAGAGAATGTGAACCCTTGTGATTCTTTTGGGTTCATGTGTTTATCAAAGCTACGATAAATTGGTTTTGAACAATATTTACACTAAGTTTTCGTATAGAAAAATGACACTATTCTTATGAATAAAGGTATATGCATAACTGATCTTTATTCTGATGAGTAGTTGGATTATCATGAAGCTTCCTCGTCTCAAGATAAGTATTACTAACCAAAGAGGTCCCTTTCGCATCTAGAGAGAGAACGACCTTGTTTCAAACTTTATATATCAAGCACTTGAATGAAAGCATAGAAGCTCTGAAAAGTCAACTGGAAAAGAAAGCAGACTTATACTCAGACTGAAGACGTATATAAAGACTAAACCCTCTATTGAGTTCGAAGATGAGTTAAGAGGTTTACGCCAACACGTCACTAATTTGAAAATTGAGCTAGATAATGTCAATGCAAAATGTAAGACATGGGAACATTCCTTCAAAAATATCCTTATCATAACGGTGTCCTAGCCTTCTAGTTTTGCGACTACGCCTAGGGCCTCTGTCTCCCAAAAGCATTTTTATTTGAAGAACCCCCCTTGAGGGTTTGATGAATCAGTCATTTCCGACTGGTGCAAGAGGGTGATAGCTTAGATGAAGAGTATTTACAACACCAAATTGATTAAGGATTCATTTGACCGTGTTAGCCAGTATGTTGACCAAATCAGGCTTTTACAAGGGGAAAAACATGACCTGCGTGTAAGCGTTTTTGAGTTGGAGAAAGACAACAATTCTCTTAAGGCCATGTGTAGATCTTATGATAGGGCTTTGAAACTTGAGGTCCAACCCTCCAATAATCTTGGTGAAGTTAGCAGAAAAATGCCTAAACTTAATGAGCTCCTAAGCATCACAATTCTCTATGCCATCAATCCCCCTTTACCCGAGGATGAAGTGAGGCGGGACATTTGATAGTGTTTGTAATTGTAATGTGTACATATCCATGTATAAATAGCCAATGACGCAATTCTTGTAAATGAACTTGTAAATTCTGTGCGTATCACTTGCCGTGTGACTTTCGCTTGTATTGAATAAAACAATAATGATTTGTATATAATAAGTTTAATAAATCTCCCTGAACAAGAAGGAGGATTACCTATCTTCTCTAGAAAAATCTCCTGGATAATAGTCTTTGCATTTTCCTTCGAGTCTTGTTTCATCAATCCTTCTTCGGAAGTGAAAATCTATGTCTTTGTGACCCAAGATAGGGTATTAAGGAGAGGTGGTCAGAATGCCTCTTTTGACAATTGATTAGAACTTTGGCTGATGTTCTAAATCACAATTTTAGTATAAAATCCAGGAATTCTGCTCCAGTAATAATAGAAGCTTTTGGTACGACCCAGACTAGGGTTGCCCCATAAAGAACCAAGATCTTATTCCCTAATGTTTTAATAGATATCCAGAATTAACTCAGATCCATGTATTTAATAGAAGTCCCGAACTAACCCAGATTCAGGTACTTAATAGAAGTCCCGAACTAGCCCAGATTCGGGTATTTAATAGAAGTCCCAAACTAACCCAGATTCAGGTATTTATTGGAAGACCAGAAACCCATTTTTGGTAATTAGTTTTATTTTCCCCTCTGGGTTTTATTATAGAAGTAGAGAATGTATGTGCTTCTTGAGCCACTCTCTGGGCTCTTGGTTATCAAAGTAGAGGATGCACATGCTTTGTTGGCCACTCTCTGGGCTTGTGCATCTGGTGTGCTTGGGTAGCTTATCCACAAGTAAGGCCCAAGGACTTACCCGACCTCCCTTTAGGAGGCGCCTTATCCTGACTATTGTAGGCAATGATAAGGTCTTAGATGCTTAAACTGGGCCATTGTAGACACAAAATTAAGGCATTCTTCTCTTGATGCTCTACCCTGGCCATTGTAGGCGGTCATAGAGGCTTACACTCCACCCCCTCCAGGAGGGTTCCCTATCCTGACCATCGTACTCGATGATATGGGTTTGCGTTCCCTTTTGTGGGTAATGCGGAACATAAGTAAAGGTAGGACGTGCTCTTCTGCGAGCAGAGGTAGGACGTGCTTAGTTCATAGCAGAGGCAGGGCGTAATCTTCTACGAGCAGAGGCAGGGCGTGCTAATTAAATGCTCCATCACAACCATTTCTAGTGTGGGTCAGAGGCTTACTCTTTTGATGCTTTAACCTGGCCCTTTCTAACATGGGCGCAGAGAAAGGCTTACACACACCCCACTCCGGGGGGCGCCTTACCCTGGCCAACTTGGCAATGACACAGGTTTTTATCCATTTAATTTGACCTTTTTGGGTTTTATGTAGACAATCCATTTCTCGAAGAATCTATTACTGTAGTTGGCTATGTTTTCTTTACAGTAGGGTGAACAGAACTTTTATCGATTGTCTGCTCAAATATTGTCCCTCTAGCTTGCATTTGGGTGGCTTCTTTGATACAAAGAAAAGGGTGATATTCTCTTGTTGTGGAATTTCTTAGGGAAAAGATTGGGTTGATCCCAAATGGAAAGGGTTAATGCTCCAGTGATCAGGATCAAAAGGTTCTACGTCTTCTTCCTTATCTTGGATATGCAGTGTTTCCATCTTAACATTCTCGACTGTCCATGGCTCATTAATACTTGATGCAACCATGGAAACTCATTAGTTACTCGTAGAGACATTCTATTCATGATTTCTGCTTCTTCAAAGCTTAGTCCAACCTCTGACGGGACAACATAGTTAGATATGTGGCTGTTAACCACAAGGTCAAAGGTTCAATCCCTCCTTCTAGCGCCAAAATGTTAACGATATTTTTCATTAACACCGAAGATAGGTCTACGGATGTTGACCTAAGTGGAAAATAGGTTTATTTAGCTTTCACGAGTTTGAGGTAGTTCACCATTTCCAAGATATCAAGGTTTTGAGCCTAAAAGATTAGTTACTCTTTCCCCAATGGGGTAAGCATACACTTAAGCGACTCAAGAACCAACAGTTACCTTGGGACAAGGGTTCCCTAAGCACAACCCTCGATAAGGGCAAAACGGCTTGTAGGAAGGGGTCCCACACTGACTTTGCAGAAAGGGTTATGCTTGGGTAAGAGCTTGTACGCATGTAGGAAGCAAATAACGTGTTGCACTGGTGATAACTAGGAAATATCATAAGAAACACATAAGGAAATATACTAAGTCTTAATCCACTCTTTATTGATCTTTGATTTGGATTACATAGGTGATTATAACTGAAATCCCCAATTTGATTTAGAAATTAGGATTTACTCTAGAGAAAAAGAATATAAGAATGAAAATGAGAAAATCGTCCTGAAAATGAGACCCTTGGGGTCTTATTTAAAGACAAATCGGTGCCCCTTTTGCTATTAGGCCAGCAGTACCCCCTGTCGACCGATTTTCCCTTTGGTTCTGGAAGTTCTGGCTCTCGACCGCCTTTTCCCTTAGGTTCTAAAGGCTATGCTTACGGTTTTTGAGGTGATGGTTCTTGCTCTCAGGAGGAGGGTTTCGGTCAGCGGAACTCCTTTTTGATTACTTGTCCATTCACTTTGTATTGATCCCAGGTTTGTTGGTGCGAATGGGTTTCAGAATGTTTGGCTTCCGGATGTAGACTCTCGGTCTTGTTATTAACACTTTTTGGAGCTTGACTTTGTGATTCAAGTGAAAGGTCGTCGGGTCCGCCACCCCTGTCAATATCGACACTAAACAGATTATTGTGGATACCTTGTCTCTCTTCGGGGTTCCAACTTGTCTTTCGGTAGACTCTTGAAGTGGATCCTTGCTTTTTCGGGAGGTTGCTTCCGGTGCTTTGTTAATTACTTGTTAGGGAAACTTCTTGGCAACTAACTAATGGAGGTCTTAGTAATTGGTTCCGGATGATATTCATTGGCCTTAAATTTTGTATCCTTAATGCTCTCATCTCCCTATGCATCGGTATTAAGAAAGTTAATACTAATAGCCCTTTCGTCCTTCTGGATCCCGATTTGTAGGATTATTGGTCTTTCCCTTCATTGGATTCCGGTCTTGGGTGACCTTCCGTTATTTACTCATCATGCCAGAACCACCCTGCCGGTATCCTTTCTTTATATATTTTGAGCTCTTTTCTTCAATGATGGTCTTGGTTGCACAACTCCCGGATGGTTCCCTTATGCCGTTGGCTTTTTCTTGTGTTGGGCTTTTCTTGAAAGAAGACTCCCTTCTGCTTGTGGCGGTCCATTACCCCTTCACCGACAGCCTGTTCCGGAGGTAATTTCGGTAGTAACAAATAGAATGTGGAGCAATACATGTAAAGACAGAGAACAATAAAATGAGAATCTTCAGTGGACTGAGCTGGGCCAAAGCTCTCTCAAGCACTAGATCCTCTACCCTGAGAACCTGAAGGGGATAGAAGGAAGGAAGAAGAGAGAAAAAAACTAGCCAGAAATAAAGCCTGGTGAGTCTAGTAATTACCAGCATGGGTGATAAAAGAGAAAATCTAAACAGAATAATAGTGTAAAGCACAATTCAGAAAATAAGAACATGAAGATAAGAAAGACTATAGTCGATTGTCAATTCATTTGATTTCTACTCCATTCACTGCAACTCATAATTAGGTTATGACCAAATTCCACCGATTGATTGTGTAACACCCCACGTCCATTAATGTCACTCTCAAAGGGAATGAATTAACTTTCATGGAGTATTATTAGTGTATAGAACAGAATATAACAAGATAGATACATATATTGGTACTTGAAAAATTTAAAACAACTTTTACTGCAACTGAGAAATAATTTGATTACAACAACTTCATAAACCAACAATAAAACCAAGTACACTTAATATCCATCTTGACAAATTGTTTTCTGAGTACATAAAGTAAAAAGCATAACCTCAACATAAGTAGCCATAAAAGAGATGAGCTGAACTTTACTTTCAGAAATCCAAGCACTTCCAAAAGAGAGAGAAAGAGATCCAAATCAAGCTCCATTAGTACTAGTCCCACCTGAGAACCTGTGGGGTGGGGGGAGGGGGGGTGGGGGAGGAAGAAAAGACGCAAAAACAAGGGGTCAGACATAAGTCTAGCGAGTACAATAAATTTAACAATATAATTATTAAAGTAATTAGGATAAGGCATAAATTGGTAAAACAAGGAATGACTGTGAAACAAGTGGGCAAGACAAAACAAACAAAAGGAATATTCTGGCGTTAATTGCGCTCCTAATCACTATAGGATAATTATTATACTGCACCATTACTAGTCACCATAAAAGTTGATCCCGCCTACTGAACATAATAACCATAATGGTAGTTTCATGTACCCCTAGCTATCTTCATAGGTGCCTCATACCCCTACCTCCACTAGTTGTACCCACTACGCCCTTGTGATCGGCTCCCTAACTCGCAGATACCCGTGCTGGTCCCACAGTGGGGTGTATCACTCCCCAAAGTGGCAACCCGATACCACTAGAGATGCACAGCTTATATCTACACGATGCAACAACGTCTTACCTACCTGCCCGGGCCCACGCACGCACATGACCCCGTTGGACTTGCGTTGCCACGGTTAATCCGTTTTGACCTCTTACAATCAAACACAGTAAGCATGTCCCGTCCTCGATCTAACTCGAGCTCACAAAGATAGTTAATGAGTTACTGGTTCGAAAAGGGTCCCCATGTTTGACACAAGCTTTCCACCTATGCTTGGTCCCCACTAAGATTCCCCACTTAACCCCTTCTTATTCATGTCTTCTTACATGTTTCAATTTGGTTAAGTGTCTCTAATCATATATCACATGTCACCCAAGTAACCCACTTAACCCCCATGTCCCACCACATGTTTATCTTGGTTAAGTGTTACTTAATTCATTATAACCGTAACCTTGTAAGACCTCCCACGTTAGACCACCGTTTGCAGTTGCTGGATTTGCCGGGCGGGTCCGGGCAGTCTTATACCGTAAATGAGTCTAACCTCGTGTCTTTACAATTGTTACGCATTTAATTTATTCCTTTGACCTCTCACATTAGACTACCGTTTGTGGTTGCTGGATTTGCCAGGTGGTTCCGGGCAGTCTTACACCACAAATGAGTCAAACCTTGTGTCTTAGGCATTTATTATTACACATAATTATTTCATCCCAATATGAATTAATTATCCCTATTCAATTTGTCAATAATTTCCAAATTAACTATGTCCACAATTTTCACCTAAATTATGTCCATACTTTTTAGGTATATAAATTATACCAATTAATGTCTCAATTTAATTATACGCTTTTAAAGCCATTTTATGCCAATTGACAATTTACATAATTAATATTTTCCCATTTTTCCCCACGCTATTCGTATGTTTTAATATGATATATGTTAGACTCGCAAATAGTCTAACTTATAAAAAGAAAAGCAACATCACAACTTGCATAACTAATAAAATAGATCTAAGAATTATAACATAAGTTTGCATAGCCAATAACTTGCATAGGCAATGGACATATATACCATAAATTTGCATAAACTATCATGGACCTAAATATAGATCTAAACATGAAATTGTGAACTTGCATGTATGAATATGGGTTTCACCTAAACTTGCATATATGGGATATAGTTTTCACCTAAACTTGCATATGTGAATATAGTTTCTACCTAAAAATGTGAATATAGTTTTCACCTAAACTTGTATATATGGGATATAGTTTTCACCCAAACTTGCATATGGATTCCTACTGACTTGCATATGAATTTAAACATGTAAACTAATATCACATGTTTTGCATATAGACTAGCATATGTATATACTTAATTCACATATAAACTTTTGTATAATTCGCATACAGACTTACATAAGATTCACATACAAACTAGCATATATAGAAACGGACTTGCATAAGATTCATGTACAAACTAGCATATGATTTAACATCCCAAACTTGCATAAGATTCATATACGAACTAGCATATAATTTAACATCCCAAACTTGCATAAGATTCACATACGAACTAGCATATGATTTAACATCCCAAACTTGCATAAGATTCACATACGAACTAGCATAAAATGAATCAAGTTAAACATGTTTAATTGGACATATGAAATAGATCTACCAAAATAAGATAATATAACTCTCATATGTTCACCAACAGACGATAACAAAGTTAAATAACATCACATGATTCAACAGTCATGTTCTCATAATCCAAATTATAACTTATCGTAATTAATTTATTAATTATTTTGTGAAAGAAATTGTACTCACAAAGACAGGTTAGAGAAGAGAATGATTCGTTTTTCTTTTGAATTAGAATTCTGACTTGCTAATCCATAAGCTTTAGGAAGAAGAACTATCCTAGCAGCAGCATGGTGGCCAAGAGACTAATTTAGTTTAGGTTTAGGGTTTGAGTTTATGCGTGCTTTTATAGAAATTTAATTTAACATAAGCAATTAGATTAAGATAGAATTAATCCGGACCATCCAGATAAGATAGAGTTATCCAGTACAGCCACATCAGCCCTAATGACTCAGCAACAGGTCAGGAAAGAATCATCAATAAGTCATAATCGTCTGATTTCAGATCTTTCCTGGGGGGTAGGTCGAACCCTTGGTCGACCTGTGTAGGGGAGGTCGACCCCCTGGTCGACCTGGCCTTGGGTGGGAAAATTCCCGCCCAGCCCGCTTCTCTGTTTTGAATTCGAATTTTGAATTTCTGAACCTGATCTGTTTTTAATTTATTTAAATTATGAAACTTCGGAAGGCCATAACTTCTTCATACGGAGTCCAATTCACGCAAACTCAGACACTATCTCAAGCAGAATTCCGAGACGAATGCAATGGCGTAACCCATTTCCCTTAGTTCTCACTTTAACAATTAAGTATTCTTAAATTTGTTCTTATAATAGTCACATAAAGTTCAGGGTGTTACATTCTCCCATCCTTAAAAGATTTCGCCCCCGAAATCTCCAAGTTAAGGAGAATGTATATCCTAACATCCAATCATCCATCTGCTCAACCATCAAACATAGACATCCATTGTCCTTACAAGATTTCTAATGCCGTATGAACATATGCGAAAAGTGTGTGTACATGTTCCTTATCCAATGAAAAATTAGGTGGTCCACTGATTCAGTTGACCTCCTTAATGCAAATCATGATAGTGCCATGCGTCCATTATATATGCGAAAGAATCCTAACGATACATATTACTTCTACATGTGTGTACAACCATTCATCAAAATGCAGCATCCATATGATAACACAACCATTATACATCTATTAATTTCAATATGCAAACATATTTATATGCAATATGAAGGTGATTGAGCTGATCTGGTGCCTAATGTGTGTGTACATGCATCCACGAGCAACCACTAGCAACCACTCGCAACCATCAATCATAACATGTTTCAAATACATGTTTACATCCATTGGTTTCTACCTAAGGATAAAGAGTAGGACCGAAGGGATATACTTAAAAGATGAATAAACTTATGGAAAAAGTGATCAAGGAGGTACCCTCAAAAAGAAAAGGGTAGGCTGCGCGTATTTTCCTCTCAGTTATTGTAACACCCTGTATTTTCTTTGAACATAAAGTAACAAAACAAGGTATACTTAATTTTTAAAAGAAGAATAAAGGGAAAAAGGGTTACGCCATTGCGTTCGTCTTGGAATTCTACTTGAGATAGAGTCCGAGTTTGCATAAATCGAACTCCGTATGAAGAAGTTATGGCACTTAGAAGTTTTAGGAATTTAAAATAAAAACCAGCCCGAATTCAAATTTAAAGTTTCGAAATTCATATCACACACCCGGGCTGGGCGGGAAAATTCCCGCCCAGGACCCAGGTCGACCAGGGGGTCGACCAGGGTAGAAAAGGTCGACCATGAGGTCGACCTAGGGGTCGACCTCCCCACTTTTCCAGATCCGAGGACATATCCATTTTTCTGCATTTAGACGCCCGTTCTGACCGGATTCGTTGCTCCAAAGCTATTTAAACACCCCCAAACCTCACTTTCTCTCCACACAACTTCATTTCGCCTATACTCTGCCCTAATTCGTATTAAAATAAATCAATGGTGTCGCTACTCTGCTGAAACCTAAGCTAGAACTAGTGCTTCTTCATCTTCCAATCTGAATAGGATTAAAAGATAACAAATCAACGCCTACATCAACAGAAAGCTGAATCAACTCCAGAAAATCAGATCCCAGAATTGTTCTTCTCTTTCTTAAACCACGAATTGTGAGTACAGTTATTTTCAGATATGAAATTTAATGATGATCTTGACATGGTTATAAATCTGAATTGGAGATTATGCATATTCCTGTTTATCAGATCTGTTTTTCTATGTAGATCTATCTTATTCCTGTTTATCAGATCTGTTTTTCTGTGTAGATTTATCTTATTGTAACTATTCTGTATCTCTTCCTTCCTTCTGTTCTATAGCCAGACTACCACAAGCCTGAGCCAAATCTCATAAGAGATGAACGCACGAGCGCTAAATTTGGGGAAAATATTGAATGATGCATAATTGGACATAATTGATTTGTGACTAAATTGAGAACACAACACATGTTGTAATTTAAGATCTAGATCTAGGCATACTATATATGACGGTTTATGATTTGGAAGAAGGAGAATTATTGTATGACAACATATGACTTGTAATTTGGGAACATAATGCATGTTATAATTCAAGATCTGATTTTGAGGACATAAAACATGTTGTAATTTAAGATCTAGATTTGGGGGCATATTTTATATGATGATCTATTACTTGAAAGAAAAAGGATATATGATTTATGTAACACCCCACCTCCACCAGGGTGGCTCTTGCAAGCACTCTGACTTTGGAGGGGCGTTTGAATCAGGTAAACATGCATAATGATATATCAAGGCAGAACAAGAACACATGTATATATGTAAACAGAGTAAATAACATAGATAAAACAGCGAAAGATTTCAAAACATTTCAAAACAAGTCTGGTACAACATAGCTTTCCAAATAAACAAGTCTAGATAAAACAACATCAACTGAAAAACTGAAATAAATAAGTGCTATCCCCAATTAAGTGGTAACCATAGCTAGCTTCATGTCGAAACCGTACATGAGCTGAAATCCCACAAGCAAGCAATCTGAAATCCAAGCTAAGCTCCAGTATTCCCTCCCTGAGAACCTGGGGGGGGGGGGGAGGGAAACGGAAGAAAAGAGGCGAAAGAAAACAGGTCGGTCAAAAAGACTGAGTAAACCCTACTACAATCAATGTAAACTGATAAAGTTAACTGGCATGAGCAGCAGGGATGAACATAAGGATAACAATATACTAGCATGATGATTAACTAACAAGGTAGATAAAGGTGTCATCGCATAATCAGGATTAAGGTTTTGCACCACAGGTGTACTAGCAAACTAACATGACTTGAATAAACAAGTATTGATCCCTTGGCCCAAGCTTTGGCCCAATAACATGAAATGACCCTAATACAAGGTCCAACCAAACGGTCTAGTCGATCGGCTCCCTAAGCCTAACTCGTCACGTGTTGGTGTCAATACGGCCCAATCATAATTGTAGTCGAACTGTGCTGGGTCCACCCTTCGGGTGTATCAAGCCCTAGGGTGTCAACCCCTGGACACCATGAACATGAGTGCACAGTCCCGATCTACTGGTACCCGTGCATGTTTTCTCCGGCTACGGACTATGTGCACGACCAGAGTCCGCCCGGAACTACACCGGCGTACCCTCTGCCGTCGCTTTTGGTCACTTACCTCCAGTCCAGTAATCGTGCCCCCACCCTAGCCTAGTCCCTAGGGTCATGATGATACTAACTTGGGATTACTGCTGGAGTGGGCCCTCATTGCTAGGATTTTTCTAGTGGGTTAAGTACGGTTTAACCCTCTTGCTAATCCTGGATTAACTTGGTTAAGTGTAACGATGAGTTCACGACTTAACCCCGATTAATCTACCAAGCCCAAATTGGTTAAGTATTAAGTGGACCATGACTTAACCCTAATCACGAGGCATTAATTAATTTAATGCGCCTTAACCTCTCACATTAGACCTTGTTGTGGTTACTAGTTAAGCCGGGAGGGTCCGGGTAGCTTTACACCACAACTTGGTCTAACCTCGGGTTCAAGGTACAACATGACCAACTTCTCACATTGGGTCCTATTGTTTGTAGCAACTAGTTAAGCCGGTCGGTTCCGGGTAGGTTTACGCTACAAACTCAACCCAACCTCGAGTTGGCCACACTTATCTTTTCTAAGTGTCATGTCCATTATGTTTCCAAAACATGTTACAAGTTTTCAAGCAATTGTGTAGACCTAACTTAATAGGTAAATTCCCAATGGGTAGACCTAACTTAATAGGTAAATTCCCAAGCTTATGTTTTATGTCTTTTACTTTTACCCAACCCCAAACGCAATCCCATCGCTTACATATCGCAATAGCGCATAAAGGATAGAAAGAGGGAACTTGGCATAATCATGACATAAAAGGTGTTGAAGCCACAAGTTTAACATGGTGGCATATGAAATGTACATATGTTCATATACTTGCATATTACATATTTTGGCCTCAAAAGCATGCATAGAACCAAACTTAGCATATTGGTGACACATGGTGCTAAATGACATGTAGAAATGGCCATAAGTTCGCATTTAGCCTCACATGCAAGTTATCATAAGAGATATGATAACTTACATGTTGCCAAAATGCAACCTTTGGCATAAAACTTGAAGCTTTATGTTCATAAACCCAAGATAAGCTTGCATAACATGATAGCATGAATAAAATGTTCAACCCAAACTTGCATAGCATAACTTGCATATCATATGACAACTTGCATATCAAACTTGCACGACATAACTTGATGAACTTGCATATCACATCATAACATACTTGCATAACATGATAAACTTGCATATTACATCATAGAAAACTTGCATAACATGATAAACTTACATTTCATAACATAGTAAACTCGCATATAAACTTGCATATCATACATTTAACTTCAAAGTTTAAGTATGAAAGTAGAATAGGGCTTACAATGCTTAAGAAGTCACAAAAATATGACAAAGCCCTTATGAAATCAATTAAACCCAAAATGCAAGCAAAACCCTTGAGACAAAATGATCAAGACTCTTTCTTTATGATGCAAATATATAAACTTGACTTGAATGCAAGCTAATGATGCTCATACAAGTTTGAAAACACTTGTATGCATGGAAAATCACTTAGGAATTTATTTAGGAATTTTATGAAGAGAGTGGAGGCCATGAGAGGATTGATTTTGCCATAGTTTAGTTGTATGAATGAATAATGATGATTTAGGGTAGGTTAGGGTCTTATTTATAGATTAGGAAAGTGTTTTAGGCCATAGGATTAAACCTAGATTCAATCCAAGCCATCAAAGCATGTCTTGGGGAAGAAGTCAAGTGTAGGAACCATCTAGGGCCTTTAGATTAAAGATGAACCATGAGAACCATTCAAATGCAAAATCTGCATTTGAGCGAATCGGCCCACGGGTTGACAGCCAAACACCCTGGATTAACCCCTAGTCGACCCAGCGAGCTCGGGTCGACCTCAAAAATCGGCCGGTTCAGTTATTCCCCTCTCCCAATTCGCTGTTTTGAACATTTTTGCATATTTATTTATTTAATTTTCAATTATATATATATATATATATATATATCAATATATATATATTTCTCTGCGCAACCCATTTCACTTAATTAAGTATACTTTAATTTGGGAATTTTTCGTGAAACTTCGCGAGGCCATATCTTGGTCATACGGACTCCGATTTTCGAAAACTCGGACTCTATTTCGCGTATTTTTCCGAGACGAACGCAATGGCATAGCCCGTTTCCCTTGATTCAGATTTTACAGTTTAATTCTTCCTCCATTTATGTTATAACATGTTATTCAAAAATACGGGTTGTTACATTCTTCCCTCCTTAAAGGATTTCGTCCCCGAAATCTCCAAGTTAGGAAGAACGTATCCTACCATCCATCATCCATCTACTCAAAACATCATCCACGAGCAATCATTGTCCTTAAAAGGTTCTAAATGCTGTATGATCATATGCAAAGGTGTGTGTATATGTACTTATCTAATGCGAAAATCAGGAGGTTACTGATTCAGTAAACCCCCTTAATGCAAAATATGTTAGTGAAATGAGTCCATATGTATGCAAATTCCTAACATAATTTATAATCTCTACATGAGTGCACATAACATTCATCCATATGCAACATCCACGTGATAGCATAACAAGTTTTCATCCATGAATAAGCATAAACACTCATGCATATGCGGTATGAAAGTGTGTGAGCCGATCTTAGTGCCTAACGTGTATTATGCATCCACGAGTATCCACTTGCAAACACTTGCAACCACTTGCAACCATCAAGCATAACATGTTTCAAACACATGTTTCATCGAAAGGGTTTCTACCTAAGGTTCTCATGACAAGATTAACACGATAAACTAGATAAACATGGATAGGAAAGAGAAAGATATGCTAACAAAGAAAAGAGATTGAGAGTGTACCCTCAAAAAGGAATGGATAAAGCCCATGCATCTTCTCCTCGGTTTCCCAAGTTGCGTCTTCTTCGGCTTCACCCCATTGAACCTTCACCAATTTGACCTCTCGATTCCTTAGCTTCTTGGTCTCCGTCCCCAAGATACGAATCGGAGCTCTCCTCAAGGTAGCCTCTTTCTCCACTTCTACATCTTTTAGAACACTTGGCTCAACAACCTCTGCTGATTCATGTAAACACTTCCGGAGATGCGAGACATGAAAAACATCGTGTACTCCAGCAAGCTTCTCGGGCAACTTCACTCTATAAGCCATCTGCCCGATCCTCTCTATAATAGGGAATGGTCCAACAAACCTCGGTGCCAACTTCCCAACAGCTCCAAATCGGACCACATTCCGCAAAGGAGAAACCTTCACGAAAACCATATCCCCAACATCAAACTCCAAATCCGTTCTTCGCTTATCAGCATAGGATTTCTGTCGGTCTTGGGCCGCTTTCATCCGTCTCCGAATCAACTCGATCTTCTCGGATGTATCTCTGATCATATCAGGCCCAAGTATAAGCTCATCTGTAGTCTCCCACCAACATGTAGGCGACTTGCACGGCCTCCCATATAAAGCTTCAAATGGTGCCATCCCTATGCTTGCCTGATAACTGTTATTATATGCAAACTCAACAAGAGGAAGATGGTCTTCCCAAGTACCACCAAAATCCAGAATACAAAGCCTCAACAGATCCTCGAGTACCCTATTCACCCTTTCGGTTTGACCGTTCGTCTGTGGGTGATAAGCCGTACTTAGATTCAACCTTGTGCCCACAGCTTCTTGCAAGCTATTCCAGAATTGACTTGTAAAGATTGGGTCACGGTCACTGACAATACTAGAAGGGACTCCATGAAGTCTCACAATCTCACGAAGATATACAGACGCTAGCCAAGATGCGGTCCTCTTGCTCTTTACCGGAATGAAATGAGCACTCTTCGTAAGTCTATCCACAATAACCCAAATGCTCGTATTCCCTTTCCTTGACCTTGGTAGCCCATCGATAAAATCCAAGGAAATACTCTCCCACTTCCATAGTGGAACGTCTAGAGGATGCAATAGCCCACCGGGCTTCTTCGACTCGGCCTTAACTTGCTGGCAAATGATACATCTAGAGACAAATTCTGCCACATCCTTCTTCATCCCAGGCCAAAAGAAGATGCGCTTCATATCTTTATACATCTTATCTCCGCCTGGATGTATAGTCAACTTAGAGCGATGCGCTTCCTCAAGAACCTTTCTTACCAAATCTTCTACCATGGGAACACATAACCTTCCGTCTCTCCTCAGCCAACCCTTGTCATCAATAGAATATCGAGCGAGATGACTAGACGTCTCTCCTCGAATTATCTTATCCATAATCTCAACTATCTGAGGGTCTTCTCTCTGCGAAGCCCCAACTTGATCAAGAAGGGTAGGTCTGAGTTCCAGAGATGCTAAAGAACCGGTCATCGACTCAATCGCCAAAGAGAAATCAAAGGTTGCCACATACTCTAAATTCTTCATCTCAACGAATAGAGGACTTAGGGTCAACCTTCTTCTACTCAATGCATCTGCTACCACATTCCCCTTGCCAGGGGTATAAGCTATCTCAAAATCGTAGGATGCCAAGAATTCCATCCATCTTTGTTGCCTCAGATTCAGATCCTTCTGAGAAAAGAGATACTTCAATGACTTGTGATCGGTATAAAGCTCAAATCTTTCTCCCAGAAGATAATGGCGCCAAGCCTTGAGTGCATATACTATTGCTGCCAACTCTAAGTCATGAGTGGGATAATTCTTCTCATGCACTTTGAGTTGTCTACCGCCAAAGCATATCACTCTTCCTTCTTGCATAAGAACAACTCCTAACCCCGTGCCACATGCATCGGTGTATACGGTAAATAACTTCCCTCCATCGGGCAAAGCTAGAACAAGTGCTGATGTGAGGGCTCTCTTGAGCTTCTGAAAAGCAAGCTCGCATTCTATGCTCCAAGCAAAAACTAAATTCTTCTTCGTCAATTTAGTGAGAGGAGCGGATATCTTTGCGAAGTCCTTGATGAACTTCCGGTAGAAACCCGCAAGACCTAGAAAACTTCTCACTTCGGTTGCATTCCTTGGAGTCTTCCAATCCTGAACTGCCACTACCTTAGAGGGATCCACCGCTAAGCCTTGCTTAGATACTATATGCCCAAGGAATCTAACTTCACTTCTCCAAAAGTGACACTTGGAGAACTTGGCCTTCAACTGATGCGCTCTAAGCGTATCCATCACCTCCATGAGATGCCTTGCGTGCTCTTCCTCATCCTTAGAGAAGATCAGAATATCATCTACGAAGACCACGAAAAACTTGTTCAAGAACTCCCTGAACACCCTACTCATCAAGTCCACGAAATATGCGGGTGCATTAGTCAAGCCGAACGACATGACAAGCCATTCGAAGAATCCATCTGGAGTTCTGAACGCAGTCTTGTCTATACTATCTTCAGCTACCCTGAGCTGATGGAACCCCGTAGCAAGATCAAGCTGAGAGAAAACAGAAGCACCGACAAGCTGGTCAAAGAGATCATCAATCCTCGGTAACGGGTGTCTGTTCTTCTTAGTCAGCTTATTCAACTCTCGATAGTCAACGCAAAGTCGGAGAGAACCATCCGCCTTGGTAGCAAATACCACAGGCGCTCCCCATTCAGATATACTTCGTCTAATGAAGTTCTTCTCAAGCAACTCTTTCACTTGCTTACTTAGCTCCCGCCTTTCACGCGGAGCCATGTGCCGAACGGGCAAAGAAACAGGCTTTGCATTATCCACCAGATAAATGCGGAAATCAATCTCTCGCTTAGGGAGCAACCCCCTAACTTCATCGAAAACATCCGGATACTCTCGAACCACTCTCACAGACTGAAGAGTTTCCATTGACGAGTCGAGTGATTCCAGATAGCACAACATGACGGGACCTCTCGGATCACAAGAAATCTCTAAGGTGTTTCCGAGGCGAGTCACGAGCCTCACAACCCTATGCTCACAATCAAGAATGGCTCCATATCTGGACAGCCAATCCATGCCCAATATCAATCCGTATCCCCTAAAACCAAGAACATAAGCACTGCACAAGAACTCTACACTCAGTATAGAGATCCTCAAATCCCCACATATCATAGACAAATGGGCGGAACCCCCAATAGGATTTGAGACACAGACGGGATCATCTACCAAGCTAGTACTAAGGTGCAAACTATCAACAAGACCAGATGAGATAAAGCTATGCGATGCACCAGAATCAAACAAGGTACGAACTGGAAAATCAGAAATATATACAAGGCTCTCAACAGAAATACTACCTCGATCGGGAACTGGAGCGACATTGAGAGCATGAACTTGCCCTCCTGAAGGTCCAGCACGCTGAGTCTGACCCTGGCCTTGCCCTTGCTTCCTCGGGCAATCCTTACTGAAATGTCCAGTCTCACCGCAAAAAAAGCATTCACCATTCTTCCTTTTCCTCTTCTTACAATCCTTAATAAGATGCCCAACTGAACCGCAATATTGGCACTTCCCCTTGTTGTTCTTGCCCTTGTTGTTATTGCCCCCTTGTTGTTGTTCCCCTTGTTGCCTTGACTCTTGTTCTTGTTCTGATTGCCTTGACTGCTCTGACCACTTGGATTACCCTGATTTCCTTTTCCCTGGGAATCAGTCTTCTTGGCTTGAGTATCATTCATCTTGGTTTCTTTCTTGACATCTCCCTGAAGTAACGCCATATCAACCAAACTCTCAAACGTGGCCCCATGGGGAATATGTGACATAGCCAATCCCTGCAATGGCTCATTCAATCCTCTAGCAAAACGAAGGGCCTTCTTCTGAGGAGTATTCACCATATCCAAGCCAAAACGAGCTAACTGATTGAACTTGTTCACATATTCTTTGACATACATATCTCCTTGTTTCAAAGTTATGAACCTCTCCATTTGCAGATTCTCCTCAGCAGAAGATAGAAACTTAAACATGAACCTTGCCCTGAAATCGGCCCAAGTCTCAACAGGCCTAGTACCATTGGTGACTTCCCACCAATAAGCGGCTTCATCCTTCATAAGCCAAACCGCCAACAAGAGCTTCCTCTGATCGTCTATCCCAAAGATAGCAAACAAATCCTCGGTCTCTTTCAACCAATTTCTGGCCTCTACAAAAGTCTCAGTGCCTTGAAAGTTCTTGCCACCCATTGCTTTGAAATCTTTGCAAGTCTTTGCGAAGTCCACTTGAGGATGCTGAGGGGGAGGAGGAAGTGGAACCTCAGCGACAAGAGGAGGAGGAACATTAACCACCGGAGGAGGAGGAGGAGGAACATTAACTACCGGAGGAGGAGGAGGAACATCTGCAGGGCCGGCTTCGGTCGCCCTAGCCTCCAAAAGTCTCCTATACCAAACAGGTACGTGTACTCCCTCCGGAATAGCAAAGTTATCGGCCATACTGAAAACGAAGAAAAAGACAGATTCAGAATGGAGAAAAACGAAGGAATTTTGCTAACGGCTTTTTGGGGAATAGCCTTTAAAATAAACTAGACTTTTCTTTGGAAAATACTTTATACTTGGTTTTGAAAATAGTTTTCCAAAAGTTTTCTAAAAGCCTTTTTGTTCCTTCTCGTACCATATGCTCTGATACCAAATGTAACACCCCACCTCCACCAGGGTGGCTCTTGCAAGCACTCTGACTTTGGAGGGGCGTTTGAATCAGGTAAACATGCATAATGATATATCAAGGCAGAACAAGAACATATGTATATATGTAAACAGAGTAAATAACATAGATAAAACAGCGGAAGATTTCAAAACAAGTCTGGTACAACATAGCTTTCCAAATAAACAAGTCTAGATAAAACAACATCAACTGAAAAACTGAAATAAATAAGTGCTATCCCCAATTAAGTGGTAACCATAGCTAGCTTCATGTCGAAACCGTACATGAGCTGAAATCCCACAAGCAAGCAATCCAAAATCCAAGCTAAGCTCCAGTATTCCCTCCCTGAGAACCTGGGGGGGGGGGGGGGGAACGGAAGAAAAGAGGCGAAAGAAAACAGGTCAGTCAAAAAGACTGAGTAAGCCCTACTACAATCAATGTAAACTGATAAAGTTAACTGGCATGAGCAGCAGGGATGAACATAAGGATAACAATATACTAGCATGATGATTAACTAACAAGGTAGATAAAGGTGTCATCGCATAATCAGGATTAAGGTTTTGCACCACAGGTGTACTAGCAAACTAACATGACTTGAATAAACAAGTATTGATCCCTTGGCCCAAGCTTTGGCCCAATAACATGAAATGACCCTAATACAAGGTCCAACCAAACGGTCTAGTCGATCGGCTCCCTAAGCCTAACTCGTCACGTGTTGGTGTCAATACGGCCCAATCATAATTGTAGTCGAACTGTGCCGGGTCCACCCTTCGGGTGTATCAAGCCCTAGGGTGTCAACCCCTGGACACCATGAACATGAGTGCACAGTCCCGATCTACTGGTACCCGTGCATGTTTTCTCCGGCTACGGACTATGTGCATGACCAGAGTCCGCCCAGAACTACACCGGCGTACCCTCTGCCGTCGCTTTTGGTCACTTACCTCCAGTCCAGTAATCGTGCCCCCACCCTAGCCTAGTCCATAGGGTCATGATGATACTAACTTGGGATTATTGCTGGAGTGGGCCTCCATTGCTAGGATTTTTCTAGTGGGTTAAGTACGGTTTAACCCTCTTGCTAATCCTGGATTAACTTGGTTAAGTGTAACGATGAGTTCACGACTTAACCCCGATTAATCTACCATGCCCAAATTGGTTAAGTATTAAGTGGACCATGACTTAACCCTAATCACGAGGCATTAATTAATTTGATGCGCCTTAACCTCTCACATTAGACCTTGTTGTGGTTACTAGTTAAGCCGGGCGGGTCCGGGTAGCTTTACACCACAATTTGGTCTAACCTCGGGTTCAAGGTACAACATGACCAACTTCTCACATTGGGTCCTATTGTTTGTAGCAACTAGTTAAGCCGGTCGGTTCCGGGTAGGTTTACGCTACAAACTCAACCCAACCTCGAGTTGGCCACACTTATCTTTTCTAAGTGTCATGTCCATTATGTTTCCAAAACATGTTACAAGTTTTCAAGCAATTGGGTAGACATAACTTAATAGGTAAATTCCCAATGGGTAGACCTAACTTAATAGGTAAATTCCCAAGCTTATGTTTTTATGTCTTTTACTTTTACCCAACCCCAAACGCAATCCCATCGCTTACATATCGCAATAGCGCATAAAGGATAGAAAGAGGGAACTTGGCATAATCATGACATAAAAGGTGTTGAAGCCACAAGTTTAACATGGTGGCATATGAAATGTACATATGTTCATATACTTGCATATTACATATTTTGGCCTCAAAAGCATGCATAGAACCAAACTTAGTATATTGGTGACACATGGTGCTAAATGACATGTAGAAATGGCCATAAGTTCGCATTTAGCCTCACATGCAAGTTATCATAAGAGATATGATAACTTACATGTTGCCAAAATGCAACCTTTGGCATAAAGCTTGAAGCTTTATGTTCATAAACCCAAGATAAGCTTGCATAACATGATAGCATGAATAAAATGTTCAACCCAAACTTGCATAGCATAACTTGCATATCATATGACAACTTGCATATCAAACTTGCATGACATAACTTGATGAACTTGCATATCACATCATAACATACTTGCATAACATGATAAACTTGCATATTACATCATAGAAAACTTGCATAACATGATAAACTTACATTTCATAACATAGTAAACTCGCATATAAACTTGCATATCATACATTTAACTTCAAAGTTTAAGTATGAAAGTAGAATAGGGCTTACAATGCTTAAGAAGTCACAAAAATATGACAAAGCCCTTATGAAATCAATTAAACCCAAAATGCAAGCAAAACCCTTGAGCCAAAATGATCAAGACTCTTTCTTTATGATGCAAATATATAAACTTGACTTGAATGCAAGCTAATGATGCTCATACAAGTTTGAAAACACTTGTATGCATGGAAAATCACTTAGGAATTTATTTAGGAATTTTATGAAGAGAGTGGAGGCCATGAGAGGATTGATTTTGCCATAGTTTAGTTGTATGAATGAATAATGATGATTTAGGGTAGGTTAGGGTCTTATTTATAGATTAGGCAAGTGTTTTAGGCCATAGGATTAAACCTAGATTCAATCCAAGCCATCAAAGCATGTCTTGGGGAAGAAGTCAAGTGTAGGAACCATCTAGGGCCTTTAGATTAAAGATGAACCATGAGAACCATTCAAATGCAAAATCTGCATTTGAGCGAATCGGCCCACGGGTTGACAGCCAAACACCCTGGATTAACCCCTAGTCGACCCAGCGAGCTCGGGTCGACCTCAAAAATCGGCCGGTTCGGTTATTCCCCTCTCCCAATTCGCTGTTTTGAACATTTTTGCATATTTATTTATTTAATTTTCAATTATATATATATATATATCAATATATATATATTTCTCTGCGCAACCCATTTCACTTAATTAAGTATACTTTAATTTGGGAATTTTTCGTGAAACTTCGCGAGACCATATCTTGGTCATACGGACTCCGATTTTCGAAAACTCGGACTCTATTTCGCGTATTTTTCCGAGACGAACGCAATGGCATAGCCCGTTTCCCTTGATTCAGATTTTACAGTTTAATTCTGCCTCCATTTATGTTATAACATGTTATTCAAAAATACGGGTTGTTACAATTTAGGCGTAAAAGATCTATATTAAAATAGGATAACTATTAATTGTGAATATGCCTAAATGGGTATTTTGGATATTTGACATATGCTGAAATCAAAGGCTATAATTTAGCATAATTCATATTGTATATCATGATTTGGGGTTTTTGGAGATTATTTTGTACTATGTAAATTTAACTAGAAATTCAGGGCATTTGTTATTTTGTGAATTATGACCATAATTTGAGCATGTAAAATTAGGCTTAATTTTATGATTAAGCGAGGTATGTCAATGGAATTTTAAGGGATGATTAAAGCTGTTAAGCTGTCTAATCTGCTAAATCTGTTGAAACTGAATACAGTAATTTGGGGTATGAAAATCAATAAGCTCGATCTAAAATTGAGCAAAACATGTTAATAGAACTTTGGATAATCTGATGTAACTTGTAAAGAAGTTAATTTGTTGAATGGGTATAATTAGTCTGATATTGGCATAATCTGTGAATGAATACTTTAGCTAAAATAAGAATGCTGAGACATGAGGTTAGACTCTGTTTGCAGTAGAAGCCTGCCCAGACATAACTGGCTTAACCAGCAACCGCAAACTGTCAGTCTAATGTGAGAGGTCGTAGGCATAAAGATTCTTTGACACGAGGTTAAGTCTGGCTTGTGGCAAAAGTCTGCCAAGAGCCGCCCGGCACATCCAACGGCCACAAGCTACCAACCTAATGTGAGAGGTCTGTGCATTAATATTTAATTAATGCAAATCTAAGATAAATATGATGCCTAAAATGTGTTGGGTGGATAAGGTTAAATCAACTGGACTGATGAATCTAATAAACCCGTTTGAAAATCTATAGGCCCAATACAAGGTTAGGGGAAACAATCTGTAGGTTTGTTAATCTGTATATCTGATCTGTTAGTCTGAAAACTTGTTAATCTGTATATCTGATCCATTAGTCTGAAAACTTGTAAATCTGTATATCTGGTCCGTTAGTCTGAAAACTTGTTAACCTGTATGTCTGATCTGAGAACTAGTAAATCTGGACTTTGTACATCTGAAATCTATCAGCAAGTTAATCTGAAATCTGTTAGTCTGGGGACACAAGGTTAGGAGGGATAATTACTTGTGTCATCTATTGTTTGGGACCCATATTAGTCAGTAACCCTTTCTGGTATCAAAACTATGACCCAACACTAGGTAGGTGTCCAGGGCACACTTATTGAACTAATTATAAGAGGTTCATTCTGATAATGGCGAGGGGTGTTGATGGTGCATTCCAACCAGGTCATGTACGTGCATGGATCCGGTCTGCTCTGAGGATGTAAGATGCCGTGACATCTGTAAATAGGTCTGTGTCTATAGGTTGCCACTTTAGGGAATGATACACCCTTCTGTGGGGCCGACACAGGGTATTTATGTATTAGGGAGCCGATCGCTTGGGGTAGAATTTTGGGTACACATAGTTCTGTCTGTTTCTGTTGGGGTACCGTCTGTTTCTGTTGGGGTGGTAACACCTGTCTGTTTCTATGTGGTACTGTCTGTTGGGGTGGTAAAGGCCCATTACTGGTGTACATCTAATTCTACCATTATGTTTCCGTAGGGAATATTCTGTTTCCATCTCTGATTCCATTTCTACTTCTGTTTCTATACCGTCTGTCTATGTTCGGGTGGTAAATGCCCATTACTAGCATTCTGTTTCTGTAACCGTCTGTCTCTGTTCGGGTGGTAAAGGCCCATTACTAGCATTATGTTTCTGTACATTTGTCTCTGTTAGGGTGGTAAATACCCATTATTAGCATCGTATTTCTGAAGAGATTGTTCTGTTTTCTGTTTAGATATTAGGACAACACCTAATTCTGTTATACTAGTATTAGTGCAGAGAAGTGAAAACCAAGTAAGAAGCTTAGTTTAGCCTATATCATTCTCTCTTCTGTTAACCTGCTGCTCCTGTTATGGTTATCTCTCATCCAATTTTATTTACATGTCATGACACTGTTGTCTGTTTATATGCTGAAGTCATTGGACTCACCAGACTTATGTCTGACCTAGTTTGTTTCTCCTCTTTTCTTCCGTTTCCCCCCCAGGTTCTCAGGGTGGAAACATAGGAGCTTGATTCAAGTTCCATCTGCTTGAAGTGCTAGAAGTGCTTGAAATATTGCTTGGCTTTGATTCTACCTATTTATGGCATTCTCTGTTGGGGATTATGGCTTTAAAATTATGCATTCTGAAGGATTTTGTATAAGACTGATATTTGTGTACTTAGGTTTTGGTATTGTGATGTAACCAAACTTATTTCTGTTTCTGCTGTGATAAAGTTATTTTTTTTTCAAGTACCACTTTACATATCTATCTTGTAAATTTCTGTTCTGTTTACTTATAACGTTCCACCGAAGTTAAGGCATTCCCTTTGCGAGTGACATTAACGGAAGTGGGGTGTTACACTTAGTATCAGAGTTGAAGGTTACCAAATTTGATAAATAGTTTTTGAAAACTATTTTCGAAAACGTTTTAAAAAGAAAGTATTTTCAAAAGTAGTGTTTATTTTGAAACATATAATCCCTAAAAGACATATATCTATCTTTCAATTCTCCATTTTGAATCTCTTTCTTTTTCTTTTCAGCATGTTTGGGGTACCCGAGATACCTGAGGGCATACCGATACCAACTTGGTTCAGAAGGTATCTGGAGGCAAAGGCCACCGCCACAGGCCTAGCAGACGTTCCTCCTCCCCCTTCCCGCGTTGATACTTTTTTGAAGATATGCAAAGACTTTCGGGCAATGGGCGGGAAACCTTTTCATGGATCATAGACGTTTGTTGAAGCTCGAAATTGGCTTAAGGAGGTGGAAGATTTGTTTGGTATCTTCGAGATAGAAGATGGAAGGAAGGTCCAACTGGCTGCTTGGTTAATGAAGGACGAAGCCTCGTTTTGGTGGGAGGTCACGAATGGAGAACGTCCGGTGGAGACATGGATGGATTTCAGCATAGGTTCGTGGTGAAATTTCTCTCATGAGCAGAAGAGAATTTATACATGGAGAGGTTCTTAGCATTGACGCAGGGGAATTTATCAGTGAAGGAGTACGTCAACAAGTTCAATCAGTTGGCGAGATTCGGCTTAGACTTAGTAAACATACCCGAAAAGAAGGCCCTGAGATTCGTTAAAGGTTTGAATGAGCCACTACACGGGTTGGCTATGACCCACATTCCTATGAGGGCTACCTTTGAGAAATTGGTTGACATGACGTTAATGCATGAAGAGGAGGCCAAAAGTGAGAAGGAAGAAGAAAAGCTCGAAGGACCACATAACAAGAAAGCGTGGCCCAAAAAGGAAACACAAAAGAAGGATAAAAAGTCTGAAGATAAGATGGAGAAAAAGTAATTTACTTGTGGAAGCTTGACTCATCGGAACAAGGATTGCAGAAAGAGGAAGGGCACTTGCTTGAACTATGGAGAAATGAGACACTTCACTAGGGACTGCCCGAAGAAACGAGGGCAAGGGCAGAGGGCAAAACCTACTTCTGGAGGGCTGGCGAATGCTCTCATGGCCGGTGGATAGGATAGAGATAGGAAAATTTCTGTAGAAGGATTAATTTCCTTATCTGCTTATTGAATTAAACTCTCTTTGATTCTGGCATTTTGATTCTGTAATTTATACTTGTTTTAATACTAGTCTTGTTTCTGATCCCGCTATAGTCTCAACCCCCATGAGGGTTATGACTCATTTGTTTGTGATAGGTTGGGGTTTGACGGTATTTGTGTTAGGCGTTAAGTTGACTATGACGCATACATTCTGGTTTTTGTGAGATATGGTGGAGTTTTATCATGCTTAGTTTCCTAAGAATCATTTGATATCTGATCTGTACCAGTAGTCTATAAGTATTTGAATATTTCTAAAAAGGATAGGAGTTTTTACTCGAAGCGTGAAGTAGATTTCCAGTTTTGACATTGTTTAATGGGAGTAATTCTCTGAGTGTCAATCTGTTGTTGATTTCAGTCTTCGGGGTTGATACTTAGGGATTTATTCTCTTAACCGATGTCTAATGAGAACAGAACTTTTGTTTTAATTGTACTTGCTTCTATCACTCGGCTGTATCCTATTGATCGAGTCTTCGGCCTTTAGGTAGAAACTAATGGGTGCGAACATGTGTTTGAGACATGTTATGTTTGATGGTTGCAAGTGGATGCAAGTGGTTGCTAGTGGTTGCTCGTGGATGCATATACACACACTAGACACTAGATCGGCTCAAAAACACTCTCATACTGCATATGGATGTGTGTGCATTTTTTCAATTTTTGTGGATGCAAAATGATTGGCTCATCACATGGATGTTGCATTTGAATGAATGGTTATGCACTCATGTAGAAATGATAAAATAGGATTTCTTGCATACATCATTGGACTCATGGCACTAACATAATTCGCATTAAGGAGGTCAACTGAATCAGTAGACCGCCTGATCTTTGCACTAGATAAGAGATATATACACACACTTTTGCATATGTACATACAACATTAGTAGTTTTCTAAGGACAATGGATGCTTGTGGATGATGGTTGAGTAGATGAGTGATTGGATGGTAGGACACATTCTTCTTAACTTGAAGATTTCGGGGACGAAATCCTTTAAGGAGGGGAGAATGTAACACCCCGTATTTTCTGTGAACATAAAGTAACAAAACAAGGTATACTTAATTTTTAAAAGAAGAATTAAGGGAAACGGGTTAGGCCATTGCGTTCACCTCGGAATTCTTCTTGAGATAGAGTCCGAGTTTGCATAAATCAGACTCCGTATGAAGAAGTTATGGCACTTAGAAGTTTCAGGAATTTAAAATAAAAACCAGCCCGAATTCAAATTTAAAGTTTAGAAATTCAAATCACACACCCGGGCTGGGCGGGAAAATTGCCGCCTAGGACCCAGGTCGACCAGGGGGTCGACCTGGGTTGAACAGGTCGACCATGGGGTCGACCTCCCCCCTTTTCTAGATCCGAGGACAGATCCATTTTTTTGCATTTAGACGCCCGTTCTGACCAGATTCGTTGCTCCTAAGCTATTTAAACACCCCCAAACCTCACTTTTTTCCCACACAACTTAGTTTCACCTATACTCTACCCTAATTCATATTAAAATAAATCAATGGCGTCACTACTCTGCTGAAACCTAAGCTAGAACTAGTGCTTCTTCTTCCAATCTGAATAGGATTAAAAGATAACAAATCAACGCCTACATCAACAGAAAGCTAAATCAACTCCAGAAAATCAGATCCCAGAATTGTTCCTCTTTCTTAAATCACGAATTGTGAGTACATTTATTTTCAGATTTGAAATTTAATGATGATCTTGACATGGTTATAAATCTAAATTGGAGATTATGCATATTCCTGTTTATCAGATCTGTTTTTCTGTGTAGGTCTATCTTATTCCTGTTTATCAGATCTGTTTTTCTATGTAGATCTATCTTATTGTAACTACTCTGTATCTCTTCCTTCCTTCTGTTCTATAGCCAGGCTACCACGAGCCTGAGCCAAATCTCATAAGAGATGAACACACGAACGCTAAATTTGGGGAAAATATTGAATGATGCATAATTGGACATAACTGATTTGTTACTAAATTGAGAACACAACATATGTTGTAATTTAAGATCTAGGCATACTATATATGACGGTTTATGATTTGGAAGAAGGAGAATTATTGTATGACAACATTTGACTTGTAATTTGGGAACATAATGCATGTTATAATTCAAGATCTGATTTTGAGGACATAATACATGTTGTAATTTAAGATCTAGGTTTGGGGGCATATTTTATATGACGATCTATGACTTGAAAGAAAAAGGATATATGATTTAGGCATAAAAGATCTATATTAAAATAGGATAATTATTAATTGTGAATACGCCTAAATGGGGATTTTGGATATTTGACATATGCTGAAATCAAAGGCTATAATTTGGCATAATTCATATTGTATATCATGATTTGGGGTTTTGGGAGAATATTCTGTACTATGTAAATTTAACTAGAAATTTGGGGCATATGTCGTGAATTATGACCATAATTTGAGCATGTAAAATTAGGCTTAATTTTATGATTAATCGAGGTATGTCAATGGAATTTTAAGGGATGATTAAATCTGTTAAATTGTCTAATCTACTAAATCTATTGAAACTGAATATGGTAATTTGGGGTATGAAAATCTATAAGCTCGATCTAAAATTGAGCAAAACATGTTAATAGAACTTTGGATAATCTGATGTAACTTGTAAAGAAGTTAATTTGTTGAATTGGCATAATTAGTCTAATATTGGCATAATCTATGAATGAATAATTTAGCTAAAATAAGAATGCTGAGACACGAGGTTAGACTCTGTTTGCGGTAGAAGCCTACCGGACCCAACCGACTTAACCAGCAACCGCAAACTGTCAGTCTAATGTGAGAGGTCTTAGGCATAAAGATGCTTAGACATGAGGTTAGGTCTGGCTTGTGGCAGAAGTCTGCCTGGAACCGCCCGACACATCCAGCGGCCACAAGCTACCGACCTAATGTGAGAGGTCTGTGCATTAATATTTAATTATGCAAATCTAACATAAATATGATGCCTAAAACGTATTGGGTGGATAAGGTTAAATCAACTGGACTGATGAATCTAATAAACCCATTTGAAAATCTGTAGGCCTAAAACAAGGTTAGGTGAAACAATCTGTAAGTTTGTTAATCTATATATCTGATACGTTAGTCTGAAAACTTGTTAATCTGCATATCTGATCCGTTAGTCTGAAAACCTGTAAATCTATATATCTGGTCTGTTGGTTGGAAAACTTGTTAACCTATATGTCTGATCTGAGAACTAGTAAATCTAGACTTTGTACATATGAAATCTATAAACAAGTTAATCTGAAATCTGTTAGTCTAGGGACACAATGTTAGTAGGGGTAATTACTTGTGTCGTCTGTTGTTTTGGACAACCCTTTCTGGTATCAAAACTATGACCCAACACTGGGAAAGGGTCCAGGGCACGCTTACTGAACTAATTATAAGAGGTTCATTCTGATAATGGCGAGGGGTGTTGATGGTGCATTCCAAACGGGTCACGTGCGTGCATGGATCCGGTATGCTCTGAGGATGTAAGACGCCGTCACATCTTTAAATAGGTCTGTGTCTATAGGTTGCCACTTTAGGGAATGATACACCCTTCTGTGGGGCTGGCATAGGCTATTTATGTATTAGGGAGTCGATCACTTAGGGTAGAATTTAGGGTACACTTAGTTCTGTCTGTTTTTGTTTGGGTACCGTCTATTTCTATTGGGGTGGTAACACCTGTCTGTTTCTGTGTGGTACCGTCTGTTGGGGTGGTAAAGGCCCATTACTAGTGTACACCTAATTATAACATTCTGTTTCCATAAGGAATATCCGGTTTCCGTCTCTGATTCCGTTTCTGCTTCTGTTTCTATACCGTCTGTCTCTGTTCGGGTGGTAAAGGCCCATTACTAGCATTTTGTTTCTGTAACCGTCTGTCTCTGTTCGGGTGGTAAAGGCCCATTACTAGCATTTTGTTTCTGTACATCTGTCTCTGTTAGGGTGGTAAAGGCCCATTACTAGCATCATGTTTTTGAAGAGATCGTTCTGTTTTCTGTTTAGATATTAGGACAACACCTAATTCTGTTATACTAGTATTAGTGCAAAGAAGTGAAAACCAAGTAAGAAGCTTAGTTTAGCCTACATCATTCTGTCTCTTCTTTTAACCTGCTACTCCTGTTATGGTTATCTCTCATCCAGTTTTATTTACATGTATGATACTGTTATCTGTTTATATGATGAAAGTCACCGGACTCACCAGACTTATGTCTGATCAAGTTTGTTTCGCCTCTTTTCTTCCATTTCCCCCCCGGGTTCTCAAGGTGGGAACATAGGAGCTTGATTCAGGTTCCATCTGCTTGAAGTGCTAGAAGTGCTTGAAATATTGCTTGGCTTTGATTCTACCTATTTATGGCATTCTCTGTTGGGGGTTATGGCTTTAAAATTATGCATTCTGAAGGATTTTGTATAAGACTAATATTTGTGTACTTAGGTTTTGGTATTGTGATGTAACCAAACTTATTTCTGTTTTTGCAGTAATAAAGTTATAATTTTTTTTCAAGTACTACTTTACATATCTGTCTTGTAAATTTCTGTTCTGTTTACTTATAACGTTCCACCGAAGTTAAGGCATTCCCTTTGCGATGACCTTAACGGAAGTCGGGTGTTACAGTTTCCCAAGTCGCATCTTTCTCAGCATCACTCCATTGAACTTCAACAAGCTTGACTTCACATTTGCGTAGCTTTTTGACTTCCGTACCAAAGATACGAGTTGGAACTCTTCTCACAGCCGCTTCTCGTTCTACTTCTACTTCCTCTAGTACACTTGGCTCCACCACTTCTGCAGACTCATGTAAGCACTTTCGTAGTTGAGAAACATGAAAAACATTATGAACTCCAACCAGTCTTTCGGGTAGCTCTATTCTGTAAGCCATCGTCCCAATCCTTTCAGTGATAGGAAATGGTCCTACAAATCTTGGTGCTAGCTTTCCTGCGGACCCAAAGAGAATGACATTCCTTAAAGGAGATACTTTAAGAAAACCTTATCTCCAACCTCAAACTCAAGGTCGGTTCTTCTTTTGTCTGCGTAGGACTTTTGTCTATCTTGTGCAGCCTTCATCCGTCTTCTTATCATGTCCACCTTTTCTGAGTTTTTTCTAATCATGTCTGGCCCAAGTACGAGCTTGTTTATAGACTCCCACCAACAAGTTGGTGATAGACATGGTCTTCCATACAAAGTTTCGAAGGGCGCCATGCCTATGGTGGCTTGGTAGCTATTGTTGTAAGCGAATTCCACCAAAGGAAGATGATCCTCCTATGTCCTTCCAATGTCAAGAATGCACAATCTCAAGAGGTCTTCCAATACTCTGTTCTCCCTTTCCGTCTGACCATCGGTTTGGGGGTGATAGGCCATGCTTAAGCATAAATGTGCGCCTACAGCCTCTTGCAAACTTTTCCAAAACTCGCTCGTAAAGATAGGATCTCGATCACTCACTGTGCTGGAGGGTATCCCATGGAGTCGAACTATCTCTTTAAGATAAATGGATGCTAGGGACGAGGCAGTCCTTCTACTCTTAACAGGTATAAAGTGAGCACTTTTAATGAGCCTGTCTACTATTACCCAAATACTGGTATTGCCCCTTCTTGACCTAGGCAACCCATCAACAAAGTCCATCGAAATGCTATCCCACTTCCACTGTGGGACCTCCAGAGGATGGAGCAGACCACCGGACTTCTTCTGCTCCGCTTTGACTTGCTGGCATATCAAGCACCTAGCGATGAACTCAGCTACATCCCCTTCATGCCATTCCAAAAAAAAAAACCTTTTTATATATTTATACATCTTGTCTCCGCCCGGGTGTATGGTCAACTTATAATGGTGTGCTTCTTCGAGAACCGTCTTCACTAAATCTCTTACTTGTGGGATGCATAGCCTTCCATCCCGTCTCAGCCAACCCTTATCATCAATGAAGTATCTATTTAGATGACTAGAAGTCTCACCCCTAACTAGCTTACCCATTACATCAACTAGCTGAGGGTATTCTCGTTGCGCGGTTCCTATTGAGTCCAAAAGAGTAGGCCGTACCTCTAGCGATGCTAATAGACCAGGTACAATTTCAGAAGAGGGTCTAAAGTTAAAGTTTGCTATGTACTCCAAGCTTTTCCTTTCTACAAAGAGAGGACTCAAGGTCAGCTTCTTCCTACTCAAGGCGTCTGCTACCACATTACCCTTGCCAGGGGTATAGGAAATCTCAGAGTTATATGAGGCCATAATTTCCATCCACCTTTGTTGTCTTAAGTTAAGGTCTTTCTATGAGAAAAGGTACTTTAGTGATTTATGGTCAGTAAACAATTCAAACCTTTCTCCTACTAGGTAATGATGCCATGACTTTAAGCGAAAACAATGGCAGCTAGCTCGAAATCATGAGTTTGGTGGTTCTTCTCATGTACCTTCAATTGCCTTCCCCCATAACAGACTACCTTGCCTTCTTGCATCAAGAAAATGCCAAACCCTGTACCGCATGCATCTGTGTATACGGTAAACATTTTTCTCCTATTAGGCAATGTCAGAACTTGGGTTGTTGTTAGAGCCCTTTTCAAACGTTGGGAAGCATATCGCAATCCAAATCGCAAGCGAAAGTTAGGTTCTTCTTTGTCAATCTTGTGAGCGGGGCTGAGATTTTTGCAAAGTCTTTAATGAACTTTCGGTAAAAGCCCGCTAGCCCGAGAAAGCTTCGGACTTCGGTTGCATTCCGGGGAACCTTCCAATCTTGCACCGCAACTACTTTTGCGGGGTCCACAGCTAACCCCTCTTTGGACACCACATGTCCAAGAAACCTCACTTCTTCTCTCCAGAAATGGAATTTGGAGAATTTGGCTTTCAACTGATGTGCACGAAGAGTATCCATGACTTCCCTTAAATGCAAAGCATGTTCTTCTTCATTCTTCGAGAAAATCAAAATGTCGTCTACGAAGACCACCATAAACTTATTAAGGAACTCCTTGAACACCCTGCTCATCAAGTCAATGAAGTAAGCAGGTGCGTTTGTCAAGCCGAAAGGCATGACAAGCCATTCGAAGAAACCATCCGGGGTTCTGAATGTGGTCTTATCAATGTTGTCTTCAGCCACTCTTAGCTAATGAAACCCGGTGGCCAGATCTAATTGGGAGAAAACCGACGCACCTACAAGCCGATCAAACAAGTCGTCTATTCTTGGAAGTGGGTGCCTATTTTTCTTGGTCATCTTGTTTAGCTCCCTATAATCAGCACACAGGCGAAGTGGTCCATCTGCTTTGGTTGCGAATACTACTAGAGCACCCCATTCAAAAATACTCCGCCTTATAAACCCCTTTTCGAGCAACTCTTTGACTTGCTTGCTGAGCTCTTTTCTCTCCGGAGCCATGTGTCTAACCGGTAGAGCTATGGGTTTTGCATTATCAACAAGGTATATGCAGAAGTCTATCTCCCGCTTTGGAGGTAAGTCCTTCACCTCTTCAAATACATCTGAGTATTCATGGACTACTCTAACAAATTGCAAGTTTTCGACAGACGCATCAAGAGATTCTAGGTAGCTAAGCATAATAGAATGAATGGGGTTACAAGAGATTTCGAGAGTGTTGCCGAGGCGAGTCATAAGTCAAACCACTCTCTTTTCCCAATCGAGGATGGCACCATTACTGGATAACCAATCCATGCCTAGAATCAACCCATAGCCCGTGAAGCCAAGAACGAAGGCGTTGCATTCAAACTCAACGCTTAAGATAGACACTCTCAAATCCTGACAAATCATCGAAAGATGAGCCGAATCACCAATTGGATTTGAGACTACTATGGGATCGGTAACTAGACTAGTATTTAGATGCAGTGTTTCAACCAACGAAGCAGATACAAACGAGTGTGAAACAACAGAATCAAACAAAGCATGAACATGATGATCAAACAGAAAAACCAAACTTTCAATAGAAATGTTTCTACCTCTCTCCTGTCCTGGTGCCATGAGAGCCTGAATCTGCCCTCTTGCCTACCCTGGTGCCATGAGAGCCTGAATCTGCCCTCCAGAAGTGGACCCTGTTCTTCTCCCTTGGCCCTGTTTCATCGGGCAGTCTTTAATTAGATGTCGTGCCTCTCCACAGTGGAAACAACCAGTCTTCTTCTTCTTCCTACAATCCTTGCTCAGATGGCCTGGTGTTCCACAATTAAAGCACCTTTTCTTTCCTTTGCTATTGTTGTTCTTACCACTTTTCTTGTTTTGCTGTTGTGATTTCTTTTGATCCCCTTTCTTCTCCGGTGCCTTATTAGCTTTAGCACCTTTCTCCTCTTCATGTATAAGCGCCATGTCAACCAGTTTCTCAAAGGTAGCCCCTATAGGAATGTGGGTCATAACCAACCCATGTAGTGGCTCATTCAAACATTTAACGAACCTCAAGGCCTTCTTCTCAGGTGTGTTCACCAAGTTTAAGCCAAATCTTGCCAACTGATTAAACTTGTTGACATACTCCTTTACTGATAAATTCCCTTGCTTCAATGCTAAGAACTTCTCCATGTATAAGTTCTCTTCTGCTCGTGAGAGAAATTTCGTCTCAAACCTATGCCTGAAATCCATCCACGTCTCTACTGGATGCTTTCCATTCGTGACCTCCCACTAAAACGAGGCTTTTTCCTTCATTAAACAAGCAGCTAATTGGACCTTCCTTCCATCTTCTATCTCGAAGATACCAAACAAATCTTCCACCTCCTTAAGCCAATTTCGAGCTTCAACAAATGTCTCTGACACATGAAAAGGTTTCCTGCCCATTGCCCAGAAATCTTTGCATATCTTCGAAAAAGTATCAACACGGGGAGGGGTAGGAGGAGCGGCTGCAGTTGGGGGAGGAGGAACATTTGCTGGGCCTGCTGCGGTGGCCCTAGCCTCCAGATACCTTCTGAACCAGCCCAGTTTCGGTATTCCCTCGGGTATCTCGGGTTCCCCAGACATGCTGAAAAAGAAAAATGGAGAGATTCAAAGCAGAGAATCGAAGGAAAGTTATATGGCTCTTGGGGGTTATGTTTTTAAAACAAACTTTTCTCTTGAAAATACTTTCCTTAAAACATATTTTTGAAAGTATTGCTTTATAAAAACGCTTTTGAAAAATAGTTTTTCAAAATCCCTTATCTGTTCTGTTAACCTTCAGCTCTGATACCACGTGTAACACCCCACATCCATTAATGTCACTCTCAAAGGGAATGCATTAACTTTCATGGAGTATTATTAGTGTATAGAACATAATATAACAAGATAGATACATATAATGGTACTTGAAAATTTTAAAACAACTTTTATTGCAGCGGAGAAATAGTTTGATTACAACAACTTCATAAACCAACAGTAAAACCAAGTACACTTAATATCCATCTTGACAAATTGTTTTCTGAGTACATAAAGTAAAAAAGCATAACCCCAACATAAGTAGCCATAAAGGAGATGAGCTGAACTTTACTTTTAGAAATCCAAGCACATACATTTAGAGAGAAAGAGATCCAAATCAAGCTCCACTAGTACTAGTCCCACCCTGAGAACCTTGGGGGGGGGGGGAGGAGGAAGAAAAGAGGCGAAAACAAGGGGGTCAGACATAAGTCTGGCGAGTACAATAACTTTAACAATATAATTATTAAAGTAACTAGGATAAGGCACAAACTAGTAAAACTAGGAATGACTGTGAAACAAGTGGGCAAGACAAAACAAACAAGAGGAATATTCTGGTATTAATTGCGCTCCTAATCACTATAGGATAATTACTATACTGCACCATTACTAGTCACCTTAAAAGTTGATCCCGCCTACTGAACATAATAATCATAATGGTAGTTTCATGTACCCCTAGTTGTCTTCATAGGTGCCTCCTACCCCTATATCCACTGGTTTTACCCACTACCCCCATGCGATTGGCTCCCTAACTCATATATACCCGTTTTGGTCCTATAGTGGGGTGTATCACTCCCCAAAGTGGTAACCCGATACCATTAGAGATGCACAGCTTATATCTACATGATGCAAAAACATCTTACCTACCAACCCGGGCCCACACACGCACATGACCCGTTGGACTTGCGTTGCCACCGTTAGCCTGTTTTGACCTCTTACAATTAAACACAGTAAGCGTGTCCCATCCTCGATCTAACTCGAGCTCACAAAGATATTTAATGGGTTACTGGTTTTAAAAGGGTCCCCATGTTTGACACAAGCTTTCCACCTATGCTTGGTCCTCACTAAGATTACCTACTTAACCCCTTCTTATTAATGTCCTCTTACATATTTCAATTTGGTTAAGTGTCTCTAATCGTATTTCACATGTCACCCACTTAACCCCCATGTCCCACCACATGTTTATCTTGGTTAAGTGTTACTTAGTTCATTATAACCATAACCTTGTAAGACCTCCCACATTAGACTACCATTTATAGTTGCTGGAATTGCCAGGCGGGTCCGGCCAGTCTTATACCGCAAACGAGTCTAACCTCGTGTCTATACAATTGTTACGCATTTAATTTATGCCTTTGACCTCTCACATTAGACTACCGTTTGTGGTTGCTGGATTTGCCGGGCGGGTCCGGGCAGTCTTACACCACAAACGAGTCTAACCTCGTGTCTTAGGCATTTATTATTACACATAATTATTTCACCCCAATATGAATTAATTATCCCTATTCAAATTGTCAATAATTTTCAAATTAACTATGTCCATAATTTTCACCTAAATTATGTCCATACTTTTTAGGTATATAAATTATACCAATTAATGTCTCAATTTAATTGTATGCTTTTAAAGCCATTTTATGCCAATTCGCAATTTACATAATTAATATTTTCCCATTTGTCCCCACGCTATTCGTACGTTTTAATATGATATATGTTAGACTCGCAAATAGTCTAACTTATAAAAAGAAAAGCAACATCACAACTTGCATAACACATAAAATAGATCTAAGAATTATAACATAAGTTTGCATAGCCAATAACTTGCATAGGCAATGGACATATAGAACATAAATTTGCATAAACTATCATGGATCCAAATATAGATCTAAACATGAAATTTTGAACTTGCATATATGAATATGGATTTCACCTAAACTTGTATATATGGGATATAGTTTTCACCTAAACTTGCATATGTGAATATAGTTTCCACCTAAAAATGTGAATATAGTTTTCATCTAAACTTGTATATATGGGATATAGTTTTCACCCAAACTTGCATATGGATTCCTAGTAACTTGCATATGAATTTAAACATGTAAACTAATATCACATGTTTTGCATATAAACTAGCATATGTATATACTTAATTCACATATAAACTTGTGTATAATTCGCATACAGACTTGCATAAGATTCACATACAAACTAGCATATGTAGAAACAGACTTGCATAAGATTCATGTACAAACTAGCATATGATTTAACATCCCAAACTTGCATAAGATTCACATACGAACTAGCATATAATTTAACATCCCAAACTTGCATAAGATTCACATACGAACTAGCATATGATTTAACATCCCAAACTTGCATAAGATTCACATACGACCTAGCATAAAATGAATCAAGTTAAACATGTATAATTGGGCATATGAAATAGATCTACCAACATAAGATTACAAAACTGTCATATGTTTACCAATAGACGATAACAAAGTTAAATAACATCACATGATTCAACTGTCATGTTCTCATAATCCAAATTATAACTCACCGTAATTAATTTATTAATTAATTTATGAAAGAAATTGTACTCACAAAGACAGGTTAGAGAAGAGAATGATTCATTCATCTTTTGAATTAGAATTCTGACTTGCCAATCCCTAAGCTTTAGGAAGAAGAACTATCCTAGCAGCAACATGGTGGCCAAGAGACTAATTTAGTTTAGGTTTAGGGTTTGAGTCTAGGCGTGCTTTTATAGAAGTTTAATTTAACATAAGTCGTTTGATTAAGATAGAATTAATCCGGACCATCCAGACAAGATAGAGTTATCCAGAACATCCACATCAGCCCTAATGACTCAGCAACAGGTCAGGAAAGACTCAGCAACAAGTCAGAATCGTTTGATTTCAGATCTGCCCCGGGGGGTAGGTCGACCCCCTGGTTGACCCCTTGGTCGACCTGTGTAGGGGAGGTCGACCCCTGGTCGATCTGGCCTTGGGCGGGAAAATTCCCGCCCAGCCCACTTCTCTGTTTTGAATTCGAATTTTGAATTTCTGAACCTGAGCTGTTTTTAATTTATTTAAATTCTGAAACTTCGGAAGGCCATAACTTCTTCATACGGAGTCCAATTCACGCAAACTCGGACTCTATCTCAGTTAGAATTCCGAGATGAACGTAATGGCATAACCCGTTTCCCTTAGTTATCACTTTAACAATTAAGTATTTTTAAATTCGTTCTTATAATAGTCACTAAAAATTCAGGGTGTTACAGATTGGATCCTAAACCACAATCGTGACAACCTATGCTGACTATGGTCTTAGTTTTATTAGACCCGATCCATCAGCTTTAAGGACATAGCATTAATCACCAATGTCACAGTGTCTTATCTTCACTAATTGCCACGATACACGCTCATCCCCCCTCCCCCGCCGTAACGCTCCCGTACCCACCTCATTTGGACCACTAACTACCGTGTAACAACCCTGAATTTTAGGGCAAATTTAAAAATTTATTTTAAGTTGTTTTAATGAGTTTTGGTTGTTTAAAATAATTTATTTTGAAAAATTAAATATATTCTTTTTAATGTAAATACGGAGCGTATACAATTTGCATGTAATAGAATTTATTCTGTAATGTAATGTAATGTGGGAAACAATAAAACAAAAGATTCAATAAATATTCTAATAAGTTGACCAAAAGGAAGTTAGAAATTTAAAAATGCAAATTATGACAATTTTTAATTTTATTTCAATCAATGAATGCAGTATTAATGAAACAACGAAGAGAGGAGGTCACTAAAAACAAAGGCAAGAAAAGAAATTAATCGGATTAAGGTAAACAAATCAAATAGTAACTATTTGGTATTGATATGGTAACCATCTTGAATCAATATAATTAAGTATCGTAGTTATTTAATATTAAAAATGTAAATTTGAAGTTATCAAAATTATTTATTGGAATTGAAGTATTATTTTATTTCATTGGAATGTTAGCTCTATGTAGCTTTCTACAAGTTATCACGATTTCATAAATAAATGTGTATCTTTTGAAAAATATATTTCATTGTAATTCCTAGCAAGAAAGAAAGTCCATTTTTTTATTTTTTATTTTGGTTAAAATAATAATAATTATATATAATGTTAACCATTCAAAGATATACGTTAGTGCATTAAAATGTACAAATCCATATAAATGAATTAAAGAATTGTAAATGAGGTAATAATAATAGTTTGAATGTAGAATGAATTCATAAGCAAGGAAAATATATAAATCAAATAATAAATGGATATCATAAAAAATTATGGTGACGACGACTCAAATAAGCTTATGAAACAAAAGTTTACTTGCATGTATTGAAAGCATTACATCTTTATTCATAATTAAGTATGTAAATTTTCAATCAATAATTTCATTTATTAGGTATGTTAATTTTCAATCAATAATTTTATTTGTTCCAATATGTTATTTATGAGTTCATGGTTTGACTTGATTAGGATACCATAAATTCTAAAAAGATTTAAGCAGAGAAAAAAAATGCAATATATGGTTTATAGAAAACTACAAGCTAAGACATGCCAACTTTAGCAGAGGGATGATTGCCGAAACAAATATGATATTTTTGACACTTAATTAATTTTATTTTACCAATTTTGGTACAACCTCAAACTGTAGGGTTCATTGAGAAATTATTTCAATGGACGTTATTTAAGAAAATATGTTACTATATAGTAAATGAATAAAAATCATGCATACTTCTAACCATTTTCTCTCATTTATTATTGGTAGTCAAATTTATATATTACCTTAATTATGATATTGGATATTTACGTTTGAAATTTAAAAAGAGATATACAAACATTCTAACCATTAGCATTAAACAATTAATGACTCATTCATTTCTTTCCGCTATTTTCTTTTGAAATTTAAATGACAAATAAGATGCCACCTCAGCCTTAGTCAACAATTTATTTTCCATTGAAACGTACAACGTGGAGATTAGCGGGCCTTAACTAAAATTTAGGAATAAATTAATAATTCCCTCCACTATATAATATATTTTCTTCTCCACAAAGCCTCATTTCTCTTCTTACTCAAAATATAACAGCCGCCACACCATCTTTTTCAATGGCTGAAACACAATGATCTTTCTCCTCTTTTCTCTTCTAATCCATCAACCAAAATAAAAAAGTAGCCTCTGCAAAATCATTCGATACACCAAGACCCTTCTAACCAATGGTCTGATTATTCTGATTAGAGGAGGGTAACGTTTTTCATGTAAAATTTATTAATTATATAATTAATTATCTATTAAAGAAGTTGATGTAACTATTACAAATTTTAACGAAATTCAGCGAAACGATAAACACTGGGATCGTGAAGCTGAGATCTACGTGATGGAACAATTTCTGAATTACTTTGGATTTTTAAATCTGCTTAAAGCAAGGTGAGAAATTCTATTTTTTTATTATATAATTAAAATCTGTTAATCATAATTGTAGTATTGTTCATACGCTATAATACTCTGTTGATTTTCATACCTGATTTGATCGGTGTTTGGGGTTTCCTGTAGATCTGTCAATATTAACATCCGTGTTCACTTCGATAATTAAAAAAATAAATTAAATCTTTATGGTTAGAAATTTTGGCATGTACGTGATTTGATTCAAATTTTTTGATGCTATTATGATGATATGATATTTTGTTGTATTAAAGTTGAAAATATAAGATTGTCACTTTTATTAAATTAAAAATATATATATGGTCATTTTGTTGAACTAGAATCAACAAAATATGAAATCGTCATTTTATTGAAGTGGATCAATAAAATATATATAGTCACTTTGTTGAGATATATGCTTGTAAGATTTAAATAAAATCTTTAACATGTTATGTATGTAAAATATGTAATAAAAGTGTTAGTCATTTAGAAACCATGTATGTATGTAAAATAACATTTCATTGGAAAAATACCATTTTGGTTAGAACATGACAGAAAGACAAAATCATTCATGTTGGACTAAAATTATCATTTTAGTTAAAATGTTCCATTAGATTAAAATCACCGTTTTGTTAGCAAATGTTCATTTAGAATGAAAACATTGTTCTTATCAATAATGTTTATACAAAATAAAAATAGATATTTTTATGACACGTTTATACATAAGAATTGTAGGTAAGTTAGAATAGGCATTTTTGTGTCATGTTTATACACTAGATTGTATACAAAAGAAAAATAGACATTTTTGTGTCATTTTTATTGTATTAAAGATGGACGAAATAGATGTGTCATTTTTATTGTATTAAAAATGGACCAAATAAATGTGTCATTTATGGAGTATAAAGAAAATTTGACAAAATAAACATGTTATTTATTTAGTAAATTACACATGTCATTTATTTAGTAGATTAAACATGACATTTTCATAAGAAATGTTTTTATTTATGTAGATTCAAATAGAAATTTTTGTTATAAAATGTGATGTCAGATTAAAATAGACATTTATGTTATGATTAACAATTTGTCATTAGTGTTTTATCAGAAGTCATAGAAAATGTGAGAATACATAACATACTTTATATGACAATAGAAACCATAGAAATTGTTAACATGTAAAGTATTATTTTTATATGACAATAGGAACCATAGAAATTGTTAACATATAAATTATTCTTTTATGTGTGATTAGAACACATAAGGAAAGGCAAACAAATAAAATTTTCTTTTATTTGTCAGTAGAGTACATAAGGAAAGGTTATAGAGATAAAGGTGCTATGTTAGTTGAAAACTAAATGGAAAAGAATGATAAAAACATTTATTTTTATCAGTTAAATAGAATGAGCATATTAATAGTGGAAACTTCATTTATATCTTGTATGTAAATAAATAAAAGTGTGATTTTGACATGTAATGAAAAATTACATTTTTATGTAATAAAAAGACTTGAACTTTATACCGCATAGAAAATTACATTTTTTTTCAAGACATGAAATTTATACCGCATAAATAAATGTACATCTTTATATGTAATTAAGGAAATAGAATTTATGTGAAAAAAATTCATTTTTTTATATGTAATTAAAGAATGAGAATTTGCATTGTAAAGACAATTACAATTTTAGTATAAAAATTTACATTGCAAATTAAAGGAAAGATTTTACAGGTAATATAAATTACATTTTTGAAGTAATTAAGAAGATGTGTTTTCCAAACGTTATCAATTTTGAATTAAAGGAATGTTTTTATTTATATACAATTAATGGAATTAATTGACATTGATTTAGAAAGATTACGTCTTTATTGTCTAAAAGTTACAATAAAAGGATTCAATTAAAAAGATTATATCTTTGGTGTCAATATGTTAAAGAAAAAAAATGTATGATTTCAAAATTGAAAATCTTGAAAAGATTGTTTTTAGAAAGTCACAAAAATAGGGAAAGTTACAATTTATATTAAATACTTGAAATCAGGATATTTAGAAATAAAGAATACCTTAGAATTAGGATTCCTTAAGGGAAAGGATAATTTAAATAATGACCTGTATTGAAAAAAATTTAATTATAATTATAAATTATAATTGTGCTTGGACACGAGGTTAGGTTACATTTGTGGTAGAAGCCTGCCCAGACCCGACCGGCATATCCAGCAGCCACAAATGTTGAACCTAATGTGAGAGGTCCAAGTGCGCAAATACAAATTGGGCCGAGACACGAGGTTAAGCCCAACTTGTGGGATAAGTCTGCCCGGAATCGACCGACCTATCCAACATCCACAAGTTGCAGGCCTAATGTGAGAGGTCTGGCCCATATTAAAAATACGAATAGTTAAATAGAAGATGAATATTATTTTCACCGTCATGATTAAAGAAGAGAAAATTACATATTTTATGTAATTAGATTAAAAGAAGAAATTTATATTTTTATTAAAAGTAAGAAAGAAAATTACATATTTTATGTAATTAAAACCAAAAGTAAGAAATTTACATTTTTTTCTTGTGAAATTAATATTAAAGGTAAAAGTTACATTTTTTTGTGTAATTGGAATAAATAAAGAAAAGTTTACATTTTAATGTAAATTAGATTAAAAAGGGAAAATTCCATTTTTCATGCAGGTAGATTAAAAGTGTGAAATTACATTTTTGTGTAATTGGATTTTAACTAAAAAGAATAAGGATATGAAATTTATATGTTAATGAATTAGATTTTCATTAAAAAGATTAAAGATATGGAAATTTCATTTTCATGTAAATATATTAGCACACAAAATTATTGTTTTGTTTGTAATGGAAAATTATTACTTTAGGTTTGCATTGAAAAGATAATAAAATTATCAATTTTGTTACATTGAAATAAAGAAACAAAAATACTCATTCTTGTAGAAGTAAAAATGGATGAAACACAAAAATATTCGTTTGTTTAAATTGAAATGAAACACAAAAATGCTCATTTTTGTTGGAATTGGTATGATAAACAAAATATACATTTTGTGTAATTCGAAAGATGAAACAAGAAAATGTACATTGTTGTGTATAAGATGTGTATGAGTATGAAAATAAATGGTGTGTACATTGTACGTTAATATTGTATGTACGAATAGGAATGTTTTTCGTTAGCAAAATGTAATGAAATAAAATAAATTTCATTACACAATATAAACATTTCGATAGGTTGTGAAGCAAAACATTCTCTACTTATTATGTAATTACGTTAATGAAATGGAATTTAATTATTTTTATATATATAAAAATAAAGATAAATCGTTACAAATTACTAATAACGATATGAAATGATTTCCAATTTATATATGTACGAGAATTATTTGGAAAGTCCGAGTCTATCTCATTCCAAATAATTTGAACGACGTTTAAAATTCAAGAGTTGAAGACGGCGATTGAAGACCGATGATCTTCATATCGAATGGACGACGACTGCTGATGTCCGTGATTGGAGTAGCTACCTTGAAGGGGATACAGTGGGGCCGTTCGGACGTAGTGTTGATTTGTACGGATTTGGCTTTCGCTCAGACCCAGAGCATAAGCTTATAAATGGATTGTGTGTCTGACATCGTACTCCATTAAATATCATGTTATTAATCTTCTGTCGAATGTATGGATGTTTGGTGGTGGAGAATTTATTCTCTTGCTTAACACCCGTTCATATATTTCGGGAAAGGATTGGTAGTGTGATATGGAGTGACGATGTGTCATGCTAAGATGCATATGATCAAGACTTTGTTGAAAAGCAGGCCTTGTGGGATGATCAAAGCATAGCCTGTTTAGGCATAGCTTTGTGTATAGCGTGACTTCGTGAGCCTCACACACCGGCGGAGTCTAAAACGGGAGAAGGGAACGCAGGGAGAGCAGCACGTTTCTTTCTAGCTAGAAGTCGTGTTTGGGCTTTAACACGGCCCGACATTTTACTTATGTGGATGATGGAATGAGGCGCCTAGGATGATAGGTCCTATAGGATCGGGAAACGTGTGTTCAGGAATTGCCAATCCACGAAGCTGTATGTGTGGACCGGCCCTGCAGGATCCAAGGGTTAACTGCGGGGAATCCTGAGACATTAGCTAGAGTGTCTCGAATCGGTAAAGAGCTCCTCCCTAGCCTTGACTCATGATGGAAACGCAATTTCCAATATGCCCCATGCGGTTTTGATTGTATTACTAGTATGGAAGCATAGTATTATGGTATCTATGTGTCCTAGGATTGATACATTATGATTGAAATGTTTTTGAAACATATACACACTAGCAATAATATCAAATTCGTTTTTTTTATCGTATCAACCATTTTTGACCATTATAAGGTAAAACCATATCCTCCGGTTTGCGTTGCATTGTGTGATAGGACTTGGGTCTTATGATGGTTTCATTTTTCCAAAAAGCATTGCGTTGTTTAACGATTTACTTTAACTTATGCACGACAATCCATTGGAGTAAACCTGTTCCACGTTAGCGGCATGCTGCCTTATTACTATTAGTTAAATTAGTTAAGAATTCTCACACCAGTCCCATGACTGACCCGTTGTTTGTTTCCACCTTTTCAAACTCGGGTGCCCTCTTTCAACATGGGCAGTCGAGTAGTTTGTCAACAAGTTCTTATCTCAAGCAGGATCCTGGATTGAAGCTTAAAGCTGTGTCCAGAGCATAGTTGTCTTCCGCTGCCTTAGTTATTTTGTTTCCGCTGCAATGTATTAAAATCATGTAAAATTATCTTCCGCTCTAATTATTAGTCAATATACTCTGATATTCTGTACTCTGATGTAACATTTATTATTGATATTATAAAAGTTTGCTGTTGTTGTTCTGTTGAGTTGTATTCCCAGAGTTAACCTATGCGAATTTTGAATGGTTTTAGTCGATCTATCGATCGATTAAGGTCGGGCAAAATGCGTTGTCGTTACAGTTGGTATCAGAGCTTTGGTTAGCTCAAAATCTTTGGGGTACAACTCATTAGAACTGAACAAAAGACTCATCAGAGATTGGATTAGTAATATCCAATAAGAAAACTCATTAGAGATGGGGTCAGTAATGCCCTAGAATGAGTTGAGAGCGCCAAGCTTATCATTAACGTACTTGTGATTATATATATAATCTATTTTAGAAAAATATGAATTTTGAATATATATAAAAGTTATATATTTTAAAAAGTTAATCAACTAATAAAATTATGTAGACCAATGAAAAATTGAGTAGGATAATTAATCAACTTTTTGCTTCTTTCCTTTTCGAGGACGAAAAGTTTTTAAGTGGGGGAGACTGTAACAACCCTGAATTTTAGGGAAAATTTAATAATTTATTTTAAGTTATTTTAATGAGTTTTGGTTGTTTAAAATAATTTATTTTGAAAAATTAAATATATTCTTTTTAATGTAAATACGGAGCGTATACAATTTGCATGTATAGAATTTATTCTGTAATGTAATGTAATGTGGGAAACATTTAAACAAAAGATTCAATAAATATTCTAATAAGTTGACAAAAAGGAAGGTAGAAATTTAGAAATGCAAATTATGACAATTTTTAATTTTATTTCAATCAATGAATGCAATATTAATGAAACAACGAAGAGAGGAGGTCACTAAAAACAAAGGCAAGAAAAGAAATTAATAGGATTAAGGTAAACAAATCAAACAGTAACTATTTGGTATTGATATGGTAACCATCTTGAATCAATATAATTAAGTATCGTAGTTATTGTATATTAAAAATGTAAATTTGAAGTTATCAAAATTATTTATTGGAATTGAAGTATTATTTTATTTCATTGGAATGTTAGCTCTATGTAGCTTTCTACAAATTATCACGATTTCATAAATAAATGTGTATCTTTTGAAAAATATATTTCATTGTAATTCCTAGCAAGAAAGAAAGTCCATTTTTTTATTTTTTATTTTGGTTAAAAAAATAATAATTATTTATAATGTTAACCATCCAAAGATATACGTTAGTGCATTAAAATGTACAAATCCATATGAATGAATGAAAGAATTGTAAATGAGGTAATAATAATAGTTTAAATGTAGAATGAATTCATACGCAAGGACAATATATAAATTAAATAATAAATGGATATCATAAAAAATTATGGTGACGACGACTCAAATAAGCTTATGAAACAAAAGTTTACTTGCATGTATTGAAAGCATTACATCTTTACTTGCATGTATTGATTTCTAGAACATTTAAGACTATGAATACTCTCTTGCGATAAATCAAAACACTTGAGCACATCGAAAAATCCATGCATAATTTCCTTTAATGTATTATGCCCTTTATAGGCCACTGTCCATTTGGAGAATAATTTATAGATTCAAACTTCAGAGATTTAAGGCAAATATGAATGATTGAAATGATTTGTCTAGATAGTACTTATTTGCAAAATGGTGTTTCTATCAAATTAATAAACCATCAACAAAGTATCATAATAAAACCGCAAGCGCACGACATATAATTGTTAGTACGGGGGAAAGTACGGGTCGATCCCCAGGAAAAGAAGTAATTTCAATCTTACTCGATCAAATTAACCAAACTTTGGATTGTTTTAACTAACGAAAACTAATGAAAACTAGGAACTAAGTTGAGAGCTAAATATGAGATTAAAGAGCAATTTAGAGGTAAATCCCCTCTCATATTTATGTAAATTAACAAACATACAATCTATGATCTCTATTTTTAATATTAAGTGACATAAATGTTGTATTTATCATAAGTGTAGTTTATTTATGTTATTAGTTAACATAAAATAAACTATAAAACTATAACACAAAAATTAAACCACTCATTGTTCTCATGAAAATGAAAGCAAAGCGAAATCTATTTTAAGTATGATCTATTCACTATTGTAATTAGTGACATGGATCGTCAAATTTGGATCTTGCTTTTATTTCGTAATAAAAAACCACTTTAGCAAATATTGATGTAATTTGTGTTTATATTGAATAAGAATAACTCATTTGCATATGCAACATAAACTATCAAACCCAGTTGTATAAATTTACATCAAAATCTACTACCATAAAGCACAAATTAGAGAGATCACAAATCATACAAATGTTGAACTTACATTATATTAGATAGCTTCATTACCCCTAAATTGTAGGGGATTAACTACTAATATGTTTTATCATATTAACACATGTAAGATTCAACATTGGAAAAGAAAGCAAAATGAAAAAAATCTAAATAGAACAAGAAAATAACTACACTAAGTGCATTTAAATAAATCTAAACTATGAACATAAAGTGGAGAGCATGTAAATAAATCTAAGGTATGAACATAAAGTTGAGAGCATAGAAGTAAAAGAGACATAAACATAAAAGAAAGTGGCTTGGAAGCCATTTTCATTCATTTGATCACTTACACTTTCATATGATAAAAAGAGGGATCCAAAATACATGAAATAAAGGGGTATATATACATGATTTAAAATCCTAAAACCCTAATCACTCATCTTGGGAATTACCCAAGATACCCACTTCATGAAGCTTCTAATTGTCATTAGCCACTAATAAGTCATGTTTAATGCATGAAGCCTTTTGTCTCATCCAATTAGTCTTTAATATGAAGCTTAAGAGAAAATGGTTTAGTTGAGAGGTGGGGGCTTCCACTATCCATAGAATGAATTATTTATGTTCCTCCTCTTATGTATGCGAATGCTTTCCTTCATATATTCATGTGTATATATCATTTTTTCTCCTAAATTCCCACTAGAGATAATTACAAGGAACATGTTAATGCATTCTCAAACTTGAACATGCACATTTTACCGTTAAACCGCCCAAATGAGTGATGATTTTAAAAACATATAAAACATGGTTTGATCATTTAAAATACCCAAAAATGTTCATTTATTCAACTAAACAAGAATAAATATGTGAATATAGATGTGCATTTTTACATGCACATCAAATACCCCCACAGTTATCTTTTTATTCGTCCTCGAATAAGTAAAGAATAAGATAAATCCACTTTCATGGGGAGCGCGATTGCATTGAGCGTATGTAATAAGCCATTAAACCTTTGGGTATCCCTAGTAGGACGAGTGTTGTCTCGTGAGGGTTTTTAGCAGATACTACCCACAAAATCCAATTGCTACATGTAAAAAATATTTACAAAATGCAAGATTCGAAAATATTTACAAGATGAATGCAAGTTTTCGAAATAATATTTACAAATGGGTAATTTACTTCTAAATTTGACACGAATGATTTAACACAAGTTTGGGTCGTCACTATGAAATTTAAGTCCGTTACTAATCAAAACTTCAGACAAAAGTCAGGTTATCATTACAAACTCCTCCAGCTTAGCCAGTTATTTCAGTTGAAAACATAGTGCAAATATGAAATGAATTCTATAATCGATATCAACAATTATTAAATGGCATCTCAATTTTCCTTTTGGTTAACAAGTTAGGTCAAATAAGTGAAGAAGGTGCTTGGATTTCAAGTGCTTACTCTCTTTTTATTATGAAAAATATTTACATTATTATAATTATTATTATTATTTACAAACACCTATATATACCACCCCTACAGTGCATTACGACTTACGTGAGGGTCAGTAATCCCCAGGCTTCCAACTCACGAAATGAGACCAAGGTATACCAATGCACTGCATTACGGCTTACGTGAGAGTTGGGATAGAGCTTGGCGAGTTTGCACCCATACGCTAGATGTACTAGAAATGTTGGATACCCTTGGATTATTATTATTATATATATATTCTTTTTTTTCTTTTTTCTTCTTCTTTATTTTTGAAAGAGAGAGAGTTAAGGAGAATATCCTTGCATAAATTCACTTAAAAGATCTAAAATATTATCGTAAGTAGTCTAAATTAACCAATCATTTAATTGGATTACAATTTAGAAAAAAATTCATACTCATCACCTACGAATCTCCCTATATACCAGTTACACTAAATTTTATCATAATTCAAACTTTTCTTTCGTTATCCATTAACAGATGTAAATTTCCAAACATTTTAATCAAACGACCAAAATTACATGCTAACTTCATGATGTCTTATTTAAAAGTAAATAAAAATCTTTTTTTTTGGTTTTGATTTTTTTAAGAAAAAGGAAAAAAATGCAAACTTAAACTATGAAAAATAGAATGAAAATGAGACTCCCCCCACACTTAGTTTCGACTGTGTCCCCACGGTCAATGCATGACACAGTCAATGAGTGAATGGAAGAGAAATATTTACATATTTACAAAGAAGGGTTAAAATTAAATTTTTTTACTTGACGTAGCATGGCTCATGAAGAATCATGAGCTCCTCTTTCGATCAGTGGGCAACTCCAAGAATGGTTTTAGTCATTGACCGTTGACTTTGAAAATGGATCCGTCCTTTGGGTTTTATATTTCGATGGCACCGTGTGGAAAATTAGTTCGAATAACATACTGTCCGATCCATCTCGATTTTAATTTTCTAGGGAATAAATGATGTCGTGAGTCATACAATAGAACTTTTTGGTTTGGCAAAAACATTTTTCTTAGAATTGAATTGTCATGAAAAGCTTTGGTTTTTTTTCCATGTAAATTTTCACATTTTCATATGCGTCATTCCTAATTTCTTCTAATTCATCGGCTTGCAATTTTTCATTTTCTCCATCTTGTTCAAGATCAAAGTTCAAGTTCTTTACTGCCTAAAGCGCTTTATGCTCATGTATAATGGGTAAATGACATGCTTTACTATAAACCAAATGGAAAGGGGACATTCCAAGATCAGTTTAAAAAGCAGCACGGTAAGCCTAAAGTGCATCAGTTAATTTTTATAACCAATATTTTCGATTTTTATTTACAGTTTTCTCTAAAATCAATTTTATTTGATGATTCGACACTTTGACTTGACTACACAGTTGCAGATGATAAGGAGTGGATAGCTTGTGAGTTATCGAGTATTTTTTTCATTAAGGATTCAAAAGATCGATTACAAAAATGTGTTCCGTTGTCGCTTATTGTTGTGTGAGGTGTGTCAAACCTGGAAAAGATGTTTTCTTTTAGAAATTTCACAAAAATTTATGATCACTGGCTTTACATGGAATGGCTTCGACCCATTTCGAAACGTAGTTGACGGCGAGAAGAATATACAAGTTTCCGAAAGAGTTTGGGAATGGTCCCATAAATTCAATACACCAAACGTCAAAGATTTCGATCGTAAGGATGGGGTTCAACAGAATCATATTTCATCGAGAAATCTTTCCTAGCATTTGGCAATGATTGCAAGTTTTACAGAATTTAAATGAGTCTTTAAAAAGGTTGGCCAATAAAAACCGCATTGAAGCACCTTTTCAGCGGTTTTCCTAGGACTAAAATGTCCACCGCATGCATGATCATGGCAGAAGGAGAGAACACTCCTAATTTCGCTCTCAGGAACATATCGACAAATTATTTGGTTTGGACAATACATAAATAAGTATGGGCCATCCCATAGAAGTATTTCACTTGGGAAAGAAACTTGTATTTATCTTGTTTTAACCAAAAAGAGGGAGTTTCTTTAGTGACTAGATAGTTCACTATGTCGGCGAACCAAGAATCGATTGAAACAAAAAGGAGTGGTTCGTCAGGAAAATTTTCTTTAATTGGCAAAGAAGATGGTGCATTCGGAAGATGAGACAAGTGATCGGCTATGACGTTATCAGATCCTTTTTTGTCTTTGATTGTAAGATCGAATTCTTAAAGTAAAAGGATCTATCGGATTAAGCGTGACTTAGCATCCTTTTTAGCAAAAGGGTGTCTAAGAGCCGATTGGTCAGTGTAGACCGTGATGTGGGAACCAATCAAGTAAGATTGAAACTTCTCAAGCGCAAAGACAATAACCAAAAGTTCTTTTTCGATGGTCGTGTAATTGAGTTGAGCGTCATTCAAGATCATACTCTCATAGTAAATTACGTGAAGGATTTTGTTGATGCGTTGTCCTAAGACAGCACCAACCGCGAAGTTAGAGGCACCACACATGATTTCAAAAGAAAGTTCCCAATTGGGAAAGCAAATTATTGGGGATGAAATGAATTCATTTTTAAGATGTTCAAAAGCAGCATCATATTCATAGTTAAAGTCGAATGGGATGTCCTTTCCTAGAAGAGTAGTCAAAGGACGAGCGATTTTGGTAAAATCTTTCACAAAGCGTTGGTAAAAGCCAATATGCCCAAGAAATGAATGAATGTCCTTAATGCATTTTGGAATGCGTAGTTTTGAAATAACTCAAATTTCGCATTATCTACCTCATTTATTTGAAATTGCATGTCAAAGGACAATGCCTTGTTTAACCATAAAGTGGCATTTTTCCTAATTCAACGTTCGGTGTTTCTCTTTACATCGATTTAAAACAAGCTCAAGATCGTGTAAGTAAGAGGAAAAAGAATCGCCAAAGATCGAAAAATCATCCATAAACACTTCAAGAAAGCATTCGATCATATCAGAAAAGATGCCAACCATACATCGTTGGAAAGTCCCAGGAGTGTTACAAAGACCAAAAGGTATACGTCGATAAGCGAAGGTACCAAATGGGCATGTGAAAGCCGTTTTCTCTTGTTCTTTGGGAGAAATTGGAATTTGGTTATAACCGGAATAACCATCAAGAAAGCAGTAGAATTCGTGATCAACTAAACGTTCAAGCATTTGATCGATAAAGGGAAGAGGAAAGTGATCTTTACGTGTTGCAGTATTCAGTTTTGGATAATCGATACAAACACACCAACTTGTTTGAGCACGAGTTGGAAGAAGTCCGTTTTATTTATTTGCGACAACGGTGAGTACGAATTCTTAGGAAAATGTGAATGGGGCTGACCCATAAGCTATCAGAAATGGGGTAAATTATACCGTTTCAGTGAGTTTAAAAATTTCTTCGCGAACTACTTCTTTCATCTTGGGGTTAAGCCTGCGTCATGCCTTGCAAGTTGGTTTGGCTTCGTTGGTTTAGTGAATACGATGTCAAACGATTGCGGTGCTAATTCCCTTAATGTTAGGAATAGACCAACCGATTGCGTCATTGTTTTTAGAAAGAGTCGAAAGAAGAGAAAATTCTTGATTACAAGTTAAATTTGAAGAAATTATAGGACAAGTTTCGTTATCACCTAAGTTGACGTACTTAAGGTGATCGGGAAGAGGTTTAAGATCCAACTTTGGTGGTTTCTCGATCAAAGAACTTGGTTGAGATTTGGGCTCAACTGAAAGCGATTCAAATGGAAGCGCGTATTCGACTTTGTTAGGAGCGTCTTGGACCAATTTTTCATACTCGACCTCACATTCATCATTAAGGTCAATCGATTTGTTTTCAAAATTTTCGTGAATGGAATTAACTTCCAAGGTTTGGTCACATGATCCATTCGAATGACTTTCAAGATTGAAAATATTAATATCTAAAGTCATGTTTCTAAAAAAGATTTTCATTGAACCATTGCGATAATTTATTAGAGCATTTGAATGGCCAAATGGGTCAGCCTAAAATCAGTGGAATTTGGCTTATTGAATCATTCATGGGTTGGATCTCTAACACGATAAAATCGATAAGGAATATGAATTGAACAACTTTGATGAGTACATCCTCGATTTCTTCAATGGGTTTCTTAATCAAACGATTAACAAATTGAAGAGTTATTTTCATTGATTTAAGTTCACCAATGCCAAGTTGTTGGTAAATGGAATATGGAATAAAATTGACACTCGCACCCAAATCAACTAGGCATTTGTTAATTGTTTTATCTCCTATCGTGCACGATATCGTATGGCATCCAAGATCTTTGTATTTGTCAGGGATCCATTGGGTCAAGACTTCACTAAGTTCGGCGGCTAAGAAGACTTTCTTGGGTACATGAGTGTGTCATTTTTGAATACATGAGTCCTAAAGGAATTTAGCATAGGTTGGGACTTGTTGAACGATGTCAAGAAGAGGAATGTTAACTTTCACTTGTTTCAAAATTTCCAACACCTTTTCCATTTGATCGGAATGTTTCTTTGGTCAAAACGATGAGGAAATGGAATATGAAACTCAGTAGGTCGGTCTACTTGAGTTAGAGAAGAATTAGACTTAGAATTTGCATCAATGTCATTCGTGTTTTTAGAAGAGTCGTGAGGAATATCCGGTACATTATGTAGGTATTCAACTTGATTATTGATTTTCTTACCGGATCGTAAAGTCGTGATAGCATTCATTTGAGTTAGATTGCTATCTTGAACGATGTGATCTTGGTTTGGATTTTGGTTTTTCGGGTTTGGAATGGGTTGACTCGGGAAAGTGCCTCTTTCCCATTCATTTACAGAAGTGACTAACTGACTCATTTACATTTCAAGTTTAGCGATAGATTGACTCGTGTTTTGCATGTACAAAGTTAATAAATTTTGCAAATTAATATTTGTTTGGAGATTTTGAGTCATTGCTTTAGTCAATGTTTCAAGATTTTTCTCAAGTGAAGTCAATCGTTTATCGTCTTGGGGAACAAAAGATTGTTGCGCTTGATTTTGAGAAGGTGACACAAAATTTTGGAATTGATTTTGTTGAAAGGGAGGATTCAAAGGATTATTCGGAAATGGTTGAAAAGGGGGGCGAACCAAATTTGAATTTGCATTGTTTTGGGCCCAGGAGAAGTTAGGATGGTTTCTCCAAGCCGGTTTGGATGTTGGAGAGAATGGGTCGTTCCTAACTTTATTAAAAGTGTTGAATTATTTTAACGAGTATGGGCATTGATCGGCAATATGGTTAGGATCGTTACATTTGTAACACAAGGCCGATGAACATTATCGAATTTGGTTACCATCACGTCGATTTTTGCTTGTAAGGCCGATGAAGATCTTACTGAATGAGCGTTTGATCGGGAATAAATTGATTTCTCGTTAGATCATTCCCATTGATCAGATTTTTCGGCTAAATTTCTAAGAAATAGCCAAGCGGCATCGTGATTTTAGGCCCGAAAGTTTCCTTGGCACATCGATTCGAGCACGGTTCAAAAGTTATTTTTGAGTCCATCATATAAAATTTGAAAAAGATTTCATTTTTCGAAATTGTGGTGTGGACATTTGACTAGAAGCTCTTTAAATCTTTCGAAATATTTTGCAAAAGGATTCACCCCCAAATTGATGAAAATTAACGATTTCTTTTTGAATTTTGGCTGTTTTTTCCAAAGGGTAAAATTTCTTTAGAAATTTTTTCACAAATTCATACTACGTTCAAATCGTATTTGAAGGCAAGCTGTACAACCATTTTTCGGCGTAATCGGTAAGTGCAAATGGAATTAACCTACGTTTGATTCCATCGTCACTTAATTGTTGAAATTTTAAGGTTACACAAACTTGTTCAAATTTGGTTAAGACAATGTAAGGGTCATCATGTTCAAAATTGCTGAATTTTGGAAGAGTATTTATGTGATTTGAATGAATTTCAAAGTGATTACCCGTTGGGGCTGGCAATATGATGCAAGAAGGAATAGAAACTCGACCGGGGAAGATTCTATCCATAAGAGTTCGAGGGGGATTTTCCTCGGTTATGGTTGAAGGAACGTTTGTTCGAACTAAACGATTAGTAGAAGGGTCATGTGTCCAATGATTCGTTGAAGTGTCGTGAGTCCAAATACTCATGCACTAGTAAGAAGAATAAGAGAAGAAGAGAAAGAATAAATTTGAGAAGAAAATAGAAGCGATTTTTTTTACAAAACGAGAATTGTTTTGAAATTTAATTTTTTTTTTTTTTGGTTTTTTTATTAAAAACATAAAAGGAAAGAGATGTTAAAAATTCTACAAAAGGATTTTTTTAAAGAGAATGGAGAGTTGATTTTTATGAAATGATTTTTTGGGTGATCTTTTGGATGAGAGAAAAAGGGTTGTATTTACAAATGAAGATGATTATTTTTTTGGAATTTTGATTTTTTTTTTCTAATGCAAGTAAATGAATGCAAAGATTAACTACAAATTTTCTGTCCTTAGTGGCTCCTAACCCAAAACTATATAATGACATGTTTGATTAAATTAAACAAAAAATTTCCTAGCCAGCTAACGAACAGGAGTTATTGGTGCACCAGGAATCACCGTAGAAATGGAGCCGAAGGTCTAAGTAGCTTCAGAGGAACAACCGATGTAACATTTACGAATCACCGTAATATTTATAAATGGTTATTTCTCTACCGTAGTCTAGATACAAGAAATAATTCGTTCAAAATAAATCAACTATCAAAATATTATTAATCCCTTGATGAGCCCGCGACATGCTTATGTACAACGTCTAACCGTTATTATTAGTCAAATTCTATGATGAAATGAAATTTTCTAGGCTAAGGAAGGTAATGAACTCCCCACCTTATGTGAATTTGGGTGTGCCCTTAAGAACATAAAATAAGATGAGATGAATGCAAAATATAAATTAAGCGTGTATTAACAATGCAACTATGAATGAATTTTTATTTTATTTTTGGATTTTTTTTTATGCAAATGAAAGCAAACAACAATGCAATTAAAATAAAGGAGTTAAACAAGATACCTGAGCGTGTAGTTTTTTTGGCAATTTTTTTTAAAGAGGCCTTTTTTAGCAAGCAAAGCGGTTTAGCAAATCAAAGCGCAATCCTTAGCAAGTAAAGCAATTCCAAGCAAACGAAGCAAAGCAATTCCTCTTTGTGCAACCTTAAAAGAGTTGAATATGATTTTATTTCTACAAAGAGAGAATGAAAATAGAAATGAATTTACAAAATATTTTTGTTTTTTAAGAATAAATGAAGGTCTAACACAAAATGATTGAAAATAAAATGAAGGCTAAAATCAAAACAAAGTCAAAGGAAATATTATTTTTTAAAGGGGAGAAATGAAACTTTAACAAAATAACTAAAAAAAAGGATAATAGACTTAACACATTTTAGAACAAAAAAACAACAAATGAAACAAAACAAAATATGTAAACTTTTTTTTGTTTTGTTTTAAGATACAAAATTAAAAAAAATGAAGCTAGACGAAGAAAAATAAAAACCAAAATAAAGGATTGAAGTTTAATAAACAAAAGCATGGCCCAACTCAGGAACGAAGCCCAAATACAACTCAAAGTACCCTCCTCTTTAAAACAAATTGCACCCTCTTGAGACAATACAGAAGCCATGAAAATTAATTCAGATAATTTTAACGAAAAGAAAGGAGAAAAGGGAAATTCAAAAATTTATTTTAAAGTAGATTCGATCGCGATTTCTGGAGGATACACGAGGACCAGAACTGGTTTCGATTGCATGTTTGTTTGGATGGACCAAGGCAATTTAAAGATCGGGTTTTGGGTATAATTTGCGATTTGAGGAATTCTGAGGGGAAATTAAGTTCGAATTAGGGTAATTATGGTCTGGATGACATCGTTTATTTTCGGATTGTGGTTTGAAGTGACTGTGATCGAACTGAAGGTGGTTCGAATTTGGGTGCTGGTATTTGATTCGGTTGCAGTGGTGGAATGGTTGGCTTTAGGAGGTAGTAGTAACGGATAAAGGAAGTGGTATGATTTGGAGGGAGAAGTAGATTGGAGTGTTTTCAACGTACAAGAGTGGTATGAAATTGATGAATGGTATAAATGGCATTTTTGAGTGGTGAGTAGCAACAAGTTATGGGTTGTAATAGTGCGTAGTTTGAGGTGTTGAGAAGCTTGTGGAGTGTAGGTAATGTGGGTAGTTTTTCGACGATGGTGATGGATGGTTTTTGGGTATATGAATAAAGAGTTTATTGTTTGTGAATGAAGGGTGCAGATAGGTGATGAAGTTTAGTTTTGAAGAGATTGTGTAGGGGTTGGCAACAAACATGAGGCAATAAGTGGTTCAGAAGTATGAAGAGGAAATGACAATTCATATGGTAGGAATGGATATGTTGTAGTTGGTGTTCGGATGATAGAAGGTGGCTAAGTTTGTTTAGTAGTTTGATGGAGGGGTGGTGAAGTTGACTGTGGAGGAGGTTAGTAATTTTTCGAAATGCAGTTTGTAATGGTTTATGTTTGTGTATTTTGAGGAAGTATGGATGCTCTAAAGTGTGGTATTGGGAGTTTGGTGAAGAGGGGGATTGGTGGAGCTTGAATGTGGAGTTGTTGTGAATGCACAAAGCCGAAGTGTGACTTTTGCAAGGCTGTGTAGCAAGTGGTATCAGCTTGGTTGATGATGGTATCAGAAGTGGGTATCAGAAGTTGGAGCAGTGGGATGGAGAGGTAGAGTGGAAATCAGTTTGGAGTGTAAATCAATTGAAGTGGTGAATGTAAATAGAGAAACAGGAGATGAAATTGTAAAATCAGAAAAAAATTTGTTTCCAGTTATGTTTGAAATGCAAGTAGCAATGAAAATGCACTCAATTCCAAACTGAACTTGAAATAACCCGGAAATCTGAGCCAATTTAAAATTTTTATTTTGGCAATTTTAATGAATTTTGAACATTTAAAATGATTTATTTTAAATAATAACGACGAGAAATTTATTTTGAATAGAATTGGAACGTATATATTTATTTGAATCGTCGTTGGAATATAAATATTTATTTATAATTATAAAAGGAATTGAAAATGGCGCGGTAGTTTGAAAATTCGATTTCAAAGTTCAAATGAATTTACCAAGTGCAAAAGAAACCGGATTTTGGCAAAACCAAAAATATTAAAATCTATCTGAGAATATCTTTCCAACGAATCCGAAGAATCAAAATTTCATAGCGGGAATCAAAAGATATGTCCAGTTGAAAATTCAGAATAGTCGCTATGGTATTCTGGCCCTTAAAAATGGAAGTTTTGCAAACGACCTCTGTTTTCGATGAAACCACTTTTGTTGGATCCATGATGTCGAGTTATTGCTAGATTCCAAAATTCGTAATTTTTCGAGTCAATATGGGAGTGTGGCAAAGGAAAACGCGTTTGACCAATTTTAGTTGATTTTAATCGACTGGAAAATGGCCATTTCAAATGGTCTCAGAATTTGACGAAATTAGTTTTGTTAGGACCGTATCATTAATACAAAGCTACTAAATAATTTTTGGGAATTTTTAGGGCCCATAGGTGGCCCCGGTAAATTGAAATGCGCTTTCAGATTCAATATATAGAGTTATATTTTGATTTTGACGAAAACTGATCGAAACGATCGAACCATCTTACGATGCATATCCTATTGTGTTCGGAATAGGGGTAATTAGCTAGGAATGATAGTCGGTGGGTTTGATTTCGAATTCAAAATAAAAAGTTGCTTTTTGTTGAAATAGATTAATAAATTATTATAAAAATTCCAACTCACCCTTTCTCCCTTCTAAACGGTCGACCCTCTCCTTTCCCCAATTCAGTTTTCAAACCCGAATAAGAAAAAAGAGAAGAAAAATAAATTGATCTGCTGAACGCCTCGATATCCCCCCCTCTTCCAGCCTCCGTTGCCTCCACGCCTCCCACACCGCCCTTCCGCCGGTCGCCCCTCCTCCATCCCCCTCTCCTCTTCGACCTTGAAGTTCTGATGCCCCCTCCGATCGATGTGAGACATCGACGCGCCCCCTCTTGAAAACCCACCACCGCTGGTCCCGGCACACCACCTACCCCCGACGGACCTCCGCCAGCAAAAGAAACTGCCCTCCCCCTCTCCAAATTCCACTGTAACCTCTTTTTTTTGTTTATTTGATTTTATTTTATTAAAGTTAGCATTTTTATTTTATTAAAGTTAGCATTTTTATTAAAGTAGGATTTTTGTTTGATTAAAGTTGTGATTTTTATCATTAAAAGTGAGGTTTTTTATACACAAGGTATGATTTTTCGTTTTATAAAAACATGGTTTTTAGCTATGTACAAGATTTGATGTTTATAAATATGGTTTTAAAGAAAAAGATTTGATTTTTTTTTATAAATTTCAGTTTTAGAATAAATAACAATGAATTTGTTTTTAGCTCTAGAAATAAATAACGATCATTTATTTTGATCAAAATAAAAGACATAATTTTTATCAAAGAATAAAAATATGATTTTTATATTATAGATAGAATAAAAATGTGATTTTTATTTATGGGGCATAATGAAAATATAATTTTTATTATATGAGAAGTGAAACAAAAACATAATCTTTACAGTATATGAAGTGAAATAAAAATATGAACTTTATTTTTAACATGAAGTAGTGAGGATAACGATTAGGTTTTTGTATAATAGTGAAGAGAAAAATTCGATTTTTATATATACGAAGTGAAGATAAAAATCCGATTCTTATATATATGAAGAGAGAAATAGAAAAATATAATCTTTTTAATGGAAACATCGTGTTAAAGATGCTATTTTTATCATCTTGAAAGTGAAATAAAAATATGTGATTTTTATATATGTAGCGATAACGGACAACGAAAGTGAAAAAAGGCGAACGACGAAGAATTCCGACATATAAAGAGTTGTTGTGTTTGGCTAAGCTCTTGGTGAAAACTCCTCACTTTTATTTTAATTTCTAGTTGAAATATATACTAGGATGCAGACGGTGCTTAGTAGCACCTGACACCCGTCATCCACAGAATATGGATGACTTGTTTGTTTGATTGCTGTGTTGTAAAATTTGATTGTTGATTGTGATGTGAAAAGTATATATTTCATGTGTTGAAATAAAATAATTTCATGTGTTGAAATAAAATAATTTCATGTGTTGAAATAAAATAATTTCATGTGTTGAAATAAAATAATTTCGTGTGTTGAAATAAAATAATTTCGTGTGTTAAAATAAAATAATTTCATGTGTTGAAATAAAATAATTTCATGTGTTGAAATAAAATAATTTCATGTGTTGAAATAAAATAACTTCATGTGTTGAAATAAAATAACTTCATGTGTTGAAATAATATATATATTCATTTACAAATTGAACGATTTGTTTATGTACACCGATTTGACTGATATTGATTGGCATGATAAATTTTACACATCGCCCAACTGCACAAATAAAATCTGTGTTTGATTGTTTGAAACCCCACACGGGTGTTGGGATGAAATTGGACATACACTAATCCCAATAATTAGCTGTATGTCGATCAATTGATTGACAGGCTGTTATAAGCGCTGAATATTTACATTTGATGCTTATACAGTCTAGAATGCACTCTGGATGATGGTTGACTATTTATCGTTGCTATTATATACATGTGTTGTATGGAATCCATATAATTAATGTTATATGGTAATTGATTGGGCCTCATTCCAATTTGGAAAATAAGGAATATTATAGAAAGAAAATTCATGTGTTGAATAGATAGAAAATTTATGTGTTGAATAGAAAGAAAATTCATGTGTTGAGTAGAATAAATATTCATGTGTTGAATAAAAATATATATTCGTGTGTTGAAGAAAATTCATTTGTTGATTAGAATAACGAAGTTATTGAAATATATAAGCCGTGTTGATTAGAGATGCGCCACTTTTACGTGAATGATATTTATATCGATTTTATTCATTTTTACAATGAATATAGAAAAGGAAGTGATTTCAAAATATAACGTTTTGAAATTATTATCATTTGTATATCGATGATGTGGAATATTCAATTTTGATTCGAAATTGAGTATGAAGTTGAAATCATTTCGAAAACGAATTTAAAACGATTTATAAAATACGTTTTAAAAGGAAATCGATGAAATATATATAATATATATATTATATATATAATGGCCTGAATAGAACGCGCCGCGCTGCGGCAGTTCGCGAATTTCGACCATTGAATTCGAATGGATAAAATGGGAGATCCGACCATCGGATTCACCTAAAACCGGAACCATTGGGTTCGTATCGAAAAGAGCTTTCTAATGAATATTAGAGACTCGAAATCTAACGGTTGGATTTGGAATTATGTCCAAATCAAATTTGGAAAAGGTCGCCGTAAGTGCAGTTCGATGGCCGTTGATGGAAATCAATTGTACGGGCCTTGGTAAAATTATTAAAATATCAATAATTAGTGTAAAATCATAAGAAATGATTTGTGAAGAATTGGGATGAAAAATTCCATATTTGAAAAGATAAAAATAGATTTTTATCGAAATGAGCTAGTTTTGGACTAGAATTATAATTCTATTTATTTTTAAAATAAATAAAGTGGATTTGAAATGGTTTTAAAGGTAACCAGAATTTCCAATAATTGAGTTGGAATGGATTTGAATCGAAATTGTCTTTGGAATATTTCGATGTTGGATTTCGTGATTGTACAGATAGTGTTATGGAAATTTGAAAGATATATTTATATCGTTATTTCCAATACGATGTTTGTTGGTCGTAGAATTTGATATTGAATATAAGTCGATATATTTTCTATTCAGAGCCTTGTATTTAATATCAAATGTGATTTGGGTTTGTCGTGAATGGTGTCTTCATTAACACTGTTCTTAAACCCAGCTGAGAAAAAAAATTAAATCTCTTTATTTAGATTTAATGAAGTGCACCAATTAAATGGTATTTAATTGGAATTGAATTTGAATTGATTTTTGGGTTTATCGTGAATGGTGTTTTAAACAACACTTGTTCTTTTACCTGATAATTAATGGAATGTGATTTTGGGTTTATAGTGGACCATGTTTTAAATGATATTGGTTCTTTAACCCAGCTAAAGACAGGATATTGATTTTTGGGAAGATTAAAACCAAGTAGAGTTTTAATGAATCTTTAATTAGATTGAGATGATCGAGAATGGAGTATCACCAGTTTTGCTCCAGGCGATAGTTAAATCTTTAATTAGATTTGAACGTGAAATGGTAATTAAATTTACCGATAACACCGTGGTGCTAGATATGAAGTATGACCAGTTTTACTTCATGGGATGAATAGGTTGGGATTGGGAAATAAAATAAAATAAGTGATTACTTCGGCGTGGTTAGCTAATCCCGACTAGTTTGAATTGATATTCAAAGGAAGATTAAAGAATAAATTTAAAGATTTTTTCTTTGATAAAATTAATGGGAACCATTCCCAAAGTGTAAGAATATTTGAATAAAAGAATATTATGAATTGGAATGAGGCGTATGTTGTGTTTGTGTAACACTTGTTTATTATATACGCGAGTTATTCAGAAAGACCGGGTTTATCCCATTCTGAATAACTAATTCGACGTGGTGTCGAGGATGAAGATGGTGGTCGAAGACCGGAGGTCTTCACTTCGTTTGGTTGATTACTGATGATCTTGATTGGGCTGTACACCCAAAAGGAGGGAATCCGTTGGTGATCGTCCAGACGTACTTGGAGATCGATGGATATGCGAGGTACAAGGTGCCTCTGGCTTCGTTCAGACCCAGAATGAACTTGTAAATGGACTGTGTTTGACATTGGATTTTATTCTGTGTGATTGATTTCTATTAAATATATGTCTGTTTGGCAGCGGAGAATTTATTCTCTTGCTTAACGCCCTTCTCTGAGACGTACGAGCTCAGAGGTTATTACTTGTAAATGGACTGTGTGTCTAACATTGGATTTTATTATGTGTGATTAATTTCTATTAAATATATGTCTGTTCGGCGGCGGAGAATTTATTCTCTTGTTTAACGCCCTTCTTTGATACGTACGAGCTCAGAGGTTATATATTGATGGATATCAAACGCATGGAGTGATTGGCCTGTGTGGCATGCCTGAGTGGCAATTGATCAAGGCTTTTGTTGAAAAGCAAAGTCTTGTGGTTGATGATCAAAGCACCACCTGTGTTGCATAGCTTGGTGTAACGTTGATTCGCGAGCCTCACACCCCGGTGTGAACCAGAAACGGGAGAAGGACCTCAGGGAGGGCATGCGTTTCCTTCTAGCTAGAAGTGGCGTCAGTGTTTTACATGCCCTGGCTAGTATGACTTATGTGGCTGTTGCTATTGCGAGGCACCTCAGATATATCGGTGACTGTGTTGAGCCGATGGAGTCATTGGACTCATTGACACCCCATAGGGTGGGGAAACATAGTGTTCAGGCATTTTAATCCACATCGGTGGACCGGCCCCGACGATCTAATGGCTTGACAGAGTACTTTCCTGAGACACGGGCTAGACCGCCTCGAATAGGTATAGGACTATCTTTTGCCTCGGTTCATAGATGGAAATCCAAATTCCAATACGTGACTTTGCGGTTTTGATTGTAGAACCTATATATGGCGACATAGTGGGATGGGGCACTTATGCCGTCTATGATTGATACTTATGATTGAAATTGTTTTGACACTATACACTTATAGTAATAAAAGAAGAAATTTAGCGTATCAAGCATTCTTTGGCTATTATAAGGTAAAACCCTATCCTCCGGCTTGTGTTGCATTGTGTGATGGGACCTGGGTTTTATAATAGCTTCATTCTTCTTTATTTAGCATTGCGCTGTTTGTTCTATGCACTGGTACTCTTGGGAGGAAAGCCGTTCCGTGTTATACGGCGTGGCCCCTTGATTTACCTAACTTTAAAATAAAGATTAATAACTGTTTTAGTTCTCACACAAGTCACATAACTGACCTGGAGTTTATTGTTTTAACCTAAACTCTGGGTGCCCCTATTTTGACACGGGCAGCTAGTAGTTTTGGTTTTGCAGATTTATATTCAAAGGATCCTGATTTACAGCTGAAGCGGTATTCGAAAAGCTCTGTATCCATGTATCTGTTTTCAGTTGTACTTTGTATTGTTTTTCCACTGCGATGTATTTAAATGTAATTTAAATCTCTGATATGTTCTGTGTAATATTTATTTATACTCTATATATTCTGTTAATCTGATGAAATGATTGTAATAAGCAATGAAATGTTCTTCTGTTTGTGTTCTGATATGTCTTGTCCTCAAAGCAATCCGGGCTTTCCTCACCGGGGAGGTTCGGGTCGTTTCACCTGGTATCAGAGTTTTGGTTTACAAAGCTCAGAGAATAAGACACGTTAGAACTATACGAAAGAATTCATCAGAGATTGGATTAGTAATATCCAACGAGAATGACTCGTTAGAGATGGGATCAGCAGTATCCTAGAACGAGTGTGAAGAGTAGTGTTTTTGAAATAAAATTGGAAACAAGTTTTGTTCTGAAAATTTAAATCAATTATTCGTATTTGATTATTTATTTATATATTGAATTTGGACAATCTAGTATATATAGATTTTGCATATACCTCTGATCCACGTGTATTCGAAGTTTTAATATACTGGATAGATATAGAGTCACACTCTAGTCGCCCGAAGACGATTCTGATGATTGTAGCTACATCATCAAATTAGTGTTCGAGTTTTGAAGGTGTGATTTCTATATATTTCCAATTGACTGGCATGAGAACCAAAACTAGATAGGGCTTATTGTTGTGACTTGGCATTAAAAACATGATTTTCTGTATATATATCAAAGTTATGAATTTGAAAAGCTAATCAACGAATTGATTGCTGATTGTGTTGTTTGATTATTGTTCGATTAATTAAATGTTGAACCCTTAGCCAAATTGTACCAAAAAGTGAATTGTATTGAAAATTTGTCGCATTTGCATGCATATACATGTACTTATATTGAACAGGTCATAGAAAGGAGGCTAGAGAAGAGGAATAAAATTGTTTGCCCGACAAATAGGTACATGTTTATTGTATTTCTTTGGGTTTGGATGATTTTATGAGCCGCTTGGTTGTTCCTTTTCTTTTTGGATTAGTGAGGGCCACGGGAGGCTATTTGAAATATCCCGAAGCTCCCGGTGCAGGGGAGGTTATGGCGAAATTTTTGAAAATTTATGGTGTTAGCCAAATTTTTGAAAAATTTGAAAAGTTCTTAGAAACTGAAAAGTTGAAGAACTTAAGTTGTAAAGAAAATAATGAAAGATGAGTTGATTAGTTAAACAACTTTTGGCTTCGTTTCTTTTCGGGGACGAAAAATTTTAAGTGGGGGAGATTGTAATAACCCGGAAATCTAAGCCAATTTAAATTTGTTATTTTGGCAATTTTAATGAATTTTGAACATTTAAAATGATTTATCTTAAATAATAACGACGAGAAATTTATTTTGGATAGAATTGGAATGTATATATTTATTTGAATCGTCATTGGAATATAAATATTTATTTATAATTATAAAAGGAATTGAAAATGGCGCGGTAGTTTGAAAATTCGATTTCAAAGTTCAAATGAATGTACCGGGTGCAAAAGAAACCGAATTTTGGCGAAACCAAAAATATTAGAATCTATTTGAGAATATCTTTCCAACGAATCCAAAGAATCAAAATTTTATAGCGGGAATCAAAAGATATGTCCAGTTGAAAACTCTGAATAGTCGTTATGGAATTCTGGCCCTTAAAAATGGAAGTTTTGCAAACGACCTCTGTTTTCGACTAAACCACTTTTGTTGGATCCATGATGTCGAGCTATTGCTAGATTCCAAAATTCATAATTTTTCGAGTCAATATGGGAGAGTGGCAAAGGAAAACGCGTTTGACCAGTTTTAGTTGATTTTAGTCGACTGGAAAATGGCTATTTTTCTAACGGTCTCCGAATTTGACGAAATTAGTTTCGGTAGGACTGTATCGTCAATACAAAGCTAGAAAATATTTTTCGAGAATTTTTAGGGCCCGTAGGTGGCCCCGGTAAATTGAAATGTGCGTTCAGATTCAATATATAGAGTTATATTTTGATTTTGACGAAAAGTGATCGAAACAGCTTACGAAACATATCCCATTGTTTTCGGAATAGGAGTAATTAGTTTGGAACGACAGTCGGTGGGTTTGATTTCGAATTCAAAATAAAAAGTTGCTTTTTGGTGAAATAAATTAATAAATTATTATAAAAATTCCAACTCACCCTTTCTTCCTTCTAAACGGTCAACCCTCTACTTTCCCCAATTCAGTTTTCAAACCCGAATAAGAAAAAAGAGAAGAAAAAAAATCAATATGCTGAACACCTCGATATCCCCCCGTCTTCCAGCCTTCGTCACCTCCACGCCTCCCACACCGCCCTACTTTCGGTTGCCCCTCCTCCATCCCCCTGTCCTCTCCGACCTCAAAGCTCCGACGCCCCCCTCAGATCGATGTGAGACATCGACGCGCCCCCTCTTGAAAACCCGCCACCGCTGGTCCCAGCACACCCCCCACCCCCGACGGACCTCCGCCAGCAAAAGAAACCGCCTTCCCCCTCTCGAAATTCCACTGTAAGCTCTTTTTTTTGTTTATTTGATTTTATTTTATTAAAATTAGCATTTTTATTTTATTAAAGTTAGCATTTTTATTAAAGAAGGATTTTTATTCGATTAAAGTTGTGATTTTTATCATTAAAAGTGAGGTTTTTTATACACAAGGTATGATTTTTCATTTTATAAAACAGGTTTTTTAGCTATGTAAAAGATTTGATGTTTATAAATATGGTTTTAGAGAAAAAGATTTGATTTTTTTTAAAAATTTCAGTTTTAGGATAAATAACAATGAATTTGTTTTCAGCTCTAGAAATAAATAACGATCATTTATTTTGATCAAAATAAAAGACATAATTTTTATCAAAGAATAAAAATATGATTTTTATATTATAAAAAGAATAAAAATGAGATTTTTATATATGGGCATAATAAAAATATAATTTTTGTTATATGAGAAGTGAAACAAAAATATAATCTTTACAGTATATGAAGTGAAATAAAAATATGAACTTTATTTTTAACATGAAGTAATTAGGATAACGATTAGGTTTTTGTATAATATTGAAGAGAAAAATTCGATTTATATATATATGAAGTGAAGATAAAATTCCGATTTTTATATATATGAAGAGAGAAATAGAAAAATATAATCTTTATAATGAAAACATCGTGTTAAAGATGCTATTTTTATCATCTTGAAAGTGAAATAAAAATATGTGATTTTTATATATGTAGCGAAAATGGAAAACGAAAGTGACAAAAGGCGAACGACGAAGATTTCCGACATATGAAGAGTCGCGGTGTTTGGTTAAGTTCTTGGTGAGAACTCCTCACTTTTATTTTAATTTCTACTTGAAATAAATACTAGGATGCAGACGATGCTTAGTAGCACCCGACACCCGTCGTCCACAGACCACGGATGACTTGTTTGTTTGATTGCTGTGTTGTGAAATTTGTTTGTTGATTATGATGTGAAAAGTATATATTTCATGTGTTGAAATAAAATAAGTTCATGTGTTGAAATAAAATAATTTCATGTGTTGAAATAAAATAATTTCATGTGTTGAAATAAAATAATTTCATGCGTTGAAATAAAATAATTTCATGCGTTGAAATAAAATAATTTCATGTGTTGAAATAAAATAATTTCAAGTGTGGAAATAATACATATATTCATACAAATCGAACAATTTGTTTATGTACACCGATTTGGCTGATATTGATTGGGACGATAAATTTTACACATCGCCCAACTGCACAAATAAAATCTGTGTTTGATTGTTTGAAACCCCACACGGGTGTTAGGACGAAATTGGGCATACACAATCCCAATAATTAGTTGTATGTCGATCGATTGATTGACAGGCTGTTATAAGCGCTGAATATTTACATTTGATGCTTATACAGTGTAGAATGCACTCTGGATGATGGTTGACTATTTATCGTTGCTATTATATACATGTGTTGTATGGAATCCATATAACTAATGTTATATGGTAATTGATTGGGCCTCATTCCAATTTGGAAAATAAGGAATATTATAGAAAGAAAATTCATATGTTGAATAGATAGAAAATTCATGTGTTGAATAGAAAGAAAATTCATGTGTTGAGTAGAATAAATATTCGTGTGTTGAATAAAAATATATATTCATGTGTTGAAGAAAATTCATTTATTGAATAGAACAACGAAGTTATTGAAATATATAAAGCAGTGTTGATTAGAGATGTGCCATTTTGACGTGAATGATATTTATATCGATTTTATTCGTTTTTACAATGAATGTAGAAAAGGAAGTGATTTCAAAGTATAACGTTTTGAAAATATTATCATTTGTATATCGATGATGTGGAATATTCAATTTTGATTCGAAATTGAGTATGAAGTTGAAATCATTTCGAAAACGAATTTAAAATAATTTATAAAATACGTTTTAAAAGGAAATCGATGAAATATATGTAATATATACATTATATATATATAATGGCCTGAATATAACGCGCCGCACCGCGGTAGTTCACGAATTTCGACTATTGACTTCGAATGGATATTATGGGAGATCCGACCGTCGGATTATCCTAAAACCGGAACCGTTGGGTTCATATCGAAAAGTGATTTCTAATGAATATTAGAGATTTGAAATCTAACGGTTGGATTTGGAATTATGTCCAAATCAAATTTGAAAAAGGTCGCTGTAAGTGCAGTTCGATGGCCGTTGATGGAAATCGACTGTACGGGCCTTGATAAAATTATTAAAAATATCAATAATTAGTGTAAAATCATAAGAAATGATTTGTGAAGAATTGGGATGAAAAATTCCATATTTGAAAAGATAAAAAAAGACTTTTATCGAAATGAGCTAGTTTTTAACTAGAATTATAATTCTATTTATTTTTAAAATAAATAAAGTGGATTTGAAATGATTTTAAAGGTAATCAAAATTTCTTATAATTGAATTGGAATGGATTTGAATCGAAATTGTCTTTGGAATATTTCGATGTTGGATTTCGTGATTATACAGATAGTGTTATGGAAATTTGAAAGATATATTTATATCGTTATTTCCAATACGATATTAGTTGGTCGTAGAATTTGATATTGAATATAAGCTGATATATTTTCTATTCAGAGCCTTGTATTTAATATCAAATGTGATTTGGGTTTGTCGTGAATGGTGTCTTCATTAACACTGTTCTTAAACCCAGTTGAGAAAAACATTAAATCTCTTTATTTAGATTTAATGAAGTGTACCAATTAAATGGTATTTAATTGGAATTGAATTTGAATTGATTTTTGGGTTTATCGTGAACGGTGTTTTAAATAGCACTTGTTCTTAAACCCGATAATTAATGGAATGTGATTTTGGGTTTATAGTGGACCGAGTTTTAAATGACATTGGTTCTTTAACCCAGTTAAAGACAGGATATTGATTTTTGGGAAGATTAAAACCAAATGGAGTTTTAATGAATCTTTAATTAGATTGAGATGATCGAGAATGGAGTATCACCAGTTTTGCTCCAGGTGATAGTTAAATCTTTAATTAGATTTGAACGTGAAATGGTAATTAAATTTACCGATAACACCGTGGTGCTAGATATGAAGTATGACCAGTTTTACTTCATGGGATGAATAGGTTGGGGCTGGGAAATAAAATAAAATAAGTGATTATTTGGTGTGTTCGCTAATCCCGACTGGTTTGAATTGATATTCAAAGAAAGATTAAAGAATAAATTTAAAGAATTTATCTTTGATAGAATTAATGGGAACCTTTCCCAAAGTGTAAGAATATTTGAATAAAAGAATGTTCTGAATTGGACTGAGGCATATGTTGTGTTTGTGTAACACTTATTTATTATATACGCGAGTTATTCAGAAAGACCGGGTTTATCCCATTCTGAATAACTAATTCGACGTGGTGTCGAGGATGAAGATGGTGGTTGAAGACTAGAGGTCTTCACGTCGTTTGGGTGATTACTAATGATCTTGATTGGGCTGTACACCCAAAAGGAGGGAATCAATTGGTGATCGTACAGACGTACTTAGAGATCGATGGATATGCGAGGTACAAGGTGCCTCCGGCTTCGTTCAGACCCAAAACGAACTTGTAAATGGACTGTGTGTCTGACATTGGATTTTATTCTGTGTGATTGATTTCTATTAAATATATATCTGTTTGGCGACGGAGAATTTATTCTCTTGCTTAACGCCCTTCTCTGAAACGTATGAGCCCAAAGGTTATATATTGATGGATATCAAACGCATGGAGTGAATGGCCTATGTGGCGTGCCTAAGTGGCAATTGATCAAGGCTTTTGTTGAAAAGCAAAGTCTTGTGGTTGATGATCAAAGCACCGCCTGTGTGGCATAGCTTTGTGTAATGTTGATTCGCGAGCCTCACACCCCGGTGAGAACCAGAAATGGGAGAAGGACCTCAGGGAGGGCATGCGTTTCCTTCTAGCTAGAAGTGGCGTCAGTGGTTTTACACGCACTGACGAGTTTGACTTCTGTGGTTATTGCTGTTGCGAGGCGCCTCGGATATATCGGTGACTGTTTGGAGCCGATGGAGTCATTGGACTCATTGACACCCCATAGGGTTGAGAAACGCAGTGTTCAAGCATTTTAATCCACATCGGTGGACCGGCCCTGACGATCTATAGGCTTGACTGAGTACTTGCCTGAGACATGGGCTAGAGCGTCTCGAATCGGTAAAGGACTATCTTTTGCCTCAGTTCACAGATGGAAATCCAACTTCCAATACGGGACTTTGCGGTTTTGATTGTAGAACCTATATATGGCGACATAGTGGGATGGGGCACTTATGCCGTCTATGATTGAGACTTATGATTGAAATTGTTTTAACACTATACACTTATAGTAATAAAAGATGAAATTTAGCGTATCAAGCATTCTTTGGCTATTATGAGGTAAAACCCTATCCTCCGGCTTGTGTTGCATTATGTGATGGGACCTACGTCTTATAATAGCTTCATTCTTCTTTATTCAGCATTGCGCTATTTGTTCTATGCACTGGTACTCTTGGGACGAAACCCGTTCCGTGTTATACGGCGTGGCCCCTTGATTTACCTAACTTTGAAATAAAGATTAATAACTGTTTTAGTTCTCACACAAGTCACATAACTGACCTGGAATTTATTGTTTTAACCTAAACTCTGGGTGCCCCTATTTTGACATGGGCAGCTAGTAGTTTTGGTTTTGAAGATTTATATTCACAGGATCCTGATTTACAGCTGAAGCGGTATTCGGAAAGCTCTATATCCGTGTATCTGTTTTCAGTTGTGCTTTGTATTGTTTTTCCGCTGCGATGTATTTAAATGTAATTTAAAACTCCGATATTTTCTGTGTAATATTTATTTATACTCTGTATATTCTGGTAATCTGATGAAATTGTTGTAATAAGCAATGAAATGTTCTTCTGTTTGCGTTCTGATCTGTCTTCTCCTCAAAGCAATCCGGGCTTTCCTCACCGGGGAGGTTTGGGTCGTTTCAGAACTGCTGTGTTTTAAATCAAACTGGAATAGTATGCATAAAAATAACTATCAAAAGAACAACAGAACAGGAAATGGATCAATGAAATGCATAGAAAACATCCTTTTTAAAGGAAGAACAAGAAATGAAATGTTTTAGCCTACAGTAAGAGAACAATAAAAACAACTATCAGAGATCAAAATGAACTACAACATGCAAATGCAATAAAGTGTTTTTTTAAAGATTAATGGAAAACAAACAAGACATACCTAAACTAAGACACAACACAAATATAACAAAACAAGCACAAAAAATGCACACAATTTTTTTTCTAAATGGACAACAAAGAAAAAATTAATTCGAAGAACAAAATCAAAATTAATTTCTTTTTCTAGCAACAACGCCAAAAACTTGTTTGCAAAATGGTAATTCTATCGAATTAGAAAATAGTCAACAAAATATCAAAATAAAACCGCAAGCGCATGCCGTACAATTGTTAGTACGGGGGTGAGTACGAGTCGATCCGCATGAAAAGAAGTAATTCCAATCTTACTCAATCAAATTAAACCAAACTTTGGATTATTTTAACTAACAAAAACTAATGAAAACTAGAAACTAAGTTGAAAGCTAAATATGAGATTAAAGAGCAATTTAGCGGTAAATCTCCTCTCATATTTATGTAAATTAACAAGCATACAATCTACAATCTCTATTTTTAATATTAAGTGACATAAATGAAAGCAAAGAAAAATCCATTTTAAGTATGATCTATTCACTATTGTAATTAGTGAACATAGATCATCAAATTTTGATCTTGATTTTAATTTATAATCAAAAACCACTTTAGCCAATATTGATGTAATTTGTGTTTACATTAAATAAAAATAGCTCACTTGCATATGCAACATAAACTATCAAACTTACTTGTATAAACTTACATCAAAATCCGCTATCATGAAGCACAAATTAGAGAGATCACAAATCATACAAATGTTGAACTTACTTAAAATTAGAGAGCTTCATTACCTCTAAATTGTAGGGGCTTAACTACTGATATGTGTTATCATGTTAACACATGTAAGTTTCAACATTGGAAAAGAAAGCAAAATGAAAGAAAATATAAATAGAATAAGAAAAGAACTAAACTAAGTGCATGTAAATAAATCTAAACTATGAACACAAAGTAGAGAGCATGTAAATAAATCTAAGCTATAAATATAAAATAGTGAGCCTAGAAATTAAAGAGACATAGACATTAATGAAAGAGGCTTGGAAGCCATTTTTATTCATTTGATCACTTAAACTTTCACATGATAAAAAGAGGGATTCAAAATACATGAAACAAAGGGGTATATATACATGATCTAAAACTCTAATCACTCATCTTGGGAATTCCCCAAAATACCCACTTCATGAAGCTTCTAACTGTTATTAGGCACTAATAAGTCATGCAGAATGTATGAAGCCTTTTGTCTCATCCAATTAGTCTTTAATATGAAGCTTAAGAGCAAGTGGGTTAGTTGAGAGGTGGAGACCTCCACTATCTATAGAATGAATTATTTCTTTGCCTCCTCTTGTGTATATGCATGCTTTCCTTCATATATTCATGTGTGTATATATCATTTTTGCTCCTAAATTCCTACAAGATATAATTACAAGGAACAAATTAATCAATCTCAATATAGAACATGCACATTTTACCGTTAAACCCCCAAATGAGTGATGACTTTGAAAATATATAAAACATGGTTTGATCATATTAACACCCAAAAATGTTCATTTACTCAACTAAACAAGAATAAATATGTGAATATAAATGCATATTTTTACATGCACATCATTACTTGCCAAATTTACATTTGCCTTGATTTCAAATTTAAAACTTTCCCAATTTTTAAACCCGTCAATTTACAAAAGAACAGTCCCTTCTCTTTTATACCAATTCGAAACTGCAAATATTTCTTTAGTGCTTACTGCCATATATACATGTCTATATATATATACACACACAATTATGTGTGTGTGTGTGTGTATATATATATATATATATATATATGTGTGTGTGTGTGTGTGTGTGTGTGTGTGCGCACGTGTGTGTGTATGTGTCTTTATATTATTATGTGCACTGTGTTGATGTATATCAAATATTCGCTATGTTGCTCCACTTTAACATGTTGTGTTACTTGCCTCGATGTTGCACTCTAATGTACTTCTTCACTGCCATATATATATATTCATGTATATGAACCATTATATTGCTTTAACCATCCTGAACATTTGTTCATGCTGTAATTTCATGGTGTTAGCCCGCTTTGTGATCGAGCTACATAAAGCTAAGAGATTGCTCAATGAATAAGTTTAAAGGAAGAATTCGCAGCAGGTATTCGGATTAGTTCGGAGACCCCCGGACTGAGCCCTTTTTCTTTGAAGTTAGTAGTCCATAAAATGGCATATAGGAGGCGCAAGCGGATGGGTTCAGAGCTCACTGAGCCGAACCACCTATTTGAATACCGATCTGATCCGAGAATTAGAAGCTGCAGCGGTTACAACCCATGATTCCTTTAGATGCAGAGCGGTTATCTATCCACTCCCCCACGTTCACCCACGAACATAGTGTACTGGCACCATCTCAGAGCTTCCGAGCCCAACTTTAAAGGGATGAGCACCACGTGTATCCGAACCGGAGGCCCTCCAAAGGAATTTTCTGCCTATAAATACACCACCAAACCTCATTTGAAGGGATCTTTTGGAAAATTGTTGGCTCTAACTCTCACTACCACTGAATTTCATCACTTTATTCAAATCATCACTAACTTTTAAAGGATATTTCAGCAAATATTGAGTGAAATTATTCATTGTAAGAGTGAGATTGGGGGAAACAAGCATTGTATTTGTACTCTAAACATCAATCAACGAAGTATAAAGTGGATGTAGGCTCTTTAACGCCGAACCACTATAAATCATGTGTTCTCTTTGTTTTTATCTTTTAATTATCATTAAATTAGGTGTTAGAACAATTTTTGGATCTAACTTTTTTGTGCTTTCATTGAGAGGTTTTGAATTCTTAGCGTTTTGGATTATCGTTCTACTCTTTAGACCCTTAAGTTCAAAGAAGTTAATCCACTTTCTTCGGCATTCTCGGACACTTTCTGACTAATCTCTAAATAATTGGATATTATGGCTAAAGGGAAAGGAAAATAAGTGCAAAGTGCTTGGGAAATTGAGGTAATCGAAGATCAGCAGGCCATGATTGTGAGTAGGTCGCGGGGACAAAGCTCAGGAGGAAACCGGCCCGATCCCAAAGCTTCGAACCAAATGGAGAATGCAAACCCGACCCGGATGAGCGATGTGAACCCGAACCGAACAGTGCCCCTGATGTTGCTCACACCCTCCTCCGAACCGATCTGGTTCTGCAACCATGGTCCGATCCGAACGTGATAGATGTTGGTACTTCTGCTCGAGCTCCCACCAATGCTACGATACCAGTCGCGACAACTAGTGATCAGCCTACCCCTCTGCGCTCGTCACAAACGGGGATTTTTCATGCTTGCTTGATATGCTTGAGAGCACTAGGGATGCTTTGGAGGATCATAAATGTGATAGTGTTCTTACGAGGGAGAACATGAAAGTTTTGAGCAAGGAGATAAGTAAGCTTCGTAGACAAAAGGTTTCCTCTCCTACTCATCATCCAACCATGGTTCATTCATCATCTTCAGACGAAGAACGCCCATGTGAAAGGAGGTCATATGAAAGGTCCGAGAATATGGACCAGTTGACATTTGGATCTTTGGGATCCTTTGAGGACGCGACCCGCGCTCTAGGGCCCGACGATCCAAGTGTGAGAGAACCGATGTTGTTACTGATGCGAGGATCACACGTCCTTCCCAGGGATCCGAACATTACTAATCCCACTCCGGGGCAGCTTCTTCATCCCGTTCGCCCCATGAATGACCGAAACCACAGGGAGCGAGGAAGTTCAGCCACCAATCGAAACCAAAGGGCTTCGCCTGAAGTAGGTGTTAGATGTGTTAGAAGAGATAGAAGTGTAGATCCTGAACCTACCCTAACTAATGCAGAAGTAGAAGCAATAGTGCATCAAATCATGGCTGATAGTCGCCGCTGTACTAACGAGGATTGGGGTACTGAGCGTAGTCACACCCCATTCACCGACGACATTTTGGACTTCCAATTACCTCAACGATTCATCTTGACACAGATGGACCGATATGCCGGGAGAACAGATCTGGGACAACACCTGATGAGGTATGCATGGTATATGAACGCCATAGCTGCGCCTGACGCTGTAAAATGTAAAGCCTTCCCGATATATCTAAAAGATGTTGCATTAATGTAGTTTACTTGACTTCCCCCACGATCAGTGTCTAGCTTTAAAGAACTAAGAAAGTGTTTTATGAATCAGTTCCAGCTCCATGTCCGGAAATCTAAAAGTGTTATTGAACTGTCTAGAATCAAACAAGCCCCTGGAGAGTCTCTGAAGTCGTACCTGGACCGCATCAACTTAGCAGTTACTAAAATAAGCGATCCCCACGAACCAAACATTTTGATGGCCTTAGTAGATGGGGTCGATCCAGATACTGAATTCAGAGGATATCTAGCGGGAAACCCACCATTTGCAAGGGAGGCATTCTATGAAAAGGAAAATATTCGCTTATGAAGGGAGGAAATATACGCTAGTCGAAAAAAAAGTCTGATGGAGCTTCAGAAGAAGATATTCAAAGTAAGGTTGCTGTGAAACAGTCCGTCGACATTTCGGGGAAGGTCGAGGTAAATGTTGGCAACAAAAACGGAGGGAATGGAAATAGGAACGGAAACGATAATAAAAGAAATAGGAACCGAGGAAATAACTCCGGAAAAGACCTTGATTCCGAACTTTTGAAAACTACACACCATTGAACGATACGTTGGAAAACATCAACCTGGATACTTATAATGTCTTGCAATATAAGAAGCCTCCTCCTAAAGACTCCACTGAGAAGGAGGTTACGACCGCAAAATTTTGTCTGTTTCACGGAACCCGCGGTCACTCTACTAATGATTATCGAATTTAAGAGACGTTGTTGAAAAACTGCTGTGGGAAGGAAAGCTAGATGAATATAAAGTTGCCCCAAGAGATAGGGGGCAAGGAGGGCAAGCACCGAATCAAAATCAGCCTGCTCCTAAACCCACAACTCAGCAAAAAGGTAAAGGAATAGTCATTAACACTATAGTAGGGGTCCCCATCCAGCTGGCTATAGCTACAGGGGAATGGACCAATATGTTAATGCGGCCAAGCACTTCGATGTAGGGGAATGCAGTAACTTCAAAGATATCGCCACAGTGAAGCAACAAAAAACGATGTCAGATGATGTCATATTCTATGGCAGAGATGATACTGGAGTACAATCGCCTACCGAGGACCCATTAGTGATCACCACCACTATCGGTCCAGCTCTAGTTCATAAGGTATTAGTGGATAATAGGAGTTCGGTTAGTATTCTCTTTAAGAAAGCATTCGATCAAATGAAACTCGAAGCGAAAGATTTGAAGCCTTGTGAGGGATGGATACGCGGCTTCAATGGGTCCACAAGAACTTTAATGGGATATGTAGATCTGTCAATGACATTGGGATAAGGAGATCGCCAGAGAGTGAGAATCCTCCCATTTGTAGTTCTAAACATCGACTCACCCTGTAATGCCTTTTTGGGCTGACCGGCCCTCACAGAATTCAAGGCCTGCATCGCGCCCTAGTGCCTATTATTGAAATTCCCAACCGAAGCGGGAGTGGGAGTAATGAGTGGTGATCAAGCCACCGGACGAGCTTGCTACATGGCAGAATTGAAGATGTTGCCAAAAGGGTTAAACACAGAACCTAAAGACACTTTCTCTCCTGTTAAGGAGAATTCAGCATAGCAGCTAAAGACTATACCGCCTAGGGAATCGCCCGACGAAATTCCTGAAGATATCTATCCTAGCGAAGACGAAGAACCAGTAACTAGAAAGGTGACACCCAATGAGGCGACTGTCGATATCCCAATTGATAATGATGACCCGACAAAGGTCTTGAAGATTGGTCTCATTTGGATTCTTTTCAGACAAAGGAATTGACTGATTTTTTTAGAACAAACCTCGATGTGTTTCCTTGGACTCATTCAGACATGTATGGAATTTCTCCTGCGGTTATGAGCCACTCGCTAAGTTTAAACCCAAACCATCCTCCAGTCAAGCAGAAAAGACATATGTTGGGCCCAGAAATGTTAGCAGAAAGAACAATGGGCTTATTAGAGATTCGACATATCCCAATTGGATATCGAATCCTGTCTTGGTTAAAAAATCAAATGGAAAATGGTGGACGTGCGTTGACTTTTCCTATTTGAACAAAGATTGTCCAAAAGATAACTTCCCATTTCCTAGGATTGATCAGCTAGCGGACTCAACAGCCAGACACGAATTTCTCTCCTTCATGGACGCGTATTCGGGATATAACCAAATCCCCTTGCATGTGCCAGATCAAGAGCATACAAGTTTTATCACTAATTTTGGATTGTACTGCTATGTGGTAATGCCATTCAGACTAAAGAATGTCGGAGCCGCATATCCGCACTTAGTAAACCAAATGTTCTAATCAGATCGAGAAAACAATGGAAGTCTATGTAAACGACATGCTTGTGAAGTCCAGGCAGTCTTTCGATCATATGAAAGATTTAGCGGAAATGTTTGACATTTTGCGGAGGTACGGGATGAAACTGAACCCCTTAAAATGCTCATTTGGAGTTGCATCAGGGAAACTCCTATGTTTCATTGTGAGTTGTCGAGGAATCGAAATTAATCCTGACCAAATAGCAGCAATCAGGAAAATAAAAGAACCACGAAAGATTAGAGATGTTCAAAGGTTAGTTGGGAAAGTTGCGGCATTGAGCAAATTCATTTCCAAAGCCACGGACAAGTGCATTCCACTCTTTGATTTAATCAAATGAGGGAAACGTAACTTCGAATGGAACCCTGACTGTGTAGAGGCCTTCCAAATTTTGTTGAACTTGTTAGAGAAGCCCCCAATATTGTCGAACCCAGCGGATCATGAGGATCTGTTCGTATATTTGGCAGTGTCATCTCATGTTGTCAGCACAGCTTTAGTGCGTGAAGAAGACAAGATCCAGAGGCCAGTGTACTACGTAAGCAAGAAGTTAGCAGCTGCAGAACGCAATTATCTGAGAATAGAAAAACTCTCTTATAGTCTCTTGATTGCATCTTGAAAGCTCCATCATTATTTTCAAGCTCACCCGATAGTCATATACACCGATCAGCCATTGAGACAAGTGTTACAACGACCTGAAGCATCAGGACGATTACTTAAGTGGAATATCGAGTTGCGCCAATTTGATTTAAATTTTCAGCCAAGGCGATCAATAAGGGGACATGCCCTAGTGTTTACACCAAAATTAGGCAAAACAACCAAAATACTGCTTAACACGTCACCTAATCGAAGGCGAGATGCTTAGAAAGCACGTTACCTTTTCAAAGGCAAGATGTAAGTAAGTTTTTACAATTGTGTGAGGCCATATCTAATACATGAAAACATCAAAATATAGAAAGAAGACAAGAGTTTATAGTGGTTCGACCTTTGAGGAGGTCTATGTCCACTTTTAAGAGAGAATTTTATTATCAACAAGTTGTTTACAAGGTATGATCACTCATACATTCAACCAAATTCCTCCATATACACATTCTTTGCTCCAAATTGCCAAAAACGGTGGAGAAAATGTCTTGGACAGCGAGGAGATGTCTTCCTTATCAAGCTTTTGCAATTGATCTTTACGCTCCTTTAAGAATGGTAGGAAGCTTGAAACACTTATGCTTTTTCCTCCATGGAAGCCATGATCATAAGCCTCATAGATCTTCGATGAATCATGAAGAATAGATGTAGAAATGCTTGAAGAAGTCCAAAAAGCAATTTGACAGCACCTCCTCGTGGTTCCCAGAAAAAGTCCTCCCCAAATGATGGAGGTAGGGTGCTATTTATAGGCGAAGGAGTGGCTGAAATCTTGAATTCAGGGTTCTGGTCGATATTTTAGGGTATTTACGAGAATGCCACTGCCAGTTGTCTCCAGCTGTCAAGTCGTTTTGGATTTCGATCGACCAAGGTCCTTCGCTGAAGGAAAAGATGACCAGCAGCTTAAAGAATGACCAGAAGGCTGAAGAAATGAGGCGGACCGACTAGGGGTCTTCGCTGAAGGGAAGAATAACCAGAGTACTGAAGTAATAAAGCGGACCGACCAGGGGTCTTTGCAAAGCAGGCCGACCAGGAAGCTTTTAGAGATGGTTGGAGCGACCGGGCCATCATGGAGATCAGATCGACCAGCTACTATAGGTTGAAGCGATCCAAGGGTTTGTTCCAAAGCAGAACGACCGGATGTTTTCCATTTCTGGAGCGACCAGACGTTTTCTGTGTCTGGAACGACCAGGGGTCTTCTGCATTTGGAGCGACCAGAGGTCTTCTGCCTTTAGAGCAACCAGAGGTCTTCTGCTTTTGGAGCAACCAGAGGTTTTGTTAGGCTTTTAGGTTTGAGCAAGCCACGAGGGAGATGGAGATCGACCATGCTGGAAACCGACTAGCCTGCTATCATGAATTGGACTGACCCTTGCAAATGTGGACCGACCATTTCTCATGTGCTACAAGACCGACCCGTATTAAACTGTCAATAATCCATCGATTGTTTTAAGTGGATAACATTTTTCCCTTCGGTGTTTCATAATTTCTATATGAAAAATTATGGACTTCGAAATATTATACGATATGTCGATGGATTGTATTGATCGAATTTTAAATAGGGATCGGTTTCAAACTTTATTCGCAGGGGTCGGTTTTTATGTGGACTGGATTTCCGTTGGGTCAGTTATTTCAGGATGGGCTGGGTTGGCCTGTTGGCGTAACCCCTATATTTAAGCACTTCCGTCTCTTGCTCTTCCCCATTCGTATCCAAACTTCTCCGAGCAGCTTTAATGGCGAAGGCGTTCCATTAAAGATAGTTTGTCAACTCCGCCTTGCTTCTTCGATTCAAGCTTTTAATTCAATCCAATCCTTCAAATCGATCTAATCTCCGGTCGCGCTTCTCTTTGAATCGATCTTCAACGCTGGTCCGACATCGATCTCCCCGAATTCGAGTTTTCAGTCAGCTCTGGAACTCCGATCTAAGCTCTGCCAGTTAGTTGATATAATTACAGGTATGAATCTTCATCTTGATGTTAATTTAGCTGTAATTGTCATCGTTGCTTTGGATTTGAATGGATCTCGCTTTGGGTTGAGCTATGCTCGAATCAGATTTGATGTATAATTGTGATTTGTGCTAGAATCCTTGAGTCTGAAACCCTTGGTATACTGAAATGTTTGACAGTAATGTAGCATTCAACTTGAGTTTGTGGATCATGATTTTGAGATGAGGATCCTTGTAGTTTTTCTTTGTTGCGATGACGATCACAATATGTTTGTGTATATGTTTGAATGGCTAACGCATGCATAATTTTCTGCTTAATTGATCATTTCACGATGTTTGTATCGAATAATCACGCTTACTTTTAAATGTATGATCAGTCTGGTCGATTTTTTGAATAACTGGGTTGGGTCGATCTGATACTGCTTTACATAATCCTTCTAGCCAATTTGGTTTAACCGACTAGTTTAAATAGATTAATCAGTGTATAGACCGACCAGCTCGGCTTTATTTTGCTTGACCAACCTGTAGTGCATCCAAGAACAAGCTCGCTCAAGATTGAATCAGCTTTACCTGGTAGGACCGACCTAGACGGATTTGAATTTTGACCGACCAGGTTGTGATTGCTTGCAAATTAATCATAGAACGACCAGCCCAAGGGTGTTTTTACCGACCAAATAGGGGTTATCTTTGGGCGACCGGAGCTTTTACTCATTTTAGTACGACTAGATTTTTACTAGTTTTAGAGCGACCGGGGGCTTCACTATTTTTGAGCGACCGGGGCTTGACTGGTTTAAAGCGACCGGATGCTTTACCAGTTTTGAGCGACCGGTCCTTAGCTTGCCAAGGCCGACCCTGCTTGAGCTTAATTAATATTCTTGTGGTTTGTTTTTCCAACATGCTTGTTTATGTAGAAATGACAACCAAACGAAGGACTCGCAAAATTGTTGAGGGAACCTCACCAACTAGAGAAGTTGGGACCTCTGATCGAAATATTGAAACATCTTCGACGGCTACCACTAAGATGAATGTTACTCAAAACTTTCCAAGCCATCGATTTCTTACTCATACACCAGTTGATAGCTACTTGAAGACGCTTGAAGTTGACTCGTATCTTAAGTTGTGCAAGCAATATGGCCTATCTGACGACGAAGTCAAGTTCCCTGGAAAAGACGGTTTGCCTGACCACCCTCCCCCTGGATATGTTGCAGTTAATCGGGGGATGCTCCAGAGTGGAGCGATTCCTCCTTTCAACCCTTTCATAGAAATGATCCTAAAGAATTTGGCCATTGCTGCTTATCAGTTACACCCTAATGGCTATTTTATCCTTATGAGTTTATACGTGTTGTTCATGAGAATCATAAAACACGAACCAACTTTCAAAGATATATGCTCCTTATACTCTTTTAAGAAACGGAAGAAGGATCGTCCTTCCTTTTTCTTCATGGAAAGCAGGCAATCTAGGGTCATAACTGGCTTATTCGAGAGTATCAAAGGATTTCCCGATCAATTTTTCTATGTGCGATGTCCTGACAACTTTTTCGGCCGATGCACCGAAGGAGGTAAATATCCACAAAGATTTCGTTTTACCTTTTACGATCATTTACTGACTTTTCTTCATTTTACAGAAGCTCCTTCTGACCAAGAAACAAATATTAACCAATCTCTTTTGGAATTATTATTATCTGTTAGCGAAACTGAAAGGAGTAGACAGTTTTTGCTTTCCGAAGAATTCCTTCGACAATACAACCTGCTTCCCCCATCCCGTACTTTGACGGTGAAGAAGGCAGCCAAGAAATACATGAAGAAGTGTACACAATCTGGTAGTGGAAGCAAAAAACCTGTGAGCACCCCTGAAAAACATGAACACACCTCTGAAAAATAGGTTGACACTTTGGCAATCCCGGAGAAAATTGCAGAAACCCCGCCTCCTTTAAACACCGTAGAGGAAATTGTACAACGGGAGAGTAAACAGCTTGAGGTAGAGGAAACGACTTTAGATAACGAACAGATCATTGAAGATGTTCTTATGGATTCATCTATTCCCAATGCCCAAGATGGAGATTCCACGGGTACCTTTGGTGAACTTCCTGACTTAGATACCGTGCAATATCTCAATAAGGACAAAACTCCTACCTCAGGTTCCACAGCCCCCAAAGTTCAGCCCGATTCCAATCCTCAAGAAATTCCCGAGCCAGTGCCGGATGCAAGGGTAGACTTAGAATCAAATCCCGACACACGCTTGCTAGGCATGTTTTTTAGGATTAAGCTCGTTTACGTAGTCGTAATCTCATCTACTTACTTCGCATGTTGTTTTACTCACATACTTTTCAAATGCTGAAGGAGTCTGTTACTTTTGCAGGAATGAGGCCGTCCTCACTTATCGACAATTTTCGGAAGAACAGACAGTCTTCCTCCAACCTTCCCCATCCCTTGAAGAAATGCTTTAAGCCAGCCCCTCCTTCAACCAAGACATCTCAACCTCAGAGATTGCATGATCATCATCCAATTCCTTCTCATGCTTCTTATGAGCGAACTGCAGAGCAAAGAGCATGGTTTTACAATCATCTCAGGACAACGGATGATGAGGCAAGGCGAGAAAAAGAGAGCTCTCTGGGAAAGAGAAAAAGTGGAGATGATCTGAGCATAGAGATCCCTCAGAAGCGTGCACGAGGATATGTCCCTCCCTTTCCAACCCCGGCCGAGCTTCAAGCCATTATTTCAAGGCCGCGGGAAGTACTTGACGTAGAGAAGGAACTTGGAGGTTCCAGTTCTCCTTTTTCTCACAGATTCGGAGATTGGGATATGAGAGGGATAAAATTTGATGTAGATCTCTGCCCCAAAGAAAAACGGGACATGATTGAGGATGTGGCAAAAGCAAGGGATCTTCTAGATGGTATCGGCAAAACCATTGACAAGCGTTTTTCAGCGTGGCATCGACTTGGCTATGAGTTTCAGAATCTCAACACCTACTGAATTGAAAGCATCAAAAACTTGGAGGATGAAAAGGCCCAGCTTATTCAAGTCATCAAAGCCCAGGAAACCCAGATCTCTTCATTAGAAGGGGGTTCTAAAGTGAACGATTTGGAATCCGAGATTGAAAGGCTTCATAAGGAACTCGAAACTGTTAAACATAAGGAAGCCGTATTGAAGAAACAATCTGAAGACGCCTTAAAAGCACAAGAAGATGCTGAAGCTCAGCTAGCCCTTGAAAGAAGGACTTCATCTGCTCGTGAGTCGGAAATCATATCTCTTCGTGACAAACTTGCCGTTGAAACTGTCAAAACTTCTACTTTGGAGAAAGAAAGGCAATAAGCTTTGGACAATGCTCGAAAGATTAAGGAAGAGGACGAGGCAACCTTCATGGAATTTTATGTTTGTAGCGTTATGTATGGGGGGAGCCTTCGTTTCTTAGGAGAGGGTTATGGGAACATTCTTGCTCATGTTTGGGAAGAGGTATTAAAACGATCTGACGGGGCCGAGGACAACCAGCTCCAGCTTGATCTATTGGATGAAGAGGATAGAGAGGCCTTAGCTGAAGGCAGAAACTTCTTCAAGAGCCAACATGGTGAATCATCTGGAGCTAAGACTTCAGGTACTATTGTTGATAATGCTTTTACCGGGTTGACTGATGACGTTAACATCTCAAGCTTTTCGACTTGTGTAGATATCGCGATTCCTTCCCCTGCTGCTGGAAATTCTACTGAAGATAGACAGCAGGATTCAGATGGAGAAATAAACATTGATGATTATGAAATCAGTGCGAATCCTCCCGCCTTAGGTAAAGATGACATGTGCCAAGTTATGCTTGACTTAGATTGTCTCTTTCCCCCTCTGGGACATTTTAAGCTCGTGGACCATTATAATTATGCAATGAATTCACTTTCACCATTGCCCCCTGTCGGTGGATACACAGCCATGCTGATGAACGCCATTGAAACTGACTTGCCTTTATTTAATACAGGCCCACTTGTTGATGCTTCCACGGACATAATGCTTTCTCAACCAGGCTCTCAGGAATAAAGGATTGACGTGATTGCCAACCTTGATCAAGACCTCCACAACCTCCAAGAAGACGACCATGACTCTGAAGAAACAATCGATGATGTGATCGACAATCAAGGGGAAAAGGTCAGTTCTTCCACTGGTCGGAAAAACCGAAAGCGTTCTATCAAAAAGAAGACCACCAGCTCGTCAGCCCCTGAGGGTTCTGCTTCCAAACCTGCATTGAGATCTGGCGGTTCGAAGAAGTAGTGGCTTAGACTCGCTTGTTTTGCGTTTACCAGACTTTATCCAGACCGGATGTATATGCGAGTGCCGGCCCTCGCTTACTACTATGCAATGTTCTGAATTCTGAATAATTTGTACTTGACAATGCTGTGACTTGATCCTGTGCTTGAACGTGATGTGACAATATTATGTGTTTTTGCACTTTTAGCCTTGTTATCAAGTTTTTTCCGTGTATTCTGGTCTGTCCACCGCACTTGCACATCTTTCTTTACACATTCTATTATCTATGGAATTTTCAATTATATATGGTTGTAATGATCCTTTGGCACGAGAAGAATCAAACAGTTATTTTCGGCTTTCTGATATGATATGCCCCCGTACCAATGGATTGTTTCAACCCTGATATAGTGGCAATGAACTTAAGCATTAGATGTTTTAAGTTGTAATCAGAATTTAAAAGCGTCTGTCATTGCACTGTGACATTTGGAGCTTTTTATTCTTCATACGAACTTTACATGTATTATTTGGAATTCCCCATTTTTTGCATTTAGGCGAGCTAGATATTGAGAAATAAGTGGACACCTCTTGAAGAGGTTTTTTACCCAATTTGTGACGTTATTTGGTCAGATATTTACTGGCCTTTGCAGTCGATCGGGTGCCCCCGGAGAGGTCTTGGGTTAAGGACTCAATTTGGTAATAATGTGGTCAGATTTGTACTGACTTTAAGTTATTTGACTGAGCACCCCCGGAGAGGTTTTGGGTTAAAGACTCAGTTTGGTAATAACGTGGTCAGATTTGTACTGACTTTAAGTTATTTGACTGAGCACCCCCGGAGAGGTTTTGGGTTAAAGACTCAGTTTGGTAATAACGTGGCCAGATTTGTACCGACTTTAAGTTATTTGACTGAGCCCCCCCGGAGAGGTTTTGGGTTAAAGACTCAGTTTGGTAATAACGTGGTCAGATTTGTACTGACTTTAAGTTATTTGACTGGAATTCTCAATAGGATTCGATAAAAATTTCTCATCAGAATAAAATACATTATGTTCAAATGTTTGAGCTATCCCAACAATTTAGGAACAAAATTTGAACCCCCCGGAGAGGTTTTGGGTTAAAGACTCAGTTTGGTAATAACGTAGTCAGATTTGTACTGACTTTAAGTTATTTGACTGAGCACCCCCGGAGAGGTTTTGGGTTAAAGACCGTGTCTGCCTAGTTCCACGGAGTGGGTATTAATTTTGTTGGACCTTTGAGTTGATCGAGATGCCTCGGTTATAAATCCATAACCCTATACTCCTTTGGTGGAATTTTAGCGAGTCTTCTTTGATTTTACTCCATTGGTTTCTCCCGTCTGTTGGCCTTGGTGTTTTGTTCTTCTTTTTTATCTTATGGAGACATCCCTCACTTACCGTATTTCGACGGGAGTGCTTTATGGATCCATGTGCTTAATTTGTCCTTTTGGACTATGCTATGAACTAACACCAGACTTTCATCGGGGAATGAACCAGCGAATTTTTTCTTTTAATTATGTCCTGTAATCAGAAATCATAACTGAACATCAAAGGTATGCGATGTATAATTTAGACAGGAGTCAAAAGAGTTATTTTACTCATATTCATGTAATTTCATACAAAGTATCCGTTATATTCATAGAAAAACACAAAGGAATATGAGCCAAAAGAGTTATTTGAAATAACGCCGGAGGTGATCACTGTTCCAGGCCCTTGGGACTTCTATTCCGTCTATAGTCCTGAGCTTAAAGGTGCCGTCGAGGAGCTTTTGATCGATGACAAATAGACCTTCCCAGTTGGGGCCAAAAACTCCTGTTGCGGTCATGATATTCTTTAACACTAAGTCTCCCACTTCGAATGTTCTATGCCTGACCTTTTGATTGAAGTGTCGGGAAATTCTTCTTTGATGGGCGACTATCCTAAGCTCCGATTCAGTCCTTTTTTCTTCGAGTAAATCGAGGGCTTCAAGCTGCAACTTTTCATTCTCTTTCTGGTTAAAGTGAATTCTGCGGTGAGTAGGAACCTCTAACTCCACAGGTATCATTGCTTCCGATCCAAATTCCAGAGAGAATGGAGTATGCCCCATCGCAGTTTTATGAGTCGTACGGTAAGCCCATAGTGCAAGCGGCAGTTCTTCAATCCAGTTACCCTTAGCTTTCTCGAGACGCTTCTTAATGGTGGATTTCAGGATTTTGTTGATTGCTTCAACTTGCCCGTTGGCCTGCGGGTGGGCAACTGCTGCGAAGCTTTTCTGAATGAGATATTTGTCGCAAAAGTCTTTGAACTCATCGCTTTCAAATTGCGTGCCATTGTCGGTGATGATCTTCTGCGGAATTCCAAATCTGCATATGATGTTTTTCAAAACAAAATTGATCACTTTTCTTGATGTGATGGTTGCCAGTGGCTCAGCTTCCGCCCATTTAGTGAAATAGTCCACAGCAACTATGGCGTACTTGAAACCGGATTTTGCAATAGGTAATACTCCAATCTAATCAATGCCCTAGACAGCGAATGGCCAAGGACTCAACATTTGTGTCAACTCAGTCGATTGATCTCTCAAAATCTTTGCAAATTTCTGGCATTGGTCACATTTTTTAGCAAAGATCATAGAGTCGAGATTTACCTCTGGCCAGAAGTAGCCATATCGAAGAACTTTTTTGGCTAGAGTTTGTCCACCTACATGTCCGCCACAATCTCCTCCATGTAATTCTTCCAGGATTGCTTTGGATTCCTCCTTTGTTACACATCGTAGCAAAGGTGTTGAATATCCTCTCCTGTATAAGTGACCATCCTGAACGAGATACAAGCGGGACTTTCGGAGCAACTTCTTGAGATCCTTCGGGTTTTCAGGAAGTGTCCCATGGAGTATATAATTCTTGATGGGGGTCATCCACGAGTATGGCTCGTCAGCTGTCTCCATAACCCAATCTATATCAGATTCTTCAACACTGGAACTAGATAAAACTTCAACTGGAACTAGGCCGAAGATTTGAGGATCTCCGGTACTAGCCAGCTTTGATAAAGAATCGGCTTTCCAATTTTCTCCTCTAGGGATATGAGAGATAGAATAGTACTCTAGATTGTCAAGAAACTCTTTGACTTTGCGTAGATACGTTGGAAGATTTCCGCTCTTGGTCTCAAATTCACCTTTGATTTGAGAAACCATCAACTGTGAATCGCTGAAGATCAACAAACTCCTTAGGCTTAACTCTTTTTCAACTCTCAATCCTCCGAGCAAAGCTTCATACTTGGCCTCGTTGTTTGTGACTGGGAATTCGAATCGTAGAGCACAGCATATCTGTCTCCTTCTGGAGTTTCAAACACGATTCCTGCCCCAGCACAATATTCATTCCTAGCATCATCAACGAAAAGCTTCCATCTGGCGACCAACACATTGGTTTCTTTCATTTCCTCTCCTCTATCAGTGAACTCGGCAATAAAATCAGCTAGGGCTTGCCCATTTATTGCTTTCCTGGGGTGATAAGTGACATCGTACTGACTGAGCTCAATATTCCATTTTAGTAATCTCCCTGAGGTTTCTGGGCGGAAAAACACTTGTTTCAAAGGTTTATCTGTAAGGACCTTGATAGAGTGAGATTGGAAATAAGGCCTGAGCTTCTGTGATGCAATAAGCAAAGCATATGCAAGCTTTTTGATCTTCAGATAATTCATCTCTGCCCCGATAAACCTTTTGCTGATGTAGTATACCGGCCACTGAATTTTATTTTCTTCCCTGACGAGGGCTGCGCTTAGAGCATGGGATGATACTGCAAGATATAGGAATAGGCTTTCTCCATCTTTTGGTTTTGACAGCATCGCAGGTGATTCCATGTGCTTGATAAGATCCTCAAATGCTTGCTGGCATTCAGGAGTCCACTGGAAATTCTTCCTTTCCTTTTTCAATGCATCAAAGAGGGGAATGCACGTGCCCGTTGCCTTTGAAATGAAGCGGCTTAAAGCTGCCACCTTGCCATTCAAACTTTGGAGTTCCTTTTTAGTCCGCGGAGCTCGCATTTCTGGCAAGGCAACCACTTGTGCTGGGTTTGCTTCAATGCCCCGGGCGTTGACCATGAAGCCAAGAAACTTTCCTGAAGCTACACCAAATGAACATTTGAGTGGATTTAGCTTCATGCGGTGTCGCCTTAGGATTTGAAACATTTCGTCAAGGTCTTCCATATGACTTTTTACTTCCTTGGACTTTACCAACATGTCATCAACATAGACCTCCATGGTTTTTCCAATTTGCCCTTTGAAATCGAATTCACCAGACGTTGATACGTGGCACCTGCATTTTTCAAACCAAACGGCATTACCTTATAACAATACAAACCACGATCAGTTATGAAACTAGTACTATCCTGGTCTGGCTCATGCATCATGATCTGATTGTAGCCTGAATATGCGTCCATGAAAGACAACAGTTCATGCCCCGCCGTTGCATCGACAAGCTAATCAATTCGAGGTAGGGGGAAACTGTCTTTTGGGCATGCTTTGTTTAGATCAGAATAATCAACACACACCCGCCATTTGCCGTTTGACTTTTTTACAAGAACTGGGTTGGACACCCATTTAGGATAGGTGGACTCGCGAATGAAGCTGTTCTTTAATAGCCTATCCACTTCATCCTCCAAAGCCTTAGACCTCTCAGGGCCTTGCATCCGTCTTTTCTGTTTCACAGGATGTATGCTAGGATCAATGTTCAGCTTATGCACAATCACTTCCAGAGATATTCCACACATATCTGAATGGTTCCAAGCAAAGACATCCAAATTCGTCTTTAGAAAAACAATCAATTCTTTTCGCAGCAAAAGATCCAACTGAGAGCCTATCTTTACCACCTTATCTGGATCGTTATCATGGACCTGTATAGAAATGGTAGCTTCAGCCGGTGCTGCCCTTTCCTCCCCTGCACTGGTTTTTCATGGATCCATATCTTCTTGCATGTCGTTGTATTCTCCAGCACAAGGGGAGGTCATTAATTGCTATAAGGGGGCTTCATGGATGCAGAGAGGAGTCTCCACATCCTTTTTGATGTCATACTTGCGAGCTTCAATCAACTCTGCCATATAGCAGTCTCTCGACTCTTGAGGATCTCCTTTGATTACTCCCACTCCGTTTGCAGTTGGGAACTTCGTCGTCAAACAACATGGAGCAAGAGCTATCTTGAAAGCAGCTAGTGCTGGTCTTCCCAAAAATGCATTACACCCTGACAGCGAGTCTATTATCACAAAAGACGGCATCATGGAAACTTGCTTCTTCCCCTCACCAAGCTCTACGAGGAGATCGATTACACCAATTGGCTAAGTTGGTGCACCAGTGAAACTGTGTATTTTATTTTTACTTGCTCGCACATTATCCATGGACAACCCCATTTTAGAGAAAGTATTGTAAAACAAGACATTTACAGATGCCCCATTATCAATCAGTACCTTCTTCACTATTGCTGGACCCAAGCCAATAGTGATCACCATTGGGTCAATGGTTGGAGTAAATATTCCACTGGAATCCCGATCTCGGAATACCACATCTTCCCATGATGTTTTTGGTATTTTACAGCGAAGTGAGTTACTGCAAACTTCAAATCCCTTTTCTTTTGAACCACTGCCTAGTTCATTTGTATATCTGACAATATCCTCCCAGGTATCTCCTGCAGGATGAGGTCCACCACTGATTGTGTTGATAACAGGTCGAGAACCATTTGCAGGTGTTCTTCCGTCTTGACTTGGATGAATCTACTGCCCTTGAGTAGGCTCAGTATCCGACGAACGTTTCACGTACTCCTGAAGACGGTTCTTTCTTATCAACTCTTCAATTAGTTTCCTCAAGTTCCGACACTCATTTGTGTCATGACCTGGTCGATTATGAGATCGGCAAAACCTCCCTGAATTTGTAGCTTCTTCGGACACCTTTATTGGTTTCGGGCTCGGATAATCCTCCGTAGCTTTAGTTGCCATGTGTATGTGCTCAAGCGTATCATTCAACGGAGTAAGGTCCTTAGGCTTGAAGAAGCGTCGCTTTTTAAAATCCTTATCGTTCTTGGCATCATTACCGTTTCCTCTTTTTTGCCCCCACCTGAATTTATCTGATCGGTTTCTGTAGAAGCTTCTTTTTTCTCCAGAACCACATTAGTTTTGGTCTTGCCAACAGAGTAAATGGGATCATCTTCAAGACGCATGTATTCCTTGGCTTTGTCATAGAATTTCTCTAATGTGTTGGGCTTCTTTCTCTTTAACCACCTTCCAAATTCAGAATGTTTATCTATGCCCCCCTTCAAGGCCATTAGAATTAGCCTTGGCTCGTGGGTCCCTACTTCAGCAGCGGCAGCATTAAAACGACTTAGAAAAGATCTAATCGTTTCACCCGGGGCTTGTTCCAACTCGTTGAGGGACATAATATCTCTAACCTTCGTTGTCTGGAGGCGAAATTGGTCTTGAAAACATCTTGCTAGTGTGAAAAAATTATCAATAGATCTGGGAGGCAATTTAGTGAACCATAATGATGCTACTCCTTCCAAGTACACTGGAAAGTACAAACACTTAAGCTCGTCGGTTGCTTGGGCCCCATCCATGTGTTGGTCGTATCGAAACAAAAACACATTGGGGTCACCTGTCCCATTATAGGCTTGGATTGTGGGTGGCTTGAATTTCCGTGGGAAGGTTGCCTTTTTGATTATCTCAGTGAGAGGGGTTTTTGATGGCGCGAACTTCCATTCAGCCTCATTATAATTTCGAGATTTGTTTTCTTTCATAAGCTGTTGGACCATTTTCAGGAGGCGTTCCCTCTCGTGGAAGCTATCTGCGGGGCGGACGCTTTTGTCTTGACCGGCAGCTTGCCTAAGCAAGCCATCACGGTTGTGACTCCGGGGTCCTGGTCTTTCATCATTAGAAAGTGCCCCTTTGGCAGAATTGGCCGCTTGACGAGAAGTAATCCCTGCATTATGGTTCTGATCAACATGCTTTGAATTCTCATGCTTTCGTTTATTAGGATCAGAGATCTGTTGGATAGATTTTTCTCGGTTCAGACTAGAGGAAGAAGATCCGGTACCCTCTGCATGAGCAGTCCTTGTGGCTACCTTTGCTGTAGTGGTTTGAAGAGCAAAGAGTGAATCTAGCCTTGCCATTATGGCTTTGTTAGCTATTTCCTGTTGTTGTGTCAGACCCGCGATGGCTTGATCAAGCTCGCCTCTTGTGACATTCACGCCTCCATTCGATGTTTCACCTACTTCAAACCGGTTAACGGCGGGGGTTTCCGTTCGATTTCCCTCGTTAGATGCTCTAGCCCTTACTTCCTTATTTGCTTTTGGCGCCATTATTTCAGAAAGCAGCTTGAACTTCGAAGATAGTTCGTTTGGAGGCCCAACTCGTAGATTCGAGTGGCCTATTTTGAGACTAGGCTTAAAAGCTCCAAGATCTTCACAATATACTTGATGTCAGAAAGTAGATCGGCCCCACGGTGGGCGCCTAATTGTTTACACCAAAATTTGGCAAAACAACCAAAATATTTCTTAACACATCACCTAATCGAAGGCGAGATGCTTAGAAAGCACGTCACCTTTTCAGAGGCAAGATGTAAGTAGATTTTTACAATTGTGTGAGGCCATATCTAATACATGAAAACATCAAAATATAGAAAGAAGACAAGAGTTTATAGTGGTTCGACCTTTGAGGAGGTCTACGTCCACTTTTAAGAGAGAATTTTATTATCAACAAGTTGTTTACAAGGTATGATCACTCATACATTCAACCAAATTCCTCCATATACACATTCTTTGCTCCAAATTGCCAAAAACGGTGGAGAAAATGTCTTAGACAGCGAGGAGATGTCTTCCTTATCAAGCTTTTGCAATTGATCTTTACGCTCCTTTAAGAATGGTAGGCAGCTTGAAACACTTATGCTTTTTCCTCCATGGAAGCCATGATCATAAGCCTCATAGATCTTCGATGAATCATGAAGAATAGATGTAGAAATGCTTGAAGAAGTCCAAAAAGCAATTTGAAAGCACCTCCTCGTGGTTCCCAGAAAAAGTCCTCCCCAAATGATGGAGGTAGGGTGCTATTTATAGGCGAAGGAGTGGCTGAAATCTTGAATTCAGGGTTCTGGTCGGTATTTTAGGGTATTTACGAGAATGCCTCTGCCAGTTGTCTCCAGCTGTCAAGTCGTTTTGGATTTCGATCGACCAAGGTCCTTCGCTGAAGGAAAAGACGACCAGCAGCTTAAAGAACGACCAGAAGGCTGAAGAAATGAGCGGTCCGACCAGGGGTCTTCGCTGAAGGGAAGAATAACCAGAGTACTGAAGTAATAAAGCGGACCGACCAGGGGTCTTTGCAAAGCAGGCAGACCAGGAAGCTTTTAGAGCTGGTTGGAGCGACCGGGCCATCATGGAGATCATATCGACAGGCTACAATAGGTTGAAGTGATCCAAGGGTTTGTTCCAAAGCAGAACGACCGGATGTTTTCCATTTGTGGAGCGACCAGATGTTTTCTGTGTCTAGAACGACCAGGGGTCTTCTGCATTTGGAGCGACAAGAGGTCTTCTGCCTTTGGAACGACCCGAGGTCTTCTGCCTTTGGAGCGACCAGAGGTTTTGTCAGGCTTTTAGGTTTGAGCAAGCCACGAGGGAGATGGAGATCGACCATGCTGGAAACCGACCAGCCTGCTATCATGAATTGGATTGACCCTAGCAAATGTAGACCGACCATTTCTCATGTGCTACAAGACCGACCCGTATTAAACTGTCAATAATCCATCGATTGTTTTAAGTGGATAACACCTAGCTGACTTCATAGCAGAATTCATAATTCTCGAGGAAGAAGCATTGGATAGTAAGACTGTCACTTCAGAGCATAAGTTAGAACTTAGCCCATGGAAATTATATACGGATGGGGCTAAGAATGATCGAAGGTCCGGTGACAGAGGTTTTTTAACTACTCCTGAAGGATGATCCATTTACTACGCCTTGCAGTTGGAATTATCTGCCACCAATAATGACTTCGAATTTGAGGTCCTGATTGCTGGGCTAAAACTCGCTAGGGAACTAGGGATAAAGACACTGGACATATTCTGTGACTCCAAGATAGTTGTCTGCCAAGTTCAAAAGAAATTCGAAACCAGGGGACCTGACTTGTTACTTACCTTGAAAAATAGAGGAGTTACTAGGTAACCTGGAGCATTACAACATAACTCATATCCCGAGAACAAAAAACCAAAAGGCAGACCGACTGGCTAAGTTAGCAATTTCTGACAACCCAGAAGAAACCGAGATGGTTCCAATAGAGATATTGAAATCTCCAAGCTTTGACCAAATGGAAGTCGAATTAGCCCTGGAAGCTGAACCAGAAAGGGAGTCATGGATGATATTGATTAATAACTTCCTTAAGAGCAGAACTCTCCCATCAAAAAAGGGCTAGAGACAAGTTATAACACGTAAAGCCACGAGATACGTCTTACAGGATGACATCCTTTACTGCCAAGGATTTTCCATGCCTCTACTACAGTGTATAGCACACGACGACATCAAGCGTGTACTGAGAGAAGTACATGAAGGTGAGTGTGGAGATCACACTGGAGGCCAAACTTTAGCAAAGAAAGTATTACGACATGTCTATTTTTGGCCTACCGTAAATAGAGATGCAGCTGGTCACTAACGATGCTGCGGTAAGCGCCAGAGATTTGCTAAAGTTCCAAGGGCACCCCAAGACAGCTTAAATCAATGGCCAGTCCATGGCCGTTCGCAATGTGGGGATTAGACATCATCGGGACTGCTAATCCTAAAGGAGGAGCTAAATATGTGATCGTAGCTGTGGATTATTTCACAAAATGGGTGGAGGCTGAACCCTTAACCATGATCATGACAAGAAGAGTGATAAACTTTATGGTCAGGAACATCATTCGTCGATTTGGGATACCGAAAACATTATAACTGACAATGGGACCCAATTCGATAGCACAAAATTCAGAAATTTCTGCCAAAAGTATAAGATTGATAAGAGGTATACTTCCGTAGCTCACCCATAGTCGAATGGACAAGTTAAAGAAATAAATAAAGTTATTAAATCCATTCTTAAAATGCGATTGGAATGAGCAAAGGCCATGTGGGTTGACGAATTGCCACTAGCTTTGTGGGCCTATCGGACGACCTTCAAAACGACGATTAGTCACACACCTTTTCACTCTCCTTTGGATCAGAAGCAGTGATTCCGGTGGAGCTTAAAGTCCCCTCTCATAGGGTGACGTATTATGACCCGATGACAAATAAATCGCTCCTCCTCGAATCCTTGGACATGACTGAAGAGAAAAGGGACGAAGAGGACTTGCATACATCGAGATACCAACGCCAAGTGGCATGCTATTATGACAGAAAGGTTCACCCTCAGACCTTTTAACCTGGATATTTAGTACTAAAGTGAGTCTTCCTGCCTCCAGTTCATTTAGGTCCAAAGTGGGAAGGACCATATACCATCGAATAGAAGCTTGATACAGGAGATTTCAAGTTAACGACCGTTGATGGCGAAGAAATTCCTAGAGCTTTGAACGCCCAACATTTGCGGCGATACCAGACTTAAATTTGTACTGTTTTCTTGTGTTTTATGAGCCATGTAAAAAGGCATGACTTGCCTAGAAAATTCTGGTTAATATAAACAAAAGATTATAAAGTGGACGTAGGTCACGACTTGGCCGAACCACTATAAAATATTGCGTGTTATTTACTTTTCCCATTTGAATTTTGTTTCATGTATATTCTGTGATTGTCATAATGTAAGTCAAAAACATTAGAAATTCGAATCAATACTAGAACAAATGTAATAACCATTTGCGTAACGACATAAAAAAGGACGGCAAGATGACGTCCCAAACTCTACTCTCACAAGTCTAGAGAGAGTATAAATGACGGGAAGACGCAATCCTTGAGGCGTGAAGGTGCATTATGACAAAAGACCGCCTCAAATTTACTCTAACCTAACCATACGATAGGAGAGTATAAAGGTGCTGAAAGACGAGCACCGAAAATATGAGGACTCTTAACCCTGCCAGAGAGCGGGGGGTAATTGAATATCGAACCTAATCAATCTTAAACAGACCCTGGTCGGGCAACTCATTCAAGATAGATTGGGGGCATATGCATGTATATCACATCCTATCATTGACCACCTTGTGTAGCTGCAGTGTCTACACCATGCATTTGATTCACTTGTGATGTGATTTATTATGAATTATCTGTGTCACACTTAGACAAAGTAATTGACAAACTTACGAGCACTTAACATTGTAGGAAACAAACTACTTTATTTACATGGGTGCATATCTATACAAAAAAGACTAAACAAAGAAATGTGAGGGCCACACTCGCTACAACCACAACGGGCCAAAGGGAAATCCATGCAACAGATAAAAAACTGCTTTTCACTTGGGCTTTGGAGTAGATTTTGCTTTTTTAGTAGCTTTGAGATTTTCCTTCTCCTCCTTCTTGGCCTCAGTCAAAATATGCTTTGATTTCTTCTTCCCTGGATCTGGAACACTGGGATCAATAGAAGATCTTTTTTAGCAAGCTCCTCAGTGATTGACCTAGTTGAAAGTTTGACAACTAACCTTGACCCAGGAGGGACAACATCAAGAGGTTTAAGACTCTCGGGATCTTCCTCCTCAACTTTGGCTTTTAGAAGTTTATCTTGCTTTACCTTCATATCAGCCAAAGTCATGCTGTCATCATTCCCCAAATCACCAGTTATAACAACCTCGTCATCCTCATCATGCCCGTCACTACCACCACCATCGTTCAAGGCATATGGCATGTCCCCATCTTCAGGAACTTCATAATCAGATGGCTGAATATTTTTGCTAGCAACCTCATCCTCCTTTTCTCTGAAGGTTCATAGCTAGTAGATTCATCCTTTTTCTCCAACATGTTTTCAGCGGGTTTTGATCCAGTGGCTTCTCCTGGTTGCTCATCCACCTTCTCAGTGGTCTGTGCACCTACAGAGCAAGATGAAATAGTTATTAACTCAAGAGAAAACTCGTATTCCCTAATTGTTTGTCCAACCATTTGACGAAAAGTTGAGATGGCTTTAATAAACTGAGGCGAAAAGATGGAGATACCTTCGGATAATTTTTCAACAGGAGTAATAGGAGTCTCCAAATTTGTTTCGGCAATAGGAGATAATAAAGATGCCTTGGGAATCCCTGGATTCTCTGGATCATATCCTTCCGTTTCGGTAGCTTCGGGGGCAGAAGAAGAAGAACTAGTTTCGATAGTTTCTTTCCCTTTGGCCTGACGTTTCCTATCCTCAATGGCAGCAGCGATAAGTTTGCACCCTTCAGCCAAGCATGTTGTTTTCTCACCCCTCAGATATTTCTCTATTAGCTTGTCCTCATCGATCGAATCCACTTTGAGTTTTTGCTTTTCCCATTCGACCAATTGATCCCATGCATACACCAGAGGGATTGGATAATCCTTAAGCCATGCAATGTTACGATGACGGATCACTCGGGCAAAAAACCAATCATAGTTTTAGCACTTTCATCCAACTCTTTTTGAGCTTCTACAAGCTGATCATTGACTTTCTTGACCTGTTGTAAAGCAGCATTCACATTCCCCTCGACAAGAGTTGCGCTTATTTCAACTTCCAGCAATTTGGCCTCAAGCTCGACATTCTTTCTATCTAATTCTTCTTTCTCTTGCTCGAGACGAGTGCAAATCAGCTTTGCAGCGGTGCTTTCAGACTTGGCATCGTCAGCTTGTTTCTTTAAGTTTATACGCTCCAGACTATGAGACTCGAGCTCGGAATGATAGCGCTTTTGTACTTCCTCAAATTGTTGCTTATATTTGTCTGCATCGCATTGCACAAGGGCAAGTTTGGCTTGGGCATCCCCGAGATCTTTCTCAGAGTTTTCGATAGCCCTTGCATCGTATTCGACAACATCAATCATTGTCTTTACATCGGCGATTAGATCGCTAATGATTTTGGAAAGGGTCTTGGAGTACTTCTTCATTTCCTTATACTAAGAAACCACAAAATCTATTTTCTCTTTGACTTCAGTGGCCCAGTCAGGATCTACTGGTTTGAGCTTTGGGACGAAGTGCATGTGCCCAAAATGGTGTTCGGGAAATTGTGTAGGATCTAAATTAACCCTAGAGGGGGGTGAATAGGGTTTATCGCAGATTTTTGTAGAATAATTAAATAAAAATAGCACAGATAATAATCAGAATAAATGCGGAAAATAAATAACACACAGATATACCCAGCTTCGGCAAAAACCTGCCTACTGCTGCATTCCCCAAGGTTTCTACTAGGAGTTAAAACAATCTCTACGCTTACAATCCCCTGTAAACTCGCGACACTCGCTCCCAACTGTTCTTAACCCTACGCTCAAAACCCTGCACTGGTTTTTATCCCCAAAACCAGATTTCCCCGAATTACAAACCCTGTAATTCGTCTCCCTAGTTTTAGAGACAAACTAGAAAGCTCTAGACTGATTACAAAGTTGAAAACAATAAAAAAAATTAAAATGGAGACCCTAGTTTAAAACCCTAGTTTTGTTTTAAAAATCCTTCTTAAAAAAACTTGGTCTTTGATATAGACTTGGCCGCCCCTTTTTATTTTGCTCCACCACTTTTTACTTGAGCCCGACTTCCTTTAATTCTCTCTGGAAATAGAAATGGCGGCTAAAAGAAAGCTAGGGTTTCTCTGAAAACACTGAATCGAGATGCCTGGATGATGAAAATCTGTTGTCTTCTACTCGATTCTTCGGCTTCAATCTCTGGCGACTTGTATTTTCTTCGATTGAGTTTATGGACTCTGATTTGGATCCAAGTTTTCTCGATTTCTGGTATGATTTTACTATTCGATTTTATGCTTTAATTGTGCCTGAACTCGGATTGTCCTATAAGCCTGTGATGATTGGTGTATTTATAGGAATAAAATTCCTAAATTTTGCTCTAATTTCGTGTATTACTTGGTCGAGATATATTCATGAATTTTGGACCTTGAACTCTTCGTGGCTTTGAATAGTTCTTGAACTCCTGGAGATTTCTTCGATTTGAATATTGTGTTAACTTCTGAAACTTTTTGGATTAAGTATTACTTCAAAAATAATCTCGAAAAAAAAATCCATGAATTCCTTTTGAGCTAATTTTCTGGAGCTTTGATTAATATCATTTTGGGCTGATATTATCTTGAATAAACTGCTTCAAAAGAACCGATATGAACCTGTACTGTACTTCATTCTTCGAATTTGACAATTTCTGGATTTAAACTTTCTTCTTATGAACAGATATTAAACCTGATTTTCCAAAACACACTCGACTTTGAAATCGGTTTCTTTGATTTCTGGTTTGCTAAAACTGTCAATTCATTTGAATGGATGCTTTTCTGATGATTTAAAAACCAGTACAGAAATTTCTCTTGATTTAGTTGAGAGCAGTCTCGTTGATTATCTTTTTAACTGATACCGCACTTGATATTTTCCTTTTAACAAAACTTGATCATTTAATTTGATTTAATACTTGACTGATCTTGCCTTAAACTTCAACAGATTTAGTATTCTGATTTTTGAACTGGAACTTCATTTATTCTTTGACTTCCTACTTGAGTACACTCCACTTAGAACTAATGCTAAGTTCTGATTTGAACTGATAAGAACAGATCCTATGTTTTGCCAAACATTTGAACTGGTGCTATATTCTGGTTGTTTTCATGTAGTCTTGTTGATCATCTTTTAAGCCTGGTACTTGTTTCACTTCCATGTTTCTTGTAGTTGAGCTTGAGTATTCTTGAACCACTTTGGGCTGTTTTGACTTGCAATCCACTGCTCGACCACATTGTCTTCATTGCTGTATCCATGTATACGTATGTTGTGCACTTATGTGCACATTATCACCATCCATTGTTGTTGCATCATGCTGAATACATACACAGACATTAAGAATTGCCCAGCATCCTTGTCTTGTCTTCACTGACCCATACACATACACCATTTCCATGCTGTATCAATTGAGACTTTGTTTCTTAATGATTTGCACTTCCCTGACTTGTCACACAAGCTCCTGTACACTCACTTGTTTACATTTGATTATAACTTGACATTTGCTTTGTCTCTTTTGTAATTGGTGCATAATCATTTTACTTGTACTTTGCTGTGTACACTTTCATGCTGCTTGTTATTTTTGCTACACTACTTGATCACTTTCCATTAAGCTATTTTGACCAATACTTTGTATGCTTGTTGCTCTGCCTTGTTTACTTGTACCTGTGTTGATCATATTTGTATCTCTATGATCCCGATTCATTTCTTGTTGTATCCTCTTCCTTTAAAACTTGAAATGTCATGTATATGCTAAAATGAACACTTGGTTATGTAGTTGCTCCATTCACTAAACTTGTTGTTTTTGCCTTGTCGACCAATTTTCGTTGCTGCTTTGATTTGTACCTTGTTTGTGCTATTTTGAAAATTGATTTGATCTCGAGCACTTGCACACTGATTTGCGCTGAGTCGAGAAGGTCCACGTGGCTACTCCTCAGTTGCACGCCGATTGGCGAGGCAGTGCACACGTGTATACACGTGTGTACATGCAGCCAGCAGTCAATTTTCCTGTCCCTGCATATCAGACCAAGTCTAGAAACATGATGAGAAACACACCGTAATTCTGAGGCAAATAAAATTTAAAAATAAATTTTTATTTTCTTTTATTTTATTTTATTTTATTTTTGTTGCAGTCTACTGTGTGTGTTCTTTTGTATGTGACAGGTATGAAGATGGACCGACTGAAAGCTGTGAAAACAGAAGAATGAAGATGAAGACAAGAACAGTGCTAGTGTGTGTCTGTATTTGAAATGTTAACTGAGTGATAGTGTCAATGTATAAAGTGATTGTATAAGTAATGAATAAACTGTAATGAGGAGCTGTGAAAGAATTGTACTGATTATATGTAATAAACAGATTTGGTTGAAATAAAATATTATTTTATTGTGTTCAATTTAATTTGTTTGTTTTTTATTTGAATTCTTTCATGTGTGATGTGTCATGTCGAAATATTCAAAAATATTTGAGGTAATTTGTAAATAGTGGAGTTATAAATAGTTGTACTGTTTGAATGTTTGAAATATAATATTTAATTTAAATAAAATACTGTATGAATATATGACTGTTTGTACAGTCATATTCTGCTTAAATATAAATATTATATTTCTGATGTATATATGCCAGTACATTTACAAACACATTCAATAATAAAATTTATTTGGTTGTTATCATCAAACAAAAATCATATAATTGTGTATACAACACTGTTATATACAACAATCTCCCCCTTTTGATGATGACAAACAAATAAAAGATTTTGAATGTGTTTGAACGTGAAATATATTACTCCCCCTATTTGTATGTTCCCCCTACAACAGTACTCCCCCTATATATGTGGAAAATATGACAATGAAATCCAATTGACCATTCTCCCTCTAGATATTTAATTTCCAATATTAAAATATTTTGAATTAAATACTCATCAATCAAAATCTTGACCATTCTCCCCCTTTTGTTATCATCAAAAGGAAAATAGAAATCGAAACAGTGATGAATATAGACTAAAAATATAAATTCATATTCAGAGAGAGAGAATATATATCGTAAAACCCATTTAATCAAACAAAAATCATAATAATCTTTAAACCAGAAGCAAATTTCACTTTCAGAATGAATGGATTTCTGATGGATTTTATAGAATGAGGAGAGTTCAATAAAAAAATGAACTTTTAAATTTTAAAATAAGCTTAAATTGTGTTAAGCACTTGCTAACCATGCATAGCCCATAGGTCTTTTAAATGGGGTTAGTAGTAACTTAACTTTATCCTCTCTAATGAGTTCCATCCATGCACAGCCCAAAGGTCTTTTAAGTGAGAATGGAAACACATAGAGATTAAGGTAATTCACCCACGCATAACCGCGAGGATTTTTAAATGGGAGTGAATACCAAGGATAAATTATTTATTTATTTATTATTATTTCTATTACTTTTAAAATTTCAAGAATAATTAGAACTCCCCAAATTAAATAAAACCATGATGAATGACAGAAATATGGTAGATATAGAAGATGGTCGTGAAATAAGCTCCAATTCAAAGATATTATAAAATTTGTCCAATCATCATGTGATTTAAAATAATATCTCCTCTAGTTAAGAATTATACCATAGTCACAACTCATCACAATTTCATAAATCTATTAACGATTTTGATGAGTCACAAAATGGTTCAAATTAATCAATAATTTCAATTTTTGAATAAATAATCAAGAATAATTTTAAAATTGAAAATATTAATTTCAAGAGGAGTTTTTGAAAGAAAAAAATGCAAGTTGAAAATCAGCTTAAAAAAAATCAATCAGTTAAAAAAAATGAAATTTTCTAATATTTTTAACACTGATTGCTTCTAGACAATTTTTTTTAAAACCATTTATATATTAATTTAATTCAAATTGCCTACGAATTTTAACTAAATCCAGTCACTGATTTTCCAACTTATCATTTAATCACCAATGAATCAAATCAATTTCCTTATCCGAGCAGCACAAGATCACTTTCAAAGCAAGAATCATAAGTGACATCCTCAGAGAATTTTTAGACAAACTCAAGAAACAGTCAACTTATCAAATTTGAAGATAATTGTTTGAAATCACCAAAAAAAATCAATTTTTTTTATATATAATCCAAGAATTTCAACAATTCATAACGACTGATTTCAAAAACAGCCAAGTAAAAAATAAACTAAAAGGAATAAAAGTACGAGTTTAGAGATCATACCTGTCTTACCATAATCAATGTGATGCAATGAATCTCCCACTCTGAATCTATGGCTAAGGAACTCCAAATAATTCGATATATGAATCAACTTGAATTTTATCTCACTTAAGCACAGTTGTTCCTTAGCCTCCTACGATACCTAAATGTTTATATGATCGAGTGGTCTAACAAAAGTTGTTTTACCACTCTTATCTTCGTTTACACGTTTTGGTATCCAAACCCGTTTATATAACAATCCATTACTATTCACTAGCGTACCCTTTGGAACCCAAATTTGTTTAGATTTGCTTAAATTTATTTTGTTAATTTTTGGAATCCAAACAGATTTAAATGAATTGTTTTTAAACGAATTATCAATTTGTTTATGATTTAAAAATCCTTTGAAATTATTAAATTTCAAAAATTCAATTTGATTGTTTTCAAAGCCAATTAAAGGATTTTTAAAATCATTAAAATTTTGTTTTTTAACTTGATCAAATTCAAATCCAAGTCCCTTTTTATTCAGGACGAAAAAATGATTTTTCAACAACATATTCAACGATTTCTCTCCTTTAGAAAATTTAGTCAAAGCTGACTCAAGTCGTTGAATTTTAAATTTAAGATCGCTATTTTCTTTCATCAAATTTGAACAACGATTAATAGTGATTTTCCTCTTTTCAGCATCAGTTTGTTTTAAAATCAAATTTTCGTTTTCAAGTGCTTTGATTCTAGCATCGGACTTGGAAATTTCAATTTCAAATTGTTTTCGCTTTTCAAAATCAAGTTTTTCAGATTCTCTAAACTTTTCAATCAACTTTTCAAAATCATGATTTTCATTTTTCAAATTCATGTTTTCACTTTTAAGTAACTCAAGATCAGTTTTTAATTTCAAAAAATCGTTACTCAAAAATTGACATTTTTCACAATCTGAAAACAGTGAATTCTTACCCTTTTCAAGTTTTCTTTCTAAACTGTTATTTTCTTGAACTAGTTTTGACCTATCAGATTTCAATTTCTTAACTTTTAGTTCAAGAGAATCAATAGTTTTCATGAGATCGTGACACATTAAAATTAAATCTATATAAGTAAAATTCGATACCTCACTAGGATCCTCTTCACTACCTTCTGAATCAGATTGTGCCATAAGACACAAATTAGCTTCTTCTTCATCACTTCCAGAAGCTTCTTCTCCTTCCTCGTCATCCCATGTAGCAGCAAAAGCCTTCTTCTTCCTTTTGAACTTCTTCATCTTTTCATTTTTAAGCTGTGGGCAATTTGGTTTGATATGACCGGGTTTCTTGCAATTGTAGCAAAACACTTCATCTTCTGAACTATCTGAACTTTCGGACTTGTCGGTTTTTGAATTCTTCTTTCGTGGTTTGTATTTTCCTTTGGCCCACTTTTTCAAAACCATGGCTAGCTCTTCAGCGGGATCATCATCATTACTTTCAACAGAATTATTTAGAGCGATCGTCTTCTTCTTTGATTCAGAATCCTTTCGTTCTTCTCTTGCTTTCAACTCCATCTCGTAAGTAATCAGATTTCCGATCAACTCTTCCATGCTTACTTTATTCAGATCTTTTGATTCTTGAATCGCCGTCACCTTTGCTTCAAAATTCATCGGTAGCACTCTCAATATTTTTCTGATCAATTTCACTTCGGTATAGGTTTTGCTAAGAGCTTTTGCATTGTAGACCAGTGATGAGAAGCGTCCATACATCTCTTTTATATCTTCGTCTTTTTGCATAGAGAAATTTTCATATTCGTTGCTGAGTAAAGCGAGACGAGATTCCTTTACTTGAGATGTACCTTCGTGTGTGATCTCCAACGTATGCCATATTTCCTGCGTAGTCTCACAATGAGAAATTCGATTAAATTCAGTTTTATCAAGAGCACAGATTAAAGCATTCATCGCTTTGGCATTGGTTGAAAATAATTTTTTATCATTAGCATCCCACCTGTCTTTTGATTTAGGAATTTCAACACCACTAACTATAACAGTGGGGGATCTATAACCCGTTTCAATAATATCCCACACGTCATAGTCGACTGAACTCAAATAAATTTTCATCCTAGCTTTCCAATATGCATAATCAGTTCCATTAAACATTGGTGGCCTAGCTATGGACTGACCCTCAGAAAACGCGTTATTAGACAGATTCATGACTCTAGAGTTAAAAAAAATAAAAAAAATACCTGCTCTGATACCACTTGTAGGATCTAAATTAACCCTAGAGGGGGGGTGAATAGGGTTTATCGCAGATTTTTGTAGAATAATTAAATAAAAACAGCACAGATAATAATCATAATAAATGCGGAAAATAAATAACACACAGATATACCCAGCTTCGGCAAAAATCTGCCTACTACTGCATTCCCCAAGGTTTCTACTAGGAGTTAAAACAATCTCTACGCTTACAATCCCCTGTAAACTCGCGACACTCGCTCCCAACTGTTCTTAACCCTACGCTCAAAACCCTGCACTGGTTTTTATCCCCAAAACCAGATTTCCCCGAATTACAAACCCTGTAATTCGTCTCCCTAGTTTTAGAGACAAATTAGAAAGCTCTAGACTGATTACAAAGTTGAAAACAATAAAAAAAATTAAAATGGAGACCCTAGTTTAAAACCCTAGTTTTGTTTTAAAAATCCTTCTTAAAAAAACTTGGTCTTTGATATAGACTTGGCCGCCCCTTTTTATTTTGCTCCACCACTTTTTACTTGAGCCCGACTTCCTTTAATTCTCTCTGGAAATAGAAATGGCGGCTAAAAGAAAGCTAGGGTTTCTCTGAAAACACTGAATCGAGATGCCTGGTTGATGAAAATCTGTTGTCTTCTACTCGATTCTTCGGCTTCAATCTCTGGCGACTTGTATTTTCTTCGATTGAGTTTATGGACTCTGATTTGGATCCAAGTTTTCTCGATTTCTGGTATGATTTTACTATTCGATTTTATGCTTTAATTGTGCCTGAACTCGGATTGTCCTATAAGCCTGTGATGATTGGTGTATTTATAGGAATAAAATTCCTAAAATTTTGCTCTAATTTCGTGTATTACTTGGTCGAGATATATTCATGAATTTTGGACCTTGAACTCTTCGTGGCTTTGAATAGTTCTTGAACTCCTGGAGATTTCTTCGATTTGAATATTGTGTTAACTTCTGAAACTTTTTGGATTAAGTATTACTTCAAAAATAATCTCGAAAAAAAAATCCATGAATTCCTTTTGAGCTAATTTTCTGGAGCTTTGATTAATATCATTTTGGGCTGATATTATCTTGAATAAACTGCTTCAAAAGAACTGATATGAACCTGTACTGTACTTCATTCTTCGAATTTGACAATTTCTGGATTTAAACTTTCTTCTTATGAACAGATATTAAACCTGATTTTCCAAAACACACTCGACTTTGAAATCGGTTTCTTTGATTTCTGGTTTGCTAAAACTGTCAATTCATTTGAATGGATGCTTTTCTGATGATTTAAAAACCAGTACAGAAATTTCTCTTGATTTAGTTGAGAGCAGTCTCGTTGATTATCTTTTTAACTGATACCACACTTGATATTTTCCTTTTAACAAAACTTGATCATTTAATTTGATTTAATACTTGACTGATCTTGCCTTAAACTTGAACAAATTTAGTATTCTGATTTTTGAACTGGAACTTCATTTATTCTTTGACTTCCTACTTGAGTACACTCCACTTAGAACTAATGCTAAGTTCTGATTTGAACTGATAAGAACAGATCCTATGTTTTGCCAAACATTTGAACTGGTGCTATATTCTGGTTGTTTTCATGTAGTCTTGTTGATCATCTTTTAAGCCTGGTACTTGTTTCACTTCCATGTTTCTTGTAGTTGAGCTTGAGTATTCTTGAACCACTTTGGACTGTTTTGACTTGCAATCCACTGCTCGACCACATTGTCTTCATTGCTGTATCCATGTATACGTATTTTGTGCACTTATGTGTACATTATCACCATCCATTGTTGTTGCATCATGCTGAATACATACACAGACATTAAGAATTGCCCAGCATCCTTGTCTTGTCTTCACTGACCCATACACATACACCATTTCCATGCTGTATCAATTGAGACTTTGTTTCTTAATGATTTGCACTTCCCTGACTTGTCACACAAGCTCCTGTACACTCACTTGTTTACATTTGATTATAACTTGACATTTGCTTTGTCTCTTTTGTAATTGGTGCATAATCATTTTACTTGTACTTTGCTGTGTACACTTTCATGCTGCTTGTTATTTTTGCTACACTACTTGATCACTTTCCATTAAGCTATTTTGACCAATACTTTGTATGCTTGTTGCTCTACCTTGTTTACTTGTACCTATGTTGATCATATTTGTATCTCTATGATCCCGATTCATTTCTTGTTGTATCCTCTTCCTTTAAAACTTGAAATGTCATGTATATGCTAAAATGAACACTTGGTTATGTAGTTGCTCCATTCACTAAACTTGTTGTTTTTGCCTTGTCGACCAATTTTCGTTGCTGCTTTGATTTGTACCTTGTTTGTGCTATTTTGAAAATTGATTTGATCTCGAGCACTTGCACACTGATTTGCGCTGAGTCGAGAAGGTCCACGTGGCTACTCCTCAGTTGCACGCCGATTGGCGAGGCAGTGCACACGTGTATACACGTGTGTACATGCAGCCAGCAGTCAATTTTCCTGTCCCTGCATATCAGACCAAGTCTAGAAACATGATGAGAAACACACCGTAATTCTGAGGCAAATAAAATTTAAAAATAAATTTTTATTTGCTTTTATTTTATTTTATTTTTGTTGCAGTCTACTGTGTGTGTTCTTTTGTATGTGACAGGTATGAAGATGGACCGACTGAAAGCTGTGAAAACAGAAGAATGAAGATGAAGACAAGAACAGTGCTAGTGTGTGTCTGTATTTGAAATGTTAACTGAGTGATAGTGTCAATGTATAAAGTGATTGTATAAGTAATGAATAAACTGTAATGAGGAGCTGTGAAAGAATTGTACTGATTATATGTAATAAACAGATTTGGTTGAAATAAAATATTATTTTATTGTGTTCAATTTAATTTGTTTGTTTTTTTATTTGAATTCTTTCATGTGTGATGTGTCATGTCGAAATATTCAAAAATATTTGAGGTAATTTGTAAATAGTGGAGTTATAAATAGTTGTACTGTTTGAATGTTTGAAATATAATATTTAATTTAAATAAAATACTGTATGAATATATTACTGTCTGTACAGTCATATTCTGTTTAAATATAAATATTATATTTCTGTTTGTGATGTATATATGCCAGTACATTTACAAACACATTCAATAATAAAATTTATTTGGTTGTTATCATCAAACAAAAATCATATAATTGTGTATACAACACTGTTATATACAACTAATTGTTCTTTCAGGAGCTTTAGTCTGGCCTGGTTCTCATTATCAAGTATATCTGGCCTCATAGTGGTGATGTCGACAGTGCGATGCTTTAGTTTCACAATGGACCTGCTTTTCTCTGCTCCTTTCCCCTATTCTTTTTGTTTCTCTTTTGGATCATGTCCTTTCTTCGAAGAGCCTTCTAGAGGAGTTTTGTCTTTAGATTAAGCAGGAGGTTTAGAGGCATGCTTATCCCCTTCATGATGTGAAGGTTGACTCTTACGCTTGTCTAAGTCCTTGCGATTCGGGGATCGATAACGGGAGGACCTATAAGGCTATGAAGGCCGATTCCTTCTATCATCTCTACCTCGACTCTCATGATGATCATCCCTTGCACTAGAATCCATTGGGGGAATGCTCGAACGAACATTTCTCGTGTAGTAACGGGGACGCCCCATTTGTCCTATAAAACGAAACGAGAAAGTGTTAGAATCAACATTAAAATAAGGCACAATTGTTGTGACGTGCAGTACTAGAGTGTGGCATATATCCTAAGTGATATTCCCCCCTAACTGACCAGAGCCTGAAGTGAGGCTGGTATGTGTGATTCCCCCAGTCTTTACAGGAGTAACTTCTTCTTCAGAAGTGAAGGTAAGAGGATTCTTGTGAAATCTTCTGAAGTGCAAAGGGTCTCAGGCAAGGGAAGTTTTCCCAAACCCCGATATATAGAATCATCTACAGTGATATTATCTCCATGAGGAATAACCGACAGCAATTCTTTTGGGGAAATTGGTCTCTCAGGGGTAGCCGCATCCTCAGGGGTGATATATTTATCTCTGTCCTTTTTAGCTATGTTTGCTAATACATCGTCTTGAGTTCAGGCGTCATTGGATCTTTTGAGCTTCCCCCCGTTTCAGGTAAAATGTCAATTGGCCCCTCAACCGGGGGTATATATACATAAGGACCCTCTCTGTGGCATATGCTATGGGTAATAGCTAGTAACCGATGATGGTGAAGATATTCATCCACTAAGCAGTCTTTAATGGTCAAAAATTTTTGATCGTCGATGAGTAATTGGTTCAAATGGCCATAGTACATCTGATGCTTTTCCTGTTTCGGATTGAGAACTACAAGTAAGAAATGAACGGATGTCAATACATTTACAATAGTAAAGGAAGTTAGAAACCGAGAGGCTGAAATTTTTACCTGATTTGAGCCACCTTTTGGCACATCCAGGTTGCTGCTTGATGTAAAACCATTTAGATTTGGGATCACCAACCTTGCTACTAAATGGCACACTGATGATTTTTCTTTTTGGTACGTACTCAAAGTATATGAAGGATGGAGTATCTTGAGTTCTATGCTTGAAGTTATAGAAGAAGTGAACATCCTCGAAAGTAGGCTCAACGCCTAGAATTTCTCTATTTGTTATGTACAAGGCATACATATAAGCATAGGAATTAGGTTGAAGTTCCATCTGGGCAATCCACATCTGTCTCAAAAAATTGACAAAAAATGGCAGAAACGGAGGTATCGCCCCAACAAGGCACATTAGTCTGCCGATGGCCATGTAAACTTTGGGGGTATTGTGAGGATGGTCTGTTTTGGAAGGCAATTCGGTGTCTCTCCGAAGTGTTCCATGTTTCAAACATATACATGTGAGTTTATCATTATGAACTGTTGAGGCAACCGAGTCACTGGGTTTCTCCAAGATAGTGACATTCTCAAACTCATCTGGGGCACGGTCATCTCCAACTCCTCCTTCATCCTCTTCATCCATGGAAACATCATCCCCGGATGACACTTCGCTATCATGAGTTCTCATTTCATAGTCTGGACCATCACTGTCCCATTATGGATCCGAGGAGGAGGGTATTTCTTCAACATTGAGATTTTCAGTTGTCCCTATGGCTTCTCTTCTCTCTGCTAATCTAGACAAACATCTCTCAGTCATGTCTGTTGTACTATCAAAGAAATAATATCAGAAATTAGAGTGAAGTTGCCCATGTCCCCCTGTGCATGAGTGTAAGCTAAAGTGTACAAATGTGCGTGCAGTGACAGAATTAAAGAAATAGATGTAAATATGCAATGCGAAGATAAGCAAAACAATTATATATCCATGAGCAGTCCAAATGTTCATTCGAGAAGGATATATCCTAACTGTTCATGAAGTCACAAGCCATGCTCAGTTGTAATTAGGTTGATTAAAGTATGCTTATATTTCATATTTGGGAAATCACGGTTCGGTTCGGTTGTGTATATTGGAAGTGAACTGATCCAGGCGTTAGTCAACATCGGATCGGTTCGGGCTTCATCCAGCAATGGATTGATTAGGGTCATTATGTTATTATCAGATCGGCTTGGGTATACACTTTTGAAGCAAGACAATTCGAGCCTGCATGTTTCAAGCGGATTAATTTGAGGCTCTGAAGATGAAAGCATCGAATCGGTTTGGAGCCTTAATGCAAATTGAACAAGATAAAATGGGACTTCAATGTAGCAAATCTGTTCGGATTGGTTAATACCGAACCGAACCGTTTTATCACCCTAAAACTCAAAACCTATCCACTCAGCCAAACTTAATACTTCAACCATTATCACCCCTTCCGATCCGAACCGATACCATATGCATGAACCCAAGTACTCCTAGATATTCCGCTCCTCCTCGAACTGATCCCACTCCTCTGTTCCTCTTCTTCTTCTTCTTCTTCTTCTCCTTTTTGCCCAGCAATGCCAAACCCATCTCTTTTTCTTAGATCTCACTCGTGACAGCCTATTCATAACTTAGTAGTTTCGACGCCAGTGCAGACTCTCCACACAACCATTTCGAAGTGGCGGCAAAACCACCAGTGACGAAGGCGATAGGGCGGAGGACACAACGTTGGATTTGGCATAACTTTGGGCGAAATCACTTGGATTGCTCCTAAATTTGGATTTAAACTGAAGAATACAAGAATCATAACCTTACCTATAAGATTGTTTCAAGGATTGGAAGGTTTTCTTCGCGGTTCAGGAATTAGGGTTTTTTTCTTTTGAAGTGGCAGCGAGAAAGGAAGGGAAGGAGGAGGGGAGATGGGAATTTATATGTAGGATGCAAGACCATTCGTCTCCCCTAGACTTGATAGCCCAACTCAACCCAGACAATAAAGGGATCGGATGTTAAATGGATAGGCCCGCTTGATCCAAATCAGCATGCTCAATTCAATGGCGTAACCCGATTTATAAATAAAAGACAAAAATGAAAAGAAAGGTCAAAACGCTTGTGCATTTTCTGGATGTTGGAGATATTACCTGGAAGAACTACGTGGACATTAATTGAATTATTGGAGTTTTCGAAAATAATAAAATCTATTCAGATATCCCCTGTTATATTTATAAACACCAAAAGATGCGACTCCATGAAACATCATCACTTTACATACGAATAGAAACACCTATTCAATAACTTTAATTTAGAAACCAATGGATGGACAATTTCGAAGCACACTTTATTTTCAATAAACGCGTACTTCGAGGGGGCAAAATGTTAGCCCCTTTGTGATCGAGCTACACAAATCTAAGAGATTGCTCAATGAATAAGTTTAAAGGAAGAACTCGCAACACGTATTCGGATTGGTTCGAAGAACCCCGAACCGAGCCCTTTTTCTTCGAAGTTAACATTCCAGAAATGGCATATAGGAGGCGCTACCGAATCGGTTTGGAGCTCACCGACCCAAACCACCTATTTGAATATCGATCCGTGAACTAGAAGCTGCAGCGGTTACAACTCATGATTCCTTCAGATGCGGAGTGGTTATGTATCCACTTCCCTACATTCACCCATGAACATAGTGTGCTGGCACCATCTTAGAGCTTCTGAACCCAACTTTAAAGGGGTGAGCACCACGTGTATCCGAACCGGAGGCCCTCCAGAGGAATTTTCTGCCTATAAATACACCACCAAACCTCATTTGAAGGGATCTTTTGGCAAATTGTTGACTCTAACTCTCACTACCACCGAATTTCATCACTTTATTTAGACCATCACTATCTTTTGAAGGATATTTCAGCAAAGACCGAGTGAAATTATTCATTGTGAGAGTGAGATTGAGGCAAAACAAGCATTGTATTTGTACTCTAAACATCAATCAACGAAGTATAAAGTGGACGTAGGCTCTTTAATGCTGAACCACTATAAATCGTGTGTTCTCTTTGTTTTTCTCTTTTAATTATCATTAAATTGGGTGTTAGAACCATTTTTGGATCTAGCACTTGGCTCTTGATTCTTTCTTAAGCTTAAGTCACTTGAAATTTCTATTTGTATTCAGAGCCATTTTTGTGACTTGAATCACTTGAGTTGTTCACTTTCTTGACCATGCAGTTGAAATTGCACCTATGTATACATAAACTCGATCAAGGCATGTCATGTTTGCTTGCTTTATCTTGACTGGATCATGTGTGTTTGTGTAGTGTTTGTAGGATGTACACACCATCCTATTTCATGCAACATACGTTTAGTTGTATGTCACTGTGTGTTGCCTTTTCTGCTCCATATTCTTGAGTTCTCGACCCACTTTCTTGATTATTATCACTTGTCTTTGTGTATGTGCTTTTCCATATTGGGCTGACTTGAAATCTTGGTTTGAACTTGTATATTATGCGCCTTTTTCCTTGTTGCACTCTTGTATAGTTTGTATACTTGCTACCCTTTCTTGGGAGTTCATCACATTCTGTCCATGCTGAGGTGCACTTGTCATTGTGTCCCCTTTGTGCATTTGCTATGTCATCAGTTGCTTGCACATCGACTATAAATACGTATACACACACACATATACACACACACACACATATATATACATATATATATATATATCTTTTGACATGATGTCCTTGTGTATTGGACCTTTGTTTGGCTTGATTCTAAAATTGTGTTGCACCCTTATTCCATTATGTGCATATGCTTGGTTACTGAATCTGCCTTGTCGAATTTCTACTGTTCCATTCACATGTAAATATATATACACATGTATATATATACATTGTTGTGTGTATTTATATGTGTTTCCTTGTATCCTGAGTTTCTTTGCCTTGTTGCTTGCTACTGATCATCCATGTGTAATTGTGTCATTGTCACTGCGGCATGGTTGGTTTGCAACTTGGCTTGACTGGTTGTATCAACTTGTATGTACTGGCTTGGATTATGCTTGCCTACTGAGTCCATTAGCTGTTGTATTAATGTTTTCACTAGCATGTGCTGAACCAATATGCACTTATTCCTCGTTCACTTTCACCATATATTTGCATGTCATGCCCTCTTGTCTTGCATCTTTATAACGCTGCTCCACTGTTTCTCATTTTCTATCATGTTTGACTTTGATCATTTGAGTGATACATTACTCACTGACTTATGTGCATGTTGCACCTATGTGGATCTGCCTTGCCATCAATACTTGCACAATGCATGTGTCCACTTGCTATCATGACTGAATACTTTATGTTGAGTTGTATTGCCTCATGCATGTTTGACGATTCCCCTGCATAATATATATATATATAAATGTACATACAGACACTTGTATGTGTATGCATATATTGTGCATGTGCAATTATATTTTCTATTTACATTAGCAGACCACTATACAGTGTGTCATGGCTTGTGGTATTTATAATAAATCACTATAGACATAAATAAATGTATATACATATCAGATTAAGTCTAGAAATATGATGTGAAACACACCAAATTTTTTAAGGAAAATAAAATTTAAAATAAATTTATATATGTCTAACGTTAATTCTATTTTGTTCCAATTTACAGTGTGTGGTTTCTATGATAGGTATACAAGTGACTGGAAAGGAGACTGAAGCAAGTGAAGACAAAGTGTGAGTCTGTGAGTGTGTGAATGAGTCTATACATAAAATTGAGTGGAGTCTATGTAGTGAGGAACCAATAGAGTAACTGAAACTGAATGTATTATATTACAGTGAGATGTACAATAGTGGAGTTAGAAATGTGTACCAAATTAAATGTGGAAATAAAATATTTATTTAAATAAAAATACTATTTGAATATTGTACTGTTGTGCAATCGTATTCTATTCAATAAATATTTATTTCTATATGAGATGAAATATGAAATGGTACGATTATAAAAACATTTATATAATATATCTATATATATGTTTGTTATCATTAAACAAAAATCATATTGTTATATTCAACACTTATAGTCCTTGGAAAAGATAAGAATATCATCAACAGACACAATCAGTATCTTGTTGAGTATACCCCTAACACACTACTCACAAGGTCTACAAAGAAAGCAGGGGCATTCGTCAAACCAAAAAGACATAACCTCCCACTCGAACAATCAATCTGGCATCCTAAACACTGTCTGAGGTTTACTCTCATCTGAAACCCTCAACTGGTGAAATCCAGTAGCCATATGTAACCGAGAAAATATTTGGTAGCATCCCAAATTTTGAAACAAATCATCAATCCTCGGTAAGGGACATCTATTCTTCTTAGTTAGTTTATTTAGTTCCCTATAACTCATAGATAACCTCAAAGACCGATTAGATTTTGTGGCAAACACCACTGGTGCAACCCACTTAGACGTACTCCTATGAATAAACCCATTCAGCAACAACTCAGAGATTTGTCTATCTAACTATCTCTTTTCTTAGAAGCCATGTTCCTTAAAGAAAATGCTACAGGCTTCGCATCCTTTTCGAGATCTATTCTAAATGATTATGGGTTGGGATCCTACGACCCCTCAAAACATTTAGAAATTACAAAAAATCAACATCAAAGATGGTCCTTCTAATTCACATGATAAGGAAAATAAGGCCATAATCCTGTTCACAGTCCTGCAAGGGATTTCTAAGCTGTGGCCTCTACGACTTCTCAAACAAACGACCCTCTTATCAAATTTAAGGACGACCCCATAAAATGATAGCTAGTCCACTCCTTGAAAGAGACCGTACCCCTCTATTTCTAGTATGTATGCATCACAAAAGAATCCATCATCATCTATGTCTAATACTTACACACAAACGAAAGTTGCATAGTCCCTCTGATAGGGTTGGACAGCTCTATAGGATGGCTAGCAAAGGATAAGTAAAGTTTTAAAGAATTAACAATCTTCCTAGCAATGAAGGAGTGGGTGGCTCCCGAATCAAACATGGTACTTATGAGAGATGGCATTTATTTTATTTCTCTCCAAAATCAAAGAAGATATTGATTTTATGTCTTAATATTTGTAAAATTTGTGAATGAAAAAGAGATAGGATACCCCTCCTTATATAGGCATATGAAGGTGAAAAGGGAAAAGAAATATAGGTCCTTAAAACCCTATTGGCACTTATGAGAGATGGGACGTTGTGTAAGGTGATGTGAGAGATGTGTAAATGATGGTATGTTTGCTTTTTCAAAGCTTAAGAAATAAGCTTCCATTTGTATATATAAGGAGCTTATTATATGCATACACTTGAGATATTTTCTAAACCCTTGATGTGACTAATTATGCATATATATATATATGTATATATATATATATATATGTGTGTGTGTGTGTGTGTGTGTGTATGTGTGTGTGTGTGTTTATGTATGTACATGCATATATATAAATGTTTCAAACAATGTTGTAACGATATGAAACAACTCCTGTTCAATAATAGGTTGTAAATCTAAAAGTTGAAACTCGGTCATATTTTTGGTTCTTTATCAAATTATTTATTTATTTAAACAAAACTTGGAAATAAATTCCTTACCTTATTTAATAATTAAAACAAGCATATTTAAACTATAAAACACTTATTTGAATATTTAAATACCTAAAACACAAAAACTTTCCTCAAATGCTCATTTTTTAAAATGATGACATCATCAATATGGTTAGCCATAAATATGAAAATATTTTTATTTGCTAGCTACTTTACTGGTGTTTAATTAGGCATTCATTTATATTTTCAACAACTTTTTTTTGAGAAAATAGCTATAAAAGGTTTTTCGGTCACATTTTCGACATTTTTCCAAAAATATATTTTTGTAACATTTTTTCAAAACGAGTCTAGGATCATTAATTATTAATTAAGTGATGTTTAACAAGGTTATATAATAATATTTATAACATTTAAAAATATTCCAAATAGTTACGGTATTTGAAGATTAAGTGTTCATTTTTCCGAGTCTTTACATTTCCCTTCACTTAAAACATTTTGTCCTCGAAAGTCAAACAAGAACAAAAATCAAAGAAGATAGAAAACATGATGCATACATAGATTACTTCGAAAAATTAAATACAAACTACAATGCAAAAGACATATGATACTCAGATAAGAAACCCCTAGTCTTATATCAAGTATGAATAAGAATTTCTCAGATTATCCTCCATTTCCTATATACAATCCCAAACATCCTTGCTCCACCGTACCTTAACTAACTTTACCACCTTTGTGACGATCCCAAAACCCCGTGACATGGTGTTAAGGATAATCATTGGAATATAACATATTAATCATCATTAGCACATCACAGATAATAGCATAAACATAAAATAGAATAATTTACACACATATGACAGCGGAATCATATAGTTATCACCACATCAGAGAGCACAATGCAGGATACAACTTAGTGCATAATAATACATAATCAGTCACCATTGCCAGAGGCGGAATCATACATAAAGAGTACGAAAAATAAATATTAGTCTACATCGCCAATGGCGGAATCATAATATATATACTATAATGGCGGAAAGAGTCAAAGTCAGCACGGTGTAGTCAAGCCTCGCCATGAGCCAAAAGTGCACCAGATACCTGTAACTAGACTGCCCGTGTGAAAATGAGGGCACCCGAGTTTGCAAGGTGAAACAAACTACGAGTCAGTCATGGGACTGGTATGAGAAATCTACTTAACTTATTAACAACAATAATAAGGCAAATCAAAGGACCACGCCACTTTCGCGGAACGGGTTTACTCCAATGAGTGCTAGTGCATGAAATAAAGTAAATGATTAAATAATCGCAATGCTTTTATAAAATGAAGCCATTATAAGACTCAAGTCCCATCACACAATGCAACGCAAGCCGGAGGATAGAGTTTTACATTATAATGGCAAAAAATGCTTCAAACGAATAAAACAAAAGTGTTTGATATTATTACTAGTGCATATCTGTTTCAAAAGCGATTTCAATCATAAATATCAATCATAGGCGGCATAAATGACCCATACCACTATGTCGCCATACTAGTAATACAATCACATCCGAAATTTCGTATTGGAAATTGGATTCCTTCATGAGTCGAGGCAAGGGGCAAGCTCCTCTCCGTTCGGGACACTCAAGCAAATGTCCCAGGATCGCAAACAGCGGTCCTTCGAATCGGCTGGGCCGGTCCTCTCTTACTTTTGAGGATTGGCAATTCCTGAACACACGTTTACCAGTCCTTACAGACATATAATCGAGACGCCTTGCATTCCAACAACCACACAGGTGAAAAGTATATATAATGTCAGGGCTGGTAGGTCACTGACACCACCTTAGCTAGAAAGAAACATCGTGCTCTCCCAGCGGTCCGTCTCCCGTTTTTGACTCATACCGAGGTGTGAGGCTTGCAAATCCACGTTATACACAAAGCTACGTCACACAGACCATGCTTTGATCATCAACCACAAGACTTTGCTTTGCAACAGAAGCCATGATCATATGCCACTTAGGCGTGCCACACAGGCAATCCACTCCATGCAACTGATTTCTATCAATACAAAACCTCTGAGCTCGTACGTCTCAGAGAAGGGCGTTAAGCAAGAGAATAAATTCTCCGCCGCGAAACAGATATATATTTAACAGAGATCAATCAGCTCATAACAAAATCCAATATCAGACACACAGTCCATTTACAAGTCCGTTCCGGGTTTGAACGAAACCGAAGGCACCAAATTCCTCACATATCCGTACAATCAACAGTATGTCCGTACGGCTACTACCTCAGCTCCTTCACGGTAGCTACTCCAATCACGAGCATCAGTAGCGCCCATCCATCCAATGTGAAGATCGTCGGTCTTCAACCGTCTTCGACTCTTCGATTTCTCAATGTCGATCGATTATTTGAAATGAGATGAACTCGGCCTTTTCAAATAACCCACGTATATTTAGATTTTCAAGTCAATTTATCACATCGTTAGACTATTCAACATTCACATTTCAGTTCTTTAGTTATAATTTTCATGTTAAATACATTCAACCATCACACATCAAGCAAACACAACAAAATTGGTTTATTTCCACTCTATATCGTCTATAGTATTTCATAACGATATATCGCCATTTTTATTTATTTAAAACGACCATATTTAATTAAACGACGTTTCAGGTCATGCCGAGGCACTGGCGCTGTTTTTCACTAAATTCGTTTTACACATATCTGAAAATCTAACCGTTGGATCTTCATAATTTTATATCCTTAGAAAGATCATTTCAAAATGAATCCAACAGTTTCAGTTTCGGGAAAATCCGACGGTCGGATCTTCCACACTAGTCATTTGAAGTTACGATTTCAAATTACGAACAGCAGCGTCGTTATTCGATTTAATTATATTTATATATATATAATCGTTTCTGGAGCTATTTTTCTTTAGATTTGAATTAAACATTCCAGACAATCCAACTGTCGGATCTTTACAAAGTTGGTGCCGTTGGAAAGATATTTTCAAGGCGAACCCAACGGTTGCGGTTTCGGGAAAATCCAATGGTCGGATTTCCCGCACTAGTCGTTTGAAATCACGGTTTCAAAACACGAACTGCACGGCCACGATTCGTTTTAATTTTATTTATATTTATATATTTATATAAATATAGTTCATTCAAAAATTCCTATATCGTTTTCACTTCAAATATTTCACTAACGCCTTTAAATTTTGGAAAATTTCGCCATAACCTACTTTATACGGGAGGGGCTCGGAAAATTCCCAAATGGCCACACGGGCGTCTCATCTCAAAAAGAAAAAGAAAAAGCCAAGCGGTTAGCCAATAGGCTCATAAAATCATCACCCAAACAAAATAGTAAACGTGTACCTATTTGTCGGGAACAAAATTTTATTCCTCTTCTCTAGCCTCTTTGCTATAACCTGTTCAATAAATATGCATGTACATATATACAATTCTTATCACTTCTCATTTTCCATTCAACTTCATATTTAATTTGCTTTGGTTTAAAAACACCATTCATTCTAATGTTGCATGCATAGGCAAAAATCATATCATTAGCTAATTAATGAATATTTCAACTCATGCATATTTATTTGAACAAGTGGTCATTTTTAACACTTCACATTTCAAAGATGATAAATTTGGCGAACTAAAATATATTTCAACACATGACTATTTTATTTAGTTCCTATCCATGTTAAAAATAATATTTCTTTCACAAATATTTATTTCAACGCTCGCATATCTTTAGCATATCACATATATGATAAAAATGATATTTTTATCATTTAACATATTTATTCAACAAATGAATGTTTTCAACACTTTATAATTTCAGTAAAAATGTAATTTTTATTGTTCTATCTTTTTATTCAACACATGAACTTTTCCAATACACACACTTCTCAACGCATGAGCATCTCCACACATGGATAATTTATATATGTTGTTCATATAAGAAAGATGAAATTTTTATTGTTGAAACTATTTATATATAAGGCGAATATTTTACATACTACATATATATTATAAAAATGTGATTTTTATTGTTTAAACACTTCATTCATTCACATATGAATTTAATTTTCACACAACACTTCTCAACACATGAGCATTTCCACACATGGATATAATTTCAACACATGACTTTAATTTCAACGCATGAAGATAATTTCAATATACGAAAATAATTCTAACACATGAATATTATTCAAAATTTCGGCAGCATAACGGCAGGGTAGTTAAAACCGACACCGTCCCTAGTACGGCTCCTCGCTCTACCTTAAAACCTCGCGGATTTTGACAATGGGGATTCATGCATCTAATTTGCACGCAGGCGGCATGTTTTATTTTTATTTCCATAATTATTTCCAATTCATTTCAATCACCAATGGGTATTTTTCAACCACAAACAATTATTCAACCATTCGCATTTTTCATCCAATGTTTCACACCAATACACAACAATAAATATCGTCCATGGTTTGTGGACGAGGGGAGTGTGTATATATACATATATAATTTCTATATTTCACTTGCATTTCCACACATATATCAATTATACTATGCATGTATAATTCATACTTCGCTTATATAGCTTACACAACGCATGTACATGAGGTATACAATGCATGTACATGAGGTATACAATCCGTGTGTAATTTATATTTCGCTTATATAATTTATACACGACATTTTCCATTCAAATTCATTTAATTTTGATTTCTCACATTGGTTTTTGGAGTGCTAAAAATCGTAGATGACTCAGAAAAATCCGTGGTCTCTTCTATGTGGTAGAGAGCTTCCTTGCGGTCCCGATGTTTCCTGTTTCATCGAATTTCGTCAACACACCATAAAGATATGATTTTTCAAAGTTCAAACATAAAAAAGGACTCACCTTTCACGATGGTTCAAAACTAGGGTTGCATTTTTCGCGAGAACCGAGGCACGATAGGATGATCAGAGGGTACAGCGTGGAAGAGGGAGGAAAGGGGAGTCGATCGGTGGTGGTCGGAGGTGGTTCGGTGGTCTCTGGCGATCGGGGCGGCGCTCGGAAGTCGTCGACTTTGGGTCGACGATTCTGGCTATGGAGGTGGCGATAGGGGTCGAGCTTGGGTCGGATTGGAAGAGGGGAGGGAGTTGCGTCGACTGCTGGTGGTGGCGGAGGCTGGAGATGGCCGTGGCGGCGGCGATTTGGCTAGGAAGTGGCGAACGACGTGAATCGTCGGTGGGAGATAGAAAACGAGGGTTTTTTGATGTTTTTTAATTTTTAAAATAATGAATGGCTAATTTTGATTGGCCCATGGTTTTAATAAATTTTTAAATAGTGTTTCTCCATACGGACACCAATTCAAACCCAACGACTGTTGTCTCTAGCTAATTACCCCCATCTCGGACACAATGGGATATGTTTCGTTGGCCAATTCGACTGTTACAGTCTGTTATTCTTCAAATTAAAATATAAAACATTTAATTTTAACTTTGAACGTACATTTCAATTTGCCAGGGCCACAAACTGATTCGAAAAATTCCAGAAAAAATAGATCTAGCTATGTTTTGACGCTACGGTCCCAACAAAACTAGTTTCGTCGAATTCTGAGATCGTTTGAAAAATGGCCATTTTCTGGTCGATCCAATTTAACAGAAATTGACCAAACACATTTTCTTTTGCCACACTCACATACTAGCTTCAAAAATATGAAATTTGAAACCTAGCAATAGTTTGACATCCCGGACCCAACAAAAGTGGTTTCGTCAAATTCCGAGGTCGTTTGCAAAATATCTATTTTCCAGGGCTATATATTCTATATAGCGACCTTTCTGAAAATTCATTCGGCCAAAACTTTTGATTCACGCTATGAAACTTCGATTTTTCAGATTCGTTAGAAAGGTATTGATAAGCAGATTTAAATATTTTTGGTTTCACTAAAATCCGTTATATTTTCCACCCTGCACAGTTAGTCAAAGTTTGAATTCAAATTTTCAAACTGACTCACTATTTCTAATTCATATTTTATTGAAATATTCTATTTCAATTGTTCAAATTCCTTTGAAATAACTAATTTAAAATTTTTAAATTGGCTCGTATTTTCCGGGTTGTTACAATCTCCCCCACTTAAAACTTTTCGTCCTCGAAAAGGAAACAACAGTAAAGTAGGAAACGAAATGTAAATGCAAAGTATTGTAAAGGTACCTTGCACCGGAGTTAGTCAGAGATGTCCACTCTGCATTTGGGGTAAGCTTGCTTAATGCTTTCCTCAGTCTCCCAAGTACAGTCTCTAGGATCACTACTCCACTGCACTTTAACTAAATGAACCTTTTTGCTTCTTAGTTCTCTAGTTTCTTTGCCAACAATCTTTAATGGCTCTCTTCTGAATGCTAATTCTGGAGTTATGTCTATATCCTGTTGCGCTGCTTCTTCTACAACAAGATCCGGATCATGTAAATGTCTTCTAAGTTGAGATACGTGAAATACATCATGCACTCCAGGCAACCAATCTGATAATTGAACCCTATAAGCAAGAGTTCCAATTCGTTCGAGTATAGGAAAGGGACCAATAAATCTCGGTGCCAACTTCCCAGTTTTGCCAAATCTGATCACTCCTCTCATCGGAGAAACTTTCAAATAAACATGGTCACCAACAGCAAATGTCAAATCTCTTCTTCTAGAATCTGCATAACTTTTCTGTCGACTTTGCGCGGTTCTCAATCGTTTTTTGATGAAGTCGACTTTATCAGATGCTTCTCTAATCATATCGGGTCCTAACACAAGTCTATTGCCAGGTTCTACCCAACATGCAGGAGATCTGCACGGTCTGCCATATAATGCTTCAAATGGCGACATTCCCAAACTTGCTTGATAGCTATTGTTATATGAGAATTCTGCCAAATGCAAGTGATCTTCCCATGACCCACCAAAATCAATTATACAAGCCCGCAATAAATCTTCTAGAATTCTATTCACCCGCTCAGTTTGGCCATCTGTTTGAGGGTAATAAGCGGTGCTCATATTCAGTTTTGTTCCCAATTCTGTCTGGAAAGCCTCCCAGAATTTGCTAGCAAATATTGGATCTCTATCACTGACTATGCTGATGGGAATTCCATGCAGCTTAACGATTTATTTGAAATATATCTGTGCTAGACTTTGAGAGGTTCTATTGGATCTGACAGGTATGAAATGTGCAGTCTTCGTGAAGCGATCTACGATTACCCAAATGCTGTCATTATCTTTCCTGGTTCGCGGCAAACCATCTATGAAATCCATGGAAATCTGTTCCCATTTCCAACCTGGGACTTCCAACGGTTGCAACAGTCCAGCTAGCTTCTGTTGGTCGCTCTTGACTAATTGACAAGTAGGGCATCTGCTAACATACAAAGAAATATCCCTCTTCATTGCCTTCCACCAGAAAGTGTGTCTGATATCGTTGTACATTTTACTCACACTAGGATGGATGCAAAGTTTAGATTTATGGCATTCATCTAACACTTCTCTTTTGAGCTCAGGAATGTTGGGAACACATATTCTTCTATTCAATCTCAGAACTCCCTCACAATCCACCTGGAAACTGGAGCCTTCGCCCCTTTGAATCCTTCTTATCATCTCTTTCACAAAATTGTCACTTTTCTGAAGAACATATATTTTATCAATCAATCCTGGCGTAATTATAAGATTGGCAATGATTGCGGTTTTTCTACTAAGCCCATCCTCTACAACATTAGCCTTTCCCGGCGTATACAGGATATCAAGATCATACGCTGCAAGAAATTCTAGCCAACGCTGCTGTCTCAAATTCAGATCTTTCTGGGTGTATAAATACTTCAATGATTGATGATCTGTGTACAACACAAATTTCTCGCCCAATAAATAATGCCTCCAGATTTTCAAAGCAAAAACGATAGCTAGCAACTCAAGATCATGAGTTACATAATTCTTCTCATGTGGTTTCAATTGGCGGCTTGCATAAACGACTACTTGACCTCTTTGCATTAACACTGCACCAAGACCTCTAATAGAAGCATCTATCCAAACCATCAAATCCTGATTTCCATCAATAATGGTTAACACTGGAGCAGTTGTCAGTTTCGATTTCAATTCCTGGAAAGCTTCTTCACAGTCGGAAGTCCACTTAAATTTCTCATGCTTCTTCGTGAGCTTCATTAACGGACTGGATATCTTCGAAAAATCCTTAACGAACTTTCGATAATAACTAGCCAACCCCATAAAACTTCTAACCTCTGTCGGTGTAGTGGGTTGTTTCCAGTCTTGAATCGCTGTTATTTTGCTCGGATATACAGAAATCCCTTTCTTTGACACGACATGGCCAAGAAACTTCACTTCTTCTTGCCAGAAGACACATTTAGAGAATTTGGCTTTGAAGACGTTCTTTCTTAGAATCTCCAATACTTGTTCTAAGTGTTTTTCATGCTCGGGTTTTGATTTGGAGTAAATTAAAATATCATCGATGAATACGAGGACAAATTTATTCAGAACTCCCCTGAACACTCTATTCATTAGATCGATAAAGTATGCTGGGGCATTGCACAGGCCGAACGACATTACTAACCATTCATAAAATATGTCTGGACATCTGAAAGCTGTCAAAGGAACACACTCCTCTGCTATTCTCAATTGATGAAAACCTGTAGCTAGGTCCATTCGGGAAAATACTCTCGCCCCATTTAATTGGTCTAGCAGATCATCGATGCGGGGTAACGGGTATTTGTTTTTGAGCATCTGTTTGTTGAGGTCTCAGTAATCAACACATAATCGAAGAGTACCGTCTGACTTTGGGACAAACACAACAGCTGCACCCCAATTAGAAAAGCTAGGTATGATTAGACCCTTCCACAATAGTTGACGAGTTTGATCGCCTAATTCTTCTTTTTCCTTTGGAGTCATTCTGCGAATTGGATGCACCACTGGTCTGGCATTGGGAATTAGATCGATTCTGAATTCCATTTCTCTTTGCGGAGGTAAGTTTTCACATCCGCATAGTTTCTAACAATAGGAATCTTTTCTATGGAAGTGGGAATAACTTCTAACGCCGACCAAAATTTTTCTCTATCTGGATTCGAACCATGGCATGGTACAGTAATATATCCAAGCTTCGTCCGAATTTTTACTATTCGTTCTGCACACTTTACCTCAGCTTCGTATTTTGTTAACCAATCAAGCCCGAGAATGATATCGAATTCGGGAAAATCCATGATGATTAGATCAAAGGGAAATTGGTATCAGAAGAAAGAAGTAGGCACTTTACAATATGAACTGAGAATGAGAGATCCTCCTATCAGATTATGTACTTCAACCGATTCTTTCAGCTTTCTTTGTTTTAACTTTAATTTGTGCACTGTGTTACTAGCAATAAAACTACGCGACACACCCACGTCAAACAATACAGAAACAGGAATATTTTTAATTGTAAGGGTACCTCCCAAAACATCGGGTTTACCTGCTCCTTCGGAAGCAGCTGGCGGGTTCGACCCGTCATAGACATGAGCTACTGCGGCCTTTTTCAGCAAAGGACAGTCTTTGACAAGATGATCCGTCTTGCGGCAATTAAAGCAGGAGCAAGGGTTCTGAGAGCCCTGGCTTGAACCTTGTGAATTTGTCTTCTGCCTCTTCGGGGCTGTGAAAACATTAGAGAAGTGCCTCATCTTGCCACAATTATAGCAGCTTCCTCTTGGCGGCCTGCCAGTCTGTGGTTTCGAGGATGCTGCTTGGCTTGACTCAGCTTGATTCACAGCAGACTTGCGTTTGTTTCCGGGTTGGCTTTTAGCGCGATCCTGCTCCAGGTGCCTTTGGTCAAGGACTTCGTAGTTGCACGTTATTTCCACCAATTCATTATATCCCAGCTTGATGTGGGCCATTGCTCTATCATGGTACTGTCGCCTCAGCCCGAGGATGAACTCCTTATTCTTGGACTTTGCAGTGGCGACAAGCTCCGGAGCATAGGGGGACAACTTTGTAAATTTATTCAGATAATCCTGCACCGAAAGTTCCCCGTGCTGGAGGTTGGCGAAGTCATCGTGCATGCGTTCTAGGGCTTGTTCCGAGACATATTTCTCTTTGAAGAGTTCTTTGAATCCGTCCCAGGTTCTTCCAGCTTCTCTATTCTTGGCGGTGAGAGCTTCCCACCATAGTTCAGCTTCTTCCTGCATAAGCCAGGCACCCATAATAGCTTTATCTTAATCTCCAAGCCTTAGGCCTTCTAGTACCTTCTCGCATGTTTTCAGCAATGCAAGGGCCTCTATTACAGTGCCAATTCCCGAGAAGGTCTTGCCTCCTAGGTTTTTGTATCTCTTAGCTACGCGGTCCAGCTCGAAGTATTGAGCGGCCGGGGGTTGTATCAAGGGTCCTTTGTAACACCCCACCTCCACCAGGGTGGCTCTTGCAAGCACTCTGACTTTGGAGGGGCGTTTGAATCAGGTAAACATGCATAATGATATATCAAGGCAGAACAAGAACATATGTATATATGTAAACAGAGTAAATAACATAGATAAAACAGCGGAAGATTTCAAAACATTTCAAAACAAGTCTGGTACAACATAGCTTTCCAAATAAACAAGTCTAGATAAAACAACATCAACTGAAAAACTAAAATAAATAAGTGCTATCCCCAATTAAGTGGTAACCATAGCTAGCTTCATGTCGAAACCGTACATGAGCTGAAATCCCACAAGCAAGCAATCCGAAATCCAAGCTAAGCTCCAGTATTCCCTCCCTGAGAACCTGGGGGGGGGGGGGAACGGAAGAAAAGAGGCGAAAGAAAACAGGTCAGTCAAAAAGACTGAGTAAGCCCTACTACAATCAATGTAAACTGATAAAGTTAACTGGCATGAGCAGCAGGGATGAACATAAGAATAACAATATACTAGCATGATGATTAACTAACAAGGTAGATAAAGGTGTCATCGCATAATCAGGATTAAGGTTTTGCACCACAGGTGTACTAGCAAACTAACATGACTTGAATAAACAAGTATTGATCCCTTGGCCCAAGCTTTGGCCCAATAACATGAAATGACCCTAATACAAGGTCCAACCAAACGGTCTAGTCGATCGGCTCCCTAAGCCTAACTTGTCACGTGTTGGTGTCAATACGGCCCAATCATAATTGTAGTCGAACTGTGCCGGGTCCACCCTTCGGGTGTATCAAGCCCTAGGGTGTCAACCCCTGGACACCATGAACATGAGTGCACAGTCCCGATCTACTGGTACCCGTGCATGTTTTCTTCGGCTACGGACTATGTGCACGACCAGAGTCCGCCCGGAACTACACTGGCGTACCCTCTGCCGTCGCTTTTGGTCACTTACCTCCAGTCCAGTAATCGTGCCCCCACCCTAGCCTAGTCCCTAGGGTCATGATGATACTAACTTGGGATTACTACTGGAGTGGGCCCCCATTGCTAGGATTTTTCTAGTGGGTTAAGTACGGTTTAACCCTCTTGCTAATCCTGGATTAACTTGGTTAAGTGTAACGATGAGTTCACGACTTAACCCCGATTAATCTACCAAGACCAAATTGGTTAAGTATTAAGTGGACCATGACTTAACCCTAATCACAAGGCATTAATTAATTTAATGCGCCTTAACCTCTCACATTAGACCTTGTTGTGGTTACTAGTTAAGCCGGGCGGGTCCGGGTAGCTTTACACCACAACTTGGTCTAACCTCGGGTTCAAGGTACAACATGACCAACTTCTCACATTGGGTCCTATTGTTTGTAGCAACTAGTTAAGCCGGTCGGTTCCGGGTAGGTTTACGCTACAAACTCAACCCAACCTCGAGTTGGCCACAGTTATCTTTTCTAAGTGTCATGTCCATCATGTTTCCAAAACATGTTACAAGTTTTCAAGCAATTGGGTAGACCTAACTTAATAGGTAAATTCCCAATGGGTAGACCTAACTTAATAGGTAAATTCCCAAGCTTATGTTTTATGTCTTTTAAGTTTACCCAACCCCAAACGCAATCCCATCGCTTACATATCGCAATAGCGCATAAAGGATAGAAAGAGGGAACTTGGCATAATCATGACATAAAGGTATTGAAGCCACAAGCTTAACATGGTGGCATATGAAATGTTCATATGTTCATACACTTGCATATTACATTTTTAGGCCTCAAAAGCATGCATAAAATCAAACTTAGCATATTGGTGATACATGGTGCTAAATGACATGTAGAGATGGCCATAAGTTCGCATTTAGCCTCACATGCAAGTTATCATAAGAGATATGATAACTTACATGTTGCTAAAATGCAACCTTTGGCATAAAGCTTAAAGCTTTATGTTCATAAACCCAAAATAAGCTTGCATAACATGATAGCATGAACAAAATGTTCAACCCAAACTTGCATAACATAACTTGGCATACTTGCATATAAACTTGCATATCACAACATGATAAACTTGCATATAAACTTGCATATCACAACATGATAAACTTGCATATCATACATTTAACTTTAGAGTTTAAGTATGAAAGTAGAATAGGGCTTACAATGCTTAAGAAGTCACAAAAATATGACAAAGCCCTTATGAAATCAATTAAACCCAAAATGCAAGCAAAACCCTTGAGCCAAAATGATCAAGACTCTTTCTTTATGATGCAAATATATAAACTTGACTTGAATGCAAGCTAATGATGCTCATACAAGTTTGAAAACACTTGTATGCATGGAAAATCACTTAGGAATTTATTTAGGAATTTTATGAAGAGAGTGGAGGCCATGAGAGGATTGATTTTGCCATAGTTTAGTTGTATGAATGAATAATGATGATTTAGGGTAGGTTAGGGTCTTATTTATAGATTAGGCAAGTGTTTTAGGCCATAGGATTAAACCTAGATTCAATCCAAGCCATCAAAGCATGTCTTGGGGAAGAAGTCAAGTGTAGGAACCATCTAGGGCCTTTAGATTAAAGATGAACCATGAGAACCATTCAAATGCAAAATCTGCATTTGAGCGAATCGGCCCACGGGTTGACAGCCAAACACCCTGGATTAACCCCTAGTCGACCCAGCGAGCTCGGGTCGACCTCAAAAATCGGTCGGTTCGGTTATTCCCCTCTCCCAATTCGTTGTTTTGAACATTTTTGCATATTTATTTATTTAATTTTCAATTATATATATATATATATCAATATATATATATTTCTCTGCGCAACCCATTTCACTTAATTAAGTATACTTTAATTTGGGAATTTTTCGTGAAACTTCGCGAGGTCATATCTTGGTCATACGAACTCCGATTTTCGAAAACTCGGACTCTATTTCGCGTATTTTTCCGAGACGAACGCAATGGCATAGCCCGTTTCCCTTGATTCAGATTTTACAGTTTAATTCTGCCTCCATTTATGTTATAACATGTTATTCAAAAATACGGGTTGTTACATTCTTCCCTCCTTAAAGGATTTCGTCCCCGAAATCTCCAAGTTAGGAAGAACGTATCCTACCATCCATCATCCATCTACTCAAAACATCATCCACGAGCAATCATTGTCCTTAAAAGGTTCTAAATGCTGTATGATCATATGCAAAGGTGTGCGTATATGTACTTATCTAATGCGAAAATCAGGAGGTTACTGATTCAGTAAACCCCCTTAATGCAAAATATGTTAGTGAAATGAGTCCATATGTATGCAAATTCCTAACATAATTTATAATCTCTACATGAGTGCACATAACATTCATCCATATGCAACATCCACGTGATAGCATAACAAGTTTTCATCCATGAATAAGCATAAACACTCATGCATATGCGGTATGAAAGTGTGTGAGCCGATCTTAGTGCCTAACGTGTATTATGCATCCACGGGTATCCACTTGCAAACACTTGCAACCACTTGCAACCATCAAGCATAACATGTTTCAAACACATGTTTCATCCAAAGGGTTTCTACCTAAGGTTCTCATGACAAGATTAACACGATAAACTAGATAAACATGGATAGCAAAGAGAAATATATGCTAACAAAGAAAAGAGATTGAGAGTGTACCCTCAAAAAGGAATGGATAAAGCCCACGCATCTTCTCCTCGGTTTCCCAAGTTGCGTCTTCTTCGGCTTCACCCCATTGAACCTTCACCAATTTGACCTCTCGATTCCTTAGCTTCTTGGTCTCCGTCCCCAAGATACGAATCGGAGCTCTCCTCAAGGTTGCCTCTTTCTCCACTTCTACATCTTTTAGAACACTTGGCTCAACAACCTCTGCTGATTCATGTAAACACTTCCGGAGATGCGAGACATGAAAAACATCGTGTACTCCAGCAAGCTTCTCGGGCAACTTCACTCTATAAGCCATCTGCCCGATCCTCTCTATAATAGGGAATGGTCCAACAAACCTCGGTGCCAACTTCCCAACAGCTCCAAATCGGACCACATTCCGCAAAGGAGAAACCTTCACGAAAACCATATCCCCAACATCAAACTCCAAATCCGTTCTTCGCTTATCATCATAGGATTTCTGTCGGTCTTGGGCCGCTTTCATCCGTATCCGAATCAACTCGATCTTCTCGGATGTATCTCTGATCATATCAGGCCCAAGTATAAGCTCATCTGTAGTCTCCCACCAACATGTAGGCGACTTGCACGGCCTCCCATATAAAGCTTCAAATGGTGCCATCCCTATGCTTGCCTGATAACTGTTATTATATGCAAACTCAACAAGAGGAAGATGGTCTTCCCAAGTACCACCAAAATCCAGAATACAAAGCCTCAACAGATCCTCTAGTACCCTATTCACCCTTTCGGTTTGACCGTCCGTCTGTGGGTGATAAGCCGTACTTAGATTCAACCTTGTGCCCATAGCTTCTTGCAAGCTATTCCAGAATTGACTTGTAAAGATTGGGTCACGGTCACTGACTATACTAGAAGGGACTCCATGTAGTCTCACAATCTCACGAAGATATACAGACGCTAGCCAAGATGCGGTCCTCTTGCTCTTCACCGGAATGAAATGAGCACTCTTCGTAAGTCTATCCACAATAACCCAAATGCTCGTATTCCCTTTCCTTGACCTTGGTAGCCCATCGATAAAATCCATGGAAATACTCTCCCACTTCCATAGTGGAACGTCTAGAGGATGCAATAGCCCACCGGGTTTCTTCGACTCGGCCTTAACTTGCTAGCAAATGATACATCTAGAGACAAATTCTGCCACATCCTTCTTCATCCCAGGCCAAAAGAAAATGCGCTTCATATCTTTATACATCTTATCTCCGCCCGGATGTATAGTCATCTTAGAGCGATGCGCTTCCTCAAGAACTCTTCTTACTAGATCTTCTACCATTGGAACACATAACCTTCCGTCTCTCCTCAGCCAACCCTTGTCATCAATAGAATATCGAGCGAGATGACTAGACGTCTCTCCTCGAATTAGCTTATCCATAATCTCAACTATCTGAGGGTCTTCTCTCTGCGAAGCCCCAACTTGATCAAGAAGGGTAAGTCTGAGTTCCAGAGATGCTAAAGAACCGGTCATCGACTCAATCGCCAAAGAGAAATCAAAGGTTGCCACATACTCTAAATTCTTCATCTCAACGAATAGAGGACTTAGGGTCAACCTTCTTCTACTCAATGCATCTGCTACCACATTCCCCTTGCCAGGGGTATAAGCTATCTCAAAATCGTAGGACGCCAAGAATTCCATCCATCTTTGTTGCCTCAGATTCAGATCCTTCTGAGAAAAGAGATACTTCAATGACTTGTGATCGGTATAAAGCTCAAATCTTTCTCCCAGAAGATAATGGCGCCAAGCCTTGAGTGCATATACTATTGCTGCCAACTCTAAGTCATGAGTGGGATAATTCTTCTCATGCACTTTGAGTTGTCTACCGCCAAAGCATATCACTCTTCCTTCTTGCATAAGAACAGCTCCTAACCCCGTGCCACATGCATCGGTGTATACGGTAAATAACTTCCCTCCATCGGGCAAAGCTATAACAGGTGCTGATGTGAGGGCTCTCTTGAGCTTCTGAAAAGCAAGCTCGCATTCTATGCTCCAAGCAAAAACTAAATTCTTCTTCGTCAATTTAGTGAGAGGAGCGGATATCTTTGCGAAGTCCTTGATGAACGTCCGGTAAAAACCCGCAAGACCTAGAAAACTTCTCACTTCGGTTGCATTCCTTGGAGTCTTCCAATCCTGAACTGCCACTACCTTAGCGGGATCCACCGCTAAGCCTTGCTTAGATACTATATGCCCAAGGAATCTAACTTCCCTTCTCCAAAAGTGACACTTGGAGAACTTGGCCTTCAACTGATGCGCTCTAAGCGTATCCATCACCTCCATGAGATGCTTTGCATGCTCTTCCTCATCCTTAGAGAAGATCAGAATATCATCTACGAAGACCACGACAAACTTGTTCAAGAACTCCCTGAACACCCTACTCATCAAGTCCACGAAATATGCGGGTGCATTAGTCAAGCCGAACGACATGACAAGCCATTCGAAGAATCCATCTGGAGTTCTGAACGCAGTCTTGTCTATACTATCTTCAGCTACCCTGAGCTGATGGAACCCCGTAGCAAGATCAAGCTGAGAGAAAACAGAAGCACCGACAAGCTGGTCAAAGAGATCATCAATCCTCGGTAACGGGTGTCTGTTCTTCTTAGTCAGCTTATTCAACTCTCGATAGTCAACGCAAAGTCGGAGAGAACCATCCGCCTTGGTAGCAAATACCACAGGCGCTCCCCATTCAGATATACTTCGTCTAATGAAGTTATTCTCAAGCAACTCTTTCACTTGCTTACTTAGCTCCCGCCTTTCACGCGGAGCCATGTGCCGAACGGGCAAAGAAACAGGCTTTGCATTATCCACCAGATAAATGCGGAAATCAATCTCTCGCTTAGGGGGCAACCCCCTAACTTCATCGAAAACATCCGGATACTCTCGAACCACTCTCACAGACTGAAGAGTTTCCATTGACGAGTCGAGTGATTCCAGATAGCACAACATGACGGGACCTCTCGGATCACAAGAAATCTCTAGGGTGTTTCCGAGGCGAGTCACGAGCCTCACAACCCTATGCTCACAATCAAGAATGGCTCCATATCTGGACAGCCAATCCATGCCCAATATCAATCCGTATCCCCTAAAACCAAGAACATAAGCACTGCACAAGAACTCTACACTCAGTATAGAGATCCTCAAATCCCCACATATCATAGACAAATGGGCGGAACCCCCAATAGGATTTGAGACACAGACGGGATCATCTACCAAGCTAGTACTAAGGTGCAAACTATCAACAAGATCAGATGAGATAAAGCTATGCGATGCACCAGAATCAAACAAGGTACGAACTGGAAAATCAGAAATATATACAAGGCTCTCAACAGAAATACTACCTCGATCGGGAACTGGAGCGACATTGAGAGCATGAACTTGCCCTCTTGAAGGTCCAGCACGCAGAGTCTGACCCTGGCCTTGCCCTTGCTTCCTCGGGCAATCCTTACTGAAATGTCCAGTCTCACCGCAGAAAAAGCATTCACCATTCTTCCTTTTCCTCTTCTTACAATCCTTAATAAGATGCCCAACTGAACCACAATAATGGCACTTCCCCTTGTTGTTCTTGCCCTTGTTGTTATTGCCCTTGTTGTTGTTCCCCTTGTTGCCTTGACTCTTGTTCTTGTTCTGATTGCCTTGACTGCTCTGACCACTTGGATTACCCTGATTTCCTTTTCCCTGGGAATCAGTCTTCTTGGCTTAAGTATCATTCATCTTGGTTTCTTTCTTGACATCTCCCTGAAGTAACGCCATATCAACCAAACTCTCAAACGTGGCCCCATGGGGAATATGTGACATAGCCAATCCCTGCAACGGCTCATTCAATCCTCTAGCAAAACGAAGAGCCTTCTTCTGAGGAGTATTCACCATATCCAAGCCAAAACGAGCTAACTGATTGAACTTGTTCACATATTCTTTGACAGACATATCTCCTTGTTTCAAAGTTATGAACCTCTCCATTTGCAGATTCTCCTCAGCAGAAGATAGAAACTTAAGCATGAACCTTGCCCTGAAATCGGCCCAAGTCTCAACAGGCCTAGTACCATTGGTGACTTCCCACCAATAAGCGGCTTCATCCTTCATAAGCCAAACCGCCAACAAGAGCTTCCTCTGATCGTCTAACCCAAAGATAGCAAACAAATCCTCGGTCTCTTTCAACCAATTTCTGGCCTCTACAAAAGTCTCAGTGCCTTGAAAGTTCTTGCCACCCATTGCTTTGAAATCTTTGCAAGTCTTTGCGAAGTCCACTTGAGGATGCTGAGGGGGAGGAGGAAGAGGAACCTCAGCGACAAGAGGAGGAGGAACATTAACCACCGGAGGAGGAGGAGGAGGAACATTAACTACCGGAGGAGGAGGAGGAGGAACATCTGCGGGGCCGGCTTCGGTCGCCCTAGCCTCCAAAACTCTCCTATACCAAACAGGTACGTGTACTCCCTCCGGAATAGCAAAGTTATCGGCCATACTGAAAACGAAGAAAAAGACAGATTCAGAATGGAGAAAAACGAAGGAATTTTGCTAATGGCTTTTTGGGGAATAGCCTTTAAAATAAACTAGACTTTTCTTTGTAAAATACTTTATACTTGGTTTTGAAAATAGTTTTCCAAAAGTTTTCTAAAAGCCTTTTTGTTCCTTCTCGTACCATATGCTCTGATACCAAATGTAACACCCCACCTCCACCAGGGTGGCTCTTGCAAGCACTCTGACTTTGGAGGGGCGTTTGAATCAGGTAAACATGCATAATGATATATCAAGGCAGAACAAGAACATATGTATATATGTAAACAGAGTAAATAACATAAATAAAACAGCGGAAGATTTCAAAACATTTCAAAACAAGTCTGGTACAACATAGCTTTCCAAATAAACAAGTCTAGATAAAACAACATCAACTGAAAAACTGAAATAAATAAGTGCTATCCCCAATTAAGTGGTAACCATAGCTAGCTTCATGTCGAAACCGTACATGAGCTGAAATCCCACAAGCAAGCAATCCGAAATCCAAGCTAAGCTCCAGTATTCCCTCCCTGAGAACCTGGGGGGGGGGGGGGGGGGTCGGAAGAAAAGAGGCGAAAGAAAACAGGTCAGTCAAAAAGACTGAGTAAGCCCTACTACAATCAATGTAAACTGATAAAGTTAACTGGCATGAGCAGCAGGGATGAACATAAGGATAACAATATACTAGCATGATGATTAACTAAGAAGGTAGATAAAGGTGTCATCGCATAATCAGGATTAAGGTTTTGCACCACAGGTGTACTAGCAAACTAACATGACTTGAATAAACAAGTATTGATCCCTTGGCCCAAGCTTTGGCCCAATAACATGAAATGACCCTAATACAAGGTCCAACCAAACGGTCTAGTCGATCGGCTCCCTAAGCCTAACTCGTCACGTGTTGGTGTCAATACGGCCCAATCATAATTGTAGTCGAACTGTGCCGGGTCCACCCTTCGGGTGTATCAAGCCCTAGGGTGTCAACCCCTGGACACCATGAACATGAGTGCACAGTCCCGATCTACTGGTACCCGTGCATGTTTTCTCCGGCTACGGACTATGTGCACGACCAGAGTCCGCCCGGAACTACACCGGCGTACCCTCTGTCGTCGCTTTTGGTCACTTACCTCCAGTCCAGTAATCGTGCCCCCACCCTAGCCTAGTCCCTAGGGTCACGATGATACTAACTTGGGATTACTACTGGAGTGGGCCCCCATTGCTAGGATTTTTCTAGTGGGTTAAGTACGGTTTAACCCTCTTGCTAATCCTGGATTAACTTGGTTAAGTGTAACGATGAGTTCACGACTTAACCCCGATTAATCTACCAAGCCCAAATTGGTTAAGTATTAAGTGGACCATGACTTAACCCTAATCACGAGGCATTAATTAATTTAATGCGCCTTAACCTCTCACATTAGACCTTGTTGTGGTTACTAGTTAAGCCGAGCGGGTCCGGGTTGCTTTACACCACAACTTGGTCTAACCTCGGGTTCAAGGTACAACATGACCAACTTCTCACATTGGGTCCTATTGTTTGTAGCAACTAGTTAAGCCGGTCGGTTCCGGGTAGGTTTACGCTACAAACTCAACCCAACCTCGAGTTGGCCACACTTATCTTTTCTAAGTGTTATGTCCATCATGTTTCCAAAACATGTTACAAGTTTTCAAGAAATTGGGTAGACCTAACTTAATAGGTAAATTCCCAATGGGTAGACCTAACTTAATAGGTAAATTCCCAAGCTTATGTTTTATGTCTTTTAAGTTTACCCAACCCCAAACGCAATCCCATCGCTTACATATCGCAATAGCGCATAAAGGATAGAAAGAGGGAACTTGGCATAATCATGACATAAAGGTATTGAAGCCACAAGCTTAACATGGTGGCATATGAAATGTTCATATGTTCATACACTTGCATATTACATTTTTAGGCCTCAAAAGCATGCATAAAACCAAACTTAGCATATTGGTGATACATGGTGCTAAATGACATGTAGAGATGGCCATAAGTTCGCATTTAGCCTCACATGCAAGTTATCATAAGAGATATGATAACTTACATGTTGCTAAAATGCAACCTTTGGCATAAAGCTTAAAGCTTTATGTTCATAAACCCAAAATAAGCTTGCATAACATGATAGCATGAACAAAATGTTCAACCCAAACTTGCATAACATAACTTGGCATACTTGCATATAAACTTGCATATCACAACATGATAAACTTGCATATAAACTTGCATATCACAACATGATAAACTTACATATCATACATTTAACTTTAGAGTTTAAGTATGAAAGTAGAATAGGGCTTACAATGCTTAAGAAGTCACAAAAATATGACAAAGCCTTTATGAAATCAATTAAACCCAAAATGCAAGCAAAACCCTTGAGCCAAAATGATCAAGACTCTTTCTTTATGATGCAAATATATAAACTTGACTTGAATGCAAGCTAATGATGCTCATACAAGTTTGAAAACACTTGTATGCATGGAAAATCACTTAGGAATTTATTTAGGAATTTTATGAAGAGAGTGGAGGCCATGAGAGGATTGATTTTGCCATAGTTTAGTTGTATGAATGAATAATGATGATTTAGGGTAGGTTAGGGTCTTATTTATAGATTAGGCAAGTGTTTTAGGCCATAGGATTAAACCTAGATTCAATCCAAGCCATCAAAGCATGTCTTGGGGAAGAAGTCAAGTGTAGGAACCATCGAGGGCCTTTAGATTAAAGATGAACCATGAGAACCATTCAAATGCAAAATCTGCATTTGAGCGAATCGGCCCACGGGTTGACAGCCAAACACCCTGGATTAACCCCTAGTCGACCCAGCGGGCTCGGGTCGACCTCAAAAATCGGTCGGTTCGGTTATTCCCCTCTCCCAATTCGCTGTTTTGAACATTTTTGCATATTTATTTATTTAATTTTCAATTATATATATATATATATCAATATATATATATATTTCTCTGCGCAACCCATTTCACTTAATTAAGTATACATTAATTTGGGAATTTTTCGTGAAACTTCGCGAGGCCATATCTTGGTCATACAGACTCCGATTTTCGAAAACTCGGACTCTATTTCGCGTATTTTTCCGAGACGAACGCAATGGCATAGCCCGTTTCCCTTGATTCAGATTTTACAGTTTAATTCTGCCTCCATTTATGTTATAACATATTATTCAAAAATACGGGTTGTTACATCCTTCTTCAATTGGGACTTCTCCTCGTCCTCTGCCACGGCCAGCACGACCTCCTCTAGCAGCGGCTGCTCGGGTAGCCATTTTTCAAATTCTGTATAAGCAAGAAAAGAGTCAGCCTACAGAAATGATAATTTATTGCATGGTTAAGCAGAAAACTTAAGGAAAGATAACGATGGACTGATCAAATTGTTTTTGCTATTCTGCTTAGCTCATTCTAGGACTTTACTAGTCCTATCTCTAATGAGCTACTCGCCTTAGAATACTACTGATTCTATTTTGACGAAGTGTTTAATGTGTTAGACTCCAGAACTAAGGTGAACCAAAGCTCTATACCAGCTGTGACGATCCCAAAACCCCATGACACGGTGTTAAGGATAATCATTGGAATATAACACATTAATCATCATTAGCAGATCACAGATAATAGCAAAAACATAAAATAGAATAATTTACACACGTATGACAGCAGAATCATATAGATATCACCACATCAGAGAGCACAGTGCAGGATACAACTTAGTGCATAATAATACATAATCAGTCACCATCGCCAGAGGCGGAATCATACATAAAGAGTACACAAAATAAATATTAGTCTACATCGCCAATGGCGGAATCATAATACATATACTATAATGCCGGAAAGAGTCAAAGTCAGTACGGTGTAGTTAAGCCTCGCCATGAGCCAAAAATGCACCAGATACCTATAACTAGGCTGCCCATGTGAAAATGAGGGCATCCAAATTTGCAAGGTGAAACAAACTACGAGTCAGTCATGGGACTGGTATGAGAAATCTACTAAACTTATTAACAACAATAATAAGGCAAATCAAAGGACCACGCCACTTTCGCGGAACGGGTTTGCTAGTGCAAGAAATAAAGTAAATGATTAAATCATCGCAATGCTTTTATAAAATGAAGTCATTATAAGACTCAAGTCCCATCACACAATGCAACGCAAGCCGGAGGATAGAGTTTTACCTTATAATGGCCAAAAATGCTTCATACGAATAAAACAAAAGTGTTTGATATTATTACTAGTGCATATCTGTTTCAAAAGCGATTTCAATCATAAATATCAACCATAGGCGGCATAAATGACCCATACCACTATGTCGCCATAATAGTAATACAGTCACATCCAAAATTTCATATTGGAAATTGGATTCCTTCATGAGTCGAGGCAAGGGGCAAGCTCCTCTCCATTCGAGACACTCTTGTAAATGTCCCAGGATCGCACACAACGGTCCTTGGAATCGGCTGGGCCGGTCCTCTCTTACTTTTGAGGATTGGCAATTCTTGAACACACGTTTCCCGGTCCTTACAGACCTATAATCGAGCCGCCTCGCATTCCAACAACCACACAGGTGAAAAGTATATATATATAGTCAGGGCTGGTAGGTCACTGACACCACCTTAGCTAGAAAGAAACATCGTGCTCTCCCAGCGATCCGTCTCCCGTTTTTGACTCATACCGAGGTGTGAGGCTCGCGAATCAACGTTATACACAAAGCTACGTCACACAGACCATGCTTTGATTATCAACCATAAGACTTTGCTTTGCAACAGAAGCCTTGATCATATGCCACTTAGGCGTGCCACACAGGCAATCCACTCCATGCAACTGATTTCTATCAATACATAACCTCTGAGCTCGTACGTCTCAGAGAAGGGCGTTAAGCAAGAGAATAAATTCTCCGCCGCCAAACAGATATATATTTAATAGAGATCAATCAGCACAGAACAAAATCCAATGTCAGACACACAGTCCATTTACAAGTCCGTTCTGGGTTTGAACGAAACCGGAGGCACCAAATTCCTCGCATATCCGTACAATCAACAGTATGTCCGGACGACTACTACCTCAGCTCCTTCACGGTAGCTACTCCAATCACGAGCATCAGTAGCGCCCATCCATCCAATGTGAAGATCGTCGGTCTTCAACCGTCTTCGACTCTTCGATTTCTCAACGTCGATCGATTATTTGAAATGAGATGAACTCGGCCTTTTCAAATAACCCACGTATATTTAGATTTTCAAGTCAATTTATCACACGGTTAGACTATTCAACATTCACATTTCAGTTCTTTAGTTATAATTTTCATGTTAAATACATTCAACCATCACACATCAAGCAAACACAACAAAATTGGTTTATTTCCACTCTATATCGTCTATAGTATTTCATAACGATATATAGCCATTTTTATTTATTTAAAACGGCCATATTTAATTAAACGACGTTTCAGGTCGTGCCGAGGCACTGGCGTTGTTTTTCACTAAATTCGTTTTACACATATCTGAAAATCTAACCGTTGGATCTTCATAAATTTTATATCCTTAGAAAGATCATTTCAAAATGAATCCAATGGTTTCAGTTTCGGGAAAATCCGACGGTCGGATCTTCCACACTAGTCATTTGAAGTTACGATTTCAAATTACGAACTGCAGCGTCGTTATTCGGTTTAATTTAATTATATTTATTTTTATATATATAAATATAATCGTTTCTGGCGCTGCTTTTCTTCAGATTTGAATTAAACATTCCAGACAATCCAACCGTCGGATTTTTACAAAGTTGGTGCCGTTGGAAAGATATTTCCAAGGCGAACCCAACAGTTGTTGTTTCGGGAAAATCCAATGGTCGGATTTCCCACACTAGTCGTTTGAAATCACGGTTTCAAAACACGAACTGCATGGCCACGATTCATTTTAATTTTATTTATATTTATATATTTATATAAATATAGTTCATTCAAAAATTCCTACATCGTTTTCACTTCAGATATTTCATTACGCCTTTAAATTTTGGAAAATTTCGCCATAACCTCCTTTGTACGGGAGGGGCTGGGAAAATTCCTGAATAGCCACACGGGCGTCTCATCTCAAAAAGAAAAAGAAAAAGCCAAGCGGCTAGCCAATAGGCTCATAAAATCATCACCCAAACAAAACAGCAAACGTGTACCTATTTGTCGGGCACAAAATTTTATTCCTCTTCTCTAGCCTCTTTGCTATAACCTGTTCAATAAATATGCATGTACATATATACAATTCTTATCACTTCTCATTTTCCATTCAACTTCATATTTAATTTACTTTGGTTTAAAAACACCATTCATTCTAATGTTGCATGCATAGGCAAAAATCATATCATTAGCTAATTAATGAATATTTCAACTCATGCATATTTATTTGAACAAGTGGTCATTTTTAACACTTCACATTTCAAAGATGATAATTTTGGAGAACTAAAATATATTTCAACACATGACTATTTTATTTAGTTCCTATGCATGTTAAAAATAATATTTCTTTCACAAATATTTATTTCAACGCTCACATATCTTTAGCATATCACATATATGATAAAAATGATATTTTTATCATTTAACATATTTATTCAACAAATGAATGTTTTCAACACTTTATAATTTCAATAAAAATGTAATTTTATTGTCTATCTTTTTATTCAACACATGAACTTTTCCAATACACACACTTCTCAATGCATGAGCATCTCCACACATGGATAATTTATATATGTTGTTCATATAAGAAAGATGAAATTTTTATTGTTGAAACTATTTATATATATGGCGAATATTTTATATACTTCATATATATTATAAAAATGTGATTTTTATTGTTTAAACACTTCAGTCATTCACATATGAATTTAATTTTCACACAACACTTCTCAACACATGAGCATTTCCACACATGGATATAGTTTCAACACATGACTTTAATTTCAACGCATGAAGATAATTTCAATATATGAAAATAATTCTAACACATGAATATTATTCAAAATTTCGACAGCATAACGGCAGGGTAGTTAAAACCGGCACCGTCCCTAGTGCGGCTCCTCGCCTTACCTTAAAACCTCACGGTTTTTGACAATGGGGATTCATGCATCTAATTCGCACGCAGGCGGCATGTTTTATTTTTATTTCCACAATTATTTCCAATTCATTTCAATCACCAATGGGTATTTTTCAACCACAACCAATCAATATCAACCACAAACAATTATTCAACCGTTCACATTTTTCATCCAATGTTTCACACCAATACACAACAATAAATATCGTCCATGGTTTGTGGACGAGAGGAGTATATATATATATATATATATATAATATAATTTCTATATTTCACTTGCATTTCCACACATATATCAATTATACTATGCATGTATAATTCATACATCGCTTATATAGCTTACACAACGCATGTACATGAGGTATACAACACGTGTGTAATTTATATTTCGCTTATATAATTTATACACGACATTTTCCATTCAAATTCATTTAATTTAGATTTCTCACATTGGTTTTTGGAGTGCTAAAAATCGTAGATGACTCAGAAAAATCCGCGGTCTCTTCTATGTGGTAGAGAGCTTCCTTGCGGTCCCGATGTTTCCTGTTTCATCGAATTTCATCAACACACCATAAAGATATGATTTTTCAAAGTTCAAACATCAAAAAGGACTCACCTTTCACGATGGTTCAAAACTGGGGTTGCAGTTTTCGTGAGAACTGAGGCACGATAGGATGATCGGAGGGTACAGCGTGGAAGAGGGAGGAAAGGGGAGTCGATCGGTGGTGGTTGGAGGTGGTTCGGTGGTCTCTGGCGATCGGGGCGGCGCTGGGAAGTCGTCGACTTTGGGTCGACGATTCTGGCGATGGAGGTGGCGATAGGGGTCGAGCTTGGGTCGGATTGGAAGGGGGAAGGGAGGCGCGTCGACTGCTGGTGGTGGCGGAGGCTGGAGATGGCCGTGGCGACGGCGATTTGGCTAGGAAGTGGCGAACGACGTGAATCGTCGGTGGGAGAGAGAAAACGAGGGTTTTCTGATGTTTTTAAATAATGAATGGCTAATTTTGATTGGCCCATGGTTTTAATAAATTTTTAAATAGTGTTTCTCCACACGGACACCAATTCAAACCCAACGACTGTCGTCCCTAGCTAATTAGCCCCATCCCGGACACAATGGGATATGTTTCGTTGGCCAATTCGACTGTTATAGTCAGTTATTCTTCAAATTAAAATATAAAACATTTAATTTTAACTTTGAACGTACATTTCAATTTGCCAGGGCCACAAACTGATTCGAAAAATTCAAGAAAAAATAAATCTAGCTATGTTTTGACGCTACGGTCCCAACAAAACTAGTTTCGTCGAATTCTGAGATCGTTTGAAAAATGGCCATTTTCTGGTCGATCCAATTTAACAGAAATTGACCAAACACATTTTCTTATGCCACGCTCACATACTAGCTTCAAAAATTATGAAATTTGAAACCTAGCAATAGTTTGACATCCCGGACCCAACAAAAGTGGTTTCGTCGAATTCCGAGGTCGTTTGCAAAATATCTATTTTCCAGGGCTATATATTCTATATAGCGACCTTTCTGAAAATTCATTCGGCCATAACTTTTGATTCCCACTATGAAACTTCGATTTTTCAGATCCGTTAGAAAGGTATTGATAAGAAGATTTAAATATTTTTAGTTTCACTAAAATCCTTTATATTTTCCACCCTGCACAGTTAGTCAAAGTTTGAATTCAAATTTTCAAACTGACTCACTATTTCTAATTCACTATTTTATTGAAGTATTCTATTTAAATTGCTCAAATTCCTTTGAAATAACCAATTTAAATTTTTTAAATTGGATCGTATTTTCCGGGTTGTTACAACCTTAGACCTTAGTTGCTTTATATCTCTATCAACAAATCGAACTTTTTGTCTTAATATAGTCAAATTCTGCTCCACTTCCAAGTCTTCCTGCTGCAATGCTTCTACTATCATCGAGGGATCATGCACATACTTATGCAAATGCATGAAATACATTGGCACACCTGATAACCTAGTTAGTTACTCAACTCTATACATGAGTGTACCAATCCTCTCCATAATCGGGAATGGTCTAATATAATGAGGAGCCAACTTCCCCGCCTTTCCAAATCGAGCAATACTTCTCATCAGCGAACTTCCATGAACAAAAAGTCTCTAACTGAGAATTCCAAGTCTCTTTGCCTTTAATATGCATATCTATTCTTTAGTTTCTATGATTCCTTGATTTTCTTCCTAATCTCCGAGACCTTATCTGAATCATCTCGAATCATATATGGCCTAAGTACAAGGCGACCTCCTGGTTTTAACCAACATGATGGACATCTGCCAGGACTTCCATACATTGCTTCAAAAGGTGCCATTCTAGTACTAGTTTGATAACTATTATTGTATGAAAACTCCACAAGTGGTTAGAGCTCTTCCCATGAACCTCCCAAAGTCTAAAATGCATGCTCAAAGCAAGTTCTTCCAATACTTGGTTCACGCTTTTCGCTTTCCCATCAGTTTGCGAATGGTAAGCAGTACTCAAACTGCGCTTTGTCCCCAATGCATCATGCAATCCGTTCCAAAAATAACTTTTGAAGATTGTATATCTATCACTCACGATTCTACTAAGAATGCCATGAAGCCTAACTATCTCTTTAATATACTACAACGCTAAACTAGAAGCAGTCCTTGTTTCCATACTGGTAAGAAGTGTTCACTTCGGGTTAATCGATCTACAATAAATCACACACCTTCATTACCTCTTCTCGGGTGACCCGTCGACAAAATTCATAGAAACTATTATCACTTCCACTTAGGAACCTTAAGTGGTTGAAGTAGCCAATCTGTCTTCTGATGACAACCCTTTACATACTGGCAGTTAGCACACCTACTTGAATTTTTTGAAATATACCACTTCATGCCCTCCCACCAGAATGTCTACTTCATGTCTTGGTACATTTTAGTTACTCCTGGATTATCATCAATCATGATTGATGACTTTCGATTAGAACCTCCTGCCTGATTCCTTCAACATTCTGAACACATAACCTATCATACATCCTCAAAATGCCGTAGATATCTACTTCGAATCTTGACCATTTCTATGGAGCAATATTCTCTCTTACCAACTTAGAAACCCTGGCAAGATGAAGATCTCTAAGCGTATTCCCTTCAATACGAACAATCAGGGTCGGTTGAACTTCTACATTTGCCATAACAACATACCCCCTGTTGAGCGCATCAGCTACAACATTAGCCTTCCCTGGGGTATAAATGATGTCTAGATCAAGGTCGTAAGAAACTTCAGCAACTTTTGTTGCCTCATGTTCATGTCCTTTGTGCAAAATGATACTTCAAGGATTTGTGGTCCATATATAACTTAAACCTCTCTCCTAACAGATATTGCCTCCACATTTTTAATGCACTACTACTAACAACTCTAAGTCATGAGCAGCATACCTTGTTTCACGCAATTTGAGATGATGATTTGCAAAGTAATAACTCTTCCATGTTGCATCGACACAGCACCCAAACCAATTCCACACTCATTAGTGTAAATAGTCAAACCTTCACCTCTATTTGGCATAGCAAGAATAGGAGCACTAGTAAACTTCTCCTTAATCTTTATAAAGACTTGCTCGTACTTCTTTGTCCATACAAATTTCATATCTTTCTTCGTTAGCTTCGTTAAACAAGAAGAGATCTTTGTGAAATCCTGGATGAACCTTCTACAATAACCAGCTAGACCCAAAAAGCTTTTAATATATGTAGCAATTTTCGGTCTCCTCAAGTCCTGAATAGATACAACCTTGTTGGATCAACAGACATACATTATGTAGAACAACATTACCCAAGAATCTAACTACTGAATGCCAAAAATGACATTTTGAGAAATTTTGTTTTAGGACATTATCCCTAAGTGTTTTCAAATGGCGCATATGTTAAATATAATCAATGAATACAAGAACGAACTTATTCAACATCTCGGAAAACTTGAACCATTAAGTCTATGAAAATATATTGGAGCATTAGTTAGACCAAATGACATAACCAACCACTCATAAAACTGGTCAGACCTAGAACTAGCTAAGAGTACACTCTCCTCTTCTATCCCCAACAGATGGAATCCTGTAGCAGGATCCAGTAAATAGAACACTCAAGCTCCATGAAGATGGGCAAACGAGTCATCTATCCTAGGAAAAGAATACTTGTTCGTAACAGTTCGCTTGTTGGTCTCGCGATAATCTACGCATAATCTTAAAGAACCATCCGCCTTTTTCGCAAAGACTATCGGCGCTCCCTAACTTGAATGACTTGGTCGGATCAAGCTTTCTGCAAAAAATCATCCACTTGAATAGATAACTCCATATTCTCCTTTAGAGTTACCTTTAAACCAGCAACATGATTGGTTTTGCAAATTTAAATAGATCAATGAGAAATTCTAACTCCCGATGAGGTGGTAAACCTGACACCCCATCGAAGACATCTATAAAACCTCGAATAATAGGGATAGAACCCATTCTTCTTCCACAACATCCAAGGAATAATGGAAACTATACATAAGCAAGGTAGGTCCTCCAAAATATACTTACAGAGACTTTCTCCCCTTCTTCAACATAATTGTTTGTTTATCACAATTCAAGACTGCATTATTACGAGACAACCTATCTATCCCAAGTAGAACATCAAAACCCGAAAAACCCAGAATATATAAATCGCAAGGAAAGGAATAAACAAAACAAGAAATCGAGATTTCTAAGCATCCCATACTAATATCTGCCGAGCCCCCAATAGGATTTGACACACAGTTATATTCTAGATCTAACACTATTTTAAACTTCAGTCTATCAACAAGAGTACGAGAAATTAAACTAAAACAAACACCAATATCAAATGAGACACGAATAGGAATGAAAAAAATGGATTAAATACCTTCTAGAACTTGTTTCCCCTTTGTTGTTGCATAAGTGGAAGGTACTGAAGCTAAAGCAAAAGCTCGAGGTTGTCGGCCTTTCTGGAGCAGTAGGCACACCTGGCTTATGACAGTTATTGCAGCCCTCCCTTGGAACAAACAAGTCTCATCGTTTGTGGTTCAACCTTCAGAGTCTTGGCAATTGGAGTGTTACCCGTCGATGCACTTGCCACCTGTTTTCTTCCAACCTCCGTATAGTTATGAGAAAAATGCCCCTTCTTACCACAATTGTAACAATCAAACCTAGATATATCTCTATTAGGTTGAAACTTCCTCTTATTCTCTCCATTTGGTTCCAAATTAGCTGGTTTTAGAATGAAACCCTCAAACCTCAATCATATGTTTACCAAATCCAAAAAGGATGCAATGATATGGTTTGTCATGTCTCAACGAAACTCTGGACACATTCCTGCAATGAACTTATCATTCTTCTTCAATGGCGTATCAATCAAACCTGGTCCGAACAATGACAATGTAGTGAATCTTTTCTCATACTACAACCATAGGCCGCTGCTTCAAGTCCATAAAACTTTTGTATAATAAAGTATTTCTAGCTTTCGAAACAAACTTCTTTTCAAATTCCTCCTTAAATTGGGCCTAAGAAAAATCATTCTTTTAGACATTCATAGTAATAAAACTCCACTAATCCATAGCTGCATCAGTTAATTGTTATGATGCCAATTGATGCTTCATTTCATTATGTAGCTATGTATCCCTAAATATACGATCATATAGCTTGACCCAAGTCTGAACTTAAATGATGGACTCCAAGCCACTAATCCTTTTTCCTTCAAGTCTCTCATAGTCACAACAAAGTGAAGCAAATCCCAACTGAGACCTGACTTGCACGAGCTCCTCCACAACACCTACTATTGGTTCCTTCACATAAGGTGCATTCATGGATGCATAAGCCCCTCCATTAGTGATAGTACTATGAGACGACCCGAAATCCCCCTTACGGGAAACCCCGGATTGAATTGAGGACAAGACGAATCAGAGCACAAACAGAAGAACATTTCATTGCTTATTACAACAATATCATCAGATTACAAGAATATTGTAATGTCCCGTGTTTTTGATAGACAAATATTTTATTTATTTTATTTCTAAATGTTTATTTAGAATATTAATGGGTTTAAATTATATATTTCGTTTATAAAACGAAGCTCGAATGTTATAATTTATATATATAATTATAAACGAACTAGAAATGGCACGGTAATTCGTAAATTTCGTGTTGAACTTCAATTGAATATACAGAATCTGTTTTAAGTTGGAATTTTGTTAAACTAGAAGCTTTTGAATCGATTTGATTATATTTTTCATATGAACAAGAAAAATCGAGATTTCATGTTATAATTTGTTAGTTATGTCCAGTTCAAATTTTAAAATACGCTATGGAAATTGTTTATAAATGATAACGTTTATTTGATTAATTAAATACGGATTTGTATATATATTTGATATCGTTAACTCAAATTTTTAATGTTAGTTTTAAATTCTATACTAATGGCAATTGAAGCGGTTTATTTTAATAAATATGACGATATTAATTTATTACCATTTTATTTAGTTATTGGCCTTATATAAGATTTATCAATAACCCAATTTAAAGCCTGTGTACTACATACATACAATTTATATTTTTAATACAGACAACATATATTTTCAATGCAAAGAAAACGACATAGGTCCTAGTATGTACTAATGCAAAACAAAATGGAGAAGAAAAGAAAAAAGAATGAAAATCATTCCCTCTCCACTGATATTATACGTCTCAAGTCAAATGATCAAAATAGCAGATTTTTTTTAGCCTACAGGTTCACCTTTTTGCAGCAATGTTATCATTCTTTCACACTATTAGTAAATATGGAATGTTAAGAACCTAGTTTGTTTAAAAAAATATAGTAATATACATTACTAAGAACATACTTCAATAGTTGGGTACAACACAATACATTATTTATTACAAACACTGCACACATAAGTAGCCGGATAAAAATTTCTCTTGACTCATGTTTAAAAATGTATAGCATCCGGATATGGCATACCTTTTTTACCATCATGAGAGAGGAAAAATTATGCATTTTAGTACACTCGTAGCAATCAAAACACGTAATACACAATTAATTTCATTTACCACTGTTCTGCTATTACAATGTCACAGTTCAAATCTACAAAGATTTACAAAGGAAAACAATATATATGCAACAATCGAAAACAGATAACATATTTTCATATCTAATCTTTTGTACAAATCCTGTCTGCCATATTTGATACAGGATACATTTCACAGTTCAAAATCCTCAACTGAAATAAACAATTCGACATCTTCTTGTGAACAGGAAAGAATATGAAATTCAATACTAATAGACAATAAAACAGAAATATGCAAGAACAGAGGAAAACAATATCAGAATATATGTTTATATATTTATTTATATACCAAAATCTACACATTACATTTGAAGATCTGAACATTCCAGTTTCAAATATCTGGATGAAATAAACAAGTCATAGGCCGTAACCTCACCTAGTCTACACACTCACACTGTTCGATCACTGTTTTTGTGAACAGACCAAAGCATTGGAAATTTAATACTCAATCCAACAAAAATATTCATATTTTCTGCTAAGTACCACGGAGCCATCAACGTTTCCATCACAAATAGTTGATAATACAACTAAAATAGAAAGATTATACGCCTAAGAATCTAGGCACAACTAAGTCTAAAACCTATGATTCAAAATCAGATGGACATTGTTATTATCAAGATCAAAACCCCAAGTATAAATATAACTCCATGCACAACATTTCGGTTGCCAGAACAAGCAGAAAAAATTATATATTCGAACCACATGGAAAAATCAAAACAAATACCGAAATAAAAATATACTTATCTGGATTTCGTAAGCTAAATTTGCACCATATCTTCCACGGTGGAACGAGGAGTTCATGTATGTGCTTAGGGAAGAAGGCGTTCGTTTTGGGTAGGGTACTGGCAAGGGGAGAACTGGGGGCCGGCGGGGTCTGTTGTGGTCGGACTTTGGAAGCAGCGGAGGAAGAAGAAGGAAGCGATGGAATAAGGTTTCGGTGTAGAAGGTTTTCCTTTTTCTCCATTTATTTATAGTGGCGGAGGATTTGAGAAATGGCTGAGGGTTTGGGAGGATCCGATGGTTTAGTATAAGGTTTTGGATGTGGGCTTGGTTCACTTCATGATGGGCTGGACGGAAACAATAGGGTAAGGCCCAAAAAGTTAGTTTTAATTTTGAAGACTCACGTGATCAGAATTCGATAAAACGAAAAACATCAGAATCGTGAAGACAAGTACTACTTGATGGAAGGGAACCGAACAGGGCAGACAACAGCTGGATTTTTCAGTTAAATTAAACGCCGTTTAATTTGACTGAAACGAACTGATTTAATGATAGAAACAAATCAAGGTGAGTTAAACTCACTCAGTAATTCCCACTTATATTTTATAAGTTGGGTTTTTTTTTGTGTGCTATGGTTGCTAATGATTTGACTGGTTAGTGATATATATTCACATATCGTTTGAACTGATAAAATAAACATCGTTTAATTTTAGTGAAAACCCAAATCGTTTTTTAACGATTGGTTCCAATTGAGGTAAGTTACCTTATTGGTCACGTTTGTAAAATACACTTGTTTTAATAAGTAAACTGTTTTGATTGATTGTTGTGGTTGATATTGAATTGTCGTTATAGACTGTTATGAGACCATTATTTATTTGAAATGAATTGTTTTGATTAGATGGTTGATTTGGTTATTGACCTGAGATTCACCATTTGTTTGGTTTAAACCAATGGGTACTATTGGTTGAGTGATTGGCAGTACATGGCCTATGAATTAACCATTTGATAAATATCGATTTACCGTCAGGTAAATCGACAAATTGAAGTTATAAAATATATTTTATAACTGAAGACAGATTTTTAAACCTGTATTTTTGAATAAAAGTTGTAAAAAGAAAATAAATATTTATTATTTATTAATTGAGTTTATAATTGGTTTTTAAATGATTTTATAAAGAAATTTTCTGATATTTATCAGATTTATAAGTGAATGAGCAGAAATTTATTTAATGTCATAAATTTGAATAATCGTTTTTGAGAGATAAATAAAAAAGGAATTATAAGCAAAAGGCGAAGGCTTAAATTAAGTAAAAAGGAAAGTGATAATAAAAGGGTTATATAAAACCATGATTTATAAGCGAAATTTGCAAAAAGGAAATAAGGTGTAAAGTGTTAATAAATGTTACTTAATAAGAGAATTAAGTAAAATTTATGAAATAAGACTTTAAGCAAAAGGCTAAAAGGTGAATGTGGTAAAGAAGTAAGTAATAGGATTTTAACAAAAATCCAAGTAGTAAAAGGTATCGTTTAGAGAAATAAAAGAGAATGTGATATTTTATAGATGATTTCCTAAATCAACGAATTAAGAATTATGGTTATACTCGAGATAGAAGGCTTCAAAGACAAGAAGTTTTTTAAATATATTATAAATAAAATAGCTAAATGAGGTGTATTTGATATTAAAATAAGATCGGTTTTTGAATTACAGCTGATGTCCATCTAAAGATAAGACCATTGTTGATCAAGGTCTGAGAGGTAAATATATACCCAACTTGAATGAGTTCCGGATTATTTGAGGATGATATTAGTTTGTAATGGGGAAGAAGGTAAAAATAATTTATTATTTCCATATGAGAAATAATAACGGAATGTCAATAAAGGGTCGAGAATATATATAGAGATTTTTCCAAGTATCGGAAGTGGAAGAATTTGGCATTTATATATAAAATGTCCAAAGTAAAAGAAATAAAAAGGGGATGGTGGGAAGTTAAAATGGTATTTTCGAGATTAAAGTAAATGGGATTGAAACGATAGTAGAATAAAGAATTGAATATGGTATTTTCTTAAATACGAAAGTGAAATAGTTTGAAATAATAACCTTACATCAAATAAGTTATATTTGAAATATTGAAATATTTAAGGATTTAAGATTTACTATCGATAATGTTTTAAAAGGCCATGTAGTGTTGGTACTGAACTGGTAAACTCGTGTTATTCTCACAATTATTTATTTGATAGTTAAATCACCGACTATCAAACCTGACCATACGATCTTTGGTACGGAAAGACCGGGATCGAATTTATATTCGAAAACCATTCCAACCAGCGAATACGTGAAAGGAGATTATTAAAGATAGAGCAATTGGAGACCGTTGATTTTCATGAGCGGAAGAACTACTGATTGAATTTCTCGGGTTTAGCGGCCGAAGATATTTCAATGGTGTTTCTGTCATGATTGGAATCTGCGGATTTGCAATGGCTTCTCGCTATTGATCTGTAGGGTGATTCCTAGGATGCAGTAGGAGGGTGCCTTCGATTCATCCTGTTCCTGGATGACTTGTGTGGACAAATGTCTGACAGAGTATTTCGAAAGGAGTCACGTACGTTGATTTCATCAAACATATCATAGTTGGGTTGCTCCCGATCGGGGTATTTTTGCGGAATGTCAATTAGTGATATCCGGCGGGTCTGACGATGTGGCATTCAAAGTGAATGGTGGTGTGCTATTAGAAGAAGATAATTCAGACCTCAAGCCTCATCAACCGGGAAATGACAGAAATTGGGCAGGCAACATGGCTATGTGGGTCACTCCCATTAGGGTTTATAATCACCTGTCTAGAGAAATTCCATTTGCTTTTTTAATCTATCGATGTTGTCCTTTTTCGGGAAACGGTTGCAGATCCCTACCGTTTGTGATATACATTTGATACACTCAAGCGAAATGAGTGGTCGGTCATGTATGGGCCGGGTTGCAAGATGTTCTTGTTAAACCCAGTGTATCCGCCTCTAGAGATGTAACGACCCACGTTTTTCAGTGATGTAATTAATTAATTTAATTATTTAAATAGTGATTTAGAGAATTAAATGGTCATCGGATTTAATTATATGGATTATTTAATTAAAATAAATAATATAATAATATATTTAATTTCTGAAATAGTCAGAAATGGTGGAATTCACAATATATTGTGAATTGGATTATTTATAATTCAGTTTAGAATTGAATTAGAATAATGAATATATTATTTGAACGACAGTGTGAACGTATAATTATAATATAATTAAAATCGAGCTCGAAATGGCACTACAGTTCGTAATTTGGCGATTTGAACTTCAACTGAATGTACAGGGTCCATTTTAAATCGGATTTCTGTGAAACAAGAAACACTAGGAGCTGGTGAAGTATATTTTTCTAGTGGAAGAGAAAAATCAGGATTTCGTCGTGTAGATTTTGATTTATGTCCAAATAATATTTTTGAAAAGTCGCTGTGGAATTCCTTTATAATTTATATCGATTTATTTATATTTTAAAATGGATTTTTAAATATAAATCGAATATCAATGTAACACCGGATTTGAAATATCGAGTTATAAATCCCAGTGTAGTAGTATGGTATTCTAGTGTGAATATATACGATAATACTTATTTTTAAATATAAAATTTAATTGTTTTTAAATATATTTATGTATTTAAATGGGTTATTTAGGGCTTTAAAAATAGCCAGTTTTTCAAACGACCTCAGAATTCGACGAAACTAATTTTGTTGGATCCGCAATATTAAATTATTATTAGATTCCATGTTTGGTGATTTTTAGAGTTAGTGTGTGGCCGTACGGATTTTTAAAGTGAAAAACAGTCGGTATTTTGGCAGTTAAAAATACGCCATGTGAGCAAATGGAGTCGGAATTCGACGAAACCAGTTTCATTGGGACCGTAATGTCGAACTGAAGATGCATGTCCAGTTTCGTGATTTTTGGGTGTCATATGTGATTACAGGAATTTCAGAGGATAAAGAATAATAGCGTTTGCTTAAAAAGAAATAAAATAATCCAATAAAAAAATTTAAAAATCTCTCTATTAACACCCTTTAAATTTTCCTAACCCTAAACTAATTTCTCTAAGGTCAAACAGTTTTCAGCTGCCACTCTTTGCTTTAAGAAAACCAATATCGCGAGTCTCTAAAATCATTAAAAAATCAAATGAACTCCTATAAATCCAAAGGATTGGAGTTTGTAGTTTCCATGACCCTTATCTTCACACTGATATCATTTTTGTATGACTCGAGATAGTTTCCTGGAAGTCCAAATGTAGCAGCGAACCTAGGGCCACAAGCTGACGGAAATTTAAGCGACGAGGGGACAATTCAATGGCAGTGTGAAATCTAGGAACCAAGGCGCAGGGTTCATCAAAGATTTGTGGAATTCTGGACCAAAAAGTGTGTCGTGATTTTCTGATACCGTGACTTGCGTTAGTATGTCGGAACCTTCAAGAGAGGTGAGAGTTCATTGTAGTTAGGTGGAGGAGGGAGAGGCAGAAGGAGGATTTCAGTGGTGGTGTCCTTGTGGAGTTCGGTGGAGTAGGTGGGGAGTTTGGATCAAAGAAAATCGTGGAAATGTCTTGAGCAGGAGTCGAAGTTTTCTGGAGTGGAAGGTATCCACGATGGGGAAGATGGATTGCGGGTGGGCCAACTATTGGTGACGGGCCAAGAAATAGAGGTGTGAGGCCCAATTCTAAATATTTTAAAGTTTTATTTAAATTCAAATAGTGTATTAAGTTTAAAAATTCATAAATCTCTCGTACGATATCAGAATTAAGCGAAACAAGATCCGTTAGGTTCATATGGACGGACACTACCCAATGGAACTGACTGGGAGTGGATTGGAGCTCGTTACAATTTATGGCGAAATAAATTGTCTGATCAGAATGAACTAACGCAAATCGTTATTTAACGGTTAATGCGAAATGTGAGTAATCTCACTAACTCTGCCCACTTTATATTTTTATAAAATATTTTTAGAATTTATAAATAATGGTTGGTTGCTGTGTGTTGGCTGTTTTGGTTGAACTGCTAGTCAGTTGATTGAAAATATAGATAACGATATAGATATTGATTCTTTTTAGCAGAATATTTCATAGTGAAATGAAATTGATGTTAATTTTATTGTTTAACATCTGTGGATGCAAGGAAACAGGTCGGAGGGACCCAACTAGGTTCCTCAACAATTATTTTACTGTTTTTCATATATTGTGTTATATGATGTGATATGAAAACTATTGTCGATTTTGTATGGTTGAATGATACCGATCATTGTTATATGGTATGTCAAATACCATAGGGAATACTGGAATGTTAAAAAGGAAAATTTCAATGTTATGTTGAAAAAGAAATATTTATAAAATCAAAAGATTTTACAAAAAGAAAATATTTATTTATAGAACAAATAGATTAAAAGGAATATTTATTTGTTAACCAGATAAATAGAATTAAAAAAGAAATATTTGTAAACTATTTACAAATAGAATTGAAAAGGGATATTTATTTGAAAAATAAATAGAATAGAAAGGGGAAATACGTGTAAAGTAAATAGAAAGGGAATAGTTAGATTATCAAAGGAATTACTTATAAAATCAATAGATTTTATACAACAGAAAATATTTTATAAATAAATAGAATTATCAAAAAGGGAATTATTTGTAAATAAATAGATTATAAAAGGAAATACTTGAAAAGTGACTAGAATTGTATAAAAGGAGAATTTTTCGTTTGAAATGTTTAGACCCGTGCTTCGCACTCGGGTATAACTTGATATGGATTTAAAGTAAAGATTTTATATAGAATCTATTCTAACAGATAGATGGAGAAGATAAATTTATAGATAATATTTTATAAATTAAATAGGATGTTTATCATTGGATAAATAGAATATACAAGTCAGGAGTTATATAGAGAAGTAGGAATCGATTTCAACATCGATATTTAAAACTGAATAATCAGTAGAGTTAATCAGTTAGAGTAAATCGATTAGAGTTAGAATTAATCGAATTAGAGTTAATTGAACATAGTTAATCGAATTAGGATTTATTGAATATTAGTTATTCAATTAGAATTGATCGAATATAGTTATTTGAGATTGAGTTAGTCAACATAGTTATTTAGGATGTGTTGCTATTTCGTACGACTGCTAGCGTAATTCACATGGCTGCAGATAGCCTATGGCGGTCGGATGTTTCCTGAGGGACTCAAGCGTAACCATTGTGGTCGCTGCGATCTAGAGTCAAGCGAATGGTGTTTAATTGAATATTAGCCATTCGAAATAAAGTTAAAACAGACATAGTTATTCGAATATAAATTAATCGAATATTAGTTATCGGATAGGAGATAAATAAGTATAGTAAATAAGCTGAGTTAATCAAGTATGTTAATCAAGTTGAGTTAATTGAGTTGAGTTAATCAAACCGAGTTAATCCAAATGAGTTAAATCAAAGGAGTTATTCAAAATAATTTATCCGAATAAAATTAAGGGAGTTAATCGAATATAGTTTATTCGAAAGGAGATTAATCAAATGTAAATCATTCGTCGAAAGTTAATCGAATGTAAATCATTCGAAGAGCGATTATTGAATATAGTTATTCGAAGAAAGTGTTATTGAATATAATTTATTCGAAAAAGAGTTACCGAATAGAGATTATTCGAAAAAAAGAATTATACACTGAATTCAATTATATCTAATTCAGGAAAGTAATATTTACTTTCCGGTTAAATCGAGATTTACTTATTTATTTATAGATGAGTGGATTAGTTATTGAGTTAAATTAAGGAATAAAAGTTACATTTTGAAGTTGGATATTTAAGAAGAAAGGAATTATAACGCTATAGTTAAAATCAATGTTTTAAAATAAAGAAGTGGGTTCGTAAGTAGAATCCGAGAGTTACGTAAGGAAGTTTGTTAAAGATTTGAAAGGTGAACTTTGTCTATTTCGAAGTTAGAAATGTTGTTCAGTTAAGGTATGAGAGGTAGTTATACCCCAACTTGATTGACTTCGTTTTTAACTAAGAAATGGTTAAAGTTCTATAGTGAAGGTTGATTAAGTGAATTTAGTTAATGAGTGAAATGGTTTGAATTGGCTTCGTGATGTTTTATCTAAACATCGACTTAAATCAAATGAAGGAGTTTGGAAACGTTTTCCAAATAAGGATCAGAAATGTTTTCCAATATAGGAAATGAGAAATAGAAGTAAATATGGTGATGTGGTCCAAATGATTTATAATGTATGTTTTTCCAAATTTAGAAATTTAGAATTTACGAATATATAGAAAGGGAAAATGGATAAATTAATGATAATTTAATTAAAAGAAATAAACCTTTGAATGATGATTGATCGATAGAATTTCCATTTGGAAATAATATCGTTGTTTGCACACCTGTTTTTCTTTGATAGTTAAATCACCGACTATCGAAGTTTTTGACTATTTTTCCATCGTCAATACGGAGAGACCATGATCAGATATATTATCTGAAAACCACTCTGTATGGACATTAGCGTTGTGATCAAATATTGAAGATGGAGTTATGCAAGGGCTATCCTGTTTACAGAATAGTGACTTCGGTTTGTCAAGTCCCAGGACAAACGTGAATGGAAGAATGTTTGACAAAGTATATCTAACAGATCGCTTAAGTTGATCTCTTCAAACATAATTATGTTTGGTGGCGGAGGATTTCGTTTCTCTTAGATTTATACCTGTGGTATTTTTGGGGAAATCAATTTGTGATTTGACGGGTATGACGATGTGGCATTCAAAGTGAATGGTGGTCAGGTGTATCAAAGATACGTAATGACCTCAAGCCTCATCAACCGGGAAATGATAGAAATCGGGCAGGCAACATGGCTAAGTGGGTCGCTCCCATTAGGGTGTATATCATCTATCTAGAGAAAATCCATTTCATTATTTTATCTATGATCGATGCTGTCCCTTTTCGGGAAACGGTGGGTAGCTCCCAACCGTTGGTGGTATACATTCTATACACTCAAGCGAAATAAGTGGTCGGTCATGTGTGGGCCGGGTTGCAAGATGTTCTTGTTGAACCCAGTTTATTCGTTTCTAGAGATACACTATCGGCAGGTGGTACCATACCTAGTCATAGTCGGAATCCAATCTCCAATAAGTGCCAACGATTTTGTTTGTATACTATATATGTGGAACATGAGATGCAAGCGTTCTGCTGGATTGTTAATTACTTGTGATTAGACATTATTATAATATCAGAGAAGTATTGATTTTCAAAACTGTTTTGGGTTATCGTAAGGTAAAAACAATCCGTGTTTATGTGTGGATCGGTCTTACGATTATCTTTTCTTTTGAAAAGGATTTTGTAAAATTAAATAAAAATGATTTGAGTTTACTCACACCAGCCCCATGACTGACCCTGATTTTATTTTTGTTTTCTTTTCCCTAAACTCTTGGGTGCCCAAATTTGTACGGGCAGTTAAGTAGTTCAGGTCTTTACAGATATACTTGGAGAAGCTTGTAGCAGGAGGCTTCAGGATTATATAGCTATTGTTATTTCTGCTGTGTGTAAGTGTTGTACTCTGATAATGTTATTATACTATTTTATTGCAAAGTTATGTTATATGTTATATTTTGTTCGTTCTGCTGTGAGATTCGTGTTTACTCTGATTGTGTTCTTCTTCTTCTTCTATTCTAATTTTCTATCTTATCTATTCTCATCCTCTAACTTCTTTCTATTAATGATCAGGTATTTCCGATGTCTGAATAGTCAACATGGTAGTTTTGTGTTGATTTTCGGAGTCGAAAATCCCAGTTCGTTACAGTGGTATCAGAGCTGGTTGCTTAATTTGTACGGATGATAGGGGGTTCTCGCTTCGCGTTAGGTGGCGAACGGGAGACTCTTACCCCTACATCTCCCAACAATGTGGGTTGGTCGAGTCGCGAGGCTGACCGTAAAAGTAGTTCTAAGGTACCAGTGTAAGCCACAGGGGGAGGTTAGCCTTCTGCCTTAGGGAAAGAGGGATGGTTGAAAAGCCTACCAAATTCCCAGCTCATTACAGTGGTATCAGAGTTGAAGGTTAAGTGATTACCTTGGCTCTGTGACATGACTCAGTAGAGATAGGGTTAGCAATACCCTAGATTGAGTTAAATGTATATATACGAGTGAACGTATTTGTAGATTATATAAAAATATGTTTTATATTGTGGAGATTTATTGGTTGAGTAGTTTGTGAATTCGGGTCTATCAGCTTGATCCACTGTATCGATAGGAGTTTCTAAGCACTCAAGTACGATAAACTGATACAGTATGTTTTGGAAGAAGGTAAATGAAATAGTTTTACCCAAATTATATTTGGATATAAAAGAAAATATTTATATTTGAAGTATTATAGTATATTGGATGTGTTGATTGATTATTATTGAAATGGTTATATAAATAACTAATTTGAGTTCGTATAATATAAAAGCAGATTAATTAAATTAGAATTAAATCAGGATTGGAATTAAAATTCTGAAAACTGGGAAAAATGTTCGTATATGAATTTGAATTAAGTATAAGAAATTTTTAGATCCTAGGAGATTTTAATTTGTTTACAAGCATCGTGAATGATATTTGAAAAAGATTTCAAAATGGAATTGTTTAAAAATGGTTTTTAGAGTGATATAGTATTGAACTCACTTTTATCACTGGGAAATAACTCTGATTATGCTAGCCACATCATCAGTGTTTCATTTTCGAGTTCTAAGTGACAGATTACTACCAAAGAAATTGATTTTGAAATTGTTTTGAGAAAGGAAGTTGTTTTGAACCTCGAAAGGAAATGACTGACTTTAGTAAAAGCTAAGCTGTTTGGAAACTCCCAGAAGACAGATAGTCTGAATTAAAAGCAAATTAAAGAAATTTGTGAAAGAAAATATGCATTGAATTGAAACCAATTAACTGGAAATTTAATTGGAATATAATATGTGAAGTAAAATCAGATTTTGAGTTGTGAGATAGAATCTGAAATGGTGTTGGATTGGTGAGTTAGGAATTTGGAATCGAGAATCAAATTTGAGTTCAGAATGGAAATTGTCTTAGTTAAAAGCGAACGGTTGGATTTGTGGATAAAAACAGATTGGAATTTGATTAGAAATCGATTGGTAACTGATGGAAAGGATTTAGTGATATGCCCGACAAAAAGGTACACGTTTATTTTTATGGATTTGGTTATTTATGGGCCAATTTGGCAAGCCACTTGGCTGTTTGATTTTCTTTTGGATTGGAAAAGGGCTTAGAGAGACGAGTTGGGGTTTGAACTATTGGCCGGTACAAAGGAGGTGCTGGCGGAATTTTTCAAAAATTTCGGGTGTTAGAAAATTTTCAGAAATTTTGAAAATTTTCGTTAATTAATATTAATTAATATTTTAATTGGAATTAAATGGGTTCAGTTGGAACTGAAGTTAAAAGCAAACGAATAATTTTTAACCCAGTTAATAGGGCCTGTCCTCTACCTCAGCAATTTCAAGGACGAAATTATTTTAAGGGGAAGAATGTAACAACCCTCATTTTTCAGCGATATAATTAATTTATTTAATTATTTAATTAGTGATTTATGGAATTAAATGGTCGTAGGATTTAATTATATGGATTATTTAATTAAAATAAATAATATAATAATATATTTAATTTCTGAAATAGTCAGAAATAGTGGAATTCACAATATATTGTGAATTGGATTATTTAAAATATTTAATTCAGTTTAGAATTGAATTAGAATAACGAACATATTATTTGAATGACAGTTTGAACGTATAAATATAATGTAATTAAAATCGAGCTCGAAATGGCGCCATAGTTCGTAATTTGGCGATTTGAACTTCAACTGAATGTACAGGGTCCATTTTAAATTGGATTTCTGTGAAACAAGAAAGCTAGGAAGTGGTGAAGTATATTTTTCTGATGGAAGAGAAAAATCAGGATTTCATCGTGTAGATTTTGATTTATGTCCAAATCAAATTTTTGAAAAGTCGCTGTGGAATTCCTTTGTAATTTAAATATATTTATTTATATTTTAAAATGGATTTTCAAATATAAATCGAATATCGATGTAACACTGGATTTGAAATATCGAGTTATAAATCCCAGTGTAGAAGTATGGTATTCTAGTGTGAATATATACGATAATACTTATTTTTAAACATTAAATTTAACTGTTTTTAAATATACTTATATATTTAAATGGGTTATTTAGGGCTTTAAAAATAGCCAGTTTTTCAAACTACCCCAGAATTCGACGAAACTAATTTTGTTGGATCCGCAATATTAAATTATTGTTAGATTCCAATTTTGGTGATTTTTAGAGTCAGTGTGTGGTTGCATGGATTTTTAAAGTGAAAAACAGTCAGTATTTTTACAGTTAAAAATACGCTGTGTGACAAACGGAGTCGGAATTCAACGAAACCAGTTTTGTTGGGTCCGTAATGTCGAACTGAAGATGCATGTCCAGTTTCATGATTTTTGGGTGTCATATGTGATTACATGAATTTCAGAGGATAAAGAACATAGCGTTTGCTTAAAAAGAAATAAAATAATCCAATAAAAAAATATAAAAATCTCTCTATAAATACCCTTTAAATTTTCCTAACCCTAAACTAATTTCTCTAAGGTCAAATAGTTTTCAGCCGCCACTCTTTGCATTAAGAAAACCAATGTCGCGAGTCTCTAAATTCATTATAAAATCAAATGAACTCCTATAAATCCAAAGTATTGGAGTTTGGAGTTGCCATGACCCTTATCTTCACGCCGATATCATTTTAGTATGACTCGAGATTGTAACGACCCACATTTCTACAGTATAATAATTAATTTATTTAATTATTTAAAATATGAATTAGAATGTTAAATGGTCGTGAATAAAATAATATTGAATATTTAATTAAAATAAATAATATAATAATATATTTAATTTCTGAAACAGTCAGAAATAGTGGAATTCACAAAATAGTGTGAATTGGATCATCTGTGATATTTAATTCAGTTTAAAATTTGATCAGAATAACGAATACATTATTTGAACGACAGCTTGAACGCATAATTATAATATAATTATAATCGAGCTCGAAATGGCGCGGCAGTTCGCTATTTGGCGATTTGAACTTCAATAGAATGTACAAGGTTTGTTTTAAATCGGATTTCTGTAAAACAAGAAATGTTAAGAGCTGGTGAAGTATATTTTTCTAGTGGAAGAGAAAATTTGAGATTTCGTCGTGTAGATTTTTATTTATGTCCAAATCAAATTTTAGAAAAGTCGCTATGGAATTCCTTTATAATTTATATCGATTTATTTATATTTTAAAATGGATTTTTGGATATAAATCGAATATCGATGTAACACTAGATTTGAAATATCGAGTTATAAATCCTAGTTGACCAGTATGATATTCTATTGTGAATTTATACGATAATATTTATTTTTAAATATAAAATTTAAATGTTTTTAAATACATTTATATATTTAAAAGTGTTATTTAGAGCTTTAAAAATAGCCAGTTTTTCATACGACTTCAGAATTCGACGAAACTAATTTTGTTGGATTAGGAATATTAAATTATTGCTAGATATCAAGTTTTGTGATTTTTAGAGTCAGTATGTGGCCATACGGATTTTTAATGTGAAAAACAGTCAGTATTATGACGGTTAAAAATACGCTGTGTGAGCAAACGGAGTCGGAATTCGACGAAACTAGTTTCGTTGGGTTCTTAATGTAAAACTCTAGTTGCATGTTTAGTTTGGTGATTTTTGGTTATCGTATGTGATCACAGGGATTTTAGAGGACAAATACAAACAGCGATTGCTTAAAAATAAATAAAATAATCGAATAAAAAATACTTTACCATACTATAAATAATCCTAACATCCTTCTAACCCTAACCCTAACCCTTACTTCTATGTTCAATAAAATCTGCGCCGCCACCATCGAAGAATATCTACAGCAAAAGTCCTTATTCAAAAATCAAAATAAAATCATATGAAATTCTGTAAATCATTTATTATATACTTATGGATTTAGTGAAGGGCGCTCTTTAGCGCAGTAGTATTTTTGGGGAATCGAGTTCAGTTTTCGTCGCTGGTTGTAACCACGAGGGTCCTATGGTTGATGAAATCAGGACGATGAAGCACATATGTGAATTTTAATGGGTATATTTGGGTTTGTTGAGTAATTTAGAAGTCGAGCAGGGAGTTTGGAGGATTTCGGTGATGGGTTTTGTCGATGATACTACTGAGGGCGGCCTGAAATGGGGTGATCGAGTTCGACCTCTGGGTGATGGAAGGGTAGGTTTTTGCGAAGGGGAGTTGATTGGCGGTGGTTGTGGCCTGAGTAGGTGACTGAGGTGGAGGTGATGATCGGTCAAAAAGTCGGTCAACAAATGGAGTTTTAGGTTCGAAGTTTTACTAGAACGGAGCCGTCCACGTTGGGGAAGAGGGAAAGGTAATGGAGCGGGTTGGTTTTACTGATTGGATGTTGGGCTCGAGACAAAGGATTAGGCCCATATATTAAGTAAATATTTAGTTTAGTTCAAAGTAAATACTATAAGAACTTGTATAGATCATAACTTGCTCACACGATTTCAGAAAATTGAAGAAACAAGATCCGTTGGGATCGTATGGACGGACACTACCCAATGGGACCGACTGGGAGTGGATTGGTGCTCGTTTGGATTTATGGAGAAATAAATTGTTTGATTCAATTCAAACAAATAGTTTCTTGTTCTTTAACGATAACTGTCCAATGTGAGTAACTCTCACTAACTCTGCTCAACCTATATTTTTATAATGCATTTTTAATGCTGATAAATATTGGTTGATTTGTTGTGTGTTGGTTGGTTGGTTAAACTATTAGTTAAATTGGTTGAAACTATCGATAACGATATATATAAATCGTTAATCGAATATTGATTATGTCTATCAGAATATTTTACATTCGTGTTATTTATGTTGATGACATCTGTGGATGCAGGGAAATAGGCCGGAGGGACCCAACTGGGTTCCTCAACATTTATTTTACTATTTTTTTCATATATTGTGTTATATGATGTGATATGAAATATGTAGTTGATTTCGTACGGTTGAAATGATACCGATCATTGTTATATGGTACGTTAAATACCATAAGGAATAATGGAATGTCAAAAAGGAAATTTTCAATGTTATACTGAAAAAGAAATATTTATAAAATTAAAAGATTTTATAAAAAAACTATTTATTTAGAAAATAAATAGATTAAAAAGGGAATACTTATTTGTTAATCAAATAGATAGGATTGAAAAAGAAATATTTGTAATTATTTACAAATAGAATTGAAAAGGGATATTTATTTGAAAAATAAATAGAATGGAAAGAGGAAATATGTGTAAAACAAATAAAAAAGAAAATAGTTAGATTATCAAAAGAAAATAGTTATTCGAATTAGAATTAATTGAGTATTAGTTATTCAATTAGAGTTGATCGAATATAGTTATGTGAGATAGAGTTAGTCAAACTTAGTTATTTAGGATGTGTTGCTATTTTGTTCAACTGCTAGCGTAATTCGCAGGGCTGCAGATAGCCTACGGCGGCTGGATGTTTCCTGAGGGAATCAGGTGTAACCATTGTGATCGCTGAGAACTAGAGTCAAGTTAGAGTTGAGTTAAATAAGTAGAGTTAGTTAAGTTAGAGTAATCGGTTAAAGTTAATCAGTTAGAGTTAACCAGTTATGGTTAATCAATTAGAGTTAATCGATTGGAGTTAAAATCGAATTAGAGTTAATCAAATGGATTTAATCAAGTTTGAGTTAGTCGAGTATTAGTAAATCGAATAGAGTTACTAAAAAGGAATTAATCAAATATCACCTATTCGAAGTAGAGTTATCGCATATAGTTTATTAGAAAGAAAGATAAATCGAATATGGTTATTCGAAAAAGAGTTAAATCGAATATAGTTATTCGAAAGAGAAAGTAATCGAATATAGTTTATTCGAAAGAGAGTTATCGAATTGTGATTATTCGAGAGTGGATTATACATTGAGATTTGATTATATCGAATGGGGGAAAGTACTATTTCTTTCCGGTTTTTAAAGCAAGACTCATTTATCTAATAAAGTAATTATTTTTTATTTAAACTAGTAGAGAAAAGTTATATTTAAATATTTTATTTTAGAAGTAAAGGATTATAAAACTATTTTTATAATCAAAATAATTTTTGTAAAAGAAGAGGATTCATGTAAAGAATACGAGAATTTCGTAAGGAAATTGGTTAAAGTTTTAAAAAGTGAACTTTTTCCTATTTCGAGGTTAGAAATGTTGTTCAGTTAAGGTCTGAGAGGTAACTATACCCCAGCTTGATTGACTTCGTTTTTAACTGAGGAGTAGTTAAGGTTCGATTGTGAAGACTGGTTAAGTGAATTTAGTTATTGAGTGAAATGGCTTGAATGGGCAAAGCAATGTTTTATTTAAAACATCAGTTTAAATCCGATAAAGAAGTTTGGGAATGTTTTCCCAAATAAGAACCAGAAATGTTTTCTAAATTTAGAAAATAAGAATTTACAAATATATAGAAATGGGAAAAACGATAAATTAAAGTTAATTTAAAATAGAGAAATAAACCTTTGAATGATGATTGATCGATAGAATTTCCATCTGGAAATAATATCGTTGTTTGCACACCTGTTTTTCTTTGATAGTTAAATCACCGACTATCGAAGTTTTTGACCATTTTTCCGCCGTCAATATGGAGAGACCGGGATCAGATTCATTATCTGAAAACCACTTTGTACGGACGTTAGCGTTGCGATCAAATATGATGAAAATCATTGAAGACGGAGTTATGCAAGGGCTATCTTGTTTACAGAATAGTGCCTTCAGTTTATCCAGTCCCAGGACAAATGTGAATGGACGAAAGTATGACAGTGTATATCTAAAGGATCGCGTAAGTTGATCTCTTTAAACGTATTTACGTTTGGTGGTGGAGGAATTCGTTTCTCTTAGCTTTATACCCATGGTATTTTTGGAAAAACCAATTTGCGCTTTAACGAGTATGATGATGTGGCATTCAAAGTAAATGAATGTATGATCTGTCAAAGATACGTTATGACCTCAAGCCTCATCAATCGGGAAATGACAGAAATCGGGCAGGCAGCATGGCTAAGTGGGTCGCTCCCATTAGGGTGTATATCACCTATCTAGAGGAAATCCAATTTATTCTTTTATCTGTTATCGATGCTGTCCCTTTTCGGGAAACGGTAGGGTAGCTCCCAACCATTGGTGATATACCTTTGATACACTCAAGCGAAATGAGTGGTCGGTCATGTGTGGGTCGGGTTGCAAGACGTTCTTGTTGAACCCAGTGTATTTGCCTCTAGAGATACACTATCGCCAGGTGGTCCCATACCTTGTCATAGTCGGAATCCAATCTCCAATAAGCGCCCGCGATTTTGATTTGTATACTATATATGTGGAATGTGAGATGCGAGCGTTCTACTAAATTGTTAATTACTTATGGTTAGACATTGTTATAATATCAGAGAAGTATTGATTTCCAAAAGTGTTTTGGGTTATCGTAAGGTAAAAACCATCCATGTTTATGTGTGGATCGGTCTTATGATTACCTTTTCTTTTGAAAAGGATTTTGAAAAGTTAAACCAAATGATTTGAGTTTACTCACACCAGTCCCATGACTGACCCAGAGTTTATTTTATTTTGTTTTCCCTAAACTCTTAGGTGCCCAAATTTGTATGGGCAGTCAAGTAGTTCAGGTCTTTACAGATATACTTGGAGGAGCTTGCAGCAGGAGGCTTCAGGATTATATAGCTATTGTTATTTCCACTGTGTGTAAGTGTTGTACTCTGATAATGTTATTGTACTGTTTTATTGCAAAGTTATGTTATATATTATATTTTATTCGTTCTGCTGTGAGATTCGTGTTTACTCTGATTGTGTTATTCTTCTATTCTAATTTTCTATCTTATCTATTCTCACCCTCTAACTTCTTTCTATTAATGATCAGGTGTTTCCGATGTCTGAATAGTCAACATGGTAGAGTTGATTTTCAGAGTCGAAAATCCCAGTTCGTTACAGTGGTATCAGAGCTGAAGGTTAAGTGATTACCTTGGCTCTATGGCGTGACTCGGTAGAGATAGGGTTAGTAATACCCTAGATTGAGTTTGAGTGTATATATATGAGTGAACGTATTTGTAGATTGAATAAAAATGATTTTATATTGTGGAGATTTATTGGTTGAGTAGTTTGTGAATTCTGGTCGATCAGTTTGATCCACTGTATCGGTAGGAGTTTCTAAACACTCGAATACGATGAACTGACACAGTATGTTTTGAAAAAGGGTAGATGAAATAATTTTACCCAAATTATATTTCGATATAAAGAAAATATTTATATTTGAATGATTATAGTATGTTGGATGTGTTGGTTGATTATAATGAAAATGGTTATATAAATAACCAATTTGAGTTCGTATAATTTAAAAGCAGATTAATTAAATCTGAATCAAATTAAAATTTGAATTAAAATTCTGAAAACTGGGATAAGTGATTGTAAGTGGATTTGAGCTAAGTTTAAGGAATTTTTAAAATTCTGGGAGATTTTAAATTGTTTACAAGTATCGTGAATGATATTTTGAAAAAGACTTCAAAATGAAAGTGTTTAAATATGGTTTTGATAAGTGATATAGTATTGAACTCACTTCGATAGCTGGGAAATAACTTTGATGATGCTGGCCACATCATCAGTGTTCATTTTCGAGTTGTAAGTGACGGATTACTACCAAAGAGAGTGTTTTTGAATTGTTTTGAGAAAAAGGAGGTTGTTTTGAATCCTGAAAAGGGATATCCGATTTTTGAAAGAGCTAAGCTATTTAAAATTCCTAGGATAATTGTATGAATTAGAAACTAATTTAAAGGGATTTGTTAAAGCAAATATGCATTGAATTAAAACTAATTAACTGGAAATTTAATTGGAATATAATATATGAAGTAAAATCAGATTTTGGATTGTGAGACAGAATCTGAAATGGTATTGGATTGGTGAGTTAGGAATTTGAAATCGAGAATGAAACTTGAGTTTGAAAAGGTAATTGGCTTGTTTAAGTGAATAGCTGTGTTGAGGATAAATTGATCAGAGATTGATTGGGATGACTTTGGTATATGCTGAATTTGCAGCTGAATGTAATGATATGCCCGACAAAAAGTTACACGTTTTTTTTATGGATTTGGTGATTTATGGGCCGATTTGGCAAGCCGCTTGGCTGTTTGATTTTCTTTTGGATTGGAAAGGGCTTAGAGAGGCGAGTTGGGTTTTGAACTATTGACCGGTACAAAGGAGTTGTTGGCGATTTTTTTTGGAAATTTAGAGTGTTATAAAATTTTCAGGATTTTAGAAAATTATCGTTGATAAGAATTAATTATTATTTTAGCTGAAATTAATTTGTTCAGTTGAAAATAAATAAAAAGGTAAACAAATAATGTTTAACCAGTCAATAGAGATGTTTTCTACCCTAACAATTTCGAGGACGAAATTATTTTAAGGGGAGAAGAATGTAACGAATCGCATTTCTACAGTATAATTATTAATTTATTTAATTATTTAAAATATGAATTAGAATGTTAAATGGTAGTGAATAAAATAATATTGAATATTTAATTAAAATAAATAATTTAATAATATATTTAATTTCTGAAATAGTCAGAAATAGTGGAATTCACAAAATATTGTGAATTGGATCATCTGTGATATTTAATTCAGTTTAAAATTTGATCAGAATAACAAATATATTATTTGAACGATACTTTGAACGTATAATTATAATATAATTATAATCGAGCTCGAAATGACGCGGCAGTTCGCTATTTGGCAATTTGAACTTCAATTGCATGTACAGGGTTTGTTTTAAATCAGATTTCTGTAAAATAAGAAACGTTAGGAGCTGGTGAAGTATATTTTTCTAGTGGAAGAGAAAAATCGAGATTTCATAATGTAGATTTTTATTTATGTCCAAATCAAATTTTAGAAAAGTCGCTATGGAATTCCTTTATAATTTATGTAGATTTATTTATATTTTAAAATGGATTTTTGGATATAAATCGAATATCGATGTAACACTGGATTTGAAATATTGAGTCATAAATCCTAGTGGAACAGTATGATATTCTATTGTGAATATATACGATAATATTTATTTTTCAATATTAAATTTAAATGTTTTCAAATATATTTATATATTTGAAAGGGTTATTTAGAGCTTTAAAAATAGCCAATTTTTCAAACGACCTCAGAATTCAACGAAACTAATTTTGTTTGATCCGCAATATTAAATTATTGCTAGATATCAAGTTTCGTGATTTTTAGATTCAGTATGTGGCCGTACGGATTTTTAATGTGGAAAACAATCAGTATTCTGACGGTTAAAAATACGTTGTGTGAGCAAACAGAGTCAGAATTCGACGAAACTAGTTTCGTTGGGTTCGAAATGTAAAACTCTAGTTGCATGTCTAGTTTGGTGATTTTTGGGTATCATATGTGATCACAGGGATTTTAGAGGACAAATACAAACAGCGATTGCTTAAAAATAAATAAAATACTCGAATAAAAATATATTTTACCATACTATAAATAATCCTAACATCCTTCTAACCCTAACCCTTACTTTCTATGTTCAATAAAATCTGCGCCACCACCATCGAAGAAAATCTACAGCAAAAGTCCTCATTCAAAAATCAAAATAAAATCATATGAAATTCTATAAATCGTTTATTATATACTTATGGATTTAGTGAAGGGAGCTCTTTAGAGCAGTAGTATTTTTGGGGAACCCTGTAACAACCCTTATTTTTATAACATGTTAAAACAAGAAATCAAGGCAGAACTAATTTTTAAAACAAGAATCAAGGGAAATGGGTTGTGCCATTGCGTTCGTCTCGAAATTTTACATTAATAGAGTCCGAGTTTTCGAAAATCGGAGTCCGTATGAGGGAGATATGACCCTCCGAAGTATCAGGGATTTTTAGAATCAAAAACAGCTCGAAATTCGAATTCAAACCCCGGAACAGGCTGGGCGGGAAAATTCCCGCCCAGGGATCAGGTCGACCTGGGGGTCGACCATAGTGTCGATCTCCCAGGGACCAGGTCGACCATAGTTTCGACCTTCCAGGGACCAGGTCGACCATAGTGTCGACCTGGGGGTCGACCTGCCTCCTGAACCACTTTTCTGAACCAGATGCATTCTGATGTATTTAGACTCGTTTTCTGACCAGATTCGCCTGCCTAACCCTATATAAACAGCCCCCTAGCCTCATTCTCTCCACACTATTTCTTTTTGTCCTTATGCTGCTTCTAAGATAATTAAAATAATAAGATAAAAAGGAAGAAAAAGGACTGCTCCTTCTCCATCAAGACTACGCTTAGGGATTTGCAAATTGGGGGATTTCAATTAGAACACGATCGATCAAATAGAGATTCAACAATCAAATTCTGCTTTCTAATTCTCGATCCACGCACTGTAAGTTCTAGTTACTTTTAGATTGAATCTTGTTAAATTTGATATGGACATGGAATAAAATGAAACTGGACCTAAGCTTGATTATCTATTTGGATCTGTTCTTGTCTCTTCTTGAATCTATGATTTTGGGTTATTTCTTATTGACTGAATCATGCCCATTCATGTTGTTGGACCTAGTTTATTATTCAAACGCTAGATTGTAACATAAATTCTTGGATCTTGACTTGTGAGAATATTTCTATTTGGGGCCTATTCATGCTGTAAATCAAATTCTTTCAGGACTATAACCTTAATATGCCTATGGACATAAGGTTTTTCCTATGCCTATGACTATGACGATGAACATAAGACTATACCTATGACTATGACAGAACATAAGACCGTGCCTATGACTGTAAACATAAGACTGTTGCCTATGACTATGACAATTGTGGCTAATCAACTATGACTCTTGACTATGAGAATTATTACCTATGATCATGAACATAAGGCCATTATCTATGACCATGACTTTGAAACTATTACTGTTAATTGCCTATGACTATTGCCTAGAACTATTTTGGATAATTAACCATGACTATTGTGATTAATCGCTTAGGATTCTTAATTATGAGATTTCTACCTATGACCATGACTATGACTATTGGGGTTAATTACCTGGGATTATTATAGTTGATTGAAACCCATGTTGTATACTGAATTTGCAGTTTGTTGGATCTCATACCGAGGGTGTGACTTGCTTAGTTTATTCGCTATTATGTACACCGAAATCATTGGATCCATTATCCTTGTATTTGGCTTGCTTTTGCATGCCTATTCTTTTATGTCAGCGTTTACCATGACTATCGCCTTATTTTGCTAGATTTGAAATCCTTTATGCCAGTGATGCTGTAACCAATTATCTCAAGTTATGTCATGCTAGTCTTGTAACCCCTTTTTATCACTTTATGCTCGTCCCTTTTGCTTATCATAGTTTTGATGTTATTCCCTTTATTCTGAGGTTTGGATTTATTTGTAGTATATATCGATTCACGTTCGCGTGCAATGGGAATACGATTTGGGTAGATTAGGCAAAACATGAATTGGTTATGAACATGAATTATGAGCTTGATAATAGGCAAAACTTGAAACATGAACATTGTTATAACTTGAATCTGGACATGAAACTTATCCTTGAAACTTGACACGAACTCGACATGAAACTTAAACATGGGCATGACATTAGAATAAACATGAAAATGGCCAACTCGAGGTTGGGTTGAGTTTGCAGTGTAAATCTGCCCGGAACCGCCCGGCAAATCCAGTTACTGCAAACAATAGGATCCAATGTGGGTAGTTGGTCATATCGCACTTGAAAACCCGAGGTCATACTGAGTTGTGGTGTAATTCTGCCCGGAACCGCCCGGCATATCCAGTGACCACAACAACAGGTCTGATGTGAGAGGTTGAGGTGCATTAATGAATTAATGCAACATGATAGGGTTAAGTCATGAACATGAAAGACAACACTTAACCAATTTAACACGATGACTTGATAGGGTTAAGTCATGAACCGCTTGAATATACTTAACCAATTTGACACGATGACTTGATAGGGTTAAGTCATGAACCGCTTGAACATACTTAACCAATTTGACACGATGACTTGATAGAGTTAAGTAATGAACCGCTTGAATATACTTAACCAATTTGACACGATGACTTGATAGGGTTAAGTCATGAACCGCTTGAATATACTTAACTAATTTGGCACGATGACTTGATAAGGTTAAGTCATGAACCGCTTGAATATACTTAACCAATTTAACACGATGACTTGATAGGGTTAAGTCATGAACCGCTTGAATACACTTAACCAATTTAACTCAATGACTTGATAGGGTTAAGTCATGAACCGCTTGAATATACTTAACAAACTTGACAGATGATTCGTAGGGCTAAGTCATGAACTTGAACGACAATACTTAGCCAATTTGACATGACATGTAGGCGGGTTAAGTCACGAACTTGAATGACAACACTTAACCAACTTAACATGCTAGACTGATGGGGTTAAGTCTCGAATTTAAATGACAACACTTAACCCACTGAACGGAAACCCTAGTTACGCGGTCCTTTTCAGCAGTAACCCACTAGATGTATCACGGTACCCTGGAACTAGGCAGGGTGGGGCACGATTATTGGGCTGATTGTAAGCGACCAGAACGATGGCTGAGTTGGTGCGCCATTGCAGGTTCAGGCGGACTATGCTCGTGCACGTAGTCCGGAGTTGAAAAAGCAGGCATTGGGCACCAGTAGGTTTACACTGTGCGTGCTTGATTCGTGTCGGTGGTTGGCACCCTAGGGCTTGATACACCCTATGGTGGACCTAGCACAGGTGACTACATTTCGTGATTGGGCCGTATGACACAGACACATGAACGAGCTAGGACTTGTAGGGAGCCGATCGATTAATAGATCATTACGTGGAATTCGTTAGGTAGCATAATCCCTAGTGGTCCTAGGTGGCATAAATCCTAAACGAATCTAGTAAACATTCAATAGGTAGCATAATCCCTAGTGGTCTAGGTGGCATAAATCCTAGTTGAACACGCGATAGCTCATGATAAGGAAACCTAGCCAGAACAAGGGTGGCGGTCCCAATGATTTCAAGAATGGTGGCACTACATTGAAGTAGTACAGAAATACGTGATGAAACCCGTACGATATACGGCAAGGGACTGTACATATACATGGAAAGGATGATACATATTGGGATACTAGTACAGTTGGTGCAGAGAATGTTAAACATGCGATGCTATACATAGCTTATCTTGTTACCTTAGTTTTCTTGTGACCTTAGTTTATCTTGTTACCATAGTTTATCTTGTTATCTTAGTTTAACTTGCCTATCTTGTCATTATCCTATGTTTACTTTCAGTTTATACATGTCATGTTACTTTTACTTGTTTCTATGCTGAAAGTCACTAGGACTTACTCAGTCTTTATGACTGACCCGTTTTGTTTCGCCTCTTTTTCTTCTGTTTCTTCCCCTCAGGTTCGCAGGGTGGGAATACAGCTTAGTTCAGATCTTACCAAGCTCTAAGGCTCTTTCATGTACTGCTTGGATTTCTCTTGGCTATGGCTTGCTTTGCTGCTTTATTGGGGAATGATTTATGACTATGGTTTTATGCTTCTTTAATATTGCAAGACAGATTTTGATGTAATGGGTTTAATAACTTTTTGATGTAAAAGGCTTCAGACCTTCAAGATTTTAAAGAAATGAAATTTGGTTCTTCATCCGCTGTTTTATATGTTATGTCTTGTAATATTTCTGTGTATGTTTACCTAGATAATGCTCCATAAAAGCTAGTGCATTCCCTTTGTGAGTGACCCTAGCAGAGGTGGGGTGTTACAAACTCGAGTTTGGTTTTCGTCGCCGGTTGTAACCACGAGGGTCCTAGGGTTAATGAAATCGGGACGATGAAGCACGGATGTGAATTTTAATGGGTATATTTGGGTTTGTTGAGCAATTTAGAAGCTGAGCAGGGAGTTTGGAGGATTTCGGTGACGGGTTTTGTCGATGACACTACTGAGGGCAGACTGAAATGGGGTGATCGAGTTCGACCTCTGGGTGATGGAAGGGTAGGGTTTGCGAAGGGGAGTTGATTGGCTGTAGTTGTGGCCTGAGTAGGTGACTGAGGTGGAGGTGATGATCGGTCAAAAAGTCAGTCAACAAATGGAGTTTTAGGTTCGAAGTTTTACTGGAACGGAGCCGTCCATGTTGGGGAAGAGGGAAAGGTAATGGAGCGGGTTGGTTTTACTGATTGGATGTTGGGCTCAAGATAAAGGGTTAGGCCCATATATTAAATAAATATTTAATTTAATTCAAAGTAAATAATATAAGAACTTGTACAGATCATAACTTGCTCACACGATTTCAGAAATTGACGAAACAAGATCCATTGGGATCGTATGGACGGACACTACCCAATGGGACTAACTGGGAGTGGATTGGTGCTCGTTTGGATTTATGGCGAAATAAATTGTTTGATTCAATTCAAACAAACAATTTCTTGTTCTTTAACGATAACCGTCCAATGTGAGTAACTCTCACTAAATCTGCTCAACCTATATTTTTATAACGCATTTTTAAAGCTGATAAATATTGGTTGATTTGCTGTGTGTTGGTTGGTTGGTTGAACTATTATTTAAATTGGTTGAAACTATCGATAACGATATATATAAATCTTTAATCGAATATTGATTCTATCTATCAGAATATTTTACATTCGTGTTATTTATGTTGACTAACATCTGTGGATGTAGGGAAACAGGCCAGAGGGACCCAACTGGGTTCCTCAACATTTATTTTATTGTTTTTTTTCATATATTGTGTTATATGATGTGATATGAAATCTGTTGTTGATTTCGTATGGTTGAAATGATACCGATCATTATTATATGGTACGTTAAATACCATAAGGAATACTGGAATGTTAAAAAGGAAATTTTCAATGTTATATTGAAAAATAAATATTTATAAAATTAAAAGATTTTATATAAAAAAACTATTTTTTTAGAAAATAAATAGATTAAAAAGGGAATACTTATTTGTTAATCAAATAAATAGGATTGAAAAAGAAATATTTGTAACTATTTACAAATAGAATTGAAAAGGGATATTTATTTGAAAAATAAATAGAATGGAAAGAGGAAATATGTGTAAAACAAATAAAAAAGAAAATAGTTAGACTATCAAAGGAATTACTTACAAAATCAATAGATTTTATAAAAAAGAAAATATTTTTATAAAATAAATAAAATTATCAAAAAGGGAATTATTTGGTAAATAAATTGATATTAAAAAGGAAATACTTGAAAAATGACTAGAATTGTATAAAAGGAGAATTTTACATTTGAAAGGTTTAGACCCGTGCTTCGCACACGGGTTCAACATGATATGGATTTAAAGCAAAGATTTTAAATGGAATCTATTCTGACCGATAGATTGAGAAGATAAATTTATAAATAATATTTTATAAATCAAATAAAATGTTTATCATTGGATAAGTAGAATATATAAGTCAGGACTTATATAAAAAAGTAAGAATCGATTTCAACATCGATATTTGAAACTGAATAGACGTAGAGTTAATCAGTTAGGGTTATTAGAGATAGAATTAATCGAATTAGAATTAATTGAGTATTAGTTATTCAATTAGAGTTGATCGAATATAGTTATGTGAGATAGAGTTAGTCAAACATAGTTATTTAGGATGTGTTGCCATTTCGTACAACTGCTAGCATAATCCGCAGGGCTGCAGATAGCCTACGGCGGCCGGATGTTTCCTGAGGGAATGAGGCGTAACAGTTGTGATCACTGAGATCTAGAGTCAAGTTAGAGTTGAGTTAAATAAGTCGAATTAGTTAAGTTAGAGTAATCGGTTAAAGTTAATCAGTTAGAGTTAACCAGTTATGGTTAATCAATTAGAGTTAATCGATTGGAGTTAAATCGAATTAGAGTTATTCAAATGGAGTTAATCAAGTTTGAGTTAATCGAGTATTAGTAAATCGAATAGAGTTAGTAAAAAGGAATTAATCAAATATCACCTATTCGAAGTAGAGTTATCGCGTATAGTTTATTCGAAAGAAAGATAAATCGAATATGGTTATTCGAAAAAGAGTTAAATCGAATATAGTTATTCGAAAGAGAAAGTAATCGAATATAGTTTATTCGAAAGAGAGTTATTGAGTAGTGATTATTCAAGAGTGGATTATACATTGGGATTCAATTATATCGAATGGGGGAAAGTACTATTTCTTTCTGGTTTTTAAAGCAAGATTCATTTATCTAATAAAGTAACTTTTTTTTATTTAAACTAGTAAAGAAAAGTTATATTTAAATATTCAGAAGTAAAGGATTATAACACTATTGTTATAATCAAAAGATTTTTGTAAAAGAAGAGGATTCGTGTAAAGAACACGAGAGTTTCGTAAGGAAATTGGTTAAAGTTTTAAAAAGTGAACTTTTTCCTATTTCGAGGTTAGATATATTGTTCAGTTAAGGTCTAAGAGGTAACTATACCACAACTTGATTGACTTCGTTTTTAACTGAGCAGTAGTTAAGGTTCGATTGTGAAGATTGGTTAAGTGAATTTAGTTAGTGAGTGAAATGGCTTGAATGGGCAAAGCGATGTTTTATTTGAAACATTAGTTTAAATTCGATAAAGAAGTTTGGGAATGTTTTCCCAAATAAGAACCAGGAATGTTTTCTAAATTTAGAAAATAAGAATTTACAAATATATAGAAATGGGAAAAAGGATAAATTAAATTTAATTTAAAATAAAGAAATAAACCTTTGAATGATGATTGATCGATAGAATTTCCATCTGGAAATAATAACGTTGTTTGCACACCTGTTTTTCTTTGATAGTTAAATCACTGACTATCGAAGTTTTTGACCATTTTTCCGTCGTCAATATGGAGAGACCGGGATCAGATTCATTATCTGAAAACCACTCTGTACGGACGTTAGCATTGCGATCAAATATGATGAAAATCATTGAAGACGGAGTTATGCAAGGTCTATCCTATTTACAGAATAGTGCCTTCGGTTTGTCCAATCCTAGGACAAACGTGAATGGACGAATGTGTGACAGAGTATATCTAACGGATCGCGTAAGTTGATCTCTTCAAACGTACTTACGTTTGGTGGAGGAGGAATTCGTTTCTCTTAGCTTTATACCCGTGGTATTTTTGGAAAAATCAATTTGTGATTTAACGGGTATGACGATGTGGCATTCAAAGTAAATGAATGTATGATCTGTCAAAGATACGTTATGACCTCAAGTCTCATCAACCGGGAAATGACAGAAATCGGGCTGGCAGCATGGCTAAGTGGGTCGCTCCCATTAGGGTGTATATCACCTATCTACAGAAAATCCAATTTATTCTTATATCTATTATCGATGCTGTCCCTTTTCGGGAAACAGTAGGGTAGCTCTTAACCGTTGGTGATATACATTCGATGCACTCAAGCGAAATGAGTGATCGGTCATGTGTGGGCCGGTTGCAAGACGTTCTTGTTGAACCCAGTGTATTTGCCTCTAGAGATACACTATCGCCAGGTGGTCACATACCTTGTCATAGTCGAAATCCAATCTCCAATAAGCGCCCGCGATTTTGATTTGTATACTATATATGTGGAACGTGAGATGCAAGCATTCTGCTAAATTGTTAATTACTTATGATTAGACATCATTATAATATCAAAGAAGTATTGATTTCCAAAAGTGTTTTGGGTTATCATAAGGTAAAAAACCATCCACGTTTATGTGTGAATCGGTCTTACGATTACCTTTTCTTTTGAAAAGGACTTTGAAAAGTTAAACCAAACGATTTGAGTTTACTCACACCAGTCCCATGACTGACCCATAGTTTATTTTGTTTTGTTTTCCCTAAACTGTTGGGTTCCCAAATTTGTACGGGCAGTGAAGTAGTTCAATTCTTTACAGATATACTTGGAGGAGCTTGAAGCAGGAGGCTTTAGGATTATATAGCTATTGTTATTTCCGCTGTGTGTAAGTGTTGTACTCTGATAATGTTATTGTACTGTTTTATTTCAAGGTTATGTTATATATTATATTTTATTCATTCCGTTGTGAGATTCGTGTTTTCTCTGATTGTGTTCTTCTTCTTCTTCTATTCTAATTCTCTATCATATCTATTCTCACCCTCTAACTTCTTTCTATTAATGATCAGGTATTTCCGATGTCTGAATAGTCAACATGGTAGTTTGTGTTGATTTTCAGAGTCGAAAATCCCAGTTCGTTATAGAGATAGTTTAAGTCCAAATGTAGCAGCGAACCTAGGGCCACGAGCTGACGGAAATTTAAGCGACGAGGGGACGGTTCGATGGCAGTGTGAAGTCCAGGGAACCAAGGCACAGGGTTCAACAAAGATTATTCGAAAAAGAGAATTATACACTGAATTCGATTATATCGAATTCGGGAAAGTAATATTTACTTTTCGGTTAAATCGAGATTTACTTATTTATTTATAAATGAGTGGGTTAGTTATTGAGTTAAATTAAGGAATAAAAGTTACATTTTGAAGTTGGATATTTAAGAAGAAAGGAATTATAACGCTATAGTTAAAATCAATGTTTTAAAATAAAGAAGTGGGTTCGTAAATAGAATCCGAGAGTTACGTAATGAAGTTTGTTAAAGATTTGAAAGGTGAACTTTGTGTATTTCGAAGTTAGAAATGTTGTTTAGTTAAGGTTTGAGAGGTAGTTATACCCTAACTTGATTGACTTCGTTTTTAACTAATAAATGGTTAAAGTTCGATAGTGAAGGTTGATTAAGTGAATGTAGTTAATGAGTGAAATGGTTTGAATTGGCTTAGTGATGTTTTATCTAAACATTGGCTTAAATAAAATGGAGTTTGGAAACATTTTCCAAATAAGGAACAGAAATGTTTTCCAATATAGGAAATAAGAAATAGAAGTAAATATGGTGATGTGGTCCAAATGATTTATAAAGTATGTTTTTCCAAATTTAGAAATTTAGAATTTACGAATATATAGAAAGGGAAAATGGATAAATTAATGACAATTTAATTAAGAGGAATAAACCTTTGAATGATGATTGATCGATAGAATTTCCATCTGGAAATAATATCGTTGTTTGCACACCTATTTTTCTTTGATAGTTAAATCACCAACTGTCGAAGTTTTTGACCATTTTTCCGTCGTCAATACGGAGAGACCGGGATCAGATATATTATCTGAAACCCACTCTATATGGACATTAAAGTTGCAATCAAATATTGAAGACGGAGTTATGCAAGGGCTATCCTGTTTACAGAATAGTGCCTTCGGTTTGTCCAGTCCCAGGACAAACGTGAATGGACGAATGTCTGACACAGTATATCTAACGGATCGCGTAAGTTGATCTCTTCAAATGTACTTACGTTTGGTGGTGGAGGAATTCGTTTCTCTTAGCTTTATTCCTATGGTATTTTTAGGGAAATCAATTTGTGATTTGATGGGTATGACGATGTGGCATTCAAAGTGAATGGTGGTCAGGTGTATCAAAGACACGTAATGATCTCAAGCCTCATCAACCGGGAAATGACAAAAATCGGGTAGGCAGCATGGCTAAGAGGGTCGCTCCCATTAGGGTGTATATCACCTATCTAGAGAAAATCCATTTCATTCTTTCATCTATGATCGATGTTGTCCCTTTTCGGGAAACGGTGGGTAGCTTCCAAATGTTTGTGGTATACATTCGATACACTCAAGCGAAATGAGTGGTTGGTCATGTGTGGGCCGGGTTGCAAGACGTTCTTGTTGAACCCAATGTATTCGTCTCTAGAGATACACTATCGGCAGGCGGTCCCATACCTTGTCATAGTCGGAATCCAATCTCCAATAAGTGACAACGATTTTGTTTGTATACTATATATGTGGAATGTAAGATGCAAGCATTCTGCTAGATTGTTACACTACTACAAAAGTGGGCATATTCGACACTAATATGTGTGTGTTGCATGAAAAGTGTGGCGAAAGCTATGCTTTCTTCGATCTTCTGCAACAATATTCATATGTTGTTGCAGTAGACGTGAATGCACTGTTGCGGTGGAAATTCTAGTGTTTTGACGTGCAACACCAGTTCAAAGCGTAGCTTTATGTATATATATAATCCAGGTCAGCGATCCGTATTATAGCATAAACAAAATTTCTACCGTAGATGCGTGATTAATCCTACAGTTCAAATCAATCTATGCTTCCTATCTAAACATTATCCTGTTATCCAATCAATGACAGCCACCTGCTCCGCTTGTGAAATTTTGGTGCGATATTTCCCCCCTTTACGAAATGTGTAAAAATCAACGTCAATTATTTTCTTCTCTGACATCTTTCTTCTCTGAACTTTCCCCTTTTTTCTATTAATCAAAATTAAACCTAAATTCATGATTCCATTACCTCATCGCACCCTATTTCCACAAATTGTCTCTCACCAGTTCATCAACTTAGTACTCCACTGATTGTCGTGCCTCGGTTCTCACCTCAGTGACCATCGTCTTCCCGTCTATGTGCCTCTAAGCTCGCGAAAAAACGGATCTCTCCAAAATCGGATTTAAGGGCAAGCAATTGAAAAAAGGAAAGGCTGTTTAGGGTATGCTATTCAGGGTTCTTATATGTTCAAAAATTGTAGCCGAAATATTATGATATATGTTTCCTTGAATACTAAAATGAAATTATCTTATTATAGGGGAAGCGTTAATTAGCGTTCTTCTCGAAGCTTGGGCTCTTAAAAAGTTGATCGGTGATGATATATTTCATATCCATACAGTTTTGTAGGGGATCTAGGTGAAGTTTATATATATTTCCAGTCTATTTCTCAAATCTTTCAGACAATATATATTGGGGAGTTTGATGCGTACTGTTGTTGGCTTAAATTTAAATGGGTTAGGATTCCAGTATTTTAGTTTGCACCCAATGATCTATTTCAGTTCTTCATTTTCTGGAGTGTAAAGGTTATTCAGAATTTGGCACCTTCATTTCAGTTTATGCGAATTATATAGTTGTGTGGTATATAGTTTGAGCCACGTATGGATTTAGACTACGATTGTGCTTCTACATCACTATATTTGTGGAAACAGTTGGTGGTCCATTGTCTCAAACTGCTATCAGAACTGTGCTTGGAATTGGATATTGGCTGACTTCAGGTGCCAATTTCATTTTTATATATAGTTAACTGAATGATTGTAGACTATGACAATATTATTAGGCTTGCCGCTCTCTTAATCACTGTGGTTGTGCTATTGCTTGAAATGTTCTTAGACACTAAACGTTAGTTCGTACCATTTTAGACACCGTGTTATTGGCAAATGTTAGATGCAAGCTAGTTGATAGTATGAATTTTTTTAGTACCAGACTCAAGAAAATTATTTGTTTAATTGTTAGAAATGTTAGTTGACAATGTTAGCATCAGGCTAACTCAAGTCGAAAAACACTGACAGAATTTTTGCTATTTAGCAGACCCAGCAGACCTAGCATAATTCTAATATTTACATATTCTTGAACTTGTTATTTGAGCGAGCACTCTGCTTGTAAAACAGGACTTCTAATATTTAAAAACTCTTGAACTTGTTAGAAAATAGAAAAACAAATTGAAAGCTAACAAATAAAAGATTTACTATTTGTCCATTAAAATACACATGTAAGTTATCTCAAATTTTGTCAGTTTTGGGACTATATCATACTTCCTCACATGAACAACATTAAGTTCTTGCTGAGTAGGAATGGTCTGAAAATGAGCAAAGTCGTGTATTCAAATTTAAGCTGCTCCCATTGCCGTTCATCTCATATGGGAAATTCTTTGCCTTTGCTTATTCTGCTTTGGCTACATCATGTCTGGTTGAAGGCTCTACCTCAAATTGTGTCATCTTTTCCGCCGTCAAGCACGTGTGTAACAGTCACTGCAAATAAGAAATCTTTGATTCTTTTACCTCATTTGTTTTGTTTGTTTATGTGCAGATTCAAGTAAAGCATCATGACGGTGGATCACTGAAAATAGAAACTCTGCTCAGCATAATGCTTCTGATTTATGACGGCAGATTCAAGTAAATGCAACAAAAACAAGTAAGATATTGCATTACAACTGTTAATGATCATTCAAATCTCATGTTTGGGCAATCCACGATATATGTATTACAACTGCATCGAAACAAGTAAGATATTGCATTCCCACTGCAAGAATTATGTAGCAAGTGATTCATCCGAATTAAATTCAACGAGTACTCAGGTTAGCATATGCAACTGTAGTACTTTAAAATGAATGGTGTTCCTTTTTTATACTGATAGTTATGGTTGATGTGAAACAAATAGATTTTGTTGTAGGTTGATGTATAATGTTCATAGCTTTTTTCTTCTAATTAATACGATAACTGTAATCTTATTTTGCATTCTAGTACAGTCAGTGAAATTTATATGTCCACTGGCTGATATCTGCTAAACCTGCAGGGAGCAAAGATAGTGATCACGGCGGCTGCTTTAGCTACAATTTTGTTCAGTACAAGGCCACAGAATCAGAAAAAAATGGTAGAATTGGCACTTGTAATATATTTGAAGAATTGGTATTGATATGTAGAATATTTTGGATGATTTGAATGTGATGAATGTTTTGGATGTGTTTCTTTTATTTACAAAACTTGTAATGCAGAAGTTTTAATTAAAGCGTTGTAATTGCTTTCTCTTAATGTAGCATTTGCTTTTTTCTACGGTTGCGTTTGCTTTTTTTCTGATGTTGCATTTCAAGATAATGGTGTTGCATTAAATAAAATATTTTTAATTCCACATGGTTTGTGGGCCCCACAGCTGACGTGGATAGCTGACGTGGCATGTGACACATGCGCAGCTGACGTGGCGAGCTGACGTGGCATGTGACACGTTGGCAGCTGATGTGGAAAGTCCATGTGGACCCCACTACCATGACCTGGAAGCTGGACTCTGGCTTCTGCTTAAGGCAACGCTGTATGTTGTTGCATTACATGCATATACTGTTGCAATAGGGCAAAAGTTCTACTTAAGGCAATGCTTTCTTTCCGTGGCCGTAGATGGGCAAAAGCGTTGCATTAGATGGCTAATGCAACGGCCGCGGATGCCACGCCCCCCTGGTGTTGCCTATTTGAAAAAAGGGCCTACGGCAACACTTTTTTGATCTATGGCCACAGAAGAATAGTGTCGAATATGCCCACTTTTGTAGTAGTGTTAATTACTTGTGATTAGACATTATTATAATATTAGAGAAGTATTGATTTTCAAAACTGTTTTGGGTTATCGTAAGGTAAAAACAATCCGTGTTTATGTGTGGATCGGTCTTATGATTATCTTTTCTTTTGAAAAGTATTTTGTAAAGTTAAATAAAAATGATTTGAGTTTACTCACACTAGTCTCATGACTGACCCAGAGTTTATTTTTGTTTTGTTTTCCCTAACTCTTGGGTGCCCAAATTTGTATGGGCATTCAAGTAGTTCAGGTCCTTACAGATATACTTAGAGAAGCTTGAAGTAGGAGGCTTCAGGATTATATAGCTATTGTTATTTCCGTTGTGTGTAAGTGTTGTACTTTGATAATGTTATTATACTGTTTTATTGCAAAGTTATGTTATATATTATATTTTGTTCGTTCTGCTATGAGATTCATGTTTACTCTGATTTTGTTCTTCTTCTTCTATTATAATTTTCTATCTCATCTATTCTCACCTTCTAACTTCTTTCTATTAATGATCAGGTATTTCTGATGTCTGAATAGTCAAATGGTAGTTTTGTGTTGATTTTCAGAGTCAAAAATCCCAGTTCGTTACAAGAGATACCCTATCGGCAGGTGGTTCCATACCTTGTCATAGTCGGAAATCCAATCTCCAATAAGCGCCCGCGGTTTTGATTTTATACTATATATGTGGAGCGTGAGATGCAAGTGTTCCACTAGATTGATATTTATTTGTGCTTAGACACTATTATAATATCAGAAAAGATATTGATTTAAAAAGGGTTTGGGTTATCGTAAGGTAAAAACTATCTGTATTTATGAGTGGATTCGGTCTTATGATTACCCTTTTCTTCGAAAAAATTTTGAACTATAAAATCAAGTTGAATGATTCCCCTTAAAATTAGTGTGTTTATCTCACTCTGGTTCACCAAACTGACCTGATATTTGTAATGCTCGGGTTAGCCTAGGTTTGCAGGTTCAGGTTATTGAACACTACGAAAGGCGTGCTGGAGAAGTCCAGGCATATTTAGTGTTATTCTGCTATGTTGTATATAAGGGCAGATTATTATAACTGTCCAGATGTGTTAATGTACTCTGATGATTGTAAGTTTTATTTAAAACTCTCAGTAAAAATTTATTTCTATATTATATTTTGTTTCGCTGCGATGTGAGACTCTGTGTTTGTGTTGGTTCTTCTTCTTCTATTCTGTTATTTCTTTCTTTCCTATCTCATCCTCTAATTTCTTTCATTAACAGTCCGGTGCTTTCGGTGTATGGAAGGTCGACATGACATACGGTAAAGGTATTTATGTCAATTTTCGGGGCCGAAAACCCTAGGTCGTTATAGTTGGTATCAGAGCTATTGGTTTAGAAATAACCTTGGCTATGTGGTGTATCTCGATAGAGATAGGGTTAGTAACACCCTAGATTGAGTCTGAGTGTATATATATGAGAGCATATTTGTAAATTTTATATACAATTGTTTGTATTGTGTTGTTTGATCGGCTCAAGTGTTGAAAAGCATTGAACTGGTAAGGAATACAATATTATTTTGTAAAGAGGGTAAATGAAATAATTTTACCCATAATATATTTTTGTATAGGAAAGAAATAATTTTATGAAATTATTGAAATATTGTGTTGATTTATTTGAATGGAATTCAAAATTGGGTTAAAAAATTGAATTGGAATTTAACTGGGTTATGTGAAATCGAATTATATAGTTATTAATGATATTGAGATTAAATTAAGAAATAATGTTGTAATTAAGTAAATTTGAATTAAATTTGGAAATTTAATGAATAATAATTAAATAGAAATCAATCAAATATCAATCGGTTGATATTCAAATATGTTGAATCGAATTAAATAGTAATATTGAATGTGGATTGAGTTGGTTTGATAAAGTGGTTGTGCCCTAATTGTTGATTTATTGATGACTATTTGTTAGACAGGTTGAATATAATCCATCCATGGATTAATAAAGAATTAAATAAATTGGAACCCAGAAAAATGAAGTGTTATTTAAATATTTCATGTATGATGGATTGAGTTAAGTACAGGTGCCAGATGACTATGAGGATTGGGTTCGATTGTGTAGATTGCAAGTAAATTGAGTAGTAGACTCAATAGCGCTTGAAAGGGTACGCCCACGCGAAAATATAAATTTTGGGTTTTGATCTTTGTTTTTCCGACCGTGTGGGTTAATATTATTTGTTCCTGTGATATCGCAGAAATTCCTCTGTGCAAGGGAGACTCTATTTAATTTTTCGAGAATTTAATGTGTTAGAATATTTTCGATATTTTTGAAAATTTTGTTTTACTATAATAAATTGGTTTGGCTTTAAAATAAGATTTTTTTTAAAGTTAATGGGATTTACAACATTTTTCTTACCGTTAGCAATTTCGGGGACGAAATTATTTTAAGGGGGGAAGAATGTAATGTCCTATGTTTTTGATAGTCAAATATTTTATTTATTTTATTTCTAAATATTTATTTAGAATATTAATGGGTTTAAATTATATATTTTGTGATAACACGGAAATCTGAGCCAATTTAAAATTTTTATTTTGGCGATTCTAATGAATTTTGAATAATTAAAATGAATTATTTTAAATAATAATGACGAAAAATATATTTTCGACGAAGTTAAAATGAATAAATTTATTTTAATTATATAACGAGCCTGAAATGGCGCGGTAGTTTGAAAATTCGATTTCAAATTTTAAATGAATACACAGAATTCGTTTTAAGTCGGAATTGAATGAAACCAGAAATATTTGAATCTGTTTAATAATATTTTTCTAACGGATGTAAGAAACTGAGATTTCACTTCATAGAGTGTAAGATATGTCCAGTTTAAAATTCAGAAAAGTCGCTGTGGAATTTATATATATTTTAATATATATAAAGGCCTTGAAAATAACCATTTTGCAAATGACCTCTATTTTCGATGAAACCACTTTAGTTGGATCCAGGATATCAAATTATTGCTAGATTTCAAAATTCATAATTTTTGAAATCAATATGTGAGCGTGGAAAAAGAAAACATGTTTGAACAGTTTCAGTCAATTTCGATCGACCAAAAATGGTCATTTTTCAAATGATCTCAGAATTTGACGAAATTAGTTTTGTTAGAACTGTATTGTCAATACGAAGCTAGAAAATATTTTTTGGAATTTTTAGAGACTGTACGTGGCCCCAGTAAATTGAAATGTGCGTTTAAATTGATTATATAAAGATTTATATTTTATATTCAACGAAAACTGATCGAAACGAGCTAATCATCCTACGATACATATCCCAACTACTACAAAAGTGGGCATATTCGACACTATTTTACTGTGGCCTTAGATCAGAAAAGCGTTGCCGTAGGCCATTTTTTCAAATAGGCAACACCAAGGGGGCGTGGCATCCGCGGCCGTTGCATTAGGCCTCTAAGGCAACGCTTTTGCCCATCTATGGCCACGGAAAGAAAGTGTTGCATTATAACCCTATATAACCCTATTGCAACAGCATATGCATGTAATGCAACAACATACAGCGTTGCCTTAAGCAGAAGCCAGAGCCTGACTTCCAGGTCATGGTAGCGGGGCCCACATGAACTTTCCACGTCAGCAGTCAATGTGTCACATGCCACGTCAGCTCTCCACGTCAGCTGCACATGTGTCACATGCCATGTCAGCTAACCACGTCAGCTGCCAACGTGTCACATGCCACATCAACAGTGGGGTCCACATGCCATGTGGAATTAATAATATTTTATTTAATGCAACACCACTGTATTATGTAATGCAACACCATTATCTTTAAATGCAACATCAGAAAAAAAAGTAAATGCAACAGCAGAAGACGACAAATGCTACATTAGAAAAAAGCAGAAACAACGGTTTAATTAAATATTCTGCAATACCAGTTTTGTACATAAAATAAACTCATCTGAAACATTCATCATCACATTCAAACCATCTAAAATATTCTGCAATACCAGTTCAAGCATCTCACGGTATTCCATTACCGCGGCCTCTAAGCGTCTGAGTTTTTGTCTGCACGAAAACCACAGATTAAACGGTTTTTCTAATAACAGAATGAGCTGTGAACTTCGGATCCCTAGATATAAGAAAGTTTGCTTAAAGTAGACGTGTTGACAGAATGGGAAGATTGTTATGGTCCATTCTACTTGGGTTTACACGCTAATGTATCTTCCTCTTCCATCAAATTAATTAAAAGCTACAATAAGAGTAAACATCATACAGCGAGTTTCCATTAAATTAAAGAAAGAGTTATAGTATGAATCTGTGTTCTTCATTCATGCTACTCTCTGGATGAGGAAGACTGGTAGCGTTAGCTGACACCTCAAGTTCATCGACCTTGTTAGGACTGCCACCAGCATTTTCGCATACCGCAGACTTGTTAGGACCTTTAGATTCAGCATCTTTACTGGCTTGGTCATGGACCTGGAAAGAACAACATCTTAAGTGATGTAATTTAATGCATGGAATACAAGCATGGAAAGACTTGTTAGGAAGAGAAAACGCTACTTACAGACACTTAGCAAACCATGACTGTTTTAATTAATTCACTTAGCAACCCATCAGTAGTAAGACATCCAAATAAACAGAGATGTACATAAGGGCATTGAGCAAAAGGAACGAACCAAGTGGAAAATCTCACTGCTTGCAACAATTGTCTTCGGCGTATGCTTGCAGCAGTATCGGACAAGGCCTGAAGCACCAAGTACATCTCTGAATAATGCCAGATCAACATGATAAATCATTATATGATTAAAGGAAAATGAAAATAAACAAATGATGGTGTATGTCCACCCTTATAATGCTGGAAAAATAGTGCTATAAAATCAGCACTGACACCTCAATTCTAATTGTCTCAAGTAGCCTTAAACATTTAATAGAAATAGAACTAATGTTAATAACACTTTTCCTTAATTAAGGAGAAAACAACAGCAAAATCCACAAACCGATAAAAGGAGTGAAGTAACATTTGTGTAACCATTTATCTATTCAACTGCACAGACCAAATCTTACTTGCAATTAAGATTTACTTAACATGTACATATATCTTACCAAGTCAAGTAAAATAATAACTCAGCATGTCATCTATAAACATCTTGCTTACGAGGGCACAAGTTGCTATACATTTCCAATAATGATGAAATACATTTAAATCCTATTTACACTTTAATATAATAACTCAGCATACATCTCCCATTTACACTTTAAAATTTAGAGCATCCACTCAAACAAACCGATAATCTTGCCATACATAAAACTGGATACGAATATTATTTAAAATACATTTAAATCCTATTTTTGCTGTACATGGAAAAAGGGCATAAACATGCATCACTTACATTCCACCTCTTCTGCTGCTAACAGACCAACTTATTATCGTTTATGCAGGTAAATAAATATAAACACCCTTGCTGAGGATAATAAAAGATATATGCACTTATCATTTAAGTGTCATCTCTTTCACCTCCTAGCAACCCAAGTTTTCCATAGAAAACTTGACCAATTCAATATAATGATCGAAATTCATAAAACAGGTTCACACATACAAGCATTGCTCTGTTTAATTATTTACAACATACATAAGTCTTATATTTGACAAGGATATATCTATAAACAGCATGGTCTAAACCACCTTTTCATGCAGCACTAGACTTTTCTACCCATACAGGAACACGACAAACTAACAAATTAACAGTATGATTTGAGGCCTACCCAGGAACACGGAAAAATTAACAGTTATGTATTATGGAAAAATAACTAATTAACAGTATGATTTGAGACCTATCCAGGAACACGGCAAACTCTTCCCTATATTTAAATCTCTCCATCTATTCGTTTCCACTATCTACTTGTAATTTTCGAGTTTGAGTATTTTTAGAATTCAGGTGAAATGGCAGAAGAGGATTATAAAGTTACCGTGCGTGTTTATGATCTTAGCAATAAGCTTGCTCGACAGCTGAAAGCAGATATCAACACCGAGGATGAGATTGAACCCAGAATGCTTTTCTATGATCGCTCTCATCTGATTATAGTTTCCCCATTCGATTTCAAGCACGAATCAAACTTGCCCTAGTTTTAACATAGAATATGAGATGATTGTGGAGGCGTCGAACAGAAGAGGAAATCGAATTGGGAAAGTGAAAGAGGAGCAGAATTTAGGTTTAAATTTCGGTGAAATTAGGTTTAAATTTTGTTCAATAAAGGGGAAAGTGAATAGAAAATGTCAAAAAAAGAAAAGAACGATTAGAATTTTGTGAATTGGAAAATATCACGCTAAAATTTGGCGGAAGGATAGAGTGAGGTGGTTGTCACTGATTGGATGATGGAGTAAAGTTTTAGATAACAAAGAGGAATTGGTTTCAACCGTTGGATTAAATCATCATCTACGGTTATTTATTTGTTTATTCTGACAACATGGATCACTGATCTAGATTGTATTTTTATAAAGCAACGCTTTGAAGTGGTGTTGCTTGTCACAGTTCTAGAATTCCAACCGCAACAGTGCATTCACGTCTAATGTAACAGCATATGAATATTGTGGCAGAAGTTCAAAGAAAGCATAGCTTTCGCCACACTTTTCATGCAACGCACACAAATTAGTGTCGAATATGCCCACTTTTGTAGTAGTGCCCATCGTGTTCGGAATGGGGGTGATTAGCTTGGGGCAACAGTTGGTGGGTTCGATTTAGAGTTCGAATTAAGAAGTTGCTTTTCAAAATTAATATATATATATATATATATATATATATATTCCCCTATTCTCCTTACCTCCTCCAAAATCAGTCAACGCGAAAAATTAGAAAAAAACCCCGATCCCTAAATCCTTTCGCTCCTCCCTCCTACCCCGGCCTGACGTCGTTGCACCGCTCCAGCCTCCCACCACCGCGTCGCTGACGATCCCCTTGGCCCTCCGCCTCCACCTTCCCTCCCGCTCCTCTGTTAAAACCCTCGAACACCCTGTCTCCTTTTTCCCTAGCCGCCGCCTCCTGTAATGAGCCACCGCACGCCGCTACCCACCTACCCCACGCAGCCACAGGCGTCACTTATTCCTCCGGCCCCCGACCACCACGAGCCCCCTTGTTCCTCCGTCCTGCGATGGCACCAGCGCCACCCTCAGGCGCGAGTAACACCCCTCCTCCTCCTAAATGACAGCGCCCCTCCTCTTTAGTCCATTGTAAGTTTTTAATTTTATTTATATAGTTATTTATTTTTATTTAATTATAGTAATTAGTTTTAAACGAGAAAAAAATTCATTTTTTATATGAAAGGGGAATAGTTTGAAAAATGAATTTTTGTAGAACAAAAAGATTTAATTTTTGATAGGAGAAAGTTTATATTTTTATTATAAGAAAGTTTACATTTTTAATAGAGAAAGTTTATATTTTTATTATATTTTTATTTATCTTAGGTAATTAAAAATATGATTTTTAAATAATATACTTTGTTTTTAAGGTGAAAATTTTATGTGAAGTAGCGAATACATAAAAAATATGATTCTTGGAAAGGTTATATTTTTATATACTAGAGAATATAAAAATGTGATTTTTATATATGTAGCGAATGCGGGCGACGAAAGTGACAAAAGACGAGAACAGGGAGATTTCCTACATATGAAGAGTTGTGGCGTTTGGTTTAGCTTCTCGGTGAGAACTCCTCACTTTTATTTCGTTTTCTAGTTGAAATATATACTTGGATGCAGACGGTGCTTAGCAGCATCCGACACCCGTCGTCCACAGACCATGGATGACTTGTTTGTTTGATTGCTGTGTTGTGAAATTTGATTGTGTGATGTGGAATGAAATAAAATATTTTATCGTTATAAATATTTTATAGTTAAAAATATAAATTTTAATGTGTATATAAAATAAATATTTATAAAAAAATCATACGATTTGTTTATGTACACCCATTTGACTGATATTGATTGGGACGATAAATTTTACACATCGCCCAACTGCACAAATAAAAATCCGTGTTTGTTGATTTGAAACCCTACACGGGTATTGGGATGATATTTGACGTACACTAATCCCGATTGTTTAGTTGTATGTCAATCGATGGGTTGACAGACTGTGTAAGTGTTAATTAATGCTTATGCAGTTGGGTGGTGCACTTTGGATGATGGTTGATGATTTATCGTTGCTATTATATACATGTGTTGTAGGGAATCCATATAATTAACAATATATGGTAATTGATTGGGTCTCATTCCAATTTGGAAAATAAGGAATATTATAAAAGAAAATTCATGTGTTGAATAGAAAAAAAATTCATGTGTTTAATAGAATAAAAATTCATGTGTTGAATAGAAAGAAAAATTCATGTGTTGAATAGAAAGAAAATTCATGTGTTGAATAGAATAAAAATTCATGTGTTGAATAGAATAAACATTCATGTGTTGAATAAAATATATATTCATGTGCTGAATAAAAATATATATTCATGTGTCGAAGAAAATATTCATTTGTTGAATAGAATAACGAAGTTATTGAAATATATAAAGCCGTGTTGGTTAGATATGCGCCATTTTGACGTGAACGATATTTATATCGATTATATTCGTTTTTATAATGATTATAGAGAAGGAAGTGATTTCAAAATATAACGTTTTGAAAATATTATCATTTTTATATCGATGATGTGGAATATTCAATTTTAATTCGAAATTGAATAGGAAGTTGAAATTGTTTCGAAAACGAATTTAAAACAATTTATAAAATACGTTTTAAAAGGAAATCGATGAAATATATATAATATATATATTAAATGGCCTGAATAGAACGCAACGCGCTGCGGCAGTTCGTGAATTTCGATCATTGACTTCGTATGGGTATTGCTGGAGATCCAACCGTCGGATTCTACTAAAACTGGAACCTTTGGGTTCGTATCGAAAAGAGCTTTCTAACGAATATTAGGGATTTGAAATCTAACGGTTGGATTTGGAATTATGTCCAAATCAAATTTGGAAAAGGTTGCTGTAAGTGCAGTTCGATGGCTGTTGATGGAAATCGACTATACGGGCCTTGATAAAATTATTTAAAATAGTAATAAGTTGTGTAAAATCATAAGAAATGATTTGGAAAGAATTGGGATGAAAAACTCCATATTTGAAATGATAAAAATAGATTTTTATCTAAATGAACTAGTTTTGAACTAGAGTTATAATTCATTTATTTTTTTTAAAATAAATAAATTGGATTTGAAAGGGTTTGAAAAGTCACCAGAATTTCCAATAATTGAATTGGAATGGATTTGAATCGAAATTGTCTTTGGAATATTTCAATGTTGGATTTCGTGATGATACAGATATTGTTATGGGAATTTGAAAGATATATTTATATCGTTATTTCCAATACGATATTTGTTGGTCGTAGAATTTGATATTGAATATAAGCCGATATATTTTCTATTCAGAGCCTTGTATTTAATATCAAATGGGATTTGGGTTTGTTGTGAATGGTGTCTTCATTAACACTTCTTAAACCCAGTTGAGAAAAAGATTAAATCTTTTTATTCAGATTTAATGAAGTATACCAATTAAACGATATTTAACTGGAATTGAATTGGAATAGATTTTTGGGTTTATTGTGAACGGTGTTTTAAATAACACTTGTTCTTTAACCCGATAATTAAAGGAATGTGATTTTGGGTTTTTCGTGAACCGTATTTTAGATGTCATTGGTTCTTTAACCCAGTTAAAGACAGGATATTGACTTTTGAGAAAATTAAAACTAAGTGAAGTTTTAATGAATCTTTAATTAGATTGAAAAGATCGAGAATGGAGTATCACCAGTTTTGCTCCAGGCGATAGTTCAATCTTTAATTAGATTTGAACGTGAAATGGTAATTGAATTTACCGATAACACCGTGGTGTTAGATATGAAGTATTACCAGTTTTACTTCATGGGAGGAATAGGTTGGGATTGGGAAATAAAATAAATGATTACTTCAGTATGGTTCGCTAATCCCGACTAGTTTAGGAAACCTTAATACGGTTTGATTTTATATCCAAAGGAAGATTGAAGAATAAACTTTAAAGAATTTATCTTTGATAAAATTAATGGGAACCTTTCCCAAAGTATAAGAATATTTGAATAAAAGAATATTCTGAATTGGAATGAAGCGTATGTTGTGTTTGTGTAACACTTGTTTATTATATACGCAAGTTATTCAGAAAGACCTGGTTTATCCCATTCTGGATAACTGATTCGACGATGTGTCGAAGATGAAGACGATGGTCGAATACTATCGGTCTTTACATTGTTTGGGTGATTACTGATGATCCTGATTGGGCTGTGGACCCAAGAGGAGGGAATAAGTTGGTGATCATCCAGACGTACTTTTAGATCGATGGATATGCGAGGTACAAGGTGCCTTCGGTTTCGTTCAGACCCAGAACGAACTTGTAAATGGACTGTGTGTCGGACATTGGATTTTATTCTGTGTGATTGATTTCTATTAAATATATATCTGTTTGGTAGCGGAGAATTTATTCTCTTTCTTAACGCCATCTCTGAGACGTACGAGCTCGGAGGTTATATATTGATGGATATCAATCGCATGGAGTGAATTGCCTGTGTGGCATGCCTAAGTGGCAAATGATCAAGGCTTTTGTTGAAAAGCAAAGTCTTGTGGTTGATGATCAAAGCACGACCTGTGTGGCATAGCTTTGTGTAGCGTTGATTCGCGAGCCTCACACCCCGGTTGTGAACCAGAAACGGGAGATGACATCCGGGAGGACATGCGTTTGTTTCTAGCTAGGGTGGTGTTAGTGACCTACCAGCCCTGACATTTATATTATTTTCACCTGTGTGGTTGTTGTTGTTGCGAGGCGCCTCGGATATATCGGTGACTATGTGGAGCCGATGGAGTCATTTGGCTCATTTACACCCCAAAAGGCGGGGAAACGCAGTGTTAAGGCATAATATTCCACATCAGTGGACTGGCCCTGACGATCCAAGACTTGCCTGCGCGCTTGCCTGAGACTCGGGCTAGACAGTCTCGAATTTGGTGAGGACGATCCCTGGCCTCGATTCACAGATGGAAATCCAACTTCCAATACGTGACTTTGCGGTTTTGATTGTAGAACCTATATATGGAGACATAGTGGTATGGGGCACTTATGCCATCTATGATTGATACTTGTGATTGAAATTGTTTTGACACTATGAACTTATAATAGTATCAAATGATTTGTTTTTAACTTACCAAGCATGTTTGGCTATTATAAGTGAAAAACCCTATCCCCAGCTTGCGTTGCATTGTGTGATAGGACCTGGGTCTTATAATAGCTTCATTTTTCCAAAAAGCATTGCGCTGTTTTGTTATCTGCGCTGATATTCTTGGGAGGAAACCCTTTCCGTGTTATACGGCGTGGTCCCTTGATATTTCTGATTTAAAGTAAAGTTTTAAATAACTGTTTTAGTTCTCACACCAGTCAAATGATTGACTTGGAGTTTATTGTTTTAACCTAAACTCTGGGTGCCCTTATTTTCCGCACGGGCAGCTAGTAGTTTTGGTTTTGTAGATTTATGTTCACCGGAACCTGATTTGCAGCTAAAACGATATTCGGAAAGCTCTATATCCGTATATTCTTTTCAATTGTGTTTTGTATGATTTTCGGCTGCTATGTAATTTATTGTAATCTCTGATATTTATCACATGTATTTTATTTGTCTATACTCTATATATTCTTATATTCTGATGAATTGTTGTAATAAGCAATGTAATGTTCTTCTGTTTGCTTCCCGATGTGGCTTGTTCTCTGTAAAATCCGTGATTTCCTGCAAGGGGGATTTCGGGTCATAACAGCTTGGTATCAGAGCTTTGGTTTACATAGCTCGGAGAACAAGACATATTAGAACCAAACGAAAGAATTCATCAGAGATTGGATTAGTAATTTCTAATGGGACTGACTCGTTAGAGATAGGATCAGTAGTATCCTAGAACGAGTGTGAAGAGTATATTTTTAAAATTGAAAACAAGTTTTGTATTGAAAATTTAAACTTTATTACTCGTATTTGAATATTTATTTGTATTGAATTTGGACAATCCATTATATAAAGATTTTGCATATCCATCTGATCCACGGGTATTCGAAGTTTTAATATACTGGATAGATATGGAGTCACACTCTATTCGCCTAGACATGGTCCTGATGATGAAGTATACCATCACCAGTATTTATTTTCGAGTGACGAAAGTGGGATTTCTATATATTTCCAATTGGCTGGTATGAGAACCAAAATATAGTTAGAATATATTGTATTGATTTGGCATCAAAAATCTGATTTTTGGACTACGTATTAAAATTATGAATTTGAAAAGCTAATCAACTAATTGATTGTTGGTTATGTTGTTTGATTATTGGTTGAGTAATTAAAATTTGAACCCTTTAGCCAAATTGAACCAAATAGTGAATTGTGTTGAAAATTTATCGCATTTGCATGCATGTACATATACTTACATTGAACAGGTTATAGCAAGGAGGCTAGAGAAGAGGAATAAAATTGTTTGCCCGACAAATAGGCACATGTTTATTATATTTCTTGGGTTTGGATGATTTTATGAGTAGATTGGCTAGCCGCTTGGCTGTTTCTTTTTATTTTTGGATTGGTGAGGGCCATGGGAGGCTATTTGAAATATCCCGAAGATCCCGGTGCAGGGGAGGTTATGGCGAAATTTTTCGAAAATTTAGGGTGTTAGCCAAATTTTTGAAAAATTTAAAAAGTTCTTAGAAACTAAAAAGTTGAAGAACTTAAACCATAATGAAAAAAAATGAAAGTTGAGTTGGTTTGTAAAACAACTTTCGGCTTCGTTCCTTTTCGGGGACGAAAAGTTTTAAGTGGGGGAGATTGTAATAACCCGGAAATCTGAGCCAATTTAAAACTTTTATTTTGGTGATTTTAATGAATTTTGAATATTTAAAATGAGTTATTTTAAATAACGACAATGGAAAATATATTTTTGATGAAGTTAAAACGAATAAATTTATTTTAATTATATAATGAGCCTGAAATGGCGCGGTAGTTTGAAAATTCGATTTCAAATTTCAAATGAATATATAGAATTGTTTTAAGTCGGAATTGAACGAAACCAGAAATATTTGAATCTGTTTAATCATATCTTTCTAACGGATGTAAGAAACTGATATATCACTTTATAAAGTGTAAGATATGTCTAATTAAAATTCAGAAAAGTCATTGTGGAATTTATATATATTTTAATATATATATAAAGGCCTTGAAAATAGCCATTTTGCAAACAACCTCTGTTTTCGACGAAACCACTTTTGTTGGATCCGGGATGTCAAATTATTGCTAGATTTCAAAATTCATAATTTTTGAAATCAATATGTGAGCGTGGCATAAGAAAACATGTTTGAACAGTTTTAGCCAATTTCGATCGACCAGAAAATGGTCATTTTTCAAACGATATCAGAATTTGACGAAAATAGTTTTGTTAGAACGGTATAGTCAGTACGAAGCTAGAAAATATTTTTTGGGAATTTTTAGAGACTGTATGTGGCCCCGGTAAATTGAAATGTGCGTTTAAATTGAATATATAAAGATTTATATTTTAAATTCAACGAAAACTGATCGAAACGAGCGAATCAACCTACGATACATATTCCATTGTGTTCGGAAAGTGGGTGATTAGCTAGGGGCAACTGTTGGTGGGTTCGATTTAGAATTCAAATTAAGAAGTTGCTTTTAAAAATTAATATATATATATACACACACACATATTCCCCTATTCTCCTTACCCCCTCCAAAATCAGTCAACGTGAAAAATTAGAAAAAACCCCGATCCCTAAATCCTGTCGCTACTCCCTCCTACCCCGGCCTGACATCGTCGCACCGCTCCAGCCTCCCAGCACCGCGTCGCCGGCGATCCCCTTGGCCCTCCGCCTCCACCTTCCCTCCCGCTCCTCTGTTAAAACCCTCGAACACCCTGTCTCCGTTTTGCCCTAGTCGCCGCCTCCTGCAATGAGCCACTGCACGCCGCTACCAACCTCCCCCACGCAGCCACAGGCGTCACTCATTCCTCCGGCCCCCAGCCACCTCGAGCCTCCCCTTGCTCCTCCGGCCTGCGATGGCACCAAAGCCACCCTCCGGCGCGATTAACCCCCCTCCTCCTCCTAAATGACAGCGCCCCTCCTCTTTAGTCCATTGTAAGTTTTTAATTTTATTTATATAGTTATTTATTTTTATTTAATTACAGTAATTAGTTTTAAAAGAGATTTTTTTTCAGTTTTTATATGAAAGGCTAATAGTTTGAAAACTGAATTTTTATAGAACAAAAGGATATAATTTTTGATAGGAGAAAGTTTATATTTTTATTATAAGAAAGTTTACATTTTTAATAGAGAAAGTTTATATTTTTATTATATTTTTATTTATTTTAGGTAATTAAAAATATGATTTTTAAATAATATACTTTGTTATCAAGGTGAAAATTTTATGTGAAGTAGCGAATACATAAAAATATGATTCTTGGAATGGTTATATTTCTATTTAGAAAAGATATGATTTTTATATACTAGAGAATATAAAAATGTGATTTTTATATATGTAGCGAATGCGGGCGACGAAAGTGACAAAAGACGAGCACAACGAGATTTCCTACATATGAAGAGTTGTGGTGTTTAGTTTAGCTTCTCAGTAAGAACTCCTCACTTTTAATTTGTTTTCTAGTTGAAACATATACTAGGATGCAGACGGTGCTTAGCAGCACCCGACACCCGTCGTCCACAGACCATGGATGACTTGTTTGTGTGATTGCTGTGTTGTGAAATTTGATTGTGTGATATGGAATGAAATAAAATATTTTATCATTATAAATATTTTATAGTTAAAAATATAAATTTTAATGTGTATATAAAATAAATATTTATAAACAAATCAGATGATTTGTTTATGTACACCCATTTGACTGATATTGATTGGGACGATAAATTTTACACATCACCCAACTGCACAAATAAGAATATGTGTTTGTTGATTTGAAACCCCATACATGTATTGGGATGATATTTGACGTACACTAATCCCGATTGTTTAGTTGTATGTTAATAGATGGGTTGGCATACTGTGTAAGCGTTAATTATTTATATTTAATGCTTATGCAGTTGTGTGGTGCACTCTGGATGATGGTTGATGATTTATCGTTGCTATTATATACATGTGTTGTAGGGAATCCATATAATTAACATTATATGGTAATTGATTGGGCCTAATTCCAATTTGGAAATTAAGGAATATTATAAAAGAAAATTTATGTGTTGAATAGAAAAAAATTCATGTGTTGAATAGAATAAAAATTCATGTGTTGAATAGAAAGAAAAATTCATGTGTTGAATAGAAAGAAAATTCATGTGTTGAATAGAATAAAAATTCATGTGTTGAATAGAATAAACATCATGTGTTGAATAAAATATATATTCATGTGCTGAATAAAAATATATATTCATGTGTTGAAGAAAATATTCATTTGTTGAATAGAATAACGAAGTTATTGAAATATATAAAGCCGTATTGGTAAGATATGCGCCATTTTGATGTGAACGATATTTATATCGATTATATTCGTTTTGATAATGATTATAGAGAAGGAAGTGATTTCAAAATATAACGTTTTGAAAATATTATCATTTGTATATCGATTATGTGGAATATTCAATTTTGATTCAAAATTGAATATGAAGTTGAAATTGTTTCGAAAACGAATTTAAAACGATTTATAAAATACGTTTTAAAAGGAAATATATAATATATATATTATATATATATTAAATGGCCTGAATAGAACGAGCCGCGCCGTGACAGTTCGCGAATTTCGACCGTTGACTTCGAATGGATATTACGGGAGATCCGACCGTCAGATTCCTAAAACCGGAACCGTTGGCTTCGTATCGAAAAGAGCTTCTAACGATTATTAGAGATTTGAAATCTAACGGTTGGATTTGGAATTATGTCCAAATCAATTTTGGAAATGGTGGCTGTAAATGCAGTTCGATGGCCGTTGATGGAAATCGACTGTACGGGCTTTGATAAAATTATTAAAAATAGTAATAATTTATGTAAAATCATAAGTAATGATTTGGAAAGAGTTGGGATGAAAAACTCCATATTTGAAAAGATAAAAATAGATTTTTATCGAAATGAACTAGTTTTGAACTAGAGTTATAATCCATTTATTTTTTTAAAATAAATAAATTGGATTTGAAAGGGTTTTAAAAGTAACCAGAATTTCCAATAATTGAATTGGAATGGATTTGAATCGAAATTGTCTTTGGAATATTTCGATGTTGGATTTCGTGATGATATAGATATTGTTATGGGAATTTGAAAGATATATTTATATCGTTATTTCCAATACGATATTTGTTGGTCGTAGAATTTGATGTTGAATTTAAGACGATATATTTTCTATTCAGAGCCTTGTATTTAATATCAAATGGGATTTGGTTTTGTCGTGAATGGTGTCTTCATTAACACTTCTTAAACCCAGTTGAGAAAAAGATTAAATCTTTTTATTTAGATTTAATGAAGTATACCAATTAAACGATATTTAATTGGAATTGAATTGGAATAGATTTTTGGGTTTATTGTGAACGGTGTTTTAAATAACACTTGTTCTTTAACCCGATAATTAATGGAATGTGATTTTGGGTTTATCGTGAACCGTGTTTTAGAAGAGATTGGTTCTTTAACCCAGTTAAAGACAGGATATTGATATTTGAGAAGATTAAAACTAAGTGAAGTTTTAACGAATCTTTAATTAGATTGAAAAGATCGAGAATGAAGTATCATCAGTTTTGCTCCAGGCGATTGTTAAATCTTTAAATAGATTTGAACGTGAAATGGTAATTGAATTTACCGATAACACCGTGGTGTTAGATATGAAGTATTACCAGTTTTACTTCATGGGAGGAATAGGTTGGGATTGGGAAATAAAATAAATGATTACTTCGGTGTGGTTCGCTAATCCCGACTAGTTTAGAAAACCTTAATACGGTTTGATTTGATATCCAAAGGAAGATTGAAGAATTAATTTTAAAGAATTTATCTTTGATAAAATTAATGGGAACCTTTCCCAAAATATAAGAATATTCTGAATTGGAATAAGGCATATGTTTTGTTCGTATAACACTAATTTATTATATACGCAAGTTATTTGGAAAGACCGAGTTTATCCCATTTTGAATAACTGATTCGACGACGTTTCGAAGATGAAGACAGTGGTCGAAGACCGGAGGTCTTCACATCGTTTGGGTGATTACTGATGATCCTGATTGGGTTGTACACCTAAGAGGAGGGAATCAATTGGTGATCGTCCAAACGTACTTGGAGATCGATGGATATGCGAGGAATAAGGTGCCTCCGGTTTCGTTCAGACTCAAAACGAACTTTTAAATTGACTGTGTGTCTGACATTGGATTTTATTCTGTGTGATTGATTTCTATTGAATATTTATCTGTTTGGCAGTGGAGAATTTATTCTCTTGCTTAACGCCCTTCTCTGAGACATACGAGCTCATAGGTTATATATTGATGGATATCAATCGCATGGAGTGAATTTCCTGTGTGGAATGCCTAAGTGGCAAATGATCAAGGCTTTTTTTGAAAAGCAAAGTCTTGCGGTTGATGATCAGAGCACGGCCTATGTGGCATAGCTTTGTGTTGCGTTGATTCGTGAGCCTCACGCCCCGGTTGTGAACCAGAAACGGGGGAGGGCATCAGGGAGGGCATGCATTTCTTTCTAGCTAGGGTAGTGTCAGTGACCTACCAGCCCTGACATTTATATTTTTTTCACCTATGTGGTTGTTGCTGTTGCGAGGCGCCTCAGATATATCGGTGACTATGTGGAGCCGATGGAGTCATTTGGCTCATTTACGCCCCAAAGGGCTAGGAAATGCAGTGTTCGGGCATAATAATCCACATCGGTGGACCGGCCCTGACGATCCAAGGCTTGCTTGCGCGCTTGCCTGAGACTCGGGCTAGACAGTCTCGAATTCGGTGAGGACGATCCCTGGCCTCAATTCACAGATGGAAATCCAACTTCCAATGCGTGACTTTGCGGTTTTGATTGTAGAACCTATATATGGCGACATAGTGGTATGGGGCACTTATGCCGTCTATGATTGATACTTATGATTGAAATTGTTTTGACACTATGCACTTATAATAGTATCAAATGATTTGTTTTTAACGTACCAAGCATGTTTGGCTATTATAAGGGAAAAACCCTATCCCTCGGCTTGCGTCGCATTGTGTGATAGGACCTAGGTCTTATAATAGCTTCATTTTCCAAAAAGCATTGCACTGTTTTGTTATATGCACTGATATTCTTGGGAGGAAACCCGTTCCGTGTTACATGGCGTGGTCCCTTGATATATCTGATTTAAAGTTTTAAATAACTGTTTTAGTTTTCATACTAGTCACATGACTGACCTGGAGTTTATTGTTTTAACCTAAACTCTGGGTGCCCTTATTTTCCGCGTGGGCAACTAGCTGTTTTGGTTTTGTAGATTTATGTTCACAGGAACCTGGTTTGTAGCTAGAACGATATTCGGAAAGCTTTGTATCCGTATATTCTTTTCAGTTTTGTTTTGTATCATTTTCTGCTGCTATGTAATTTATTGTAATCTCTGATATTTATCGAATGTATTTTATTTTTTATACTCAGTATATTCTTATATTCTGATGAATTTTTGTAATAAGCAATGTAATGTTCTTCTGTTTGCGTCTCGATGTGGCTTGTTCTCTGTACAATCCGTGATTTCCCGCAAGGGGGATTTCGGGTCGTAACATATTTCGTTTATAAAACGAAGCTCGAACATTATAATTTATATATATAATTATAAGCGAACTAGAAATGGCGCGCTAATTCGTAAATTTCGTTTTGAACTTCAACTGAATATACAGAATCTGTTTTAAGTCCGAATTCTTTGAAACCAGAAGCGTTTGAATCAATTTGATTATATTTATCATATGAAAGAGAAAATTCAAGATTTCATGTTATAATTTGTTAGTTATGTCCAATTCAATTTTTAAAATAGTCGCTATGGAAATCGTTTATAAACGATAACGTTTATTTAATTAATTAAATAAGGATTTGTATATATATTTGATATCATTAACTCAAATTTTTAATGTTAGTTTTAAATTCTATACTAATGGCAATTGAAGTGGTTTATTTTAATAAATATGACAATATTAATTTATAACCATTTTATTTAGTTGTTGGCCTTAAATAAGATTTATCAATAACCCAATTCAAAGCATGTGTACTGCATACATACAATTTATATTTTTAATACAGACAATATATATTTTCAATGCAAAGAAAACGACATAGGTCCTAGTATGTACTAACGCAAAACAAAATGAAGAAGAAAAGAAAAAAGAATGAAAATCATTCCCTCTCCACTGATATTATATGTCTCAAGTCAAATGATCAAAACAGCAGATTTTTTTTAGCCTACAGGTTGCACCTTTTTGCAGCAGTATTATCATTCTTTCACACTACTAGTAAATATAGAATGTTAGGAACCTAGTTTATTTAAAAAAATAGTAATATACATTACTAAGAACATACTTCAATAGTCGGGTACAACACAATACATTATTTATTACAAACACTGCACACATAAGTAGCCGAATAAAAATTTCTCTTGACTCATGTTTAAAAACCTATAGCATCCTGATATGGCACACCTTTTTTACCATCATGAGAGAGGAAAAACTAAGCATTTTAGATCACTCGCAGCAATCAAAACAGATAATACACAATTGATTTCATTTACCACTATTCTGCTATTACAATGTCACAGTTCAAATCTACAAAGATGTACAAAGGAAAACAATATATATATATATATGCAAAAATCGAAAATATATAACATATTTTCATATCTAATCTTTTGTACAAATCCTGCCTGCCATATTTTATACAGGATACATTTCACAGTTCAAAATCCTCAACTGAAATAAACAATTCGACATCTTCTTGTGAACAGAGAGAATCTGAAATTCAATACGAATAGACAATACAAAAAGAAATCTACAAGAACATAGGAAAACAATATCAGAATATATGTTTATATATTTATTTATATACCAAAATCTACACATTACATTTGAAGATCTGAACATTTCAGTTTCAAATATCTGGATGAAATAAACAAGTCATAGGCCGTAACCTCATCTAGTCTACATACTCACACTATTCAATCACTGTTTTTGTGAACAGACCAAAGCATTGGAAATTAATACTCAATCCAGCAAAAATCTTCATATTTTCTGCTAAGTACCACATAGCCATCAACGTTTCCATCAGAAACAGTTGATAATACAACTGGAATAGAGTAAACGCCTAAGAATCTAGGCACAACTATGTCTAAAACCTATGATTCGAAATCAGATGGACATTGTTCTTATCAAGATCAAAACCCCAAGTATAAATATAACTCCACGCACAACATTTCGGTTGCCAGAACAAGCAGAAAAAATTATATATTCGAACCACATGAAAAATCAAAACAAATACTGAAATAAAAAATATACTTATCTGGATTTCATGAGCAAAATTTGCACCATATCTTTCACGGTGGAACGAGGAGTTCATGTATGTGCTAAGGGAAGAAGGCGTTCGTTTTGGGTAGGGTACTGGCAAGGGGAGGACTGGGGGCTGGCGGGGTCTGTTGTGGTCGAACTTTGAAAGCAGTGGCGGAAGAAGAAGGAAGCGATCGAAGAAGGTTTCGGTGTAGAAGGTTTTCCTTTTTCTCCATTTTTTTATGGCGGCGGAGGATTTGAGAAATGGATGAGGGTTTGGGAGGATCCGATGGTTTAGTATAAGGTTTTGGATGCGGGCTTGGTTCACTTCATGATGGGCTGGACGGAAACAATAGGGTAAGGCCCAAAAAGTCAGTTTAATTAAAACTTTACCTAGTTTAAATGTTTTTATAAAATTTAAATATTACTTTTGAAGGCTCACGTGACCAGAATTCGATGAAACGAAAAACACCAGAACCGTAAAGACAAGTACTACATGATGGAAGGGAACCGAGCAGAGCAGACAACAACTGGATTTTTCAGTTAAATTAAACGCCATTTAATTTGACTGAAACAAGGTAATTTAACGACGGAAACAAATCAAGGTGAGTTAAACTCACTCAGTAATTCCCACTTATATTTATAAGTTGTTTTTTGTGTGTGTTATGGTTGCTAATGATTTGACTAGTTGATGATATATATTCACATATCGTTTGAACTGATAAAATAAACGTCGTTTAATTTCAGTGAAAACCCAAATCGTTATTTTAACGATTGGTTCCAATTGAGGTAAGTTACCTTATTGGTCACGTTTATAAAATAAACGTGTTTTAATAAATAAACGGTTTTGATTATTTGTTGTGGTTGATATTGAATTGTCGTTAAGACTGTTATGAGACCATTATTTATTTGAATTGAATTGTTTTGATTAGATGGTTGATTTGGTTATTGACCTGAGATTCACCATTTGTTTGGTTTAAACCAATGGGTACTATTAGTTAAGTGATTGGTAGTACATGGCCTATGAATTAACCGTTTGATAAATATCGATGTACCGTCAGGTAAATCAACAAATTGAAGTTATAAAATATATTTTATAACTTAAGATAGATTTTTAAACCTGTATTTTTGAATTAAATTTGTAAAAAGAAAATAAATATTTATTTTTTATTAATTGAGTTTACAATTGGTTTTTAAATGATTTTATAAAGAAAATTTCTGATATTTATCAGATTTACAAGTGAATGAGAAGAAATTTATTTAATGTTATAAATTTGAATAATCATTTTTGAGAGATAGAAATAAAAGGAATTCTAAGCAAAACGCGAGGGGCTTAAATTAAGTAAAAAGGAAAGTGATAATAAAAGGGTTATATAAACCCATGATTTATAAGCGAAATTTGCAAAATGGAAATGAGGTGTAAAGTGTTAATAAATGTTATTTAATAAGAGAATTAAGTAAAATTTATGAAATAAGACTTTAAGCGAAAGGATAAAAGGTGAATGTGGTAAAGAAGTAAGTAATAGGATTTTAACAAAAATCCAAGTAGTAAAAGGTATCGTTTAGAGAAATAAAAGAGAATGTGATATTTTATAAATGATTTTATAAATCAATGAATTAAGAATTATGGTTATACACGAGATGGAAAACTTCAAAGATAAGAAGTTTTATAAATATATTATAAATAAAATAGCTAAATGAGGTGTATTTGATATTAAAATAAGATCGGTTTTTGAATTACAGCTAAAGATAAGACCATTATTGAACAAGGTCCTGAGAGGTAAATAAATACCCTAACTTGAACGACTTCGGGATTATCTGAGGATAATATAAGTTTGTAATGGAGAAGAAGGTAAAAATAATTTATTATTTCCATATGAGAAATAATAACGGAATGTCAATAAAGGGTCGAGAATATATAATGAGATTTTTCCAAGTATCGGAAGTGGATGAATTTGGCATTTATATATAAAATGTCCAAAGTAAAAGAAATAAAAAGGGGATGGTGGAAAGTTAAAATGGTATTTTCGAGATTAAAGGAAATTGAAAAATTAAAGTTTTGGGAATGATATATACTAAGAGAATAATAGTTAGTTATTTAAAGGAGATTTATAACGTTGTTTTACTTGAAATAAGATGAGTCGTTTTCCAATATGGTTAATAAGAAATAAAATAGTAAATGGGTTTGAAACGATAGTAGAATAAAGAATTGAATATGATATTTTCTTAAATACGAAAGTGAAATAGTTTGAAATAATAAACTTACGTCAAATAAGTTATATTTGAAATATTGAAATATTTAAGAATTTAAGATTTACTATCGATAATCGTTTTAAAAGGACATGTAGCGTTGGTACTGAACTGGTAAACTCATGTTATTCTCACAATTATTTATTTGATAGTTAAATCACCGACTATTAAACCTGACCATATGATCATTGGTACGGAAAGACCGGGATCGAATTTATATTCGAAAACCATTCCGACCAGCGAATACGTGAAAGGAGATTATTAAAGATAGAGCAATTGAAGACCGTCGATTTTCATAAGCGGAAGAACTATTGATTGAATTTCTTAGGTTTAGTGGCTAGAGATATTTCAATAGTGATTCTATCATGATTGGAATCTGCGGATTTGTATGAGCTTCTCGCTACTGATCTTCAGAGTGATTCCTAGGATGCAGTAGGAGGGTGCCTTCAGTTCAACCTGTTCCTGGATGACTTGTATGGACGAATGCCTGACAAAGTATTTCCAAAGGAGTCACGTACGTTGATTTCTTCAAACGTATCATAGTTGGGTTGCTCCCGACCGGGGTATTTTTGCGGAATGTCAATTAGTGATATCCGGCGGATCTGACGATGTGGCATTCAAAGTGAATGGTGGTGTGCTATTAGAAGAAGGTAATTCAGACCTCAAGCCTCATCAACCGGGAAATGACAGAAATCGGGCAGGCAGCATGGCTATGTGGGCCGCTCCCATTAGGGTGTATAATCACCTATCTAGATGAATTCCATTTGCTTCTTTAATCTATCGATGCTGTCCCTTTTCGGGAAACGGTTGTTGATCCCAACCGTTGGTGATATACATTCGATACACTCAAGCGAAATGAGTGGTCAGTCATGTATGGGCCGGGTTGCAAGACGTTCTTGTTGAACCTAGTGTATTCGCCTCTAGACATGCACTATTGGCAGGTGGTTCCATACCTTATCAGAGTCAGAAATCCAATCTCCAATAAGCTCCCGCGGTTTTGATTTTATACTATATATTTGGAGCGTGAGATGCAAGCGTTCCACAAGATTGATATTTATTTGTGTTTAGACACTATTATAATACCAGAAAAGATATTGATTTAAAAAGGGTTTGGGTTATCGTAAGGTAAAAACCATCCATATTTATGAGTGGATTCGGTCTTACGATTACCCTTTTCTTTCGAAAAGATTTTGAACTGTAAAATCAAGTTGAATGATTCCCCTTAAACTTAGTGTGTTTATCTCACTCTGGTTCACCAGACTGACCTGGTATTTGTAATTCTCGGGTTAGCCTGGGTTTGCAGGTTCAGGTTATTGAACACTACAAAAGACATATTTTGTGTTATTTCGCTATGTTGTATATAAGGCCAGATTATTATAACTGTCCAGATTTTTTAATGTACACTGATGATTGTAAGTTTTATTTAAAGCTCTCAGTAAAGATTTATTTATATATTATATTTTGTTCCGCTGCGATGTGAGACTCTGTGTTTGTGTTGGTTCTTCTTCTTCTTCTTCTATTCTAATATCTCTTTCTTTCCTATCTCACCCTCTAATTTTGTTCATTAACAGTCCGGTGCTTTCGGTGTATGGAAGGTCGACATGACATACGGTAAAGGTATTTACGTCGATTTTCGAGGCTGAAAACCCTGGGTCGTTACAAATATGAAGAGTATAAAAAATAATATACATTTGATAAATATCAGAGATTACAATACATTACATAGCAGCGGAAAAATAATACAAAACACAACTGAAAGTAATACACGGATACAGAGCTTTCCGAGTATCGTTCCAGCTGTAAACCAGGATTCTGGGAATATAAATCTGCAAAACAATAACTATTAGCTGCCCGTGTGGAAAATAGGGGCACCCAGAGTTTAGGTTAAAACAATAAACTCCAGGTCAGTCATGTGACTGGTGGGAGAACTTAAACAGTTATTTAAAACTTTACTTTAAATTAGATATATCAAGGGGCCACCCCGTATAACATGGAACGGGTTTCCTCCCAAGAATACCAGTGCATATAACAAAACAACACAATGCTTTTTGGAAAAATCAAGCTATTATAAGACCCAGGTCCTATCACACAATGCAACGCAAGCCCGGGGATAGGGTTTTCCCTTATAATAGCCAAACATGCTTGGTACGTTAAAACAAATCATTTGATACTATTATAAGTGCATAGTGTATAAAACAACTTAAAATATAAATGTATCAATCCTAGGCGGCATGGGTATCATATATCATGTCGCCAATACTAGGTTCTACAATCAAAACCGCAATGGTCATGTATTGGAAGTTGGATTTCCATATGTGAACCAAGGCAAGGGATCGTCCTTACCGCTTCGAGACTCTTAGCCCGAGCCTCAGGGTCAGAGCGCATCGACCCTCGGATCGTCAGGGCAGGTCCACTCGATGTGGATTAAAATGCCTGAACACTGCGTTTCCCCGCCCTTCGGGGTGTAAATCTGGTCAGTATAAAGACCATCCAACGGCTCTGCAGAGACCGAAATAACCGAGGCACCACGCTATCCATCATCCACATAGGTAAAATTTATGGGCGTGTAAAACCCAAAACACCACTCCTAGCTAGAAGGAAACGCATGTCCTCCATGAACTCCTCTCCCGTTTTTGGTTCACACCGGGGTGTGAGGCTCGCGAATTAACGCTACACAAAGCTACGCTATTTTAAAGCCGTTCTTTGATCATCAACCAAAAGACTCTGCTTTTCAACAGAAGCCTTGATCATTTGCATCTCATCATGCCATACAGGCAATTCATGCTATGCAACTGATGTATATCAATCACATAGAATGAAATATGATTTCAGACACACATCCTTTTACAAGTCCGTTCTAGGTCTGAACGAAACCCGAGGAACCTTATTCCTCGCATATCCATCGATCTCCAAGCACGTTTGGACGATCACCAACAGATTCTCTCCTCTTGGGTGTACAGCCCAATCAAGATCTTCAGTAATTATCCAAACGATTCCAGTCTTCGACCACCGATTTCATTGTCGACTTATTGTCGATTCAGTTATTCAGAATGGGCATAAACCCGTTCTTTTCGAATAACTCGCGTATATAATAAACAAGTATTATAAATACACAACATACGCCTCATTCCAATCCAGAATATTCCTTTATTCAAATATTCTTATACTTTGGGAAAGGTTCCCATTAATTTTATCAAAGATAAATTCTTTAAATTTAATCTTCCTTTGAATATCAATTCAAACCAAATTATGGTTTATCCAAACTAGTCAGGATTAACGAACCTTACCGAAGTAATCATTTGTTTCAAACTTCCCAATCCCAACCTATTCATCCCATGAAGCAAAACTGGTAATACTTCATATCTAACACCACGATGTTATCGGTAAAGTTAGTTACCATTTCACGTTCAAATCTAATTAAAGATTTAACTATCGCCCTGGAGCAAAACTGGTGATACTCCATTCTCGATCATTTCTTGAATTTGAAAATTTTAGTTATTAAATTCACCTTTCAATCTAATTAAAGATTCATTAAAACCCTAATTCAATTTTTATTTCCAAAAATCATTACTTAATGATTTTTCAACATTAAGAAATTAATCCTATCTTTAATTGAGTTAAAGAACTAATGTCATTTAAAACACCGTTCACGATAAACCCAAAATCACATTCTATTCCATCAGCCTTTAACCGTAAATTAGCAAGTGAACAATTCTGTAAGTATTAACCCTGAAGGCCGAAACCAACATCATATCAATACCTAGGAATCCATTCAACTTAACTAATCTCTAGTTAGTTTCTGATTTTCTTAACTCCGTTGGGTCTAAGAACAGTATTATTAAAGATACCATTCACGACAACCAAAAATCACATTCCATTAACAATGCAATCACCATGGAAAACAAATCGATATATATAATCAATACAAACTTCCGTATTCAACCGATAATATAAATGGAATAACAACAAGGCCTTTTAAATTCCATATATATTAACCATCTTCCTCTACAAAAGCTTACTTCGATTATTACAAAATCGAATTCCATTTAATTCCAATTTAATACGTTAAATTGGAAAACTTTACTTTGGAAAATCTCCTTTAAATCTTAACAAAAGATCTAGTGAAATCGGGTTAAAGAACGAATGTCATTAAAAACACAGTTCACGATAAACCCAATTCACATTCCATTTATTATCGGGTTAAAGAACAAGTATTATTTAAAACACTGTTCATGACAAACCCAAAAAAAAATTTCAATTCAATTCCAATTAAATATTAATTAATTAGTATACTTCATTAAATATAAATAAAAAGATTTATTCTTTTCCTCAACTGGGTTTAAGAACAGTGTTAATGAAGACACCGTTCACAACAAATCCAAATCCCATTTGATATTAAATACAAGGCTCTGAATAGAAAATATATCGGCTCATATTCAATATCAAATCCTGAAATCAACAAATATCGAATTGGAATAATGATATATATATTTTCCAAATTCCTCCACAATATCGTTATAATCACGGAATCCACTATCGAAATATTTCGAAGATAATTTCGATTCAAATCCATTCCAGTCCATATATTGGAATTTCTGGTTATTTTTAAAACCATTTCAAGTCCAATTAATTATTTAAAAATAGTGGAATATAATTCTAGTTCAAAACTAGTTCATTTCAATAAAAATATATTTTTATCTTTTCAAATATGGGATTTTTCATCCCAATTATTTCCAAATCATTTATTATGATTTTTCACCAATTATTGATATTTTAATAATTTTATCAAGGCCCGTACAGTCGATTTCCATAAATGGACATCGAACTGCACTTACAACAACCTTTTCCAAATTTGATTTGAACATAATTCCAAATCCAACTGTTAAATTTCAAATCTCTAATATTCGTTAGAAATCTCTTTTCGATACGAACCCAACGGTTCTGGTGTTAGGAGAATCCGACGGTTGGATCTCCCGTAATGTCCGTACGAAGTCAATGGTCGAAATTCACGAACTACCGCGGCGCGACGCGTTCTTTTCAGGCCATTATACATATAAAATACATTATATATATTACATCGATTTCCTTTTAAAACATATTTTATAAATCATTTTAAATTCATTTTCAAACGATTTCAACTTCATATTCAATTTCAAATCAAAATTGAATATCTATATCATCGATATATAAATGATAATATTTTCAAAACATTATATTTTGAAATCAATTCCTTTTCCATATTCATTATAAAAACAAATAAAATCGATGTAAATATCATTCACGTCAAAATGGCATCAATCTAATCAATATGGCTACATATATTTATATATATTCGTGTCCATCCTTAATCGGACATCAAAATCATATTTTGATTCTTTTCTGAATATTACTTGAAAATATTCGTTATTTTAAAAATAATCGTTATTTTAAAATATTCATTCTTTCTGAACTGGAATCAGACATAGCCGATTACCATATAATTTGATTATATGGATTTCACACAACCAATGTGTATTACAACAACGAAAACAACAATCCATCATCCAGATTGCATTCTACACTGTATAAGCATCAAATATAAATATTTAAAGCTTACAACAGTTTGTCAATCAATCGATCGACATACCACTAAACAGTTAGGATTAGTGCACGTCAAATATCATCCCAACACCCATGTGGGGTTTCAATCCACAAACACTGAATATTATTTGTGCACTTAGGCGATGTGCAAAATATATCGTCCCAATCCATATCAGAAAATAGGTGTACATAAACAAATCGTCTGATTTGTAAATGAATATTTAATTTTATTCATATCAACTTTAAAAATTATATTTTTAACGATAAAATATTTATTCGGTTCATTTACACAATAAAAATGAAATTTTTATTGTTTTAACATATTTTAGAAAATTTTGGCGGCATAACGGCGCGATACTAGAAACGGGATAAGGCCCAGCCGTATCCCCAGTATAATAATGGCCCACGCCATACACATACCAATTCTAATCAATTCCATTTCATTTCCCCAAATCAATCCAAACAAACAAACAAACAAACCAATCAACGAAAAACCACAACACAATATAACCAAACAAACACACATGTCGTCCATGGTCTGTGGACGACGGGGAAACATGTCATATATGCAGTTACATAATAAATAACTGTATAAAGAAAATTAAAGTGAGGATTTCTCACCTTGGGGTTCCACTTCGCCATTTTATTCTGAATTTCCGATCGATTGGATTTTCCCGAAATTCCTACGCCATCCTTTTCACGCTGTTCATATTAAAAATCACCATTTTGATATGATACCTGTATATTAAAAATCATATTTTTTCTATCGTTACTTCTTATATAAAAATCCAATTTATTTTACAAATCAAAATCATATCTTTCTAATGCTTCTACATATGTAAAGATTATATTTTTATAACGTTATTCATATTATAAAAATCATATTTTTATTTTGCTAACATCATAATAAAAATCGTATTTTTATATTCTTCTCTTCATGATAAAAGTTATATTTTTATATACTCCTCTTCATGATAAAAATTATATATATATATTTTTTTTTGCAAGGCTTACCGGTTTTTATAGTGTTCCGTAACACTTTTTATTAAAAAACTAAGAGAATACATGAGAGGACAAGTGATATATAGAGTACATATCAGCTGAATCTTCCACACTCGGAAGACGGGAACTACTATCACATTTTAGAATTACATGTTCACATTACATTTTGAATTGCCTCTTTTTAATTCCTAAAGCTACATCTCTTACCACTTGACACTTGCGCTATCCAGTCTCGTGTATGTTTCTAAGCATTTCCTTCTTCATACTCCTCGTGACAGGTGTTATAGGTCTTGCTTTTTCACAGGAGCTAGCCGCCTTTTGTTCAACGATTATGTCGGGAGGTCTTTCCTTGTATGCGGCTGGGGGAGCTATATGAGCGTATGGATTCGCTGTTTTGTCTTTGATAGTTGGTGATTTCCGTATCTTCTTCTTTCCACTAGTAATTGTTTTTTGTAAAACTGCAGACACATGATCTAGCTGCAAAGTATGCAGTTGATCGTATACAATTTGAGAGCGAAATTTATTAAAGTCTTCCACCTTCTTCTGTGTTGCATGATATCCTGGAGTGTTGGCTTCCCATTGCGCTAGTTCAGCTTGAAGAGCGGTGGAAATAGTCTTGATGTCTGCCTCAATTGTTCGAATATGAGCAATTCTAGCGGATGCTATTGGACTCAGTTCATTGTCAACAAGTAGCGGCTTCACTTTGAGAGTTGATGAGAAATTTTCACTTTTCTTCTGCGTATCAGAAGATGAGTCTACTGTTTGCATTAGATTCCCACCATCTACATTTTCACTGCTTTGCTTCACAGCTTCTAAAGCAGTTTTTCCACTTGTTTTTATGTTCAGTTGAGGTCCAGTTTTACCGAGTTCCAGAGTACTTCCAAAAGTGTTCAGCAATATTCCATCAACAAGAGCTATGTCACGAGTTGCCTTCAATCTGTCTTCTTCAATCGTGTATTTTGATTTATTACTTTCAGCTAGACCAAGCATTTCTGGTCCTATTCCGCTTGCTTTGGGCATATCAACTTCATTCACTTTTTTTATCATTTTCTTCCATTTGAACGTTTTCAATCTCCCCATCTTCAATATCGTAATTAATTTTATATGCGTTAGCATCCACACATACTGGCAGTAGCTCAAAGCTATTCGAAGTACCAATTTCATGCACAACGGGTGGAGACACGTCAACTAATACCTGCTTACCTTTAGCTTGTCCAGCAGCGACGAATCTAGCCGAGTGTTTCTTCTTTACACTGGTCCAGGAGTTATCATTTTTGGCTACTGCATAGCGTGCTCGCTGGATAACCTTACTCGGTCTGGCGTGCATGACAGCAATAGGTTTGTGTCTGTTCTCAAAGGCCTTGTCTTTTTCCTGTTGTTGCTTCATTGCAATATCACGATTAGATTCTGCTTTATCAGTTTCCACGCTTTCCTTTTCTTCTCGGATTTTGCATTTTTTAGTCGAGTGTCTGAAGACGTTGCATTGTATGCAAAGCTCTGGCTTCCAGAGGTAATATACTCTCACATGTTGAATGGTTCCGTCAAGATTACGCACAGGAAAATATTCGGGTAAGGGAGCATCTGCGGAAACCTCGACCATGCATTTGGCGAATTCTAATCTTTGCAGACTTTCCGTATTGGAATCCATACATAAGAACTTCCCCACTCTAGAGGCCATATAACTTATCCCCCTCTTCGACCAGGCTACAAGCAGGATATTGAACATTTTAATCCATACCGGGACAGCTTTGACACTGTTTGCTACATTACTCAACGCCGGTTCCCATTGTTTAACAATAAAAAGTTTGTTGTGAATTACAACAGGGTCCGCCTCAAGAACTCTGATACGATCTGCCTGCGTGGAAAACTGGAAGAAGAAGACGCTACCATTCGATTTAAATTCAATCATACCTTGCGGTCCCCAATGTTTCTGCAGAAAGTTGACTACAGTATAATAAGGGAGCGGCAAGTCGAGGAAGAAACCCACAAGATAACCACTCCACTGTTCTTCACTTGCCTGAACTATGTCTTCAGTAAGGACTAGGTTTTCTCCTTCAAATTTCAGAACTATGTCGTTGACCTCAAAGCTTCCGGCGTTCTTGGGCTTCGCAGCGAAGAGCGTGGACCATTTCTGCAGCGGAATTGGATCTGTATTGGCTTCAGAGGACAGAGGTGGTACTGGCGTTTTGGTGGCGGAGGCTCAGGCAATGGTGGGATCGATTTAGGCGGAGGGTCCGGTGATTGATATGGTGGCTGAGAGACGACAGTTATAGTGGTAAGGTTTGGGGGCTGATTTGGTGGAAGAGAAGCGGCGGAAATTGGGAGTGGATTTAGTGGATCTAGGAAGGCTGTCGCCATTGTAAAAAAAAAATATGATTTTTATTTTTGTAAAAATTATATTTTTATGATATGATAAAAATCTAATCTTTTCTACATCAAAAATCTAGTTTTCTTTACCTTAAAAACCAAAGCTCTCTTTGCATTAAAAATCAGAGCTTTCTTTACATCAGAAATCAAAGCTTTTCCTTTATAAAAATCATATTTTTATTTCAAATCTCTATATGTAAAAATCATATTTTTATATATATATATATTTTAAAATCTAGTCTATTTTTAAATAAAAAAAACAATTCTTTTCTTTTTATAAAAATAAAACCTTTCACGTTTAAAAATCATAACTTTATGTTGATAAAAATCCTAGCTTCATCTAAATAAAATCATACTTTTAGCTAATTAAAAATCGAATCTTTATCATATTAATATATATAAATTTCAAATTTTTAACTCGCTTTTACATAATAAAAACTGAAAAACAAATAAATATAAATAAATTATATAAAAACTCATAGCATTTTAAGGAGGAGGGTTTTCTGGTCGGAGGGGTTCCACGTCGCAGGTGAAAGGTGGGGGGAGGCGCGCCGGAGTCGTGGCACTGGCAGGGGGCGGTGAGCGGTCAGGTGGTGGCGTAGCCGAGGGGGAAGCGGCGCTAGCTCTCAGGCGGGTTTTGGGGCTTGTGCACGGTTTTAAGAAGAGAGAGGAGAGAGCGGGGGCGGCCTGAGGCGGCGCTGGGATAGAGGGGAGGGGGCCGCGACGGGGGTGACGATCACCAGGGGCGGCGGATCTGGGAATCGAGGGAGGATCGGGTGTTTTTCTTTGAAGAGGCTTTGACTGTATTGTGAAGCGAGAGGGGTTAATTAGGTTATATATAACATATTTTATTATTTTATTATCCACAAAGTAACTTTTTAATTTGAGCTCCTATTCAAATCCAACGACTATCGCCCAAAGCTAAATACCCTCATTCCGAACACAATGGGATATATTTTGTAAGCCAATTCGGCTATTACGTTCAGTTTTCATCAAATTCAAAATATAAATCAATATATATTGAATTTGAACGCACATTTTAATTTACCGGAGCCACATACGAACTCTAAAAATTCCAGAAAAATTATTTCTAGCTTCATATTGACGATACGGTCCTAACAAAACTAGTTTTGTCAAATTTGAAGACAGAGGAGTTCATCATACTCTCCATTTGATGCTGTTGCAGATCAAGTCTTTGAATTCTTGCTTGATCCGTAATTTCGCTCACTTGGATGGTCGGGATGAATCAAGTCATATTCTAAAGATATAATGTATATGTTCTGAATCATGCATTGAGTTAGGGTCATGTTTAAAGTCAATCTGTCGGTTGAAGTTGATGTTCCTAGCATTAGTGGAGGACGAGCGAAGTCAGTGCTTATGCCCCCAGCATTGTTGGGGGTTATGATAGGTCAATCGGACATCCAATCTTTTAGCCTTTATGCTTTTTTCTGCCGCATCGGGTTAGATATGTAGGTTCAACAATCTTAGTCACCCTATGTCGTTATGTGCACATTCCCAAGTCATCAAGGGTTGGAGTTGTATATGCGAATGGTCGAATCACATTCGCGTTGGGGTCAACCCATCTGTTTAGCTAGAAAGCAGTGATCGCCTCATTGAGTATATCAGCAAACTTAGATACTCTCCTCGCATCAGCTGCAGAGTTGAGTAAGCTCGTCAATCTTGCAAGTGAGCGAATGTCGTTAGTGAGTTATTCGAGCTCCTTCGTTCATGCTTTGGCATAATCCGAAATAGCCACCATAGTCTTGTTGAGTCTATCTCCCATGCTTGGTTCCATTAAGCTTGACAATCAAGACCGCGGGCCCGATTAGTGACATTGGTCATTTCCAGAATTGTAAATTCCTGTTAGTCTTTCCTGGGGCTTTTCTTTTTCCTTTATTATTTCAAGAGTCAGATGGTGCTCCATTATGTCGTGAAGACATTGAGATCATCCATTTCAACATTAGCACACTCTTATTGCACGAATCTGTCTGTCTCAGGATAGGATTTTCCAACGTTTCTAGGAGAATCTCATGGTAGAGAGTACTGAGGATTGTTTCAGAGGTGAATCCGCCAAGTCCTCTTGGTGGGTCTCGATGCAAAGAGATTTTGAAGTTTGAGATATCCAGAATACCGGATACTACAGCAATCAACGCTATATATGGTCCAGGTCGATTTACCGATGCCACTGCAGCGTTGAATCTTTCAAGGAATGCATGCAGGGTCTCGCCTGATCTCTGTTGAAGCATCAATTAATGTTGCCAATTTGGCCCTCATGTTTGAGAAGTTGTCGCTAATTACCTAATTTAGCGCTAGTGCCCCTGGTATGAAGTCTTCAATTGGGTGGAAGCCGGTTTCTGGCTTCTTGGTTGTGCATATGTAATAGCAGTCAATCAGGCTTCTGTTTTTTAATTCTGGATGGTGATCCGCTACTTGGATGTATGCAGGTTGCTCTTAAGGAGCCATTCTTCTGCTTATAGTCTGGGTTATTGTGAAGCTCAGATAATCGTAAATGTGCCTAAAGCTGGCAGATAGTCAGATGATAATGTTCGAAGCTCTTATCCTGTACTCCCCATCCATGGGGATTTTACTAAATGGTGGTCATTAAATCCACGTATTCTCTTAATTCATACTCCCTCATCGAGCTGTGAGTTAGAGTTTGATAGAAAATGATTTATTCGTGTCCAGCTCATGTTAGTCCTTGGTCTCCCATCCAAGCTTGGAGGTTTGGAGTAGGATGGCAATGAAGTTAGACTATATGTAACAACCCGTATTTTCAATAACCTGTAATAACATAAATCGAGGCAGAATTTAATTCTAAAATGGGAATCAAGGGAAACGGGCTATGCCATTGTGTTCGTCTCGGAAAAATACGCGAAATAGAGTCCGAGTTTTCGAAAATCGGAGTCCGTATGACCAAGATATGGCCTCACGAAGTTTCACGAAAATTCCCAAATTAAAGTATACTTAATTAAGTGAAATGGGTTGTGTAGATATATATATATATATATATATATATATTGATATATATATATATATAATTGAAAATTTAATAAATAAATATGCAAAAATGCTCAAAACAGCGAATTGGGAGAGGGGAATAACCGAACCGGCCGATTTTTGAAGTCGACCCGAGCCCGCTGGGTCGACTAGGGGTTAATCTAGGGTGTTTGGCTGTCAACCCGTGGGCCGATTCGCTCAAGTGCAGATTTTGCATTTGAATGGTTCTCATGGTCCATCTTTAATCTAAAGGCCCTAGATGGTTCCTACACTTGACTTCTTCCCCAAGACATGCTTTGATGGCTTGGATTGAATCTAGGGTTAATCCTATGGCCTAAAACACTTGCCTAATCTATAAATAAGACCCTAACCTACCCTAATTCATTCATAATTAAACCTAGTGACTAAACTATGGCAAAATGCTAGCTCTCATGGCCTCCACTAATTTTATGAAGAGGGTTGCATACTAATCACTCTCTAATCAACTTCTAATCCCTTCTTAGCATCTTAATCTTCTTCATTTGGTGTTCAAAGTTGCTAGTTGTGAGTTTCTATCACTTTGATGATCTTTTGGTAAACTAATTAGATGAGATGTGATGAGATTTATGGTTTTGTATGTGGGTTAATGAGCTTTGAATCATATGATATGATGTTAGCATTAATCTTATGTTTATGCATGTTGAGTATGTAAGCTTATGCAAGTTTAATATGATGTATGTTATGTTTGCATGATGCTAAATATGCAAGTTGTGGGCTATGTAATCATATGCATGTTATGCAAGTTCATGGTAATATGCTATGCAAGTTACATGTTTGTTAATATGCAAGTTACATGTTTGTTAATATGCAAGTTACATGTATGTAAATATGCAAGTTACATGTTTGTTAATATGCAAGTTACATGTTTGTTAATATGCAAGTTACATATATGTAAATATGCAAGTTACATGTTTCTTTATATGCAAGTTACATGTTTGTTAATATGCGAGTTACATGTATGTAAATATGCAAGTTACATGTTTATTAATATGCAAGTTCATGATGACACATTATGCAAGTCTATAAGCTAATATGCAAGTTTGTTATGCAAAATGAATATGTAAGTTATGTGACATATTATATGCAAGTTATGTGACATGTTATGCAAGTTCATATGCAAGTTATGTGTTTGTTAATATGCAAGATGGCACCTTTGAAACATGTTCATTCATATGCAAGTTGACACCTTTTATATGTGTTATATCATGAACGAAATTACGTGGGAACGATGGGGTAATTAAATGCATAAGTTAATAAGATTGTGTGAAATTAATATAATTATGCATAACACAAAATAAATAAACATAGTATGGGAATTTGCCTATTTGGTTAGGTGTACCCATACTATGTGTTGGGAATTTACCTATTGAGTTAGGTCTACCCCATGGGAATTTACCTATTAAGTTAGGTCTACCCATGTTAAGAAAACTTGATTAATTAGGGATAATTAATATAAAATTATGAGGGTGATTAATTAGGTGTAATTAATTGACTAAGACACGAGGTTGGACTCAGTTGTAGCGTAAAACTGCCCGGACCCAACCGGCTTAACCAGTTGCTACAAATGTTAGCCCAATGTGAGAGGTCTTAGGCACAAACTAAATACGTAATTAATGTAAAGACACGAGGTTAGACTCTGTTATGACATAAGGCTGCCCGGACCCAACCGGCTTAACCAGCGGTCATAAAAGACAGTCTAATGTGAGAGGTCTTTACAAAGGTTACGTTCTTAATTAATTAATTAAGAAACACTTAACCACATTAGCATGTAGAGGGACATGAGGGGTTAAGTGGGTGCCTCGGGTGGCATGAGAAAATCTAGTGGTTGCCTTGGGTGGCAATAGAAAATACGATTAGAATACTTAACCAAAATAGAACATGTAATTAAAACATGATTAAAGGGTTAAGTGGGATATACTAGAAAAAGGGACAAGCTTAGGTGGGTAGCTTGTGGAGGCCCATTTCAACCAGTAACCCATACGTATCTTTGTGGGCTCGACCCATGTCGAGGACGGGACACGCATACTGGGCTTGACTGTAAGAGGCAAACGGGTTAGCGGTGGCAACGCAAGTCCAACGGGCTTCATATGCGTGAGTGGGCCCGGGCTGGTAGGTAAGCCGTTGTTGCATCGAGTAGATATAAGCCGTGCACCTTTAGTTTCATCAGGTTGCCACATTGGGGAATGATACATCCCACGGTGGGGCCAGCACGGGTATCTACGTTAGGGAGCCGATCGAATGGGAAGTAGTGTGTACACCTAGTGGATTGTAGGGCCCCGTGGCGCCTACTTGGTCACCTAGGGGTACGCAGGTACTAATTAGTAAATTTTATAAGTCCTTGGGTGGGATCAACCTTTAAGTTAGGAACGACTGGTGTGGTGCAGTTTAGTAATTTACCTTAGGGAGGGTAGATGCGTCTTTATCCTTTATCTTCGTTTAGTTGACTGCTTAGGGTAGCCATTCATCCCTATATGTTACCGTATATCAGTTTATGTCTTCTCTGGTTACTTTAACGATTGTATTGTTAAAGTTATAGGACTCGCTCAGACTTATGTCTGACCCTGTTGTTTTTATCTTTTTCCCAACCCTCAGGTCCTACGGTGGATCCTAGCAGTAGTGGAGCTTGATCGGATTGCTGTTCCAGTCTTTAGGAGCTTGGATAGATGTAAAGCTCCAGTTATCCAGTTATCTTTTCTTTTGTTTGGCTATTGTATGAGAGTGGGATTATGTACTTCTTTATTTTGATGGATATTGTACTTGACCTTTATTGTGGTTTTATGATGTAACCAGACATGTTTTACTTCCGCTGTTATGAGATGATGTTTTAAAATTTCAAGTACTATTTATATCTGTCTTGTTGTAATTTTTCTGTTCTATATTCACTAAAATACTCCACCGATGCTATGGCATTCCCTTAGTGAGTGATCATAGCGGGAGTGGGGTGTTACACGTGGTATCAGAGCTTAAGGTTACCAGAACAGATAAAATTTTTGAGAAAAACTACTTTCTAAGAGTATTTTCGAAGAAAGTATTTTTAAAAGCATGTCTTCTAAGAGAAAAAGTTTTTGAAAAAGAAAAGCATAATCCCCAATAGCCATATCTTTATCTTTCGGAATCTCCTTTTTGAATCTTTCCTCTTTCGTTTCAGCATGGCTGAAGATCTTAACATCCCGGAGGGTTTAGTTATACCACTATGGTATAGGAGGTTGCAAGAGGCTAGGGCCGCGGCTGCGGGTCCGGCCAATGCTACTACACCAGAGACAACCGCTCCTCCTCCTCAGCCTAGAGTGGATAATTTTGCTAAGGTTTGCAAGGAGTTCAAGGCTATAGGAGGAAAACCTTTTCTTGGTTCAGAGACTTTCGTAGAGGCTAGAGATTGGCTTAAGGAAGTGGAAGAGTTGCTAGATATCTTTGAAGTGGAAGAGGGAAAGAAAGTCAAGTTGGCGGCTTGGTTAATGAAGGGAGAGGCCTCATTCTGGTGGGAGGTCACTAATGGAGAACGCCCTGTTGACTCTTGGGCAGATTTTAAGCAAAGGTTTGGGGCTAAGTTTCTCTCAAGGGCGGAAGAGAATCTGTTTATGGAGAAGTTCTTGAATTTGAAGCAAGGGAATCTCACGGTGAAAGAATATGTCAACAAATTCAATCAATTAGCAAGGTTTGGCATAGAGTTGGTGAATACACCGGAGAAGAAGGCTTTGAGGTTCGTTAGAGGCTTGAACGAACCATTGCAAGGAATAGCTATGACTCACATTCCTATGGGGGCCACTTTTGAGAAGCTTGTCTACATGGCACTTATGCATGAGGATGATAAGAATTCTAAGGCACCAGAGAAAAAGGGGGATCAGAAGAAACCGCAACAGCAACAACAAGGCAAGGGCGGAAAAGGCAATGGTGACAAAAAGAAGACGAAGAAGAAGTGCTTCAATTGTGGAACACCAGGACACCTCAGTAAGGATTGTCGCAAAAAGAAGAAGACCGGTTGCTTTCATTGTGGTGAAGCAGGGCATCTTGTGAAAAACTGCCCAAAGAAGGGGCAGAAGACGGGGTCTACCTCAGGAGGCCAGGTGCAAGCTCTTATAGCACCACCTCAGTCAGGGGGGCAAGTTCAGGTTCTCTCAGTTCCACTGATTCAGCAGAGAGGTAGAACTATTTCCGTTGAAAGTCTGGTTTTTCTGTTTGATCATCCAGTTCGTACTTTGTTTGACTCTGGCGCATCGCATTCTTTTATCTCATCATCGTTAGTTGAGTCACTGCACTTAGACACCAGTCTAGTTGATGATCCCTTGGTTGTCTCAAACCCAATTGGGGGCTCCATATATCTGTCTATGATATATTTGGGTTTGAAGATTTCTATACTTAGCGTTGAATTTAGATGTGATGCTTTTGTATTGGGCTTCACGGGCTATGGGTTGATCTTGGGCATGGACTGGTTATCCAGTAATGGTGCCGTTCTTGATTGCGAAAGGAGAGTTGTCAGGCTCATGACCCGCTTGGGTAACACTCTCGAGATCTCTTGCAATCCCATGGAATCTGTTTTGCTAAGTTATCTTGAATCGCTCGATGCTTCGGTCGAAAGTTTGTGTTCTGTCAGAGTAGTCCGGGAATATCCGGATGTGTTTGAAGAAGTAAAGGGTTTGCCTCCGAAGCGGGAGATAGATTTCCGAATTTATTTGGTGGATAATGCCAAACCAGTGTCTTTGCCAGTACGCCACATGGCTCCTCGTGAGAGAAGAGAACTTCATAAGCAAGTAGGGGAGTTGCTTGAGAAGGGGTTCATAAGGCGAAGTATATCGGAGTGGGGAGCTCCAGTAGTGTTTGCCACGAAGGCGGATGGGTCCCTCAGACTTTGTGTGGATTATAGGGAACTTAATAAGCTCACGAAGAAGAATAGACACCCATTACCGAGGATAGATGATCTCTTTGATCAGTTGGTTGGCACGTCAGTATTTTCGCAGATGGACTTAGCTACAGGGTTTCATCAGTTAAGAGTGGCGGAGGACAGTATAGAGAAGACTGCTTTCCGGACTCCGGATGGTTTTTATGAGTGGCTAGTGATGCCATTTGGGTTGACAAACGCCCCCGCATACTTTGTTGATCTCATGAGTAGAGTGTTCAGAGAGTATCTGAATAAGTTTGTAGTAGTTTTTGTGGATGACATCTTGGTCTTTTCCAAGAATGAAGAAGAGCATGCCTTACATCTCAAGGAAGTGTTGGAGACTCTTCGAGCGCATAGTCTTAAAGCTAAATTCTCTAAATGCCATTTTTGGAGAAGAGAAGTGCGATTCTTAGGGCATGTGGTCTCTAAGGAAGGGATAGCTGTGGATCCCGCAAAGATAGTATCTATCCAGGATTGGAAAGTTCCTAGAAATGCTACCGAGGTAAGAAGTTTCTTGGGGTTGGCAGGATATTATAGGAAGTTCATCAAAGACTTCGCGAAGATATCAGCCCCATTAACCCGCTTGACGAAGAAGAATCTGGTTTTCTCATGGGATGTAGATTGTGATGATGCTTTCCGACGGTTAAAGAGAGCTTTGACCACCGCTCCAGTTTTAGTGCTTCCAGATGGGAGTAAGCCGTTTGTTGTTTATACCGATGCTTGTGGAACAGGATTAGGCGCAGTCTTGATGCAGGAGGGAAGGGTAATAGCCTATGGAGGGAGACAATTGAGAGTGCATGAGAAGAATTACCCTACCCATGATCTAGAGTTGGCCGCGATTGTTTTCGCACTTAAGTCTTGGCGCCATTATCTTCTTGGTGAGAGATTCGAGTTGTTCACCGACCATAAATCATTGAAGTACTTATTCTCTCAGAAGGATTTAAACTTAAGACAGCAAAGGTGGATGGAGTTCTTAGCATCCTATGATTTCGAGATAGCGTATACCCCTGGTAAGGGTAACGTGGTGGCAGACGCCTTAAGTAGAAAAAGGCTATCTTTGAGTCCATTGTTCGTGGAACGACGAAGCTTGGAGTTTCTTTCTTTGTTTGACTTCAGACCTTCTGTTGATTTTGTACCTGGTTTGTTGGCATCCTTGGAGGTTAGACCTACTCTTTTGAGACGGATTGGCGAGGCTCAGCGAGACGACCCACAGTTGGTTGTGTTGGTAGAGAAGCTTATAAGAGGGGAGTCGTCCAGCCATTTGGGTAGATACACCATAGATGATAAGGGATGGTTGCATAGAGACGGTAGACTTTGTGTACCGCAAGATGAGGGTTTGAAGAAGGCTATTTTGGATGATGCACATCGTTCAAGAATGACTATTCATCCCGGTGGAGACAAAATGTACCAAGACATGAAGAGAGTTTTCTTTTGGGCCGGTATGAAGAAAGATGTGGCCGAGTATGTGGCTAGATGCTTAGTGTGCCAACAAGTTAAAGTGGAGCAAAGGAAACCCGGTGGGTTGCTACACCCATTGGAAGTTCCACAGTGGAAGTGGGATAGTGTCTCGATGGATTTCATCGACGGGTTACCGAGATCGAGGAAGGGCAATACGGGAATTTGGGTTGTGGTAGACAGACTTACAAAGAGTGCCCATTTTATACCCGTAAAGAGTAAGAGGACCGCTCCATGGCTTGCTTCAGTCTATGTTAGAGAGATTGTTAGATTGCATGGCGTACCATCCAGCATTGTGAGTGATCGAGATCCTATTTTCACTAGTGAGTTTTGGAGAAGTTTGCAAGAGGCGGTAGGGACTCAGTTGTGTTTGAGCACCGCATATCATCCTCAGACGGACGGTCAGACCGAGAGGGTGAACCGTATCTTAGAAGATCTTTTGAGGCTTTGTATCTTGGATTTTGGAGGTACATGGGAAGAACATCTTCCTTTGGTGGAGTTCGCATATAATAACAGCTTTCAGTCCAGTATTGGTATGGCTCCTTTCGAAGCTCTTTATGGAAGGCCTTGTCGATCTCCTACATGTTGGTGGGAATCTACGGATAGGATCTTGCTTGGGCCGGATATGGTTAGAGAGACTTCAGAGAAGATTGATTTAATTCGAAAAAGGATGAAAGCAGCGCAAGATAGACAGAAATCTTATGCGGATCGGAGAAGGACGGATCTTGAGTTTGAGGTTGGGGACATGGTTTTTGTCAAAGTATCTCCTTTGAGAAATGTTGTTCGCTTTGGGTCCGTAGGGAAGTTAGCACCGAGATTTGTTGGGCCGTTTCCTATTAAGGAAAGGATTGGACGGATGGCATATAGGGTGGAGTTGCCCGACAGACTTAGTGGTGTTCATGATGTATTCCATGTATCACATTTGAGGAAGTGCTTACATGAGACCGCGGAGGTGGTAGAGCCGAGCTTGCTTAGAGATGTAGAGGTAGAGCGTGATGCGACGATTCGACGAGCTCCTACTCGCATCCTTGGGTCAGAAACTAGGAAGTTGAGGAACAGAGAAGTTCAGCTAGTTAAAGTGCAATGGGGAGATGACGAAAGCAATGCTACTTGGGAGACGGAAGCAAAGATGCGTTCTTTGTATCCATTTCTTTTTGAGAGTATGTCTTTTAACTTCTCCTTTATTGCTTGTCTAGTACTTATCTTATCTTTAGTATATCCTCTCGCTAATACCTATGACCTTTAGATAGGGTAAAACCTATGGTTGAGACATGTGTTTGAAACATGTTATGGTTGATGGATGCATATGGATGCAATTGTTTGCTAGTGGTTGCTCGTGGATGCATATACACACACATTAGGCACTAGATCGGCTCAGTCACTTCATGTTGCATATTGCATAAATGGATGTGGTAGTTAGATTGATGGATGTATCATGGCTGTGTTATCATATGGATGATGCATTTTTGTGTATGGTTGTGCACGCATGTAGAAATTTGTATGTGTCAATAGGGTTTCGCATACATATTGGATGCATGGCACTATCATGGTTTGCATTAAGGAGGTTTACTGTATCAGTAACCGCCTGATTTTCGCATTAGGTAAGTACATATACACACACTTTTGCATATATCCATCCAGCATTTAGAATCTTGTAAGGACAATGATTGCTCGTGGATGATGCTTTGAGTAGATGGATGATTGGATGGTAGGATACGTTCTTCCTAACTTGAAGATTTCGGGGACGAAATCCTTTAAGGAGGGGAGAATGTAACAACCCGTATTTTCAATAACCTGTAATAACATAAATCGAGGCAGAATTTAATTCTAAAATGGGAATCAAGGGAAACGGGCTATGCCATTGTGTTCGTCTCGGAAAAATACGCGAAATAGAGTCCGAGTTTTCGAAAATCGGAGTCCGTATGACCAAGATATGGCCTCACGAAGTTTCACGAAAATTCCCAAATTAAAGTATACTTAATTAAGTGAAATGGGTTGTGTAGATATATATATATATATATATATATATTGATATATATATATATATATATAATTGAAAATTTAATAAATAAATATGCAAAAATGCTCAAAACAGCGAATTGGGAGAGGGGAATAACCGAACCGGCCGATTTTTGAAGTCGACCCGAGCCCGCTGGGTCGACTAGGGGTTAATCCAGGGTGTTTGGCTGTCAACCCGTGGGCCGATTCGCTCAAGTGCAGATTTTGCATTTGAATGGTTCTCATGGTCCATCTTTAATCTAAAGGCCCTAGATGGTTCCTACACTTGACTTCTTCCCCAAGACATGCTTTGATGGCTTGGATTGAATCTAGGGTTAATCCTATGGCCTAAAACACTTGCCTAATCTATAAATAAGACCCTAACCTACCCTAATTCATTCATAATTAAACCTAGTGACTAAACTATGGCAAAATGCTAGCTCTCATGGCCTCCACTAATTTTATGAAGAGGGTTGCATACTAATCACTCTCTAATCAACTTCTAATCCCTTCTTAGCATCTTAATCTTCTTCATTTGGTGTTCAAAGTTGCTAGTTGTGAGTTTCTATCACTTTGATGATCTTTTGGTAAACTAATTAGATGAGATGTGATGAGATTTATGGTTTTGTATGTGGGTTAATGAGCTTTGAATCATATGATATGATGTTAGCATTAATCTTATGTTTATGCATGTTGAGTATGTAAGCTTATGCAAGTTTAATATGATGTATGTTATGTTTGCATGATGCTAAATATGCAAGTTGTGGGCTATGTAATCATATGCATGTTATGCAAGTTCATGGTAATATGCTATGCAAGTTACATGTTTGTTAATATGCAAGTTACATGTTTGTTAATATGCAAGTTACATGTATGTAAATATGCAAGTTACATGTTTGTTAATATGCAAGTTACATGTTTGTTAATATGCAAGTTACATATATGTAAATATGCAAGTTACATGTTTCTTTATATGCAAGTTACATGTTTGTTAATATGCGAGTTACATGTATGTAAATATGCAAGTTACATGTTTATTAATATGCAAGTTCATGATGACACATTATGCAAGTCTATAAGCTAATATGCAAGTTTGTTATGCAAAATGAATATGTAAGTTATGTGACATATTATATGCAAGTTATGTGACATGTTATGCAAGTTCATATGCAAGTTATGTGTTTGTTAATATGCAAGATGGCACCTTTGAAACATGTTCATTCATATGCAAGTTGACACCTTTTATATGTGTTATATCATGAACGAAATTACGTGGGAACGATGGGGTAATTAAATGCATAAGTTAATAAGATTGTGTGAAATTAATATAATTATGCATAACACAAAATAAATAAACATAGTATGGGAATTTGCCTATTTGGTTAGGTGTACCCATACTATGTGTTGGGAATTTACCTATTGAGTTAGGTCTACCCCATGGGAATTTACCTATTAAGTTAGGTCTACCCATGTTAAGAAAACTTGATTAATTAGGGATAATTAATATAAAATTATGAGGGTGATTAATTAGGTGTAATTAATTGACTAAGACACGAGGTTGGACTCAGTTGTAGCGTAAAACTGCCCGGACCCAACCGGCTTAACCAGTTGCTACAAATGTTAGCCCAATGTGAGAGGTCTTAGGCACAAACTAAATACGTAATTAATGTAAAGACACGAGGTTAGACTCTGTTATGACATAAGGCTGCCCGGACCCAACCGGCTTAACCAGCGGTCATAAAAGACAGTCTAATGTGAGAGGTCTTTACAAAGGTTACGTTCTTAATTAATTAATTAAGAAACACTTAACCACATTAGCATGTAGAGGGACATGAGGGGTTAAGTGGGTGCCTCGGGTGGCATGAGAAAATCTAGTGGTTGCCTTGGGTGGCAATAGAAAATACGATTAGAATACTTAACCAAAATAGAACATGTAATTAAAACATGATTAAAGGGTTAAGTGGGATATACTAGAAAAAGGGACAAGCTTAGGTGGGTAGCTTGTGGAGGCCCATTTCAACCAGTAACCCATACGTATCTTTGTGGGCTCGACCCATGTCGAGGACGGGACACGCATACTGGGCTTGACTGTAAGAGGCAAACGGGTTAGCGGTGGCAACGCAAGTCCAACGGGCTTCATATGCGTGAGTGGGCCCGGGCTGGTAGGTAAGCCGTTGTTGCATCGAGTAGATATAAGCCGTGCACCTTTAGTTTCATCAGGTTGCCACATTGGGGAATGATACATCCCACGGTGGGGCCAGCACGGGTATCTACGTTAGGGAGCCGATCGAATGGGAAGTAGTGTGTACACCTAGTGGATTGTAGGGCCCCGTGGCGCCTACTTGGTCACCTAGGGGTACGCAGGTACTAATTAGTAAATTTTATAAGTCCTTGGGTGGGATCAACCTTTAAGTTAGGAACGACTGGTGTGGTGCAGTTTAGTAATTTACCTTAGGGAGGGTAGATGCGTCTTTATCCTTTATCTTCGTTTAGTTGACTGCTTAGGGTAGCCATTCATCCCTATATGTTACCGTATATCAGTTTATGTCTTCTCTGGTTACTTTAACGATTGTATTGTTAAAGTTATAGGACTCGCTCAGACTTATGTCTGACCCTGTTGTTTTTATCTTTTTCCCAACCCTCAGGTCCTACGGTGGATCCTAGCAGTAGTGGAGCTTGATCGGATTGCTGTTCCAGTCTTTAGGAGCTTGGATAGATGTAAAGCTCCAGTTATCCAGTTATCTTTTCTTTTGTTTGGCTATTGTATGAGAGTGGGATTATGTACTTCTTTATTTTGATGGATATTGTACTTGACCTTTATTGTGGTTTTATGATGTAACCAGACATGTTTTACTTCCGCTGTTATGAGATGATGTTTTAAAATTTCAAGTACTATTTATATCTGTCTTGTTGTAATTTTTCTGTTCTATATTCACTAAAATACTCCACCGATGCTATGGCATTCCCTTAGTGAGTGATCATAGCGGGAGTGGGGTGTTACACTATAGCTTTCTCGAATGCTCTCGTCTTCCCCCTACATGGGGAGCCTCATGTTGAGGTTGAGCTGGATTTTAAACATTCCTCCGAATTGGAGCAAAGGTTGGTTGGGCTTCGTTTAATTTTTCGGTGGCTCTTGCATATCCCTCGTTTTCATCCAAAATGTTATAGTCGGAAGTTGCATGCTACAAATGCCTGGGAGGAGGTTGGTTGCATCTTGTTTTATTAAAGACGACTATGCCAACTTGTCCTAGGGTCCCATATGATCTGGACCATGGAGCAGGGAGTGTTTGAGCCAAGTTCGTTATCGCTTGAATTTCCATGGTGCTCGCTCCAGCGAGTAAGCCGTAGTTACTCGGCCTTCCATCTATCCAAGTAAAAAAGTTATCCACCATTTTCTGTTGTTTCCGGAGAAGTTCATCTCCCTGATCCATTTGAGTTCACAAATCAGTAAGGGTACCATCCATTTCATATCTAGCTTGACATGCTGAGGGATCATCACAAGAAGAAATCTGCTACCTTCCTTCGATCCTAGCGCCTTCTGTGCCAATATCCTCAGCACGGAAGAAATTTCTATCTTCCTTCTTCTTTGCTTTTGAGTCTGAGTGTCAGGCAATTCGCCTCCTCGCAAGTTAGGAATCAAAGCAATGGCATCTCCCTTTACATGGGGTCTTTCAACCGGGAAGTCGGTCCGGACTAGCAAATGGACGTTCACTCTGCATCCATTTCGTGGTCCTCAAGCAGCCTGTCAAGATCGAGATATAAGTTAGTCACAGACATATAACATTTATGAATATTTTCAGCAGTGCGGCCCCAGTCCGGGGGTAATGGAGAAAGGTCGGTAGTTGTATCACATCCCTTTTAAATTTAGACGTGGATGCACGGAAGGGAGACATTGTTTTCAAAGCTTATGTGGTTGAGTTATCCAAGTGCTCGAGTTATCGCATTTTCTATTCAATACATTTGCGAAGTGGCACTCGTCGTTGCACTTGGGCTATGGCTAGTCATACATGGGTGTGTATATTGATTTGATATATCACTCTTAGGGCCTCCTTTCGGTCGTTGCCTTAAGTCGTGTGACACGTTATTAAATAGTTCACTCTCAAGGCCTCCTTTCGGTGATTGCATTGAGTCGTGTGGGAAGCTTAGCATTAGAAGTCGACGTCATTCCTTCAAACACGACCTCTTTGTTGTTGTACGCGAGTATCCCTTATGTCTTTGCTTTGTATCTGTACATAATCTTGCAATTCGAAAAAGAATAGTCAGCTTAGTCTTGCAAGCTACTAAGTCAATCTTTAAGTCACAAGCAATTGTAGCTCGAAATGAAAACATGTTGAGTGCTAATCTATCTAGCATAGAATTATTAAATGTCAAAGTGTTAGGTGTCGTAGTTTGGAGGTATAGTATCTCTAGCCTCCAATTAACTTTGAAACACGGGTCGCGTCCAAAGCGTGTTTGAAGTTAATTTAGAAATCTATGTCCGTGCCCCCAGCGTTGATGGGAACCGGATTAAGTCATTCGGATGTCTGATCCGTAAGTCCTTTATAATCTTGTCCTCAGTCGGAGGGCAATGAAGATTGCATGCACGTCGCAGCATTGTCCTTTATACTCTCTCCCAAATCGTGAGAGTTAGAGTTATGGGTTTAGTGGTCTTAAGTCATGGTGCACCATTCACACTAACCCAACAGATTTATACTCTCTCTCAAGTCATGAGAGTTAGAGTTATGGACGTCGCGGTTCGTCCTTTATACTCTCCCAAAGTCAATTTGGGTTAGAGTTGTGGATCGAGTGGTCTTAAATCTTGGCGCGCCTGTCACACTTGTCCTAAGTTTATACTCATATCCAAGCTCTGAGGATTAGAGTTAGTCGGGCAAACAGTCGGGTCACATTTGCCTTGGCATCGTCCCTTTGCTCCCATGTCAAGGACAAAGGTCGCCATCGAAGATGATCGGTTCTCACCCCTATTGAGTTTATACTCCTCCCTTCCGAAGCGTGGGAAAGAGTTAGATACGTCGTTAGAGAGCGGACGAGTCATACTCATCCTCGTCTTAACAAATCTCTTTTGCCCCCACTTCGAAGGTAAAAGTTATCTCGTTCATGGTATTGTACCCGTCACTGTTGCACTCTTCCCATCAGATCAAGGGATAGAGTCGTCGATCCACTGAGTGATTATGTCACACTCGAATACATTTCTATGTCTTGTGTGGCGAATCAATGGATAGATGATGAGGAGGCCTCATTAGTATGTCAAAATATGGATAACACAGGTCGAACTCGTGTGCATTTACTCTCTTGCCCCCACGTCAAGGGCAAAAAGTCGGTGAATGAATGGTCGAACTTCTTTTGCTTTAGAATGTTGTCGTTAGGCCAATAGTAAGCGGGTGAAGGGTCGAATCACGTTCACCAAAGCTTTACATTCCTCCGATCAAACTATGGCAGGAGTTGTCGGTACCAAACCTCGGGTACCTGCAACATTCATATACGAATTTGCATGAGTTAATCATGTCAATAACTCAAGAAGTATGTAAAGGAAAAATACATGATTGGAAAATAAGTATGTTGATAGGCGGTGCTGCCTCCTTTATTTGGATTTATGTAATTCGATTGCATCGACTGCAGGATCTGATTGTATGGACGGTCGAACCGCGTCCATCTGGAGTCGGATCTCAACTCTGAAATGCAATGATCGATGCACAATTATCTTGAGATCTGCCACGTGTGAGCCAAGGAGTGGATGGTCACCTCGAATCCATCTTAAGGTATACAACTTCTGTCATGCGAAGGACATGGCTCTATAAACGAGCAGTTCAATCGGGCTCGTTACGGCAATGCTCCATAATTCTTCCTGTAGGTGCTCAAAGTTTGATCGGTACCAGATTCGGGGTACCTACATCATCCACATATAAATTCATCTGAGTTAGTTACATCAATAACTCATAAAGCATGGAGATATAAGTGTCATGGTTAAAAAGTAATCCTGTTAAAGGAATGAATATCATTCTGTGCGAAGATGGCATTGCACGCTCTTTGCAGGTCCATTTTTCCTCACTACATCTCTGTCAGGGGATGGCTGTCAAAATCTTTAGCTGGCGATGAACGTCTTTTCAAACCGTTGTGGGGTGGCGGTCCCAAGAATGAACAGACCTTGAAAGAGGACTTGGAGTGACAAAGGCAATTAGGTAAATACTATAAGCGAATGACGAGGTCGCATCTTATTTGAATCGCCTTCTGCCCCCATGCTAAGGGCAAGGATTGAGTATAAGGGAGTCATGGCTGCTAGGGGGATAGTCATATCTCATCCATCCGCAGATATGCCTTTAGTCCCACGTTGGGAATAAGATCTAATGCACAGATAATCAATCAGCATCCAGGCTTAAGTGCTCTAAACCTTTAACTTGCCACCTCCATCGAGTAGCATCTCCTAATTAGCTAAATAGCAGGCTCTTCGAGTAACATGGTCGCCATGGACCATTCCCATTCCATCTTTCATTAGGAATTTTAGCCATAGATACCAGGGTGTAATGTAAGCTCTAATCGCCGCTAGAGCTGGTCAGTTTAGACCTTAGTCAGATAAACTTGACTACAATAGCATGGCTTCCAAGGCTTGAAGTAATGTTCACGTTTTCTATCATAATTTATGTATGAAGTCGAGAGCTAACGGTCGATTCATATTTGTTTTGATCTCGAACTCTCATCTCTTGACAAAGGTCAAATGGTGACTGGTGAGCAGTCAAGTTGCTATCATCCGAGCAAAGATTCATATGTCCAATAATGGCCTGCAGGGGTTCAGCTGTTACCTATCGCTGGGCACCAAAGTATGTTGACCTAACCCTTATTCGATGGAAATCAGTCTTCCTCAATGCGATTGACAGCAAATAGCCATTGCAAAGGTTAGCTAAGTTCTTCGGGAGGTGAGACGCATGACATTTTATTCATCACATCATACAATTGAAGTGTAGCTTTGGGATGTTGGGATCCTTAGCTGCTTTCTGGCATCCCACTATTGACAATCATGGTCGCTAAGATCATATGAATCATCTTTGAAGTAGTGTTCGAACTGTTCTATATAACTGTCATTCGATGCTCTACCGATTGGACAGGTTTAAGTCATATAAATGGGATGGTCACTACTCATTAGGGAACAACATCAGTTGCATTGCTGAAATCTACACTATCGGAGTTCCAGAAGATGAGGCTACTATTAGACAATCATTATCTCGTATATTGTCGTTGATAGCAAGCTAAATCTGACAAACAGCTCCTCCCATTGAATGGCATCGGCAAATAGAGGCTATGGCTTCTAGAGGAATCCTAGTCGTTGCCATTTGGTTGTCATATTCTTTGACTATCCACCTTATCTTTATTAACAAACTTTGATGACTACTGTTGGTCAAAATATACGTCGAGTCGAAGGCGGGCCGTGCTCCGAGCCGAAGGCGAGGCCGTCAGCGGGTCCGGGCGCAGCGCCGGCGGGGGTCCGGGGCCCCGCAGTCCCGGCGGCGATCGACCTTAAAAATGTGGGCACCGCACGATTTTTTCGATTTTGGAAGATGGAGCCTTTTCTGAAATGATCTTAAAAATGTATTTTTTCCAAAAATAGCTGTTTCGGGTCGGATCGAATCATGCCTTCAAATTTGCGGTTCGGAGATTGTCTTCAGGTCGGATCGGATTAGTTCCTCCGAGCCGGATCGGAGACGTCATTAGCTAGTCGGTTCGGTATATATGAAAGAGCCGGTTCGGATCTCCTCCTCCTGTTCGGATCGGTCTTCCCTACCCTGCATCTTCACTTTCCTGCAGTTCGGGTCGTGGCACCCTCTTCGGTTCGGTTCGGAGATGCATCATTGGGTCGGTTCGGGCCTTCCCATGCAGCTTGGATCGGGGATATGCCTTCGGGTTGGTTCGGGTATGTTATCAAATCGGATCGGATCGGGTATGTCATCAGCAGGCAGCCGGTTCGGATCTCCCCCTCTGGTTCGGATCAGACGTTCTTTTTCAGGTTGGGTAAGACCCGATCCGACCCCCCGTGGGAGATTGGACTGCGCCTCATCTACATCCGATCCAAGGGCTTCAACTGCATCTGATCTGGTCTCTTCGTCTGCATCTGATCCAAAAGCTTCGATGGACTCTGTTTTCGATCTTCAGCGATTGCTTCTACATGGCAATGTGGCGACTTCATTTCTGTTAATCTCCACAATTGCAAAGTAAATAGAATTCATCGGATTTCCTCATCGGACTTGGCAATCCAATAAGTAGATTGGAGAATCCTTAAGCACTGAGAATCTTCATCTCTCAATGAAAGCACCAAAATGTTAGACCAAAAAATGGTCCTAACACCCAATTGATAATGTTTTGTAGAGAATAATGAGGAATCGTGAACAAAAAGCAAGAAAAATCAATCAACACACGGAATTTATAGTGGTTCGGCGTTAACAAGCCTACATCCACTTCATAGCTTCTCAATTCATTCAGAAATTACAAATACAATGAGTATTGACGCTCAAGCACTCAATTACAATGAATAATACTCTCTGAATTCATTGATTTTACTAAAGAGGATGAAGGTTCTTCGTTGGTAGCCATGGCTGAAATAGATAGAGCTTCCTTAAGGCCCAAAAAGTCCCCTTCTATGATGTGTTGTATGTGTATTTATAGGTAGAAATTCGGTTAGGGTTGAGTGGCCACGTGGCAGCTTCAGAGTAAATCTTGGAAGTAGTGGAGAACATGGGGAAGTGGTTACCAGGTCGTGCTTTGCCAAGTGGAGTCCGATCCGCAATTGTAGGAGTCGGTTATGCCAAGAGAAGAGGTCAAACTCCGTGTGCAGAAACAGGTCCAGTCGGTACGGATCGGATCCGAACCGAACCGGTTGTTCGAGCAGATTGCCTGCACGCACTTCTGTGCAGAATACCTCAGGAGGTTCGGGTAGAGGGTACTCCGATCCGATCCGGAGAGGGGGATCCGATCCGATCCGAAAGGAGGGATCCGATCCGATCCGGAGAGGGGGATCCGATCCGATCCGAAAGGAGGGATCCGATCCGATCCGAATGGGGGATCCGATCTGGTGACATTTGCATGTATAATTCAAATTTTCCATCTTTCTATCACTCCATCCAAGTGATCGCCAATCAATGTAAGTTCATACTCAAGACCCTGGCTTTGGGTAGCCTGGTCACAAAGCCGGCTAACAGTTCATTTACACAATAAAAATGATATTTTTATTGTTCTAACATATTTTAGAAAATTTTGGCGGCATAACGGCGTGATACTAGAAACGGGATAAGGCCCAGCCTTATCCCCAGTCTAATAATGGCCCACGCCATACACATACCAATTCTAATCAATTCCATTTCATTTCCCCGAACCAATCAACCAAAAACCACAACACAATATATCCAAATAAACACACAAGTCATCCATGGTCTGTGGACGACGGGGAAACCGTTCATATATGCAGTTACATAATAAATAACTGTATAAAGAAAATTACAGTTTGGAGTTCTCACCCTGGGGTTCCACTCCGCCATTCTATTCTAAATTTCTGATCGATTGGATTTGCCCGAAATTCCTACGCCATCCTTTTCAAGCTGTTCATATTAAAAATCACGTTTTTGATATGATGCCTATATATTAAAAATCATATTTTTTCTATCGTTGCTTCTTATATAAAAATCCAACTTATGTTACAAATCAAAATCATATCTTTTTAACGCTACTACATAAGTAAAGATTATATTTTTAAAACGTTATTCTTATTATAAAAAAATATATTTTTATATACTCCTCTTCAAGATAAAAATTATATTTTTATGATTTGATAAAAGTCTAATCTTTTCTACATCAAAAATCTAGCTTTCTTTACCTTAAAAACCAAAGCTCTCTTTGCATTAAAAATCAAAGCTTTCTTTACATCAGAAATCAAAGCTTTTCCTTTATAAAATCATATTTTTACTTGTAATCTCTATACGTAAAAATCGTGTATATGTATATATATTTAAATCTTGTCTTTCTTTAAATAAAAAAAACTATTCTTTTCTTTTTATAAAAATCAAACCTTTCACATTTAAAAATCATAACTTTATGTTGATAAAAATCCTAGCTTCACCTAAATAAAATCATACTTTTAGCTAATTAAAAATCGTATCTTTATCATATTGATACATACAAATTTCAGATTTTTAACTCGCTATTACATAATAAAAACTGAAAAACAAATAAATATAAATAAATTATATAAAAACTCACAGAATTTTAAGGAGGTTTTTCTGGTCGGAGGGGGTCAACGTTGCAGGTCAAAGGTGGGGGGAGGCGCGCCGGAGTCACAGCATTGGCAGGGGGTAGCGAGCGGTCAGGTGGTGGCGCAGCCGAGGGGGAAGCGGCGCTGGCTCTTAGGCGGGTTTTGGGGCTTGCGCACAGTTTTAAGAAGATAGAGGAGAGAGAGAGGGGGCGGCCTGAGGCGGCGCTGGGATGGAGGGGAGGGGGCCGCGATAGGGGTGACGATCACCAGGGGGCGGTGGATCTGGGAATCGGGGGAGGATCGGGTTTTTTCTTTGAAGAGGTGTTGACTGTATTGTGAAGGGAGAGGGGGTTAATTAGGTTATATATAATATATTTAATTATCCACAAAGTAACTTTTTAATTCGAACTCCTATTCAAATCCAATGACCATCGCCCATAGCTAATTACCCTCATTTCGAACACAATGGGATATATTTCGCAAGCCAATTCAGCTATTATGATTAGTTTTCATCAAATTCAAAATATAAATAATTATATTTTGAATTTGAACACACATTTTAATTTACCGGGGCCACATACGAACTCTAAGAATTCCAGAAAAGTTATTTCTAGCTTCGTATTGACGATACGGTCCTAACAAAACTAGTTTCGTCAAATTTGAAGACCGTTTGAAAAATGGTCATTTTCCGGTCGATCCAAATTGACTGAAACTATTAAAATACGTTTTGCTTCGCTACACTCACATATTGATTTAGAAAATTATGAAAATTGGAATCTAGCAATAACTTGACATCTCGGATCCAACAAAAGTGGTTTCATCGGAAAAGGAGGTCGTTTGCGAAATTTCTATTTTTAAGGGCTATATTGTCCATAGTGGCTATTCTGAATTTTCAACTGGACATAACTTTTTATTCCCGCTATGAAATTTCAAATTTTCGGATTCGTTGGAAAGATATTTTCAAATAGATTCAAATATTTTTGGTTTCGCTAAAATCTAGTTTATTTTGAATTCTGTATATTCATTTGAAATTTGAAATCGAATTTTCGAACTACTGCGACATTTCCAATTCCTTTTATAATTTAAAATAAATATTTATTTTCTAACGTCGATTGAAATAAATATATACATTCTAATTCTGTTCAAAATAAATTTCTCGTCCTTATTATTTAAAATAATTCATTTTAAATATTCAAAATTCATCAAAATTGCCAAAACAAAAATTTTAAATTTGTTCGGATTTTCCGGGTTGTTATATACTAGCTCCACCATCTCTACCTCCTCTAGTATTTACAGTACGAGTACTCAAAATTTACTACCTGAATTATAGCAAATACCTTTTGAATACTGGAGGACAGAACTATTTCATGGAAAAGATACAAAGAAGGGTTCACTACTGAGAAAGAACTTAATTGAGAGAGGGTTGCGAGAAATAGACATTCCTAAGGAATATTTTCAAAGTCTTTTTTCTAAAATACAAATATGTTCTCATATGTATAATACACTCGACTCATTTTAGGGTGTCTCTTACCTCATCTCTAATGAGGCATACCTAACCATAGCTACGGTGTTCGCTTAACCTTGTGTTATGATACCAAATACAACGACCTGAATTTTCGAACCTCAAAAGTCGACATTAAATACATTCATGATATTCATGTGCTGAACATCCAAGTGCCGCAAAGTCAAATTGTTGGGTTAAATAAAATAAAAAAGTAGGATAAGGAAGAAATTACTAAACATCAGAATCTCACAGTGGAACAAAAATATATAATATCAATATCGTACAAAGGGTTACTCCGAATACAAAAATTTTGGAGTTATAAAACCTATGTATAGTCTTCATCTTGGATAGTTATAACTACATATCCTTAGAATGCTAATGTGCACATAACTAATCCAATACAAAAAAGTAGAAATAGGGAGATAAATAGTGGAAGCCTCTAGCTCATCTTTCGAACTCTAAAGCATCCAAAGTGAAACCTCCCTTACTCAGTCTACTCGAAGGAGTACATGAGGATTTGTGGAAAAACAAAAGCCTAGCATCAGAAATAAGTCTGGTATGAGAAACTGAAAATACATGTTGCATGTAACAATACTGATGGGAACATGCAGATTACCGCTCCGGTTTTCCCCTCAAAAGAAACCAGCCATTCATTAAGTTTCCTATAGTTGTGCAGTAGATAATATATAGGGTGTACAATATAAATCAATCAAATAGATGGAATGGTTACATTGGTTACATTCGAAAACTATTAAGTGTACACTAAACCTGCTAAGGCACGTTCACATATTGGATCTTCCACGGAGATCTCTTCCGATCAAGACGAATCCAAACTCCATGCACAAGGATCAGAAGTTACCTACTGAGCATCGTATATCTATAGATAAAATATCCATAAGTAAAGCATGATTGGTCCACGCACGAAAACACCGATGTTCACCATGTGGATCCAAATATATCTAACTTCCATGTGCAACATTTATAAGCATACTCTAGATATGGAGTCAATACATGCTGTCATGGGTTAGCTAAACCCCAAGTCACACAGTCTACTTTGCCTTTAGCCATTTCTGATGTTGAGGTTTCAGTCGGCATCTTTCACACGAGTCTTCAACACTCGAATATAACAAGAATCCAAAATTGGATTCCCACTTCCCAAATAGATCATGAATAACTACTTAGATCCAAGCATCTCAAGAAGATTCCCATTCTTCATCTAGATTCCTCTACACAACCGCTTCCAAAACGCAGGTATTCGATAAGTAGAACACTTATCGATCTCAGTTTATTCAAAACTAATCAATGAATTCTCAGTTAATTCAATTTTGGTTCTTTCAAAAGTAATTGAAAGCTAGAGATGTTCCATACTAACACTCCTCCCTAGGGGTTCTCATTGGTATGGAATCATGAAACTTTCCCGATATTTCTCAAATTATATTATTATAGTTCGATAGTCAACTAATCGACAATCTAGTCAAAACAATAGCTTATAGAACCATGTTTTTACACTTAACCCGTTTATGATATTTCGACATATACTATCCCTCGGTCAAGAGTGAGGCCATGTAAGTTAGAGCATTGGTTGCATATATATCCTTGTGTAACACCCTATAAAACATACCCTAAATTGAATAGATAATTAAATTAAATATAAAAAATAAAAAAATTAATAAAATAATAATGGGGTGAAAATGAGAATTTTGAATAAGTTGGAATTGGATAATGAAAGTATCTTAATTGCGCTCATAGCGAGATTCTGATCCGTTTTTATGTTTTTATTTACTGAAAACGGAGCGTGTAAAAGATATAAATAAAACAAGTTATGCGTAAATATTAACACACAAAGTTTGAATTTCAAATAAATAATTATATAAATCTGGAATATATAAATTAAGAATTATCAAGAAAAGAATATTTCAAGTGAATTCGAATATGTGCGTGTATATTTATATACAATGGTGGACAAAGATAAGCAAACAAAGAAAAGTAATCAATGTTATAAATAAACATTTAATAAATTAGGCCACTAACCCGGAGAATTAATTTCATGGACAAATCACGACCTAAGGGGTCGACCGCTCCTGTAACACCCCAAGTCCATTAACGTCACTCACTAAAGGAATGCATTAACTTTCATGGAGCATTATAAGAGTATAGAACAGAATGTCACAAGACAGATATATAAAATGGTATTTAAAAATTCAAAATTTATTCATTGCAGCGGAAAAGCAAAACATGACTGGTTACAACATCAAAACCATATACTAAAGCCAAGTACACAAATATCCATCATGAACAAAATTATTATCAAAGTACATAAAAGCAAAACCATAATCCCACTCCAAATAACTATAATGAAAAAGAGATAAAGCTGAGCATTACTTTCAACACTTCCAAGCACTTCAAGAAGAAAGAAATCCGAGTCAAGCTCCACTAATCCCACCCTGAAGACCTTGAGGGGGGGGGGGGAAGAAAAGTGGCGAAACAAAAAGGGTCAGACATAAAGTCTAGCGAGTCCAGTGACTTTAACAATATAATCAGTAAAGTAACATGATAAGAACATAAACTGGATATAAGTATAACATAAGCAGATATGACAAGGTGAACAAGGTAAGCAAGATAGAACATTGACTGCGCTCTTAACCACCATAAGATATGCTCTGCATCGTACCAACATACTAGTTACCTACTAAAAGATGATCCCTCTTAAGCAAATATAATGGTGGTAGTTTCGTGTACTTCTAGTTACTATCATAGGTGCCAACTTGTTCTTACCCTCTCTAGTTGTACCCACTACCCTTCCCATTCGATCGGCTGCCTAACCTCATAGATACCTGTGCTGGTCCCACAATAAGGTGTATCACTCCTTAAGGTGGAAATCCCGATACTACTGAAATGCACAACTTATACCTACACGATGCAACAGCGTCTTACCAACCAGCACAGACCCACGCACGCAATGACTCTTTATTGACCTCTTAAAAACAAACCCAGTAAGCGTGTCCTTGTCTTCGACCTAGTTTGAGCTCATATAGATACTAAAATGGGTTACTGGTTGAAAAGGGTCCACACACTTGACACAAGTTTCCCTCTTAAGCTTGGTCCGCACTAGGAATTCCCACTTAACCCCTTTTTATCCCAACGTCTTATCACATGTCTCATTTTGGTTAAGTGCTTTTATTATGTTTCACATACTACCCATGTTATCCACTTAACCCTTTATTATTCCCATGTCTTACAACATGTCTTATCTTAGTTAAGTGTTCGTTTATTCATTATAACCGTAATCTTGCAAGAACTCCCACATTAGATTACCGTTTGCAGTTGCTGGATATGTCGGGCGGTTCTTGGCAGGCTTATACCGTAATCAGAATCTAACCGCGTGTCTTTGCATTATTACGCATCTAGTTTCTGCCTTTGACCTCTCACATTAGATTACCAAATTGTGGTTGCTGGATATGCTGGGCGGTTCTGGGCAGGCTTATACCGCAATCTGAATCTAACATCGTGTCTTAGGCGTTCATTATCACTTTCTTGATTCAAGTCCCAATTTCAAATCTTGGATTATAATATACTCCAATTACCCATAATTTCCAATCTAAATTATGTTTATAATTTTAAATCCAAATTATGACCAAACCAATTTTCATAGTTATTAACAATTTATGCTAAATCTCATGTATACAAGTTATACTCAATTATGCCCAAACCAATTTATGCAAAATCTTATGTATACAAGTCATACTCAATTATGCCTAAAACAATTTCCATATTCATCAACAATTTATGCCAATAATCTCATTTTATTACATATTTCCCAACTTTTCCCAATCATTCGAATGTTAATCATATGTAAATTTCAACGCAATATGCTTAGGCTCGAATTTAACCTAATATCAAAAAGAAAAAGGAAAAGAAGAAGGGGAGAGAATCAAAACATAAAAATTGGCATAAACATATAAACATGCATGTGAAATGAATAACGACAAAATAGATCGGATAGGCATAAGATAATAGCAATTGGGTATGACTGAAGGATAACAAATTACAAAAATTTATATGATTCATCTATTTACAAGCATATACATTAGATCTAGTTTACAATCCTATCACAATTACTTTTAAATTTAATTATATGTGAAAGTAACATAGACTCACAATGATAGGATTCTTAGAAAAGAGAATTGGTTGTTGTTGTAGCAATTCTGATCTTGAATAATCTCTACTTTGATTATTTGTAGATCTAATATTCTAATTTGACTAAATGGAGAAGAAAGGCTTGTTTTAATTTAGATTAGAGCAGCATGGAGGCGCCATGGATTAAAACAATGAGATTAGGGTTTGGTTTATGTGTTTATTTATAGGTGTAGTAAGTGTATTAGGACCATTAGATTAGATTAGGAACCATCTGAACCATCCATACTGGAAAAACACATCATTAACACAAATGCCCAGATCTAAGCCGATGGGGTCGACACCCCTATAGGGGGGTCGACTCCCCTGTCGACACCTTCTATGGGGGGTCGACACCTAAGGCGACACCCCATTGGGGGGTTCAACACCCACAAGCGGGCATTTTCCCACTCAGCCCGCTTTGGTAAGATTTTGATTTTTGAACTGTTTTGAAGGTTCTGGAATTATTTTATTTATATATATTCTTCCTTATGCGTATACAAACTTCTAAGGCTTATAACTCCTCCATACGATATCAGATTTACGCAAACCCGGACCTTATCCCAAGCAGAATTCCAAGACGAACGCAATGGCGCAGCCCGTTTCCCTTAATTCTTCTTCTAAAAATTAAGTATCCTTTAATTTGTTAATTTTAATATTTTAAAATCATGGGGTGTTACATTCTCCCCTTCTTAAAGGATTTCGTCCCCAAAATCTTCAAGTTAAGAAGAATATATCCTACCATCCATCATCCATCATCCTCAAGCACCAATTGTCCTTCAAATATTTCTAATGCTATATGAACTTATGTAAAATTGTGTGTATATGTCCCTTATCTAATGCAAAGATCAGGCGGTCTACTGATTCAGTTGACCTCCTTAATGCTAATTATGTTAGTGCCATGAGTCCAACATGTATGCAATTATTCCTAATGCACTTTATAACTTCTATATGAGTGCACAATCATTCACTCAAATGCAACATCCACATGATAACACATCAAATTTCAATCAATATACAAATATATGTATTATTATGCAATATGCAATATGAAAGTGACTGAGCCGATCTTAGTGCCTAAATTGTGTGTAAATGTATCCATGAGCAATCACTAGTAAACACTTGCATCCACCAAACATAACATGTATCAAACACATGTTTACAACCATAGGATTTTCTACCTAAAGATCGAAGATATAATCGAGAGGATACACTAAACGATAGAATATGTATAAATAAAGCGGTAGAAAAAGAAGAAGTTAAGAACATACCTTCAAAAAGGAAAGGGTACGACGCGCGTATCTTGTCTTTCGTTTCCCAAGTCGCGTCTCCTTGATCATCTCCCCGTTGGACTTTAACCAACTTGACCTCTCGATTGCGTAACTTCTTGACCTCCGATCCAAGTATGCATGTAGGAACTCGTCTAACTGCGGCATCTTGCTCTACTTCCACTTCTCTAAGCATGCTCGGCTCTATTACTTCTGCGGTATCATGCAAACACTTCCTCAAATACGATACGTGAAAAACGTCATGAACACCACTAAGCTTCTCAGGCAACTTCACTTTGTAGGCCATCTGTCCAATTCTTTCTGTAATGAGGAATGGCCCTACGACCTTGGTGCCAATTTCCCTAAAAATCCAAAGTGAACTACGTTCTCCAATGGTGGCACTTTAATAAAAATTGTGTCTCCATCATCGAACTCAAGATCGATTCATCTCTTATCAGCGTATGACTTTTGTCGGTCTTGTGCCGTCTTCATGCGTCTTCGAATCAAGTCTATCTTCTTCGAAGTTTCTCTAACCATCTCGGGCCCAAGAAAAATCTTATTCGTAGACTCCCACCAACAAGCCGGTGATCGGGAAGGTCGTCCATATAGAGCTTCAAAAGGTGCCATGCCAATACTATTCTGATAGCTGTTGTTGTAGGCGAACTCTACTAATGGAAGGTGTTCTTCCCATTTACCTCCAAAATCCAAGATGCATAACCTCAAAAGATCTTCAAGAATCCGATTCACTCTTTCTGTATGGTCGTCCGTCTGAGGGTAACAAGCGGTGCTCAAACACAATTGCGTTCCTACTGCCTCTTGCAAGCTCTTCCAAAACTCACTAGTGAAAATGGGATCTCGATCGCTTACGATACTATAAGGTATGCCGTGTAGACGAACTATCTCTCGGAGATAAACAGATGTTAACCATGCTGCAGTTCTTTTACTCTTAATGGGACTGAAATCGGCGCTCTTGATAAGTCTATCTACTATTACCCAAATCCGCGTATTACCCTTCCTTGACCTCGGCAACCCATCGACGAAATCCATGGAAACACTTTCCCATTTCCACTGTGGAACCTCTAAAGGGTGAAGCAAACCGCTAGGCTTTTTTTTCTCAGCCTTGACTTGTTAGCACACTAAGCATCTAGAAATGAACTCAACCACATCCTTCTTCATTCCGGCCTAAAAGAAAACTCGCTTCATGTCCCTATATGTAACACCCCATGTCCATTAATGTCACTCACTAAGGGAATGCATTAACTTCCATGGAGCATTTTAAGTGTGTATAGAACAGAAACTTAACAACAAGACATATATAATTATTGGTACTTGAAAATTTTAAAACAACTTTTATTACAGCGGAAAAATAGTTTGATTACAACAACTAGAGTCAAGTACATAATATCCATCTTGACAAAAACAGATTACTTAAAACAAAAAGCATAACCCCAACATAAACAGCCATAAAGAAGATAAGCTGAACTTTTCTTTCAGCAATCCAAGCATTTCCAAAAGAGAGAGATAAAGCAATCCAAATCAAGCTCCACTAGCATTAGTCCCACCCTGAGAACCTGAGGGGAAAAGGAAGAAAAGAGGCGAAAACAAAGGGGATCAAACATAAAGTCTGGCGAGTACAATAACTTTAACAATACAATAATTAAAGTAACTGGGATAAGGCATAAGCTGGTAAAACAAGGAATGACTGTGAAACTAAATGGGCATGACATATCAAATAAGAGAGATAAGATAACACTAACGGTTCTCCTAATCACCCTAGGATAATTACTACACTGCACCAACACTAGTCACCCTAGAAGTTGATCCCTCCTACTGAACATAAGTGATAATAATAATGGTTGTTTCGTGTACCCCTAGCTGCTGTCATAGGTGCCGCCTGCTCCTATCTCCACTTAGTGGTACCCACTACCCTCCCCATTCTAATTACAATATTCATAATATGGTAGCTGTACTCCTAGATGTTGTCATAGGTGTCGCCTGCTCCTATGTCCACTACTCGTACCCACTACCTTCCCCATTCGATCGGCTCCCTAACTCGTAGATACCCGTGCTGGTCCCACAGTGGGGTGTATCACTCCCCAAAGTGGCAACCCGATACCACAGAATATGCACGGCTTATACCTACACAATGCAACAACGTCTTACCAACTAGCCCGGGCCCATGCACGCACATGAAACCCGTTGGACTTGCGTTGCCACTGCTACCCCATTTTGGCCTGTCACAGTCAAGCCCAGTAAGCGTGTCCCGTCCTCGATTTGGGTTGAGCTCACAAAGATACTTATGGGTTACTAGTTGAAACGGGCCCCCATTACTTGACACAAGCTATCCACCTAAGCTTGGTCCCCACAAAAGTTTCCCACTTAACCCCTTCTTAATCATGTCTTCTTACATGTTTCCATTTGTTTAAGTGTTTCTAATCGTATTTCACAAGCCACCCAAGGCACCCACTTAACCCCTATGTCCCACTTACATGTTTATCTTGGTTATGTGTCCCTAATCGTATTTCACAAGCCACCCAAGGCACCCACTTAACCCCCATGTCCGACTTACATGTTTATCTTTGTTAAGTGTTACTTAATTCATTGAAGCCGTAACTCTTGCAAGACCTCTCACATTAGACTGGCATTTGTGGTTGCTGGATTTGCCGGGCGGGTCTGGGCAGTCTTATACCACAAATGAGTCTAACCTCGTGTCTTTGCAACTTGTTACGCATTTAATTTATGCTTAAGACCTCCCAAATTAGACTGGCATTTGTGGGTGCTGGATTTGCCCGGCAGGTCCAGGCAGTCTTATACCACAAACGAGTCTAACCTCGTGTCTTAGACGATTAATTACACATAATTAATTATCCCTAATTTGAATTATTATCCCTATTCAAATTGTCAATCAATTCCAAATTTAACTATGTCCATAACTGACACCTTAATTATATCCATCTATTTATGGTATATAAATTATACCAATTAACATCACAAATTAATTATATGCCATTTAAGGCACTTATGCCAATTCTCAATATTGACATTAATATTTAAATGTTATTCCCTAATCTATGTCCATAATTGTCACTTAAATTATGGTCAAGATTTATATGCACATTAATTATGCTAATTAATGTCTAAATTTAATTATATGCCTTTAAGGTAATTTATACTAATTTCTTTATGCCAATTATTACTATTTACCCAATCCCCACGTTATTTGTACGTGTAATTTGTGGAATATATTAGGCTCACCAAATAGCCTAATTTATAAAAACATCACAATTTTGCACAATACATAAAAATAGATCTAAATATCACAACTTGCATACAACATAAAAATAGATCTAGAAAGTAAACTTGCTTGATTGGCATAATTTGCATAATCCATAACTTACATATATAAAACAATAAACTAGCATAGACTAGTTTATGCACAAGGTGATTTGCATAGATCTATATGCATAAAGGTGAACTTGCATAGTGTATAGGCATATAAACCACAACCTAACATAAACTATGTATTATAATGGATCTAAACATAGATCTAATCATAAATCTAAATATGTAAGTGTGAACTTGATGTATGGATTTGGGTTTTTTCCTAACTTGCATATAAATCTCATACAAACTTGCATATGAAAGTACTAACATTACATAATTTGCATATATGTAGACTTGATTTGCATATAAACTAACATAAGATCTACATATATGATTCACTTACAAATTGACATATGATTCACGAATGAACTTGCATATGACTAACATCCCACTTACATAAAATTCTAATGTCATAACATAATCAAGTTACACATATATGATTAGGCATAAGGAATAGATCTACTAACATAAATTAACAAACTTGTTATATGTTTAAAACATAGATGACAACAGACTAGCTATGTCACATGAATCTAGCATATGTATATACATGACTCACATATGTTTTAACATCCCAAACTTGCATAGGATTCACATAAGAATTAACATATAATTCAACATCACAAACTTGCATCAGATTCACATAAGAACATATAATTCAACTTGCATAAGACTCACATAACACTAGCATAAAATTCAATCATCCCATGATTCAAAATCATATTCTCATAATCCATTATAACTTATCACAATTAAATTAATTAATTATTTTGTGAAAGTTATTATACTCACAAACTCAAAGAAAGTCTTGAGTTCTGGAATCTGTGTTCTGAAATTGATGTGCGTTCCCTTGATGTGGACGATTTTGTTGTTAAGATTTAGGCTTGAGTTGAATTGATTCACTGTTTTGCTTCTAGTTTGACGGCGACTACTCTAGGTTGCAGACTGACAACATGACGGCCATGGATTTAATTTTGATTAGGTTTAAAGCCTACGTCTATACGTGTTTTAATAGAGTAATTAGATTAACATAGGCCACTGGATCTCACAGGGGCCATCACCACCGTCAAGACTAGATAGAGTTATCCTATTGACTCAGCAACAGGTCAGGAATGACTCAGCAAATGTATAAATAAACTTCTATTTGTACTAAATGTTTATCTTTTACTGATTTACATATTTATGTTTTATATGTAAATCATTCACAATTAAATTATAACATTAATTATGTTCCTAATTTATGGTATACCAATTATACCATTTCATACCAATTACCCAAATTCACCAAAACTAGTCATGTTCCTATTTCTCAAGTTATGCCCAAAACTAGATTTATATGCTAAATTTCATACTTTGTCGTTCATGCCAATTCTAAATTTAATATGTCAAATTACATATTCCATAATTCATGTCAAATTACTCCAAATTATAACTTAACAATCATGACATGATACATGTTCCCAAATTATGCCTACTTAATATATTTTTTTTTCTTTTTAATTAATGACAAATTAACACTCATCTACAAATTAATTTCAATCTATTCATGTTTACATTAACTGCCCATCTATATATATATATATATATATATATATATATATATATATATATATATATATATATATATATATGCGCACCTATTCATAAATTCTAATGTTGACAAATAATGCAAATGGATTGCTTACCTAAAAAAAAGGAAATCGAGTATATAATTTAATTTCCTATTTTTTCTACTTTCCTTGCAACATGCAAAATAAATGCATAATGAAGTTACCTAAGTACATACATATTTATTTATGCATAAATCTTTACCTCCAAATAAATTGACTGTATTTATCTTCTCAATTATATATATATATATATATTCAATATATATATATATATAATTTTCTTTTTATCTATCTTCCCAATTAAACATTTTCACACTAAACTACTTTTTGAACCGCGTTCACACTAAGCCGCTTTTTAGCCATTCCCCTAAAACAAAAATATGGCGTTGGCGGGAACCGAACTTTGTACCTCTTGTATGCAAGTCACATGTTCTAACCAAACGAGCTACTAAGTCTTTTGCTTACAATCCTTAGAATAATGCTAAACATTATTCTTTTCTCATTCCTTTTTTTTCATGTTTTGCTGCAATATTTAATTTAAGGATATCTTTTTCATACGGAGTCCAATTTATGCAAACTCGGACTCTATCTCAAGCAGAATTCCAAGATGAACGCAACGTCACAACCCGTTTCACCTAATTCTTTTTCTAAAAATTAATTATACCTTGATTTTTATTTTTATGTTCATAGAAAATACGGGGTGTTACACTATACATCTTGTCACCATCGGGATGTATGGTCATCTTAGAACGATGTGCTTCTTCAAGGATTGTCATTTTCAAACTCTCATCTCGTGATACGCAAAGTCTTCCATCCCTATGCAACCAACCTTTTTCATCTATATTATACCTACTAAGATGGCTCAAAGACTCCCCTCTTATGAGCTTGTCTACTATCTCTATCAGATGTGGGTCATCTCGATGTGCCACTCCTGTCTGTCCCAAAAGCATAGGTCGCACCTCTAACGATGCCAACAAACCGGATACATAATTGATAGAGGGTCCAAAATCAAAGGTAGATATATACTCTAAACTCTGCCGCTCGACGATCAAAGGAGTCAAAGCCAACCTCTCAGGGCATCAACCACGACGTTACCCTTTCCAGGGGTATATGCAATCTCAAAATCGTGGGATGCTAAGAACTCCATCCACCTTTGTTGCCTTAAGTTTAGATCTTTTTGAGAGAACAAGCATTTAAGTGACTTATGGTCTGTATACAACTCAAACCTCTCTCTAAGCAAATAGTGACGCCAAGACTTAAGCATAAAAACTATGGCATCTAACTCTAAGTTGTGGGTAGTGTAATTCTTCTCATGGACCTTTAACTACCTTCCACCATAGCATATCACCCTTCCCTCTTGCATCAAAACTGTGCCAAGCTTTGTCCCGTAAGCATCGGTATACATGGTGAATGGTTTACACCCATTTGGCAAAACTAAAAATGGAGCTATCGTTAATGCCCTCTTCAAACGTCGGAAAGCATCGTCACAGTCAACATCCCAAGAAAAGGTCAAATTCTTTTTCTTCAACCGTGTAAGTGGGGCTGATATCTTAGCAAAGTCCTTAATGAACTTTCTATAATAGCCCGCCAACCCTAGAAATTTCTTACTTCCATTGCGTTTCTAGGAACCTTCCAATCTTGGATTGCTACCACCTTCGCGGGATCCACCGCTATCCCTTCGTTAGAGACCACGTGCCCTAAAAACCTCACTTCCTTCCTCCAAAATGACATTTAGAGAATTTAGCCTTGAGTTGATGTGCTCGAAGGGTCTCTAAGAATTCCCTAAGATGTAGAGCATGATCTTCCTCGCTTCTAGAGAATATCAAGATATCATCCACAAAGACTACTACAAATTTGTTATAACCCCTATTTTAATAACATGTTAAAACCATAAATTAAGGCAGAATTAATTTTTAAAATAAGAATCAAGGGAAACGGGTTGTGCCATTGCGTTCATCTCGAAATTCTGCTAGGAAACGAGTCCGAGTTTGCGAGAATCGGAGTCCGTATGAGGGAGATATGACCCTCCGTAGTTTCAGAAAATTTCAGAATCGAAAACAGCTCGAAAAATCGAATTCAAATTCAAAACCCAAAACAGGCTGGGCGGGAAATTTCCCGCCCAGGGACAAGGTCGACCTGGGGGTCGACCATAGTGTCGACCTGGGGGTCGACCTGCCTCCCGAACCCACTTTCTAAACCTGATGCATTCTAATGTATTTAGACTCATTTTCTGTCCAGATTCGTCTGCCTAACCCTATATAAACAGCCTCCTAGCCTCATTCTCTTTACACTATTCTTCTCTAACTTTATGCTGCACAAACTCTTGATGATCATGGCTTCTTCTTCTTCCTCTAAATTAAATTAAGATAAATTAAATTAAAATGTGAAGATTATTTCTTGAAGACTACGGCTGGGAATTTCTTATTGGGGATTTGCTTCTACAATCAAAGCAAGATTCAACGATTCAACAGTTCAACCACAAATTTATAGACTTGTTTTCTGCATCTAAATTTCTTAGACTACGATCTGTAAGTTCCAGTTACTTTTAGATAAAAAAATATAAATCTAACATGGTCATGTTATAAATTGGAATTGATTTATGTATGATTCATATCTATTCTTGTTTTCTTCTTGGACCTTGACTATTAGGAATATTGCCTACGACGTTGAAACTATTGTTAATGGCATAAGACTATGCCTATGACTGTGAACAGAAGACTATGCCTATGCCTGTGACTGTGAACATAAGACTATGCTTATGCCTATGACTGTGAACATAAGACTATTCCTGTGCCTATGACTGTGAACAATAAGACTATTGCCTATGACTATGACAAGGACAATTGTGGCTAATCACCTATGATTCATGACCACGAGGTTATTTCCTAGAATTATGACTATGAAATTGGATCTAAGCTTGATTTTCTATTCAGACCTATTTTCTTTATTTGTCCTTGGATCTTGATTTTGGGGAATTTTCTATTTAAGTTAGATCTATCCATGTTCTTGAACCTAGATTGTTATTCAAACCTTTTCTTGTTCATAATGTTATCAAATATGTATGCCTGCGATGTTTTACTCAATTTATTGAGTTATGTTATGCCTTTGAAATAAATTGATAATAGAACAACGTTTATTATGTTATATGTGAAATTGAATGATATTCTATTTTATTATCATGTTGAATTGGGAATTAATGAATAAGTTTATTCATATGTATATTGGAGTATAACCTTTTATGACAATTTGTGTGTTTATCATGTTATGCAAGTTTTAGGTTGTAAATTCATATCACATATGGAACCACATGTTAGATCTACATGTTTATGTGTATATGTTAAACCTATGTCATATTTCAAGATCACACTTATTCATATGCTCGTGATTGATTTGCAAGTTCATATATATGTAAGTTGATTTAGTCTATGTTGCAAATTCACATATATGTATGTTGATTTAGTCTACGTTGCAAGATCACACCTATGATCTTCATGTTGATTATTTTGCAAGTACACACCTATGGTGTTCATATTGACTATGCTGAGAAGGCCAAGTTTACACCTATGTCATGTTTATTTAATGAATCTCTTTATGCAAATTTTGTGTACGTTAAATTAGGCTACGTTTTAGCCTAATATTATATGTCAAAAATCGTGCGGACAGAAAATTAGGCTAAGATTGTTAGCCTAATATTTAGACGGGGTAACGTTAGGAAAAATTGGTAATTATAGGAAACTTGGCATGGAACTTGACACGAACTTTACATGAATCTTGAACATGGACATGACACTAGAATGAACTTGAAAATAGCCAACTCGAGGTTGGGTTGAGTTTGCAGTGTAATTCTACCTAGAACCGCCCGGCAAATCCAGTTACTGTAAACAATAGGATCCAATGTGGGTTGAAACCCGAGGTCAGACTGAATTGTGGTGTAATTCTGCTCGGAACCGCCTGGCATATCCAGTGACCACAACAACAGGTCTGATGTGAGAGGTTGGGGTGCATTAATGAATTAATGCCACATGATAGGGTTAAGTCATGAACATGACAGACAACACTTAACCAACTTGATACATGATTCGTAGGCGGGTTAAGTCACGAACTTGAATGACAACACTTAACCAACCTGACATGCTAGACTGATAAGGGTTAAGTCACGAATTTAAATGACAACACTTAACCTATTGGACGAAAACCCTAGTTACGTAGACCATTTCAGCAGTAACTCACTAGATGTATCATGGTACCATGGAACTAGGTAGGGTGGGGCACGATTACTGGGCTGATTGTAAGCAACCAGAACGACGGCTGTGTTGGTGCGCCAGTGTAGGTTCAGGCGGGCTATGGTCGTGCACGTGGTCCGGAGTTGAAAAAGCAGGCATTGGGCATTAGTAGGTTTATCTGTGCATGCTTGATTCGTGTCGGTGGTTGGCACCCTAGGGCTTGATACACCCTATGGTGGACCTAACACAGGTGACTACACTCGTGATAGGGCCATATGACACAGACATACGACGAGCTAGAACTTGTAGGGAGCCAATCGATTAGTGGATCGTTCCGTTGGACCTAGTAATGGGTCATTTCATGATATTGGGCCAAGGGATCATTTCATGATTAATATAAAACATGGGTTTGGGATTCTAGTACAATTGATGCAGCGAACCTTGAATATGTGATGATATACTTGATTTATCATGTTATCTTAGTCTATCTTCCCCATCTTGTCGTCATCCTTATGTTTACTTTCAGTTTGTACATGTCATGTTACCTTTACCTGTTTTTATGCTGAAAGTCACTAGGACTAACCAGTCTTTATGACTAACCCGTTTTCTTTCGCCTCTTTTCCTTTCGTTTCCCCCAGGTTCTCAGGGAGGAAACTCTAGCACTTAGCTTGGATTTCGCTTCCTTTAGGTTCAGCTCATGTACGGTTTGATCTTGAGCTATGCTATGGCTGCATTTCTGCTACCTTTGAGGAATTAAGCTACTTTTTTTGTTTTAGGATTATGCTTCTTTATTTATGCAAGACAGAATTTGTTGTAATGGAAAATAATGACCTTGGCTATTAGATGTAAAAGGTTTTGACTTTTTTTGAAAGTAGTGAAATTTATCTTTTGAAACTTCAGTTGTTTTACTTATGTTCTGTCTTGTAATATTTCTGTGTTTGTTTACCTCGATAACGCTCTTCCAAAACTAGTGCATTCCCTTTGTGAGTGACCCTAGCGGGTGTGGTGTGTTACACTTGGTATCAGAACAGAAGGTTACCAAACTGGGCAAAAGTTTTTAAAACCTTCTAAAACTATTTTCAAAACCATTTACAAAGAAGCATTTTTCAAGAAAAGTCTTGTTTTAATTAAAGGCTATTCCCCAAAAGCCATTAGCACTATCCTTTGTTTCCTCGTTTGAGTCTCTTCTTTTTCATTTCAGCATGTCTGTGAATCTTAACTTTCCAGAGGGCGTGCCAATATCTGGCTGGTTCAGGAGGTACTTAGAGGCTAGAGCCAACGATGCAGGCCCATCAGATATTCCTTCTCCAGCTGCAGCGATTCCTCCTCCTCCACCCCCTCCTCATGCAATTGCTTTCTCAAAGATCTGTAAAGATTTTAAGGCCATGGGTGGAAAGGATTTCAAGGGAACTGAATCATTCATAGAAGCGAGGAACTGGCTCAAAGAAACTAAAGATCTATTTGTTATCTTCGAGGTGGACGATAGGCAGAAGGTACAGTTGGCGGTATGGTTGCTCAAAGACGAAGCTTCCTATTGGTGGGAAGTCACTAACGCCGAGAGGCCGGTTGAAACATGGATGGATTTCAGAATAAGGTTTGAGACGAAATTCCTCTCGCAAGCTGAACGAATTCTACAACTAGAAAAATTCTTATCTCTTAAGCAAGGAAGTATGACGGTCAAGGAGTATGTCAATCAATTTAATCAGCTGGCCTGATTTGGACTAGACTTAGTGAATACCCTCATAAGAAGGCTCTCCGTTTTGTCAAGGGATTGAATGAGCCACTTCACATCTTGGCTATGACCCACGTACCTATGGGGGCTACTTACGAAAAGCTAGTAGACATGGCGCTCTTAAATGAAGAAGACAAGAATGGCAAGAAGGAGGTCAAGGCGAATGAGTCTCCAAACAAGAAGGTAGACTCCAAGAAAAGAGGCAAGAACAACAACAATAATGATAACAAGACACATGAGAAAAGAAAATGCCACTTCTGTGGTATTGAGGGGCATAGTCCCGGATTGTAGAAAGAAGAAAATGAAGATGGCAGCATGCTTTCAGTGTGGTGATACTAGAAATATCAGCAAGAACTGCCCTAAGAAGCAAGGGCAAGGCCCGCAAGCAGGACCTTCTGGGGGTACATCTTTAACTTCTTCTCCTTGATGCTTTGTTTTATCTTGCTTATTTTCTCAATCCTATCTTGAGAACCTTAGGTAGAACCCTTTTGGATGTAAACATGTGATTGAAACATGTTATGGTTGATGTTTGCAAATGGTTGCAAGTGGTCACAAGTGGTTGCTCGTGGTTGCATAACACACATTAGGCACTAAATCGGCTCAGACACATTTTCATATTGCATATGCATGAGTGTTTATACTTATTTATGGATGAAATTGAATGTGTTATCATGTGAATGTTGCATATGGATGGATGTTTGTGCACACATGTAGTGTTTATGTGACTAGGACTATTTGCATACATTTTGGATTCATGGCACTAAACATATTTTGCATTAAGAAGATCAATCAGGCCTGATCATTTGCACTAGATAAGGAACATATACACACACTTTCTGCATATGTTCATATAGCATTAGAAATCTTTTAAGGACAATGGTTTCTTGTGGATGATGGTTGAGTAGATGGTTGATAGGATTCATTCTTCTTAACTTGATGATTTCGACGACGAAATCCTTTAAGGAGGGGAGAATGTAACAACCCGTATTTTAATAACATGTTAAAACCATAAATCAAGGCAGAATTAATTTTTTAAATAAGAATCAAGGGAAATCGGTTGCGCATTTGCATTCGTCTCGAAATTCTGCTTGGAAACGAGTCTGAGTTTACGAGAATCGGAGTCCGTATGAGGGAGATATGACCCTCCTAAGTTTCAGAAATTTTCAGAATCGAAAACAGCTCAAAAATTCGAATTCGAATTCAAAACCCAAAACAGGCTGGGCGGGAAATTTCCCGCCAGGGACCAGGTCGACCTCCCCGGGACCAGGTCGACCATAGTGTCGACCTGGGGGTCGACCTTCCTCCCGAACCCACTTTCTGAACCTGATGCATTCTGATGTATTTAGTCTCGTTTTCTGTCCAAATTCATCTGCCTAACCCTATATAAACAGCCTCCTAGCCTCATTCTCTTTACACCATTCTTCTCCAACCTTATGTTGCACAAACTCTTGATGATCATAGCTTCTTCATCTTCCTTTAAATTAAATTAAGATAAATTAAATTGAAACGCGAAGATTATTTTTTGAAGACTACGACTAGGAATTTCTTATTGGGGAAATTGCTTCTACAATCAAAGCAAGATTCAACGATTCAACAATTTAACGACAAATTTCTAGACTTGACTTCTGCATCTAAATTTCTTAGACCACGATCTGTAAGTTCCAGTTACTTTTAGATAAAAACTATAAATCTAATATGGGCATGTTATAAATTGGAATTGATTTATGTATGATTCATATCTATTCTTGTTTTCTTCTTGGACCTTGGCTATCGGGAATATTGCCTATGACGTTGAAATTATTGTTAATGGCATAAGACTTTGCCAATGACTATGAACATAAGACTATGCCTATGCCTATGACTGTGAACATAAGACTATGTCTATGCCTATGACTGTGAATGTAAGACTATGCCTGTGCCTATGACTGTGAACAATAAGACTATTGCCTATGACTATGACAAGGACAATTGTGGCTAGTCACCTATGATTCATGACCATGAGGTTATTGCCTAGAATTATGACTATGAAATTGGATCTAAGCTTGATTTTCTATTCAGACCTATTTTCGTTATTTGTTCTTGGATCTTGATTTTGGGGATTTTTCTATTTAAGTTAGATCTATCCATGTTCTTGAACCTAGATTGTTATTCAAACCTTTTTATGTTCATAATGTTATCAGATCTATATGCCTGCGATGTTTTACTCAATTTATTCAGTTATGTTATGTCTTGGAAATAAATTGATAATAGAACAACATTTATTATGTTATATGTGAAATTGAATGATATTCTATTTTATTATCATGTTGAATTGGGAATTAATGAATAAGTTTATTCATATGTATATTGGAGTATAACCTGTTATGACAAGTTGTGTAGTTTATCATGTTATGCAAGTTTTAGGTTGTAAAATCATATCACTTATGTGACCACATGTTAGATCTACATATTTATGTGTATATGTTAAATCTATGTCATATTTCAAGATCACACTTATTCATATGCTCGTGATTGATTTGCAAGTTCACATATATGTAAGTTGATTTAGTCAATGTTGCAAATTCACATATATGTATGTCGATTTAGTCTACGTTGCAAGATCACATCTATGATATTCATGTTGTTTATTTTGCAAGTACACACATATGGTGTTCATATTGACTATGCCGAGAAGCCCAAGTTTACACCTATGTCATGTTTATGTTAATGAATCTCTTTATGCAAATTTTGTGTACGTTAAATTAGGCTAAGTTTTAGCCTAATATTATTTGTCAAAAATCATGCGGACGGAAAATTAGGCTAAGATTGTTAGCCTAATATTTAGACGGGGTAACATTGGGAAATATTGGTAATTATAGGAAACTTGGCATGAAACTTGACACGAACTTGACATGAATCTTGAACATGGACATGACACTAAAATGAACCTGAAAATGGCCAACTCGAGGTTGGGTTGAGTTTGCAGTGTAATTTTGCCCGGAACCGCCTGGCAAATCCAGTTACTGCAAACAATAGGATCCAATGTGGGTAGTTGGTCATATCGCGCTTGAAACCCGAGGTCAGACTGAGTTGTGGTGTAATTCTTCCCGGAACCGGCCGGCATATCCAGTGACCACAACAACAGGTCTGATGTGAGTGGTTGGGGTGCATTAATGAATTAATTTCACATGATAGGGTTAAGTCATGAACATGAAAGACAACACTTAACCAACTTGATACACGATTCGTAGGCGGGTTAAGTCACAAACATGAATGACAACACTTAACCAACTTGACATGCTAGACTGATAAGGGTTAAGTCACGAATTTAAATGACAACACTTAACCTATTGGACAAAAACCCTAGTTACGTGATCCATTTCAGCAGTAACCCACTAGATGTATCATGGTACCCTGGAACTAGGCAGGGTGGGGCACGATTACTGGGCTGATTGTAAGCGACCAGAACGACAGCTGTGTTGGTGTGCCAGTGTAGGTTCAGGCGGGCTATGGTCATGCACGTGGTCCGGAGTTGAAAAAGAAGGCATTGGGCATCAGTAGGTTTATCTGTGCATGCTTGATTCATGTCGGTGGTTGGCACCCTAGGGCTTGATACACCCTATGGTGGACCTAGCACAGGTGACTACATTCGTGATAGGGTCGTATGACATAGACACACAACGAGCTAAAACTTGTAGGGAGCGGATCGATTAGTGGATCGTTCCATTGGACCTAGTAATGGGTCATTTCATGATATTGGGCCAAGGGATCATTTCATGATTAATATAAGACATGGGTTTGGGATTCTAGTACAGTTGATGCAGAGAACCTTGAATATGTGATGCTATACTTGATTTATACTTGATTATTCATGTTATCTTACTCTATCTTGCCCATCTTGTCATCATCCTTATGTTTACTTTCAGTTTGTGCATGTCATGTTACCTTTACCTATTTTTATGCTGAAAGTCACTAGGACTTACCAGTCTTTATGACTGACCCGTTTTCTTTCGCCTCTTTTCCTTTCGTTTCCCCCCCAGGTTCTCAGGGAGGAAACTCTAGCACTTAGCTTGGATTTCACTTTCTTTTGGTTCAGCTCATGTACGGTTTGATCTTGAGCTATGTTGTGGCTGCATTTCTGCTACCTTTGGGGAATTAAGCTACTTTTGTTGTTTTAAGATTATGCTTCTTTATTAATGCGAGACATAATTTGTTGTAATGGAAAATAATGACCTTGGCTATTGGATGTAAAAGGTTTTGACTTTTTTTGAAAGTAATGAAATTTAGCTTTTGAAACTTTCGCTTTTTTACTTATGTTCTATCTTGTAATATTTTTGTGTTTGTTTACCTCGATAACGCTCCTCCAAAACTAGTGCATTCCCTTTGTGAGTGACCCTAGCGGAGGTGGGGTGTTACAAAATTTGTTTAGAAAATCCCTAAACACCCTACTCATCAAGTCCACGAAATATGCAGGTGCATTCGTCAAACAAAAGGCATGACGAGCCATTCAAAGAAACCATCTGGAGTTCTAAATGCTGTCTTATCTATGCTACCCTCAACCACACTTAGCTGATGAAATTCTATAGCTAAATCCAACTGCGAGAAAGCCGAAGCACCAACCAACTGATCGAACAAGTCATCTATCCTCGGTAATGGATGTCTGTTCTTCTTCGTGAGCTTATTCAGCTCCCTAAACTCCACGCACAATCTAAGCGAACCATCAGCCTTAGTAGCAAAAACAATTGGAGCACCCCACTCCGAGATACTTCTTATTATGAACCCTTTCTCAAGCAACTCTTTCACTTGTTTACTAAGCTCCCTCCTTTCTCTTGGAGCTATGTGGCGCACAGGCAATGCAACTGGCTTTGCATTGTCCACCAAGTATATACCGAAATCTATCTCGCGTTCTGGAGGTAAGCCCTTAACCTCCTTAAAGACATCTGCATACTCACGGACTACTCGAACAGATTGCAAATCATCAATAGATGTGTCAAGAGATTCTAAGTAGCTAAGCATAACAGAACCGTTAGGGTCGCATGAGATATCGAGAGTATTACCCAAACTAGTCAACAGTCTAACTACCCTCTTTTCACAGTCGAGATTGGCACCATACCTGGCTAGCCAATCCATTCCTAGAATCAACCCATAGCCCATGAAACCAAGCACGTAAGTGTTGCATTCGAACTCAACGCCATACACAAATATTCTCAAATCTCGACATAACATATACAGATGAGTCGTACCCCCTATACGATTTGAGACAACAACGGGATCCACTACTATACTAGTATCTAGGTGTAGAGACTCGACAACAGAAGCGGATATAAACGAATGTGAAGCGCTAGAATCAAACAAAGTACGTACAGGATGATCGAAAAGGAAAATCAAACTTTCAATAGAAATGTTTTTACCTATCTCTTGCATAGCTGCCATGAGAGCATGAACCTGCCCTCTAGAAGTAGATCATGTCCTCTATCCTTGCTGCCCTTGTCCTTGCTTCCTTGGGCAGTCTTTAATCATATGTCCTGCCTCACTACACTGGAAGCAACCCATCCTCTTCTTCTTCCTATAGTCCTTCTTCAAATGGACAGGTATTCCATAATTGTGACACTTTCTTTTCTCTGAACCCTTGTTATCCTTATCGCCATTCTTTTGTTGTTGTTGTGCCTTCTTTGGATCCCCTTTCTTATCCTGTGCCTTATTTGCACCTTTCTCCTCTTCATGTATCAATGCCATATCAACAAGATTCTCGAAAGTAGCCCCCATTGGAATGTGGGACATAGCCAACCCGTGTAATGGTTCATTCAGACCCTTGGCAAATCTCAAGGCCTTCTTATGTGGTGTATTAACTAATTCCATACCAAATCTTGCTAATTGGTTAAACTTGTTAACATACTCCTTCGCAGACAAACTCCCTTGTTTCAAAGCCAAGAACCTCTCCATGTATAAATTATCTTCTTCTTGTGAAAGAAATTTCAACTCGAACCATTGTCTAAAATCCATCCACGTCTCCACTGCACGTCCTCCATTAGTTACTTCCCACCAAAATGAAGCTTCATCCTTCATCAACCAAGAAACTAGCTGAACCTTTCTTCCATCGTCTATCTCAAAGATACCAAATAAGTCCTCTACTTCCTTGAGCCAATTCCGAGCCTAAACAAACGTCTCAGTTCTATAAAATGGTTTTCCACCCATCGCACGGAAGTCTTTGCATATCTTAGAAAAAACGTCTACATAGGGAGGAGGATGAGTGGCTGCGCTGGGGGAGGAGGAATGTTTGTTGGGCCTGCGGCATTAGCCCTAGCCTCCATATACCTTCTGAACCAGCCTGGTATCTGTATGCCCTCGAGTATAGATATATGGCTTTTGGGGAATATGTTTTTCATAATAAACCTTTCTCTTAAAAATACCTTCTTTAAAACACGTTTTAAAAATACTACTTTTTAAAAATGCTTTTGAAAACGGTTTTCAAAATCTTTTATCTTTTCTGGTAACCTTCAGCTCTGATACCACATGTAACACCCCAAGTCTGTTAATGTTACTCACTAAGGGAATGCATTAACTTTCATGGAGCGTTATAAGAGTATAGAACAGAACGTCACAAGACAGATATATAAAATGGTACTTAAAAATTCAAAATTTATTCATTGCAGCGGAAAAACAAAACATGTCTGGTTACAACATTAAAACCATATACTAAAGCCAAGTACACAAATATCCATTTTGAACAAAATTATTATCAGAGTACATAAAAGCAAAACCATATTCCTACTCCAAATATCCATAATGAAAAAGAGATAAAGCTGGGCATTACTTTTAACACTTCCAAGCCCTTCAAGAGGAAAGAATTTTGAGTCATGCTCCACTAATCCCACCCTGAGGACCTGGAGGGGGGAAGAAAGAAAAGAGGCGAACCAAAAAGGGTCAGGCATATAGTCTGGCGAGTCCAGTGGCTTTGACAATATAATCAGTAAAGTAACAGGATAAGAACATAAACTGGATATAAGAGATGACTGTAACATAAGCAAATATGACAAGGTGAACAAGGTAAGCAAGATAGAACATCGACTGGGCTCCTAACCACCATAAGATATGCTCTGCACCGTACCAACATACTAGTTACCTACAAAAAGATGATCCCTCTTAAACAAATATAATGATGGTAGTTTCGTGTACTTCTAGTTACTAACATATGTGCCAACTTGCTCCTACCCCCACTAGTTGTACCCACTACCCTTCCCATTCGATCGGCTCCCTAACCTCGTAGATACCTGTGCCGGTCCCACAATTGGGTGTATTGCTCCCTAAGGTGGCAAACCCGATACTACTGAAATGCACAACTTATACCTACACGATGCAATAGCGTCTTACCTACCAGCCCAGACCCACGCACGCACATGACTCCGTTAGACTTGCACTGCCATCGTTAACTCTTTAATGACCTCTTACAATCAACCCCGGTAAGCATGTCCCTGTCCTCGACCTACTTTGATCTCATATAGATACTAAAATGGGTTACTGGTTGAAAGCGGTCCACACATTTGACACAAGCTTCCCTCCTAAGCTTGGTCCCCACTAGGAATTCCCACTTAACCCCATTTTATCCCTATGTCTTATCACATGTCTCATTTTGGTTAAGTGCTTTTATTATGTTTCACATGCTACCCATGTTACTCACTTAACTCTTTATTATTCCCATGTCTTACCACTTGTCTTATCTTGGTTAAGTGTTCATTAATTCATTATAACCGTAATCTTGCAAGACCTCCCACATTATATTACCGTTTGTGGTTGCTGGATATGCCTGGCGGTTCCGGGTAGGCTTGTACCGCAATCTGAATCTGACCTCGTGTCTTTGCATTATTATGCATCTAGTTTCTTCCTTTGACCTCTCACATTATATTACCAAATTGCGGTTGTTGGATATGCCGGGCGGTTCCGGGCAGGCTTATACCACAATCCAAATCTAACCTCGTGTCTTAGGCGTTAATTATCACTTTCTTGATTCAAGTCCCAATTTCAAATCTTGGATTGTAATATATTCCAATTACCCATAATTTCCAATCTAAATTATGTTTATAATTTTAAATCGAAATTATGCCCAAACCAATTTTCATAGTTATTAACAATTTATGCCAAATCTCATGTATACAAGTTATACTCAATTATGCCCAGACTAATTTATGCCAAATCTCATGTATACAAGTTATACTCAATTATGCCTAAACCAATTTCCATATTCATCAACAATTTATGCCAATAATCTCATTACATTACATATTTCCCAACTTTTCCCAATCATTCCAATGTTAATCGTATGTAAATTTCAACGCAATATTCTTAGGCTCGAAGTTAGCCTAATATCAAAAGGAAAAAGGAAAATAAGAAGGGAAGAGAATCAAAACAACAAAATTGGTATAAACATATAAACAGGCTTGTGAAATGAATAACGACAAAATAGATTAGATAGGCATACGATAATAGCAATTGGGTATGAATCTAAAGGATAACAAATTACAAAACTTGATATGATTCATCTTATTTACAGGCATATACATTAGATCCAATTTACAATCCTATCACAATTACTTTTCAATTTAATTATGTGTGAAAGTAACATAGACTCACAATAATAGGATTCTTAGAAAAGATAATTAGGTGCTGTTGTAGCAATTCTGATCTTGAATAATCTCTACTTTGATTATTTGTAGATCTGATCTTCTAATTTGACTTGATGGCGAAGAAAGGCTTGTTTTAATTTAGATTAGAGCAGCATGGAGGCGCCATGGATGAAAACAATGAGATTAAGGTTAGGTTTAGGTGTTTATTTATAGGTGTAGTAGGTGTATTAGGACCATTAGATTAGATTAGGAACCATCTGAACCATCCAAACCAGAAAAAACGTCATCAGCACAAATGCCCAGATCTGGGCCGATGGGGTCGACACCCCTATAGGGGGGTCGACTCCCCTGTCGACAACCCCTATGGGGGGTCGACACCCATGTAGACACCCTTTGGGGAGGGGTCGAAACCCAAGAGCGGGCATTTTCCCGCTCAGCCCGCTTTGGTCAGATTTTGATTTTTGAACTGTTTTGAAGGTTTTGGCATTATTTATTTATATATATTCTTCCTTATTCATATACAAACTTCTAAGGCTTATAACTCCTCCATATGATATCTGATTTACGCAAACCAGGACCCTATCCTAAGCGGAATTTCGAGACGAACGTAATGGCGCAGCCCGTTTCCCTTAATTCTTCTTCTAAAAATTAGTATCCTTCAATCTGTTAATTTTAATATTTCAAAATCATGGGGTGTTACAGCTCCTAGCATAGAGGTCGATTGCTCTGGGTAAAAAGGGTTTGGCTAGGCTTGTTTTTTTAGGGTTCTTATATAAATTGCATACACAGACTGCCTGGATTTAATCTAATAGATCTACATTCTTTATTGACAGTTGCAACTATGTATACCACCTTCATAGACTCCCTAAACCCTGTTCTTATAATGACTCAAATTTTTGGTCAATTAAAAGTATGAGCTTAAATAAAAATTAGTGGGATTTTAAAGGTGATTTAAAAGAGAATATATTAATATTTGATATTTTATTATTATTTCAATAGCTTAAAAATATATATTCAGCAAATGATCTTGGAATTTGATGAAACCATTTTCATCAAATCCGAAATATTAAATTATTATTAGGTTCCAAATTTTAAGTCAATCGGAATTAGTGGGTAAGCATACGCAATATAAACGCGTATTGAATTATCAATTAGAATTCAACAAATAAGGCCATTTTTCAAATGATCTCCGAATTTCACGAGACCAATTTTATTGGACCCGTATTACTGAATTATAGCAGGGTTTCAAATTTCGTATTGATTGGACTTACGATTTGGTTATACGAATTGAAACATATATGAATCGTCTTGTTGAACTTTGACTTGAAGATAAGCAGTTTTAACTAAAATATAGAACAATTAAAAAATATTCATAAAATGGTAAAAGACAACCTAAATGACCTACTAAACATTTTGATGGTTTTATAGAGTTTAAATAAATTTTTAAAGAAGGTATCACCTTTCTTGTATACATCTAAATGGTTAAATAAACATTTACTTAATAAATCCTTTCCCTTACACCATTTCCTATGCTCTCTCCCAATTAGAAAACTCATGGTCCTTCACCACAATTGTCAAATTATTCCCTTTCCCTCTTTTCTATGTACTTGAGCATATGTGAAGAGAGAGTTATTTTAGTTTATTTTCATTTCTCTTTTATTTTCCACCTTTCTTCCTTTAAGCTAACATTTCTTCCTCCTCCCTCCTCCCAACCCCTACACCATATCCTCCCTCACCAACACCAGCCTCCAACACCCTCCCCCACTTGGCTCACCAACCCACTAGCCCTCTTCCCTTTAAAAGTCTTAAAAATCCATTTCCCCCTTTCAAAACCATAATTTGCCACCTTCTTCTCCTTTTGCTCCTAATTCACACCCCTAGGGCCCCACCAACTCATGCTTGGCCCCCACACATTACCACCATTAGGCTCTACCTTGTCGGAACCCCATGTTGTGGGTCCAACTATGGCTCCAAGTCCTTAAAACCCTAAAAATTCCACCTTTCACTCTTAAATCCAAGGGTTAACCTATATATGTTGTAGTTTGAAGTTAGTTGGGTTATAAAAGGTCGCTATTTAGGATTTTGGAGTGGTAGTGAAGTCTTGGTTATGTCTGAGCTTCCTACACTAAACATTGGTGGAGTGGATCCCTCGGTGAGAACCCGTTTACTCACTTTTAGTTAATCACTTTGGTTAACTAGTTAATGATGTCTTAGTGAATCAATTACTATATGACTTACAAGTTGATGTTAAGTGATATGATTAGTGTGTTTAAAATGTAAATTTTTGAGTTAACATAAGGTTGAAAATAATGATGTTAGTGATAGTTGCGTTAATCACTTAGTAACCCGAAGAATTGATTCACCATGTACACTTAGTAAGTAAACTGACACACATATGTAACATAGCTTATAATATGTGACATTAGTTTAATTGATTTTGATATGGATGATCACTGGATTGTGATGTGTCTTAATATAGTTTTTTTCTTCCAATTATGGCAATAGAGTATTGATGAGGTTCAATGCCTTAATTAATAATGGGTTGATTGAGTACTAAGTGTTAATTATCTTAACATTTATGCTGATGATGTCACTAGATGGTAATTGGATGTTAATATTTGTTGATAACTATTATTGGATGCTAATGATGTGTGAAATCCATATAAATTGAATTATATGGTGATTGGTTGAATTTCATTCCAATTCGGAATTAATTTGAATATTTTTTAATAAAATATTTAGTGAAAAATGAAAGTTCGAATTTTAAATTTAAAATAATTTGGAAATGCAGTTTACTCACTACAAATAGTTTTTGTAAAAGTAAGAATTTGATTTGAACTAGTTTTGAATTAATAAAAGACCCGTTTTCAAATTCCAATTTAAAATGAATAGTAATGGGTAAAAAGTGAAGTTCATTTAGGGTATGTAGAAAATGTTTTAATGGGAATTTCTTTTAAAAACTATCTTATTTATTTTTATAATGGATGTTAGGAAAATTTGAACTTCAAATAATAAGTTTCGAAAAATTATATTATTTTAATGATTAAAATAATATTAAAATGATTAAATAACAGAATAGTGGATTTCTGAGAGAAGTGAATTGAAAATGATTTCCAAAAATAATTATATATGTTTTATATAACTAATAAATTATTTTGGAAGGGTTTCGATTTAATTTTAATTATAAATCGCATTTGGTCTGAATAGGACTTGTCATGCGCGGCAATTCATGAACTTCGACCATTAACTTTGATTTGACATATTACGAGATCCGACCTTCCGAAACAAAAAATCGTTGGGTTCAAAATGAAGAGTGTTTCCAGATGGCATAGAATGTTTTAAAATCCAACAGTTAGTTTTTAAGATAAGTTCAAGTCTATTTTGGAAAAGGTCGCTATAGATGCAGTTCAGTGACCGGAATTGGAAACCGACTGAAATTGCCTTATAAGAATTATTAAAAATAGGGAAAAATTGTGCTAAATCATAATTAATGATTTTAAAATAGTTTGAGCAAGAATTAAGAAGTTTTGAACTATGATTTGAAATTTTGGACTTTTGACCTGATTTACCTAACATAGTAAATCAATATTTAGAAATTTAGCTTGAAGCGAAACTAAAAGTTTTCAAACTTAAGTTCATTGGATTTGAATGGAAATAATATTCTGGTATTTCAATATTGAAGTCCATAGTTACACTGATATTGTTTGACGAATTTGGAAGATATAAGTATCGTTATTCCTTACACGGTATTTGCTGATTTCAAAATTTGATGTTGGATATAAGTCGATATGATTTATGTTTAAAGCCTTATATTTGATATCAAATTGGGTTTTAGTTTCATCGTGAACGACGCTTTAAATAAAATTTATTCTTTAACTCATTAAAGAAAAGATGATTTCTCAAGTTTGAGTTTTAATATATCTTTCAATAAAGATTTGACTGAATGAAATGAAGATTAAAACTATGTTAGAGTTTTAATAATAAAGATTTGATTGAATGAAATGGAGATCAAAACTACATTAGAGTTTTAATAAATCTTTCCATAAAGATTTGATTGAATGGAATGAAGGTTAAAAATATGTTAGAATTTTAATAAATCATCCAACAAAGATTTGATTAAATGAAATGGAGACCAAAAATATGTTAGAGTTTAATTAATCATTTAATAAAGATTTGAAATAAAAAAAAGATAATTGAACTTACCAAAACACGAGGGGTATTAGATATGAAGTATCACCAGTTTTTCTCCATGGGATGAATAGGATGGGAACAGGATAACAATATGAGAGATTACCTTTTTATAAGGCTTGATAATACCGATAAGGCTTATAAACCTTAATTCGAGATAAGTTTGTGAAAAGAAATTATATAATCTTTTGAAATGATTTCCAAAGAAAGATTAAAACAAGAAGTTTAAAAGATGTAAATCTTCGATAATATTTAAGGGTGTAATTTCCAATGTAGATTTGATTAAAAGAATCTTCTGAACTGGAATGAGGCTTATGATATGTTTATATATCAATTGATTTTAAAGGCGCGCTAGTTATTCGGAAAGATCGGGTTTCAACCCATTCCTAATAACCATATGACAATTGTTGAAGATATTAAAGAAAGTAGTTCAAGATCGGAGATCTTCACATCGTTTAGATTATTTCTAATGTCTCGATTGGGAGGAACAACCAAGATGTGGTTATAAGTGGCGGTCGTCTAGACATACTTGGAGATTGACTGGATATGAAAGGGCCGCACTCCTTTATTTGACGAGAAATAAGGTGCCTTCGGTTTTGTACAGACCCAGAACGGACTCAAAAATTGATGTATGTCTGAGATTGTAATTTATGACATAATAAATTGATGTCTGCTGATGTTATATCGGTTGGCTGCAGAGAGTTTATTCTCTTAGCTTAACACCCTCCTCTGAGGCTTATGTACTCATAGGGTTATATATTAATAGACACCGATAATATGTTGTGAATCGACAATGTGGCATTTTAAGTTGCTGATAGATCAAAGCTTTTGTTCAAAAGTAGGGCTTTGTGGATGATGATCAAAGCATGGCTGATATAGCATAGCTTTGTGTTGAAATGTTACTTTGATAAGGCTCGTAGCCCATGAATGGCCGAAAACAAGATGATGGATGCCAGAGACAGGACATATGTTTCCTTCTAGCTAAAAGTGATGTCATGGTATAGAGCCCAGGCAATTTACTTATGTGGATGATGGATTGAGGTGTCTCAGATGATGTTCAAACAATGATCAGAATGATGGTCAGATACGACCGGGGAACGTTATGTTCAGAAGAAACTCTAACTCACCGAGAATTGGTGGGCCGACTCTGCTATTCCAATGGTCACATAAGGGTAATGCCTCCTTTGCCTTGGTCACTGATGGAAATCCAACTTCCAATATGAGCCTTGCATTTTCAGTTGTAAACCTATATAGAGACATAATGGGATTGAGTATTATGCTGCCTAAGGTTGATACATTTATTTGTGAAAATGATTTCCACACTATGCATTATTAATAATAAAAGATAAATTTCGTGTATCAAGCATGTTTGGCTATTATAAGGTAAAACTCTGTCCTCTCATTTGCGTTGCATTATGTGATGGGACTTCTGTCCTATAATAGCTTCATTTTTCAAAAAGCATTACGAGTTTTTATTACTGGTATTCATGTGGAGAAAACCCATTCTGTGTTATACGACGTGGTCCCGTTATTTACCCAACTTTAAAACAAAATAAACAACTGTTCTGGTTCTCACACCAGTCCCATGAATGAATCAGAGTTTATTGTTTTCCAGCTAAACTCTTGGTTTCCATATTTTCCACACGGCCAACAAGTAGTTTTGGTTTTGCAAATATTTTATAGAGTAGGATTCTGGATTGAAGCTAGAGCGGTGTCCAGAGCATTTGATAGTCTTCCCTGGATGCAATTATGTTTCTGCTGTGCTATGTTTTGTAATTGTTGTTTTCTTATATTTGCGATGTTTTGATGTGTTGTAACCTATAACGGCTCGAGAATTTTTTCTTTTTGGATGAGACTTGTGTGGTTTATAGTAGATTCGAATGGTAGGAATTTTTGGGTCGTCACATCATTTCATTATTGCACCTCCGTTGTTATTTGCCATTGCTAAATCCAAAATATATGGTTAGATTTCTCTTCTCCTTCTCTGACCTCAATTTTATCCTCACTACTCTAATATTTATATAGGTTTGAGAATTCTGGAATATTGTTTGTATAAGGATTCTGATTTATTTGATTCTTATATATATTAATAGAAGGATCAGAGCACGTTTGCGACGGCTAGATCCAAATCTAATTCTGCTCAAATTCTGTAATTGTTCTTCCTAAAACCACCATGAGTGGAAACCATCTAAGTTATATTTCTTATATTTTGTAGTTTGGATTTAGAATATTATGCCTATATGGGATTTGGTTGAATGGTAGCATAACGCAAAAACCCCCAAATCCTATATTTTTATTTGATGTTGAAAGGGTCAACCATAAGTGTGGGTTTTCGTTGTTTGAATAATGGAGATTTAGGCTTAGGATTTTGTGAAATCCTTATGTTTTTTATTCTGATTCACTTAAATTCTATTTTATGACCATACGTGGTTGTGCGCTTAAAATGTAATATTTGTATACTATAAATTTAAAAGGTTTAGACGTATTGTAATAACCCGTATTTTTAATGGTCGAATATTTAATTTATCATTTTTAATATCAATTTGGAAATTCAAATAACTCGAATTCTATGATTTTGAGTTTTAATTCAATTTAAATAGTGAAATAATAAATTTAATTCCAAAATAATTGTGAATAAATCAGATTTGAGGTACAATATGTATTGGATGATTAATCAAGACACAATTAAGTTCAAATTTGAATTATAATAAGGAATTTATTAATTAGACGAACGTTGATCACATAAATTTAATTAAAACAAGCTCTCCGCATCACGTAATTCGTAGTTTTACGATTTTGACTTCAACTGAGTATGTAGGATCCAATATAAGTCGGAATTCTTTGAAACAAGAATCTTCCAAGTATATTGGATTATAGTTTTCTAATAAAAGAGAAAAAAAACGAGATTTCATCTTGTAGATTTTGAGTTATGTCAAAATCAAATTTTCATAAAAATTGTGGTATAATCGTTTATGAACTATAATGATTTGTTAAATAAAATGAAAGGATTTAAATAAATTGGATATCTATTTAACTTTGAATTTAGAATATTGAGTTTAAAATCAAATTTGTTTATTTTGAAGCTATGTAAAATTCAATTTGAATATAAATGATAATAGTAATAATTGTTTATCAATAGATTTGATTATTTTAAAATTGATTTATATTTTGTCATATGAAAATAGCTAGTTATTAAATGACCTCGAATTTCAATGAAACCAATTTTATAAAATCCTTAATGATTAGTTATTGCTAGATTTCAAATTTCGTGCCAAGTGATCGTGCACGATATGAACGCGTATCGATTAATCATTTGGAATCTAAAATAGTGTTTTTGCAAACAGGCTTGGAATTCGACTTAACCAGCTCCAATGGATCCATAGTAGTGTACTATTGTCGCATTTCAAATTTAATGACGATTAGAGTTACCTTTTGGCCATACATATTAAAAACGCCTAAAATTAATTTAATTGAAATCAATTTAAATCGTTAATTATAAATTTATATCTTCCCCATATGTTCGAACTAGACTTCAAAACTTGTTCTAGTATTTTAAAATAATAGTTAAAACCTTAAAACGTCAATCACGGTGATATAATTGGAGTCCGGAACCACAAGATATTTTGGAGCGGCACTTTCAAAAGGTCGTTTTCAAAATCTTCCTAAATCTTGGCTAAATCTTTACAACCTTGACGAGATCTTAGCCTAAAATCTTTGCGAACCATTTCATAAACATAACAAAATCTTGGATATGATATAATGATTTTCATTTTGAAAATTGTAGCTTAACTTGAGGAAAAGGACATCTGCTTGTTCTTATTTGAAACCAAGCATCTTCTTAATTCCTTTCTCCATCAAAACATGCAGCCGAATCTTTATACAATCGTGTAAAATTAAAAACCTAAGGAAATCGAGCTTGGATTGATTTGTTGAACTCTCACCAGCGAGAGCTTCATGCTGATAACCTAAAATCTGGGTGCGATGGCTCTCTCTAATATCCGACTTGAAGCAGTGAAGTTTTGATTTGATTTTTAGGCCTGTGGAGTAGATGTAGGGAGCTGGAGTCTGAAGAAGAGTGGTAGGGGGAAGAGAGGCGCATCGATCTAGGATGGTCGGAAGTCATCCAATGGCTTATGGCGTCCTAGAGATCAAGATAAATGGGTTTGAGTTTAATTCGTTTTTTGGCACTTAGGTGAAGAAGGATAGGGTTAGGCCGGAGGCATTGGCGATGCATGGTCAGGGTTCGGCATGCCGGTGGTGGTAGTGTGATTGAGGAAAGTAGAAAACAGGTTGTGATTTTGAGCAAGCAGTTCGAACTGTTAAAACATGGCAGATAGATTAGCATATATCCTATAATTAAGTTAATTAGTTATTTCAAATTAAGTTAACAATGATTCAACTCATATATAAATTTGTAATGTTAATAACATGTTCATTCGGTAATAAAATTCGGCAAAACAAGAAGCGTTAGAATTGTGGCAACGAATACTGTGCATGCAAACTGGTTTGGAATGAACTGGAGCTCACTGGAATTTCATGTAATTTCAAACGCTTGTTTGAAATTATATAAAATTACTTAAAATTTTCAATCAAAAACAATTTGTGAGTTAACTCTCATGCTTTCTAAGATATTATGATATGGTAAAATTCATATATTATAATATTTACTACTGGAAGTATAAATTGAATGTTTTGATTTTTGGTGCTTATTGTTGTTTGATGAGTGACGATATTTATACTTTTCATTATTTTAAGTGCATTAAATTAAAATTACTATCTCATACGCATTTATTAAATGATTTTATAAGCTGTGATGTAGGGAAAACACGCTGGAGGGATACAACTGGATTACTCAATTATTTGGATGTTACTTGTTTTCATATTCTTCGTATATGAACTACTTAACCCAAGTAACGTTATACTATGTTTGGATGTTAATAGTTGAATTGAATTCAACATTTGTTTTGTTTTAATCAATAAATGGTATTGATTAAGGGATTGGCAGCAGATGGTCGAAAATCCATCTTTTTAAGATATTGATTTGCCGTTAGTTGAATTGATGAATTTAGAGTTATAAATTTATTTTTATAACTGAAGCAAGGTTTTCTATTTTAATTCATACAAATTATTTAAATAAAGTTTTATTAATAAATCGATACTTATAATTGGCTTTATATATAATTATAAAATGATTTTTATAATAAATTCTTAGTTTATAAGCAAGGAAGCCGGAAATTAACCGAAGGGTTAATAATTTGGGTTAATTGTTTTCAAGAAACAATTAAGTGATATTATTAAATTAATTAACTTATTAATTAATTTAAGAGGGAAAGTATTAGTAGAAATTAGTTAGTAAGTTAGTTTATGTTTTCAAGTTGACTAAGTCAAATATTACAGTAAAAATTAGTTATTAGAATAATTTATGTTCAATTGGTCTAATAAAAATTGTTTTAACTAACAGTTGTTAAACTTAACGAATGTTCATAAAAAATAATTTATCTTCTGATCAACTATGTTTAAAGATAATTATTGAGTTATTTATTGTTAATAATGTTAATAATTATTTTAATAAGGTTTTAAAAGTAATTAACTATTCTATTTTTAGTTAATAAAGGGATTAACCATTTCGATTGTAGTTAATGATGAAGTTAATTATTATTTTAATTAATAATAATAAAAGTGATTACTCTTAAAATGGAATTCATTTAAGAAAGTATTCGAGTTTGTAATGAGATTTAGTTAAATTTTGAGAGAATTTTATGAAGGTATTTTATAATAAAATCCAAGTTTTATAAACAAAGTTTATAAAAGAGATTTTAAGCTAATGCGATAGTTTAAAATAAATGTTTTATTTAATGTTTGAATTAAATAAAATTTATTGATGTCAAACGGAGGTTTTCAAGGATGCTAAGGAATATGTTTAAAGGATTTGTGTAAAGAATTAAGTAAAGCAATTTTAGTAATAAAATCCAAATTAAGTTATATAATAAGATATTAATTTTTTTGGAAAAGTATTTAGTAAGGAGATTTTTGTAATAAAATCTGAGTTATAAAACAAATTGTTTATAGAAATTTATATTTAAAAAGTGATGTTTTAGTAAGAATTTAGTTAATCAATAGTAAAATTAAAGGCTTTGGTTTGAGGTAGGAGCCATTAATGGCGACAGGCTTTCGCTTCTCTTTCATCTTTTCACCGTCTTCTTCGTTCACCTCCTCCCTCTACAACTGAAATCAATTCACGTAATTCCTCTTCCTCTTCTTTTCTTACCTGCTTTATCCTGTGTGGTATCTATCCCCAAATCGAGTATTTTTCTTCAGATTTAACCCTATTATCACCCTTAACACCTTTTCCACAATAAGATCTGACTTTTAACTCTTTACCCACCTCATCTCGTGAAACCATTCATCCCAGTTCTTGGTGGCTTTTTTGTGGTTTGCTTCCTTATGTTTGTGTTCTTCTATGCAGTTTCTTCTGCCCTCACATTCAAAGACCTATAATGAGCTGCATCTGGTATCCAAGTGGCTTCGCGCTACATTGCCTGGTGCTCAAAGTTCTGATGCCAGCCTGACCTTGTCAGGTTATTTGGGGATGTTTTGGGTTAGGTGCGACTGCATTGTGGGATATGTCTATAGGCAGGTGATGATATGAAGTTGTTTCAGCTTGAATATAAGGTGGAGGCACACCACTAACAAGTCTAGGTTCACAGTAACTACACTTATTTCCATAGTTTCTCATTTCGCCTTCTTGGTAGTGATGGAGCTTTGGGGTAACTATTATTCAATGTGGATTGGTATGTCCATTGGTGATGATTTAGGGTACAAGTGTAGGTGGTCTGTGGCGTTTAATGTTATTGTTTCTTGGCTTTGGGAACTGGTGTTTGGATTTGATGATCGTTGGTACTGGTTCTGGTCATCAATTGTGTGGTACTTGAGCGCAATGCACAGGTGAAGCCTAGCTCTCGAAGCACTGTCTTTTATTGTTCCACCTTTTCAACTGTAGCTAGAGTCAACGCCCAATCTGGTCTATGCTATGGATTTGGTCAAATTTGCATGTCAATTCAGTATGTAATATTTTGCATGGAGTTGTTCTTGCTCGTTCTGGAGCTCTGGTCTTATTTCTTCTTACCAACTACTGCAACACGGTTAGCATATGGTCAAACCCGTTGTTTTGCTGAGATTTTTATTTCCTCCTTTCCACGACAAGACAAGTCTGCCTCGAAAGTGATGGTCAATGGCCACACCAACATGTTTCCTGTGATGTAACTGCTTCGCTATCAACATATGGTCATGTCTAGTTCTAGCCTAGTGCTGTAACTAGGTCACATGTTCTAGTACACATGCTAGCCTCCTCTTTAGGTTGTACTTGGTACTGTCTTGTATAGTGTTGTGTACATCTTTGTAAAGTGAATAATTTTGTATTCGAAATGTAATTAATCTTCCAAGTGAAGAATGAACTGTATGATGTCATATCTCCCTGCGTGGAGTCTTTATTGTAATCTTGTAACTTAGCTAGCTCCATACCTTAAGCCTGATAGGTAGAGTGAATAGAACACTGTAAACTCTGTAAGTGGTGGATGGTCCACTTTAAAAACTGCATGTAGCTGATTGTCAACTAACAATCACTTGTACTATACTATATTTTATTATTAGTTATAATAAAAGATGTTCGCGGTCAACTTGAAAACCGATTGTCTTTGCCATTTTTTTAACTTAATAAACGAATTAAGTAACGGTAATTATATTTAAAAGGAAATTTTCAAAAATACGAAATGGTTTATGAAACCACATTTTAAATGGATTATTAAATGAGATTTTGTGATATTATAATTAATTTCAACTTTAGAGTTACAATTTTTAGTTTTCTGAAGATAGAACTTTGTCGAATCAAGGTCTAAGAGGTAAAAAAATACCGTAACTTGAATGACTTCATGATTATCCAAGGGATGATACTAGTTTAAAATGGTAAAGATGTTGGAAATAAATTATTATTTCCATAAGAGATATATTAACTTTAACCTGCAAGATTTAGGAATTTAATAAAACTATTGGGTTTTATAGTAAACAATGTATCACGTGACATTATTTGACCCATATATGAAGTGTAACTATACTTATACCATTCGATTAAGTATATAAAACTACTTTTTTGGCAAAGCCGACAGGGTTAAGTGGACCCTTACCACTTTATTGATACCTTAGACGATTACAAAGTAATAGAGGAGGAAAAAACAAAAACATATAGAGATTATACGGTGTACCAATCACTACGAGAGACTAAAAAACACTAAACACAAAAATACAAATCAAAAGAAATAGCTTCTTTATAGGCCAGAAACACCAGGGTTATACGTAGATCTTATGTATTCTAGTCCCACCTGGATGTCATGCCCAATAAGTTGTTTCCACTGGCCATAGTTTAAGACCCTTACTGGATCAAATACTAGATAATTTCTTTCTTTCCAAATGTTTCTCATCATCTTTTTGAGAAAATAGTTATAAAGCCTAGCCTTCGGACTTTTTCCTCTTCCTTCTTATTTCTTCCCAATCAAAAGCATTATTGTGTGATGTGCCTTCCTCCATCAACTTGAGAATCAGCTTCTTTCCAAACCTGCTGTATGGGAGTGCAATCGATGAAAAGGTGTTGCACGATTTACTTGTGTTGTCTACAAAACTTGAATTGTTGGTCCACCTCCATTCCCAAAGTAACAAGCTTGGTTTTGGTGAGCATTGCTCCATTCAGCGCTTTCCACGTGCATAAGCTCTCCTTAGCACAGTTGTCCCTTCTCCAAACAATCTTATTCCATCTGCAAATAAGAAGACTTGAAAAACCAAGTAAAGAATAGTACGCACTCTTAATGTTGAACATCTCACCCTGCCATTTCCAGATGGTTAAAATTTTAGCTTCAACAAAAACATTGCTGCTACAAATTCTATTCCAAACAACCACTAATTTTTGATTGGAATTATTCAACAAGCAAACTTGATTGCCAATGCGAGTACCAACAACATTACTATTAAGGATAATACTAGATTGTCATTTATCAAGATAAGTGATCATATTATTATCGATTATAAATCCAAAATCTAGCCAAGGATCTTCCCAAAAATTAATACAATCAAATGTTAAGTTCCCAAATTTAAAGTTAGACAAAATTATGTCCTTGAGCTTAATTAAGCTCTTCCATGTACAGTTATGCCCCTAAAGAGCAGAAAGAGCCCAAAATCTCTTCTCTTAAAGTATGTGAGAGTATGACCATTTTACCCATATGCTTTCCTTTTTACTCAAGAAATCATCCACATGCTTTCCAAATGTTGCTCTATTCCTGAAACTAGTGTTTATTATACCTAGCCCCCTTTGCTAATTGATTTCTCAAGTTGAGCAAAGGAAATAGGAGCCAGATATTTCATAGGAATATTACCCTTCCACAAAAACCTTATACTGGAAATTTTGATTATAATAAGTAGTTTATATGGAAGGATAAATGTACGTGCCTAATACCCTTGCATAACAATCGCTACAAAATTTATAAGAGTGATTCTCCCAGCCTGGGTTAACATCTTCGTGTACCAACAATCTAATCTAGTTGTGTTTTTTCTAAATAAAGGAAGGCACTTTTGTATAGTAACTCTGGATGTTGCCAAAGGCAGTCCAATATAAGCTATAGTTAATTCATTACATTCAAGACCAAATAGTCTGTGTATCATTGTGTTGCATGCATGTGAAACCCTAGCAAACATGAACTCAGATTTTTCAAAGTTGATCTTTAAGCAGTCATCTCATAGAAATTCTCTAGAGTTTACATGATGTTATTAAGAGTTCTACTGTTAGGTTTCTAGAAAATAATTAAATCTTTTACACACATAAGAGAAGTAATTCTCGGATTTTTGCACTTTAGATGTAGGTCAAAATGTTTCCTCCCGACAAGTCATCTAACATCAAAGTAAGGAGTTCTATAATAATTTATGTGTTGAAATTGGGTCTCCTTGCCTAATCGCTTGTTTACTTTCGCAAAAGCCAACATGGGAGCCATTAATATTAACAGAGAAGTGAGTTGTACTTATGCATGCATAAATCCAAGCATTAACAAAGGAGGAAAGTTTATAAAGATAAGAATTCTAGTAATAGACTTCCATTATAGCATGTTACAGGCCTTCGTAATATCAAATTTTAACATAGCCTAGGTGAAATATTGGTTGTTCTATAGACTTTCAATAATTCACGCACTAACATCACATAATCAAGTATATTTCTATTCGGCAAGAAAGTAGTTTGATTTGGAGAAATAAGAGAAGGCGGTACAAGTTTAAATCTGCAAATCAAAGTCTTAGTAATGCACTTACAGCTAGTATTGCAGCATGAAATAGATCTAAAAGCATGAACCTTATTCAATTTTTCACTCTAGGGATAAGTGCTATGATAGTTTTATTGAATGAATTCATCATTTTTCATTTTTTTTAAAACTGTTTTATAACTTTCCATACATCATGCTTCACCATACCCTAATAGTATTTATAAAACATCGCATCCAAAACGAGAACACGCGGTTTTGGAGAGAATGCATGTAAATGGCGTCATGGAAATATCTTTATTTTTCTTTCTTTTCTTCATCTTCAATGCTATCCTCCTTTCACCCCTTTCACTCCCAATGTTCCAAAACACTTATAATCTCCTCTCATCTTCCATGTTTACGTATGCGTGGCATACTCTCCAAATCCACATTCAGATTTAAGATCTTGCACTTACTCCATTGACCCGCATGATTATTTACATTTAAACTTCTCCGATTTTCCTCCCTTTAACTTAATCCTACTACTTCCTTTAGCTGCCAATGCAGTGTCCACTACTAGCTCTCGACTTTTGATTTCCATATCTACTCCGTAATTTTCGAAACTACCCTAGCCTCAACAATCCCATAATCTGCAGTATCAAGGGTCCACGCGACTCCGATCCCATTCATTGCCTGGTGAAGATCGTTCAATGTTTGTCAGACCTTTATAAGGGGGATTTTGATGCTATGGTGATTTTTGGAGTTCACTTTGTGAGTTTGGACATTGGAGTTGGAGTTTGCTATGTTTTGGTATGAACTGTTGCGTAGCGGTTGTTAAGTTTATTCATGGAGTCTTTTGGTTCCCTAGTTTGTATATTTGCTTCGTGTGGTTCGCGACTCCTTCTTGAATCAGGTCTGATGCTTGTATCCCTATTTACTGTGTATGTTGCAGACATATAGGGGAAGCACTGCTCTGTATTTAGCACAAGTAAGCTTAATTGAAGCAGATTGGGTATTGCACTTGATGGAAGATGGGTGTTGGAAAATTCGAAGTGGTTTTGATGAATTTGGGGTTCAAGCAGTTCGCCTTGTTGAGTTTAATTTGTTGCATGTGGGTTTTGATTTCTTGGGAGGAAGTGTGTGAGTTTGTTTTGATATGTGGGTATGGTGTATGTAACATGCGTGTTTTCCTGGCAATGTCTTTGGTGATGGGTTTGCTTCTTGCAGCACCAGTGCTTATAAACTGCCACCAGGGGAAGCATAGCTCCAACTTTGCGTGTATGGGCTTTGGTAGCTCTATCTTCATTGCCATCACCACTGTATGTATGCCATTGTTTGGATGAAGGGGTCTTCTATAGGACTGGTGAGTACTGTGCTATCTTGATTATGTTCTTGTATTCTCTCTATGGGTTAGCAGCATGTCAGATTTTCATGAAGAACATACGGCAATGTCTTTTGCCTGCACCCCTTGAAATCTCGAGCCATGTGCTATGCAAGGTTGTGGTCTTCTTCACATGAAATGTACTACCTTACCACGATGTGAAGTAGCGAAATAAGTCATATCCTTTATGATATCTCCGCTAGCTACACTATGCAGTATTGCTTCAAATACTTTTTAATGATACTGCTTTTACAATAGTGAATTTTGTTGAAGTTTTTGCTATTTTCTTTTTATCTATGTAATCTAACTTCAGTTGAAGTATGTAATAACCATGTATTTATCCCTATGTGGAGTATGTGGTTGTAATATTGTAGTCTAGTAAATTTGCTAGCTTAGTGCATTAATCCTATTTAAGTGTAGTGGACGAAACACTATAAACTTCGTAAGTGGTGGAAGACCCACCTTAAAAACCGATTATAGTTGATTGTAAATTAACAATCACTTGTACCATACTGTATTCTATTGTTAGTTATAATAAAAGTGTTTGCGGTCAGCTTAAAAAGCAGACGATTTTGCCAAAAAAAACATCGCATCGCTTCAATCAGGATCTCCACTAGAGGTTTCATTAAGCGAGACATGGCTTCTTTTATATCATTATAAGTGATAGTGGTGCACAGGAAGTCATACTGCTCAATATTAAGTTTAGGAAGTAACATTGGATTTATTTCTTCTACCTTAGGTTCAAAGTTTAATGCGTTACCAAACAGGTCAGTAAAGTATTGTACAAAGGCATATTGAAACACAGATTCTGCAGAGTGTACCTATCCGAGATGATCAGTGAATGAATGTATGCTTTCCTTAGTTTTCTTTGCTTTCAGTTGTAACAGCCCAAATATTCCTACCTTTCGAACCGACTGTAAACCAAAAAAGTCCAATCCAAATGATTTTTTTTATGATAACAAACTTATATATACTATTATAAACGTGTTTGCAATTGTACATTCTACTACATTACTAACAAAAATAAATATTAATATTTGAATAGAATACAACTGAGTAAGAATTTAAATATATTTAAACAGTGTTTTATTTCAACATTTCCATAGTTAAATTTCACAACTCCACTATTGTACATCTCAGTAATTTGTTACATTCAACTCTCACTACAACACTCAATGTTCACTCTATCACATTTTTAGTGTCATATACAATTCCATTTATTACATTTCCTCACAACATTTCTCTCAGTCACTTAGTTACAATCATTCACTCACATACAGTCACCCACTTGTCTTCAGTCTGCTTTAAAGTCAGTCCAGTCACCTGCGTACCTATCATATAAACAAAAACAGTAAACTGAAACATAAATAATTTTAAATTATAGTATATATAAATTCATTTTAAATTTTATTTGCTTCAGAATTTAGGTTTGTTTCTCATCATATTTCATGACTTGATCTGATATGTATATACATCCATTTGTGTTTAGACTGCTTGTGATATTCACAGTGATTCACTGTAAATACCCAAAGTAGGAAATATCTCTAGTGCTCATATATATAAAATGGACATGCATGATACATGTTACACATATATTTTGTGCAGGTGAAATAAGGTCAAACATCAATAAGTGGACATGAATCAATTTTTATTTATTTTCAATGTAAGTGACAATGCACATATGAAGCTACACAGATATTAAAACACATACACACACACACACACACACACACACATATATATATATATATATATATATATATAAGGATTGGTGCAAGGTTACTTGGCATTTTATAAACAGTCCTAAAATGTCTCTATGCACTTGTAAAGCCACGTTAAATCGCTTGAGTACAAAAGATAGAATGACTGAATGGGGGTTTGATGTAAACCCTAAATGCGTCCAATGTGATGATTTTCTAGAAAATAAAGATCACCTGTTCTTCCAATGTTCATATTCTTCATATTTTTGGGTTCGTTCTGGGATTAATCTTGATATTCCTCCGGTGACGGCCGAACCCTTGCTGATTGAAAATGAACTACAATGCCTCAAATCTATTTTTTTGCAATCTAGGTGTCATCCAGGATATATCTTTCTATAGCATTGTAACAACTACTTACCATATTTGAAATGAAAGGAACGTGAGAGTTCATGGGAATCAGAGCAGAGACAAGTTTAAAAGATGGAATCTTATTGATATTGAAATTAAACACTTACTGCATAAATCTAAGAGGAGAGTAAATCAGCGAGAAGACTTGAAGATCCTTGAGAAATGGGGGTATCGATTTAAATGATGAATGTTGATTCTAGTGCGTCTTTGGGGTGAATTAAGAGGTGGGCATTAATTCTGCTGTACTTTGATTTTAGGGAAAGATGTAGATGGTTTAATTAGTGAACTGATGTTGCCTTTTTGGGAGAGGATTACGTGTGAGTTGGGTTTCCAGATGGGCTTTAACGCAGGCCGAGCTTTCTTTTTTGATTTATGGAACTTATTAATGTTTATGGGCCATTGTGGTTTTGTATTTTAGTTTTTGAGCAAGGCAGTTAATTGTTTGATGGTTCTTGCTGCCCTTTGTACAACAAACTCTATACATTTTTGTTGATGCGATGTCAATAAAGTGCTGCACTCTTTTTTCCTAGCTAGTACTTACGCTGAGTACTAGTTTAGGTTTTTAACGAGGCGGTTTACCTATTTTCAATATATACATACACATATGTGTATAAATACATGTACATGGAGTCAACGGAAGAATGGTTGCAATGAATAGTGCATATACTCATGAACCATGCAAACCAGGCAATACAAATGTACAATAATCAGCTCTCAGACCAGGCTCAACACACATGCAATGACATAACCCGAAACCCCTGCTCGGCCTAGAACAAATTGGAATACAGATATTTTGAGAACATGACGCATCAGAATACAAAACAACAGAATATTTCATTGCTTTTACAAAAAACTTACATCAGAGTACAAGAATAATAGAGCACAGAAAATAATTATATAGCAGAGACACAATAATCATAGAATAAATAAATTACATAGAAGCGGAAAATGTAAAACAAATTATATACAATGCAGTGGAAAACATCAACTAACACAGCTGAAAAAAATACACAGATACAGAGCTTTTCGAATATAGCTCCAACCGTAATCCAGGAACCTGTTAAAGAAAAGAAAAAAGCAAAACCAAAACTAGTTAATTCCCGTGTGGAAAAGATGGGCTTCTAGAGTTTAGGTTGAAACAATAAACTCCAGGCCAGTCATGGGACTGGTGTGAGAGCTAAAACTATTATTTAATTTTTACTTTAAAATGAGGTAGATCATGGGACCATGTCATATTTCACGGAACGGGTTTACTCCATGTGAATACCCAAAACTTGAAATAAATGATAAACAACGCAATGCTTTTAGGAAAAATGGAGCTATTATATGACTCAGGTACCATCACATAATGCAACGCAAGCCGAGTGATAGATTTTTACCTTATAATAGCCAAACAGGCTTGATACGCTTTAAAGCAAATATTTTTGATATTATTATAAGTGCATGGTGTATAAAACAACTTTAAATATAAATGTATCAGTCATAGACGACATAGTACCCCCATCCTACTATGTCGCCATATAGGTTTACAAATAAAACTGAAAGTCACGTATTGGAAATTGGATTTCCATCATGAGTCAAGGCAAGGGATATATCCTCATCGAATTCATATCACCTGTAGCAAAATGTCCGGGGTCACACCTATGGGCAACCCTTGGATCTTCAGGGTCGTTCCACACCTAATGTTTGTGGGTTAGTTATTCCTGAATAATACATTCCCCATTCTATCGGACCTGTCACCTGGTCAGTATTTCGACCAATCATATTTGAGGGGCCTCATATCCATCATCTACATAAGTAAAATGTTTGGGCTCCATACCATGACATCACCTCTAGCTAGAAAGAAACGCATGCACACCCTACGGTCACTAATCTCTTTTTTGACTCATACCCGGGTGTGAAGTCGCAAATTAACGCTATACAGAAAGCAGTGCTTTGATCATAATCCACAAGGCTCTACTTTTCAACAAATGCCTTGATCATTGCATCTCAGCATGCCAAATTGTGAATCCATACCATACCATTGATTTCTGCCGTTATATTACCTCTAAGCTCGTACGTCTCACAAAGGGTGTTAAGCAAGAGAATAAATTCTCACCACCAAACAAATATATATTTATCAGAGATCAACAAATACAGCGTGAAGTACATTGTCAGATATACAATCCATTTTCAAGTTCGTTCTAGGTCTAAACGAAACTGTAGGCACCTTATTCTTCATCTCATATGTCCAATACAGGAGAGAGGCCCTCAGATATCCGGTCGATTTCCAAGTTCGTTTAGACTACCACCACTTATTACCTTTATTGGGTGTATGGCCCAATCAAGACATCAGCAATAGCTCAAACGATCTGAAGATCTCTGGTCTTCAACCATCATTTATTAAAATCTTTGACCTTTAATCGTCGTAATAGTTATTCAGAATGGGTTTAACCAGTCTTTCCGAATAACTTGCATATCTTTATAATCATGTGACAAATACACAAAGATAACACTCATTTCACTCCAATCCAGAGTATTCTTTTAGTCAAATATTTATTACCTTTAGAAAGAGGTTTCCATTAGTTTTCTCAAAGACAGCTTCTTTTAAACTTATAGTTTAATCCATTTCCCAGAAATCATTTCAAAACATTTTATAATATCATCTCAAAAATCATTTTTCAATGATTATTCAACTTTTAGAAATTAATCTCATCTTTAACTGTGTTAAAGAACAACTGCCATTTAAAAGCATCATTCACTATAAACCCAAAAAATCATTTTCCATTAGCATGGAATCCTTAAGGAAATCTGAACAATTCATAATCGATATAAACATCTGAATCGAACTAATACTAAAAGTGGAATAATGGCGATGCCTTTTTAAATTCCATAAATAGTAAAGGCCCTCCTTTAATTTCGATTATTATTAATCGAATTCCATCCAATTCGAATTCAGTTAAATAAATTCGAAAACTCATTAAATCTTATTTGAAATATTTATCCTTTCCATAGTTAGTTTCAAGAACAATATTATTTAAGATAACATTCACAACAAACCACAAATCAATTTGTCGCATTCAAATATTAAATTTTCCCGTAGTTGCATACTAGCAATTTTGGATAAAAATAATATCTATCTTTCAAAAACATGGAATATTTATTCTAAATTCTTTCCAAATCATATATTATTATTTATCATAATTTGTTTATAATTTTATTAAGTCCCTTACAATCAGTTCCCAATATCGGTCACTGAACCGCATTCATAATGACCTTTTCCAAATTTTATTTTGACTTATCTAAAAATCCAACCATTCAAACTTAAACCTCTTATATTCATTTGAAATATCTTCTTGATATGAACCCAACAGTTCTGGTTTTAGGAGAATCCGACGGTCGGATCTCCTGTTATGTCCATTCGAAGTTACGGGTTGATGTTCGCGAACTGTCGTTGCGCGATGCGTTCTATTCAAACCTGAATTGAGTTATTAATCTATAAATAGATCGGAACGCTCCTAAAATTCTATTATTCATTATACAAAATATGTATAATCACTTTAGAAAATCCGTTTTAGTCGTTTTCACTTTCAAAATTAAATATCTCATGGTTTGATCAATTTTAATACTATTCCAATAAATAAAATAATATTATTTTTTGAAAGTCATCATTTTACGTTCAAAATTTCCTTACTATCCTAATAAAAATAAACGGAAAACTTTCGAAAGAAAACTCCTTTTCAAACGTTCGCTACATATCCTAACCGAACTTCACTTTGAAAAGTTACTCTTCATTAAAAATTCAGAACTTCAACAAGCCATAAGTATATTGAAAATACTTCAAATCCATTAGTTGCTTTTACGAATATTCATCGATATTTCGATATAAACACATCTATCCAAAATCGGACATCAAAATCTAACTTCGGTTTTTTCACCATATTTTACATTATCAAACTATTCATTTTTATTTTGGATTGGAATAAAACTCAACCAAACATCATATCATTTCATTCATATGAATTCAATACATTCAACAATAGTTGCGAACAACTACTAAACATCCAAATGACATCCAATGTGCATTCATTTTCCATATAAGCTCCAAAAATAATTTATTGATGCATATCTCGCTTTGTTAATCAATTGATTAACACGAGCTACATGCAAAGGAGATCAGTAAATCAAGTATGATCCCGAAACCCATGTGGGGTTTCCAATCAACACCAAACAATTTAAAATCACTATTGTTTATGAATTTAAATGCAACTAGTTATCTTTGAATTATTTTCCAAATTAACCAATTCTACTTAAACGAGTAATAATGTATTTACTATTCAAATTGTAAATGGATATTTATATCCAATTTCAACTACCATTAATATATCGACATTATTTAACATGTCAGTCGCCCCAAAATCACAATCACAATATAACCAAACAAATCAATAATTCATCCATCGGGTTTGCAAACAACAGTGATGTAAGCTATCATATACCATATAACTTTTTCAGTTATTAGTCAAATGAGATCAGTGGTTTTCACTAGTATTTAACTTGCCGAATTACAAATATTTTAAGGGTGTGCTAACTGTAAAATTAGCTATTTTCTAACTTGCAATTTCATTTAACTTTTTCATATTAACTTCTAACTTAAAACAGTCAACTAATTAACTTTTCATTCAAAATTAAACTACTTAAGTACACTAAATATAGCGAAAATCTCTCACCTAGCAATCAATTAACTATGTAATGCAACTCTTGACTTGTCTATGCGCTACTGCTTAAAAATGCCGCCTTTTTTGTTCCGAATGCCTCCAAACTTTCCGGGAACTCTTGTACATCTTTAATCTAGAGAATGGAGTAGGAAAGCAATGATCTTTGACCAAATGGAGGTCTCCGGGGCTTGGAGCGTCGCTGTCCAACGAGAGAAGGAGGTGTAGCGGGGTCCACGAAGTGCCACGTGGCTTGTAGGGACCACTCAAATGGAGGAGCTTTTCACCATTGGAAGCAAATTGGAAGAGAAAGGAGGGGAGAGGAGGGGGTGATGCGGCAGGTGGAGGAGGAGGCAGTGGAAGGGGAAGAAGAAGGAGAAGGTGGCCCCATTAATTTGTTTTCAAATTTCTAATTAGGTTCTTCAAAAGTGAATGAAACAATTAGCTCTAATTACCTTCATTAGCTCAATTCACTTCATGTTTTCACCAATTAAGGAGGGCATGAAATGTGGAGTGAAGAGAAACTTAGGTGTATAATTTTCACTTGGCTATCACTATTCTTGAAGTGACCAAATTTAAGGATGTATTAATTACAACATGCGAACTTTGTTCCAGTCACACGACCACATGGTAACTCCAAAAATTACGAAATTTGAAATTGCGCTACGTTATGGAATTGCGGTTCCAACGAATCTAACAACATCAAATTTGAAGACCATTTGAAAAATGACCTTATTTTGAGTTAAGTTCGAATTCAGAATAAATTTTCAGTGTACTTTTAGATGTCGTTCTTCTACATACAAACCGCGTTGAGCTACATATTTCAATATTCCGGATCCAATAAAAGTGGTTTCATTGAATTCCGAGACTGGATGAAAAATGGTCTTTTTATAAGTTATCGATATGGCTTTAAAATATCAGTATTCAAATTCAAGCTTATAAATGGATTTAATTATTTTATTGACCTTGTTTTACATCAAATAAAACATAAAAACTAATTTTAAAATTATTCCCAAATTTTATCGAGAAAAAATAATCAATTTATAATCAAAATTCATTAAAATAGATTAAATTAAAATTTTAAATCGGTTCCGAAATTCCGGGTTGTTACAATCTCCCTCACTTAAAAGTTTATCATCCCGGAAAAAGGAATTTAGCTGAAAGTTGTTTAACTAACCTACTTAACTTTCATTCTGGCATAAGTTCTTTAACCTTTTAGTTTCTAAGAACTTCCGAATTCTCCTAAAATTTGGCTAGTGCCTTACATTTCTGAAAAATTTCGCTATAACCTCCTTTTTATAGGTTGATATGAACAAATATATATGGCCATAATAGGAACCCAATAAATCAGTATATATCATACAAAGCAATTATGACTTATCTACACTCAAGGGGAGATGTGTGAAATTTCATTCCTTGACCCAATGATGGGGATTAGTAAAGATCCATGTGTCGTATCTACTACAAGAAAGACACATATTTTTTTTATCTCAAGACCCAGTAATGGGGTTTTATTATTAAATCCTGCCATTTCCTTTATATAATTATTAAGTTCATAGTCAGTCCTCAGTTCATCCTGTAATTCGGTCCTCGCCATACAAGCATCAAACAAGTGTAATCTCATATGGCAATCAAAACCTCGTCATATAAGCACCAAATACTTGCATGCTTATATGGATATGTTATGCTTTGTTGTCCTCGGTATACGCTTTGCGGTGTAGTACATAGTTGTTGTTCACTATCCTATGGTGTATGTTTAATTTCACACAAGAAACCACCACAACGCATCCAATGCGCTCACAGCAATATAATAATAAAATTGCGCAACAATTAAATAAGGTTCATCAGTTTGTCGGGAACGCAGTTTATTTCTTTACTCATCTTTAAGTCAATAACCAGATCAACAGATATATATATATATATATATGCACTCAATACAAGGTAAGGTGTCCATATTTTATTTTGTCCATAGGGTCCTTCTGGCCCTCATCATATAAGCACCAAGTAAATGTAGGCTTATATGGATAATGTATAGTCCATAATATATGTTATGTGGTGTAGTCATATCACACAAATATCCAAGCATATATAAACCATTAACAAGTCATAATAAAAGATCGACTTTCATCATCATATCATATATATCATAGAGAAATCATCACCAAAAAGATCAACTATATCATAGACATAGCGGTTACCTTAGTGTAAAGTGTCACTTAAGTTATAAACCATGTATATGTATCTGAATATCCATATCAATGCTGATCAGAGTAATGCTACGTACTTGAGGTGACTAATATCCCAAAATATACATCACAAATCTAAAATATCTCTCACGTGCGTACGTCGCATGAAAACGGGACTAGCACATACCCATCATACATATATATACATAAAAACTACCAACTAACATTAGTGGTCGGTGCTGGGGCACTGCACAGATGACCCAGATAGAGTCAGCTCCTCAGGCTCCGGTGCAAACACATCCTCAAAGCCTGGAGGGAAAAGAGGTCAATCACCTGGTATATGATCCTGCATCTCAAAATCATCTGGCTAATCTCCATCATTATCGTGATCCGACCAGTCAATAACCGCTTCATCTTCGTCGTTTTCCTCCACTTCTTCCACTTCCTCTTCCTCTTCCTCATCTTCCTCTTGAACTAATGTAGGAACTTCCTTTGGTACTATCTTAGGAAAAACCAGGGCTACTAGTAGCTCATCATCTCCTAACAGCTCGGGGGCTAGATCCCAAGTAGGAAGCCCTATTGATCCTAAAGGCTGAGCATAGAAGGCAACCATCTCGTCGATCACCAGCATATAGTTAGGGAAGATGTCTAAGGCTTGAGGGGGCTAGTCCAATAACATAGCATCCTCCTCGGGAATCACAAGCGGGTCAAAGACCTCCATTATCATATAATCCCACATCTAAGCATCCATCTCGGGGTGGGGAGGGACTGGGAACTTAGGACCTACGTCATAGAAGACTAAATATATGTAACACTCCACGTCCGTTAGTGTCACTCACAAAGGGAATGCACTAAGTTCCGTGGAGCATTTTAGGGTAAAAGATGAAGATAAATTACAAGACAGACAGAAATTAAACAGCGGAAAATAAAACTTTGCTTTATTGATAAAATAGTCTGTACAATGATTTCTTTACAATATCAGAGTATCATCTGTCTTACAAAATAAAGAAGCATAAAACAACATTTATATTCCCTAATTTTAGCAAGAGCCAACAATAGCATCTGAAAAGAGAATCCAAACAAACTTCGACAAATCTTCAAGCTGGGAATGAGTGACAGTCCTACTCAACCTGAGCAATACTATTCCCTCCTTTACCACCTGGGGGGGAATGGAAGGAAAGAAGACGAAAGAAAAACAGAGTCAGACATAAAGCCTGAGTAAGGTCAGTAACTTCTAGCATGTGAACATGGAAAAACAAAACGACATGAATTAACTGAATACAAGATAACATCATGATGATAGGGTTGGCAAGATTAGACAAGACTAACACAAGATATGTTAAGTTAAGATAAACGGGATATGATCTAATACTTTCGCCGCTTCACTATCTCCTTATTATACTGGTTTCTATATCTCTGCACCGCCTAACTAGTGTCCCAACTAGTAACGATAACGTGATCCCAATCCCTGTATTTTCCATCGCCTTCAGGCATCCATTTATTTATTTGTTACCTAGATTTGATCTAGGGTTTTCTACCAAGTACTTTCTAGATTCAACTAGAGTTTACGCTGTCTGCAGAACGCTTCTCGGATTCAGGATTTATGCCACCTAGTTCAACTAGGAATTATCCTACCTGTCGAACGATGCCCCCAAGTCTAGGACACACTACCTAGAGTGGTATATGTTCCTATACTTCCCCACGCATGTATCGCAAAGCGTTATCGCTTGTCTAGATGCACATGTCCTATAATGTGCGACCCGAGTCCTGTGTCAGGGCAAATCAAGGAATAAAGAACTCGGTCGGGAGCTTCTAGATATCTGCCGATGCAGATGCTAAGGTCTGTTTTTATTTCAGTGGCTATGGTCCCACTTGACCCCTCCGTCAACTAATGAAAGGAACACCTTGTAAAATGAGAACTATATGCCGGCCCCCAGTGCCCCACTATCCTATGGCCATCCTCACCAATAACTAGATAGCAAGTATATGGTCTTTTGGTGTTCTCCGCCTTTCCGCTTCACGTATCTCGATTGACTCAAGATGGATGGTAGACGACGAGTCGCTATCACAGGGCTACCGTTTGCTCGCCGAATCACGCCGGTCCATCCTGGTCTTTAGGTTGCCATGTGTTGCAACCAAGGCATATCCCTGGTTCTTCTACGCAGACCTTAACCTCTGTGGGCCCAGGCGGATCATCTGCAGCCTCACAGAGGGATACCAAGAGTAACCTCACGTCCCCTCGAAGCCTCGGGCTTCGTAACCCAATTCGTTGGAGCCTCCTTTTTACTTAGACGGACATTCGCTCCTTCCCGTGTTATATTAAGAATTACTACTTAGTTTTACTAACTAAGATTTACTACTTAGTTTCCAAAATCGTTGTTTTCTTAACTAAGGTTTACTTAGTTCTCTTTCCCGTCAATTTGGATTGGTTAAGTGTCATAGTCAATTCAAGCTATCTTAACCCTCCTCATTTACCCTGTTAAACTGGTTAAGTGTTATCAGTAACTCATGTTGACTTAACCCTACCACAAACCAAGTTATATTGGTTAAGTATTTATTACTTAACCCTACCCATTCACCCTGTGTTGGTTAAGTGTTCCTTTTTAAATTAACCTTGCCCGTCTGTTTTAACTAACATGTTATTAATGGTTAAGTATTATCCCTTCGTGTTTTAGACTTAATCCTCATTCCTTTATCACAACCTGATGGTTAATTGTTCAGGTTTACTTAACCCTACGGTCTAGCCCAGCTAACATATCAAAATTGGTTAAGCGTATTAGATTTTACTTAACCCCAACCTCTAGTCTAGTTAACATATTAATTTGGCTAAGTGTATTAAATTTACTTAACCCCTACAAGTCTCGTTTTGCTACCTTGAGTTTGGTTAAGTGTCTCTATGGACTTAGCCCTCCCATTCTAGCTTAAATGTGTTAAGTTGGTTAAGTGTTCCTATAGACTTAACCCTCCCATTCTAGATTAATTGTGTTAAGTTGGTTAAGTGTTCCTATGGACTTAACCCTCCCATTCTAGCTTAACTGTGTTAAGTGTCAGTCCGAACCTAACCCCACCCATTAGTCTAGTTATCATGTTGAACTGGTTAAGTGTCTTAGTTAACTTAACCCTACCATTCTTGTTCTAGCTTTAACTAAATAAATTAAAGCCGCTAGCACTCACATTAGACAGGTATGGTTGCGACTACTGGATGTGCCGGTTGGTTCCGGGCAGGTTTATATCGCAACTCAGTCTAACCTCGGGCTAGGCATATTCATGTTTTCTAAGTTCAAAGGGTTTCAATTTATTTTCAAATCAAGTTTTGAAAGTAACTACCCCGTTCGTCGAATCAGTTAGGGATAGCCAGGGAGAGCAGGAAACTTGTATTTTCCAAACCCAAGCCAAGACACTATCCTCTCTGTCACCCTAGAACTTTCTGGTGTGTCATTAAAAGAGATGTCGTTGAGAAACCTTTAATTTGTCTAAATTTATATTTCCTCATTCAGGCCAAATTCTATAAGTAAATTATTCCTAATTTACTTATTTCCTAATTACTCTTTTAATGTGAATTGTCTACATTCATTCTTATGGCCCATTTCCCCTTCTAAATCATATTTATGTTTTTTTTTGGTATGTGGACTATACCAAATTAAGTGTCACTAACCATGATTTTGCTAAACCTGCCAATTACTCCCAATTATGGCCAATTTCACATTTATGCCAATATACTTACCGTGCCAAATTAGCTAATCTAACTCCGATTCAACATTCTAATTCTAGACTTATTACTCTAGTTCACTATTCATGTAAATGTTAGATTTACACGTTAATACTAGATTCAAATTACACACATTATAATTCATGTCAAATTTATCCAATTTGCATTTCTATGAACATGCCATAATACATGTTCCCAATTTATGCCAATTTCCAAGTTAAACTACGTTTTTAGTAAATTTTATATTTTGCCCAAACCGCATTCCCACCGTTCGTATAATCGTGATTCAGTCTAGATTATAAACAAAGCTAGGTTCGTAGAAAATAGGGAATGAACCAAAGATGCTATGCAAAAGATAGACATACTAACTGGCATAAAAAGGGTTGAATAATGATGTCGGTTCAAGAACATGGGTAGACCTAACTTAATAGGTAAATTCCAAAGGTCTAAAACCAAGAATAGACAGAATAGAGACGTAGGTTCAAGAACATGGGTGGACCTAACTTAATAAGTAAATTCCCAAGGTCTAAAACCAAAGATAACCAAGAATAGACAGAATAGGTGATCGGGTTTAGGCCCAATTTCATAGTCACAAAACTTAAGCAACATTTTCATAGTCATGAATCATAGGTGTTTAATCACAGATGTCCTTGTTATGTCATAGGCAATAGTTTATATTTCCTAATCAAAGGCATAGGCTTAGTCAAGGAAATAATCCTCATAGTCACAGTCACAGTCATAGGCAATGTTCATAGTCATAGGCAATGTTCATAGTCATAGGCAAATGTTCATAGTCATAGGCAAATGTTCATAGTCATAGGCATATGGTTTTAGGGTCCATATTTTCATAGTCACGGTCTTATTTGTCCTCGAATCATAACAGTTCTTAATTAGGTTCAACAGTATAGGCACTGATTCGAATAGAGAGAGGGATTTGGCATATTCTTTTATTCCTTTAATTTCATGTCATGAACAGAGAAAAACGTTCAAATCTAGAAATAACTGACTTACAGAGATTTAGATTAGAAAAAAAGATGGTGTTGCTATGATTCGTAGAAAATCGGTCGTTGAAGTCGTTTGAACCTCCTCTTGAATCCTAGCTTGAATCTCTTCTTCTTGAAAGTCTTTGAGCAGCATCTCCTCGTCATGATTTATTCTCTATATATTATTTAATTAAGAGAAGGAGAAGAAGCCATGTTCACTAAGAATCTTTGCAGCATAAGGGTAGAGAAGAATTGTGAATAGAGAAGGAGACTAGGGCTGTTTATATAGTGTTAGGCGGGCGAAACTGGTCAGAATGGCGTCTAGATACAGAAGAACGAACTAGGTGCAGAAAACTGGAAAAACGGGGGGGGGGGGTCGACCCCCAGGTCGACTGCCCAGTCGACCTGGGTGCCCCAGGTAGACTACCCAGTCGACCTGGGTGCCTTGGGCCGGAAAATTCCCGCCCAACCCATTCTGGGTTCGATTTGAATTTTGAACCTGGCCTGTTTTGAAATTTAAACTTCGCTGAATCTTCCGGAGGCCATATCTTCCTCATACGGACTCCGATTTACGCAAACTCGGACTCGTTTTCATGCAGAATTCCGAGATGAACGCAATGGCGCAGCCCGTTTCCCTTGATTTTGATTTTAACTTTTAATTCTGCCTTGATTTGTGAATCTTAGTGTAACAGAATTACGGGGTGTTACATTCTCCCCCACTTAAAAGGATTTCGTCCCCGAAATCTCCAAGTTAGGAAGAATGTGTACTACCATCCAATCACCCATCTACTCAACCATTCAATCACAGGAATTCATTGTCCTTAAAAGATTTCTTATGCTTTCATGTTTATATGCATAGTGTGTGTATATGTCTTTATCTAATGTAAAATCAGGCGGTCTACTGATTCAGTCGACCTCCTTAATGTGAATCATGTCAATGCCATGCGTCCAATTATGTATGCAAGCATCCCTAGTTATGTAAATACTACATGCGTGAACAGCCATTCATCCATATGCAACATCCATATGATAACATATCAAGTTCAACTTACAAACAAATACATATTTGTAAATGCAATATGCAAGCGTCCGAACTTGATCTAGTGCCTGATACGTATGCATATGCATCCACGAGTAACCATTAGCAACCACTTGCAACCATTCAACCATAACATGTTTCAATTACATGTTTACATCCATTGGCTTCTACCTAAGGATCGAAGATACAACCTATAGGATATACTTTGGAAAGAGAGAAACAATCATGCGTAAAGCTCCTACCAAAGAAATCAAGGATGCACCCTTAAGGAAAAAGGGTATAATGCTAGTATCTAGCCTTCTTGAGCTTTACTCCACTGTATCTTAACTAATTTTACCTCACGATTGTGAAGTTTCCGATCTCCATTTCCAAAATAAACAGATGTCAATCACGGTACCAAGTGTACGTACTAAGTTGGTTTGAGGTCTCTCTCTCTTATCCACTATGCCATAACTATAAGGGTCGAAAGGTCACTACGTGCTTTTTGGAGTGCCTGCCACAACTATTCATCTTGCATGCAAACCATCCTAGTCGAACTCGACATTCCTCAAGTACAAGCCCCAAAGGCCTAAACCAATATCAGACAAGCACCCAAGGAATATCTCCTCCGAATTTAGACGATTTACGTGAGATGATATAAGCAAATTCGATAGCTATTATCAAATCCCTACTAACCAAAAATAAACTGGTCGGCCCACCAATTGGATTTGAGACTCTAGTGGGATCTTTTTACTATACAAGTACTATGGTGCAGAGACTCAACTATGGAAGTGGATATGAACAAATGCGAAGTGCTAAAGCCAAAGGAAATAGTATGAACAGCAAAACTGGACTCTTCCAACATGACTTCACTACCTTTCTCCTAGGTACGCTTGGTGGCGAAAGTAGGTTCTTGCCCTTCTAAAAATCTTTTTCCTCGTTCTTGCCCTATCATTCCCTAGTAAAGATACTTCCTCGTGTCTTAGGTTTTTATAATTTCTTCCTCCTTCGTGAGCTAAATCTACATCCATGAATTCCTCATCCTAGGGTTGTGCTCCCTTGCCAAACTCCTCATCCCCTTCCGTGTGTAGCCATGTTGACAAATCTCTCGAAAGCTGCTTCCATCATACAGAAAACCCTATAAGCTTGAAGGAAAACTGGCCGTAGGTGAAACAACTTCGGCTATGGATGGAAGTCAGGGCATTACTTCGCCCATCGATGAGGTTAACTCCCAGAAAGCCAGGAGCCGCAGAGACTCAAGAAAGAAGGAGACAAGTATTCAAATAGAGGAAGAGAAGATAATGCGTATGGCTTTGAATATGCCTTTAAAACAAATCTTTTCTTTTGAAAATGCTTCTTTTAAAATCGTTTTGAAAACATTTTTTTTCAAATCTTTTATCTGATCTGGTAACCTTCAGCTCTGATACCACGTGTAACACCCCACGTCCATTAGTGTCACTCACAAAGGGAATGCACTAAGTTGCGTGGAGCATTTTAGGGTAAAAGATGCAGATAAATTACAAGATAGACAGGAATTAAACAGCGGAAAATAAAACTTTTCTTTATTGATAATATAGTTTGTACAATGATTTCTTTACAATATCAGAGTATCATCTGTCTTACAAAATAAAGAAGCATAAAACAACATTTATATTCCCCAATTTTAGCAAGAGCCAGCTATAGCATCTGAAAAGAGAATCCAAACAAACTTCGACAAATCTTCAAGTTGGGAAAGAGTGACAGTCCTACTCAACCTGAGCAATACTATTCCCTCCTTTACCACCTAGGGGGGGGGAACGGAAAGAAGACGAAAGAAAAACAGAGTCAGACATAAAGCCTGAGTAAGTTCAGTAACTTCTAGCATGTGAACATGGAAAAACAAAACGACATGAATTAACTGAATACAAGATAACACCATGATGATAGGGTTGGCAAGATTAGACAAGACTAACACAATATATGTCAAGCTAAGATAAACTGGATATGCTCTAATACTTTCGCCGCTTTGCTATCTCCTTATTATACTGGTTTCTATATCTCTGCACCGCCTAACTAGTGTCCCAACTAGTAACGATAATGTGATCCCAATCCCTGTATTTTCCATCGCCTTCAGGCATCCATTTATTTATTTGTTACCTAGATTTGATCTAGGGTTTTCTACCAAGTACTTTCTAGATTCAACTAGAGTTTACGCTGTCTGCAGAACGCTTCCCGGATTCAGGATTTATGCCACCTAGTTCAACTAGGAATTATGCTACCTGTCGAACGATGCCCCCAAGTCTAGGACACACTACCTAGAGTGGTATATGTTCCTATACTTCCCCACGCATGTATCGCGAAGCGTTATCGCTTGTCTAGATGCACATGTCCTATAATGTGCGACCCGAGTCCTGTGTCAGGGCAAATCAAGGAATACAGAACTCGGTCGGGAGCTTCCAGATATCTGCCGATGCAGATGCTAAGGTCTGTTTTTATTTCAGTGGCTATGGTCCCACTTGACCCCTCCCTCAACTAATGAAAGGCACACATTGTAAAATGAGAACTATACGCCGACCCCCGGTGCCCCACTATCCTATGGCCATCCTCACTCATAACTAGTTAGCAAGTATATGGTCTTTTGGAGTTCTCCGCCTTTCCGCTTCACGTATCTCGATTAACTCAAGATGGATGGTAGACGACGAGTCGCTATCACAGGGCTACCGTTTGCTCGCCGAATCACGCCGGTCCATCCTGGTCTTTAGGTTGGCATGTGTTGCAACCAAGGCATACCCCTGGTTCTTCTACGTAGACCTTAACCTCTGTGGGCCCAGACGGGTCATCTGCAGCCTCATAGAGGGATACCAAGAGTACCCTCACGTCCCCTCGAAGCCTCGGGCTTCGTAACCCAATTCGTTGGAGCCTCCTTTTTACTCAAACGGACATTCGCTCCTTCCCGTGTTATACTAAGAATTACTACTTAGTTTTACTAACTAAGATTTACCACTTAGTTTCCAAAATCGTTGTTTTCTTAACTAAGGTTTACTTAGTTCTCTTTCCTGTCAATTTGGATTGGTTAAGTGTCTTAGTCAATTCAAGCTATCTTAACCCTCCTCATTTACCCTGTTAAACTGGTTAGGTGTTATCAGTAACTCATGTTGACTTAACCCTACCACAAACCAAGTTATATTGGTTAAGTATTTATTACTTAACCCTACCCATTCACCCTGTGTTGGTTAAGTGTTCCTTTTTAACTTAACCTTGCCCGTCTGTTTTAACTAACATTTTATTAATGGTTAAGTATTATCCCTTCATGTTTTAGACTTAATCCTCATTCCTTTATCACAACCTGATGGTTAAGTGTTCAGGTTTACTTAACCCTACGGTCTAGCCCAGCTAACATATCAAAATTGGCTAAGCGTATTAGATTTTACTTAACCCCAACCTCTAGTCTAGTTAACATATTAATTTGGCTAAGTGTAATAACTTTACTTAACCCCTACAAGCCTTGTTTTGCTACCTTGAGTTTGGTTAAGTGTCTCTATGGACTTAGCCCTCCCATTCTAGCTTAACTGTGTTAAGTTGGTTAAGTGTTCCTATGGACTTAACCCTCCCATTCTAGCTTAACTGTGTTAAGTTGGTTAAGTGTTCCTATGGACTTAACCCTCCCATTCTAGCTTAACTGTGTTAAGTGTCAGTCTGAACCTAACTCTACCCATTAGTCTAGTTATCATGTCGAACTGGTTAAGTGTCTTAGTTAACTTAACCCTACCATTCTTGTTCTAGCTTTAACTAAATAAATTAAAGCCGCTACCACTCACATTAGACAGGTATTGTTGCGACTACTGGATGTGCCGGTTGGTTCCGGGCAGGTTTATATCGCAACTCAGTCTAACCTCGGGCTAGGCATATTCGTGTTTTCTAAGTTCAAAGGGTTTCAATTTATTTTCAAATCAAGTTTTGAAAGTAACCATCCCGTTCGTCGGATCAGTTAGGGATAGCCAGGGAGAGCAGGAAACTTGTATTTTCCAAACCCAAGCCTAGACATTATCCTCTCTGTCACCCTAGAACTCTCTGGTGTGTCATTAAAAGAGATGTCGTTGAGAAACCTTTAATTTGTCTAAATTTATATTTCCTCACTCAGGCAAAATTCTATAAGTAAATTATTCCTAATTTACTTATTTCCTAATTACTCTTTTAATGTGAATTGTCTACATTCACTCTTATGGCCCATTTCCCCATCTAAATCATATTTATGTTTTTTTTGGTATGTGGACTATACCAAATTAAGTGTCACTAACCATGATTTTGCTAAACCTGCCAATTACTCCCAATTATGGCCAATTTCACATTTATGCCAATATACTTACCGTGCCAAATTAGCTAATCCAACTCCGATTCAACATTCTAATTCTAGACTTATTACTCTAGTTCACTATTCATGTAAATGTTAGATTTACACGTCAATACTAGATTCAAATTACACACATTATAATTCATGTTAAATTTATCCAATTTGCATTTCTATGAACATGCCATAATACATGTTCCCGATTTATGCCAATTTCCAAGTTAAACTACGTTTTTAGTAAATTTCATATTTTGCCCAAACCGCATTCCCACCGTTCGTATAATCGTGATTCAGTCTAGATTATAAACAATGCTAGGTTCGTAGAAAATAGGGAATGAACCAAAGATGCTATGCAAAAGATAGACATACTAACCGGCATAAAAAGGGTTGAATAATGACGTCGGTTCAAGAACATGGGTAGACCTAACTTAATAGGTAAATTCTAAGGGTCTAAAACCAAGAATAGACAGAATAGAGACGTAGGTTCAAGAACATGGGTAGACCTAACTTAATAAGTAAATTCCCAAGGTCTAAAACCAAAGATAACCAAGAATAGACAGAATAGGTGATCGGGTTTAGGCCCAATTTCATAGTCACAAAACTTAAGCAACATTTTCCTAGTCATGAATCATAGGTGTTTAATCACAGATGTCCTTGTTATGTCATAGGCAATAGTTTATATTTCTTAATCAAAGGCATAGGCTTAGTCAAGGAAATAATCCTCACAGTCACAGTCACAGTCATAGGCAATGTTCGTAGTCATAGGCAATGTCCATAGTCATAGGCAATGTTCATAGTCATAGGCAAATGTTCATAGTCATAGGCATATGGTTTTAAGGTCCATAGTTTCATATTCACGGTCTTATTTGTCCTCGAATCATAACAGTTCTTAATTAGGTTCAAGAGTATAGGCACTAATTCGAATAAGCGAGATTTGGCATATTCTTTTATTCCTTTAATTTCATGTCACGAACGGAGAAAAACGTTCAAATCTAGAAATAACTGACTTACAGAGATTTAGATTAGAAAAGAAAGATGGCGTTGCTATGATTCGTAGAAAATCATTCGTTGAAGTCATTTGAACCTCCTCTTGAATCCTAGCTTGAATCTCGTCCTCTTGAAAGTCTTTGAGCAGCATCTCCTCGTCTTGATTTATTCTCTATATATTATTTAATTAAGAGGAGGAGAAGAAGCCATGTTCACTAAGAATCTTTGCAGCATAAGGGTAGAGAAGAATTGTGAATAGAGAAGGAGACTAGGGCTGTTTATATAGTGTTAGGCGGGCGAATCTGGTCATAATGGCGTCCAGATACAGAAGAACGAACTAGGTGCAGAAAACTGGAAAAACGGGGGGAGGGGGGTCGACCCCCAGGTCGGCTACCCAGTCGACCTGGGTGATCCAGGTCGACTACCCAGTCGACCTGGGTGCCCCAGGTCGACTACCCAGTCGACCTTGGTGCCTTGGGCGTGAAAATCCCCGCCCAGCCCATTCTGGGTCCGATTTGAATTTTGAACCTGGCCTGTTTTGAAATTTGAACTTCGCTGAATCTTCCGGAGGCCATATCTTCCTCATACGGACTCCGATTTACGCAAACTCGGACTCGTTTTCATGCAGAATTCCGAGACGAACGCAATGGCGCAGCCCGTTTCCCTTGATTTTGATTTTAACTTTTAATTCTGCCTTGATTTGTGAATCTTAGTGTAACAGAATTACGGGGTGTTACCATATAACTTAGGTTTGGGGACCTGGTCAGGGTCAATCAGTAGCTCTAGGGGTGGTTGCTCCTCAACAACAACATCGATCATAGAAGAGGGCATGGGAATGGGGTGTCCTATAATCACATGACCATACCCATCAAGCGGGATCCCTTCATCATCGTCTAACATCCACGCATTGTAATCAGATGAATCCCTAGGCTCTGGTGTGCCCGAGTCTATAGAAACATCATTTGAATCGAAGCTAGAATTGGTATCAAAAAGTATGGGGGATATGAAAAAAGAAACAACATCAGATATGTATGCATCATCCCTACCATGGTATGGTACAACTGAGACACTGCTATGATAAAAAGAACCAGAAGAGGTGCTATCTAAGCTATCCGATGAACAGTCCGAACTATTAGATGAGCTAGTACTATCACTAGTATGCAGGGAGACTGAGTGTGAGGACCCGTTTCTTCCCCGTGAAGGAAAGAGCGGATACTTTGAGAACAACAAACAAATGAACGCAGAGAGAAGAACATTTCATTGCTATTACAACAATTCCATCAGATACAAGAATATACAAAGTATAATTGAATAAATTACATTCGATAAATATCAGAGATTACAATAAATTACATAGCAGCGGAAAAATAATACAAAGCACAACCGAAGGTGATATACGGATACAGAGCTTTCCGGATATCATTCCAGCTGTAAACCAGGATCCATTGAATAGAAATCTGCAAAACCAAAACTACTAGCTGCCCATGTGGAAATAGGGGCACCCAGAGTTTAGGTTAAAACAATAAACTCCAGGTCAGTCATGTGACTGGTGTGAGAACTAAAACAGTTATTTATCTTGGTTTTAAAGTTAGGTAAATCAAGGGACCACGCCGTATAACACGGAACGAGTTTCCTCCCAAGAATAGCAGTGCATAGAACAAACAACGCAATGCTAAAATAAAGAAAAATGAAGCTGTTATAAGACCCAGGTCCCATCACACAATGCAACGCAAGCCGGAGGATAGGGTTTTCCCTTATAACAGCCAAAGCATGCTTGATACGTTTAAAACAAATCATTTGATACTATAATAAGTGTATAGTGTCAAAACAATTTCAATCATAAATATCAATCATAGGCGGCATAGCTACCATCTACTATGTCGCCATACTAGTTCTACAATTAAAACCGCAATATCACGTATTGGAAATTGGATTCCGTCATGAGTCGAGGCAAGGGGCAAGCTCCTCTCCGCGTTCGAGACACTCTAGCAAATGTCCCAGGGCTACGCACTCTGGGCAACCCCTGGATGCTTCAGGGCCGGTCCTCACTTACGTTAGAGGATTAGTTATGCCTGAACACACGTTTCCCGGTCCTTACAGACCTAAAATCGAGGCGCCTCATCCAACAACCACATAGGTGAAAAGTATATAAATGTCAGGGCTGGTAAGTCACTGACACCACCAAAGCTAGAAAGAAACGTCGTGCTCTCCCTGCAGTCCGTATCCCGTTTTTAACTCATACCGAGGTGTGAGGCTCGCGAATTCACGTTATACACAAAGCTGCCACGTAGGCTGTGATTTGATCATCAACCACAAGACTTTGCTTTTCAACAGAAGCCTTGATCCATGCAACTCAGCGTGCCACACAGGCAATTCATGCCATGCGATTGATATCTATCGATATATAACCTCTAAGCTCGTACGTCTCAGAGAAGGGCGTTAAGCAAGAGAATAAATTCTCCGCCGCCAAACAGATATATATTTAATAGAAATCAATCAACACAGAATAAAATCCAATGTCAGACACACAATCCATTTACAAATCCGTTCTGGGTCTGAACGAAACCGGAGGCACTTTCCTCGCATATCCATCCATCTCCAAGTACGTCCGGACGACCACCAACTATATCCATCCTCTTGGTTGTACAGCCCAATCAGGATCGTCAGTAATTATCCAAATGATGTGAAGACTTCCGGCCTTCGACCACCGTCTTCATCTTCGACATATTGTCGAATCGGTTATTCAGAATGGGTATAAACCCGGACTTTCCGAACAACCCGCGTATATTAAAACAAATGTTACACAAACACGACATACGCCTTATTCCAATGCAGAATATCCTTTTATTCACGAAATCACATTCTTAGGGAAAGGTTCCCATTAATTTTATCCAAGATAAATTCTTTAAAATTTATCCTTTAATCTTCCTTTGGATGTCGTTTCAAACCAAATTATGGTTTTCTAAACTAGTCGAGATTAGCGAACCACACCGAAGTAATTATTTATTTTATTTCCCAATCCCAACCTATTCATCCCATGAAGCAAAACTGGTAATACTTCATATCTAACACCACGGTGTTATCGGTAAAATTAATTACCATTTCACGTTCAAATCTAACTAAAGATTTAACTATCGCTTTGGAGCAAAACTGGTGATACTCCATTCTCACTTATTTTCAAAATTTGATAATTTAGATTATCAATGCACATTTCAATCTAATTGCAGATTCATTAAAACTCCTTTTACTGGGTTAAAGAACTAGGTGTTATTTAAAACACAGTTCACGACAAACCCAAATCACATTCTATTTATTATCGGGTTAAAGAACTAGTGTTATTTAAAACACAGTTCATGATAAACCCTTTTCAAATCCAATCAAATATATTAGAGATTCCGATTATTTAAAACCCCTTTTTTAAATCTAATTTATTTATTTAAAAATAATTGGGTTTTAAATTTAGTTCAAAACTAGTTCATTTCGATAAAAATCCATTTTTATCTTTTCAAATATGGAGTTTTTCACCCCAATTTTTCCCAAATCATTTCTCATGATTTTACACAAATTATTACTATTTTTAATAATTTTATCAAGGCCCGTACAGTCGATTTCCATCAACGGCCATCGAACTGCACTTACAGCGACCTTTTTCGAATTTGATTTGGACGTATCTCCAAATCCAACCGTTAGATTTTGAATTTCTAATATTCGCTAGAAAGCTCTTTTTGATACGAACCCAACGGTTCCTGGTTTTAGGAGAATCCGACGGTCGGATCTCCGGTAATGTCCGTTTGAAATAAATGGTCGAAATTCACGAACTGCCGCGGCGCGGCGCGTTCTATTCAGGCCATTATATAATATATATATATATATATATATATATATATAATATTTCGTCGATTACCATTCAAAACGAATTTTATAAATAGTTTTGAATTCGTTTCAAAAACAATTTCAACTTCCATCTCAATTCAAATCAAAATTGAATTTTTCCTTATAAATTCGTTTTAAAATCCATTTCTATTCAATTCAAGTTTCAATTCAATTTGAATTCATTTCACTTCGTTTTAAATTCAACTCGAACTCGTTTTATATTCAATTGAAATAAAATTCGTTTTCTATTCAGTTGAAATTCGTTTCATATGCAATTGAGATAAAATTCGTTATATATTCAATTGAAATCAAATTCGTTATATACTTAATTCATTTCGAAATCGGTTTATATTCAATTCATTTCGAAATCATTTTCTATTCAATTCATTTCGAAATCGTTTTATATTCAATTCATTTCGAAATCGTTTTATATTCAATTCATTTCGAAATCGTTTTATATTCAATTCATTTCGAAATCGTTTTCTATTCAATTCATTTCGAAATCGTTTTATATTCAATTCATTTCAAAATCGTTTTATATTCAATTCATTTCGAAATCGTTTTATATTCAATTCATTTCGAAATCGTTTTATATTCAATTCATTTCGAAATCGTTTTATATTCAATTCATTTCGAAATCGTTTTATATTCAATTCATTTCGAAATCGTTTTATATTCAATTCATTTCGAAATCGTTTTCTATTAAATTCATTTCGAAATCGTTTTCTATTCAATTCATTTCGAAATCGATTTATATTCAATTCATTTCGAAATTGTTTTATATTCAATTCATTTCGAAATCATTTTCTATTCAATTCATTTCGAAATCGTTTTATATTCAATTCATTTCGAAATGAATAAAATCGATATAAATATCGTTCACGTCAAAATGGCGTTAATCTAATCAACACGGCTTCATATATTCCTTCATTCTATTCAACAAATGAATATTTATTTTTGTCATCACATGACTAATCTCAACGAATGAGTAGTGTCCACGTGTGACTATTTTTGTTAAATTATTTCGTTCAACACATGACTAATCTCAACGGATGAGTACAGTCAACACATGAACCTTTATTTTATAGTGATAAAGATATAAAATTTATTGTTAAAATATTACGTTCAACACATGACTAATCTCACGAATGAGTACAGTCAACACATGAACCTTTACTTTATAATATTCTTTATCTTCTAAATTGGAATGAGGCCCAATCAATCACCATATAAAATTAATTATGGATTTTCATACAACACATGTATATAATAGCATTGAAAAATAACCAACCATCAACCAAAGTGCACTACACTGTATAAGCATCAAATATAGATATTTAACGCTTATAACAGCCTGTCAATCAATCGATCGACATATTTAATCAATCAGGATGAGTGAACTTCATATTTCATCCCAACACCCGTGTGGGGTTTCAAACAATCAAACACAGATTTTATTTGTGCAGTTGGGCGATGTGTAAAATTTATCGACCCAATCAATATCAGTCAAATCAGTGTATATAAACAAATCGGCCGATTTGTTTATAAATATTTATTTATTCACTTTCACGTTAAAAATTATATTTTTAACGATAAAACATTTTATTTTAACATATGAATTTCAATTCGGTTCATTCTTTAAATAAAATGATATTTTTATTTTTCTAACTTATTTTAGAAAATTTCGGCGGCATAACGGCACGATACTAGAAACGGGACAAGGCCTAGCCTTATCCCCGGTCTAGTGAAGGCCCACGCCATTCACACATTAATCAAATTCACCAATCAATTCAAATTTCAATCAAATAATCCAACTAATTTTTGCAATTAAACAAACAAGTCCATGGTCTGTGGACGATTGTGTCGGGTGCTACTAAGCACCGTCTGCATCCTAGTATATATATAACTAGAAAATGAAATTGAAAGGTGAGAAATTCTCACAGATAGCTATCCAATCTTCTTGACTCTTCTTTGATAGAAATCTTCATCGTTATCGCATTTTTGTCATCTTCGTTGCTGTAGCCACTACATATGTAAAAATCGAATTTTTACTTCGCTATTCAATATATAAAAATCTCGCCTTTTCAATTGTATCATTATAAAAATCACATTTTTATTTTGCTACACACATAAAGATGATGTTTTTAATATTCCTATCATGTAAAAATTATATTTTTAATTCTCTAAATAAACAAAAAATCATATTTTTACATCTTCTATATAGTAAAGATTATATTTTTAATACTTTAAAAATATAAAAATCATATTTTTATTACTTTAAAAATATAAAAATCATATCTTTATTATCACTACTCTATAAAAATTATATTTTCAACCTTTCTATATAAAAATGATTTTTTTTAAAAAAACTAATGTATATATAGAAAAATTTGAAAATAAATTCAATGCTTATACCAAAAAAAAAAAATCTGAAAGGAACAACTATTCAGTTAAACTAATTACTTAATGTATAAAATAAAGAAATAAAAAAAAAGAAAAAAAGAAAACTCACGGTTTCTTTGCTGGAGGGGCCGACTTAAGGGAGAGGAGGGTGCGCCGGATGTGGAGAGGGCGGCGGTTGGCGTCGCGGTGGGGTCAGGAGGTCTCGGGCTAGGGTTTGCGCGATGGGGCAAATGGGAGTGGTCGATTTGGGGTAGCAGGGTTCGGAACTGAGGGGTGGGGGTGCGGTGGAGATGTGGGGTAGGCGACGACGAAGTTGCGGTGGAGGCTGGAGTAACAGGTGATGGCCGTCGTCGCCATCGATGTAGGCTCGAGCGCGATTTTTTTCTTCCTTTTTAATGGATCTGGTTTTGGGGAAATAGGGGGGCCTTAGACCGATGTAAAGAGAGAAGGGGGGTTTATTTATTAAATATTATTATTTAATTATTTAATTTTCCACCAAAAAACAACTTTTATTTTTGACCTCAAAACGAGGCCCACCGCCTGTCGTCCATAGCGTTTTACCCTTATTTCGTACACAATGGGATATGTACCGTAAGCTGATTCGATCGTTTCGATCAGTTTCCGTTAAAATCAACATATAACTCTATATATTGAATTTGAACGCGTATTTCAATTTACTGGGGTCACATACTAACTAGAAAAATTCCAGAAAAATATTTTCTAGCTTCGTATTGACGATACGGTCCTAACAAAACTAGTTTCGTCGAATTCCGAGACTGTTAGAAAAATGGCCATTTTCCAGTCGATTAAAATCAACTGAAACTGGTCAAATGCGTTTTCCTTTGCCACGCTCACATATTGATTCGAAAAATTATGAAATTTGGAATCTAGCAATAACTTGACACTGCGGATCCAACAAAAGTGGTTTCGTCAAAATCCGAGGTCGTTTGCAAAATGTTCATTTTTAAGGGCCTGAATTCCATAGCGACTATTCAGAATTTTCAACTGGACATATCTTTTGGTTCCCGCTATGAAATTTCGATTTTTCGGATTCGTTGGAAAGATATCACCAATTAGATCCTATTGTTTTTGGTTTCACTAAAATCCGGATTGTTTTGCACCCGGTATGTTCAATTGAAGTTTGGAATCGAATTATCGAACTACCGCGCCATTTTCAATTCTATTCATAATTATATATAAATATTATATTCTAACGACGACGCGTATAATATATACGTTCGAATTATATTCAAAATAAATTTCTCGTCGATATTATTTAAAATAATTTATTTTAAATATTCTAAATTCATTAAAATTGCCAAAATAAAAAATTTAAACTGGCCCAGATTTTCGGGTTGTTACAATCTCCCCCACTTAAAAATTTTCGTCCCCGAAAAGGAACAAAGTCGAAAGTGGTTTGATTAATCAACTCTACGTTCGATCTGGCTTCCATTCTCCAACTTTTCAGTTTCTGAGAATTTTCAAAAATTTGGCTTACACCCTAAATTTTCGAAAAATTTCACCATAACCTCCCCTGCACCGGGAGCCACGGGAAAATCCCGAAATTGCCATACAGGCCTTCTGATCTCAAAAAGAAAAAGAAAAAGCCAAGCGGCTAGCCAATAGGCTCATAAAATCATCATCACCCAAACAAAACAGTAAATTATGTAGTAAACATGTACCTATTTGTCGGGCAAACAAATTTTATTCTCTGCTCTAGCCTCCTTGCTATGACCTGTTCAATGTAAGTATATGTATATGCAAGCAAATGCGACACATTTTCAATATGATTCAATATTTGATTCAATTAGGCTAAATGGTTCAAAATTATCAAACAAATAAACAAACAACACAAACATCAATCAATTAGTGGGTTAACATTTCAAATTCATAATTTGATACATATACAAAAAATCATGTTTTTGATGCCAATTCACAACAATGTGTTCTAACTATATAAGTTTTGGTTCTCACACCAGTCTAATGGAAATATACAGATATCACACCTTCGAAACATGAAAATAAATACTGGTGATGGTATACTTCATCATCAGGACCATGTTCGGGCGACTAGAGTGTGACTCTATATCTACCTAATATATTAAAATTTCGAATATACGTTCGTGACGCGTATATGGAAAACCTTTATATACTAGATTGTCCAAATTCAAAATAAATAAATAATCAAATACGTTTAAAACGATTTAAATTTTCAAAACAAAATTGCTTTCATTTGAAAAATACACTCTTCACACTCGTTCTAGGATACTACTGATCCTATCTCTAACGAGTCATTCTAATTGGATATTGCTAATCCAATATCTGATGAATTCTTTCGTATGGTTCTAATGTCTCTTGTTCTCGAGCTCTGTAAACCAAAGCTCTGATACCAAATGTGGGGACCCGTTTCTTCCCCGTGAAGGAAAGAGCGGATACTTTGAGAACAACACACAAATGAACGCAGACGGAAGAACATTTCATTGCTATTACAACAATTCCATAAGATTCAAGAATATACAGAGTATAATTGAATAAATTACATTCGATAAATATCAGAGATTACAATAAATTACATAGCAGCGGAAAAATAATACAAAGCACAACCGAAGGTGATATACCGATACAGAGCTTTCCGGATATCATTCCAGCTGTAAACCAGGATCCTGTGAATAGAAATCTGCAAAACCAAAACTACTAGCTGCCCGTGTGGAAATAGGGGCAACCAGAGTTTAGGTTAAAACAATAAACTCCAGGTCAGTCATGTGACTGGTGTGAGAACTAAAACAGTTATTTATATTGGTTTTAAAGTTAGGTAAATCAAGGGACCACGCCGTATAACACGGAACGGGTTTCCTCCCAAGAATACCAGTGCATAGAACAAACAGCGCAATGCTAAAATAAAGAAAAATGAAGCTGTTATAAGACCCAGGTCCCATCACACAATGCAACGCAAGCCGGAGGATAGGGTTTTCCCTTATAACAGCCAAAGTATGCTTGATACGTTTAAAACAAATCATTTGATACTATAATATGTGTATAGTGTCAAAACAATTTCAATCATAAATATCAATCATAGGCGGCATAGCTACCATCTACTATGTCGCCATACTAGTTCTACAATTAAAACCGCAATATCACGTATTGGAAATTGGATTCCGTCATGAGTCGAGGCAAGGGGCAAGCTCCTCTCCGCATTCGAGACACTCTAGCAAATGTCCCAGGGCTACGCACTCTGGGCAACCCCTGGATGCTTCAGTGTCGGTCCTCACTTACGTTAGAGGATTAGTTATGCCTGAACACACGTTTCCCGGTCCTTACAGACCTAAAATCGAGGCGCCTCATCCAACAACCACATAGGTGAAAAGTATATAAATGTCAGGGCTGGTAAGTCACTAACACCACCAAAGCTAGAAAAAACGTCGTGCTCTCCCTGCAGTCCGTATCCCGTTTTTAACTCATACCGAGGTGTGAGGCTCGCGAATTCACGTTATACACAAAGCTGCCACGTAGGCTGTGCTTTGATCATCAACCACAAGACTTTGCTTTTCAACAGAAGCCTTGATCCATGCAACTCAGCGTGCCACACAGGCAATTCATGCCATGCGATTGATATCTATCGATATATAACCTCTAAGCTCGTACGTCTCAGAGAAGGGCGTTAAGCAAGAGAATAAATTCTCCGCCGCCAAACAGATATATATTTAATAGAAATCGATCAACACAGAATAAAATCCAGTGTCAGACACACAATCCATTTACAAGTCCGTTCTGGGTCTGAACGAAACCGGAGGCACTTTCCTCGCATATCCATCCATCTCCAAGTACGTCCGGACGACCACCAACTATTTCCATCCTCTTGGTTGTACAGCCCAATCAGGATCGTCAGTAATTATCCAAATGATGTGAAGACTTCCGGCCTTCGACCACCGTCTTCATCTTCGACATATCGTCGAATCGGTTATTCAGAATGGGTATAAACCCGGACTTTCCGAACAACCCGCGTATATTAAAACAAATGTTACACAAACACGACATACGCCTCATTCCAATGCAGAATATCCTTTTATTCACGAAATCACATTCTTAGGGAAAGGTTCCCATTAATTTTATCCAAGATAAATTCTTTAAAATTTATCCTTTAATCTCCCTTTGGATGTCGTTTCAAACCAAATTATGGTTTTCTAAACTAGTCGAGATTAGCGAACCACACCGAAGTAATTATTTATTTTATTTCCCAATCCCAACCTATTCATCCCATGAAGCAAAACTGGTAATACTTCATATCTAACACCACGGTGTTATCGGTAAAATTAATTACCATTTCACATTCAAATCTAATTAAAGATTTAACTATCGCTTTGGAGCAAAACTGGTGATACTCCATTCTCGCTTATTTTCAAAATTTGATAATTTAGATTATCAATGCACATTTCAATCTGATTGCAGATTCATTAAAACTCCTTTTACTGGGTTAAAGAACTAGGTGTTATTTAAAACACAGTTCATGACAAACCCAAATCACATTCTATTTATAATCGGGTTAAAGAACTAGTGTTATTTAAAACACAGTTCACGATAAACCCTTTTCAAATCCAATCAATATATTAGAGATTCCGATTATTTAAAACCCTTTTTTTAAATCTAATTTATTTATTTAAAAATAATTGGGTTTTAAATTTAGTTCAAAACTAGTTCATTTCGATAAAAATCCATTTTTATCTTTTCAAATATGGAGTTTTTCACCCCAATTTTTCCCAAATCATTTCTCATGATTTTACACAAATTATTACTATTTTTAATAATTTTATCAAGGCCCGTACAGTCGATTTCCATCAACGGCCATCGAACTGCACTTACAGCGACCTTTTTCGAATTTGATTTGGACGTATCTCCAAATCCAACCGTTAGATTTTGAATTTCTATTATTCGCTAGAAAGCTCTTTTCGATACGAACCCAACGGTTCCTGGTTTTAGGAGAATCCGACGGTCGGATCTCCGGTAATGTCCGTTTGAAATAAATGGTCGAAATTCACGAACTGCCGCGGCGCGGCGCGTTCTATTCAGGCCATTATATAATATATATATATATATATATATATATATATATATATATAATATTTCGTCGATTACCATTCAAAACGAATTTTATAAATAGTTTTGAATTCGTTTCAAAAACAATTTCAACTTCCATCTCAATTCAAATCAAAATTGAATTTTTCCTTATAAATTCGTTTTAAAATCCATTTCTATTCAATTCAAGTTTCAATTCAATTTGAATTCATTTCACTTCGTTTTAAATTCAACTCGAACTCGTTTTATATTCAATTGAAATAAAATTCGTTTTCTATTCAGTTGAAATTCGTTACATATGCAATTGAGATCAAATTCGTTATATATTCAATTGAAATCAAATTCGTTATATACTTAATTCATTTCGAAATCGGTTTATATTCAATTCATTTTATATTCAGTTCATTTCGAAATCGTTTTCTATTCAATTCATTTCGAAATCGTTTTATATTCAATTCATTTCGAAATCGTTTTATATTCAATTCATTTCGAAATCGTTTTATATTCAATTCATTTCGAAATCGTTTTCTATTCAATTCATTTCGAAATCGTTTTATATTCAATTCATTTCGAAATCGTTTTATATTCAATTCATTTCGAAATCGTTTTATATACAATTCATTTCGAAATCATTTTATATTCAATTCATTTCGAAATCCTTTTATATTCAATTCATTTAGAAATCGTTTTATATTCAATTCATTTCGAAATCATTTTATATTCAATTCATTTCGAAATCGTTTTATATTCAATTCATTTCGAAATCGTTTTATATTCAATTCATTTCGAAATCGTTTTCTATTCAATTCATTTCGAAATCGTTTTATATTCAATTCATTTCGAAATCGTTTTATATTCAATTCATTTCGAAATGAATAAAATCGATATAAATATCGTTCACGTCAAAATGGCGTTAATCTAATCAACACGGCTTCATATATTCCTTCATTCTATTCAACAAATGAATATTTATTTTTGTCAACACACGTTTAATCTCAACGAATGAGTACTGTCCACGTGTGACTATTTTTGTTAAATTATTTCGTTCAACACATGACTAATCTCAATGGATGAGTACAGTCAACACATGAACCTTTATTTTATAGTGATAAAGATATAAAACTTATTGTTAAAATATTACGTTCAACACATGACTAATCTCACGAATGAGTACAGTTAACACATGAACCTTTACTTTATAATATTCTTTATCTTCTAAATTGGAATGAGGCCCAATCAATCACCATATAAAATTAATTATGGATTTTCATACAACACATGTATATAATAGCATTGAAAAATAACCAACCATCAACCAAAGTGCACTACACTGTATAAGCATCAAATACAGATATTTAACGCTTATAACGGCCTGTCAATCAATCGATCGACATATTTAATCAATCAGGATGAGTGAACTTCATATTTCATCCCAACACCCGTGTGGGGTTTCAAACAATCAAACACAGATTTTATTTGTGCATTTGGGCGATGTGTAAAATTTATCGACCCAATCAATATCAGTCAAATCAGTGTATATAAACAAATCGGCCGATTTGTTTATAAATATTTATTTATTCACTTTCACGTTAAAAATTATATTTTTAACGATAAAACATTTTATTTTAACATATGAATTTCTATTCGGTTCATTCTTTAAATAAAATGATATTTTTATTTTTCTAACTTATTTTAGAAAATTTCGGCGGCATAACGGCAAGATACTAGAAACGGGACAAGACCTAGCCTTATCCCCGGTCTAGTGAAGGCCCACGCCATTCACACATCAATCAAATTCACCAATCAATTCAAATTTCAATCAAATAATCCAACTAATTTTTGCAATTAAACAAACAAGTCCATGGTCTGTGGACGATTGTGTCGGGTGCTACTAAGCACCGTCTGCATCCTAGTATATATATAACTAGAAAATGAAATTGAAAGGTGAGAAATTCTCACCGATAGCTATCCAATCTTCTTGACTCTTCTTTGATAGAAATCTTCATCGTTATCGCATTTTTGTCATCTTCGTTGCTGTAGCCACTACATATGTAAAAATCGAATTTTTTACTTCGCTATTCAATATATAAAAATCTCGCCTTTTCAATTGTATCATTATAAAAATCACATTTTATTTTGCTACACACATAAAGATGATATTTTTAATATTCCTATCATGTAAAAATTATATTTTTAATTCTCTAAATAAACAAAAATCATATTTTTACATCTTCTATATAGTAAAGATTATATTTTTAATACTTTAAAAATATAAAAATCATATTTTTATTACTTTAAAAATATAAAAATCATATCTTTATTATCACTACTCTATAAAAATTATATTTTCAACCTTTCTATATAAAACTGATTTTTTTTTAAAAACTAATGTATATATAGAAAAATTTGAAAATAAATTCAATGCTTATACCAAAAAAAAAATCTGAAAGGAACAACTATTCAGTTAAACTAATTACTTAATGTATAAAATTAAGAAATAAAAAAAAAAGGAAAAAAAGAAAACTCACGGTTTCTTTGCTGGAGGGGCCGACTTAAGGGAGAGGAGGGTGCGTCGGATGTGGAGAGGGCGGCGGTTGGCGTCGCGGTGGGGTCAGGAGGTCTCGGGCTAGGGTTTGCGCGATGGGGCAAATGGGAGTGGTCGATTTGGGGTAGCAGGGTTCGGAACTGAGGGGTGGGGGTGCGGTGGAGATGTGGGGTAGGCGACGACGAAGTTGCGGTGGAGGCTGGAGCAACAGGTGATGGCCGTCGTCGCCATCGATGTAGGCTCGAGCGCGATTTTTTTCTTCCTGTTTAATGGATCGGGTTTTGGGGAAATAGGGGGGCCTTTGACCGATGTAAAGAGAGAAGGGGGGGTTTATTTATTAAATATTATTATTTAATTATTTAATTTTCCACCAAAAAGAAACTTTTATTTTTGACCTCAAAACGAGGCCCATCGCCTGTCGTCCATAGCGTTTTACCCCTATTCCGTACACAATGGGATTTGTACCGTAAGCTGATTCGATCGTTTCGATCAGTTTCCGTTAAATTCAACATATAACTCTATATATTGAATTTGAACGCCTATTTCAATTTACTGGGGTCACATACTAACTAGAAAAATTCCAGAAAAATATTTTCTAGCTTCGTATTGACGATACGGTCCTAACAAAACTAGTTTCGTCGAATTCCGAGACCGTTAGAAAAATGGCCATTTTCCAGTCGATTAAAATCAACTGAAACTGGTCAAACGCATTTTCCTTTGTCACGCTCACATATTGATTCGAAAAATTATGAAATTTGGAATCTAGCAATAACTTGACACTGCGGATCCAACAAAAGTGGTTTCGTCGAAATCCGAGGTCGTTTGCAAAATGTTCATTTTTAAGGGCCTGAATTCCATAGCGACTATTCAGAATTTTCAACTGGACGTATCTTTTGATTCCCGCTATGAAATTTCGATTTTTCGGATTCGTTGGAAAGATATCACCAATTAGATCCTATTGTTTTTGGTTTCACTAAAATCCGGATTGTTTTGCACCCGGTATGTTCAATTGAAGTTTGAACTCGAATTATCGAACTACCGCGCCATTTTCAATTCTATTCATAATTATATATAAATATTATATTCTAACGATGACGCGTATAATATATACATTCGAATTATATTCAAAATAAATTTCTCGTCGATATTATTTAAAATAATTTATTTTAAATATTCTAAATTCATTAAAATTGCCAAAATAAAAATTTTAAACTGGCCCAGATTTTCGGGTTGTTACACTGAGGAACTATCGCCCATACTAAAGGACGAGCTACCATACAAAGATGAAAGTATAAAAGAAGCTCGGGCTGCCCATGAGTGCTGACTTGCCTCTCTATGAATTCGAACCAAGAAATTTCAAGTTAGGACTTAAATTCAAACCAAATCATTTAAAATAAATAATATGTGGTTCTCATATATTCACCGTCCAAAATCGTGAATATATTTCCTTTACGTGTTCAAATTCCAAGGTATTTCAGAATTTATCGACTGTCCAAAATCGTCGAAGATACCATTTAATTAAGCCTAATTAAAACACTTCGAATTAAAAAACAAGAAATCAAACACCAAAGAAATTCATTGATTATTTAAATTTTAAATCATGTATGTTCACAAAACATAAATTTCTTTTATGCTCATAAATATAATCGAAAACTAAATTATACATATATAGTACTCATGCTTATGTTTTCTCATGAACCTGTAACTCTCAATTCATCCTTGGGCATTACTAACCCCTTCTCTAATGAGTATTCTCATTCTAAGATACTACTAATCCTATATATAATGAGTATTCTTTAATAGAATATTACTAATTCTATCTCTGATGAATTATTTTGTTTGGTTCTAATGTGTCTTGTTCTTGAGCTCTGTAAACCAAAGCTCTAATGCCAGCTGACACAACCTGAAACTCTCACCTGGCCTAGACCGAACTAGAATATGAAGAGGTTGAGAACATGTCGCATCAGAACACTGAACAATAGAATATTTCATTGTTTTTACAACAGAATTACATTAGAGTACAAGAATAATAGAGCGCGGAAAACAATTATACAGCGAAAACACAGTAATTAGAGAATAAATAAATTACATAGCAGCGGAAAATGCAATACATAATTATATACAATGCAACGGAAAACATCAACTAACACAGCTGAAAGCAAAACACAGATAAAGAGCTTTTCGAATATAGCTCCAGCTGTAACAACCCGAATTTTAATAACATGTTAAAACCATAAATCAATGCAGAATTAATTTTTAAAATAAGAATCAAGGGAAACGGGTTGCACCATTGCGTTCATCTCAAAATTCTGCTTGGAAACGAGACCGAGTTTGCGAGAATCGGAGTCCGTATGAGGGAGAAATGACCCTCCGAAGTTTCAGAAATTTTCAAAATCGAAAACAGCTCAAAAATTCGAATTCAAAACCCAGAATAGGCTGGGCGGGAAATTTCCCGCCCAGGACCAGGTCGACCTAGGGGTCGACCATAGTGTCGACCTCCCAAGGACCAGGTCGACCATAGTGTCGACCTGGGGGTCGACCTGCCTCCCGAACCCAGTTTTTGAACCTGATGCATTCTGATGTATTTAGACTCGTTTCGGGACCAGATTCATCCGCCTAATCCTATATAAGCGGCCTCCTAACCTAATTCTCTTTACACCATTCTTCTCTAACCTTATGCTGCATAAACTCTTGATGATCATGGCTTCTTCTTCTTCCTCTAAAATAAATTAAATTAAAATACGAAGACTATTTCTTGAAGACTACGGCTAGGAATTTCATATTGGAAATTTGCTACAATCAAAGCAAGATTCAACGATTCAATAATTCAACGACTGATTTCTAGACTTGACTTCTGCATCTAAATTTCTTAGACCGACCACGATCTGTAATTCAAGTTACTTTTAGATAAAACAATAAACTTAATACGGACATGTTGTAAATTGGAATTGGATCTATGTATGATAATTGATTCATATCTATTTTTGTTCATCTTGGATCTTGACTTTTTGGGAATAATGCTTTGAAATCTGTTTAGGCCTATTCACGTTGTAAATCAAACTCTTTCAAAAGACTATACCTATGCCTAAGACTGTGAACATAAGACTATGCCTATGCCTATGACTGTGAACATAAGACTATTGCCTATGACTATGACAAGGAAAATTGTGGCTAATCACCTATGATTCATGACCATGAGGTTATTGCCTAGGATTATGACTATGAAATTGGATCTAAGCTTGATTTTCTATTCAGACCTATTTTCTTTGTTTGTCCTTGGATCTTGGTTTTGGGGATTTTTCTATTTAAGTTAGATCTATCCATGTTCTTGAACCTAGATTATTATTCAAACCTTTTCATGTTCATAATGTTATCAGATCTATATGACTACGATGTTTTTCTCAATTTATTCAGTTATGTTATGCCTTGGAAATAAATTGATAATTGAACAACATTTATTATGTTATATGTGAAATTGAATGATATTCTATTTTATTATCATGTTGAACTGGGAATTAATGAATAAGTCTATTCATACGTATATTGGAGTATAACCTGTTATGACAAGTTGTGTAGTTTATCATGTTATGCAAGTTTTAGGTTGTAAAATTATATCAAATATGTGACCACATGTTAGATCTATATGTTTATGTGTATATGTTAAACCTATGTCATATTTCAAGATCACACTTATTCATATGCTCGTGACTGATTTGCAAGTTCACATATATGTAAGTTGATTTAGTCTATGTTGCAAATTCACATATATGTATGTTGATTTAGTCTACGTTGCATGATCACACCTACGATATTCATGTTGATTAATTTGCAAGTACACGCCTATGGTGTTCATATTGACTATGCCGAGAGTGCCAAGCTTACACCAATGTCATGTTTATGTTAATGAATTTCTTTATGCAAAATATGTTTACGTTAAATTAGGCTAAGTTTTTAGCCTAATATTATATGTCAAAAATCATGCGGATGGAAAATTTGGCTAAGATTGTTAGCCAAGTATTTAGACGGGGTAACGTGGGGAAAATTTTGTAAATATAGGATACTTGGCATAATACTCGCCACGAAACTTGACACAACTTGACATGAATCTTGAATATGGACATGACATTAGAATGAACTTGAAAATGGCTAACTCGAGGTTTGGTTGAGTTTGCAGTGTAATTCTGCCCGGAACCGCCCAGCAAATCCAGTTACTGCAAACAATAGGATCCAATGTGGGTAGTTGGTCATATCGCACTTGAAAACCCGAGGTCAGACTGAGTTGTGGTGTAATTCTGCCCGGAACCGCCCGGCATATCCAGTGACCACAACAACAGGTCTGATGTGAGAGGTTGGGGTGCATTAATGAATTAATGCCACATGATAGGGTTTAGTCATGAACATGAAAGACAACACTTAACCAACTTGATACATGATTCGTAGGCAGGTTAAGTCACAAACTTAAATGACAACACTTAACCAACTTGACATGCTAGACAGATAAGGGTTAAGTCACGAATTTAAATGATAACACTTAACCCATTGGACGAAAACCCTAGTTACGCGGTCCATTTCAATAGTAACCCACTAGATGTATCATGGTACCCTGGAACTAGGCAGGGTGGCGCACGATTACTGGGTTGATTGTAAACGACCAGAACGACGGCTGTGTTGGTGCGCCGGTGTAGGTTCAGACGGGCTATGGTCATGCACGTGGTCCGGAGTTGAAAAAGTAGGCATTGGGCATCAGTAGGTTTATCTGTGCATGCTTGATTCGTGTCGGTGGTTGGCACACTAGGGCTTGATACACCCTATGGTGGACCCAACACACGTGACTACACTCGTGATAGGGCCGTATGACACAGACACACAACGAGCTAGAACTTGTAAGGAGCCGATCGATTAGTGGATCGTTCCGTTGGACCTAGTAACGGGTTATTTTGTGACATTGGGCCAAGGGATCATTTCATGATTAATATAAGACATGGGTTTGGGATTCTAGTACAACTGATGCAGAGAACCTTGAATATGTGATGCTATACTTGATTTATACTTGATTTATCATGTTATCTTAGCCTATCTTTCCCATCTTGTCATCATCCTTATGTTTACTTTCAGTTTGTACATGTCATGTTACCTTTACCTGTTTTTATGCTGAAAGTCACTAGGACTTACCAATCTTTATGACTGACCCATTTTCTTTCGCCTCTTTTTTTTTCGTTTCCCCCCTCCCTAGGTTCTCAAGGAGGAAACTCTAGCACTTAGCTTGGATTTCGCTTGCTTTCGGTTCAGATCATGTACGGTTTGATCTTGAGATATGCTATGGCTGCATTTCTGCTACCTTTGGGGAATTAAGCTACTTTTGATGTTTTAAGTCTATGCTTATTTATTTATACAAGATAGAATTTGTTGTAATGGAAAATAATGACCTTGGCTATTTGACTTTAAAGGTTTTGACTCTTTTTGAAAGTAATGAAATTTATTTTTTGATTCTTCCGCTGTTTTATCTATGTTCTGTCTTGTAATATTTTTGTGTTTGTTTACCTCGATAACGTTCCTCCAAAACTAATGCATTCCCTTTGTGAGTGACTCTAACGGAGGTGGGGTGTTACATTTTGGTATCAGAGAAGAAGGTTACCAGACTGGGCAAAAGTTTTTAAAACCTTCTAAAATTATTTTCAAAACCGTTTACAAAAAAGCATTCTTATAAGAAAAATCTTATTTTATTTAAAGGCTATTCCCCAAAATCCATTAGCACTATCCTTTGTTTCCTCGTTTGAGTCTCTTCTTTTTCATTTCAGCATGTCTGGGAATCTTAACTTTCCAGAGGGCATGCCAATACCTGGCTGGTTCCGGAGGTACTTAAAGGCTAGGGCCAACGATGCAGGCCCAACAGATATTCCTCCTCTAGCTGCAGCGATTCCTCCTCCTCCGCCCCTCCTCGTGCAATTGCTTTCTCAAAGATCTGTAATGATTTTAGGGGCATGGGTGGAAAGGATTTCAAGGGAACTGAATCATTCATAGAAGCGAGGAGCTGGCTCAAAGAAACTGAGGATCTGTTCGTTATCTTCGAGGTGGATGATAGGCAGAAGGTACAGTTGGCGGTATGGTTGCTCAAAGATGAAGCTTTCTATTGGTGGGAAGTCACTAACGCCGAGAGGCCGGTTGAAACATGGATGGACTTCAGAGTAAGGTTTGAGATGAAATTCCTCTCGCAAGCTGAACGAAGTTTACAACTAGAAAAATTCTTATCTCTTAAGCAAGGAAGTTTGACTGTCAAGGAGTACGTCAATCAATTCAATCAGCTGGCTCGGTTTGGACTAGACTTAGTGAATACCCCTCATAAGAAGGCTCTCCGTTTTGTCAAAGGATTGAATGAGCCACTTCACAGCTTGGCTATGACCCACGTACCTATGGGGGCTACTTATGAAAAGTTAGTAGACATGGCGCTCTTAAATGAAGAAGACAAGAATGGCAAGAAGGAGGTCAGGGCGAATGAGTCTCCAAACAAGAAGGTAGACTCTGAGAAAGGAGGCAAGAACAACAACAACAATAATGATAACAAGACAGTGAGAAAAGAAAATGCCACTTCTGTGGTATTGAGGGACATATAGTCCAGGATTGTAGAAAGAAGAAGATGAAGATGGGAGCATGCTTTCAGTGTGGTGATACTGGACATATTAGCCAAAACTGCCCTAAGAAGCAAGGGCAAGGCCCGCAAGCAGGACCTTCTGGGGGTACATCTTTAACTTCTTCTCCTAGATGCTTTGTTTTATCTAGCTTATCTTCTCAATCCTATCTTGAGAACCTTAGGTAGAACCCTTTTGGGTGTAAACATGTGATTGAAACATGTTATGGTTGATGTTTGCTAATGGTTGCAAGTGGTCGTAAGTGGTTGCTCGTGGTTGCATAACACACATTAGGCACTAGATCGGCTCAGACACATTTTCATACTGCATATGCATGAGTGTTTAGTTTATGGATGAAATTGAATGTGTTATCATGTGGATGTTGCATATGGATGGATGTTTGTGCACACATATAGTTTTATGTGACTAGGACTATTTGCATACATGTTGGATTCATGGCACTAAACATATTTTGCATTAAGAAGATCAATCAGGCCTGATCATTTGCATTAGACAAGGAACATATATAAACACTTTCTGCATATGTTCATATAGCATTAGAAATCGTTTAACGACAATGGTTGCTCGTGGATGATGGTTGAGTAGATGGTTGATTGGATGCATTCTTCTTAACTTGAAGATTTCGGGGACGATATCCTTTATGGAGGGGAGAATGTAACAACCCGAATTTTAATAACATGTTAAAACCATAAATCAAGGCCGAAATAATTTTTAAAATAAGAATTAAGGGAAATGGATTGCGCCATTGCGTTCGTCTCGAAATTCTTCTTGGAAACAAGTCCGAGTTTGCGAGAATCGGAGTCAGTAAGAGGGAGATATGACCCTCCGAATTTTCAGAATCGAAAACAGCTCGAAAATTCGAATTCAAATTTAAAACCCAGAATAGGCTGGGCGGGAAATTTCCCGCCCAGGACCAGGTCGACCCGGGGGTCGACCATAGTGTCGACCTCCCAGGGACCAGGTCGACTATAGTGTCGACCTGCCTCCCGAACCCAGTTTTTGAACCTGATGCATTCAGATGTATTTAGACTAGTTTCATGACCAGATTCATCCGCCTAATCCTATATAAGCAGCCTCCTGACCTCATTCTCTTTACACCATTCTTCTCTAACCTTATGCTGCATAAACTCTTGATGATCATGGCTTCTTCTTCTTCCTCTAAAATAAATTAAATTAAAATACGAAGACTATTTCTTGAAGATTACGGCTAAGAATTTCATATTGGAGATTTGCTTCTACAATCAAAGCAAGATTCAACGATTCAACAATTCAACGACTAATTTCTAGACTTGACTTCTACATCTAAATTTCGTAGACCACGATCTGTAAGTTCAAGTTACTTTTAGATAATAACTATAAACTTAATATGGACATGTTGTAAATTGGAATTGGATCTATGTATGATAATTTATTCATATCTATTCTTGTTCATCTTGGATCTTGACTTTTTGGGATATTGCTTTGAAATCAGTTTGGGCCTATTCACATTGTAAATCAAACTCTTTCATAAGACTATGCCTATGACTGTGAACATAAGACTATGCTTGTGCCTATGACTGTGAACATAAGACTAAGCCTATGACTGTGAACATAAGACTATGCCTATGCCTATGACTGTGAACATAAGAGTATTGCCTATGACTGTAGCAAGGACAATTGTGGCTAATCACCTATGATTCATGACCATGAGGTTATTGCCTAGGATTATGATTATGAAATTGGATCTAAGTTTGATTTTCTATTCATACCTATTTTCTTTGTTTGTCCTTGGATCTTGATTTTGGGGATTTTTCTATTTAAGTTAGATCTATCCATGTTCTTGAACCTAGATTATTATTCAAACCTTTTCATGTTCATAATGTTATCAGATCTATAAGCCTGCGATGTTTTACTCAATTTATTCAGTTTTGTTATGCCTTGGAAATAAATTGATAATTGAAAAACGTTTATTATGTTATATGTGAAATTGAATGATATTCTATTTTATTATCATGTTGAATTGGGAATTAATGAATAAGTCTATTCATTTGTATATTGGAGTATAACCTGTTATGACAAGTTGTGTAGTTTATCATGTTATGCAAGTTTTAGGTTGTAAAATCATATCACATATGTGACCACATGTTAGATCTACATGTTTATGTGTATATGTTAAACCTATGTCATATTTCAAGATCTCACTTATTCATATGCTCGCGATTGATTTGCAAGTACACATATATGTAAGTTGATTTAGTCTATGTTGCAAATTCACATATATGTATGTTGATTTAGTCTACGTTGCAAGATCACAGCTATGATATTCATGTTGATTATTTTGCAAGTACACACCTATGGTGTTCATATTGACTATACCGAGAATGCCAAGTTTACACCTATGTCATGTTTATGTTAATGAATTTCTTTACGCAAAATATGTTTACGTTAAATTAGGCTATGTTTTTAGCCTAATATTATATGTCAAAAATCATGCGGACGGAAAATAAGGCTAAGATTGTTAGCCTAATATTTAGACGGGGTAACGTGGGGAAAAATTGGTAATTATAAGAAACTTGGCATGAAACTCGCCATGAAATTTGACACGAACTTGACATGAATCTTGAACATGGACATGACACTAGAATGATCTTGAAAATATCCAACTCGAGGTTGGGTTGAGTTTGCAGTGTAATTCTGCCCGGAACCGCCCAACAAATCCAATTACTGCAAACAATAGGATCCAATGTGGTGAGTTGGTCATATCGCACTTGAAAACCCGAGGTCAGACTGAGTTGTGGTGTAATTCTGCCCGGAACCGCCAAGGATATACAGTGACCACAACAACATGTCTGATGTGAGAGGTTGGGGTGCATTAATGAATTAATGCCACATGATAGGGTTAAGTCATGAACATGAAAGACAACACTTAACCAACTTGGTATATGATTCGTAGGCGGGTTAAGTCACGAACTTGAGTGACAACACTTAACCAACTTGACATGCTAAACTGATAAGGGTTAAGTCACGAATTTAAATGACAACACTTAACCCATTGGACGAAAACCCTAGTTACGTGGTCCATTTCAACAGTAACCCACTAGATGTATCATGGTACCCTGGAACTAGGCGGGGTGGGACACGATTACTTGGCTGATTGTAAGCGACCAGAACGACGGCTGTGTTGGTGCGCCAGTGTAGGTTCAGGCGGGCTATGGTCGTGCTTGTCCGGAGTTGAAAAAGCAGGCATTGGGCATCAGTAGGTTTATCTGTGCATACTTGATTCGTGTCCGTGGTTGGCACCCTAGGGCTTGATACACCCTATGGTGGACCTAGCACAGGTGACTACATTCGTGATAGGGCCGTATGACACAGACACACAACGAGCTAGAACTTGTAGGGAGCCAATCGATTAGTGGATCGTTCCGTTGGACCTAGTAATGGATCATTTCATGACACTGGGCCAAGGGATCATTTCATGATTAATATAAGACATGGGTTTGGGATTCTAGTACAGCTGATGTAGAGTACCTTGAATATGTGATGCTATAATTGATTTATACTTGATTTATCATGCTATCTTAGTCTATCTTGCCCATCTTGTCATCATCCTTATGTTTACTTTCAGTTTGTACGTGTCATGTTACCTTTACCTGTTTTTATGCTGAAAGTCACTAGGACTTACCAGTCTTTATGACTGACCCGTTTTCTTTCGCCTCTTTTCCTTTCATCCCCCCCCCCAGGTTCTCAGGGAGGAAACTCTAGCACTTAGCTTGGATTTCGCTTGCTTTCGGTTTAGCTCACGTATGGTTTGATCTTGAGCTATGCTATGGCTGCATTTCTGCTACCTTTGGGGAATTAAGCTACTTTTGATGTTTTAAGTCTATTCTTATTTATTTATGCAAGACAGAATTTGTTGTAATGGAAAATAATGACCTTGGCTATTTGAAGTAAAAGGTTTTGACTATTTTTGAAAGTAATGAAATTTATCTTTTGATTCTTCCGCTGTTTTATCTATGTTCTGTCTTGTAATATTTCTGTGTTTGTTTACCTCGATAAGGATCCTCCAAAACTAGTGCATTCCCTTTGTGAGTGACCCTAGCGGAGGTTGGGTGTTACACCAACCGTAATCCAGGTTCCTATTAAAGAAAAGAACCTGCAAAACCAAAACTATGACTGCCTGTGTGGAAAATTTGGGCACCCAGAATTTAGGTTGAAACAATAAACTCTAGATCAGTCATGGGATTGGTGTGAGAGCTAATACTGTTATTTAAATTTTACTTTAAAATGAGGTAGATCACAGGACCGCGCCGTATATCACGAAACGGATTTACTCCATGTGAATACCCAAACTTGAAATAAATGATAAACAACGCAATGCTTTTAGGAAAATGGAGCTATTATAAGACTCGAATACCATCACACAATGCAACACAAGCTGGAGGATAGAGTTTTACCTTATAGTACCCAAACATGCTTAATACGATTTAAAGCAAATATTTTTGATATTAATATAAGTGCATAGTGTATAAAACAACTTCAAATATAAATGTATCAATCAAAGATGACATAGTACCTCATCCTACTTTGTCGCCATATAGGTTTACAATTAAAACCGAAGTCACGTATTGGAAATTGGATTCCATCATAAGTCGAGGCAAGAGATGTCTCCTCACCGAATTCGGATCACCTCTAGCAAGATGTACAAGATCACACCTGTGAGCATCCCTTAGATCTTCAGGGTTGGTCTACACCTAACGTTTGTGGATTAGTTATTCCTGAGCAATACGTTTCTCGGTTCTATCGGACCTGTCACCTGGTCTGTTATCAATCATATCCGAGGACCCTGGCATCCATCATCCACATAAGTAAAATGTCTGGGCTATATACCATGACATCACCTCTAGCTATAAAGAAACATAAGCACTCTCTACAGTAACTAATCCCGTTTTTGACTTATACCAAGGTGTGAAGCTCGCGAATTAATGCTATATACAAGGCGGTGGTATATGAAAGTAGTGCTATATGAAAGCGGTGCTTTGATCATCATCCACAAGGCTATGTTTTTCAACAAAAGCCTTGATCACTGCATCTCAGCGTGACACATTATTAATCCATACAATATCATTTATTTCCACCAATATATAACCTCTAAGCTCGTACATCTCAGAGAAGGGTGTTAATTAAGGGAATAAATTCCTCACCACCAAATAGGTATATATTTAGTAGAGATCAATTAATATAGTGAGAAGTACATTGTTAGACATACAATCCATTTTCAAGTATGTTCTGGGTCTAAACGAAACCAGAGGCACCTTATTCCTCATCACATATGTCCAGTACAAGAGAGACCCTCACATATCCAGTCGATTTTCAAGTAGTTTTAGACTACCACCAATCATTACCTTTTCTTAGGTGTATGGGCCATTCAAGACATCAGCAATAGCCCAAACGCCGTGAAGATCTCCGGTCTTCAGTCACTGCCTTTAAATCTTCGACCTTAAACCGTCGTAATATTTATTCAGAATGGGTTAAATCCGGTTTTTCCGAATAATTTTGTATCTTTATAATCATGTGACAAATGCACAAAGATAACACTCATTTCATTCCAATCCAGAGTATTCCTTTAGTCAAATATTTATTACCATTAGAAAGAGGTTCCCATTAATTTATCAATGATAACTTCTTTTAAACTTATAGTTTAATCCATTTCCTAGAAATTATGTCAAAAGATTTTATAATATCTTTTCATCTCAAAAATCGTACCTCGATGATTATTCAACTTTTAGAAATTAATCTCGTCTTTAACTTGGTTAAAGAATAACTGCCATTAAAAAGCATCGTTCACTATAAACCCAAAAAATCATTTTTCATTTGTATGGAAACCTTACGGAAATATGAACAATTCATAATCGATATAAATTTCCATAACAGATTAATACTATAAGTGTATAACGGTGAAGCCTTTTTAAATTCCAAAAATAGTAAAGGCCATCCTTTATAGAAGCTCATTTCGATTATTACTAATAGAATTCCATCAAATTCCAATTTCATTAAATAAATTGGAAAACTCATTAAATCTTATTTAAAAGATTTATCCTTTTCATAGTTGGTTCAAGAACAATATTATTTAAGATACCATTCGCAACAAACCTCAAATCAATTTATTGCATTCAAATATTAAATTTTCCCATAGTTGCAAACTAGCCATTTTAGATAAAAATAATATCTGTCTTTCAAAAATGTGAAATATTTATTACAAATTCTTTCCAAATCATATATTATGATTTATCATAATTTGTTTATAATTGTAATAATTTTACTAAGGCCCTTACAATAGGTTTCCAATATCGGTCACCGAACTTTATTCATAGAGACATTTTACAAATTCGATTATGACCTATCCAAAAATCCAACTATTTAAATTTAAACCACTTGTTTTCATTTGAAAGATCTTCTCGATACAAACCCAATGGTTCTAGTTTTAGGAGAATCCGACTGTCCGATCTCCCATTAAATCTATTTGAAGTTACAGGCTGACGTTCGCGAACTATCGCTGCGCGACACATTCTATTCAAACCTGAATCATGTTATTCATTTATAAATAAATCAAAACGCTCATAAACTTCCATTATTAATTATATAAAATGTATGTAATAACTTTAGAAAATCCGTTTCAGTCGTTTTTCTTTCAATATTAAATATCTCATAGCTTGGTCAATTTTAATATTATTCTAATAAATAAAATAATATTATTTTTCGAAAGTCGATGTTTTACGTTAAGAATTTCCTTACAGTCCTAATAAAATAAATGAAAAACTGTCAAAAGAACTTTTTTTTTCAAACGTTCGCTACATATCGTAACCGAACTTAATTTTGAAAAGTTACTATTCTTAAAAAATTCAAAAATTCAACAAGACATAAGTATATTAAAATGATTCAGAATCATTAGTTATTATTACGAATGTTCATCAATATTTCAATATAAACGCATCCATCCAAAATCGGATAACAAAATCTAAATTTGTTTTTTTACCACATTTTATATTATCAAAATATTCAATTTTATTCTGGATTGGAATAGAAGTCAACCAAACAACATATCATTCCATTCATATGAATTCAATACATCTAACAATAGTTACGAACAACTATTATACATCTAAATGACATCCAATGTGCATCCATTTTCCATATAATCTCCAGAAACAATTTATTGATGTTATCTCGCTTTGTTGATCAATCGATTAACACACGAGCTACATGCAAGGGAGATGTGTAAATAAAGTATCATCCCGTGACCCGTGTGGGGTTCCCAATCAACACCAAATAATTTAAAATCACTACTGTTTTATGAATTTAACTACAACTAGTTAAATTAGAATTATTTTAAAATTATCCAATTCTACTTAAACGAGTAATTATATATTTACTATTCCAATTGTAAAAGGATATTTATATCCAATTTCAACCACCATTAATATATTGACATTATTTAACATGTCAATCACCCTAAAATCACAACCACAACTAACCAAACAAATCAATAATTCATCTATCGAGTTTGCAAACAAAAGTGATGTGATCTACCAGATACCGTATGACTTTTTAGATATTAGTCAAATGAGATCTGCGGTTTTCACTAGTATTTAGCTTACTAAATGACAAATATTTTAAGGGGGCTATTTTCTAACTTGCAATTTTATTTAACTTTTTCATATTAAATTCTAACTTAAAACAGTTAACTAATTAACCTTTCATTCATAATTAAACTACCAAACTTCTTCAAAAAATAATTAAACTACTAAAATACACTAATTAAAGCGTGAATCTCTCACCCCAGTCATCAATTAACAATGCACCGCAACTGCAGACTATTCTGCGCGCGCTACTGCTTAAAAATATCACCTTTTTAGTTTTGAATGCTCCAAACTTTCTGGTAAATCTTGTACACCTTTAATCTAGAGAATGTAGTAGGAAAGAAACGATCTTAGGCAAAATAGAGGTCTTTGGGCAAGAAACTTCCCTGTCCAACTAGAGAAGGAGGTGTAGCGGGGACCACGAAATACCACGTGGCTTGTAGGGACCACAAAAGGGTAGCTAGGTGTAGTAGAATGGATGGAGACACTTAAATGGAGTATCTCTTTACCATTGGAAGCAAATTGGAAGAGAAAGGAGGGGAAAGGAGGATGTGACCTGTTAGGCGACGTGGGGGAGGTCGTGGGTGGCGCGACAGGTGAAGGAGGCGACGACGTGGTCCCCTAGGCAGCGGTGGAAGGGGAAGAAGAAGGAGAAGGTGGCACCATTAATTTGTTTTCAAGTTTCTAATTAGGTTTCGCAAAAGTGAATGAAACAATTAGCTCTAATTACATTAATTAGATCAAATCACTTCACCTAGGAACCAAACGGAGAGCAAATTTGAGGACGTATTAATTACAACATGTGAACTTCGTTCCAGTCTCACGGTCACCCAGTAACTCCAAAAATTATAAAATCTGAAATCTCGCTGCGTTATGGAATTGCGGTTCCAACGAATCTATCCGCATTTAATTTGGAGACCGCATTGTTTTGAGTTAAATTTGAATTTAGACTAAATTTTCTGCATATGTTTAGATGTCGTTCTTCCACATCCAAACTCCATTGAACTTGAAAATTTGAATCTCGACATATTCGACATTTTGGATCCAATAAAACTGGTTTCGTTGAATTCCAAGACTATCTTAAAAATGGTTTTTTATAAGCGATTGTTATAGTTTTAAAATATCGGTATTCAAATTCAAGGATTATAAATGGATTTAAACATTTTATTGACCTTGTTTTACGTCAAATATAACATAAAAACTAATTTCACAATTATTCTTAGATTTTATTGAGCAAATAACCAATTTATATTCAAATTAAATTAGAATAGAATTAAATTAAAATTTTATATTGGTTCTGAAATTTTAGGTTGTTACATGCAAACTGGCTCAAACAAAATGAATATGGTAGGTTCAAAAATGCTAAAGGCATAAAGATAGGAAGATCATGGCACAAGACAATGGCCTTGCAAGTCACAAAAGCATAGCAGCATGGTTAATGAAAGTACACTAATGCAAAGGTCGCAAACACACACAAATATATATACACACACACACATGGTTGTGTGTATATATATGTACGTGGAACTCAATATGGTGCAAATGAGCCAAGTCAAACCAAGTGCATGTTTCAAGCCAGTTTCAAATTCAGGAGGTCCAAAACAAATACAAACAAAACTGCACATAACCAAGTAGCTACAGCAAGAGGAAGACACACAAAACTGGACAAAGACATACAAGCATTCATAGCAAAGACAACATGACAAGGATGATGCATGTAGTCAAGAAATAGCATGGACAACAAAATGGGTATTGCACAAGTACAGATTGGTTCAATGGCATGTGACATAAGCAACAAATACAAGCGATGGCAAGCAAATCTAAGTGCATATGAACACAATCATAAAACAGGGTCAGTGTATATGTTTGTGCAAGTAACCAAAGTTTCATTTAAACAGCTCAACAAACTCAAAGCAGGTTTTAGACATGACAACGCACAAATTCACAGCAATATACATGTGCATCAGTGCATACAAAACAAGATGCACATATTAGGGTAGTACACAGCTTAGGCACAAGGGAATTTGTTTACAAGCTCAAAACAATCATGCACATAACTTAATTGTTTCAATAGAGGACAAGCACAAAAAAAGACACTAACCAAGATACACACATACACATATTTATGTGTGTGTAATATACATGGTATAATGGGCAAGTGCAGCAAGACATACAATTGGATTTGTTTCAGCTAATGCAATAGTCAAGAAATGGTTCAACAAACACATAGTGTGCATCAGACAACAAGATATCAAACATGCTTAGTAACGAGGCAGTTTCAAAGTCAAGGTGACTAAAACTGCTTCAAGCAAAGTGAAATAGTGCGGCAACAAAACAGTGGACCGAACACAACAAACATGATATACATATATACATACATGTGTATATATATATATGTATACAAATATAAATCAGTATACACAATCATGATGATTATCAAAGCCAGAAAATTCAAGTGCAAATACAAAATTCGAATGGCCCCAAAGGAAAAGACTTTTTCTTTTAAATTCGGCTAGTTTAAAAATGGAACAATCTACATGAATGAATTTCTCTGGAAGTTTGCATGAGTTAAAATTGGAAAACAATTTCTTTTTGCAAATCATGGTGATGAATACATGGCAAGAATGATTCATGACTTTAAAGACATACCAGAATATCAAGCAAACAATTTTGGGGAAGAATCAATTAAATTATCTCTAGAAAACAGTTAGACATTCACGGCATGTATTCTAGGTTATCAATCACGCAAATCACGCAACAAATTAGACCAAGCAAATTCGTGAAATCAGAGAAGTTTAAGGGTTCTATAAACCTATAAATTCAGACTTACTTCATTAAAGGCAAGCAACACAAATTCAAGAGAAAAAAGAAAAATCAAATTTGAAAACTCACGGGCTTCGATCGCAAGAGAAACCCCATGTTGAACGACACGTGAACAAGGGTAATCAAGCATCAAGGAACAAATTTCAGAAGCCAACAATTGAAGTCGTGATTTGGGGATAAACAAAAACCCTAATTTATTGACCGATGACCATTGAATTAGAAAAGAAGAAATTCGATATTTTGAGTAACAAAGAAAACAAGGGGCCAGCTAATCTATTTTTGAAAAATGGGTTTTTGGTTGTTTTAAATTGTTTTGTTTTTTATTTCGTTTTGTAAACAATCCATAGGTTTATAGTTTACTTCTAAACTAGGGTTTACGAGTTAGGGTTTGTAATTCAGGGAAAATTTGATATTGGGGATAAAGATCAGTCTAGGATTTTGAGCATAGGATTAAAACAGTTGGCAGCGAGTATCACGAGTTTACAGGGTTTTGTAAGCATATTGATAGCTTTAATGTTAGTAAAAAATCTTAGGCATGCAGCAGTAGGAAGGGGTTTACGGAAGCTGTGTAAATCTATGTCATTTATTTTCTGCATTTATTTTCGCTGTTGTAATCTGTGTTATGATATATTTAATATCTCGTAAAACTTCAATAAACCCTACTCACTCCCCTTTAGGGTTAATCTAGATCCAACAAGTTGTATCAGAGCCTGGTATTTCATTACCTCTAGAGTCATGCTTTCCTCTAGTTGTAAGTCCAACGAGTGTCAGTCCAGTGATAGTCCAACTATTTTTGATGATACATATATTTAAATTAGAAACCAGAAATGGAATCCTATTTAAAATCTGTTAATATTATATGTTGGGATATGGTTAACAATGCAGGGGATATGGTAGATAAGAATAATATAGTTATTAATTCTCGTGCTACGCATATCTTATATTCTTATATTAATTATGATCGATCTAGCCTTATCTCCCTTTGTTTAAATTCACATGAAATCTGGAAAACTCTCGATACATTGCATGGAAGAAAGGAAAACTGCTCAAAACCCTAGAATGTCAACTCATATTCAGTTTTATGCTCAATTGGCCTCATATATAAAAATTCATATGGATAAAACGATGGAGACTCAATTAATGATGAGATTAAAAAAAATTATATGAAGATTTAGTTTATATGTGTTGTGATTTAACTAAATCTACTGATAATCTCAAATGGAAAAATAAATCTCCGAAATCTAATAATCTTGAGTTGATTAGCAAAAAAATGCGTTGGAATTAAAATTAAAAAATCCGACTGCAAAAGCTATGTGAATTTGAAAATTGAATTAGCTCATCTCAATAAAAAATTCAAAAGCTTGAAAAATAAATTATGAGTTTAAAACAAAATGAGGATGAGCTAATTTGTAAGAACTATGTTTTGTAAAAGGAGTTGGAAAAGATTAATTCCAAACATGATTTTTCTAAAAAAACAAAGCTTGTTAAAAACAGAATCAATCTTAAATGAGCTTGAAAAAGAAATTGTGAAATTCAAAGAACTTAAAAAACATGAGTTTGTAAAACAAAAACATTTTGAATCTGAGATTTATGAATGCAAAACTAAAATCAAAATGCTTGAAGATGAAAATTTGTTTTTGAAGCAAAAGAATTCTAAGAAAAGAGAAATTGAGATCGACCAGTGCTCTAAGCTGATAAACGAGAATAATCTTTTGAAATCCAGAATCAATGGTCTTGAATTGAGTTTGAAACGTTTTTCAACCAAAGAAAAATCTTTGAATATGTTGTTGAAAAAACATTTTTCTTCTAGAAATAAGAATGGTCCCAGCTTTGGAAAATTTGGTGATCTTAAAAAGATGAATTCGAATGATTCAAAAAATCCTTCAAATTGTTTTGAAAAAATAGATCTGAAGGTTTCAAAGAAATTTTAAATCATAAACAAAATGAAAACTTGTTTAGAAATTATCCATTTAAACATTTTTGGATCCCAAAAGGAAATAAATTGAATTCGATTAAATCCGAACAGATCGGGGTTCCTAAAGGTACGATGGTAAATTCAAGTGGATTGTTATTTAAACAAGTGTTGTTACCAAAACGTACGAACACAGTTAAGAGTGGTTTAACAAATTTTGTCAGACCACTCGATCCCCTAAATACTTAGTAACAAAGGTTGGTTAAGGAACGACTTTCTAGATGAATCAAAGATTGCTCCATATTTGAATTGAAGATATTTGACATTTGTTCCTTAGCCAAAATTTTCGAGTTTGAGATCTACAACGTCTATTGTAAATCATGTATGATCTTTATACTCACATTTTTTTATACATATATTCTCTATTTTTATTCTTCTATATTTTTCTTCTGTTAATACTGAATTTCTTTGTCATTATCATATTCAATTTCTTATTCTGAACTTTCTTAATTTCAAATTGCAGAATTCCTGATTGTTTGGAAATTGGATTCGTTCATCTAAAACTCTCATGTTTTGTTGATCTCCAGATGGTGAATTCGAATTTGTAAATATCTGCAATTGTTTTGAAATTTTTTTTTTCTTTTGATTCCCGAATCCCTAACAGTGCTGAAGCATTTATATCATATTTTGGACACTCTTATTCCGATTCTAATTTTTTCTAATGGTATTAAAAACTAACGAAATTTCACATGCCTTTGCTATTTTGAGTTTCTTCAAATTCATTTTGGAAAGGCTTGAAAAACTTTACTCATTACAACACACTACTATTTTTAGTTGTGATAATCTCATTGGTTTTTGGATTGGCTTGGCTATTCTGAATTGAAAATCATTTGGTATGAATTATTGTGTTGCATCTTGAAACTTACTTTTATATCATGATCATTTAGCTTGAATATTTGTTTTTTTTAAATCATTTGAAATTGTTGATATCTTGAATCTCACACACTTCTGGGATTTGAAATTGATAATCTTGTGTGATCGATTTATTGAATCTTGAAATTTACACATCTCTTTAAGTGATTTCAAATTAACTGCTTTAATCATTGGATCATGATCTGTCTTCTTGGACTTGTTGAAAATTTTCTGAAAACTCTCTTGTGCTTGTTACAAATGATTATGAATTTTTTTTTGTGAATATGTTTTTGAAATTGAAAGTTTGGTGCTCTGATAAAGAGAATTGAACTGATAGACTTGCTGACCTAGGCTTAGTGATTTATTCTAAAAAATCAATGCTTGCTTTCATTGACTTCAAAATAAGAAATTAGGAGCTCTAAGTGGTATCAGTCTTAGAAGTCTTAAAAAATACTCTTTAATTTGATTGATTAGTTTGAAACTGTTTCTCATCTTGTATATGTACTTCAAAATCCTTCTTATAATTGATATTTTCAATTTTAAACTCATTTTTGATTATTTATTCAGAAATTGAAATTATTGTGAACTATTTTTGGAACTAACCAAATTATTATCAAATTTTTGAAATTATGATGAGTTGTGACTATAGCATATTTCACAATAAGAGGAAATTTTATTTAAGTTCTCTTGATGTTTGAGCAGATTTTATAATATCTTTGAATTGATGCTTATTTCATGAACACCTTTTCCTATCATCTTTTTGTCATCCATCATGATTTTATATTAATGTGGAGAGTTTTTTTTTTAAATCATCTTAAATATATAGTTCCAAATTTTGTGATGGAAATGTGACTATTTTATTTTTTAGAAAAATAGATACTTGAAAGTTTTCAAAAATCCCGGTACAGTTGGGCATATTTCATAATATAATTAAATTAGAAATTTAATTCATAACCATCTCTGTATCTATCACATTTCTATCATCCATTTTGGTTTTATATACTGAGGAGATTTTGTATAATAAGTGTTTCTCTAACCTCATTTAAAAATCCAAGATATGGTCATGCATGGTTAGAGGTTACTTATAATTTAATTTGTGACTGATCCCATTTAAAAGTCCTAATAAGCTATGTGTCATTAGTGTGCTCTTAAAATAAAAAGAAAATAAAATAAACAAATTTTTATAAATGAAATCTTCCTTGCTATGTAAAAACTAACCTACCAATCCATATTCTAAATTGTGAGATGTGTTTCTATTTTACGATATATTATTCTTTTTTATTGATAGTCATTGGGATTTGAGATTATTTGATTTTGTCACTTGGTTTGAATTTATGATCATAGTCCAAATCCGTCGCTATTTTGTGCTCAAATTATAAAAATTTATTTGAAAATAATTGGAATTCATGTATTTTAACACTCTCTCCATTTTATAAAATTCATCGTAAATCCATCATTCTACAATGTGAAATTTTCCAATATTATGATTTTTGTTAGACTAAATGAAATTTATGATGTACATTCTTTGTCCTGATCTGATCTTATATTTCTATTCTATTTTTAATTACTATTTGAATTTCTATATCCTATTGATGATAAAAAAGGGGGAGAATGATTATGATTTTGATTGATGAGTGAATATTTCATGAATATTTTATTATTGGAAATTCAGTTCAATTATTCTTTTCACTCATATGAACATATTTAGGGGAGAGTTCTGTTGTGGAGGGAGCATATGTGTATGGTGGAGTTCTAAACTTCACTATCAAACACATTTACTGTACTCAAAATCTTACTATATGTTTGTCATCATCAAAAAGGGGAGATTATTGTATATAACAATATGATTTTTGTTTGATGACAACAAACATATGTATATATTATTATAAATTTGTTTGCAATTGTACTATTCTGCTATATCACATACAAATATAAATATTTATATTTGAGTAGAGTACTACTGCCCAAGAATTTAAATATTCAAAAAGTATTTTATTTAAATATAATATTTTATTTCAGCATTTGCATAGTACAAATTTCACAACTCCACTATTGTGCATGTTAGTGATTTATTACATTCAGCTCTCAGTACAACACTCACTGTTCACTCTGCTACATTTTCAGTGTCATATACAATTTCATTTATTACATTGTTTCCCCACTACATTTCTCTCAGTCGCTCAGTTACATAAATTCATTCACTCACATACTGTAACTCACTTGTCTTCAGTCTGTCCAGTCACTTGCATACCATTCACAGAAACAAACATAGTAAACTTAAATTCTAGCAGATATAAAATTTATTTTAAGTTATATTTGCCTTAGAATTTTGATGTGTTTTTCATCATACTTCATTACTTGGTCTGATATGTATATACATCCATCTATGTTTAGACTGCTTGTGACATTCAAATGATTCAACGCATATACCACAAGGTAGAAAATATCTATAGTGCTCACATATATAAACTGGATATGCACGATACATGTATGCACATAATGTGTACGTATATACACATATATTTTATGCAACGACAATAAGGTCAAACATCAGTAAGTGGACATGAATCAAAGAAAAAAAATCAACGTAAGAGGCAATGCACATATGAAGCTACACTGATATACAAATATATATACACACACATGTATGTATGTATATAAACACACACACATGTATACATGGAGTACATGGCAGCATGGTTACAATGGACAGTGCATATACTCATGAATGATGCAAACCAGGCAGTACAAACGTACAATGGACAATGCATATAATCATGAGCCATGCAAACTAGGAAATACAAATGTACAATGATCAGCTCTCAGACTAGGATCAACATACATGCAAATTGGCTCAGCCCAAATGAATATGGATGGTTCAAGAATACTAAAGGCACAAAGACAAGAAGATCCTGGCACAAGACAATGGCCATGCAAGTCATAAAAGCATAGCAGCATGGTTAATGCAAGTACACTGATGCAAAGCTCCCTCTCTCTTTCTCTCACACATATATATACACACACACACACACATTATTGTATACACACACACACACATGGAACTTAATATGATGCAAATGAGCCAAGTCAACACAAATGCACGTTTCAAGCCAGTTTCTAATTCAGGAGCTCCAAGACAAACACAAAAAAACTGCACATAGCCGTGCAACTACATCAAGAGGAAGACACGCAAAACTGGACAAAGACATACAAGCATTTATAGCAAAGCCAACATGACAAGGATGATGCATGTAATCAAGAAGCAGCATGGACAACAAAATGGGTAGCGCATAAGCATAGATAAGTTCTATGACACCCCTATGTCTGTTAATGTCACCCTTTTTCAGAATGCATTAAGTTTCACGAAGCGTTTTAGGTAAACAGAAACAAAATCTCACAAGACAGATATAAAAAAAGTAGCGGAAAATTAAAGCTTCATTATCAAGCAGAAAAATATCGTAGTCTCAAAATCAGTTACAATATCAAGCTAAAATGCTGAAACCAAGTACATGAAACCAAAACATCTGTCTTGCACTAAAAGCCATCAGAGTACAGAAATGTAAAAACATAATCCCTAGTAATAGCCGTAATAGAGTTGACAAGTACTCAAAGCGATACATCAAAGCATATCCAAATCCGTGCAGAAACATAAGAGAGAGTCATAATCAAGCCTGAGCGTTCCTACCCTGAGAACCTTAGGGGGGAGGGGAGGAAGAGGGAGAAAAGGAAACAAAATTGGGTTTGACATAAAGTCTGCCGAGTCTAGTGACTTTTAGCACATAAAGAAGTAAGAGTATCAGACATGCATATAAACTAGATGAGAGATAACATTATCATATAACAGGTATAAACAGACAGAACGTCATAATCAGAATAAACAGAATGGATTATGCTTCTCAAATAATTTTCTCTATATCAATACTAGTATAGCAGATATGTGATTGGATTAGGTACCCCCTAATTACTTAACAGAAACAGAATGATCCCAACAGGAATATAATGGTAGGATTAGGTGTGCTCTAGTAACAGGTTTTACCCAAACAGAAATAACAGGCACCTCAACAGAAATAACGGGTGTTACCCCAAACAGAAATAATAAGTACCTCAACAGAAAGAAACAGGACTAGATGTATCCAAATCACTACCCCCAAGCGATCGACTCCTTAACTTGTAAATACCATGTGTCTGCCCCATAGTAGGGTGTATTACTTCCTAAAGTGGCACCCTACAGAAGGACACAGACATATTTACTGGTTCTACAGCGGCTTATTTCCCCCCTACAGACTGGACTCATGCACGCACATTGTAATAACCCAGATTTTTAGAACTAATTTAAAATTTTTATTTTAGCTATTTTAATGGATTTTGAACATTTAAAATGATTTATTTTAAATAATAACGACTAAAAATTTATTTTAATCGAAGTTAGAACATATAAATTTATTTTAATTATAAAAGTAGTTCGAAATGGCGTGGTAGTTTGAAAATTCGATTTTAAATTTCAAATGAATGTACATGATTCAAAATAAACCGGATTTCAGTAAAACCAGAAATGTTTGAATCTATTTAATTACATCTTTCTAACGAATGTGAAAAATTCAAATTTCATAATATAAATTGAAAGTTATGTATAGTTTAAAATTTAAAATAGTCGCTATGGAACTTATATATATTTTAATAATATATAAGCCCTTAAAAATATCTATTTTGCAAATGACCTCCATTTTCGATGAAACCACTTTGTTGGATCTGAAATGCCAAATCATTGCTAGGTTTCAATTTTCATCATTTTTGGAACTAATATGTGAGCGTAGTGAATTTAAACGCGTTTGGTCAATTTAGTTTGAATTTAATCGACTGGAAAAAGGCCATTTTACAAACAGCCTCCAAATTCGACGAAATTAGTTTTGTTAGGACCGTATCGTCAAAATATATATAATTTTATTTTCTGGAATTTTCGGAGTCAGTATGTGACCCTAGTAAATTAAAATGTACATTGAAATCAATTTTGAACATTATATTAATTTATATTTTAATTTTGAAGAAAAACTCATCGAAACAGTCGAATTGGCCTACGAAACATATTACTTTGTGTCCGGAATAGGGGTGTTTAGCTAGGAACATCAGTCGTTGGGCTCGATTTGGAGTTCTTAGCAATAAACAAATATTTTTGGAGTTATATATATTTCCGACCAATTAGAAAATTCATAAAAAATAAAATAAAAAACCCTAATTCTTAAAATAAAATGCCCTGTTCAAGCGATCAACGACGGAAAGGCCTTCGATCCTTCCCCTGTCGATTCCTCTCAATCCATTCAATGGTTTTCGAAATTTCCAAAGCAAAAATTGTAGAGGTTTCTTCTATCTTCAAATCTATATCAGTTGGAGTAGTTATCGCTGTGTATTTTGCTTGATTCACCCTCTCAAAGGGGCGCTGGTCATTAGAGAATTCCGCCAGCAAGGCGCTGCCGAGTTAGCTGATGTGGCAGGCGCGGGAGCGGTTCTCTGAGGTCGACAACATGATGCCATCTGATCGAGCTCCAACGCCTCGATTCGCGTGAAAACTCCAACCCTAGAACGCAACGATGGGTTCAGTTCGTTTTCGACGTCGCTTGGAAGAAGATGAAGACATAGTAACGGTTTTAAACGTTGCTAATTAAGTTAATTAATTTTAATTAACTCCAAAATGTAATTAACCCAATTAATATCATAACTTTTTCGTACGAGGTCCAAATCGAACAATTTCAGTCATGTTGCGGCTGTGGGGACGTGGGCTTCACAATAAGACTAACCGGGTCCTATTTGGAGCTAGTTACAATTTAGGGCAGATTTAAAACCAAACTGTCCTTTAAAGAATGGTGGAGTGGATCCCAAGGTGGGAACACCATCTCACTCAAACAATTTTACAGTTAAAAATATTTTAGGTTGCAGACGGGGCTTAGTAGCTCCTGACACTATTTGTTGTACAACCCATGAATGTTTGTTTGGATTAAATTTTAGGAAAGTTGACTGTATTGTGGTGAAATGAATTGTATTATCGTTTATGTACTAGATCGATTATTGTGTATGGCGCGAGCCAGTATCAGGAGAGGGGTAATGCCATACATTTCTCCGGTTTTAATATCGCGCCGTTATCATGCCGAAATTTTCTAAAATGAATATTTATTCATTAAAAGTATCATTTTTTGATGTGTAAATGAACTATATAAAATATTCATGTGTTGAATAAAATGTTTGAACAATAAAAATATCATTTTTATTGAATGTATGCACTATTAAAAATATACATATGTTGAAATAAATATTTAATCGTTAAAAATATAATTTTAAATGTATATATGAACGACATAAAATTCTCCTGAAATGAAAATGAATATTCATTTATAAATCGGATGATTTGTTTATGTACACCCATTTAACTGATATTGATTGGGATGATAAATTTTACATATCGCCCAACTGCACAAACTATATTCAGTATTTGTTGGTTGAAACCCCACACGGGTATTGGTATGATATTTAGCGTACACTAATCCCAATTATTTAGTTGTATGTCAATCGATTGGTTGACAAACTGTGGTAAGCTTTAATTATTTATATTTAATGCTTATGCAGTTGTGTAATGCACTATGGATGATGGATGATTGTTTATCATGGCTGCTGTATACATGTGATGTATGAAATCCATATAAATAAAATATATGGTAGTTGGTTGGGTCATTCCAATTTGGAAATAACGAATATTTTAAAATAATATTCCTTAAAGGATTAAAATGTGAATTTGATGTCCGATTTTGGATGGACACGAAAATATTGAAATATGTGAAGCCGTGTTGATTAGATATGTGCCAATTTAACGCGAACGATATTTATATCGATTTTATTCATTTTAATAATGAATATCGAAAAGGAAATGATTTAAAAATCTGATATTTTGAAAATATTATCATTTAAATATTATAATGATAAGGAGTATTCAATTTTGATTTAAAATTGAAATGAAAGTGGGAATCGTTTTTAAAACGAATTTATAAAATACGTTTCGAACGAAATATATATTATATATATTGCATTATATATATACATACATACATATATATATATATATATATATTAATGGCTTGAATAGAACGCACTGTGCGCTTTTGTTCAGGAATTTCAACCATTGAATTCGAATTGACATTACGGGAGATCCGACCATCGGATTCTCCTAAAACCAGAACTGTTGGGTTCGTAACGGAAAGAGCTTTCCAATGAATATAAGATATTTGAAATCTAATGGTTGGATTTGGAACTATGTCCAAATCAAATTTGGAAAAGGTCGCTATGGATGTGGTTCAGTGGCCGTTATTGGAAACCGACTGTACGGGCCTTGATAAAATTATTAAAAATATTAATAAATTATGTAAAATCATAATAAATGATTTGGATGAAAAAATCTCTATTTGTAAAGATAAAAATATATTTTTTATCAAAATGAAATAGTTATTAACTAGAAAGATAATCCAACGTTTTTAAATAAATAAATTGGATTTGTGAATGATTTTAATATAACCAGGATTTTCCGATGTATGAATTGGAATGGATTTGAATAGAATTCATCTTCGGGAGATTTCGACATAGGATTCCGTGACAATACGGATATTGTGGAGGAATTTGGAAGACAGAAATATATCGTTATTCCCCATACGATATGTGTTGGTTTCAGAATTTGATATTGAATGTAAGCCGATATAATTTCTGTTTAGAGCCTTATATTTAACATCAAAGTGGATTTTGGGTTTGTCGTGAATGGTGTCTTCAGTAACACTGTTCTTAAACCCCGTGTGAAAAGAATAAATCTTTTAATTAAGATTATTAGAGTTTCCGGTTATATTTAGTAATTGGAATAAAATGGAATGTGAATTGGGTTTATTGTGAATTGTGTTTTTAATGACATTCGTTCTTTAACCCGACTAACATTGAAATGTGATTTGGAAAATATAAATCATTTATTAAGATTTAATGGAAATTTTCCAAAGTAAAGTTTTCCAATTTAATAAAATAAATTGGAATGGAATGGAATTCGATTTGGTAATAATCGAAGTGAGCTTCTGTGGAAGAAGATTGATACTATATATAGAATTTAAAAGGATTTGTCGTTATTCCATTTATATTACTAGTTGGATACGGAAATTTATATCGATTATATATATATATATATCTGTTTTTCGTGAAGATTCCATATTAAAGGAATGTGATTTTGGGTTTATCATAAACTGTGTTTTAAATGGCATTAGTTCTTTAACCCAGTTAAAGACTGGATTACATGTCTAACATTGTATTTCAAACTGTATTGTTGATCTCTGCTAAATATATATCTGTTGGTGGCGGAGAATTTATTCTCTTGCTTAACACCCTTCTCTGAGACGTATGAGCTTGGAGGTTATATATTGGAAGAAATCATTGGTATGGTGTAGATTGTCGATGTGGCATGTTTGTGTTTCCAAAGTTAAATAATCATTAAATGATGATTTATGAGATTAAAACTAAGTGATATTTTAATGAATCTTTAATTAGATTGAAATGAGAATGTGATAATTCAAATTATCAAATTTGGGAAATGATCGAGAATGGAGTACCACCAGTTTTTACTCTAGGCGATAGTTAAATCTTTAATTAGATTTGAATGTGAAATTGTAATTAAATTTACCGATAACACCATGGTGTTAGATGTGGAGTATTACCAGTTTTTCCATGGGATAAATAGGTTGGGATTAATAAATAAATGATCACTTCGGTAAGGCTCGATAATCCCGACTGGTTGATAAACCTTAATTTGGTTTAGAATCGACATCCAAAGGAGATTAAAGTATAAATTTAAAAGGATTTATATTTGATAAAATTAAGGGGAATCTTTCCAAAGGATATGAATATTTGAATAAAAGAATATTCTAAATTGGAATGAGGGGGTATGTTGTGTTTTTATAGCACTTGATTATTGATTATAAAATAAGCGAGTTATTCGGAAAGATTGGGTTTATCCCATTCTGAATAACCGATATGACGACTAAAAGTCGACGATGAAGACGGTGGTTGAAGACCGGAGTTCTTCACATCATTTGGATGATTACTGATGTCTTGATTGGGTTATACACCCAAGACAAGGTAATAAGTGATGATCGTCCAGACGTACTTGTAGATCAACCGGATATGCGAGGACCTTTCTCCTGTATTGGACATATGGGACGAGGAATAAGGTACCTCCGGTTTTGTTCAGACCCAGAACGGACTTGTAAATGGATGTGTTTACGACATTGGATTTTATTCTGTGTTGATCAATTTCTATTAAATATATATGTGTTTGGTAGCGGAGAATTTATTCTCTTGCTTAACACCCTTCTCTAAGACGTACGAGCTTGGAGGTTATATATTGATTGACATCAGTTGCATGACGTGAATTGTCAGCGTGGCATGCTGAGATGCAAACGATCAAGGCTTTTGTTGACAAGTAGATCCTTGTGGTTGATGATCAAAGCACGACTTTAAACAATGTAGCTTTGTGTATGGCGTTAATTCGTGAGCCTCACACCCGGTATGAGTCAAAACGGGATTGGACTGCAAGGAGTGCACAATGTTTCTTTCTAGCTATGGGTGGTGTCATGGTATGGCACCTAGACATTTATTTTTTTTACCTATGTGGATGATGGATAGCGAGACGTCTCAGATATATCGGTCACTACGGGGGCGATGGATATGTCTGATAGGACCGGGAAACGTGTGTTCAGGAATAACTAATCCTCAAACGTAAGGGAGGACCAGCCCTGAAGCATCCAAGGGTTCACTTGTGGGGGATCCTGAGGCATTTGCTAGAGTGTCTCGAATCGGTGAGGAGCCATCCCTTCCCTCGACTCATAGAGGGAATCCAGTTTCCAATACGAGACATTTCGGTTTTAATTGCAGAACTAGTATGGCGACATAGTAGGATGGGGTACTATGCCGTCTATGATTGATATATTTATATTTGAAGTGATTTTGACACTATATACTTATAGTAATATCAACATGATTTGTTTTAAATGTACCAAACATGTTTGGTTATTATAAGGAAAAGTTATATCCTCCGGCTTATGTTGCATTGTGTGATGGGACCTGAGTCTTATAATAGCTTCATTTTTCCAAAAAGCATTGCACTGTTTGTTTTATGCACTGGTGTTCTTGGGAGAAAACCCATTCTGTGTTATATGGCGTCGTCCCTTGATTTACTCTATTTTAAAGTAAAGTTTTAATAACTGTTTCAGTTCTCACACCAGTCCCATGACAGACCTGGAGTTTATTGTTTTAACCTAAACACTGGGCACCCATATTTTCCACACGGGCAGCTAATAGTTTTGGTTTTGTAGATATTATTTTCATAGGATCCTGGATTTACAGTTAGAGCTATATTCAGAAAGCTTTGTATCCGTGTATCTCTTTTAGTTGTGTTATGTATTATTTTTCCGCTGCTTTGTAATTTAATCTCTGATATTTTTTTATGTATATTATTTATTCATATGCTGTTATATTCATGTACTCTGATGTAAATTGTGGTAAAAACAATGAAATGTTCTACTGTTTGTGATATGATGATTTGTTCTCAAAGCAGTTCGCCTTCTTATTCGGTTTAGGCTGGCCGGGAAATTTAGGTCGCAACAGTTGGTATCAGAGCTCGAGAACAAGACACATTAGAACCAAATGAAAGAATTCATCAGAGACTGGATTAGTAATATCCAATGAGAATGACTCTTTAGAGATGGGATCAGTAGTATCCTAGAATGAGTTTCAAAGAATGTTATTTTTAAAATAAAAACGAAAACAACTTTTGTTTTGAAAATTTAAATATTATTATATGTATTTGAATATTTGTTTTATTTTGAATTTGGACTATTGAGTATATGAAGATTTTGCATATACGCCTAGCTATCGTGTGTACGAAGTCTTAAATATACTTGATGGAGATAGAATCACACTCTTGTCGACCGGAGATGATTTTGATGATGGAGCTCCATCATCAATATTTATGTTTGAGTTTCGAAAGTGGGGTATCTATATATTTCCAATTGACTGGTGTGAGAACCAAAATCTTAGATAGAGTATATTGTTGTGATTTGGCATCAAAAATGGATTTTTGAATATATAAGAGTTATATGTTTAGAAAATTTAACCACTAATTGATTGATGGTTGCTATGTTTGATTATTAGTTCAACTAATTAAAATATTGGAATGATAAAACCAATAAGAGAATGAAAGGAAAATTTAGCCAAATCGAGCAAATATTAAACTGAATTGAAAATTGATTGAAATTGCATATATATACATATATATACATTGAACAAGTCATAGCATGGAAGCTAAGAAGAGGAATTAAATTGTATGCCCGACAAATAGGCACATGTTTATTGTATTTATTGGGCTTTTGACGATTTTATGAGCCACTTGGCTTTTTCTTTTTCTTTTGGATTGATGAGGGCCCTATGAGGGAGGTTGCGGTTTTAAATATCAACCTGTACAAAGGAGGTTATGGCGAAATTTTTCGAAAATTTTGGGTGTTAGTCAAAATTTTGAAGAATAGAAAAATTCTTAGAAACTGAAAAGTTGAAGAATGAAAGCCAGAATGAAAGTTGAGTTGGTTAGTTAAACAACTTTCAGCTCCGTTCCTTTTCGAGGATGAAAAGATTTTAAGTGAGGGAGATTATAATAACCCGGATTTTCAGAACCAATTTAAATTTTTTATTTTTGCTATTTTAATGGATTTTGAATATTTAAAATGATTTATTTTAAATAATAACGACTAAATTTTTATTTTAATCGAAGTTAGAACATATAAATGTATTTTAATTATAAAAGGAGTTTGAAATGGCGTAGTAATTTGAAATTTTGATTTTAAATTTCAAATGAATGTATAGGATTCAAAATAAACCGGATTTCAGTAAAAACAAAAACGTTAGAATCTATTTAACTATATCTTTCTAAAAAATGTGAAAAATCCAGATTTCATAATATAAATTGAAAGTTATGTCCAGTTTAAAATTTAGAATAGTCACTATGGAATTTATATATATTTTAATAAAATGTAAGCCCTTAAAAATAGCCATTTTGCAAACGACCTCCGTTTTGAAAACACTTTTGTTGGATCCAGAATGCCAAATTATTAATACGTTCAATTTTCATAATTTTTGGAACTAATATCTGAGTGGTGAATTTAAACGCGTTTAGTCAATTCAACTTGAATTTAATCGACTGGAAAAATGTCATTTTTCAAACGGCCTCCAAATTAAAATGTATGTTGAAATCAATTTTGTTAGGATCTTATCGTCAAAACATAGCTAATTTTATTTTTTTCGGAATTTTTGTAGTTAGTATGTGCAACGGTAAATTAAAATGTATGTTGAAATCAATTTTGAACGTTATATTAATTTATATTTTAATTTTTAAGAAAAATCGATCGAAATTGTCAAATTGGCCTATGAAACATATTCCATTATGTCCGGAATAGGGGGATTTAGCTAGGGACATCAGTCGTTGGGATCGATTTGGAGTTCGTAGCAATAAAAAAGTACTTATGGAATTATATATATTTCCGACCAATCAGAAAATTCATAAAAAATAAAAAAAACCTAGTTCCTAGAAAAACCGCCCCGTTCAAGCGATCAACGGCGGAAGGGCCTTTGATCTTTCCGCCTTCGATACCTCTCAATCCGCTCAATGGTTTTCGAAATTTGCAAAGCGAAAATTGCAGAGGTTTCTTCCATCTTCAAATCTATACTAGTTGGAGGAGTTATCGTTGTGTATTTTGCTCGATTCACCCTCTCAAAGGAAAGCCTATCATTGGAGAATTCTGCCACCAGGGCACTGCCGAGTTGGCTGACGTAGTAAGCGCGGAAGCGATTCTCTGAAGTCGACAACGTTGTGCCATCTGATCGAGCTCCAACGCCTCGATTCGCGTGAAAACTCCAACCCTAGAATACAACGATGGGTTCAGTTCGTTTCAATGTCAGCTGGAAGAAGATGAAGACACAATAACGGTTTTTAAACGTTGCTAATTAAGTTAATTTATTTTAATTATCTCCAAAATGTAATTAACTCAATTAATATCATAGCTTTTTCGTACGAGGTCCAAATCGAACAATTTCAGTCACGTTGCGATCGTGCGGACGAGGGATTCACAACAAGACTAATCGGGTCCAATTTTGGAGCTAGTTACAATTTTGGGCAGATTTAAAACCTAACCATCCTTTAAAGAATGGCGGAGTGGATCCCAAGGTGAGAATACCTTCTCACTCAAAGTATTTTACAGTTCAAAATATTTTAGGTTGCAGACGGGGCTTAGTAGCTCCTGATACTATTTATTGTACAAACCATGGATGTTTGTTTGGATTGAATTTTGGGCAAATTGACTGTATTGTGGTGAAATGAATTGTATTGTGGTTTGTGAATTGGATTGATTATTGTGTATGGCGCGAGCCAGTATCAGGAGAGGGGTAATGCTAGACATTACTCCAGTTCTAATATCGCACCGTTATAATGTCGAAATTTCTAAAATAAATATTTATTCATTAAAAACATCATTTTTAATGTGTAAATAAAGTATATAAAATATTCATGTGCTGAATAAAATGTTTGAACAATAAAAATATCATTTTTATTGAATGTATGAACTATTAAAAATATTCATATGTTGAAATAAATATTTAATTGTTTAAAATATAATTTTTAACATATATATGAACGACATAAAATTCTTGTAAAATGAAAATGAATATTCATTTACAAATGGGACGATTTGTTTATGTACACCCATTTAACTGATATAGATTGGGATGATAAATTCTACACATCGCCAAATTGCACAAACAATATTCAGTATTTGTTGGTTGATTGTTATTCATATTTAATGCTTATGTAGTTGTGTAATGCACTATGGGTGATGGATGATTGTATATCATGGTTGCTGTATACATATGATGTACGAAATCCATATAAATAAAATATGTGGTCGTTTGTTGGGTCTCATTCCAATATGGAAATAACAATTATTTTAAAATAATATTCCGTAAAGGATTAAAATGTGAATTTGATGTCCGATTTTGGATGGACACGGAAATATTGAAATATATGAAGCCGTGATGATTAGATACGCGCCATTTTAACGCGAACGTTATTTATATCAATTTCATTCATTTCTATAATGAATATCAAAAAGGAAATGATTTCAAAATCTGATATTTTGAAAATATTATCATTTAAATATTATAATGATAAGGAGTATTCAATTTTGATTTAAAATTTAAATGAAAGTGGGAATCGTTTTTAAAACGAATTTATAAAATACGTTTCGAACGAAATATGTTACATATATATATTATATTATATATATATATATATATATATATATATATATTAATGGCTTAAGTAGAACGTGCCGCGCCGTGACCGTTCGCGAATTTCAACCATTAACTTCGAATTGACATTACGGGAGATATGACCGTTGGATTCTCCTCAAACTGGACCCGTTGGGTTGATATCAGAAAGAGATTTCCAATGAATATAAGAGATTTGAAATCTAACGGTTGGATTTGGAATTATTTCCAAATCAAATTTGGAAAAGGTCGCTATGGATGTAGTTCGGTGGCCATTATTGGAAACCGACTGTACAGGCCTTGAAAAAATTATTAAAAATATTAATAAATTGTGTAATATCATAATAAATGATTTGGAAAGAAATTGAATGAAAAATTCTGTTTTTGTAAAGATAAAAACATATTTTTATCAAAATGAACTAGTTATTAACTAGAATGATAATCTAACGTTTTCAAATAAATAAATTGGATTTGTGAATGGTTTTAATCTAACCAGGATTTTCCAATGTATGAATTGGAATGGATTTGAATAGAAATCATCTTCGGGAGATTTCGACATTGGATTTCATGACTATACGGATATTGTGGAGGAATTTGGAAGATACATATATATCATTATTCCCCATACAATATGTGTTGGATTCAGAATTTGATATTGAATGTAAGTCGATATAATTTCTGTTTATAGCTTTATATTTAATATCAAAGTGGATTTTGGGTTTGTTGTGAATGGTGTCTTTAGTAACACTGTTCTTAAACCCCGTGTGAAAAGAATAAATCTTTTAATTAAGATTATTAGAGTTTCCAGTTATATTTAGTAATTAGAATAAAATGGAATGTGAATTGGGTTCAATGTGAATTAGGTTCAATGTGAACTATGTTTTTAAGGACATTCATTCTTTAACCCGATTAACAATGAAATGTGAGTTGGAACATATAAATTTTTTATTAAGATTTAATGGAAAATTTCCAAAGTAAAGTTTTCCAATTTGATAAAATAAATTGGAATGGAATGGAATTTGATTTGGTAATAATCGAAGTAAGCTTATGTGGAAGAAGACTGATACTATATATAGAATTTAAAAGGCTTTGCCGTTATTCCATTTATATTACTGGTTGGATACGGAAATTTATATCGATTATATATATTAATATGTTTTCCGTGAAGATTCCGTAGATAAAGGAATGCGATTTTGGGTTTGTCGTAAACCGTGTTTTAAATGACATTAGTTCTTTAACCCAGTTAAAGACAGGATTACATGTCTAACATTGTATTTCGAACTGTATTGTTGATCTCTGCTAAATATATATCTATTTGGTGGCAGAGAATTTATTCTCTTGCTTAGCACCCTTCTCTGAGACGTATGAGCTTAGATGTTATATATTGGCAGAAATCAGTGGTACGGTGCAGATTGTTGATGTGGCATGTTTGTGTTTCCAAAGTTAAATAATCATTAAATAATGATTTATGAGATTAAAGCTAAGTGATGTTTTAATGAATCTTTAATTCGATTGAAATGAGAATGTGATAATTTAAATTATCAAATTTGGGAAATGATCGAGAATGGAGTACCACTAGTTTTTACTCCAGACGATAGTTAAATCTTTAATTAGATTTGAACGTGAAATTTTAATTAAATTTACCGATAACACCGTGGTGTTAGATATGGAGTATTACCAGTTTTACTCCATGAGATGAATAGGTTGGGATTGGGATTAATAAGTAAATGATTACTTCGGGAAGACTCGATAATCCTGGCTAGTTGATAAACCTTAATTTGGTTTAGAATTGATATCCAAAGGAAGATTAAACTATCTATTTTAAAGAATTTATATTAGATAAAATTAATGGGAATCCTTCCCAAAAGATATGAATATTTGAATAAAAAAATATTCTGAATTGGAATGAGGCGTATGATGTGTTTTTATAGCACTTGATTATTGATTATAAAATAAGCGGGTTATTCGGAAAGACCAGGTTTATCCCATTCTAAATGAATGATATGACGACTAAAAGTCGATGATGAAGACGGTGGTTGAAGAACGGAGTTCTTCACATCGTTTGAAGGATTACTGATGTCTTGATTGGGCTGTACACCCAAGACAAGGTAATAAGTGGTGATCGTCCAGACGTACTTGGAGATCGACTGGATATGCGAGGACCTTTCTCCTGTATTGGACATATGGGACGAGGAATAAGGTGCCTCCAGTTTTGTTCAGACCCAGAATGGACTTGTAAATGGATGGGTGTCTGACATTGGATTTTATTCTTTGTTGATCTATTTCTATTAAATATATATCTGTTTGGTGGCAGAGAATTTATTCTCTTTCTTAACACCCTTCCCTAAGATGTACGAGCTTAGAGGTTATATATTGATAGACATCAGTTGCATTGCGTGAATTGTCAGTGTGGCATGCTGAGATGCAAATGATCAAGGCTTTTGTTGAAAAGCAGAGCCTTGTGGTTGATGATCAAAGCACGGCTTTAAATAGCATAGCTTTGTGTATGGCATTAATTCACGAGCCTCACACCTAGTATGAGTCAAAAACGGGATTGGACTGCAGGGAGTGCACGAGTTTCTTTCTAGCTATGGGTGGTGTCATGGTATGGAGCCCAGAGATTTATATTTTTTTTACCTATGTGGATGATGGATAGCGAGGCACCTCGGATATATCGGTCACTACGGGGCCGATGGATAGGTCCGATAGGACCGGGAAACGTGTGTTCAAGAATATCTAATCCCCATATGTAAGGGAAGACCGACACTGAAGCATCCAAGGGTTCACTACGGGGGATCCTGAGGCATTTGCTAGAGTGTCTCGAATCGATGATGAGCCATCCCTTGCCTCGACTCATAGATGGAATCCAGTTTCCAATACGAGACATTTTAATTTCAATTGCAGAACTAGTATGGTGGCGTAGTAGGATGGGGTACTATGTCGTCTATGATTGATACATTTATATTTGAAGTGATTTTGACACCATATACTTATAGTAATATTAACATGATTTGTTTAAAACGTACCAAGCATATTTGGCTGTTATAAGGAAAAACTCTATCCTTTGGCTTGCGTTGCATTGTGTGATGGGACCTGAGTCTTATAATAGCTTCATTTATCCAAAAAGCATTACACTTTTGTTTTATGCACTAGTATTCTTGGGAGAAAACCCGTTCCGTGTTATACGGCATGGTCCCTTGATTTACTCTATTTTAAAGTAAAGTTTTAATAACTGTTTCAGTTCTCACACCAGTCCCATGACCGACCTGGAGTTTATTGTTTTAACCTAAACTCTGGGTGCCTATATTTTCCATACGGGCAGCTAGTAGTTTTGGTTTTGCAGATATTATTTTCACAGGATTCTGGATTTACAGCTGGAGCTATATTCGGAAAGCTTTGTATCCATGTATCTCTTTCAGTTGTATTATGTATTACTTTTCCGATGCTTTGTAATTTAATTTCTGATATTTTTCTAATGTATATTATTTATTCATACTACTCTGATGTAAATTGTTGTAACAACAATGAAATGTTCTACTGTTTGCGTTCTGATGAGTATTGTTCTCAAAGCAGTCTGCCTTCTTGTTAGGTATAGGCCAACCGGGAAGTTCGGGTCGCTACAGCACAAGAATCCGTTGGAATGCACCCGTATACACCTTCTTCCAAATGAACCTCTTATAATCAGTTTAGTATGCGTGCCCTGACCCCTACCTAGTGCGGGGTCCCCGTTTAATACGAGAATGGGTTACCGACTGATATGGGTCCCACATAGCAGATGACACAAGTTAAACCCCTAAACTTGTGTCCCTCCCAATTAATTAGGATTTTTAACAAGTTAAGCCTACAGATTAACAAGTTATCCTAACCCCTACAGATTAACAGGTTAAGTTTCAAAGGTTAACAGGTTTATTTAACCCCAACAGATTAAACAGTTTTACATAACCCCAACAGATTAAATATATTTACTTAACCCAAACAGATTAGACTAGTTTAATTAACCCAAACAGATTAAACTAGTTTAATTAACCCCAACAGATTAAACAGGTTTCACAGGTTACCTACACTTTCATTAACATGTTCCACTTAATCTTTAAATTAAGCCTACAGATTTATATTCCCCTAAATTTTAGTCATATTTCACAGTATAGGTTATGCCCTTAAATTCCCGTCATGATTCATAGAACAAGATATTCCCCCAATTTATCATTCCTAATTTATCCCAATTTCATTCGTATGCGTATTTCAGCGATGTTGGACTAGGCTCGAAGGTAGCCTAGGCTATAAAAATAAAATGGGAATGAGGGAGAGAAAAGAACATAAATAGGCATAAAATAACAGAGAGGCATATAAGAACTGAATGGCAGAACATGTATACAGAAGAATATATGTAATTATAACAGTACTGCTTAGGAATGAATCAGTTTCTTAATAGGCATAGGTTTAGATCTAGACTTATAAACATGTCAAGGTAACTGTTAAATTTCTATATCTAAAAGTAACATGAACTCACATAGGTTGGATCGATGTTTTGGGTATAGGAAAACAATAGAAATGCTGGCCTTTATACAGGGTATCTCCAACAAAACCAATAAGCAATCAAGTCCTAGTTCAAACAGAAGAATTCAGCCAGATCTCGTAGAGGTCGACCCACCCCTCTGGGTCGAACCATGGGTCAACCCACTTGCCCTTGGGTCGATCCGTAGGTCGACCCAGACCAGGCGTGGGTTGATTTCATGCCTGTGCCCGTCCCTTTTTCCCGCTTCGTATTTTGAACTGATTTGAATTCTAGTTTTGAATTATATATATAAGTCTTCTTATACGTATACAAACTTCTAAGATTTATATCTTTCTCATACGATGTCTGTTTTACGCAAATTCCGAGTCTATCTTAATTAGAATTCCGAGGCGAGCACAATGGTATAATTCGTTTTACTTAATTCCTAATATTTAATTAAGTATTCTTTAGTTTATTGTTAATAATGTTATTGAAAATTACGTGGTGTTATGTTCTCCCCTACTTAAAGAAATTCATCCCCAAAAACTCTAAATTAAGAAGAATGAGTACTACATCGACTACAGTCATCTACTCATCCACCATCCAAAGGCATCCATTGTCCTTAAGTGATTTCTAATGCTTGTATGAACATATGCAAGGGTGTGTGTATATCCCTATGATAATGCGAAAAATTAGGATGTCTACTGAGTCAGTCAACCACCTTGATGCAATGTATGTTAGTGCCATGAATCCAATATGTATGCAAATAATCCTAGTTTATCATGTAAACACTATATGTGTGCACAATCACCCATCCAAATGAAACATCCACATGATGATACATCCACTTCCATCCATTAAAAGAAAAATGCAACACATTCATATGCAGTATGAAAGTGCTTTGAGCCGATCTAGGGCTTAGTGTGGGCATATGCATCTACGAGTAACCACTATCATGCACTTGCATCCATCAAACACACACTTGCACCCATCAAACATAACATGTCTCAAACACATGTTTACATCCATTGGTTTCCTACCTAAAGGTCGAAGATCTGATCGATAGGATATACTCAAATGATAGAAGCAAGTACGAATAAAAGCTTGGAAAAAGAAGTTAAGAACATAACCTTGAAAAGAAAAGGGTATGAAGTGCGAATCTTTTCTTCAGTCTCCAAAGATGCATCCTCTTTGTTTTCTCCCCATTGTACTTTCATTAACTTGACTTTTCTGTTGCGTAGTTTCATAACCTCTGATCCAAGTATATAGGTAGGAACTCGTCTAGCTGCCACTTCCCTTTCTACCTCTACTTCCTCAAGCATGCTCGGCTCAACAACCTCTGTTGTATGGTGCAAACATTTCCGCAAATGAGAAACGTAGAAAACATCGTGAACACCCGCCAATCTCTCTGTTAGTCTCACCCTATAGGCCATTGACCTATTCTTTCCACTATGGGAAATAGCCTGTAACACCCCGTAATTCTGATAATATTAATATTCACAAATTAAAGAATAACTAATCTCAGACGTGAGAATTGTGGGAAACGGGTTGCGCCATTGTGTTCGTCTCGGAATTCTGGTTGGAATAGAATCCGAGTTTGCGTAAATTGGACTTCGTGTGAAGAAGTTATGGCCATCGGAAGTTTCAGAAAATTCAAAACAGCTCGCAGGAAATTTAAAATTCAAATAGAAAAGTGCAGAAGCGGGCTGGGCGGAAAAAATTCCCGCCCAGGCAGGTCGACTAGGGGGTCGATACTAGTGTCGACCTTCCCCCCTAGGTCGACTATAGTGTCGACCTGGGTGTCGACCTGGGTCTGGCGGCTAGGGTTTCTGATTGAGCCTGTTTTTGACTGAGTGATGACCCATTAGGGTTTTGACCTAATCTGGTTGGCTAAGATTAGTCCTGAATTGATCCGACGGTCTAAATAAACTCTAAACTCAATAAATACCTAGGTAGTCTCTCACCCTAATTCATAAGAAAAATAGAATAGCTACCGTCATACCGCCGCCATGGAACTCAGTGGAGCCGCCGCCAACTAAGAAGGAAGAAAACCTAATTCTACTGAACTCTAAAGCAAAGCAAAACTCTCTTTTCTTCTCTAAATTGTGAGTATGATAGTCTTAACAAGATTATTATTATTTTAATTAGGTTAAGTCATGAATGGATTATTAGTAGATGATGTGAATTGTCATATATGTTGTTGTAAACCTTATGCTATCATGTATGTTATAAATCCTATGCTATGTGGTGATGATATCCTATATGTTGTAAATCATGCTATGATGATGTTATGTATATTGATAGTTTCTATGCTAAGTTGTGATGAATCATGTATGTTAAAAGCCATGATGTTACTATCTATGCTAACTAGTTCATGTTAATCAAATCATGATGTTGATATTATTTGGTTTATGTTGATCTATATGACAAGTCATGTATGCAAGTTTTGGTTGATTAGTGAAAGTTATGAACATATGCCATGACACCTATTATGACATCTGGAATTATGCTATGACATATGTGAAATTCTATGCTAGTTCACACCATCATTATGTTACCTAAAACCCCATATGCAAGTTCATATATAAATTTGGGTTATGATCATATCATGTAAACTGTGCCATTTAACAAGTTGACACCTTTAGATCCTTAACATGTGTAGTTTATGCAAGTTTCACCCCTATTATGATTAGATTCATTTTAATTGTCTATATGTTATGATAATTTATTTTTGTGCTATGAGTTAGACTATTCGAGTCTAACGTTTATTCTGCGTTGAATAAGCGAGCGTATAAACGTGGGGTAGGGGTAATATTAAGGATTTAATAAAAAGAAGTTGGGGGTGCAATTGATATGATCATGGCATGAGTGGATGACCATAATTGAGTCAATTATGGACATCAATAAAAATGGATTTAATTAATAACTTGGATAGGGAATTATTAAAACTGGGGTAAAAGATTATAAGTGATAATCAATGCTTAGGACACGAGGTTGGACTCGTTTGTGACGTAAACCTGCCCGGAACCGCCCGACAAATCCAGTGGCCACAAATGTCAGCCCAATGTGAGAGGTCCTAGGCCTGAACTAAAGCATAACAGTTGTAAAGACACGAGGTTAGACTCTTTTATGGTGCAAGACTGCCCGGACCCGCCCGGCAAATCCAGCTGCCATAAATGACAGTGTAATGTGAGAGGTCTTTATGAGGTTATGGCCTGAATGAATTAAGAAATACTTAACCAGATAAACATGTAAGGTGGGACATGGGGGTTAATTAGGTGCCTTGGGTGGCATGAGGAATCTAGTGGGTGCCCTTAGTGGCATGTGAAATACGATTAGTAAGACTTAACCAAACACACATGTAAATGAACATGACTAAGAGGGTTAAGTGGGATATATTAATGACAAGCTTAGGTGGGTAGCTTGTGGGGGCCCATTTCAACCAGTATCCCAAACGTATCTTTGTGAGCTCGACCCAAGTCGAGGACGGGACACGCATACTGGGTTTGACTATAAGAGGCCAAAACGGGGAGCGGTGGCAACGCAAGTCCAACGGGTTTCATATGCGTGTGTGGACCCGGGCTGGTAGGTAAGACGTTGTTGCATCGTTTAGGTATAAGCCGTGCATTCTCAAATTGTATCGGGTTTCCACTTTAGGGGAGTGATACACCCTACTGTGGGGCCAACACGGGTATCTATGAGTAGGGAGCCGATCGCAAGTGGGTAGTGGGGTACACCTAGTGGAGATAGGGGTAGACGGCACCTATGTAGTCAACTAGGGGTACGTAAGGCTATTTATATTGTTTCTGTGTGAAGCAAGTGGGATCAACCTTAAGGGTGACTGGTGCGGTGCAGTGTAGTAATGTGTGGTGCAGTGTAGTAATTATTCATTAGTAATTAGGTGTACCTTTACGTTATCTTTAACGTTATCTTAAACGTCATCTTTATCTGCTCATTCCATACCTAATAGTTCAAAGACGTTTACTTGTCTTCCAGCTTATGCCTTAGTCTAGTTATTTTGATAATAGTATTGTTAGAATTATCAAACTCGCCAGACTTTATGTCTGACCCCCTCCATTTCTATCCTTTTTCCCCCTCCAGGTCCTCAGGTTGGACCCAGCTCTAGTGGAGTTTGATTGGATTGCTTTATCTCTCTTGGAAAGCTTGGACCGTTGAAGTAAAGTCCAGCTTGTTATCTTCTTTAATGGCTATTTGTGTAATGGGATTATGTATTTTGTTTTTATGAAGATGGATATTGTACTTGACTCTGATTTATGGTTTTATGATGTAACAAACATGTTTAATTTCCGCTGCAATAAGATGAAGTTTTAGATTTCCAAGTACAACTTATTATCTGTCTTATTGTATTTTTTCTGTTCTATATTCACTTATAACCTCCATGGAAGTTAATGCATTTCCTTTGTGAGTGACATTAATGGACGTGGGGTGTTACACGTGGTATCAGAGCTTAAGGTTACCAGAACAGATAAAATTGTTAGAAAAACTATTTTTCTAAAGTATTTTTGGAAGAAGTGCTTTCAAAAACATGTTTTAGTGAGAAATTTAAATAGGAAAGTTTTTAAGAAAAATATAATCCCCAATAGCCATATCTTTATCTTTCGAATTCTCCATTTTGAATCTTTCCTTTTTCGTTTCAACATGGTTGAAGATCTTAACCTACCTGACGGTGTAACGATACCAGGATGGTATAGGAGGCTATTAGAGGCTAGGGCCACCGCAGGTCCGGCCAATGTTCCTCCACCACCAGTTGCACACGTTCCTCCTCCTCCTCGCGTAGATACTTTTGCAAAGACGTGCAAGGAATTTAAGGCTATGGGTGGAAAACCCTTTCAAGGGTCAGAAACGTTCGTGGAAGCTAGGGATTGGCTTAGGGAGGTGGAAGAATTGCTAGAAATCTTTGAAGTGGAAGAAGGAAAGAGAGTTAAATTAGCAGCTTGGTTAATGAAGGGAGAGGCCTCGTTCTGGTGGGAGGTCACTAATGGGGAGCGTCCTGTTGATTCTTGGGCGGATTTTAGGCGTAGGTTTGAGGCGAAGTTTCTCTCAAGGGCAGAAGAGAATCTATATATGGAAAAGTTCTTGACATTGAAGCAAGGAAGCTCGTCAGTGAAAGAATATGTCAACAAATTTAATCAGTTAGCAAGGTTTGGCCTGGACTTAGTGAACACGCCTGAGAAGAAGGCTCTGAGGTTCGTTAATGGATTGAATGAACTGTTGCAAGGGTTGGCTATGACCCACATCCCTATGGGGGCCACCTTTGAGAAGCTTGTGGACATGGCACTCATGCATGAGGAGAAAAGCGCTAAAGTTGATAAGGCACCCGAGAAGAAAGGGGATCAGAAGAAACCGCAACAGCAAAACAAGAAGGGTGGTAAAGACAATAATGGCAAGGGAAAGAAGAAATGCTTTAACTGTGGGACACCAGGCCATCTTAGCAAGGATTGCCGAAAGAAAAAGAAGACTGGCTATTTTCACTGGGGCGAAGCGGGACATCTGGTGAAGGACTGCCCAAAGAAGGGGCAGGAGCTACCTCGGGAGGACAGGTGCAGGCTCTTATGGCACCAGAGCAGGCAAGGGGACAAGTTCAGGCTCTCGTGGTCCCACCGCTGTAAGAACGAGGTAGAACCATTTCTGTTGAAAGCTTAGTTTTTCTGTTTGATCATCCTATCCGTACCTTATTCGATTCGGGCGCATCGCATTCGTTTATCTCTACATCATTAGTTGAGTCACTGCACTTAAACACCAGTTTAGTAGAGGATCCCTTAGTTGTTTCGAATCCAATTGGGGGCTCAGCTTATTTGTCCATGATGTGTTTGGATTTGAAAATTTCTATACTTAGCGTTGAGTTTAGATGTGATGCTAATGTGCTGGGCTTCACGAGCTATGGGCTAATTTTAGGAATGGATTGGTTATCCAGAAATGGGGCCGTTCTTGATTGTGAAAGGAGAGTAGTTAGGCTCGTGACTCGCCTTGGTAACGCTCTCGAAATCTTTTGTAGTCCCATAAATTCCGTTATGCTAAGTTATTTAGAATCGCTTGACGCGTCTGAGGAGAATCTACAATCTATTAGAGTGGTCCAAGAATATTCGGATGTGTTTGGGGAGGTGAAGGGCTTGCCTCTGAAGCGGGAGATAGATTTTTGAATATATCTTGTGGATAATGCGAAACCAGTATCTTTGCCAGTACGCCACATGGCTCCACGTAAAAGGCGGGAAATCGATAAGCAAGTGAAGGAGACGCTTGAGAAGGGGTTCATAAGACGAAGTATATCGGAGTGGGGTGCTCCACTACTATTTTCCACGAAGGCAGATGGGTCCCTTAGACTTTGTGTGGACTATAGAGAACTTAATAAGCTTACTAAGAAGAACAGACACCCACTGCCGAGGATTGACGATCTCTTCGATCAGTTAGTTGGCGCCTCAGTGTTTTCGCGGTTGGACTTAGCCACTGGTTTCCATCAGTTGAGAGTGGCTGAGGATAGCATTGACAAGACTGCCTTTAGGACTCCGGACGGTTTCTATGAATGGTTAGTGATGCCCTTCGGTTTGACAAACGCCCCCGCATACTTTGTTGATTTGATGAGTAGGGTGTTTAGGGAGTACCTTAACAAATTCGTGGTAGTCTTTATAGATGACATCTTGATCTTTTCTAAGGATGAAGAAGAGCATGCCCTACATCTTAGGGAAGTGTTGGAGACCCTAGGAGCGCAAACCTTAAAGCTAAATTTTCTAAGTGTCACTTTTGGAGGAAAGAGGTACGATTCTTAGGGCACGTGGTTTCCAAGGAAGGGATAGCCATGGATCCTGCGAAGGTGGTGGCCATCCAAGATTGGAAGGTCCCTAAAAATTCTACCGAAGTGAGAAGTTTCTTGGGTTTGGCTGGCTACTATAGGAAGTTTATCAAAGACTTCGCAAAGATATCAGCTCCATTGACACGTCTGACGAAGAAGAACCTAGTCTTCACATGGGACGTAGATTGCGATGATGCGTTCCAATGTTTGAAGAGAGCTTTGACCTCAGCCCCAGTCTTAGTGCTGCCAGATGGTAGTAAGCCATTTACTGTTTATACTGACGCTTGTGGGATAGGACTAGGCGCAGTCTTAATGCAAGAGGGTAGGGTAATAGCCTATGGTGGAAGGCAGTTGAGAGCGCATGAGAAGAATTACCCTACACATGACCTAGAGTTGGCCGCTATTGTTTTCACGCTTAAGTCTTGGCATCATTATCTTCTTGGCGAGAGATTCGAATTATTCACCGACCACAAATCGCTAAAATACTTATTCTCTCAAAAGGACTTGAACTTAAGGCAACAAAGGTGGATGGAGTTTTTAGCGTCCTACAATTTCGAAATAACATATACCCCTGGCAAGGGTAACGTGGTGGCGGACGCCTTAAGTAGAAAAAGATTATCCTTAAGTCCTTTGTTTGTTGAGCGGCGAAGTTTAGGGTTCATCTCTATGTTTGATTTTAGGCCTTCCGTTAACTTTGTACCCGGTTTGCTAGCATCCTTGGAGGTCAGACCTACACTTTTGGGACGGATTGGCGAGGCACAGCGGGACGACCCGCAGTTGGTTGAGTTAGTAGAAAAGCACAAAGGAGGGGAGTCATCAAGCCATCTCCGTAGGTATACCCTAGATGATAAGGGTTGGTTACGTAGGGACAGTAGACTTTGTGTACCAAAAGACGATGACCTAAGGAAGACTATTCTTGACGAAGCGCATCATTCGAAGATGACCATTCATCCCGGCGGGGACAAGATGTAAATGGACATGAAGCGAGTTTTCTTTTAGGCCGGTATGAAGAGGGACGTAGCCGAGTATGTCGCTAGATGCTTGGTGTGCCAACAAGTAAAAGCGGAGAAAAAGAAACCAGGTGGGTTGCTTCACCTATTGGAGGTTCCACTATGGATGTGGGAGAGTGTCTCGATGGATTTTGTGGATGGATTACCAAGATCAAGGAAGGGTAATACGGGAATTTGGTTTATAGTAGATAGACTTACTAAGAGCGCCCATTTCATTCCCGTGAAGAGTAAGAGGACTGCTCCATGGGTAGCTTCTGTATACATCCGAGATAAAGTTCGTTTACACGGTGTTCCTTCTAGCATAGTGAGCGACCGCGATCCTATTTTCACTAGCGAATTTTGAAGAAGCTTACAAGAGGCGGTAGGGACTTAGTTATGTTTGAGCACCGCATATCATCCTCAGACGGACGGCCAAACCGAGAGGGCGAATCGCATTCTAGAGGATCTTTTGAGGCTATGTATCCTAGACTTTGGGGGTAAATGGGAAGAGCATCTTCCATTGGTGGAGTTCGCATATAATAACAGCTTTCAGTCCAGCATTGGTATGGCACCTTTCGAAGCTCTTTATGGACGACCTTGTCGTTCACCTACATATTGGTGGGAATCTACGGATAAGATCCTACTTGGGCCCGATATGATTAGGGAGACTTCGGAGAAGATCGACTTGATTCGAAGGAGGATGAAAGCAGCGCAAGATAGGAAGAAATCTTATGCGGACAAGAGGAGGACAAATCTTGAGTTTGAAGTTGGGAACATGGTCTTTATCAAAGTGTCTCCATTACGGAACGTTGTTCGCTTTGGGTCCGTTGGGAAGTTAGCACCAAGGTTTGTAGGGCCGTTTCCTATTAAGGAAAAGATTGGACAGATGGCGTATAGAGTGGAGTTGCTCGAGAGACTTAGTGGTGTACACGACGTATTCCATGTGTCACATTTGAAGAAGTGCTTGCACGAGACCGCGGAAGTTGTAGAGCCGAGCTTGCTTAGAGAGGTGGAGATCGAGCATGATGCGACGATTCGATGAGCTCCTACGCGCATTCTTGGGTCAGAAATCAAGAAGCTGAGAAATCGAGAGGTCAGACTACTCAAAGTACAATGGGGAGATGATGAGAGCAACGCTACTTGGGAGACAGAAGAGAAGATGCATTCATGATACCCTTTTCTTTTCGAGGGTATGTCCTTTAATTTCTCCTTTATCGCTTATCTTGTACTTATCTTACGTTTAGAGTATCCTCTCGCTAGTATCCCTGACCTTTAGTTAGGATAATCCTATGGTTGAAACATGTGTTTGAGACATGTTATGTATGATGGATGCACGGGGATGCAAGTGTTTTCTAGTGGTTGCTCGTGGACGCATATACACACACTATTAGCCATTAGATCGGCTCAGTCACTTCATATTGCATATTGCATATAAATGGCTGTATTTAGTAAAATGGATGTATAATGGTTGTGCTATCATATGGATACCACATTCGGATGATGATTGTGCACGCATATAGAGATAATATGTAGCATTAGGGAACTTTTGCATACATAATGAACGCATGGCACTATCATGATTTGCATTAAGGAGATCGACTGAATCAGTGGACCGCCTGATTTTGCATTAGATATGGACATATACACACACTGTGCATTTAAACATGAAAGCATTAGAAGTCTATAAGTACAATGGATGCCTGTGTTTGATGGTTGAGTAGATGGATGATTGGATGTTAGGATATACATTCTTCTTAACTTGAAGATTTCAGGGACGAAATCCTTTAAGGAGGGGAGAATGTAACACCCCGTAATTCTGATAATATTAATATTCACAAATTAAAGAATAACTAATCTTAGACGTGAGAATTGTGGGAAACGGGTTGCGCCATTGTGTTCGTCTCGGAATTCTGGTTGGAATATAGTCCGAGTTTGCGTAAATTGGACTTCGTATGAAGAAGTTATGGTCATCGGAAGTTTCAGAAAATTCAAAACAGCTCGCAGGAAATTTAAAATTCAAACAAAAAAGTGTAGAAGCGGGCAGGGCGGGAAAAATTCCCGCCTAAGCAGGTCGACTGGGGGGTCGACACTAGTGTCGACCTACCCCCCCCCCCCCACGTCGACTATAGTGTCGACTTGGGTGTCGACCTGGGTCTGGCGGCTAGGGTTTCTGACTGAGCCTGTTTTTGACTGAGTGACGACCCATTAGGGTTTTGACCTAATCTGGTTGGCTGGGATTAGTCCTGAATTGATCTGACGGTCTAAATAAACTCTAAACTCAATAAATACCTAGGTAGTCTCTCACCCTAATTCATAAGAAAAATAGAATAGCTACCGTCATACCGCCGCCATGGAACTCAGTGGAGCCGCCGCCAACTAAGAAGGAAGAAAACCTAATTCTACTCAACTCTAAAGCAAAGCAAAACTCTCTTTTCTTCTCTAAATTGTAAGTATGATAGTCTTAACAAGATTATAATTATTTTAATTAGGTTAAGTCATGAATGGATTATGAGTAGATGATGTGTATTGTCATATATGTTGTTGTAAACCTTATGCTATCATGTATGTTATAAATCCTATGCTATGTGGTGATGATATCCTATATGTTGTAAATCATGCTATGATGATGATGTTATGTATGTTGATAGTTTCTATGCTAAGTTGTGATGAATCATATATGTTAAAAGCCATGATGTTACTATCTATGCTAACTAGTTCATGTTAATCAAATCATGATGTTGATATTATTTGGGTTATGTTGATCTATATGACAAGTCACGTATGCAAGTTTGGGTTGATTAGTGAAAGTTATGAACATATGCCATGACACCTATTATGACATCTAGAATTATGCTATGACATATGTGAAATTCTATGCTAGTTCACACCATCATTATGTTACCTAAAACCCCATATGCAAGTTCATACATAAATTTGGGTTATGATCATATCATGTAAACTGTGCCATTTAACAAGTTGACACCTTTAGATCCTTAACATGTGTAGTTTATGCAAGTTTCACCCCTATTATGATTAGATTCATTTTAATTGTATATATGTTGTGATAATTTATTTTTGTGCTACGAGTTAGACTATTCGAGTCTAACGTATATTCTGCGTTGAATAAGCGAACGTATAAACGTGGGGTAGGGGTAATTTTAAGGATTTAATAAAAAGAAGTTAGGGTGCAATTGATATGATTTTGCATGCCATGAGTGGATGACCATAATTGAGTCAATTATGGACATCAATAAAAATGGATTTAATTAATAACTTGGATAGGAAATTATTAAAACTGGGGTAAAAGATTATAAGTGATAATCAATGCTTAGGACACGAGGTTGGACTCGTTTGTGACGTAAACCTTCCTGGAACCGCCCGGCAAATCCAGTGGTCACAAATGTCAGCCCAATGTGAGAGGTCCTTGGCCTGAACTAAAGCATAACAGTTGTAAAGACACGAGGTTAGACTCTTTTACGGTGTAAGACTGCCCGGACCCGCCCGGCAAATCCAGCTGCCATAAATGCCAGTCTAATGTGAGAGGTCTTTATGAGGTTATGGCCTGAATGAATTAAGAAATACTTAACCAGATAAATATGTAAGGTGGGACATGGGGGTTAAGTAGGTGCCTTGGGTGGCATGAGGAATCTAGTGGGTGCCCTTAGTGGCATGTGAAATACGATTAGTAAGACTTAACCAAACACACATGTAAATGAACATGACTAAGAGGGTTAAGTGGGATATATTAATGACAAGCTTAGGTGGGTAGCTTGTGGGGGCCCATTCCAACCAGTATCCCAAACGTATCTTTGTGAGCTCGACCCAAGTCGAGGACTGGACACACATACTGGGTTTGACTATAAGAGGCCAAAACGGGGAGCGGTGGCAACGCAAGTCCAACGGGTTTCATATGCGTGTGTGGACCCGGGCTGGTAGGAAAGACGTTGTTGCATCGTGTAGGTATAAGCCGTGCATTCTCAAGTTGTATCGGGTTGCCACTTTAGGGGAGTGATACACCCCACTGTGGGGCCAGCACAGGTATCTACGAGTAGGGAGCCGATCGCAAGTGGGTAGTGGGGTACACCTAGTGGAGATAGGGGCAGACGGCACCTATGTAGTCAACTAGGGGTACGTAAGGCTATTTATATTGTTTCTGTGTGAAGCAAGTGGGATCAACCTTTAGGGTGACTGGTGTGGTGCAGTTTAGTAATGTGCAGTGCAGTGTAGTAATTATTCATTAGTAATTAGGTGTACCTTTACGTTATCTTTAACGTTATCTTAAACGTCATCTTTATCTACTCATTCCATACCTAATAGTTCATAGACATTTACTTGTCTTCCAGCTTATGCCTTAGTCTAGTTATTTTGATAATAGTATTGTTAGAATTATCATACTCGCCAGACTTTATGTCTGACCCCCTCCATTTCTATCCTTTTTCCCCCTCCAGGTCATCAGGTTGGACCCAGCTCTAGTGGAGTTTGATTGGATTGCTTTATCTCTCTTGGAAATCTTGGACCGTTGAAGTAAAGTCCAGCTTGTTATCTTCTTTAATGGCTATTTGTGTAATGGGATTATGTATTTTGTTTTTATGAAGATGGATATTGTACTTGACTCTGATTTATGGTTTTATGATGTAACAAACATGTTTAATTTCCGCTGCAATAAAATGAAGTTTTAGATTTCCAAGTACTACTTATTATCTGTCTTGTTGTAATTTTTCTGTTCTTTATTCACTTGTAACCTCCATGGAAGTTAATGCATTCCCTTTGTGAGTGACATTAATGGACGTGGGGTGTTACATAGCCTATAAACCTTGGTGCCAATTTCCCTACAGATCCAAATCGAACGACATTTCTCAGAAGTGATACTATGATGAAAATCATGTCTCCTATCTTAAACTCAATATTAGTCCTTCTCTTATCAGCGTAGGACTTCTGCTTGTCCTGAGCTGTCTTCATGCATTTGCGGATAAGTTCAATCTTTTCTGAAGTTTCTCTAATCATCTCAGGTCCAAGTAGAAGCCTATCCGTAGACTCCTACCAACAAGTCGGTGATATGCAAGGTCGTCCGTACAATGCCTCGAAGGGTGCTATACCTATACTATCTCGATAACTGTTGTTGTAGGCGAACTCAATCAACGGGAGATGCTCCTCCCAAGTCCCTACAAAGTCTATGATACACAGCCTCAAAAGATCCTCAAGAATTATATTCACCCTCTCAGTCTGCCCATCGGTCTCAGGGTGATATGCGGTGCTTAAGCATAACTGTATACCTAATGCCTCTTGCAGGCTCTTCTAGAACTCACTAGTGAAGATTAGGTCATGATCACTCACTATGCTAGAAGGTACTCCATGTAGACGAACTATCTCACGAAGATAAATCGATGCTAACCATGCTGCCGTTCTCTTCCTCTCAACAGGAATGAAATGAGTGCTTTTAGTAAGACTGTCTACTATAACCCAAATACTGGTGTTGCCTTTCCTCGATTTAGGCAAACCATTGATGAAATCCATAGAGACACTTTACACTTTCACTGTGGTGCTTCCAAAGGATAAAGCAAGCCGCCATGCTTCTTATGTTCATCTTTAACTTGCTGACAAACTAAACATCGAGGGACAAACTCTGCTACATCTTTCTTCACCCCATCCCGAAAGAAAACACTCTTCATATCTCTATACATCTTATTCCCACCTAGATGGATAGTCATCCTAGAGTGATGAGCTTCCTCAAGGTCTGTCTTCAATGGATTTGCAACTCGGGGAACAAAACGCCTCCTGTCCCTTCGTAGCTACCCTCTTTCATCCGTGGAGTATCTACTAAGGTTACTAGAAGTCTCCCCTCTACTGAGCCTATCCAAGATGTCTGTTATCTGTAGGTCCTTTCGTTCTGAAGATCCTATCTGATGCATAAGAGTAGGTCGCAACTCTAAGGATGCCAACAAGCTAAGTGTAAGATCCGTAGATGGCCTAAAATCAAAGGTCGATATACACCTCAAACTCCGCCTCTCTACGAATAGAGGAATCAAAGTCATTCTCTGCCTACTCAATGCGTCCGCAGTTAGATTACCCTTTCCAGGGTTATAAGCAATCTCAAAATCATAGGACGCTCGGAACCTCATCCATCTCTGTTGTCTCAAGTTGAGATCCCTTTGCGAGAACAAATACTTGAGTGACTTATGGTCCGTGTATAACTCGGAACTCTCTCCAAGCAGATAATGTCACCAAGTCTTAAGTGCAAAAAATATAGCAGCCAATTCCAAATCATGAGTAGGGTAGTTCTTCTCATCAACTCTCAAATGTCTACCATCGCAGCATACTACCCTCCCTTTTGGATCAAGATGACTCCAATCCCGGAACCGCATGCATCAGTGTAAACTATGAACACCTTGTTCCCATCAGGCAAAGTCAAAATTGAGGCTATTATTAGAGCCATTTTCAACCGCTGAAAAGCATCCTCATAGTTAATGCTCCAAAAAGGGTCAGATTCTTCTTCGTCAGTCTGATGAGTAGGGCTGATATCTTTGCGAAGTCCTTGATAAACTTCATATAATAGCCCGCTAAACCTAGAAAACTCCTCACCTCCGTTGCATTCTTTGGAATCTTCCAATCTTGAACTGCAAATACTTTCGCGGAATCCACCGCTATCCCATTCTTGGAGACCACATACCCTAAAAATCTTACTTTCTCCCTCCAAAAGCGAAATTTTATAATTTCATCTTAAGCTGGTGTGCTCGGAGAGTCCTCAAAACCTCCCCTAAATGTAGGGCATGCTCTTCCTCACACTTCGAGAAGATAAGAATGTCATCCACAAAGACCACAACGAACTTATTCATAAAATCCCTGAAAACCCTACTCGTCAGATCCACAAAATATGCGGGTGAATTTGCCAACCCAAAAGTCATGACAGGCCACCCAAAGAAACCATATAGAGTTCTGAAAGAGGTCTTGTCTATACTGTCCTCGGCCAGCCTCAACTAATGAAATCCCATGGCCAGGTCTAACTGGGAGAAAACAGATGCACCAACAAGATGGTCAGACAAATCGTCATTCCTCAAAAGTGGGTGCCTATTTTTCTTGGTGAGTGTTATCCATCAGAGAATCGTTCAGAAGAACCAAGGGATTAGAACTGAGATAGTCCAAGAAAAGGCACCGGTCGGACAGTGGAAAAAGGGGCTGGTCGGTCAGTAAGAAAAGATACCTGTCAGTCTCAATTTAAGAATATTGGTCGGTCTGAATTCAAGCTCGCCGGTTGGTCAAAGTTCAAGCATACTGACCGGTCGTTCACAAATCCAGAGCAGAACAGCCTCATGTGAAAGGAAAGGGAAACTCACCTACCTGTCGGTCAGAATTCAGGTATACCGACCGGTCAGAAGCAAGGCATACCGATCGGTCCTAATACACACTCCAGGGAAAGCCATTCTCACGTGAAAGGAGAAGAGACGCACCGACCGGTCAGCTTGGATCAAAGTATACCAATCAGTTATGTAAAAGGGGGGACCGATCGGTTATGGAATGACAGCCGGGGACAGCTGGTCGGCGGCAAACTTATAAATACTTTCTATACCGACCGATGGACTTGGGGGCTATGTCACATCATTCTCCATACCTATAAATAGAGCTCCAACCCCACTCTAATGGAGGATCGAATCTTGTGACCCCGGAGGGATGTTAAACTCAATTCTCAACTCTTACTTGGTTATCCAATCATCTCTAATCATTTCAAAGTGAAGATTCAACTCCAAATTCATGATGAATATGCAGGAATTCGTCAAAGTTTGTGTGGAAGTGTAGATTTGATCTCCTTTTGCTATACTTGAAGAATCTTATCAATTTTCCTTAATCAATTTCTAAGAGAGTGTAATGATGAATGTAATGAGAAGACATGCTTATCTTGTAATTCTACGTGCAATAATCGAATCGCTATTCAAAATGGATGTAGATCGCACTTGATCGAACCACTATAAAACGTTGTGTTTTCCTTACTTGCATTTATTCTATTGATTGGCTCCACATCTCTCATTTTTTGAATATTTCATAAAGTTCTTTTCATACTTTTGGTGTTGATTCAAAGATTGAAATCAACATTTGGCGCCCACCGTAGGGTCAATTCAATCCACCGTCCTCTCACACTCTCCCGCAAGTTTCAGATCCTTGCATTGAGAATTTGATCCTATCTTACTATGATCTAATTCAAGTCCTTGTCAGAAAATATGGGTAAACCGAGTGGACCATCGAAGAAGGTCATAAATCAAAATACCGAGAATGATGATAATATCGTCGATCGTGAAACTACTCCTCCTAACACCCAATTTGATGTCAGAGAAAGTTCTAAAGCCGGAGCCACCATAACAAGACGAGAGTTAGATAAAGTTGCCACAACTTTAACTAGTCAAACGAATATTGCAAACGAGGTCGTGATGAAAAGACTTGAAACAATGTTCGCCATGCAAGCTACTATGGCGAAAGTCTCCATGAAATCTGCATGAGCTAAGTCCGTCCAAACCCCGCAATAGAGAATGCAAGTTCCTCTTCTTCAAGCACAAACCAAGAAAATTCTGTTCAAGAAACGGCAGACCCTACTCGGAAGGAAGTAAAACCCTCTGCTCATAACCAGCCCGATAAGGCAACTTCTCAACAGGTGCTCGGTTCCGCCAAAGGGGCACCTCCCCAAGCGGGAGGTTCAGGGCCCCAAAATCCAAACCGTGACCGTCTGCCTAGGCAGACATCTAGTAAGAAAGACGGTGTCCGCTCCGCGGGCGACACAATGAGGAGGAGCATATAATGGAAATGGTTCATAAAATCAAGGAAAGAAGCCAAAAGAAGCAGGATGACGAGAGAGATTGGGGATTTGCTCCCACCAAAACCCCACTTACAGAAATAATAAAAATGGCACTGTACCCAATCAAATTTAAGCCACCAGTAGTCCAAGCTTACAATGGAACAAGTGATCCCAACATATTTCTGTTCAAATACGATCAGCATATGGACGGGACACGGGCCATTGATGAGTTGAAGTGCTTATATTTTTTGACCTATCTCGAAGGTGTGGCATTGCTTTGGTTCACAAAGCTACCACCCAGATCTGTGGATAACTTTGCTACCTTGGCCAAATTATTTCGTGAGCAGTTTAGGCTCCAAATGATAAAAGTGTGAGATGTTATGGAATTGAATGAGCTTGAGCAAAGGCCGGGAGAACCAATTAGAGCCTTTCTCACTCGCTTCAATGCTGCTGCTGCCGAGGTAGGGAATTATGAGCCTCACCTAGCATTAACGGCCTTGAAGGGGGCTATAAACAAAAAGACAAAGCTTGGTCGGTGGATCAAAAAGAAGAAGCCAAGTACACTTGAGGAATTGTTTGATAAAGCAGAAGAGTATATAGGCATGGTTGAAGACCCAGCCTATACCATGGACATTCCAAAAAGCAGCATGCAACCCGAAAAGAAGAATAATGATGCGGAGAGCAATCACAAAAACACTAGAGGACAGAAACGGGGTAATGATGGGAAAGATAACCGGGCCAATAAAAAGTTCCATTTCTTCAAGAACTCGGAATTGACTCCCTTAAATGATACTGTGGAAAACATCTTCGTGGCCACCAAGGAAACTGAAGAGTACCCAGTACCAAAACAAATCATGGTCAGCGATGCTACTATAAAATCTGGAAGATTCTGTCGATTTCATAACCAGCCAGGGCATAGCACAAATGAGTGTAGGCATCTAAAGAGCTTAATCGAAGAACTGATAAGGAGGAACAGGCTTCAGCAGTACACGAAGAATCCACCAAATACCCAAGTTCCTCAAAGCCATGGAACGTCCTCCGGACAGCCAAGGCAAGGCGATAATGCCGTGAATACTATCATGCCAAGGTTGATCATTAACACCATTTCAGGAGCTCCACACCCGGCCGGAAGAAGCTTGGGGGACATTCTGAAATATGCCAATGAGATGAAGAACCTCCCAAAAGGAGATGAACTCACGATTATGGACGAAGCTTATCATCAAAAATACCAAGATCTCCCTAGGATGACATTGTGTTCAAAGATCGAGACATAGAGGGGTTGTTAACTCCAACTGTGGATCCAATGGTGATAACCATAGGCTTGGGTCCTGCTATTGTCAGAAGGGTGCCGGTTGACAACGAAGCGTTTGTCAATGTTCTTTTCATCAACGGCTTTCAGGGGATGAAGATCTCCATGGAAGATGTGAAAGCATGCCAGAACAAAATCCATGGATTCACAGGACAAGCCGTTCAGCCGATTGGAATCATCAATTTTCTCGTTAAACTCGGAGAGGGAGAGGAGAAAGCTGCACAAAAGCATGATTTTGTTGTAGTCGATGAGGTGTCCGCTTATAAAGCCTTCCTTGGAAGACCAACCCTTGCTGCATTCAGAATAACAATGGCTCCATGGTGTCCGACAATGAAATTTCCCACTGAAAATGGAGTTGGCATGGTAAAAGGTGACCAACTGACGGCAATAGAATATTATATGGCTGAGCTTGCAGAGGCGAGAAAGAAGGAAGTAAAAAAGGATGTAGAGCTTCCGCCCTGCGTCCACAACTCCCCCTTATAGCAATTGAGGCGGGGCCCCCATACTGGTGAGCATAGTGGAGCCTAAAAGGAAATCGATCCAAGAAAAACCAGTATGGGGGAAAGCAGAGCGGGGCCAGCTGAGGAAACTATCTCTGTCCTGGTGCATGATAAAGATCCAGATCAAGTCCTCAAAATAGGTTCTCCGTTGGGCCTAAAGTTGCAGAGTGATTTAATATTGTTTTTAAAAGCAAACCTAGATGTATTTGCGTGGACTCACTCTGACATGTGTGGAATATCTACAGATGTATTTGTTCACAAGTTAAATATTAATCCTAGTTCGACTCCTGTAAAATAAAAAAGACGAATGCAAGGACCTAAAAGATCTGTAGCATTAAGAGAAGAAGTAGATAGATTGTTTAAAAACAACTTTATAAGAGAATCTGCGTACCCAGCTTGGGTTTCCAATCGAGTCCTTGTTAAAAAATACAACGGTAAATGGAGAGTATGCATAGATTACTCGGACCTTAACAAATCTTGTCCCAAGGACAGTTTCCCATTACCAAGAATTGACCAAATTGTCGATGCAACAACAGGGCATGAGTTGTTGTCATTCATGGATCCATATTCCGGGTATAATCAGATCATTATGCATAAGCTAGACAAAGAAAACACAAGTTTTATAACCGACAGAGGTTTATACTGCTACAAAGTAATGTCGTTTGGATTGAAGAATGCGGGAGCAACCTACCAATGCCTCATGAATTCCATGTTCAAATTCCAAATCGGGAATACTATGGAGGTTTATGTGGATGATATGTTGGTAAAATCGAAGAAGGCAGAAAATCATCTCGAAAACTTGGCTGAGATGTTTCATATCCTGAGAAAGTATGGTATGAAATTAAACCCTCTGAAGTGCACATTTGGAGTTTCATCAGGGAAATTCCTTGGATTCATCGTCAATGACAGGGGCATTGAGGCGAATCTTTCCTAAGTCACAGCATTACGAGAAATGCAAGCTCCAATAACTAAGAAAGAGCTTCAAAGTGTGAATGGGAAAGTAGCTGCGCTTAACCGATTCATATCTAAAGCAACAGATTGATGCATCCCACTTTTTGAAGCTTTAAAAAAGGGAAGAAAGACTTCCAATGGACCCCTCAATGCCAAACGGTGTTCGAAGAATTAGTTAAGTACATGGAGTCTCCACCGATGCTTTGCTGTTTCGTCACATGCTCTGAGTGCCGAACTTGTTCGGGAGGATGCCAAGGTCCAATGGCCAATATATTACATAAGCAAGCAACTCACCGGGGCAGAATTAAACTACCCAAGGTTGGAAAAACTAGCGTACAGTCTGCTCGTCGCCTTAAAAAAGCTAAGACCATACTTCCAATCTCATTCGATAAAAGTTCTCACTGATCAACCACTAAGGCAAGTCCTATTTCGCCCAGAAACTTCGGGAAGGTTATTGAAGTGGAACATTGAGCTTAGCCAATATGACATTACTTATCACCCCCGAAGAGCTATCAATGGGCAAGCCTTAGTAGATCATTGCTGAATTCGTGGATAGGGGAGAAGGAACTGAAGAACCAACAAAGATAGTTGCTGGTTGGAAGCTATACTTCGATGGCTCCAAGAATGATTACTATTCAGGAGCCGGAATTGTCTTAGAAACTCCGGATGACCATTCTCTATGTTAAGCCTTGAGGTTGGAGTTCCGATCGACATATAATGAAGCCGAATACGAAGCATTAATAACAGGGCTAAAGTTGGCGAAGGAGCTGAATTTGAAAACTTTGCAAATTTTCATTGATTCCTAACTTGTAGTTATTCAAGCCATAGGAGAATTCCAGACTAAAGTTGGGAATCTCCCTTCTTATCTTGTCAGGGCCATGGAACTTCTCAAAGACCTTGACTACTATACTATATCCCATATTCCGAGGGAAGAAAATTCAAAGGTAGACTCTCTTGCCAAGTATGCAAGTTCTTCAGATGCACAATTACTAGGATTGATACTAATTGAAATTCAAACAACCTCGATCATTGAAGAAGTGGAGGTCAATTGAATCATGGAGATAGTTGAAGAGCTTGTGTCTTGGATAACGCTAATCAAGGAGTATATTCTCAACGCAACACTACTTGAGGACCCTAAGAGGCGAATAAAGATACTGCGCAAAGCTTCATTATACCTTATCTAGGACGGAAGGTTATATAGGTGAGGGTTCTGCATGTCGCTTCTACATTGTGTGTCAAAGCAGGAATCAAAAGCAATTTTAGCAGAGTTACATAAAGGAGACTGCGGTGGTCACATCGGCGGTCAAACATTGGCCAAGAAAGTTCTACGATACGGCTGCTTTTGGCTCGATGTGAACCTAGATGCACTGACCTATGTCAAAAAGTGTGATAAATGGCAAAGATTTGCAAAAATTCCCAGAGCAACTCCTACCGAACTAACCCAAATGGTCAGCCCATGGCCATTTACTGTCTAGGGCATCGATTTGATCGGAGCACTCCCCACTGCTAAATCAAACATGAAGTACGCGACAGTGGCAGTCGATTATTTTACTAAATGGGATGAAGCGGAACCACTGGCTACAATTACTTCAAAGAAGGTGATCAACTTCGTCTTGAATAACATCATTTTCAGGTTCAGAGTACCGTAGAAAATAATCACAGATAATGGAACTCAATTTGAAAGCGATGAATTCTTAGACTTTTGTGCCAAATACAAGATCAAGAAGAGCTTTTCAGTCGTTGCTCATCCACAGGCCAACGGGCAAGTGGAGGCAATCAACAAAATCTTAAAGTCAGCCATCAAGAAGCGGCTTGAGAAATCCAAGGGTAGTTGGGTAGACTAGCTTCCACTCGCACTATGGGCATATCGTACCACCCGCAAAACTGCGATGGGGAACACTCTGTTTTGATTAGTGTTCGGATCCGATGTGTAACACCCCATATTTTCTGTGAATGTCAAACTAACGAATTAAAGAATAATTAATTTTTAAAAGAAGAATTAAATGAAATGGGTTATGCCATTGTGTTCGTCTTGAAATTCTGCTTGGAATAGAGTCCAAGTTTTTGTAATTTGAACTTCGTATGAGAAAGTTATGGCACTTAGAAGTTTCAGGAAATTAAATTAAAACAGCTCAGGTTTAAATTCGAAATTCAAATCACACAACCGGGCTGGGCGGAAAATTCCCCGCCCAGAACACAGGTCGACCAGGGGGTCGACCTGGGTCACATAGGTCGACCAGGGGGTCGACTCCCTCCTATTTCCAGATCCGAGGATAGGTTCGTTTTCCTGCATTTGGACGCCCATTCTGACCAGATTCTTTGATCCCTATGCTATATAAACACCCCTAGGGATACAGTTTTCTCTACACAATTTTATTACGCCTATACTCTACCCTAATTCATATCAAAATAAATCAAAGACGTCCTTATGCTACTCTAGTTCTTCAAGAAATCAAGTTAGAATTCAAGTAGAGATTCAAAGGCTAATTCAACGACTTCAACAACTATTTTCTAAGAATCAAATCTAAATTGGAGAATCGATAGTCTACTTCAAGGAAGAGCTATTCAGTTTCAGAATACAGATCCCAGAAAACAAGATTTTCCTTTTGTTTGTAAGTTCAGTTACTTTTTAGATTTGAACAAGTAAATCTAATTGTGACATGTAATAAAATGAATATGAGAATATGCCTGATGTAAGCAATCCTTTCATTTGAATCTGTGCTTGTATATGCCTTTGGGAATCATTATTGACTATGGAATTGGTCCAATCATATCTATCCTTGTTGTATAGCGGAATTGTAATACAATGATATAACTCTTGTCAAGCCTATATGTCTGTGGCAGTTCATGACGATATTCATATCTATATGCCTGCGATGTATTCAATGCAAAACTTGTCAATTTGGCATATAAAATTTAATGGACCAATAGTTCTTATCGTCATATGACTATTCATATGCCTCTTATGTTCCATATTGTTTCTCCGCTTTTTTTATGAATCTTGAGTTGAATCTCAAAATATGTACGTTATGAATGCGGGGGTAATTGGGTATAACATAAAATTTACATTATTTTTCATAATTTGGAACTTGTATTATGGCATGACTGTTAAGATGCAATTTGGGGTAATTTGACATGAATTATGGAATATGTAATTTGAAATATTGAACCTAAAATTGGTATGAACGACAAAGTATGTAATTTGGCATGAAAAATCTAGTTTTGGGCATAAGCTGTAAAATAGAATATTAAATTTAGATTGGGCATAACTGTTAGTTGGAACACCAAGCATAGTGTATATTGTTATTTTGGAGCAAGACTATTATCATAAATTTTAGGAAGATTGGGTATAGCCAATTTTGATTAATAACTTGAAATGGGAATTTGTAGGGCATAACATGGGAATTGGAAAATGACTAGTTTTGGTGAATTTGGTAATTACCATGTAAAATCTAGATTTGGGTATATATGGTAAATGCGTAAATTAAAGATGAGCATGCCTAACCCGAGGTTAGATTGAGTTGTGGTGTAAAACTGCCCGGAACCGCCCGACACATCCAGTAACCACAACAACACCTATCTAAAGTGAGAGGTTAGTGCATCATGCCTAAGAAAAACTTGATGTTAGATTGAGTTGCGGTGTAAAACTGCCCGGAACCGCCCGGCACATCTAGTAACCGCAACAACACATATCTAATGTGGGAGGTTGGTGCATTAATAAATTAATTAATGCTAATGAACAACATGAATGACTAGGGTTAAGTTCATAGGAACACTTAACCAATATAACATGAATGACTAGGGTTAAGTTCATAGGAACACTTAACCAATATAACATGAATGACTAGGATTAAGTTAATGGGAAACACTTAACCAATATAACAAGATGAATGACTAGGGTTAAGTTAATAGGAAACACTTAACCAGTATAGCATGATGAATGGGTAGGGTTAAGTAATAAGAAACACTTAACCAATATAACTTGATTTGTGGTAAGGTTTAGTTAAAACAATAGAGCAACACTTAACCAATATAACTTGATTTGTGGTAAGGTTAAGTTAAAACAAGAGGGCAACACTTAACCAATATACTTGATTTGTGGTAGAGTTAAGTTAAAACAAGAGGGCAACACTTAACCAATATAACTTGATTTGTGGTAGGGTTAAGTTAACACAAGGAGGCAACACTTAACCAAAGGAATATGACATGTAGGTGGGTTATGCTAACTTGAATTGTTTGAAGATACTTAACCAATACAACATGATGAACACATGGGGTTAAGTTAATAAGAAACACTTGACCAATATAACTTGATGGACGAACGGGGCTAAGTTAATAGGAAACATTTAACCAATCCAACATGATAAGTGAGGAGGGTTAAGTTAATAAGATACACTTAACCAACATGACATGATGAATAGGTGGGTTAAGTTAACATGAATGTACAACACTTAACCATTAAATAAACATGCTTGAATCAGTGGGAGGGTTAAGTACGTATCGGGTTGGTGGGTAATATTAGTACATATAGGCCCACAAAACTTAACCATTAAATAAACGTGCTTGAATAGATGGGAGGGTTAAGTACATCTCGTGTAGGTGGGTAATATTAGTACATATAGGCCCACAAACTTAACCGTTAAATAAACATGCTTGAATCGATGGGAGGGTTAAGTACATCTCGTGTAGTTGGGTAATATTAGTACGTATAGGCCCACAAACTTAACCGTTATGTAAACATGCTAGTATCGATGGGAGGGTTAAGTACATCTCGTGTAGGTGGGTAATATTTGTATATATAAGCCCACAAACTTAATCATTAGGAAACCCTAGTAACGGGGACCCATTTCAGCAGTAACCCACATAGATGTGTCATGGTACCCTGAACTAAGCAGGGTGGGGCAAAATTATTGGGCTGATTGTAAGTGGTCAAAACAGCGGCAGGGGGTACGTCAGTGTAGGTACCGACAGTTTACAGGCGTACATGTACTCCAGAGTAGGAAAAAGCAGGCACTGGGTACCAGTAGTTATACACTGTGCATCTTGAATCGTGTCGGGTTGCTATCATAAGGATTGATACACATTATGGTGGGACCAGCACAAGGTATCTACACGTAAGAGAGGGCCAATTGACACAGACACATGGAACATTAATGCAATTAAGGAGCCGATTGATAGGGTAGTAAGGGTACATCTACCATCTTCATGGAAATTAGGCAGATTGAGGTAAGATCCTCATACTAGATGTACACCTGAAGGATACCATAATTGCGGGGTTTGGGATCACGTTGTAATATTATCGTTTTACACAGATGACCAGTTGGGACACTAGTTAGGCGATGCAGAGATATAAAAATCAGAATAACAAGGTAGCAGCGAAGTAGAGAAAGAGTAGAAGTGCATTCAGTTTATCTTGCCTAATCATATCTTGTGCTAATCTTATGTTATCTTATTATCCTTGTTATCATGGTATTGTCTTATATTCAGTTTATTTATGTTATGTTACTTTTACCAGTTTACATGCTGAAAGTCACTGGACTTACCAGACTTATGTCTGACCTAGTCTGTTTTGCCTCTTTTCTTCCGCCCCCCCCCTCCACAGGTTCACAGGGAGGAAATGTTACCACTTAGCTCAGTTTTCTTTCCAAGCTAGTCAATGTATTGCTTTGGACTCTCTCTTCCACTACTATGGCTGGTTAATGCTTTATTGGGGGAATATCATTGTTATTTTTATGCTTCTTTGGTACTTGGAAGTTTTTGAATTAAGACAGAAGTTCTATGTATTACATTTAAGTATGATTGAGAAAATTGTTGTAAAAGTTTGACTGTACCACATTGTTTTAAAATGACTTTATTTTCCGCTGCTTTATTTGTCTGTCCTATAATTTATCTGCATCTTTTTCCTAAAATGCTCCATCAAAGTTAAGGCATTCCGTTTGTGAGTGACCTTAACGGAGGAGGGGTGTTTCACTTGGTATCAAAGCTGAAGGTTACCAGATCAGATAAAAGATTTGAAAAATTATTTTCAAAATAGTTTTAAAAGAAGCATTTTCAAAAGAATTTTTTATTTTAAAGGCATATTCCCCAAAGCCATATGCATTATCTTTTGATCCTCTGTTTGAATCCTTATTTCCCTCTTTCCTGAGTCTCCGGGGCTCCTGATTTTCTGGGAGGTAACCTCATCGCGACATGGTTCCGTAGGCTTGATGAGACTACAACATCTGTCAAAGGGCGAAGAACTGCCCAACTTCCACCTATAGCCGCTGTAGTTTTACCTATGGGTAATTTTCTTTCGATCTTTGAAGGATTTTCCATGCAATGGAGGCAGTTTTCGAGAGACTTGTCAACGTGTTACCCAAGGATAGTAAAGATTAGACTGAGGGAGTTTTGCTAAGGAGCACTACCCAAGGATGAGGAACTCATGGATATGGACTTGGTTCACAAAAAAGGTAAAAAGAAAGAGGTGTAAGTGGAAGAATCACAGGACAAGAGGGGAGGAAAGAATAGTAAAACTAAGACAAGAGGAAGTTTCTTTATTATGGTATAACGGTTCGTATAATTAAGGACAAGGGCAAGAACAAAGGACAGGATTTTCAAGAGGGCAAATGCATGCTCACACCGCCAGCATACCAGAGAGAGAGGTAGTAAGGTTCCTATTGAAAGATTTTAGTTTTTCCTTTTTGATCAACTTATTAGTACTCTTTTTGATTTTTAGCGCTTCACATTCGTTTATATCTGCTTCCATAGTTGAGTCTCTGCACCCTAGTACTTGTATAGTAGAAGATCCCATTATTGTCTCAAATCCAGTTTATGGTTCGGCTCATTTTTCTTTGGTTTGTAAGGATTTGAGAATAGCTATATTAAGTATTGAGTCTAAGTGTAATGCTTATGTTTTTGGTTTCATGGGCTATGGGATGATTCTAGGCATGGATTGGTTAGCTAGTGATTGTGTAAGGAGGGTAGTTAGACTTTCGACTTGCCTCGGGAATACCCTCGAGATTTCATGCAATCCTAAGGGGATCAGTTAGGCTTAGCTACCTAGAATCATTTGATGCATCTATCGACGATTTGCGATCCGTTAGAATAGTCCAGAGTACAAAAATGTTTTTAATTATGTTAGGTGTTTTCCCCTTAAAAATCGAGATAGACTTCCGCATATATTAGTCGACAAACGATAGTTTTGGAACAAGATTGGCGAGGATAGCCAGAGTCAGTTAAGTGCTCAATTGTTGGTTGTTTTGCTAGTATCATCTCACATAAATAATCCAAATTCAGAGGAGGTATTCCTTGGGTGCTTGTCTGATATTGGTTTAGGCCTTTGGGGCTTGTACTTGAGGGATGTCGAGTTCGACTATGATGGTTTGCGTGAGAAATAAATGGTTGTGGCAGGCGCCCTAAGTAAGACTGACCTTAAGAGAGGTAAAAAGTACATAGCAACCTTTAGATTTAGACCCTCAGAATTGTGACATGATGGATAAGCTAAGTAGAAGAGATACCTCTAATAATCTTACTATATACACTTGGTATCATGGTTAACATTTATTTATCTTGGAAAGATAGTTTGACTACATTGGATACCCTCTAGCATAGTAAGTGATCGAGGTCCTATCTTTACTAGTGGGTTTTCGAAATGGAGGTCGAGAAGCTTCGCAATCGTGAAGTTAAATTAGTTAAGGTGCAGTGGACTGAAGCTCAAGAAAATGCGACTTAGAAGACTGAAGACTAGATACGTGCATCATACCCTTTTTGAGGGTATATCCTTGATTCCACTTTTTCTGTAATGATTATTTGCATGCTAGTCTTTATCTTTTAAATATATTCTCTAGGTGATATCTTCGATCCTTAGGTAGAAGCCAATGTATGTAAACATGTATTTGAAACATGTTATGATTGATGGTTGCAAGTGGTTGCTAGTGGATGCTCGTGGATGCATATACACACACATTAGGCACTGGAACAGCTCAGTCACTTTCATATTGCATATGCATATGAATGTATTTGTATATGGATTGAAACTTGATGTATTATCATATGGATGTTGCATGTGGATGAGTGAATATGCACACATATAGTATTTACATGATTAGGGATATTTGCATACATATTAGACGCATGACACTCTCATGATTCGCATTAAGGAGGTCACATGGATCAGTAGACCACCTGATTTTGCATTAGATAAGAAACATACACACACTCTCTGCATATGTTCATACGGCATTAGAAACCTTTTAAGGACAATGGACGCCTATGATTGAATGTTTGAGTAGACGGATGTTGGATGTTAGGATATACATTCTTCTTGATTTGAAGATTTCGGGGATGAAATCCTTTAAGGAGGGGAGAATGTGACACCCCGTATTTTCTGTGAACGTCAAACTGACAAATTAAAGTATACTTAATTTTAAAAAGAAGAATAAAGGGAAACGAGATACGCCATTGCATTCGCCCTCGAAATTCTTCTTGGAATAGAGTCCAAGTTTTCGTAAATCGGACTTCGTATGAGAAAGTTATGGCACTTAGAAGTTTCAGGAAATTAAATTAAAACAGCTCAGGTTCAAATTCGAAATTCAAATCACAAACCCGGGCTGGGCGGAAAATTTCCCGCCCAGGACCCAGGTCGACCAGAGGGTCGACCTGGGTCACATAGGTCGACCAGGGGGTCGACTAGGGGTCGACCTCCCCCTATTTCCAGATCCGAGGACAGGTTCGTTTTTCTGCATTTGGACACACGTTCTGACCAGATTCGTTGATCCCTATGCTATATAAACACCCCTAAGGCTACAGTTTTCTTTACACAACTTCATTACACCTATACTCTACCCTAATTCATATCAAAATAAATCAAAGACTTCCTTATGTTGCTCTAGTTCTACAAGAAATCAAGTTAGAATTCAGGTAGAGATTCAAAGGCTAATTCAACGACTTCAACAACTATTTTCTAAGAATCAAATCTAAATTGGAGAATCGATAGTCTACTTCAAGGAAGAGCTATTCAGTTTCAGAATACAGATCCCAGAAAACAAGATTTTCCTTTTGTTTGTAAGTTCAGTTACTTTTTAGATTTGAACAAGTAAATCTAATTGTGACATGTAATAAAATGAATATAAGAATATGCCTGATGTAAGCAATCCTTTCATTTGAATCTGTGCTTGTATATGCCTTTGGGAATCATTATTGACTATGGAATTGGTCCAATCATATCTATCCTTGTTGTATAGCGGAATTGTAATACAATGATATAACTCTTGTCAAACCTATATGTCTGTGGCAGTTCATGACGATATTCATATCTATATGCCTGCGATGTATTCAATGCAAAACTTGTCAATTTGGCATATAAAATTTAATGGACCAATAGTTCTTATCGTCATATGACTATTCATATGCATCTTATGTTCCATATTGTTTCTCCACTTTTTTTATGAATCTTGAGTTGAATCTCAAAATACGTAGGTTATGAATGCAAGGGTAATTGGGTATAACATAAAATTTACATTATTTGGCATAAATTGGAACTTGTATTATGGCATGACTGTTAAGATGCAATTTGGGGTAATTTGACACGAATTATGGAATATGTAATTTGACATATTGAACCTACAATTGGCATGAACGAAGCATGAAATTTGGCGTGAAAAATCTAGTTTTGGGCGTAAGCTGTAAAATAGAATATTACATCTAGATTGGGCATAACTGTAGTTGGAACGCCAAGCATAGTGTATATTGTGATTTTGGAGCATGACTATTATCGTAAATTTAGGGAAGTTTGGGCATAGCCAATTTTGATTAATAACTTGAAATGGGAATTTGTTGGGCATAACTTGGGAACTAGAAAATGACTAGTTTTGGTGAATTTGGTAATTGGCATGTAAAATCTAGATTTGGGTATATATGGTAAATGTGTAAATTAAAGATGAACATGCCTAACCGGGGGTTAGATTGAGTTGTGGTGTACAACTGCCCGGAACCGCCCGGCACATCCAATAACCACAACAACACCTATCTAATGTTAGAGATTAGTGCATCATGCCCAAGAAAAACCCGAGGTTAGATTGAGTAGTGGTGTAAAACTGCCCAGAACCACCCGGCAATCCAGTAACCGCAACAACACATATCTAATGTGAGAGGTCGGTGCATTAATAAATCAATTAATGCTAATGAACAACATGAATGACTAGGGTTAAGTTCACAGGAACACTTAACAAATATAACATGAATGACTAGGGTTAAGTTCATAGGAACACTTAACCAATATAACATGAATGACTAGGGTTAAGTTAATGGGAAACACTTAACCAATATAACAAGATGAATGACTAGGGTTAAGTTAATAGGAAACACTTAACCAGTATAGCATGATGAATGGGTAGGGTTAAGTGATAAGAAACACTTAACCAATATAACTTGATTAGTGGTAAGGTTAAGTTAAAACAAGAAGGCAACACTTAACCAATATAACTTGATTTGTGGTACGGTTAAGTTAAAACAAGAGGGCAACACTTAACCAATATAACTTGATTTGTGGTAGGGTTAAGTTAAAACAAGAGGGCAACACTTAACCAATTAAACTTGAATTGTGGTAGGGTTAAGTTAAAACAAAAAAGCAACACTTAAACCAAAGTAATATGACAAGTAGGTGGGTTAAGTTAACTTGAATTGCTTGAAGATACTTAACCAATTCAACATGATGAACATGTGGGGTTAAGTTAACAAGAAACGCTTGACCAATATAACTTGATGGACGAACGGGGTTAAGTTAGTAGGAAACACTTAACCAACCCAACATGATAAGTGAGGAGGGTTAAGTTAATAAGGAACACTTAACCAACATGACATGATGAATGGGTGGGTTAAGTTAACATGACTGGACAACACTTAAACATTGAATAAACATGCTTGAATTAGTGGGAGGGTTAAGTACATATCGGGTTGGTGGGTAATATTAGTACATATAGGCCCACAAAACTTAACCGTTAAATAAACATGCTTGAATCGATAGGAGGGTTAAGTACATCTCATGTAGGTGGGTAATATTAGTACATATAGGCCCATAAACTTAACGTTAAATAAACATGGTTGAATCGATGGGAGGGTTAAGTACATCTCGTGTAGGTGGGTAATATTAGTACATATATGCCCACAAACTTAACCGTTAAGTAAACATGCTTGAATCGGTGGGAGAGTTAAGCACATCTCGTGTAGATGGGTAATATTTGTATATATAGGCCCACAAACTTAACCAGTAGGTAACCCTAATAACGAGGACCAATTTCAATAGTAACCCACATAGATGTATCATGGTACCCTGAACTAGGCAGGGTGGGGCACGATTACTGGGCTGATTGTAAGCGGTCAAAAATGAGGCAGAGGGGTACGTCAGTGTAGGTTCCGCCGGTTTACGGGAGTGCACGTACTCCGAAGTCGGAAAAAGCAGGCACTGGGTATCAGTAGTTATACACTATGCATCTTGAATCGTGTCGGGTTGCTATCATAAGGATTGATACACATTATGGTGGGACCATCACAGGGTATCTACACGCAAGAGAGGGCTGATTGACACAGACACATGGAACATTAATGCAAGTAAGGAACCGATCGATAGGGTAGTAAGGGTACATATAACATCTTCATGGCAATTAGGCTGATTGAGGTTAGATCCTCATACTAGATGTACACTTGTAGGCTACCATAATTGTGGGGATTGGGATCACGTTGTAATATTATCATTTTACACAGATTACTAGTTGGGACACTAGTTAGGCGGTGCAGAGATATAAAAATCAGAATAACAAGGTAGTAACGAAGCAGAGAAAGAGTAGAAGCGCATTCAGATTATCTTGCCTTATAATATCTTGTGTTAATCTTATGTTATCCTTGTTATCATGGTATTGTCTTATATTCAATTTATTCATGTCATGTTACTTTTACCTGTTTACATGCTGAAAGTCACTGGACTTACCAGACTTATGTCTGACCTAGTTTGTTTCGCCTCTTTTCTTCCGCCCCCTCAGGTTCATTGGGAGGAAATGTTACCACTTAGCTCAGTTTTCTTTCCAAGCTAGTCGATGTATTGCTTTGGACTCTCTCTTCCACTACTATGGCTGGTTCATGCTTTATTGGGGGAATATCATTGTTGTTTTTATGCTTCTTTGGTACTTGGAAGTTTTTGAATCAAGACAGAAGTTGTATGTATTACATTTAAGTATGATTAAGAAAATTGTTGTAAAAGGTTAACTGAACCACATTGTTAATAAAATGACTTTATTTTTTGCTGCTTTATTTGTCTGTCTTGTAATTTATCTGCATCTTTTACCTAAAATGCTCCACCGAAGTTAAGGCATTCCCTTTGTGATTGACCTTAATGGAAGAGGGGTGTTTCACGATGCTATGATCCAAGTCGAGCTGGAAGTTCCAACCCATAGAAGGATCCACTTCAACCAATCAGAAAACAAGAAACTCCAACTCGATGCACTTGATTTACTTGAGGAACGAAGAAGGGATTCAGAACACAGAATCATGGCCCACCAGAAAAGAATAGCTCGTCATTTTAATGCTAAAGTAAAACGCAGAACCTTCCAAGTTGGAGATCTCATCCTGAAAAGGATTATGATAGGAACTGGGGTACTTGGACAAAACTGGGAAGGGCCATATGTGGTTAACCAGAAATTCTTGGATGGCACGTTCGAGCTGAAAACAACAGACGGAATCCAACTTCCAAGAGTGTGGACCGCCAGACATCTCCGACGCTACTTCACTTAATGTTTCTTTCATGTACTCTGAAAAAGTTGTAGATATAAATATTGTAAATACCATGCAATGCTGTTGCACACTTTGTGAATATAAATGAAAGGAATTGCTTTGCTTGCCTAAATCGTACATTTGCAATTTTTTTTGCTAAGATTCGATTTTGGCTACAGGCCCCTAAAAGAAGCGCCGGCACCATTATGACTTAATAAGTTCTGGCAACCATTGCAGCACATCCTGATTAGGATAGCTCAAATGTCTGCTACTTAGTGCTTGAAACATCATTCGCAATCAACTCGAAGATATGAGAGCACAACAGCGAAAGGACGAGATGCTAAGTACTGGTCTGACAAATGGTGTGGCATTCAAGTTACAAACGAAGTTGTGAGTTTTACCAAAGGGATGCCTTCTTAATTGCAAGGTTGCAAGCCCTAGCTCTAGCAAATTGTAATAAAAACCAATAAATGAGCTAGTGTTTGTCCCGAGAAACCACATAATAATAAGCCAAAGACCTCCCCAAGGGGCACCCAGTCAATCGCCAATGCCATTAACACATGGATGGATTGCGACAAACATTGGGTTTATAAGCCAAAGACCTCCCCGAGGGATACCCGGATGATCGTAAACGCCATTTATACATGGCTGGATAACGCGACAAACACCGGGCTTTAAAAGACCTCTTCGGGGGCATCCGATCAGATGCTGGATCTTTCAAATCCAGCTATCAATTTTGGGTCTTCCAAACCCAATTATTGACGAATCATAAAAGACCCCTCACAGAGCATCCGGTCACATGTCGGGTATTCCAAACCCGGTTAGTGACGGACCCAAAGACCTTCTTAGAGGCACACTATAAATTCTACAAGTAAATGAGTCATTCAGTCACAACAAATAACGGGTTTGCAAATACCTCTTTAGAGGAACAAAAGGTAAGACCTCTCAAGTAGGGGCATAAAAACAAGAGTCCCTTTTGCAAAAAAAAAAAAAAAAGATCGACTTGACTGGAAACCCTGCTCATGATCATGTCACATGATCGAAAAATCCCAAATAAAGTTGTTTGTATAGTGATGTTCTTAGCCTTTGGAGTGGTGATTGATTTTGGTATGGGGGCATTACTACCGCATTAAGAAAATTCAACAATGCTCAAGACATACCATAAACTCATCACAACTCAAAGGTTAAAAGATTCACGTTTGCACAGCCCGACTTGACCACCAAAGCGGAACTTTGAAATAGCTAAGACAAAATCAAATACATCCAGCAGAATTGGTCAAGTAAGGTCCAGTTAATAGTGATTCGTGGTTTTGATTGGAAAACTAAGTTACTTGAAGCACCACGAGATCATTTTCATACCCAGTATTGCATTAACAAATGACTTGCAGTATTAAGATTTCAGTGTTGCAGACATGAAAATATGATAAATGCAGAATGCGAAGTAGCAAGGTACAATAAGTAGAACACATTTTCGTTTCAGTAGCATGGAATCAAAGCACAGAGTTACTAATCAAGTATCAGACACAAAAGTGTGTACAGTAACAAGCGTAAAAGTAGTAAGCGAAGGCCGTCACTCGCATATACAACCGGTCTGAATACAGTACATAAAGGAAATGACAGGAAATAAAAGGGAACTTGTAGTAGGGAAGGCTTCAATTCTCCTTTCCATTCTTTGGATCCCCAGATCTCAGAGCTGGTTTACTTAACCGGCCCTCACTTTTGTTCATCGGACCACCGGGACTCTCCCCTTCTTTTTCTTCTTCTGGGTAACAGCCTTCTTTCCCTTGCGGCTTGATGGTGTTCCCCGCTTTCCTTTGGTCTCGATGTCTTGTGTTGGAGTTTCACCAGTCTGTTAGGAGACTTCCTCACTTAGGAAATAATCTTCATCCTTTTCCAAGTCAGCAGTCGCACTAATCTTGGCATCCTGCGATCCCGGGGGCTTTGCAACAAACAAAGATTCATCACCTCAATGAAGATTATGAACTGGGGCAGGAGGTGTCGATATCAGGGCCGAGTCAGCAACTATGGATTCAGTCGTCATAGCAATAAACCCACCAGGAGGGAGCTTTGGTGAAATTAGACCTAGGGCATACACGCATTGAGTTAAGTATGAGGCGGTGCCAGGAGAGGGGAATACACAGTCTAAATTCAGTATAATTTGAATAACTTCAGTTTTACCTATAGCTGTAAAACTAGCTTCAATATTCCTGTGCGCTTCGACCTCAAACCCGCTCGCATCAAAGGTTCCATCATCATCCTCGCCTCTGTCTTTTTGAGAAGCAGTAGGATCAACGCGAATTTGTGAACCGGAAGCATTGAAGTTGGCAGTGATGGCATGAGCTTCAACATTTGCATCCTAAATGATTCCTCCCGGTGACACAGCCGTGTCCTTAATAAAGCCTCTAGCCTCTTCCAACTTGGCCTTCCCAAAAACCAAAGCATTGCGAGACTCTGGGTCGAGGAGATCTTCAATGAGATCGTCTTCACTGCGAATGGCCTCGTTAATTTCTAGAATCCGCTCCCAAACAAGAGCCAGAGTGACATCAAATTTTTCTTCCAAGAAACACAAACTTCCTTTGTTCGTAACACTGTAAACGTAAAAGTCAAAGAAGGAAGCTTCGTCCTCCAAGAGAAACCTCTCAAGATCAGCAACAGCTTTAAGCTTCTCTCCCTCAAGGGCTGTAGTGAGTGAAAAAATTCTCTCACGAAGAATGGCATTCTCTTGTTGGTAGGTGGCAGATAAGTTCTTTTCCATAGCTAGTTGGGATTCAGTGAGCTTTCGAGCAGCTTGAGCTCCTTGTAGTTGTGCGGTTAATGTACTTTCATTCAGCTTTGCAGCAGCGAGCTCCTCCTTGAGTTTTTTGTTTTCTGGCTCTAGGTTTGACAGATCTAAATCTTTCTGGGAGTGGGAAGCAATGGTTTTCTCTTGTGATTTTATAACCTTAATCAGTTCAGCTTTATCGCTTTCTAAAGTAGCAATACGATCGAGAGTGATTCCGTTAATCCTTGAGAGTTCATGAGCAAAGGAGCACCACAATCCCAATTGCTTCTCGGCCTGACTTTTGTGGTTCCCAACTTTACATCAAATTGACCCCTAGCAACTTCCAACCGATTCTGAGCTACGTCAAACTGTGCGGATGCACTACCTTTCAAGTCATCAAACTTCTCAAGCAAATCCCGCTTGTCGTTGGGATAAAGGTCCAAGTTGAGGCAAGTTCCTCTAAGATTCCAGTTTGGGAACCGGTTAGCAAGGCCAAAATCAGCTGGCCCAGGAATGTAGCGAGGCCTATTCTTAATTGTCTCTAGGTTGACAGGAGCAGGAGTGACTGATGGTGAGGCTAAGGATACTTCTTTGAGAGAAGCATGGGTGTTTGGCATAGGAAGGTCATCCGACTTGTGGCGTTTTCGAAGATCACTCATGCTCCAATCACCTATATTGTCTTTTCGCTTAGATTTCTTCTTCTTCTCAATTTCTTTCTTCTCCTTTGCCTCCCTCCGAGCTTCATCATCCTCCCTCCATTTCCTTTGTTCATCAGTTTCGGGAAGTTCTGGAAGTGGTCGAGAATGATAGATGATTATAAGTGCTGAAGGGGATCGGGCCGATAAGAGTATCGCGAGTGACGGGATTTGTTTAAAAAACGCTTTGGGTCTTGCTGACCTCGCTTTTCATTGAAATCCTTCAAAAACGAAGACTTCGGCATCGCTCTAACACCTGAGGTAAAAGGGGGATGACAAAAGCTTAATGATCGCATCAATGGAAATTGAAATGTGTTGGCAAAGTAAGAACAAAGAATGAAGAACTGTAAGCAATAATAAGGTTAAACGTTTGTCAATACGTGGTCAACAACAAACATTTTCATAGTTTTTTTTAAGGTTGACTGAGCGGTAGGAGATTCAATAATACTTCCTAGTCTTGTAGTTTGAGGTTTGAAGGGTTGAATGACTATTTCACAAGGGACAATATCATTGGCTGAACTAAGATCACATAAGTTCACAAAGGTGTCCGAAGAACTCTCACCGTGAGTCACCTGAACAATAGGACTCTTGTCAGTTCTACCTGGGGCACCCCTAGAAGGAAGCTCAGTTTTCTCGGTTTGAATAACCAGTAGATCATGAGAATTCATTAATAAAGCCTTTTCCTTCTCAACCCGCTCTGTCTCCTTTTCAACCTGCTTACTGGTATCCACATCCTGTGGAGGTTCATCTTCCCCAATGATGGTTAACTTAGACTTTGGAGGAGTTTCACTATTGCCTGTGATATCCGAGCATTTCTTTAAATAAGCTTGTGAGACAAGGGATTTAGTGGAAAATTTTCCTGGGGACATCAGGTTTAAGACGAGGGTACGAGAAGGATCAAGTAGCTGGTATTGACGGAGAAATTTCTCTATGATTAAAAACCTCCTGCTTCTCTTTCTTTTTCATCAACATTCCTTAAAGCATCCAATAGGCCTTCCTCCATAGCAAAATCTGGATTAACAGGTGGAATTTCTGCATAGAAAATAAGGAACATAAGATTTGATCCTTGAATCCAAGAAGGAATTGAAAAGTTTTAAAGTAAGTCAATCTTTACCTCTTTCCATCCATCTTCCATAGAATGTGTTGGGGCATCGGACGAAGCAATAGTTCTTTTTTAATCCCTTGATATTATCCTATAAATCTGTAATGATCCTCGATTGCCTCGCTTCCATAAATAAAATTGCTCCCGAACTATTTTTAAAGGAGTAAATAAAGCAGATCTCTTGAAAGGTGGGCGAACGTTGCTTAACTCTCCGAAAGAGTACGCATTAACCTATTAAAATGGCATGGCCATTCGGGTGTAATTGCATAGAGGCAATGGCTAAGTGTTTAAGAACCATTACAAAGAAAGGATTAAAGGGTGGAATAGCTCCCTAATTTAGCATCTGACGATTAACAGTAACAAACCCTGGAGGTGGAGAATTAGCAAATTCATTTTCTTTCGAGAGTTTGGCATCATCCTCTGAAATATTAAATTTACCACACAAGCTCTCATAGGCTCGCTGAGAGAGTTTTGTTTCTTTCCTTTCATTGGATGGTATAGTAATGGGTTTTGGTTCAAGAAATTCAAGAGTAGCCTTAGATCCTGGGGTGTTGGCCATTTTGGTTGTAGTAGAAGTTCCAACCTGAGCGGGTTCGAATATTTTCTCAGGATGTTCGCGTAACTGTTTTCGAGTTATCATATTACACAAATAAGTGTGCTATTCCTAAATAAGAAGTGTTATACATAGGAACTTGGAAGTAGAGTTTGTTATTTGCAACAGATCAGTTAAATCTAATACAAGCTTATAGTTGAGTGTTCATTTGTGTGAAAAATGTGCATTTGAACTGAAATAATCTTCGAATCACTTCAGCACAAAGGTGTCATTCAAATATAGGTTATGAAATGTTATGTATAACTCTCTAAAGATGTCAAGTTGACTTGTTACTGACACGGGCAGTCAGTAGCAGAGTAAGATATCCCAAAATGTTTAATTGTTTTGTCACATGACAGACTAGTAATGGAGTAAAGTCATTGAAGAGTCATAGAAGTGGCAATGAACATAAGCAACCGGTCAGTATTGGACATTGGCTGGTCGGTATTATACACCTTTGAAGGATTGGAGCCGACAGATCGATATTGATTCCAATCCAACCGATCGGTACCACAAACTCACCAAGAAGTCAATACCAACCGATCGGTCCTGTTTCTAGTCCAAACCGATCGGTACCTCCAACTCTCCAAGAAGTCAATATCGACCAGTCGGTCCTGTTTCCAATCCAAACCGATCGACACCTCCAACTTTCCTAGAAGTTGATGCTAGCCGACCGGTCAAGCAGTATCCTCAATTTCCCAATAACCGAACGGTGTCTAAGAAGAGCTGACCAGTATCATTGATTCCCCAGGAAATTAGAGCTAACTGACCGGCATTTCTAGTTCTCCGTATGTTTATTACAGGCCGGTCGGTATGCAAAACCAATCAGGCAATTCAACAAACACTTTGTGGGCAACAAGTTAAAACCGAAGTTCAAAGGGGGAGAATCACTTTGACATGCCTCGTGCACTATCTTAAAATCACTACAATCCAATACAATCCTATTCTACACCATACCAATACCCCTAAACTAACCTCAAATAAATCCAGCCCCCATCCCCTCTCCCCCCCAAAAAAAAACTCGATTGGTTTTAACCCCAGACCGATTCAATTCGAAACCCTGGGAATCCAAGTCCAATTCGAATCAAAGCAACCAAGTGTAATGTCAACACACGCGCATGGGGTTTTGATATGATATCCGAGGTTAATCTGAATGCGTTGGGGCAAATCAAGATGGAATTTGGAGCTGTCCTTTCGGCCTTGGGTTGCGACGATCGAATCAAAGTCGAAGAGGCCCTGAATGATATCGAATTGCAGTGATTAAGGTCGAATTAAAGCTGGATTAGATTAATGTTGAATTGTCGTGACCTCCGCCATTAGTGAAGGTTGATAATCGGTTTGAAGAAAATGAAGTAGAGAGAAGAGTAACGGACGTAGTGGTATATAAAGGAAATGCCTAAATGGCCCGATCGGTCCAATCTATCATAACCGCCCGATCCTGCATCAAAGGCCAGTCAACTTCTCAACCGATTTAACTAAGTTCATTTCAATGTCTACAATTTTTGTAAATGAAAATTATAAACCTCAAGGTGCAAATGTTATCCACTAGAAAATCGTTCAGAAGAACCAAGGGATTAGAACTGAGATAGTCCAAGAAAAGGCACCGGCTGGACAGTGGAAAAAAGGGAACGATCGGTTAGTAAGAAAAGATACTGGTCGGTCTCAATCCAAGAATACTAGTCGGTCTGAATTCAAGCACACCGGACGGTCAAAGTTCAAGCATACCGACCGGTTGTTCACAAATCTAGAGCAGAACAACCTCACGTGAAAGGAAAGGGAGACTCACCTACCGATCGGTCAGAATTTAAGTATACCGACTGGTCAGAAGCAAGGCATACCGATCAGTCCTAATTCACACTCCAGGGCAAGACATTCTCATGTGAAAGGAGAAGAGACGCATTGACCGGTTAGCTTGGACCAAAGTATACCGATCGATTATGTAAAAGGGGGGACCGATCGGTTATGGAAGGACAGCCGGGGACAGCTTGTCGATAGCAAACTTGTATATACTTTCAATACCGACTAGTGGACCTGAGGGCTATATCACATCATTCTCCACATCTATAAATAGTGCTCCAAACCCACTCTAATAGGGGATCGAATCTTATGACCCCAGAGGCCTGTTAAACTAAATTCTCAACTCTTACTTAGTGATTCAGTCATCTCTAATCATTTCAATGTGAAGAGTCAACTCCAAATTCATGATGAATATGCGGGAATTCGTCAAACTTTGTGTGGAAGTCTAGATTTGATCTCCTATTTCTATACTTGAAGAATCTTATCGATTTTCCTTAATCAAGTTCTAAGAGAGTGTAATGATGAATGTAATGAGAAGACATGCTTATCTTGTAATTCTATGTGCAATAATGGAATCGCTATTCAAAGTGGATGTAGATCACGCTTGATCAAACCACTATAAAACGCTATGTTTTCCTTGCTTGCATTTATTCTATTGATTGGCTCCACATCTCTCGTTTTCTGAGTATTTCACAAAGTTCTTTTCATATTTTTGGTGTTGATTCAAATATTGAAATCAACAGTGAGCTTATTCAACTCCCTGTAATCTACACATAGATGAAGTGAACCGTCCACTTTGGTAGCAAAGACAACTCGAGCACCCCATTCTGATATACTTCGCCTAATAAACCCCTTCTCAAATGGCTCCCCTACTTGCTTGCTAAGCTCCCTCCCTTCCTAAGGAGTCATGTGGCGCATAGGCAATGCGACTGGCTTCGTAGTATCCACCATGTATATCCGGAAATCAATCATACGCCTCAGAGGTAAGCCCTTAACCTCATCAAAAACAAATGGATACTCATAGAATACCGATACAGATTGCAAATCACTGACAGAAGCATCAAGTGATTCTAGGAAACTAAGCATGACAGATCCCTTTGGGTCATAGGATATCTCAAGAGTCCTCCCTCAGCAAGTCAAAAGTCTAAGACCCTCCTCTCGTAGTTTAGAATGGCACCATATATAGCTTGCCAATCCATCCCTAGAATCATGCCATAGCCCATAAAACCAAGCACAAACGTGTGACACTAGAACTCAACATAGATAGAAGAGTCGTGCTCTCAATTGGGTTTGAGACAATAATGGAATCAGAAATAATACTAGTACTAAGGTTCAGAGACTCAATCACAGAATCAGATATAAAAGAGTGAGAAGCGCTAGATTAAAAGATAGTCCTGACTGGACGACTGGAAAGAGAAATAAAACCTTCAACAGTAACTTACCTACCTTCATCCGATACACTGGCCTCAAGAGCATGCACCTCCCCTCTAAAAGATCCTACCTTTTGGCCCTATCCTTGCCTTTTCAGGCACTCCCTAGTATAGTGTCTGACTTCACCACAGTTCAAGCAAGCATTCTTTCTTTTTCAGCAATCCTTGACCAAATGACCAAAGCTCCCACAACCATGACACTTCTTCTTGCCTTGATCTCTGTCGTTCTTTCCACCCTTCTTTTGCAGTTATTTCTTGGGCCACACTTTCTTATTTTACATCTCATCAATCTTAGCATCCTTTTTCTCATCCTTAGCATCTTCTTGCATCAATGCCATATCAACCAGTCTCTCAAAAGTAGCCCCTATCAGAATGTGAGACAATCCCAATGCTTGAAGAGGTTGATTTAATCCTTTTGCAAACCTTAAAGCTTTTTTTGCGGGGTATTCACCAGCTCCAGACCAAACCTTGCCAACTGATTGAACTTATTGACATACTCTGTAACAGACATGCTTCCTTGCTTAAGTGCTAGAAACCTCTCCATCTGCGCACTCTCATCTGCCTGAGAGAGAAACTTCATCTCGAAACTCTATTAGAAATCATTCCAAGTATCAATTGGACGCCCTGCTTGCGTTACTTCCCACTACAACGATCCTTAAGTTTCCATGAAGCCAACTGTATCTTCCTGCGGTCATCAACCTCAAAAAGCTCAAATAAGTTCTTTGTCTCCTTTAGCCAATTCCATGTGTCCACAAAGTTCTTAGTTCCACGAAATGGCTTTCCTCCATAGCACAGAATTCTTTGCATATCATAGAGAAATTATCCGCTTGCGGAGGAGGAGGAACAACGGCTGCAGCTATAGGAGGGGAATATCCTAGGCCTCCGGCAGGCGCCGTAGCCTCAAGATATCTACGTAACCAAGCCGGTATCTGAACGCCCTTAAGAATATTTGGTTTCCCATACATGCTGAAAAGAAAACGAAAAAGGGACTCAAATAGGGAACCGGAAATATATTTTATATTGCTTTGGGGAATATATTTTTCAAAATTAGTATTTTCTTTGAAAATACTTTATTTTTGAAAACAATTTTCAAAACCTTTATTCGATCTTATAATCTTCAGCTTTGATACCAAATGTGACACCCCACGTCCATTAATGCCACACTTTATGTAACACCCCACTTCCATTAATGTCACTCACAAAGGGAATGCGTTATCTTCTATGGAGCGTTTTAAGTGTTATAGAACAGAAACTTAACAACAAGATAGACATAAACAGTACTTAAAAATTTAAAATTTTGTTCACTGCAACGGTAAACATATAGGTTTGATTACATCATCAAAAACCAGAGTCAAAGTACATAATATACATCTTGACTAAATCAGAGTACATATATTGAAAGACATAACCCCAACACAAAATAGCCATAAATAAGATTGGCTAAACTTTTACTTCAGCGATCCAAGAAACTTCTAAAAGCAAGAGAAACAGTTGTCCAAAATCAAGCTCCACTGGTGCTAGTTCCACCCTGAGCACCTGGGGGAAAAGGAAGAAAGAGGTGGAAACAAAGGGGGTCAGACATAAAGTCCGGCGAGTGCGATAACTTTAACAATATATTTATCAAAATAACTAGGCTAAGGCATAAGTTAGAAAATAAGGAAATGACCGTGAACAATTGGGTATGGCAGAGCAAACAAGGAAATAAGATGAACAAAGATAACGTTAAAGGCGCACCTAAACCACTATAAGATAATTACTATAATGCACCACCACTAGTCACCCTAAAGGTTAATCCCGCCTATAGAACTTAATAATGGTAATGGTAGTTATGTACCCCTAGCTACCTCCATAGGTGTTGTCTGCCCCTATCTCCACTAAGTGTACCCACTACCCCCATTCGACCGGCTCCCTAACTCGTAGATACCCGTGCTGGTCCCACAGTAGGGTGTATCACTCCTTAAAGTGGCAACCCGATAACACCAAGTTGCACAACTTATACCTACATGATGCAACAACGTCTTACCTACCATCCCAGGTCCACACAGGCACATGAACCCATTGGACTTGCGTTGCCACCGCTAACCCGTTTTGGCCTCTTACAGTCAAGCCCGGTATGCGTGACCCGTCCTCGACTTGGGTCGAGCCCACAAAGATACTTATGGTTTACTGGTTGAAACAGGGCCCATTACTTGACACAAGCTATCCACCTAAGCTTGGTCCCCTCTAGTACATCCCACTTAACCCTCTTCTTATTCATGTCCACTTACATGTTTTAATTTTGGTTAAGTGTTTCTAAACGTATTTCACAAGCCACCCAAGGCACCTACTTAACCCTCATGTCCCACCACATGTTTATCTGGTTAAGTGTTTCTTAATTCATTAACACCGTAACTTTGTAAAGACCTCCCACATTAGACTAGCATTTGTGGTAGCTGGATTTGTCGGGTGGGTCCGGGCAGTCTTACACCACAAACGAGCCTTACCTCGTGTTTTTACAACTGTTACGCATTTAATTTATGCCTAAGACCTCCCACATTAGACTGGCATTTGTGGCAGCTGGATTTGCCGGGCGGGTCCCGGTAGTCTTACACCACAAAAGAGCCTAACCTCGTGTCTTAGGCGATTAATTACACATAATTAATTATCCCCCAATTTGAATTAATTTCCCTATTCAAATTATCAATCAATTCCAAATTTAACTATGTCCATAATTGACTCAATTATGTCCATCTATTTATGGTATGCAAAATTATACCAATTATTATCATAAATTTATTTTATGCCATTTAAGGCATTTATGCCAATTCTCAATATTAAATCCCTTAATATTATCCCTTTGCCCCACATTGTACGTTCGTTTGTTTAACGTGAAATATACGTTAGACTTGAATAGTATAACTTATGGAATAAAGAGAAAGAATCACAACATACATAGAAATAAAACTAGATCTAAACATAAAGGGTGAACTTGCATGTGTGAATAAGGTTCTTCATCTAAAACTTGCATAGGCCAAAGTCATAAACTTGCACAAAACTACATATGTCACAGATCTAAATCTAAAGGTGAAAACTTGTTTAGGTAATAGTCACAAACTTGCATAAACCATGTATGTCATAGATTTAATCATAAGGTGTAAACCTGCATAGGCAATAATCACAAACTTACAATACATGATTCATACTCCAAACATATATATATATATATATATATATATATGTATGTATGTATGTATGTATACACACACACACTTGCATATGTGATTTATGCAACATAAACTACGATGTAAACTTGCATCTAAACATGTAAACTAGCATATAGAATTTTTTATACTAGCATATAACTCACACATGTCATAGCCTAACTTTAGATCCAATTTACACATAAAATAGATGTTATGAAACATGTAAGGTTGTATAAAATTTTCATTAACTTGCATATGATCCATGCCTCAATTAACATCCTAACTTGTATGTAGAATTATCAAGTTAAACTTTACATATAACTTAACACATGAATTAGTTCCACAAACATAACCAAACTAGCATATGAATTGATTGTACATAAGCCAATAATTAACATAGATTTACAAAATAACATCATAGCTTTGCAACATAGATAATAACAACACATATAGTAGCATAACAGATTTACAACATAGATAATAACATAACGGTCAATGATTCACAACATAACCATATAATCCCAAATCATAACTCAACCAAATTAAATTGTTAATTATCTTGTTAAAGAAATCAAACTCACAACTCAAAAAAGGTCTTGAGTTCGAAAATCTGAGTTCTGAAATTGGTTTAGCTTTCCTTTGAAGAAGACAATTTGTTGCGGTTTAGATTAGAATTGAATTGATTAGCTTTTCTTCCTCTCTAATTGATGGCGGCTATTCTAGGTTGCAAGGTGACAGCATGGAGGCCATGATTCTGATTTTTATTTGATTTTAAGGTTTGAGTCTACATGTGTTTTTATAGAGTTTAGGATTAATTTAGGCCATCCGATCAACCTCGAAAGAACCATAGCCATTCAGTCAAGATAGGGTGACAAGTCAGCCCTAATAACTCAGCCAAGAGTCATAAAATCGTCATCAAACAAATCTGCCCGCGGAGGGGGGGTGGGGGGTTGGTCGACCCCCTGGTCGACCTAGCCCCTGGCGGGAATTTTCCCGCCTAGCCCGTCTGAGTTTGAAATTTAAATTTTTGAAATCTGTTTTGAATTTTAGTGAAATTCCGATGGCCATAACTTAAGTCCAATTCATGCAAACTCGGACTCTATCTCAACCAGATTCCGAGACGAACACAATGGCATAACCTGTTTCCCTTAATTCTCACATCTGAGATTAATTATTCTTTAATTTGTGAACATTAATATTGATAATTATGAGGTGTTACATTCTCCACTCCTTAAAGGATTTCGCCCCCGAAATCTCCAAGTTAAGGAGAATGCGTATCCTAACATCCAAACGACCATCTACTCAACCATCAAACACATGCATCCATTGTCCTTATAACATTCCTAATGCTGTATGAACATATGCAAGAAGTGTGTGTATATGTTCTTTATCTTATGCAAAATTAGGCGGTCTACTGATTCAGTTGACCACCTTAATGCAAACCATGATAGTGCCATGTGTCCATTATGTATGCGAAAGAATCCTATCGGTACATATTATTTCTACATGTGTGCACAACCATTCACCAAAATGTAGCATCCATATGATAACACAACCCTTATACATCCATTAACTTAAATATGCACACACATTTATATGCAATATACAATATGAAGTGACTGAGCCGATCTAGTGCCTAAAGTGTGTGTATATGCATCCACGAGCAACCACTAACAAACACTTGCATCCACATGCATCCATCATACATAACATGTCTCAAACACATGTTTCAACCATAGGATTACCCTATCTAAAGGTCAAGGATACTAGCGAGAGGACATACTAAAGACAAAACAAGTACAAGCTAAGCGATAAAGGAGAAATTAAAAGACATACCCTAGAAAATAAAAGGGTACAATGAACGCATCTTCTCTTCCATCTCCCAAGCAGCGTTGCTCTCATCATCTTTCCATTGCACTTTGACTAACTTGACCTCTCGATTCCTCAACTTCTTAATCTTCGACCCAAGAATGCTCGTAGGAGCTCGTCGAATCGTCGCATCACACTCTATCTCCACCTCTCTAAGCAAATTTGGCTCTACCACTTCCGCGGTCTCATGCAAGCTCTTACTCAAATGTGATACATGGAATACGTCGTGTACACCACTAAGTCTGTTGGGCAACTCCACTCTATATGCCATCTGTTCAATCCTCTCCTTAATAGGAAACGGCCCTACGAACCTTAGTGCTAACTTTCCAACGGACCCAAAGCGAACAACATTCCGTAATGGAGACACCTTGAGAAAGACCATGTCCCCAATATCAAACTCAAGATCTGTCCTCCTCTTGTCCGCATAAGATTTCTGCCTATCTTGGGCCATCTTCATCCTCATTCGAATCAAATCAATCTTTTCCGAAGTCTCTCTAATCATATCGGGCCCAAGCAAGATCTTATTTGTAGATTCCCACCAACATGTAGGCGAACGACATGGCCGTCCATAAATAGCCTCGAACGGTGCCATGCCAATGCTAGATTGAAAGCTATAATTATATGCAAACTCCACCAAAGGAAGATGTTCCTCCCATGCACCTCCGAAGTCTAAGACACACAACCTCAATAGGTCCTCTAGAATACGATTCACCCTCTCGATCTGACCGTCCTTCTGAGGATGATATGCGGTGCTCAAACATAACTGAGTCCCTACCGCCTCTTGCAAGCTCTTCCAAAACTCGCTAGTAAAGATAGGATCGCGGTCGCTCACTATGCTAGAAGGAACACCGTGTAAACGAACTATCTCTCGAATGTATACGGAGGCTAACCATGGAGAAGTCCTCTAACTCTTTACGGGAAAGAAATGGGAGCTCTTAGTTGGTCTGTCTACACGACCCAAATCCCCGTATTACCCTTCCTCGATCTCGGTAACCCATCAACAAAGTCCATCGAGACACTCTCCCACTTCATTGTGGGACCTCCAATGGGTGAAGAAACCCACCGGGCTTCTTTTGTTGTGCTTTGCTTTTACTTGTTGGCACACCAAGCATCTAGCGACAAACTCGGCTACATCCCTCTTCATACCGGCCCAAAAGTAAACTCGTCTCATGTCCATGTACATCTTGTCCCCGCCGGGATGGATGGTCATCTTCGAACGATGTGCATCATCAAGAATGGTCTTCCTCAAGTTCTCGTCTCGTGGTACACAAAGTCTACCATCCCTACGTAACCAACCCTTATTATCTAGGGTATACCTACTGAGATGGCTCGATGACTCCCCCCTTTTGAGCTTCTCCACTAACTCTAACAACTGTGGGTCATCTCGCTGTGCCTCACCAATCCATCCCAAAAGCGTAGGTCTGACCTCTAAGGATGCTAACAAAACGGGTACAAAGTTAATGGAAGGTCTAAAGTCAAACGTAGAGATGAACTCTAAGCCTCGCCGCTCAGCAAACAACGGACTCAAGGACAACCTTTTCCTACTTAAAGCGTCTGCCACCATGTTACCCTTGCCAGGGGTATATGCTATCTCAAAATCATAGGAAGCTAAGAATTCCATCCACCTTTGCTGCCTTAAGTTCAAGTCCTTCTGAGAGAACAAGTATTTTAGCGATTTGTGGTCTATGAACAATTCGAATTTCTCGCCAAGAAGATAATGGCGCCAAGACTTAAGCGCGAAAACAATAGCAGCCAACTCTAGGTCATGTGTAAGGTAATTTTTCTCATGCACTCTCAACTTCCTTCCTCCATAGGCTATTACCCTTCCCTCTTGCATTAAGACTGCGCCTAGTCCTGTCCCATAAGCATCGGTATAAATGGTAAATGGCTTACTCCCATCTGGCAACACTAAATGGGGGCTGTGGTCAAAGCTCTCTTTAAACGTTGGAACGCATCATCACAATCTACGTCCCATGTGAAAACTAGGTTCTTCTTCGTCAACGTGTTAATGGGGCTGATATTTTTGTGAAGTCTTTGATAAACTTCCTATAGTAGCCAGCCAACCCTATGAAACTCCTCACCTCGGTAGCATTTTTAGGACCTTCCAATCTTGGATGGCCACTACCTTCGCGGGATCCACAGCTATCCCTTCTTTAGAAACCACGTGCCTTAAGAATCGCACTTCTCGAAGATGTAGGGCATGCTCTTCCTCGCTCTTAGAAAAGATCAAGATGTCATCCACAAAGACTACCATGAATTTATTAAGGTACTCCCTAAACACCTTACTCATCAAGTCAACAAAGTATGTGGGGGCGTTTGTCAAACCGAAGGGCATTACAAGCCACTCATAGAAACCGTCCGGAGTCCTAAAGGCAGTCTTGTCTATGCTATCCTCAGCTACTCTCAAATGATGGAAACCAGTGGCTAAGTCCAGCTGCGAAAACACTGAGGCGCCAACTAATTGATCTAAGAAATCGTCAATCCTAGGCAGTGGGTGTCTATTCTTCTTAGTAAGCTTATTAAGTTCTCTATAGTCCACACAAAGTCTAAGGGACCTATCCGCCTTCGTGGAAAATACTACTGGAGCACCCCACTCCGATATACTACGTCTTATGAGCCCCTTCTCAAGCAATTCTTTTACTTGCTTACTGGGTTCTCTTCTCTCTCTGGGAGCCATGTGGCGCACAGGTAATGCAACTGGCTTTGCATTATCTACTTGATATATTCGAAAGTCTATCTCACGTTTCGGGGGTAAACCCCTCACCTCATCAAAGACATCAACATATTCACGGAATATATGAACATAATGTAAATCATCATTGGATGCATCAAGGGATTCTAGGTAGATAAGCATTACTGGACCTCTAGGGTCATAACAAATATCAAGGGTCTTTCCACAACGAGTCAACAATCTGACTACCCTTCTTTCACAATCTAGGATGGCCCCGTAACTAGTTAGCCAATCCATACCTAGAATCAAGCCGTAGCCTATGAAGCTAAGAACAAAGGCTTTGCATTCAAACCCAACGCCAAAGATAGACACTCTCAAATCCCGAAAGATCATAGAAAGATGAGCGAACCACTAATAGGATTTGAGACTACTAAGGGATCTGTAACTAAACTAGCATTTAGGTGCGGTGTTTCAACTAATGATGTAGAGATAAATGAATGTGATGTGCCAGAATCGAATAAAGTACGGATGGGATGATCAAACAGAAAAACTAAACTTTCAATGGAAATTGCTCTACCTCGTTCTTGCAGCGGTGGGACCATGAGAGCCTGAACTTGCCCCCTTGCCTGCCCTGGTGCCATGAGAGCCTGCACCTGTCCTCCTGAGGTAGACCCTGCCCTCTTCCCTTTCCTTGGGCAGTCCTTAATCAGATGTCCCGCTTCGCCACAGTGGAAACAGCCAGTCTTCTTTTTCTTCCTACAATCTTTGCTTACATGGCCTGGTGTTCCACAGTTAAAGCATCTTTTCTTTCCGTTACCGTTGTTGCCTTTACCACCTTTCTTGTTCAGTTGTTGCTTTTGTGGTTTCTTTTGATCCCCTTTCTTCTCGGGTGCCTTATTAGCATTGGAGCCCTTCTCCTCTTCATGCATAAGCGCCATGACAACTAGTCTCTCAAAGGTAGCCCCCACAGGGATGTAGGTCATAGCTAACCCATGAAGCGGCTCGTTCAAACCCTTAACAAATCTCAAGGCTTCTTTTCTGGTGTATTCACCAAGTCCAAGCCAAATCTTGCCAACTGATTGAACTTGTTGACGTATTCTTTCACTGATAGATTCCCCTGCTTCAATGCCAAAAACCTTTCCATGTATAGATTCTCTTTAGCTCGTGAGAAAAACTTTGCCTCAAACCTACGCCTGAAATCTGGCCATGTATCAACTGGACGCTCTCCATTAGTGACCTCCCACCAAAACGAGACCTCATTCTTCATTAGCCAGGCAGCTAACTAGACCTTTCTTCCATCTTCCACTTCAAAGATCCCAAACAATTCTTCCACCTCCTTTAGCCAATTTCGAGCTTCAACAAATGTCTCTGTCCCATGAAAAGGTTTTCCACCCATTGCCCGAAAGTCCTTACATATCTTTGCAAAAGTATCGATACGAGGAGGAGGAGGAGGAAGAGGTGCATTTGCTGGGCCAACGACATTTGTCCTAGTTTCCAAATACCTCCTAAACCATCCTGGTATCGGTATCCCCTCGGGTATCTCGGGAATTCCAGACATGTTGAAATGAAAAAGGAAAGATTCAATACAAAAGAAGCAAAGGAAAGATATAAGGCTCTTGGGGTTATGTTTTTAAAATAGGCTTTTCTCTGGAAAATACTTTCCTTAAAACATACCTCTGAAAGTACTTATTTATAAAAAAAAATGCTTTTGAAAAACAATTTTTCAAACTTCATATCTGTTCTGGTAACCTTCAGCTCTGATACCACGCGTAACACCCCACTTCCATTAATGTCACTCACAAAGGGAATGCATTAACTTCTATGGAGCGTTTTAAGTGTGTATAGAACAGAAACTTAACAACAAGACAGATATAAATAGTACTTAAAAATTTAAAATTTTATTCATTGCAGCGGTAAACACATAGGTTTGATTACATCATCAAAAACCAGAGTCAAAGTACATAATATCCATCTTGACTAAATTAGGGTACATAAATTGAAAGACATAACCCCAACACAAAATAGCCATAAATAAGATAGGCTGAACTTTTACTTCAGCGATCCAAGCAACTTCTAAAAGCAAGAGATACAGCTGTCCAAAATCAAGCTCCACTGGTGCCAGTTCCACCCTGAGCACCTAGGGGAAAAGAAAGAAAGCGGTGGAAACAAAGGGAGTAAGACATAAAGTCTGGTGAGTGTGATAACTTTAACAATATAATTATCAAAATAACTAGGCTAAGGCATAAGTTGGAAAATAAGGAAATGACTGTGAACAATTGGGTATGGCAGAGCAAACAAGGAAATAAGATGAACAAAGATAACGTTAAAGGCGCACCTAAACCACTATAAGATAATTACTATATTGCACCACCACTAGTCACCCTAAATGTTGATCCTATCTATAGAACTTAATAATGATAATGGTAGTTTAGTGTACCCCCAGCTACCTCCATAGGTGTCGTCTGCGCCTATCTCCACTAGGTATACCCACTACCACCATTCAATTGGCTCCCTAACTCGTAGATACCCGTGCTGGTCCCACAGTGGGGTGTATCACTCCCCAAAGTGGCAACTCGATACCACCAAGTTGCACGACTTATACCTACACGATGCAACAACATCTTACCTACCAGCCCGGGTCCACACACGCACATGAACCCGTTGGACTTGCGTTGCCACCGCTAACCCGTTTTGGCCTCTTACAGTCAAGCCCAGTATGCGTGTCCCGTCCTCGACTTAGGTCGAGCCCACAAAGATACTTATGGGTTACTGGTTGAAACGGGCCCTCATTACTTGACATAAGTTATCCACCTAAGCTTGGTCCCGTCTAGTACATCCCACTTAACCCTCTTCTTATTCATGTTGATTTACATGTTTTATTTTTGGTTAAGTGTTTCTAATCGTATTTAAAAAGCCACCCAAGGCACCCACTTAACCCTCATGTCCCACCACATGTTTATCTGGTTAAGTGTTTCTTAATTCATTAACACCGTAACTTTGTAAAGACCTCCCACATTAGACTGACATTTGTGGTAGTTGGATTTGTCGGGCGGGTCCGGGCAGTCTTACACCACAAACGAGCCTAATCTCATGTCTTTACAACTGTTACGCACTTAATTTATGCCTAAGACCTCCCATATTAGACTGGCATTTGTGGCAGCTGGATCTGCCAGGCGGGTCCGAGCAGTCTTACAAAACAAAAGAGCCTAACCTCATGTCTTAGGCGATTAATTACACATAATTAATTATTCCCCAATTTGAATTAATTTCCCTATTCAAATTATCAATCAATTCCAAATTTAATTATGTCCATAATTGACTCAATTATGTCCATCTATTTATGGTATGCAAAATTATACCAATTATTATCATAAATTTATTTTATGCCATTTAAGGCATTTATGCCAATTCTCAATATTAAATCCCTTAATAGTATCCCTTTGCCCCACGTTGTACGTTTGTTTGTTTATCGTAAAATCTATGTTAGACTCGAATAGTCTAACTTATGGAATAAAGAGAGAGCATCACAACATACATAGGAATAAAACTAGATCTAAACATAAGGGGTGAACTTGCATGTGTGTATAAGGTTCTTCACCTAAAACTTGCATAGGCCAAATCACAAACTTGAACAAAACTACATATGTCATAGATGTAAATCTAAAGGTGTAAACTTGTTTAGGTAATAGTCACAAACTTGCATAAACCATGTATGTTATAGATCTAACCATAAGGTGTAAACTTGCATAGGAAATAATCACAAACTTACATTACGTGATTCATACTCCAAATATATATATATATATATATATATACTTGCATATGTGATTTACGCAACATAAACTATGATGTAAACTTGCATCTAAACATGTAAACTAACATATAGAATTTTGTATACTAGCATATAACTCTCACATGTCATAACCTAACTTTAGATCCAATTTACACATAAAATAGATGTTATGAAACATGTAAGGTTGTACAAAATTTTCATTAACGTGCATATGATCCATCCCTCAATGAACATCCTAACTTGTATGTAGAATTATCAAGTTAAACATTACATATAACTTAACACATGAATTAGTTCCACAAACATAACCAAACTAGCATATGAATTGATTGTACATAAGCCAATAATTAACATAGATTTACAAAATAACATCATATCTTTACAACATAGATAATAACAACATGGATAGTAGCATAAAAGATTTACAACATAGATAATAACATAACGGTCAATGATTCACAACATAACCATATAATCCCAAATCATAACTCAACCAAATTAAATTGTTAATTATCTTATTAAAGAAATCAAACTCACAACTCAAAGAAGGTCTTGAGTTCTGAAATCTGAGTTCTGAAATTGGTTTAGCTTTCCTTTGAAGAAGACAATTTGTTGCGGTTTAGATTAGAATTGAATTGATTAGCTTTTCTACCTCTCTAATTGGTGGTGGCTATTCTAGGTTGCAAGGTGACAGCATGGAGGCCATGATTCTGATTTTTATTTGATTTTAGGGTTTGAGTCTACATGTGTTTTTATAGAGTTTAGGATTAATTTAGGCCATCTGATCAACCTAGAATGAACCATAGCCATTCAGTCAGGATAGGGTGATAAGTCATCCCTAATGACTCAGCCAAGAGTCAGAAAATCGTCATCAAACAAATCTGCCCTAGGGGGACCCCCAGGTCGACCCCATGATCGACCTGTGTGGGTAGGTCGACCCCTGGTCGACCTGGCCCCTGGCGGGAATTGTTCCCGCCTAGCCCATCTGAGTTTGAAATTTGAATTTTTGAAATATGTTTTGAATTTTTGTGAAACTTCCGATGGCCATAACTTCTTCATACGAAGTCCAATTCACACAAACTCGGACTCTATCTTAACCAGAATTCCGAGACGAACACAATGGCTCAAACTGTTTCCCTTAATTCTCACATATGAGATTAATTATTCTTTAATTTGTGAACATTAATATTGAAAATTACGGGGTGTTACACTTTATCAGAATGCATTAAGTTTCATGAAGCGTTATCGGTAAACATAAACAAAATCTCACAAGATAGATATAAAAATAGCAGTGGAAATTTAAAACTTCACTATTTAGTAGAAAAACATCGTAGTGTCAAACCCAGTTACAACATCAAGCTAAAATATTGAAACCAAGTACATGAAACCAAAAAATCTATCTTGCGCAAAAAGCCATCAGATTACAGAAATGTAAAATCATAGTCCCCAGTAATAGTCATAATAAAGTAGGCAAGTAGTTAAATCGATACATAAAAGAAGATCCAAATCCAAGCAGAAACAGAAGAGAGAGTCCTAATGAATCCCGAGAGTTCCTACCCTGAGTACATGTGGGGGGAGGGGGGGGATGGGGGAGGAAGAGGGAGAAAAGGAAACAAAATGGGTCAGACATAAAGTCTGGCGAGTCCAGTGACTTTTAGCATATGAAGAACTAAGAGTGTCATGACAGGCATATAAACTGGATGAGATCTAACAGTATCATATAACAGGTATAAATAGACTGAACAGGATAATCAGAATAAACAGAGTGGATTATGCTTCTTAAATACTTTTCTCTTCACCAATACTAGTATAACAGATATGTGACAAGATTAGGTATCCCTAATTACTTAATAGAAACATAATAATCCCCACATAAATATAATGGTAGGATCAGGTACACTCTAGTAACGGGTTTTACCCGAACATAAATAACAGGCACCTCAATAGGAAAAACGGGTGTTACCCCAAACAGAAATAACGGGTACCTCAACAGAAACAAACAGGATTAGATGTACCCTAATTACTACCCTCAAGCGATCGGCTCCCTAACTTGTAAATACCTTGTGTCAGCCCCATAGTGGGGTGTGTTACTTCCTAAAGTGGTGTAATGGCGCGTTTTGTTAGCTGTCGAATAATTAATTTATTTAATTATTTATATATCAATTTGGCGATATCGATAACTTAAAGTAAAACGTTCGAACTTATAATTTATAATTATAATTAAAACGAACCTGAAACGTCGTGGCAGTTCGCAATTTGGCGATTTGAACTTCAACTGAATGTACATGATTCATCTATCGGATTTCTGTGAAACAAGAAATGTGTGGAGCTGGTGGATTATATCTTTCTAGTGGAAGAGAAAAATTGGGATTTCGTCGTGTAGATTTTGATGTATGTCCAAATCAAATTTTGAAATAGTCGCTATAGAATCGTTTATTGACCATATCGGTTTATTCGATATAACTAGAGGTCGGGTTTGAATTTAGACAAGGTTCTTTTGGGAAGTAGTGATAATTTAATTTTTAGAATTCTATGGTAATTTTTAATTAATTAAATAAGCAACTTTTTATTTGAAGTATTTCGCACCCTGAAATCAACATTTTGAAGATTCAAAATATAAGACCACCTACCGGTATTATTATATTTCTGTAGTCGGGACACCTTGCTCATCACGATGGTGTGTTTATTTCTGTTTGATGCCGTCGGACATAAATGAAATCTTATGTTACTAAAAGTTAAAACAAAATGTATGGTTTCTTAATGCTCCACGCCCTTCTTTTTCTATCCACAAATTCTTTGTGTCATATTACAAGGCCACATACCATCTGCTAAACCACACAAGCAATACCGTTCCCTTATATAACCGAATCACCCTCAACCGCCATAATATTTCCTGTTTCCTCAAATAATGGCAATTGTAAAATCAAAAGAAAACAAACCATATAAAATTCTATAAATCCAAATAAATATATATCTGAATTCCTATGTGTTTTCTCTCCACACTCGTACCAATGTTGGAAGGGAGAAAATGCATGCATGGGGACTGACGTGTTTGGTGGGAGGAATCAGCGGTCACGTCTGCATGTAGGAGATGAGTTTGGGAATGCAGTGATGAGGTCAGTGCGAGTTACAAAACTGGTGCATGCGAGTTAGTTTAAGGGGTACGCGAGTGCTGAGGAGGAGTAAAATGTATGATGTATGTATGAAATAGATAGTTGCGTTCATGGGAGATTAAGGTGCTGAAATGGCAAGTGAATACATGGAAGAATCGGCAACACGTGTGGGTTAGTGGAGATACAAGTTTGGGTTGTGCTTGAATATGGCAACACACAGGTATAATTGTAAATAAAATAAATATTATATATATATATATGAAAAAGAGAGGACTCGAGCTGGGTTTCCGGTGAGAAATGGGAAGGGGGCATTGGTCGCTATGCATGGCTCGAACTGTGCTGTACTTGCATGAGCGTTGGAAAAGAAATAAACAGCAGAAACTAATGATGATTTCCGGATACTTTTCATTGAGCATGAAAGGATCACGCAAGGCTTGCGTGTATGGTGGTGATGGAATTCATTTTAAATAGAAGTCGTGCATGCGAAAAACAGTCTTTCTCCTATATTGGTAGCCGAAAGGAGGGGTTAAAACTGTCAGATGGTCCACTATACGTTCGCGAGTGGTGCAGCAATGTCGTGACCGAACGGAACGATTGGATTCAGATCTATCAGCCGATGCAAATCATTATTTAACGGTTAACGCGCCAATGTGAGTAAATCTCACTAACTCTGAACAGTTTATAATTTCATGTTGTATTGTTAGAACTGTTAAAATTGTCTGTTTGACTGTGTGTTGATTGTTTGATTGAACTGCTAGTCAGTTAGTTAAATTTCTATATTGATTCTGTTTAACAGAATATATCATATGGAACTGAAAGTGATGTTATCTATATTGTCTAACATCTGTGATGCAGGGAAACAGGTTGGAGGAATCCGACTGGATTCCTCAACAGTTATTTTATTGTTTTTCATATATTGTTATATAATGTGATATAAAATCTGTGGGCGATTATATGTGCTTGGACGATATTGAACATCGTGATTTGATATGATTGAATACCATAACATACCGAAATGTTGATAAGGGGATTTTCAATGTTTATATTGAAAATGAATCTTATTTATAAAATCGATAGGATTTTATAAAAGGAAAACATTTATTTAATTTGGAAATAAATAAATGAAAAAGGAAACATTTATTTAGAAAATAAATGAAATGAAAAAGGATAAATTTATTTAGAAAATAAAAGAATTAGAATATAAAAGAATATTTATTTAGGAAATAAATAAAGGAACATTTATTTAGATTATAAATAAATGGAATAAAGGAATATTTATTTAGGGAATAAATAAAGGAACACTTGTTCGAAAAATAAGTAGAATTATACAAGGATAGATTTAAACACGTGCTGCGTACACAAGTATAACACGATATGGATTTTAAGGAGATATTTAAGAGGAAATCTATATTTAACAGATAAAGTGAGAAGATTTAATTTATAAATAATGTTTTATAAATTAAATAAAATATTTATTGTTTGATAAATGGGATATATAAGTTTGAACTTATATAGAGAAGTAGAAATTATTTTTAACACCGATAAAGTAAATAAACGCTGTTAAAGGGAAATCCTTAGAAGGGGAGAAACGTTATTAAAGGAACATTTATAAAGTGAAGAACCGTTTCTAAAAGTAAATCTTTATAAATGAATAAACGTTGTTAAAGGAAATCTTTTAATGAATAAACGTTATAAAAAGGGAAATCTTTATAAGCAAATAAAGTATTTGAATAATAGTTTTTCGAAGGAGTAAATCAAATAAGTTATTCGAATTAGTTATTCGAATAGAGTTAAGTTATTTGAATTAGTTATTCGAATAGAGTTAATCACATATAAGCTATTCAAATTAGTTATTCAAATAGAGATAATCACATATAAGCTATTCGAATTAGTTATTCGAATAGAGTTAAACACATATAAGCTATTCGAATTAGTTATTCGAATAAAGTTAACCACATACAAGTTAATCGAATTTAGTTATTCGAAATGAGTTATTCGAATTAGATATTTGAATAGAGTTAAACACATTAGAGTTATTCGAATTAGTTATTCGAATAGAGTTAAACACGTAAGAGTTAATTGAATATTAGTTATTCAATTTGAGTTAATCGAATTTAGTTATCCGAGAAGAGTTAAATCGAATTTAGTTATTCGAACGGAGTTAATCAATTTGAGTTAAGTTAATCGATTTGAATTAAGTTGAATCAAAATGGAGTAAATCGATTAGAATTAAGTTAATCGAGTTAGAGTAAATCGAATATTAGTTATTCGAAGGTAAGTTATTCGAATTAGTTATTCGAAGGAGTTAATCAATTAAGTTATTCGAATGAGTCATTCGAAGGAGTAAACCAAATTAAGTTAATCGATTAGAGTTGAGTTAATCGATTTGGGTTAAGTTAAGTTATCAAGTTAAATAATCGAGTTAAGATTTATCGAGTTAAGTAATCGAGTTAAGTAATCGAGTTGAGATAATCGAGTTAAGGAAATCAAGTTGAGTTAATCGAATAAGTTATTCGATAAGAGTAAATCCATTTAAGTTAATCGGATGTTAGTTATTCGATAAGAATTGACACATTTAAGAAAATCGAATATTTGTTATTCGATAAGAGTTAATGTAACACCCCACCTCAGCTAGGGTCACTCTTTCGGGGGCACTAGCTTCTGGGGGGCGTTAGAACTGGGTAAGCATGCATAATGATATATCAAGGCAGAACAAGAACATAAATATATATGTAAAACAGAGTAAGTGAGAATAAAACAGCGGAATATCTCAAACCATCTCAAAACAAGTCTAGTACATCATAAAGTCAACTGCCAAAATAAACATGTCTAGTACATCATAACAGAAATACTGAAATACATAGTGCTATCCCCAAAAATAAAGATGATAAACCATAGCGAGCTCAATGTCCAGACATACATGAGCTATCCAGCAAACAAGCAAGCGATCCAAGCTAAGCACCACTATTCCCTCCCTGAGAACCTGGGGGGGGGGGGACGGAAGAAAAGAAGCGAAAGAAAACAGGTCAGTCAAAAAGACTGGTAAGCCCTACTACGATCAGTCTATAAACTAATAAAGTTAACATCATGATGGACTGAGATGAACATACTGGCAATAGATAAAGGTGTCATCACATAAAGAAGATTAAGCTTTGCACCACAGTGTACTAGCAAACTAACATAACAGGTATTGATCCCTCAGCCCAAACTTTGGCCCAATAGCATGAGGTGACCTTAATACAAGGTCCAGCCCACGGTCTAGTCGATCGGCTCCCTATAAACCTAACACGTCAAGTGTTGGTGTCCATACGGCCCACATATGGTTGTAGTCAGACTGTGCTGGGTCCACCTTCGGGTGTATCAAGCCCTCGGGTGTCAACCCCAGACACCTAAGCAATAATGCACAGTCTAAACCTACTGGTACCCGTGCCTCGAGTTTGTCCAACACCGGACTACGTGCACGTCCGTAGCCCGCTTGGACCCGCACCGCTGTACCACTCAGCCGTCGCTTTGGTCGCTTACATCAGTCCAGTAATCGTGCCCCGCCCTAGCCTAGCCTCTAGGGTTGTGAATGATACCAAACTGGGATTACTGCTGGAACAGACCACGTTGCTAGGGTTTTCTAAGAGGGTTAAGTGTGGTTTAACCCCTCACTAATCATGGATTAAATTAGTTAAGTGTAACCAACAGTTCACCACTTAACCCCATTTAATCCCTCGTATCCCCAAAATTGGTTAAGTATTAGTGGGCCATGACTTAACCCTAATCATGAGGCATTAATTAATTTAATTGTGCCTTAACCTCTCACATTAGACTTTGTTGTGGTTACTAGTTAGGCCAGGCGGGTCCGGGTAGCTTTACACCACAACTTAGTCTAACCTCGGGTCCAAGGTACACATGACCAACTTCTCACATTGGGTCCTATCGTTTGTAGCAACTAGTTAAGCCAGTCGGTTCCGGGTAGGTTTACGCTACAAACTCAACCCAACCTCGAGTTGGCCACACTTATGTTTTCTAAGTGTCATGTCCACTTTATTTTCAAAACATAATTACAAGTTTAACAAATACTTGGGTAGACCTAACTTAATAGGTAAATTCCCAAGGGGTAGACCTAACTTAATAGGTAAATTCCCAATCTTATATTTTCATGTATTTTAAGTTTTACCCAAAAACCCCCCAACGTCATTCTATCGCTTACATATTCGCCATAACGCATAAAGGATAGAAAGAGGGAACTTGGCACAACATACATGATAAATCTTACATATCATAATAAACATGCATAACATGTTGGACTTGCATAACTTAGCATAGTGAACTTGCATAAACATGCATAACTTGTTAAACTTGCAAATCATGGCATAGTGAACTTGCATAAACATGCATAACTTGTTAAACTTGCAAATCATGGCATAGTGAACTTGCATAAACATGCATAACTTATCAAACATGTGTAACATGGCATAGTGAACTCGCATAAGCTTGCATAACTTATTAATCATGCATAACATAGCATAGTGAACTCGCATAAGCATGCATAACTTATTAAACATGCATAACATAGCATAGTGAACTCGCATAAGCATGCATAACTTATTAAACATGCATAAATCCCAACTTTCATCACATATTAACTTTAGAGTTTCTAAAATGAAGGTAAGAGGGCTTACAAATATTATGAAGACACAAATCTACTAATAAAGATTGAGAAGCCCTTTTATGCAAGCATATAAAACCCCAAAACAAAGCTCCAATTAACAAAAATCCCAAAAACTCTAGCTTAGCAATTAAAGCTTGCAACTTGATGATGTATGCAAGCTAATGATCATTCATACAACTTAGAAATGCTTGTATGAACATCAAAACCTTCATAGGAATTATTTTTGAAGAGGGTGGAGGCTAGGGTTCTTAGGTGGAGGCCATTTGAGAATTCAATTTGACATAGTTTGGTTGCTAGAATGAATAATGAGGTTTTAGGGTAGGATTAGGGGCTTATTTATAGAAGATTAGAGTGTTTTTAGCCCTAGGATTAACCCTAGGTTAGTTTAGGTCCGTCAGATTTAGGAATTCTCTAGAACCAAGCCACACAACCAAGCCCAAATCAAAATGGTGCGCCAGGCAAAACTGCCCGGCCACCCCGTGTCGACAGGGCTGTCGACAGGGCAGTCGACACCCTAAGACCCCTGTCGACATGCCTGTCGACATGGGGGGTCTTGGCGGGAGTTTTCCTGCCTGACGCCAGTTAGCCCTAATCCTTGTTTTTAATTTAAAATTTAAATCTGTTTTTAACATGGAAATTTCTGAAAACTTCAATGGGCCTTAACTGGGTCATACGGACTCCGATTTTCGAAAACTCGGACTCTATTTCGCGTATTTTTCCGAGACGAACGCAATGGCATAGCCCGTTTCCCTTAATTCAGATTTTTAAATTAAATTCTGCCTCGATTTATGTTATAACAGGTTATTGAAAATACGGGTTGTTACATTCTCCCCTCCTTAAAGGATTTCGTCCCCGAAATCTTCAAGTTAGGAAGAACGTATCCTACCATACAATCATCCATCTACTCAAAGCATCATCCACGAGCAATCATTGTCCTTAAAAGATTCTAAATGCTGTATGAACATATGCAAAAGTGTGTGTATATGTACTTATCTAATGCAAAGATCAATGCAAAATATGTTAGTGAAATGTATCCATATGTATGCAAATCCCTAACATAATGTATAATATCTACATGCGTGCTCAATCATACATCCATATGCAACATCCATGTGATTGCATACAAATTTCATCCAAGAATAAGCATAAACACCCATGCACATGCAATATGAGGAGTGTGTGAGCCGATCTAGTGCCTAATGTGTATCATGCATCCACGAGTAACCACTTGCAAACACTTGCAACCACTTGCAACCATCAAACATAACATGTCTCAAACACATGTTTCATCCAAAGGGTTTCTACCTAAGGTTCTCATGACAGGATTAGCACGATAACTAGATAAACATGGATAGCAAAGAGAAAGATATGCTAACAAAGGAAAGAGATTGAGGGTGTACCCTCAAAAAGGAATGGATAAAGCCCACGCATCTTCTCCTCGGTTTCCCAAGTTGCGTCTTCTTCGGCTTCACCCCATTGAACCTTCACCAACTTGACCTCTCGATTCCTTAGCTTCTTGGTCTCCGTCCCCAAGATACGAATCGGAGCTCTTCTCAAAGTTGCCTCTTTCTCTACTTCCACGTCTTCAAGAATGCTAGGTTCAACCACCTCAGCGGACTCATGTAGGCACTTTCGGAGATGCGAGACATGAAAGACATTATGCACTCCGGACAGCTTCTCGGGCAATTGCACTTTATAAGACATCTTCCCAATCCTCTCTATGATAGGGAAGGGTCCAACAAATCTTGGTGCTAACTTCCCAACAGCTCCAAATCGGACCACATTCCGCAAAGGAGAAACCTTTACGAAAACCATATCCCCAACATCAAACTCCAAATCGGATCTTCGCTTATCAGCATAGGATTTCTGTCGGTCTTGGGCCGCTTTCATACGTCTCCGAATCAACTCGATCTTCTCGGACGTATCTCTGATCATATCAGGCCCAAGTATGAGTTTCTCTGTAGTCTCCCACCAACATGTAGGCGACTTGCACGGCCTCCCATATAAAGCTTCAAATGGTGCCATCCCTATGCTTGCCTGATAACTGTTATTATATGCAAACTCAACAAGAGGAAGATGGTCTTCCCAAGTACCACCAAAGTCCAGAATGCAAAGCCTCAACAAGTCCTCAAGTACCCTATTCACCTTTCTGTCTGACCGTCCGTTTGTGGGTGATAAGCCGTACTCAGGTTCAACCTCGTGCCCATAGCTTCCTGCAAACTGTTCCAGAACTGACTAGTAAAGATAGGGTCTCGGTCACTGACTATGCTGGAAGGGACTCCATGTAGTCATACTATCTCACGAAGATATACTGATGCTAGTCCAGATGCGGTCCTTTTGCTCTTCACCGGAATGAAATGAGCACTCTTCGTAAGCCTATCTACAATGACCCAAATGCTCGTATTCCCTTTCCTTGACCTTGGAAGCCCATCAATAAAGTCCATGGAGATACTCTCCCACTTCCATAGCGGGACCTCTAGAGGATGCAATAGCCCACCGGGCTTCTTCGACTCGGCTTTTACTCTCTGACAAACAACACATCTAGAGACAAACTCCGCCACATCCTTCTTCATTCCAGGCCAGAAGAAAATACGCTTCATATCTTTATACATCTTATCACCGCCTGGATGTATAGTCAAATTGGAGCGATGTGCTTCCTCAAGAACTTTCCTCACCAAGTCTCCCACCATCGGAACACAAAGCCTTCCGTCTCTCCTCAGCCAACGCTTATCATCTATAGAATATCGAGCAAGGTGACTAGATGTCTCCCCTCGAATCAGCTTATCCATGATCTCAATTATCTGAGGGTCTTCCTTCTGCGAAGCCCCAACTTGATCCAGAAGGGTAGGCCTGAGCTCAAGAGATGCTAAAGAACCGGTCATCGACTCAACCGCCAAAGAGAAATCAAAGGTTGCCAAGAACTCTAAATTCTTCATCTCAACAAATAGAGGACTTAGTGTCAACCTTTTTCTACTCAACGCATCCGCTACAACATTCCCCTTGCCAGGGGTATAGGCTATATCAAAATCATAGGACGCTAGGAATTCCATCCATCTTTGCTGCCTCAAGTTCAGATCCTTCTGCGAAAAGAGATACTTCAAAGACTTATGATCAGTATACAGATCAAATCTCTCTCCCAGAAGATAATGACGCCAAGCCTTGAGTGTATATACTATCGCTGCCAGCTCTAGATCATGAGTAGGATACTTCTTCTCATGCACCTTAAGTTGCCTACCACCAAAACATATAACTCTGCCTTCTTGCATCAGAACGGCGCCCAATCCCGTGCCACAAGCATCAGTGTACACGGTAAACATCTTACCACCATCGGGTAAAGCTAGAACTGGTGCTGAGGTAAGGGCTCTCTTGAGTCTCTGAAAAGCAAGCTCACAATCCATATCCCAAGCAAAAACTAAGTGCTTCTTCGTCAACTTAGTAAGAGGAGCGGATATCTTCGCGAAGTCCTTGATGAACTTCCGGTAAAAACACGCAAGACCTAGAAAACTCCTCACCTCGGTTGCATTCCTTGGAGTCTTCCAATCCTGAACTGCAACCACCTTAGCGGGATCCACCGCTAAGCCTTGCTTGGATACGATATGCCCAAGGAATCTAACTTCCCTTCTCCAAAAGTGACACTTGGAGAACTTGGCCTTTAGCTGATGCGCTCTAAGCGTATCCATCACCTCTACAAGATGCCTCGCGTGCTCTTCTTCATCCTTGGAGAAGATCAGAATATCATCCACAAAGACCACGACAAACTTTTTCAAGAACTCCCGAAACACCCTACTCATCAAGTCCACGAAATACGCGGGTGCATTCGTCAAACCGAACGGCATAACAAGCCATTCAAAGAATCCATCTGGAGTTCTGAATGCAGTCTTGTCTATACTATCTTCAGCCACTCTGAGCTGATGAAATCCAGTAGCGAGATCAAGCTGAGAGAAAACAGAAGCACCAACAAGCTGGTCAAAGAGATCATCGATCCTCGGTAACGGGTGTCTGTTCTTCTTAGTCAGCTTATTCAATTCTCTACAGTCCACACAGAGTCGAAGAGAACCATCTGCCTTAGTAGCAAACACCACAGGCGCTCCCCATTCGGATATACTTCGTCTGATGAAGTTCTTCTCAAGTAACTCCTTTACTTGCTTGCTGAGCTCCCGTCTCTCATGCGGAGCCATGTGCCGGACGGGCAAAGAAACAGGCTTAGCATTATCCACCAGATAAATGCGAAAATCAATCTCTCGTTTAGGGGGCAACCCCTTAACTTCTTCAAAAACATCTGGATAATCTCGGACCACCCTTACAGACTGAAGGGCTTCCTCTGACGAGTCGAGAGATTCAAGATAGCACAACATGACGGGATCCTTCGGATTGCATGAAATCTCTAACGTGTTGCCAAGGCGAGTCACAAGCCTCACAACCCTATGCTCACAATCAAGGATGGCTCCATGTCTAGACAGCCAATCCATGCCCAAAATCAATCCGTATCCCCTGAAACCAAGAACATACGCACTACACAAGAACTCTACATTGAGTATAGAGATCCTCAGATCCTCACATATCATAGATAGATAAGAAGAACCCCCAATGGGATTCGAAACACAAACGAGATCATCCACTAAGCTAGTACTAAGGTGCAAACTATCAACAAGATCAGATGAAATAAAGCTATGTGATGCACCAGAATCAAACAAGGTACGAACTGGAAGATCGGAAACATAAACAAGGTTCTCAACAGAAACACTACCTCGGTCGGGAACTGGAGTGGTACTGAGAGCATGAACTTGCCCTCCTGAAGGTCCAGCCTGCCCTATCTTCTTCGGGCATTCCTTGCTGAAGTGTCCAGTCTCACCACAGGAAAAACATCCACCACCAAGCTTCCTTTTATTCTTCCTACAATCCTTAGCAAAGTGTCGAGGCGCACCACAGTAATTGCACTTTCCCTTGCCTTTGTTGTTGTTCCCCTTCTTGTTCTTGCTCTGATTCCCCTGACTGCTTTGACCACCTTGATTGCCTTTGCCTTGAGAATCAGTCTTCTTTTCTTGAGTATCACTCGACTTGACCTCTTTCTTTCCATCTCCCTGAAGTAGAGCCATATCGACCAAACTCTCAAAAGTAGCCCCATGCGGAATATGTGACATTGCCAAACCCTGCAGCGGCTCATTCAACCCTCTAGCAAATCGAAGAGCCTTCTTTTCAGGAGTGTTCACCATATCCAAACCAAAACGGGCCAGCTGATTAAACTTGTTCACATACTCCTTGACAGACATATCACCTTGCTTTAATGCAATGAACTTCTCCATCTGTAAATTCGCCTCAGCAGAAGATAGAAACTTGGCCACAAATCTAGCTCTCAAATCGGCCCAAGTCTCGACAGGTCTCGTCCCATTGGTGACCTCCCACTAATAGGCTGCTTCGTCCTTCAAAAGCCATACTGTCAATAAGATCTTCCTCTCGTCATCAATCCCAAAGATAGCAAATAGGTCCTCAGTGTCTTTCAGCCAATTCCTAGCTTCAACAAAAGATTCCATGCCTAGGAAATTCTTGCCTCCCATCGCCTTGAAGTCTTTACAAACCTTCGTGAACTCAACCCGAGGATGCTGAGGGGGAGGAGGAGGAAGAGGAGCCTCAGCAACAGGAGGGGGAGGAACATTAGCAACGGGAGGAGGAATATTAACCACTGGAGGAGGAGGAACAGGGACCACCGGAGGAGGGACATTAGGGGGAGGATTCTCAACTACAGGAGGAGGAATGGGAGTAGGGTTTGCGGGGCCGGCTGCCGCCCTAGCTTCTAGAAGTCTGCTATACCAGAGTGGCACATTTACTCCATCCGGGATGGCAAGATCCTCAGCCATACTGAAACGAAGGATAAGATAAGATTAGGTCAAGGGAACGAAGGATAACGCTAATGGCTTTTTGGGGAATAGCCCTTTTAAAATACTAGACTTTTCTTTGGAAAATACTTTATACTTGTTTTGAAAATAGTTTTTCAAAAGTCTTTTTTTTAAAAAACTTTTTGTTCTTTCTTGTAAACCATATGCTCTGATACCAAATTTGTAACACCCCACCTCCGCTAGGGTCACTCTTTCGGGTGCACTAGCTTCTGGGGGGCGTTAGAACTGGGTAAGCATGCATAATGATATATCAAGGCAGAACAAGAACATAAATATATATGTAAAACAGAGTAAGTGAGAATAAAACAGCGGAATATCTCAAACCATCTCAAAACAAGTCTAGTACATCATAAAGTCAACTGCCAAAATAAACATGTCTAGTACATCATAACAGAAATACTGAAATACATAGTGCTATGCCCAAAAATAAAGATGATAAACCATAGCGAGCTCAATGTCCAGACATACATGAGCTATCCAGCAAACAAGCAAGCGATCCAAACTAAGCACCACTATTCCCTCCCTGAGAACCTGGGGAGGGGGGGAACGGAAGAAAAGAAGCGAAAGAAAACAGGTCAGTCAAAAAGACTGGTAAGCCCTACTACGATCAGTCTATAAACTAATAAAGTTAACATCATGATGGACTGAGATGAACATACTGGCAATAGATAAAGGTGTCATCACATAAAGAAGATTAAGCTTTGCACCACAGTGTACTAGCAAACTAACATAACAGGTATTGATCCCTCAGCCCAAACTTTGGCCCAATAGCATGAGGTGACCTTAATACAAGGTCCAGCCCACGGTCTAGTCGATCGGCTCCCTATAAACCTAACACGTCAAGTGTTGGTGTCCATACGGCCCACATATGGTTGTAGTCAGACTGTGCTGGGTCCACCTTCGGGTGTATCAAGCCCTCGGGTGTCAACCCCAGACACCTAAGCAATAATGCACAGTCTAAACCTACTGGTACCCGTGCCTCGAGTTTGTCCAACACCGGACTACGTGCACGTCCGTAGCCCGCCTGGACCCGCACCGCTGTACCACTCAGCCGTCGCTTTGGTCGCTTACATCAGTCCAGTAATCGTGCCCCGCCCTAGCCTAGCCTCTAGGGTTGTGAATGATACCAAACTGGGATTACTGCTGGAACAGACCACGTTGCTAGGGTTTTCTAAGAGGGTTAAGTGTGGTTTAACCCCTCACTAATCATGGATTAAATTAGTTAAGTGTAACCAACAGTTCACCACTTAACCCCATTTAATCCCTCGTATCCCCAAAATTGGTTAAGTATTAGTGGGCCATGACTTAACCCTAATCATGAGGCATTAATTAATTTAATTGTGCCTTAACCTCTCACATTAGACTTTGTTGTGGTTACTAGTTAGGCCGGGTGGGTCCGGGTAGCTTTACACCACAACTTGGTCTAACCTCGGGTCCAAGGTACACATGACCAACTTCTCACATTGGGTCCTATCGTTTGTAGCAACTAGTTAAGCCGGTCGGTTCCGGGTAGGTTTACGCTACAAACTCAACCCAACCTCGAGTTGGCCACACTTATGTTTTCTAAGTGTCATGTCCACTTTATTTTCAAAACATAAATACAAGTTTAACAAATACTTGGGTAGACCTAACTTAATAGGTAAATTCCCAAGGGGTAGACCTAACTTAATAGGTAAATTCCCAATCTTATATTTTCATGTATTTTAAGTTTTACCCAAAAACCCCCCAACGTCATTCTATCGCTTACATATTCGCCATAACGCATAAAGGATAGAAAGAGGGAACTTGGCACAACATACATGATAAATCTTACATATCATAATAAACATGCATAACATGTTGGACTTGCATAACTTAGCATAGTGAACTTGCATAAACATGCATAACTTTTTAAACTTGCAAATCATGGCATAGTGAACTTGCATAAACATGCATAACTTGTTAAACTTGCAAATCATGGCATAGTGAACTTGCATAAACATGTGTAACATGGCATAGTGAACTCGCATAAGCTTGCATAACTTATTAATCACGCATAACATAGCATAGTGAACTCGCATAAGCATGCATAACTTATTAAACATGCATAACATAGCATAGTGAACTCGCATAAGCATGCATAACTTATTAAACATGCATAAATCCCAACTTTCATCACATATTAACTTTAGAGTTTCTAAAATGAAGGTAAGAGGGCTTACAAATATTATGAAGACACAAATCTACTAATAAAGATTGAGAAGCCCTTTTATGCAAGCATATAAAACCCCAAAACAAAGCTCCAATTAACAAAAATCCCAAAAACTCTAGCTTAGCAATTAAAGCTTGCAACTTGATGATGTATGCAAGCTAATGATCATTCATACAACTTAGAAATGCTTGTATGAACATCAAAACCTTCATAGGAATGATTTTTGAAGTGGGTGGAGGCTAGGGTTCTTAGGTGGAGGCCATTTGAGAATTCAATTTGACATAGTTTGGTTGCTAGAATGAATAATGAGGTTTTAGGGTAGGATTAGGGGCTTATTTATAGAAGATTAGAGTGTTTTTAGCCCTAGGATTAACCCTAGGTTAGTTTAGGTCCGTCAGATTTAGGAATTCTCTAGAACCAAGCCACACAACCAAGCCCAAATCAAAATGGTGCGCCAGGCAAAACTGCCCGGCTACCCCGTGTCGACAGGGCTGTCGACAGGGCAGTCGACACCCTAAGACCCCTGTCGACATGCCTGTCGACATGGGGGGTCTTGGCGGGAGTTTTCCCGCCTGACGCCAGTTAGCCCTAATCCTTGTTTTTAATTTAAAATTTAAATCTGTTTTTAACATGGAAATTTCTGAAAACTTCAATGGGCCTTAACTGGGTCATACGGACTCCGATTTTCGAAAACTCAGACTCAATTTCGCGTATTTTTCCGAGACGAACGCAATGGCATAGCCCGTTTCCCTTGATTCAGATTTTTAAATTAAATTTTGCCTCGATTTATGTTATAACAGGTTATTGAAAATACGGGTTGTTACAGTTAATGAAATAGAGCCAACCAAGAAGAGTTATTCGAATATTAGTTATTCGATAGGAGTTAATCGAAATAGAGTTTATCGAATATAAGTTATTAATAAGGGAGAGTTAATCGGATAGAGATTACTCGAAAGAGAGTTATACGTCGAATTCGATTATAGCGAATTCGGGAAAGTACTATTTACTTTCCAGGGTTTAAATCAAGATTTAGTTATTGATTTAGAAATTAGGTGTCTGTTAAATTATTCGAGTTATGAAATAAATTTATAATTTAGGTTAGATATTTTAGGGGTAGGAATTATAACGTTATAGTTATAATCAAACGTTGTCATATAAGAAGTGGATTCGTAACCTGAATCCGAGAATTTGCATAAACAGATGATTGGAAAAAGTGAGTGACGAGCTTCATCTATTTCACAGTAAAGGACGTTGTTCAATTAAGGTCTGAGAGGTAATTATATCCCAACTTGATTGACTTCAGAATTGACAAAGGAATAGTTGTGGTTCGATAGAAAAGGTTGATTTGAAATATAGTTAAGTAATAAGCGATTAATGGATTAAGCGTAACGATGTTTTATACAACGTTCATTTGAAATCCGTAAATGAGTTTTGGGAACGTTTTCCAAATATAGTCAGATATGTTTTCTAAACATAGAAAATGAAATGTTTTCATGATAAGAATTTAAGAAATAGAGTTAAGAAAATTCAGAAACTGACTAGAGAGGGTAAGTTGAACGGTTTTCTAAGTGACGATCTGATGTTGGTTTCGACCTTCCGGATTGATAATTAGAGAATTGTTCTCATACTAGTTACAGTTAGGGACCGATAGTTGCGAAATAATAGTGATGTGAAAATAAGCTATGGAAATGTTTTCCAATGATTAATAACATATATTTTCTAAATATATGAAATAAGGAAATATGAACATATGATGATTGATCGATCGAATTCCCATTTGGAAATAAGATCGTTGTTTGTACACCGACATGTTTTCATTTGATAGTTGAATCACAGACTATCAAAGTTTTGACCATATTTACATTGTAAATATGGAGAGACCGGTTGGATTATTATCCGAAGAACCACTCCGTATTAGCATAAGCGTTGTGAATCAAGTACGCTGAAGATAATTGAAGACGGAGTGAAGTGCAAGGGCTGTTGTGAAAAGCCTAGGTAGGATGGATTCACCGAATAGTGCCTTCGGTTTTTTCAATCCCAGAACAACGTATATGGACGAGTGTCTGACAAAGTATTCTTAACGAATCATATATGTTGATCTCTTTAAACGTATTTCGTTGGTGGCGGAGAAATTCGTTTCTCTTAGCTTTTATACCCGTGGTGCCTTGAGAAATCGATAATGATTTGGCGGGTATGACGATGTGGCATTCAAAGTAATTGAAGAAATAATCTGTCAAAGTGATAAACGTGACCTCAAACCTCACCACCGGGAAATAACAGAAGTTGGGCTAGGCGGCATGGCTAGTTGGGCCATACCCAAGCAGGGTGTATTATCACCATCTAGAGAATATTCAATTGTACTTCTTTATAATCTATTTCAATGCTATCCCTTATCGGGAAGGATGGTTGCTGATCCCAACCATCGGTGATAATATATTCGTTACACTCAAGCTAAATGAGTGGACGGTCATGTGTGGCCGGGTTGCAAGACGTTCTTGTTGAACCCTAGTGTATCTCCTCTAGAGTACACTGATCGGAAGGTGCTCCCATACCTTGTATGTTGGAATCCAATCTCCAATAAGCGCTCACGGTTTTATTTGTATACTATGAATGTGGAACATGAGATGCAAGCGTTCTGCTAGATTGATATCTATTTGTATTTAGACATTATTATAATATCAGAAAGATATCCTTTATTTAACCAAGTGTTGGAGTTTTATTCACACCAGTCCCATGACTGACCCTGAGTTTATTCTGTTTTGTTTCCCCTAAACTCTTGGGTGCCTAAATTTGTACGGGCAGTCAAGTAGTCGGGATTTTACAGATACACTAGGAGAGCTTGGAGCAGGAGGCTTCAGGATTATAGCTATTATTATTCCGCTGTGTTGTTAAGTGTTGTACTTTGAAATGGTATGTATATACGAGTACTGATTGTATTTCAAAGTTATGTTATATTTTATTCGTTCCGCTGTGAGATTCGAGTTTACTCTGATGATGTAAGTTCTTCTTCTTCTATTCTATTAGTTCTATCTTTTCTTCCTCACCCTCTACTTTCTTTCACTAACGTCTCGGGATTTTCGACTCTCGAGGAGTCGAAAATTTCCAGCCGTTACAGTTGGTATCAGAGCTTAAGTTAAGTGATTACCTTGGCTCTGTGGCATAACTCGATAGAGATGGGATTAGTAATATCCTAGATTGAGTTTGAGTGTATATATATGAGCGCGTAATTGTTATTCAATATAAAATGGTTTTATATTGTGGAGACTCATTGGTTGAGTGGCTTATGAATTCTGGTCGATCAGTTTGATCCACTGTATCGATAAGGGTTACTAAACACTCGAATACGATGAACCGTCATGGTATGTTTTGAAAGAGGGTAAATGAAATAATTTTTCTCAAAATATATTTGTTTATAGAAGAAATATATATCTTGAAATTATTATAGTATATTGTTTGTGTTGGTTGTTATTATAATTGAATAAGATTATAAAAGGGTGAAATGGTTATAAATGACCAATCAGAATTCATATGAATGTAATATATGAAATAGTTTGAATTAAATATGAATTTAAATCAGAATTTGGAATTTAAAATAAGGAAATTTTAAGTTCCTGGGAGATTTTGAAATGTTTTCAAGCAGTGTGAAAAATATTTGAAATGTATTTCAAAATGAAAAGGTTTAAAATGATTTTGAAAAGAAATATACTATTAAACTCACTTGTATCACTGGAAAATAACCCTGATGAGTGTAGCTACATCATTAGCGTTCATTTCTGAATTCTAAGTGACGGATTACTACTAAAGATTTTGTTTTTGAATTGTTTTGAGAAAACAAGTTGTCTAGAAATTCAAAGGTTTTGAATTGGCATTATGATTTCAAATTGATTTGAAAGAAACCCAGGAACTTAAGTTCTGGAATTAAAATTTAACTAATGAAGTTAAATAAAATGAGATGGTAAAAATAAATTGAAATTTAACTTGAACCTAGTTAAATAAAATTGAATTGGATTAGAGATAATCTAAAATGGAACCAAATTGATAAGTCAATAATTTGGAATTTGATATTAGAGTTCGAATGAAATTCGATTTAGATTTGAGGATATGAACTGATTGGAGATCAATTGGAATGGAAAACAGTGGTATATGTTGAAGTGGTAGCAGATGCAAGGGATAGAGTTAAATGCCCGACAAAAAGGTACAAGTTTATATCATATATGAGTTTGGATTTTATGAGCCGAATTGGCAAGCCGCTTGGCTATTTTGATTTCCTTTTGGATTGGAGGAGGCCTAGAGAGGCGAGTTGTGGTTTGACGTATTGAGCCGTACAAAGGAGGTTATGGCGAAATTTTTCGAAAATTTAAGGTGTTAGAGAATTTTTAGAATTTTTGAAAATTTTAGTTGGTCGGAAATGAATTAATAAATTAATTAAAATTAAATGGGTCCAGTCGAAACTGAAATTTAGAGGTAAAAAAAAAAAAAGATTTTTAAATCTAGTTAGTAGCATTTTTCTAACTTAACAATTTCGAGGACGGAATTATTTTAAGGGGGAAAGTCTGTAATGGCGCGTTTTGTTAGCTGTCGAATAATTAATTTATTTAATTATTTATATATCGATTTGGCGATATCGATAACTTAAAGTAAAACGTTCGAACTTATAATTTATAATTATAATTAAAACGAACCTGAAACGTCGCGGCAGTTCGCAATTTGGCGATTTGAACTTCAACTGAATGTACATGATTCATTTTAAATCGGATTTCTATGAAACAAGAAATGTGTGGAGCTGGTGGAGTATATCTTTCTAGTGGAAGAGAAAAATCGGGATTTCGTCGTGTAGATTTTGATGTATGTCCAAATCAAATTTTGAAATAGTCGCTATAGAATCGTTTATTGACCATATCGGTTTATTCGATATAACTAGAGGTCGGGTTTGAATTTAGATAAGGTTCTTTTGGAAAGTAGTGATAATTTAATTTTTAGAATTTTATGGTAATTTTTAATTAATTAAATAAGCAACTTTTTATTTGAAGTATTTCGCACCCTGAAATCAACATTTTGAAGATTCAAAATATAAGACCACCTACCGGTATTATTATATTTCTGTAGTCGGGACACCTTGCTCATCACGATGGTGTGTTTATTTCTGTTTGATGCCGTCGGACATAAATGAAATCTTATGTTACTAAAAGTTAAAACAAAATGTATGGTTTCTTAATGCTCCACGCCCTTCTTTTTCTATCCACAAATTCTTTGTGTCATATTACAAGGCCACATACCATCTGCTAAACCACACAAGCAATACCGTTCCCTTATATAACCGAATCACCCTCAGCCGCCATAATATTTCCTGTTTCCTCAAACAATGGCAATTGTAAAATCAAAAGAAAACAAACCATATAAAATTCTATAAATCCAAATAAATATATATCTGAATTCCCATGTGTTTTATCTCCACACTTGTACCAATGTTGGAAGGGAGAAAATGCATGCATGGGGACTGACGTGTTTGGTGGGAGGAATCAGCGGTCACGTCTGCATGTAGGAGATGAGTTCGGGAATGCAGTGATGAGGTCAGTGCGAGTTACAAAACTGGTGCATGCGAGTTAGTTTAAGGGGTACGCGAGTGTTGAGGAGGAGTAAAATGTATGATGTATGTATGAAAAAGATAGTTGCGTTCATGGGAGATTAAGGTGCTGAAATGGCAAGTGAATACATGGAAGATCGGCAACACGTGTGGGTTAGTGGAGATACAAGTTTGGGTTGTGCTTGAATATGGCAACACATAGGTATAATTGTAAATAAAATAAATATTATATATATATGAAAAAGAGAGGACTCGAGCTGGGTTTTCGGTGAGAAATGGGAAGGGGGCGTTGGTCGCTATGCATGGCTCGAACTGTGTTGTACTTGCACGAGCGTTGGAAAAGAAATAAACAGCAGAAACTAATGATGATTTCCGGATACTTTTCATTGAGCATGAAAGGATCACGCAAGGCTTGCGTGTGTGGTGGTGATGGAATTCGTTTTAAATAGAAGTCGTGCATGCGAAAAACAGTCTTTCTCCTATATTGGTAGCCGAAAGGAGGGGTTAAAACTGTCAGATGGTCCACTATACGTTCGCGAGTGGAGCAGCAATGTCGTGACCGAACGGAACGATTGGATTCAGATATATCAGCCGATGCAAATCGTTATTTAACGGTTAACGCGCCAATGTGAGTAAATCTCACTAACTCTGAACAGTTTATAATTTCATGTTGTATTGTTAGAACTGTTAAAATTGTCTGTTTGACTGTGTGTTGATTGTTTGATTGAACTGCTAGTCAGTTAGTTAAATTTCTATATTGATTCTGTTTAACAAAATATATCATATGGAACTGAAAGTGATGTTATCTATATTGTCTAACATCTGTGATGCAGGGAAACAGGTTGGAGGAATCCGACTGGATTCCTCAACAGTTATTTTATTGTTTTTCATATATTGTTATATAATGTGATATAAAATCTGTGGGCGATTATATGTGCTTGGACGATATTGAACATCGTGATTTGATATGATTGAATACCATAACATACCGAAATGTTGATAAGGGGATTTTCAATGTTTATATTGAAAATGAATCTTATTTATAAAATCGATAGGATTTTATAAAAGGAAAACATTTATTTAATTTGGAAATAAATAAATGAAAAAGGAAAGATTTATTTAGAAAATAAATGAAATGAAAAAGGATACATTTATTTAGAAAATAAATGAATTCGAATATAAAGGAATATTTATTTAGGAAATAAATAAAGGAACATTTATTTAGATTATAAATAAATGGAATAAAGGAATATTTATTTAGGGAATAAATAAAGGAACACTTGTTCGGAAAATAAGTAGAATTATACAAGGATAGATTTAAACACGTGCTGCGTACACAAGTATAACACGATATGGATTTTAAGGAGATATTTAAGAGGAAATCTATATTTAACAGATAAAGTGAGAAGATTTAATTTATAAATAATGTTTTATAAATTAAATTAAATATTTATTGTTTGATAAATGGGATATATAAGTTTGAACTTATATAGAGAAGTAGAAATTGTTTTTAACACCGATAAAGTGAATAAACGCTGTTAAAGGGAAATCCTTAGAAGGGGAGAAACGTTATTAAAGGAACATTTATAAAGTGAAGAACCGTTTCTAAAAGTAAATCTTTATAAATGAATAAACGTTGTTAAAGGAAATCTTTTAATGAATAAACGTAATAAAAAGGGAAATCTTTATAAGCAAATAAAGTATTCGAATGATAGTTATTCGAAGGAGTAAATCAAATAAGTTATTCGAATTAGTTATTCGAATAGAGTTAAGTTATTCGAATTAGTTATTCAAATAGAGTTAATCACATATAAGCTATTCAAATTAGTTATTCGAATAGAGATAATCACATATAAGCTATTCGAATTAGTTATTCGAATAGAGTTAAACACATATAAGCTATTCGAATTAGTTATTCGAATAAAGTTAACCACATACAAGTTAATCGAATTTAGTTATTCGAAATGAGTTATTCGAATTAGATATTTGAATAGAGTAAAACACATTAGAGTTATTCGAATTAGTTATTCGAATAGAGTTAAACACGTAAGAGTTAATTGAATATTAGTTATTCAATTTGAGTTAATCGAATTTAGTTATTCGAGAAGAGTTAAATCGAATTTAGTTATTCGAAAGGAGTTAATCAATTTGAGTTAAGTTAATCGATTTGAATTAAGTTGAATCGAAATGGAGAAAATCGATTAGAATTAAGTTAATCGAGTTAGAGTAAATCGAATATTAGTTATTCGAAGGTAAGTTATTCGAATTAGTTATTCGAAGGAGTTAATCAATTAAGTTATTCGAATGAGTCATTCGAAGGAGTAAATCAAATTAAGTTAATCGATTAGAGTTGAGTTAATCGATTTGGGTTAAGTTAAGTTATCAAGTTAAGTAATCGATTTAAGATTTATCGAGTTAAGTAATCGAGTTAAGTAATCGAGTTGAGATAATCTAGTTAAGAAAATCAAGTTGAGTTAATCGAATAAGTTATTCGATAAGAGTAAATCCATTTAAGTTAATCGGATGTTAGTTATTCGATAAGAATTGACACATTTAGGAAAATCGAATATTTGTTATTCGATAAGAGTTAATGAAATAGAGCCAACCAAGAAGAGTTATTCGAATATTAGTTATTCGATAGGAGTTAATCGAAATAGAGTTTATCGAATATAAGTTATTAAAAAGGGAGAGTTAATCGGATAGAGATTACTCGAAAGAGAGTTATACGTCGAATTCGATTACAGCGAATTCGGGAAAGTACTATTTACTTTCCAGGGTTTAAATCAAGATTTAGTTATTGATTTAGAAATTAGGTGTCTGTTAAATTATTCGAGTTAGGAAATAAATTTATAATTTAGGTTAGATATTTTAGGGGTATGAATTATAACGTTATAGTTATAATCAAACGTTGTCATATAAGAAGTGGATTCGTAACCTGAATCCGAGAATTTGCGTAAACAGATGATTGGAAAAAGTGAGTGACGAGCTTCATCTATTTCACAGTAAAGGACGTTGTTCAATTAAGGTCTGAGAGGTAATTATACCCCAACTTGATTGACTTCAGAATTGATAAAGGAATAGTTGTGGTTCGATAGAAAAGGTTGATTTGAAATATAGTTAAGTAATAAGCGATTAATGGATTAAGCGTAACGATGTTTTATACAATGTTCATTTGAAATCCGTAAATGAGTTTTGGGAACGTTTTCCAAATATAGTCAGATATGTTTTCTAAACATAGAAAATGAAATGTTTTCATGATAAGAATTTAAGAAATAGGGTTAAGCAAATTCAGAAATTGACTGGAGAGGGTAAGTTGAACGGTTTTCTAAGTGACGATCTGATGTTGGTTTCGACCTTCCGGATTGATAATTAGAGAATTGTTCTCATACTAGTTACAGTTAGGGACTGATAGTTGCGAAATAATAGTGATGTGAAAATAAGATATGGAAATGTTTTCCAATGATTAATAACATATATTTTCTAAATATATGAAATAAGGAAATATGAACATATGATGATTGATCGATCGAATTCCCATTTGGAAATAAGATCGTTGTTTGTACACCGACATGTTTTCATTTGATAGTTGAATCACAGACTATCAAAGTTTTGACCATATTGACGTTGTAAATATGGAGAGACCGGTTGGATTATTATCCGAAGAACCACTCCGTATTAGCATAAGCGTTGTGAATCAAGTACGCTGAAGATAATTGAAGACGGAGTGAAGTGCAAGGGCTATTGTGAAAAGCCTAGGTAGGATGGATTCACCGAATAGTGCCTTCGGTTTGTTCAATCCCAGAACAACGTATATGGACGAGTGTCTGACAAAGTATTCTTAACGAATCATATATGTTGATCTCTTGAAACGTATTTCGTTGGTGGCGGAGAAATTCGTTTCTCTTAGCTTTTATACCCGTGATGCCTTGAGAAATCGATAATGATTTGGCGGGTATGACGATGTGGCATTCAAAGTAATTGAAGAAATAATCTGTCAAAGTGATAAACGTGACCTCAAACCTCACCACCGGGAAATAACAGAAGTTGGGCAAGGCAGCATGGCTAGTTGGGCCATACCCAAGCAGGGTGTATTATCACCATCTAGAGAATATTCAATTGTACTTCTTTATAATCAATTTCAATGCTGTCCCTTATCGGGAAGGATGGTTGCTGATCCCAACCATCGGTGATAATATATTCGTTACACTCAAGCTAAATGAGTGGACGGTCATGTGTGGCCGGGTTGCAAGACGTTCTTGTTGAACCCTAGTGTATCTCCTCTAGAGTACACTGATCGGAAGGTGCTCCCATACCTTGTCTGTTGGAATCCAATCTCCAATAAGCGCTCACGGTTTTATTTGTATACTATGAATGTGGAACGTGAGATGCAAGCGTTCTGCTAGATTGATATCTATTTGTATTTAGACATTATTATAATATCAGAAAGATATCCTTTATTTAACCAAGTGTTGGAGTTTTATTCACACCAGTCCCATGACTGACCCTGAGTTTATTTTGTTTTGTTTCCCCTAAACTCTTGGGTGCCTAAATTTGTACGGGAAGTCAAGTAGTCGGGATTTTACAGATACACTTGGAGAGCTTGGAGCAGGAGGCTTCAGGATTATAGCTATTATTATTCCGCTGTGTTGCTAAGTGTTGTACTTTGAAATGGTATGTATATACGAGTACTGATTGTATTTCAAAGTTATGTTATATTTTATTCGTTCCGCTGTGAGATTCGAGTTTATTCTGATGATGTAAGTTCTTCTTCTTCTTCTATTCTATTAGTTCTATCTTTTCTTCCTCACCCTCTACTTTCTTTCACTAACGTCTCGGGATTTTCGACTCTCGAAGAGTCGAAAATTTCCAGCCGTTACAAGTGGCAAACTACAGAAGGACACAGACCTATTTACTAGTGCTACGACGGCTTATTTCCCCCTACAGACTAGAGTCATGCAGGCACATGACTCCGTTGGAACGCGTCTGTATACACCCCCCTTTCAGATAAACCTCTCATAATCAGTTCTGTATGCGTTCCCTGACCCATACCTAGTGCAGGGTCCTCGTATAATACCAGAATGGGTTACTGACTAATATGGGTCCCACACAGCAGATGACACAAGTCAAACCCCTAAACTTTTGTCCTCTTCAATAAACTAGGATTTTTTAACAGGTTAAGCATACAGATTAACAAGTTCTCCTAACACCCACAGATTAACAAGTTAAGTCTCACAGGTTGACATGTTTATTTCACCCCAACAGATTAAATAGGTTTACATAACCCTAATAGATTAAATAGGTTAACTTAACCCCAACCGATTACAGGTTTACTTATCCCCAACAGATTAAACAGGTTTCACAAGTTACCTACAGTTTCATTAACATGTTCCGCTTAGTCTTTAAATTAAGCCTACAGATTTATATGCCCCCAAAATTTAGTCATATTTCACAGTATAGGTCATGCCCCCAAATTCTAGTCATGATTCATAGTACAAGATATTCCCCCAATTTATCATTCCCAATTATTCCCAGTTTATCCCAATTCTGTTTGTATGCATATTGCAGCGATGTTGGCCTAGGCTTGAAGGTAGCCTATGTTATAAACATAAATGGAATGAGGGAGAGAGAAGAACATAAATAAGCATAAAATAACAGAGATAAACATATAAGAACTGAACAACAGAACATGTGTACATAAGAATATATGTAATTATAATAGAACTATTTAGGTATGAATCAGTTTCTTAGTAGGCATTGTTTCAGATCCAGCCTTATAAATAAGTCATATTTACTGTTAAATTTTTATATCTAAAAGTAACATGAACTCATAGATATTGGATCGTTCACAAGAATTGATTCTGATATATGTATATAGGATGATGTTGAAGAAGGTAGTCTAATTTAATCCAAGAAGAGGCATCACCTCATTGTCTCCACTGTTTTAGGTGTAGGAAAACAATAGAAATGCTGGCTTTTATATTCTCCAATGAACCCAACAAGCAAACAAGTCCAGGTTTAGACAGAAGAATTTGGCCAAATCTCGTAGGGATTGACCCACCCCCTTGGGTCGACCCACTTACCCATGGGTTGACCTGTAGGTCGACCCAAACTAGGCATGGGTCGACCCTTAACGAGTCGATTTCCCGCTGCGCCTGCCCCTTTTTCTCGCTTTGTATTTTGAACTGATCTGAATTCTAGTATTGAATTATATATATATATATGTCTTCTTATACGTATACAAACTTCTAAGCTTTAAATATTTCTCATACGATGTCCGTTTTACGCAAACTCGGAGTCTATCTTAACCAGAATTCTGAGACGAATGCAATGGTACAGTCCGTTTTATTTAATGACCAGTATTTAATTAAGTATTCTTTTGTTTATTATTAATAATGTTCTTTAAAATATGGGGTGTTATAAGTTCAATGGCAGGTGACATAAGTAACAAGTACAAGCAATTACAAGCAAATCTTAGTGCATATGGACACAATCACAAAACAGGGTCAGTATACGTTGACCAACTTTTTGGCAAAAGCTGCCACGGTTCAACGGATCGAAGCCCAATGTCAAAAGAGTCACCATTCAGTACCGACCGTTCCCAACGAACGACCTCTATTTCAGAAAGCCGATGCAAGATTCGGCCTAAGCCAGTCTCCTTTAAGAAACGGCATAATAGCTCTCCCGACTGACCGGGTCAACCATCTCCTTAAAGTTCAGATCGATCAGATATCCCTGAATCTACCTAGAAATATCCAGATGAGTCACTCATTGCTTAGCCCGATTTTCAAGGCATTAATGATGGTCAACACTCCTAGCCAAAGCTCTACTTTTTATACACCGCATCTCGAGTGCCACGCAAGCCACAATTCTCAAGGATACTATTGCTTAGTAGTGGACCGGGTCCCCCTACCCCCTCTTCCCGCTGCAATTATTCCACTAGATTGAGCTCCACGTGTCCAAGTTCCGTAAAATAAGCAAGCCATGTGGCACCTCACTCAGCCCACTTCTCACCTATAAATACCTTCTTCCCCGAAGAGGAAAGGCATTCTGGATTTTCTGAATGAAACTCATGGCTAACTCCAAAAATAGCCAGCGCTCATCCCACTCAAACACAAGTATCTTATGTTTATATTTCTCATCTCCCAATTTTCTTCAAAAAGAAAACAGATTGTACTTGTAATCAAAAGCAAATCATACATATAAAGTGGACGTAGGCACTAACTTTGCCGAACCACTATAAAATTTTTGTGTGTTCCCCTTTTTATTTACTTTTCCATACTCTGTGATTGTGATTCGTGTACTCTACGTATGATTGAGGGTTGAGTATTGTGACACCCCACGTCTGTTAATGTCCCTCGCTAAAGGAATGACTTAAGTTTCGTGAAGCGATATATGTAAATATGAAAATAATAGCACAAGACAGACATGTAAAATAGCAGTGGAATTAAAAACTTTATTTAAATCAAAACATCAAGGTCTCAAATACCGATTTTACATCAAACGTAACTAATTAAATTAATAATCTGTCTTGCCAAAAATATCAGAGTACAAAAGCATAAAACCATATTTCCCTGTGAAGCCATAAGAGAGTTGACCAGAAGTCAAAGCGATAAATCTACATCCAAAATCCAAGCAAAGCTGAAAGAATCCAAATAAACTCTAAGCACTTCCACCTTGAGAACCTTGGGGGGAGGGGACAAACAGAAGAGAGAGAAGAGGAAACAAAAAGGTTTAGACATAAAGTATGGTGAGTCCAGTTACTTTTAAATACAAATAAATAAAAGTATCATGGCAGGTATATAAAACTGGAAGAACAAGATAATAGTAACAATAACAAGTGTGACCTGAGCAAGATAAGATGAACAAAATATATTGTGCTTCTTAAATACATTTCTCTACACCGCGCAGATACTAGTATATAAGAAATAGAATGATCCCTGCTAATACTGTTCCATTACATTTTATTGATTATTAGGTTACTTAGGTTAATAGCACTCATGACTTATACGCTCATCGTACCCATTTACTTTCCCATGGATTCACCTAATACAATATATATAGCTATCTCTCAATATTGAGATACACCCCACGGCACCCCACTCGTACGGTCTCCACCGTAACGAACGCAGTCCCTCATCCTACGCCGGAGTGAAGTACGGATCTCAAAATAAAATGTTACATTCCGCATATATCTATCATTACTATGCTACGTAAGCGTATGGACTGCCACCATCGTTCAAACCAGATTCCTTATCGAAATAATGCCATTTAGTCAACGATACACCACCAAGAGATATGCATGTATTTGGATTGTCCCACTTATGTACTGTAATTATAGCTCGATGCCTCAATTGTACGTCCTCTAATGTGCACCGAGTTCCGCGGTAGGGCCATACAAGAAACGCGGAACTCAGTCGGGAGCTTTTCCATATCTGTACAGGCCCGTCTTTAAAGAGCCTCTATATACAGATATACCTAGTGTCTGTTTTCGTGGTGGCTATGGCCCCACTTCAGCCCCTCCCTCAACTAGTAAAGACTACAGAGCTAAGCGACCGCCCCTAATAACAATCAATCTAAACATCCATGTGGCGTCTACCCTTAACTCTGTACCTTGATAGTGAAAAGGTGAAATGATATCTTGCGTTTAGCTCTAGTCTTTTCGCATCCCGCTGGCTATTGATGATGGATATCCGATGGTCTACTACCCTTGTTGGTCGTGACCCTCTCTACCTCCTCGTGAGGCAACCGTGGAATCACCCTGGTGTCACATCGTCACATCATTCAGACTGCATAGCTACATCTGCAGCCAAGGCCCAACCACCTAGTAGTTTTGCGCAGACCCAACCTCTGCGAGTATAGCCTAAGACATTAGTCACCGCACAGAGAACTACTAGGAGCACCTTACGTACTTCAGGAAGCTGCATGCTTCCCCTTCCCATTCCTTTGGAGCCGTCAAAAAAATCAGATGAATGTGCGCTCCCCTCGTGTCTTATAACACCTCGATGATCAACCCCATTTGGGGTTATTCACCCTCAAACGTACGGACTGGTCCAAGCGCCTTTCTTTAATATGTTGTTAGACCCTATGTCTAAACATTCTTTTACGCACACGCCTTACCACATCGGGTTTCCATTTAACTTGGTTATTCCCATTCATATTGAATTCTTATTCAAATTACTAAGTTTCTCTTGCTTATTAATTTCAGTCATATGACTTAATCCATTTAAGTTTATTAATAAGCCCACAACATGTTATTCTCTAGATTATGTCCTAAGGTCTGTAATCTACAATCTATTTTGTATTCTTGCTTGGTTACATCATTACAATAACATGTTCTCCTTAATACGTTATTAACTATATCTCAATTCACATGTTTCCTAATTAAAATGTCACTTACCATTTATGATTAAATATAATTTTTTATTTTACAAGTTTTCCTCATTCTTTTTCATTTAATCATAAATTCAATTTTACACTGTCATTACAACTTATCATTGTTTACCTAGCAGATTATTACACATATCTAATTCTATCATTTCTACAAGTTATGCTTACCCTACAAGGTGTCTTTTAATTACATAACTTATTATATTTTCCACTGGTTATGTATACCACTAGGTGTCTTTAATTACATAACCTTATTATATTTTCCACCGGTTATGTATACCACTAGGTGTCTTTAATTACATAATCTTATTGGGTTAAGTTCATGGGCCTATATGTAAATATTACCCACCCCCTCTATTTTACTTAACACGCCCACCACCCATCCAGTTTTACTTAACCCTAACTTAGGTTCATAATCATACAATCCTTATGGATTAAATTAGGTTAAGTAGTCCAATTCATTACCATGTCCAATTATGGTTATAATGGGCTAGACCCCCTACATTAGGCCTATAAAGTGTGGATGCTGGATATGCTGGTCGGGTCCGGGCAGTCTTAATCCATAGTTGGGTCTAATCTCGTGTCTTAGCCCGATTCGTAATTGCATACTTATACCTCCTACGTTAGGTTCACCATTAGTGGCTGTTGGATATGCCGGTCGTATCCGGGTAGACTTCCACCACTAATGCAATCAAACCTCGTGTCATTATAGGTGATTATATCTCTTTTTCCTTATATTTAATTATATGCCCAATTCATTATTCAAATTATAGACTTGTAAGCCCCTTTTCAATTCATCTTTTAATTATGCACCATACGCTCCTTTTTTCCCATGTCATAAATCAAGGCTTATATATATATATATATATATATATATTTATTGTGCCCAAACCCACATATTTTCCAATTTATGCCTAAAATTCATATTCATTATGTTCCAATTTATGTCCCAAACCAATATTTAGACATGTCCCATTTTATACTCAATTCCATATTTACATTTATCCCAATGCATGCCTAAACTCATATTATCCAACAAGACATACGCCCCCAAACCCATATTCGTATATTTCCAAATTTATGCCCAAATTTAGATCCATATTTTCCAATATCAATCATGCCCCAAATTATGTCTTTTCCCGTTATTCCAATCACGTTCGCATTTTTCAGCGTTAAGCCTAGGCTCGAAGGTAGCCTGGCTATATAAAAATAAAAGGGAAGAAGAGGGAGAGAATAGAACCAGAATAGGCATAACAACAAATCAATAACATAACAGTAGAAATAGGCATGAAAACTGGATGGACATATTATGACAAGGTTAGACTTGGTGACGATATAAACATATAAGAACAGATCAGAGGAATAAGTCATAACAGAACTGATTAGGCACTGATTCCAGATCCAATTTATATACATATATATATATATATATATATATCACGATTACTATTTAAATATTCAGATATAAAAATAACATGAACTCACAGTGAATAGATCTAAGGAAATGGATCCAAATTACTGCGAAGAACATGTTGAATAAGTTGTTGTAGCCATCGCTGAATTTGTTGTAGCAATCTTTGAATTTGTATAATGTTTGCTGAATTAGATTGGAGTAGATTAGGCCATTCAATCTTCATTGCAGCGGAGCTTCGCCGTCACCATTGTTTTTAGATGAATAAAACCTAGGTATAGGGTCCTTTACATAGCCTAGGTTCATGAATCTAGCTCTAAAATCGTCCAGGTTCAGAAAAGAAGTTTCCAAAGCCATGGATGTGTCGACCCCCCTTCAGGTGGGTCGACCCCCCTTCACTGGTGTCGACCCCTGGGTCGACCCCGGGTCGACCCCCATGAGCCTGAGTCGACCCCTAGGTCGACCCAGCAAGGTCTCGGGTCGACTTCACAATGTCGGCCCTTCCTCGATTTGCGCGACAGATTCCAGGTTTTGCTGATTTTTGAATATTTTGGAATTTTATATATGTATATATCTTTCCTATATGCATACAAACTTCAAACCTTAATAACTTCTTCATACGGTGTTCGGTTTACGCAAACCAGGTGTCTATTTTGATCAGAATTTCGAGACGGACGCAATGGTGCGGTCCATTTTACTTAATTCTGAATATTTAATTAGTTTTTCCTTAATTAATTGTTAATAGTGTATTTCACACTAATTGTTCTTTAATTCATCATCTTCAGTGTCGTTAAAAATTCCGGGGTGTTACATTCTCCCCTACTCAAAGGATTTCGTCATCGAAATCTCTAAGGAGAACGTATATCGTAACATCCAACAATCATACATCCATCTAGCAATCACAGGTATCCATTGTCCTTAAGGAATTTCTAATGCTTTTATGAACACACGCAATAGTGTGCATATATGTCCGTAAACTTATGCGAAAGATCAGGCGGTCTACTGATTCAGTTGACCTCCTTAATGTAGTGTATGTTTGTGCCATTTAACCAAAACTATCCAAATCATCCTAATCCATGTAAGTTCTATATGTGTGCACAATCATCCATCCACATGCAACATCAACATAATGATAATTCGTAAAAGTTTAAAATGTACACACATCAATATGCAATATGTAAGTGATTGAGCCGATCTAGTACCTATTGTGTGTGTGTGCATCCACAAGCAATCACTGGCAACCACTTGCATCCATCAAACATAACATGCCTCAAACACATGTTTACATTCATTAGTTTTCTACCTAAAGACTTGATCGATAGGAGATATTCAAATGATAGATAAAAGTATTAATTCGAAGCTTAGAAAAAGAAGTCAAGGACATATTCTCGAAAAGGAAAAGATAGAAGCGTGAATCTTGTCTTCAGCCTCCCAAGTAGCGTTCTCGCGGCCCTTTCCCTATTGCACTCTTACTAGCTTCACTTCTTTGTTGCATAATTTCTTAACCTCCGATCCAAGTATGCAAGTCGGAACTCATCCTATCATTGCTTCCTTCTCTACTTTCATTTCCTCTTGCAAATTTGGCTCCACTACCTCGAACTCGATACATTTTATCGCCTCTTAAATAAATAGTCGTCTTAGAATGATGGGCTTCCTCAAGGATTGTCTTCAATAGGTTTCCCATTCGATATAATTAACTTATCAAAACTTTTCTCAAGTAGATCCCCTACTTGCTTATCAAGTTCCCTCTTTTCTTTTGGGAGTCACATGTCGCAAATCATCGATAGATATATCAAGAGGTTCTAGTAGACTAAGCATGACAAACCCTTTTTTTTAGAGCAAACGGATATGTAGCGCGGGGCTACACAGCCGGTTAATTAATAGATAATAATAGTTATCCAACTGACAAACCCAGTTGGTAGTCCAAAAAACAGCCATCACCACAAAGTTTAAGATACATCATACAACACACGTAGAGCATATTATGAATACAAGTACAAAAGCATGCAGATCAAACTGTTAACCATCATAATTATACAAATACTACGCTGAGAAATAAAGAAGCATCATCAGTCATCACATAAGCTCCATGCTAGATGCTGTATCATTGCTATCAACAGAAGTAGCTGGAGAAGTGGCCACCGGCAGAGCAAACCTGAATATAGCAGCATGATTGACTCCAGAACCTGACCAGGACGAAAAAATATGTATGATGCGATGACAAATAGACATGATCGAACAAGCTTTGTTATTAAAAATCCTTGCATTTCTTTCTTTACATATGCACCAACTATAAACAGCCACGAAGATATCAAGTACTGGACAAGAATCAGATTCCCAATGGTCAAAGAAAGAAGAAATGATGGGGATGAAACCAATTAAATGGGTACTTGCTGCAGCCCAAATTGGGTAGGTATAGTCACAGGAAAAGAAGAGATGATGAATGGATTCAGCATGAGAATTACATAAAGGGCAGTTAGGGTCAGGAACCACATTGCGTTTGAAGAGCTTCTCTCTCGTATTGACCTTTTCATGAATCAATCACCATTGGAAGAAGAGAATTCTTGGAGCCAGCTTGCATTTCCAAAGTCTTGAGAATTTGAACAATCTACCAGAAAAATTCAGGTACTTGTAACATGAAGAAACAGAAAAGCCTCTAGATGGAGAGAGAACCCAAAAAAAATGATCAACCAAGTTATTTAGCTGAGTGTTGCTAATGAGTGCAAAGATATGACAGACCCTTTTGGGGTCATAAGAAATTTTGAGAGTCTTTCGATGGAAAGTCAGAAGTCTAACGACCCTCCTCTCACAATCTAGAATGGCTCCATATATGGTTAACCCATCCATCCTAGAATCAAACAATATCTTATGAAATCAAGAACATGTGCATCGCAACAAAACTCGACACTTAACACAAAGATCTTTAAACCCCGACAAATCATCGATAAATGAGCCGTACCTCCACTGGGGTTTGAGGCAATAACGGGATCCAAAACCATACTAGTATCTAGGTGCAGAGACTCAACTAAAGGATCAGATATAACAGAATGTGAAGCGCCAGAAAAAGAATCCTAACAGGATGATCAGAAATAGAAATCTCCTTCGATGGAAACTTTCCTACCCCTATCCTGTCCACCAGCTATGAGAACATTATCTTGCCCCCTAGAAGTTCCTGCCCTCTGGCTTTGTCTTTGTCTCTTTGGGCACTCCTTAATGAGGTGTCATGCCTTACCAAAGTGGTAACAAATGCCTTTCCTCCTTCTACAATCCTTTTCCAGAAGACCCACCATTCCGAAGTTATGGTATTTCCAATTTTCTTCTCTGGTTTGTGCTCCTTAGCCCCAACTCCCTTATTCTCCTTTTTACCATCCTTGTGAAACATGCTAAAAAGTCTGTTGAAAGCTGCCTCCATCGCACAAAATCCTTATGAGGCTTGAAAGAAAATAAGCCACAGGCGAAACCATTGCGCCTAAAGATGGAGGTTAGGCATTTCTTTGCCCTTCGACATGTGCCATAGTTTTAACATGCCTACGGAACCATGCCAAAATAGGGATACCCTTTCAAGAGGAAACGGTTCCCCGATCAAAAAGGAAAAGAAATCAAGTGGAGAATCGAGAAGATATTTATGGCTTTGGGAAATATGCTTTTCAAAAACAGACTTTATAATACTTTGTTTTTGAGAACTTTTAGAAAACCATTTTCAAACTACTTTATCCGATCTTATAACAATACGCTCTGATACCAAATGTGACACCCCACATCCGTTAATGTCACTCACTAAGTGAATGCATTAAATTTCGTGAAGCGTAATAGGTAAATAAGAACATAATAGCATAAGACAAACATGTAAAATAATAGTGGAATTAAAAACTTTATTTAAATCAAAACAACATGGTCCCAAATACCGAGTTTACATCATAAGTAACTAATTACATTAATAATTTGTCTTGCCAAAAATATCAGAGTAAAAAAGCATAAAACCATATTTCCCTGTGAAGCCATAAGAGAGTTGACCAGAAGTCAAAGCGATACATCTATATCCAAAATTAAAGCTAAGCTGAAAGAATCCAAATCAACTCTAAGCACTTCCACCCTGAGAACCGGGGGGGGGGGCAGAAGAGAAAGATGAGGAAACAAAAAGGGTCGGACATAAAGTCTGGTGAGTCCAGTACTTTTAAATATAAATAAATAAAATTATCATGAAAGGTATATAAAACTAGAAGAACAAGATAATAGTAACAGTAACAAGTTTTAACTCAGCAAGATAAGATGAACATAATATATTGCGCTTCTTAAATACATTTCTCTGCACCGCGCAGATACTAATATATCAGAAATAGAATGATCCCTACTAATACCGTTCCATTACATTTTCTTGATTATTAGGTTACTTGGGTTAATAGCACTTAAGACTTATAAGCGCATCGTACCCATTTACTTTCCCGTGGATTGACCTAATACAATATATGTAGCTATCTCTCAATATTGAGATACACCCCATGGTACCCCACTCGCACGGTCTCCACCGTAATGAACATAGTCCCTCATCCTACGCCGTAGTGACGTACAGATCTCTATATATATTGTTACGTTCTGCATATACATATCATTACTATGGTACGTAAGCATATGGACCTCCAACATTGATCAAATCAGATTCCTTATCGGAATAGTTCCCTCTAGTCTACGATACACCACCCAGAGCAGATATGCATGTATCTAGACTGTCCTACTTATGTACTGTAATTGTAGCTCGACGCCTCAATCGCACGCCCTCTAATGTGCATCGAGTTCCGTAGTAGGGCGATACAAGAAACACAAAACTCGGTCGGGAGCTTTTCCATATCTGTACAGGCCCACCTTTAAAGAGCCTTTATATACAGATATACCTAGGGTCGGTTTTCATGGTGGCTATGGCCCCAACTTGGCCCCTCCCTCAACTAGTAAAGACTACAGAGCAAAGACAACGCCCCTAATAACAACCAATCTGAACATCCATGTGGCGTCTACCCTCAACCCCGTACCTCGATAGTGAAAGGTGAAATGATATCTTGGGTTTAGCTCTAGTCTTTTCACATCCCGCTGGCTGTCGATGACGGATATCCAATGGTCTGCTATCCTTGTTGGTCGTGACCCTCTCTACCTCCTCGTGAGGCAATAGTCGAATCACCCTGGTGTCACCTCGTCACAGCATTCTAACTGCATAGCTACATCTGCAGTCAAGGACCACTCACCTAGTAGTTACGTGCAGACCAAACCTCTGCGAGTACGGCCTAAGACATCTGTCAACGCACAGAGGACTACTAGGAGCACCTTACGTACTTCAGGAAGCCGCGTGCTTCCCCTTCCCAATCCTTTAGACCTTTCAAAACAATTAGATGAATGTGCGCTCCCCTCGTGTCTTATAACACCTCGATGATCTACCCCGTTGGGTTATTCACCCTCAAACGTACGGACTGATCCAAGAGCCTTTCTTTAATATGTTGTTAGATCCTATGTCTAAACATTCTTTTATAGGCTTGCCTTACCTCACCGGGTTTCCATTTAACTTGGTTATTCCCACTCATATTGAATTCTTATTCAAATTAACAAGTTTCTCTTGCTTATTAATTTCAGTCGTATAATTAATCCATTTAATTTTATTAATAAGCCAACAACATGTTATTCTCTAGATTGTGGCCTAAGGTCTGTAATCTACAATCTATTTTGTATTCTCGCTTGGTTACATCATTACAATAACATATTCTCCTTAATACGTTATTAAATATATCCCAATTCACATGTTTCCTAATTAACATGTCACTTACCATTTATGATTAAATATAACTTATTTATTTTACAAGTTTTCCTCATTCTTTCTCATTTAATCATAAATTCAATTTTACACCGTCACTACAACTTATCATTGTTTACTTAGCATATTATTATGCATATCTAATTATATCATTTCAACAAGTTATGTTTACCCTACAAATTGTCTTTTAATTAGATAAATTTTTTATATTTTCCACTGGTTTTGTATACCACTAGGTTTCTTTAATTACATAACCTTATTATATTTTCCACCGGTTATGTATACCACTAGGTGTCTTTAATTACATAACCTTATTGGGTTAAGTTCATGGCCCCGTATGTAAATATTACCCACCCCCTCTATTTTACTTAACCACCCACTACCCATCCAATTTTACTTAACCCTAACTTATGTTCATAATCATACAACCCTTACGGATTAAATTAGGTTAATTAGTCCAATTCAATACCAGGTCCAATTATGGTTATATTGGGCTAGACCTCCCACATTAGGCCGACAACGTGTGGATGCTGGATATGCCGGTTGGGTCCAGGCAGTCTTGTTCCACAGTTGGGTCTGACTTCGTGTCTTAGCCCGATTCGTATTTGCATACATAGACCTCTCACGTTAGGTTCAACATTAGTGGCTGCTGGATATGCCGGTCGAGTCCGGGCAGACTTCCACCACTAATGCAACCTAACCTCATGTCATAAGTGCAATTACAATTCCTAATTGTAATTACTAGTCATTCCATTTTTATCCAAATCTACCTATGTCATTATAGGTGATTATTTCTTTTTTTTCACCATATTTAATTATATGCCCAATTCATTATTCAAATTATAGACTTGTATGCACCTTTTCAGTTCATCTTTTAATTATGCACCATACGCTACTTTTTTTCCCATGTCCTAAATCAAGGCATATATACATGTATTATGCACAAACCCAAACCCACATATTTTCCAATTTATGCCTAAAATTCATATTCACATATGTTCCAATTTATGTCCCTAACCAATATTTAGACATGTCCCATTTTATACCCAATTCCATATTTACATTTATCCCAATGCGTGCCTAAATTCATATTATCCAACAAGGCATATGCCCCCAAACCATATTCATATATTTCCAAATTTTTGCCCAAATTTAGATCCATATTTTCCAATATCAATTATGCCCCAAATTATGCCTTTCCCCGTTATTCCCAACTTCTCATGTTTGCATTTTTCAGCGTTAGGCCTAGGCTCGAAGGTAGCCTGGCTATATAAAAATAAAAGGGAAGAAGAGGGAGAGAATAGAATAAGAACAGGCATAATAACGAACCAATAACATAACATTAGAAATAGGCATAAAAACTGGATGGACATATTATGACAAGGTTAGACTTGGTGATGATATAAACATATAAGAACATATCAAAGGAATAAGTCATAATAGAACTGATTAGGAACAGATTCAAGATCCAATTTTTATAAATATATCACGATTACTATTTAAATATTTATATGTAAAAATAACATGAACTCATAGTGAATAGACCTAAGAAAATGGATCCAAATTACCGTGAAGAACATGTTGAATAAGTTGTTGTAGGCATCGCTGAATTTGTCGTAGCAATCTTTGAATTTGTATAATGTTTGCTGAATTATTTAGAGTAGATTAGGCCATTCAATCTTCATTGTAGCAGAGCTTCACCGTCACCATTGTTATTAGATGAATAAAACCTAGGTCTAGGGTCCTTTATATAGCCTAGGGTTCAAGAATCTAGCTCCAAAATCATCCAGGTTCAGAAAAGAAGTTTCCAAAGCCATGGGTGGGTCGACCCCCCAGGTGGGGACGACCCCCATTCATGGGGGTCGACCCCTAGGTCGACCCCCATGAGCCTGAGTCAACCCTGGGTCGACCCAGCGGGGGCTCAGGTCGACTTCAAAATGTCGGCCCTTCCACGATTTGCGCACCGGATTTCTGGTTTTTCTTATTTTTGAATTTTATATGTGTGTATATCTTTCCTGTATGCATACAAACTTCAAATCTAAATAACTTCTTCATACGGTGTCCAATTTACGCAAAACAGGTGCCTATTTTGACCTAATTTCGAGATGGACGCAATGGCTCAATCCGTTTTACTTAATTCTGAATATTTAATTAAGTTTTCCTTAATTCATTGTTAATAGTGTATTTCACATTAATTATTCTTTAATTCATCATCTTTAGTGTCGTTAAAAATTCCGGGTTGTTACATGTGTCGCTAGTGACTAACTTTTGACGTCAACAGTATATATGAAACACCCCACCTCCGTTAGGGTCACTCTCAAAGGGAATGCCCTAATTTTGGTGGAGGTTAATAAGTATAAGTCATATATATACAAGACAGATATAATAACACATATTTTTGAACAGCGGAAAACAACAACTTTTATTTCTTCAAAATACGTGTTACACAAACCATGCCATAATACTTCCCAAAATCATAACTATCTTGATTACATTATTTAAAGAAGCATGAAGAAAACATAAATAAATTGCAAAAGTCCCCTAATTGTTGTCCAAAAGGCATAGTCCAAAACGGAAAAGATCCAAGCAATACATTCTTTCTCTTCAAGCTGGATGTGAAAACTGGTCAAGCTGCGGTATTCCCTCCCTGAGAACCTGGGGGGGAACGGAAGAAAAAGAGGCGAAAGGAAAAAGGGTCAGTCATAAAGACTGAGTAAGTTCTAGTGACTTTCAGTGTAGAAACGGTTAAAACAACCTGTCATGTATGAACTAGAACTAAACTTAAGAATGGTGTCAAGGTGAACAAGATAGACTAAGGTGATCAGGATAAGTCAAGACAAGTCAAGTAAAGCATCACATGTTCGAGATTTGTTGCATCGACTGTACTAGTATACTAAGCCCATATCACAAGTTAATTATGAAATAAATCCCACGGCCCAATGTCATGAAATGACCCTGAAACGGGGTCTGACCCAAGTACGGGTCCTACGGAGCGATTATCTAGTCGATCGGCTCCCTACAATTTCTAGCTCGTCAAGTGTCTGTGTCATACGGCTAATCACGAATGTAGTCACCTGTGCTGGGTCCACCTTCGGGTGTATCAGCCCTAGGGTGTCAACCCCTGACACGATTCAAGATGCACAGATAAATCTACGGATACCCAGTGTCTGCCCCGGATACATGCACGATCGTAGTCCACCGAACCTACACTGGCGTACCCCACTGCCGTCGTTCACCTCTTACAATTAGCCCAGTAATCGTGCCCCACCCGGCCTAGCCCCAGGGTATCTTGATACATCTAGAGGGTTAGTGCTGAAAGGGGTCGTGTCTAGGGTTTCGCCTAATAGATTAGGTCATGTAATTCGTGACCTAACCCGCCTAACAGATTAAGTCATGTAATTTGTGACTTAATCCTTTTCCAGTCTAGTCATGTCAAGATGGTTAAGTATGTCATTTCAGTTCACGACTTAACCCGCCTACGTGTCATGTCAAGTTGGCTAAGTGTTGTCGTTTTCAAGTTCATGACTTAGCCCTACAAATCGTGTTCAAGTTGGTTAAGTTGTCTTTTCATGTTCATGACTTAACACTAATTGGCATTAATTGATTCGTTAATGCACCGAACCACTCACATTGGATCCTATTGTTCATAGCCACTGGATTTGCCGGGCGGTTCCGGGCAGGTTTACGCTACGAACTCAACCCAACCTCGGGTTTCAAGTGCGATGTGACCAACTACCCACATTGGATCCTACTGTTTGTAGCAACTGGATGTGTCGGGCGGTTCCGGGCAGATTTACACTACAAACTCAACCCAACCTCGAGTTGGCCACTTTCTTGTTTTCTAAAGTCATGCCCATGTTCTTATCAGATTTTGCTATTTCCACATCATGTTCATATATCAACTTCGTGCCCAACTAAGGCATGTTTAAAGTCAAGTTATGGCATGTTCAAGTCAAGTTTTCGTGCCATATTTCATGTTCTACCTATGCCAAATTTCACAGTTTATGCTTGTAATTAATTCAAGTTTTGCCTATTTTACCCAATCGTATCCCCAACGTATATAAACGTACTTCGTTCACAAGCATAAACTATTCAAGAGATAAAGGGGAATAACACCAAACATGTGATAGGCATATGTGACAATTCCAACATCACTTGCATAATAAACAGGCTATAACATATCACATGGTTTCAATACTAGCATGATGATAACTTGGCATAGTAAGGATTCCAACTTAATTTAACATGATGATTTCAACTTTACATCATAGGAATAATAATCATTGCGGTCATAATAATAATTTTATTATAAACATGAAACATTAAAGGCATAGTAATCCTAATAGGCATAGTGGATTCCAATTTATCATTTTTGACATAATAATTCTCATAGACATAATGATTCCAATTTATCATAATGATTCTCATCTAACATTATAAACATAATGGTTCCAACTTAGCATTTTTAACATAATGATCCTCAACTAACATTATAGACATAATGATTCCAATTTAGCGTTTTTAACATAATGATTCTCAACTAACATTATAAAATGATTCTCAACTAACATTATAGACATAATGATTCCAATTTAGCGTTTTTAACATAATGATTCTCAACTAATATTATAGACATAATGATTCCGATTTAGCGTTTTTAACATAATGATTCTCAACTAACATTATAGACATAATGATTCCAAATTTAGCGTTTTTAACATAATGATTCTCAATTAACATTATAGACATAATGATTCCAATTTAGCATTTTTAACATATCTAACATTATAAACATAATAATTCCAACTTTTCATCATAACCTAGCAATACCCAATTTTTCATTAATCATGATGGGTATATTAACATCACAGGCATAATTCCATCAATAGTCATAGCCATGGTTTAATTAGCATCATAGGCATGGTTTAATCAACATAAAGATTTCAATAAACATAGTGATTCCATGGACATGTATTAGTCCAACTTGCCAAACAATTAAGCCCAAGTGATTCATAACAACATCAAAATCATGACAAGTTTAACTTGCAACGTTGCCATAGCAATATCCCCAAATTATAATTCAAAGATAAACAATATAAACAATGGATTAACAATAGTTCCTAAATCCGGTTTCAATTCATGGCATGTCCATATTGTTTTAGCGTTTTTGCCTAAAAAGTAACATAGAACTTACAATATGAAGCAAATAATCCAAATAAAAATCCCAAATCAATTAGTCCCAAATTCGTTGTCTAAAGCGTCGTAATTGTTGTAGCTTCTAGTTGTAGCCTTCAAGAATCGTCCTCCATCTTCTATAATTTTATTCTATGTATTTTTAATTCAGAGCTCTAGGTTTAATGGCGGCGGCCTGAGGCTAAAATGAAATAGTATGATTTAGGCTAGGTCTTAGGTCCTTTTTATAATGTTTGCAAGTTGTTTTAGACCGTCGGTGGAGCTTGATTCAATAATAGCCATTCATTTGAAGGAGAGGCCAATCCGGAGCTGACACCTAGCCCTATTGACAAGGCAAGGCTCAAAAAATCGACCAAACATAGACCAGGCCAGCCAAGACCTGACCAGTCAGCACATTCTGACCTGGGCGCACTTAGCAGGTGCGCCAGGCTAAAAATGCACTGGCGCACTTCCCAAGTGCACCAGTTCATTTTTGTTCTGGCGCACTTCCCAAGTGCGCCAGTGCATTCTGACCCGTTTTCTGGTTTTTCGCCCAACTTCGTCCGTCCATATCTTCTTCATACGATATCTGTTTTACGCAAACTCGGACTCTATCTCAAGCAGAATTCCGAGACGAACGCAATGGCGTATCCCGTTTCCCTTAATTCTTTGATTTGAAATTAGTTATACTTTAATTTGTGAATCTTACTGTTATAAAATACACGGGGTGTTACAATATATGTTTGTGCAAGTAACCAAAGTTTTATTGAAACAACTCAACCAACTCAAAACAGGTTTCAGACATGACATCATACAAATTCACTGCAATATACATGTGCATCAGTGTATACAAAACAAGATGCACAAATTAGGGTAGTACATAGCTTAGGCATAAGGCAATTTGTGTGCAAGCTCAAGACAGTCATGCACATAACTGAATATGTTTCAACAGTAAACAAGCACAAAAAATACAACAGCCAAGAAACACACAAACACACACACACATATACATACATACACACACATGTGTGTGTGTATATATACATGGTACAACAGGGAAGTTGTAACACCCCGGATTTTCTGTGAACATAAAAATGACAAATCAGAGAATAATTAAATTGTAAGAAAATAATTAATGGAAACGGGTTACGCCATTGCATTCGTCTCGAAATTCTACCTCGAATATAGTCGAAGTTTGCGTAAGTCGGACTTCGTATGAATAAGATATGGCCTTCAGAAGTTTTAGCCCGAAATTCAAAACAGACAGGACCCAGGTTGACACTAGAGTCGACCTAGGGGTCTATCTATGTACACAAGTCGACATGGGGGTCGCCCTGTGTAAACAGGTCAACACTAGGGTCGACCTCCCCCTATTTCCAGATCCGTGGACAGATGCATTTTTCTGTATTTAGACGCCCGTTCGGACCAGATTCGTGACCCCTATGCTAATTAAACACCCCCAAACCTAGCTTTCTCTCCACACAATTTCATTATGCCTACACTCTGCCTCTATTCTTATTAAAAATAAAAATGACACTAGAATCAGAACTAGAACTAGTGCATCTTCTTCCAATCTGAATAGAATTAAAAGAGAATCAAATCTAATCGATAGTCTACACCAAAGGAACGCTATTCATTGTCAGAATATAGATTCTAGAATACAAGAATCATTCCCTTTTTGTGAGTATAGTTATTTTCAGATATGAAATTTAATAATTATCTTGACATTTTTGTGAATTTGGATCCGAGGTTATGCAAACTTTTCTGTGGATCTATCTTGTTAATATTATTGTGACTGTTCTGTATCTGATCCCTCTTTTCTTCCTTTTTGTTTATAGCTAGGCTACCACGAGCCTGCGCCAAATCTCATAAGAGATTAACGTACGAATGCAAAATTTTGGGACAAATAATCGATAATGCATAATTGGACACGACTGATCTTTGACCGATTTGAGAAAAGAACATAGGTTGTAAATTAAAATCTGGAATCAGTGCATACTATGTATGATAGACTGTGATTAGGAAGAAGAATTATTATATGATAGCATATGACTTGGAATTTGCAATATAATGCATGTTATAGTGCAAGATCTGATTGTGAGGACATAATATATGATTAAAAATATAAGATCTAGATTTTGGGCATATTTTATATCACGATCCATGAGTTGAAAAGAAAAGAAGGATCTGTGACTTAGGAATAAAGATCTATGTTAAAATAAGATAACTATTAATGTGAATGCACCTAAATATCGGTTTTTGGATATTTGATATCATAGGCTATAATTTAGCATAATTCATATTGTCTGGGGACTTTTGAGAATATTCTGTATTGTGCAAAGCTTAACTAAAATTTGGGCATATGTTCTATTATGAATTATGACCATGATTTAGGCATGTAAGGTTAGGCTTAATTTATGATTAGGCAAGATATGTAAATAGGATTTTAGAAATGTTTAATTTGTTGAATTACCTATTCTGCTAAATATGTTGAATTGCCTAATCTGCTAAATCTGTTATCTGCTAAATCTATTAAATCGCCTAATCTGTTAGATCTGTTATCTGTTGAGTTGCCTAATCTGTTGAAAGCTAAATAATTGTAATTTGGGTACGAAAATCCATAGGCTCGATCTAAGATTGAGTAAAAACATGGAAATCTGATTAATCTGCTGTAACTTGTAAAGAAGTTTAATCTGTTAAATGGACATAATTAGTCAAATAAATTGGCATTGACACGAGGTTAGACACTGTTTGCGGTAGAAGCCTGCCTGGAACCAACCGGCTTAACCATCAACCACAAACTATCAGTCTAATGTGAGAGGTCATAGGCATACCTAAAATATGCATAGACACAAGGTTAGGTCTGGCTTGTGGAAGAATTCTTCCCGGAACCACCCGGCACATCCAGTGGCTACAAGCTACCGACCTAATGTGAGAGATCTATGCATTAATATTTAATTAATGAAAATTTAAGAGAAATGTGGTGTCTAAAAACGTATTGGGTAGATAGGGTTAAGCCAACTGGACTGATGAATATTGTAACACCCCGTGTATTCTATAACGGTGAAATTCACAAATTGAAGTATAACTAATTTCAAAATCAAAGAATTAAGGGAAATGGGATACGCCATTACGTTCGTCTCGGAATTCTGCTAGAGATAGAATCCGAGTTTGCGTAAAACGGATATCGTATGAAGAAGATATGGACGAACGAAGTTGGGCGAAAACCAGAAAACGGGTCAGAATGAACTAGCGCACTTGGGAAGTGCGCCAGAACAAAAATGAACTGGCGCACTTGGGAAGTGCGCCAGTACATTTTTAGTCTGGCGCACCTGCCAAGTGCGCCCAGGTCAGAATGACCTCCTGGTCAGGTTTTGGCTGGCCTGATCGGGGCCTGGTCGAATTTCTGAGCCTTGCCTTGTCACTAGGGCTAGGTGTCAGCTCCTGGTTGGTCTCTCCTTCAAACGAACGGCTATTATTGAATCAAGCTCCATCGACGGTCTAAATCAACTTGCAAACACTATAAAAAGGACCTAAGACCTAGCCTAAATCATACTATTTCATTTTAGCCTCAGGTCGCCGCCATTAAACCTAGAGCTCTAGATTAAATATACAAAGAACAAAATTATAGAAAACGAAGAACAATTCTTGAAGGCTACAACTAGAAGCTACAACAACTATGACGCTGTAGACAACGAATTTGGGGCTATTTGATTTGGGATTTTTATTTGGATTATTTGCTTCATATTGTAAGTTCTATGTCACTTTTTAGGCAAAAACGCTAAAACAATATGGACATGCCATGAATTGAAACCGGATTTAGGAACTATTGTTAATCCATGTTTATATTGTTTAACTTTGAATTATAATTTGGGAATATTGCTATGGCAACGTTGCAAGTTAAAATTGTCCTGATTTTGATGTTGTTATGAATCACTTGGGTTTAATTGTATGGCAAGTTGGACTAATACATGTCCATGGAATCACTATGTTTATTGAAATCTTTATGTTGATTAAACCATGCCTATGATGCTAATTAAACCATGTCTATGACTGTTGATGGAACTATGACTGTGATGTTAATATACCTGTCATGATTAATGAAAAATTGGGAATTGCTAGGTTATGATGAAAAGTTGGAATCATTATGTTTATAATGTTAGATGAGAATCATTATGTTAAAAATGCTAAATTGGAATCATTATGTCTATAATATTAGATGAGAATCATTATGTTAAAAATGCTAAACTGGAATCCACTATGCCTATTAGGATTGCCATGCCTTTAATGTTTCATGTTTGTAATAAAATAATTATTATGCCCGCAATGATTATTATGCCTATGATATAAAGTTGAAATCATCATGTTAAACTAAGTTGGAACTATTACTATGCCAAGTTATCATCATGCTAGTATTGAAACCATGTGATATGTTATAGCCTGTTTATTATGCAAGTGATGTTGGAATTGTCACATATGCCTATTACATGTTTGGTGTTATTCCCCTTTATCTCTTGAATTGTTTATGATTGAGAACGAAGTACGTTTATATACATTGGGGATACGATTGGGTAGAATAGGCAAAACTTGAATTAATTATAATCATAAACCGTGAAATTTGGCATAAGTAGAACATGAAATATGGCACGAAAACTTGACTTGAACATGCCATAACTTGACTTGAAACATGCCTTAGTTGGGCACGAAGTTGACATATGAACATGATATGGAAATAGCACGAATCTGCAAAGAACATGGGCATGACTTTAGAAAACAAGAAAGTGGTCAACTCGAGGTTGGGTTGAGTTTGTAGTGTAAATCTGCCCGGAACCGCCCGGCAAATCCAGTTGCTACAAACAATAGGATCCAATGTGGGTAGTTGGTCACATCGCGCTTGAAACCTGAGGTTGGGTTGAGTTCGTAGCGTAAACCTGCCTGGAACCGCCCGGCAAATCCAGTGGCTACGAACAACAGGATCCAATGTGAGTGGTTCGGTGCATTAATGAATCAATTAATGCCAATTAGGGTTATGTCATGAACATGAAAAGACAACTTAACCAACTTGAACACGATTTGTAAGGCTAAGTCATGACCTGGAAATGACAACACTTAGCCAACTTGACATGACACGTAAGCGGGTTAAGTCGCGAACTGAAATGACATACTTAACCACCTTGACATGACTAGACTGGAAAAGGATTAAGTCACGAATTACATGACTTAATCTGTTAGGCGGGTTAGGTGATGAATTACATGACCTAATCTGTTAGGTGAAACCCTAGACACGACCCTTTTCAGCAGTAACCCTCTAGATGTATCAAGGTACCCTGGGGCTAGGCCAGGTGGGGCACGATTACTGGGCTGGTTGTAAGAGGTGAACGACGCAGTGGGGTACGCCAATGTAGGTTCGACGGACTACGGTCGTGCACGTATTCCGGGGCAGACACTGGGTATCAGTAGTTTTATCTGTGCATCTTGAATCGTGTCAGGGGTTGACACCCTAGGGCTGATACACCCGAAGGTGGACCCAGCACAGGTGACTACATTCGTGATTAGCCGTATGACACGGACACTTGACGAGCTAGAACTTGTAGGGAGCCGATCGACTAGATAAGCGCTCCGTAGGACCCCGTACTTGGGTCAGACCCCATTTCAGGGTCATTTCATGATATTGGGCTGTGGGATTTATTTCGTGATTAACTTGTGACCTGGGCTTAGGATACTAGTACAGTCGATGCAACGAATCTTGAACATATGATGCTTTATTTGACTTGTCTTGACTTATCATGATCACCTTAGTCTATCTTGTCCACCTTGACCCCATTATTAAGTTTAGTTCCAGTTAATACATGACATGTTGTTTTAAAACCGTTTTTACACTGAAAGTCACTAGGACTTACTCAGTCTTTATGACTGACCCTTTTCCTTTCGCCTCTTTTTCTTTCGTTCCCCCCCCCCCCCCCCAGGTTCTCAAGGAGGGAATACCGTAGCTTGACCAGTTTTCATATCCAGCTTGAAGAGAAAGAATGTATTGCTTGGATCTTTTCCGTTTTGGACTATGGCTTTGGACTGCAATTAGGGGACTTTTGCAGTTTATTTATGTTTTCTTTATGCTTCTTTAAATAATGTAATCAAGACAGTTATGATTTTGGAAGTATTGTAAGACAATTATGGCATGGTTTGTGTAACACGTATTTTGATGAAATAGAAGTTGTTGTTTTCCGCTGTTCAAAAATATGTGTTATTATATATGTCTTGTATATCTGTGACTTATACTTATAAACCTCCACGAAAATTAGGGCATTCCCTTTGAGAGTGGCCCTAACGGAGGTGGGGTGTTTCACTTGGTATCAGAGCATAGGTTTACCGGATAAGATAAAAGTTTTGAAAAATTATTTTTAAAGAAAAATTTAAAGAAGCATTTTCAAAATATAAAATATTATATTTAAAAAAAAAAGGCAAAGTCCCCCAAAGCCATTGGTACTATCTCTTATCCTTCGTTTTGAATCTATCCTTTTTGTTTCAGCATGTCCGAAGAACTTAACTTGCCAGAGGGTGTACCAATACCTGGTTGGTTTAGACGATTCTTAGAAGCAAGGGCCACTCAGCCAGGTCCTACCGTTCCTCCTCCCCCAGCTGCAGGAAATCATCCAGCTGCAGCAGCACCTATTTCTCCACCTCCTCCGCGGGGAAACACTTTTGCTAAGATATGTAAAGATTTTAAGGCTATGGGAGGAATGGACTTTCATGGAACCGAATCCATCGTGGCAGCTAGGAATTGGCTAAAGGAAACCGAAGACTTATTCGTCATCTTTGAGGTAGAAGATAGGTAGAAAGCACAACTGGCAGTATGGCTACTAAAAGGCGAGGCATCCTACTGGTGGGAAGTCACTAATGCAGAAAGACCAGTGGAAACATGGGAGGACTTTAGGGCAAGGTTTGAGGCTAAATTTCTCTCAGAAGCTGAAAGGAGTTTGCAGTTGGAAATATTTTTATTTCTTAAGCAAGGGAATATGACAGTCAAAGAGTATGTTATTCAATTCGATGAGCTGGCTAGGTTCGGACTGGACCTAGTCAACACCCCGCACAAGAAGGCTCTCCGCTTTGTCAAGGGGTTGAATGAGCCATTACACAGTTTGGCCATGACCCATATACCCATGGGAGCTACGTATGAAAGGTTGGTGCAGATGGCATTGCTGAACGAAGAAGATAAGGGCAAGAAGGAGACAAAGGCAGAAAACTCTCAAGGGAAGAAAGAGGTCAAGCCCAACGATTCTCATAATAAGAAGGTAGACTCCGAGAAAGTAGGCAAGAACGGCAACTCACGTGATAAAAGGAAATGCAATTTCTGTGGTACGGAAGGGCACATAGCCAAGGATTGTAGAAAGAGGAAGAGAAATCAAGGTGAATGTTTTCATTTTAGGGAGACTGGACACATCAGCAAAGACTGCCCTAAGAAGCAGACCGGACCTTCTGGTGGTACATCGTTAACTTCTCCTAGATGCTTTGTTTTATCTTGTTTCTCTCCTCGATCATATCTTGAGAACCATAGGTAGAATCTTTTTGGATGTAAACATGTAACTGAAACATGTTATGATTGCGAAATGGTTGCAAGTGGTCGCAAGTGGTTGCTCGTGGATGCATAAATACACATTAGGCACTAGATCGGCTCAGACACATTTTCATGTTGCATATGCATAAATGTATTTATTCGTATATGGATGAAGTTTAGTGTGTTGTCATATGGATGTTGCATTTGTATGAATGGTTGTGCACTCATGTAGAATCATGAATAGGAAAATTTGCATACATAATGGATTCATGGCACTTACATGATTTGCATTAAGGAGGTCAACTGAATCAGTAGACCACCTGATTTTGCATTAGATAAGTACATGTACACACACACACTTCGCATATGATCATGAAGCATTAGAAGTCTTTTAAGGACAATGGATGCTCGTGTTTGATGGATGAGTAGATGGATGTTAGGATGTACATTCTTCCTAAACTTGAAGATTTCGGCGATGAAATCCTTTTAAGTGGGGGAGAATGTAACACCCCGTGTATTCTATAACGGTGAAATTCACAAATTGAAGTATAACTAATTTCAAAATCAAAGAATTAAGGGAAATGGGATACGCCATTACGTTCATCTCGGAATTCTGCTAGAGATAGAATCCGATTTTGCGTAAAACGAGTATCGTATGAAGAAGATATGGACGAACGAAGTTGGGCGAAAAACCAGAAAACGGGTCAGAATGCACTGGCACACTTGGGAAGTGCGCCAGAACAAAAATGAACTGGCGCACTTGGGAAGTGCGCCAGTACATTTTTAGCCTGGCGCACCTGCCAAGTGCGCCCAGGTCAGAATGACCTCCTGGTCAGGTCTTGGCTGGCCTGATCGGGGCCTGGTCGAATTTCTGAGCCTTGCCTTGTCACTAGGGCTAGGTGTCAGCTCCTGGTTGGTCTCTCCTTCAAACGAACGGCTATTATTGAATCAAGCTCCATCGACGGTCTAAATCAACTTGCAAACACTATAAAAAGGACCTAAGACCTAGCCTAAATCATACTATTTCATTTTAGCCTCAGGCCGCCGCCATTAAACCTAGGGCTCTAGATTAAATATACAAAGAACAAAATTATAGAAGACGAAGGACGATTCTTGAAGGCTACAACTAGAAGCTACAACAACTACGACGCTGTAGACAACGAATTTGGGGCTATTTGATTTGGGATTTTTATTTGGATTATTTGCTTCATATTGTAAGTTCTATGTCACTTTTTAGGCAAAAACGCTAAAACAATATGGACATGCCATGAATTGAAACCGGATTTAGGAACTATTGTTAATCCATGTTTATATTGTTTAACTTTGAATTATAATTTGGGAATATTGCTATGGCAACGTTGCAAGTTAAACTTGTCATGATTTTGATGTTGTTATGAAACACTTGGGTTTAATTGTATGGCAAGTTGGACTAATACATGTCCATGGAATCACTATGTTTATTGAAATCTTTATGTTGATTAAACCATGCCTATGATGCTAATTAAACCATGTCTATGACTGTTGATGGAACTATGCCTGTGATGTTAATATACCTATAATGATTAATGAAAAATTGGGAATTGCTAGGTTATGATGAAAAGTTGCAATCATTATGTTTATAATGTTAGATGAGAATCATTATGTTAAAAATGCTAAATTGGAATCATTATGTCTATAATGTTAGATGAGAATCATTATGTTAAAAATGCTAAATTGGAATCCACTATGCCTATTAGGATTACCATGCCTTTAATGTTTCATGTTTGTAATAAAATAATTATTATGCCAGCAATGATTATTATGCATATGATGTAAAGTTGAAATCATCATGTTAAACTAAGTTGGAACCATTACTATGCCAAGTTATCATCATGCTAGTATTGAAACCATGTGATATGTTATAGCCTGTTTATTATGCAAGTGATGTTGGAATTGTCACATATGCCTATTACATGTTTGGTGTTATTCCCCTTTATCTCTTGAATTGTTTATGCTTGAGAACGAAGTACGTTTATATATGTTGGGTATACGATTGGGTAGAATAGGCAAAACTTGAATTAATTATAATCGTAAACCGTGAAATTTGGCATAAGTAGAACATGAAATATGGCACGAAAACTTGACTTGAACATGCCATAACTTGACTTGAAACATGCCTTAGTTAGGCACGAAGTTGACATATGAACATGATATGGAAATAGCACGAATCTGCTAAGAAAATGGGCATGACTTTAGAAAACAAGAAAGTGGTCAACTCGAGGTTGGGTTGAGTTTGTAGTGTAAATCTGCCCGGAACCGCCCGGCAAATCCAGTTGCTACAAACAATAGGATCCAGTGTGGGTAGTTGGTCACATCGCGCTTGAAACCCGAGGTTGGGTTGAGTTCGTAGCGTAAACCTGCCCGGAACCGCCCGGCAAATCCAGTGGCTACGAACAACAGGATCCAATGTAAGTGGTTCGGTGCATTAACGAATCAATTAATGCCAATTAGGGTTAAGTCATGAACATGAAAAGACAACTTAACCAACTTGAACACGATTTGTAGGGCTAAGTCATGACCTGGAAACGACAACACTTAGCCAACTTGACATGACACGTAGGCGGGTTAAGTCGCGAACTGAAATGACATACTTGACCACCTTGACATGACTAGACTGGAAAAGGATTAAGTCACGAATTACATGATTAATCAGTTAGGCAGGTTAGGTCACGAATTACATGACCTAATCTGTTAGGCGAAACCCTAGACACGACCCTTTTCAGCAGTAACTCTCTAGATGTATCAAGGTACCCTGGGACTAGGCCGGGTGGGGGCACGATTATTGGGCTGATTGTAAGAGGTGAACGACGGCAGTGGGGTAAGCCAGTGTAGGTTCGGTGGACTACGGTCGTGCACGTATTCCGGGGCAGACACTGGGTATCAGTACTTTTATCTGTGCATCTTGAATTGTGTCAGGGGTTGACACCCTAGGGCTGATACACCCGAAGGTGGACCCAGCACAGGTGACTACATTCGTGATTAGCCGTATGACACGGACACTTGACGAGCTAGAACTTGTATGGAGCCGATCGACTAGATAAGCGCTCCGTAGGACCCCGTACTTGGGTCAGACCCCGTTTCAGGGTCATTTCATGATATTGGGCCGTGGGATTTATTTCGTGATTAACTTGTGACCTTGGCTTAGCATACTAGTACAGTCGATGCAACGAATCTTGAACATATGATGCTTTATTTGACTTGTCTTGACTTATCATGTTCACCTTAGTCTATCTTGTCCACCTTGACCCCATTCTTAAGTTTAGTTCCAGTTCATACATGACATGTTGTTTTAAAACCGTTTTTACACTGAAAGTCACTAGGACTTACTCAGTCTTTATGACTGACCCTTTTCCTTTCGCCTCTTTTTCTTTCGTTCCCCCCCCCCCAGGTTCTCAGGGAGGGAATACCGCAGCTTGACCAGTTTTCATATCCATCTTGAAGAGAAAGAATGTATTGCTTGGATCTTTTCCGTTTTGGACTATGGCTTTGGACAGCAATTAGGGGACTTTTGCAGTTTATTTATGTTTTCTTTATGCTTCTTTAAATAATGTAATCCAGACAGTTATGATTTTGGAAGTATTGTAAGACAATTATGGCATGGTTTGTGTAACACGTATTTTGATGAAATAAAAGTTGTTGTTTTCCGCTGTTCAAAAATATGTGTTATTATACCTGTCTTGTATATCTGTGACTTATACTTATAAACCTCCACCAAAATTAGGGCATTCCCTTTGAGAGTGACCCTAACAGAGGTGGGGTGTTTCAAATATAATAATCCCGTTTCGTGAATCTGTAGGCCTAATACAAAGTTAGACAATCTGTAAGTCTGTTAAATCTGTACATCTGATCTGTTAATCTGAAAACTTGTCAACTTGATTGTCTAATCTATGACCTAGTAATCTGAACTCTGTCTGAAATATGTAAACAAGTTAATCTGAAATTGGTTAGTCCGGGGACACAAGGTTAGGAAGGGAATTACTTGTGTCATCAGTTGTGTGGATCATATATTAGTCAGTAACCCTTTCTGGTATCAAAACTTTGACCCCACCTATGTAGGGGTCCGGGCACGCTTACTAAACTAATTATAAGCGGTTCATTCTGATAATGGCGAGGGGTATTGATGGCGCTTTCCAACCGGGTCATGTGCGTGCAAGGATCCGGTCTGCTCTGAGGATGTAAGACACCATGACATCTGTAAATAGGTCTGTGCCAATAGGTTGCCACTTTAGGGAGTGATACACCCTACTGTGGGGCCGACACACGGTATTTACGTATTAGGGAGCCAATTGCTTGGGGGTAGGACTTAGGGTACACTTAGTTCTGCCTGTTTCTGTTGGTATCTTCTGTTTCTGTTGGGTGGTAACACTTGTCTGTTTCTGCGTGGTACCGTCGATTCGGGTGGTAAAGGCCCATTACTAGTGTACACCTAATTCTGGCATTCTGTTTCTGTAGAGATTATTCTGTTTCCGTTTCTGTTTCAATTTAGACATTAGGGTACACCTAGTTCTGTCTGTTCTGTGGGTACCGTCTGTTTCTGTTGGGTGGTAACACCTGTCTGTTTCTGCATGGTACCGTCTGTTCGGGTAGTAAAGGCCCATTTCTAGTGTACACCTAATTCTAACATTCTGTTTCCATAGGTATTATTCTGTTTCCGTCTCTGATTCTGTCTCTGATTCCATTTTCGATTCTGTTTCTGTACCTTCTGTCTGTTGGGGTGGTAAAGGCCCATTAGTTCGGTGGCAAAGGCCCATTATTAGTGTTCTGCTTCTATACCTTCTGTCTGTTCGGGTGGTAAAGGCCCATTACTAGCATTCTGTTTCTATAGAGATTATTTTGTTTCCATTTTTGTTTCAGTTCAGATATTAGGGTAACACCTAATCCTGTTATACTAGTATTAGTGCAGAGAAGTGAAAACTAAGTAAGAAGCTTAGCTTAGCCTATATCATTCTGTTTCTTCTGTTAACCTACTATTCCTGTTATGGTTATCTCTCATCCAGTTTTATTTACATGTCATGATATTGTTATCTGTTTATATCCTGAAAGTCACTGGACTCACCAGACTTATGTTAGATCTAGTTTGTTTCGCCTCTTTTCTTTCCGTCCCCCCCCCCTCAGGTTTTCAGGGTGGAAACATAGGAGCTTGATTCAGATTCTCTCTGCTAGAAGTGTTGAAGTATTGCTTGGCTTTGGCTCTATCTTTCCGTGGCAGTTTATATTGGGGATTATGCTTTTAAAAACTATGCATTCTAAAGGCTTTTGTACGAGACCGATATTTATGTACTTGAATTCCAATATAGTGATTTTGAAAGATGTAACCAAAACTTATTTCTATTTCTGTTGTAAATAAAGTTATAAATTTTTCAAGTACTACTTTATCTATCTTGTAAATTTATGTTCTGTCTACTAAAAATGCTCCACCAAGATTAAGGCATTCCCTTTGCGAGTGACCTTAAAGGAGGTAGGGTATTACACTTGGTATCAGAGCTGAAGGTTACCAGATTGGATAAAAAAAATTTGAAAACTATTTTCAAAAAGGTTTTAAAAAGGAAGTATCTTCAAAAGTAGAGTTTATTTTGAAAAACATAATCCCCAAAGCCATAGCCTATCTTTCTATCCTTTGTTTTGAATCTTTCCTTTTCTTTCGTTTCAACATGTCTGGGGATCTTAACCTTCCGAAGCGCGTACCAATACGTGGCTAGTTCAGAAGGTACCTAGAAGCTAGGGCTAATGATGCGGGCCTAGGAAACGTCCTTCCTCCCCCAGCTGCAGTGGTTCCTCCTCCTCCTCCTTCTCCGCGCGTGAATACTTTCCCGAAGATAAGTAGAGACTTTCGAGCCATGGGTGGGAAGAACTTTAATGGAACTGAATCCTTCGTGGAGGCAAGGAACTGGCTCAAAGAAACTGAGGATTCGTTTGTTATCTTCGAGGTGGACGATAGGCAGTAGATACAGTTGGCGGTATGGTTGCTTAAGGACGAAGCTTCTTTTTGGTGGGAGGTCACAAATGGAGAGCGTCCGGTAGAGAGATGGATGGATTTCAAGCATAGGTTCGAGATGAAATTTATCTCATGAGCGGAGGAGAGTCTATATGTAGAGAGGTTCTTGACGTTGAAGTAGGAAAATTTATCAGTGAGAGAGTACGTCAACAAGTTTAATCAATTGGCAAGATTCATCTTTGATTTGGTAAATACACCGCATAAGAAGGCACTAAGGTTTGCTAAAGGTTTGAACGAGCAGCTACACGGATGGGCAATGTCCCACATTCCTATGGGGGCTACCTTTGAGAAATTAGTTGACATGGCATTGATGCATGAAGAGGAAACCAAAAGTGAGAAGAAAGAAGAAAAGCTTGAAGGATCACAGAACAAGAAGGCGGGGCCCAAAAAGGAAACACAAAATAAGGATGAGAAGTCTGAAGACAAGAAGGATAAGAAGTGCTTTACTTGTGGAAGCTCGACCCATCTGAACAAGGATTGCATAAAAAGGAAGGGCACTTGCTTCAACTGTGGAAAAATGGGGCACTTCACTAGGGACTGCCCAAAGAAACGAGGACAAAGGCAGAGGGCAGAACCAACTTCTGGAGGGCAGACGAATACCCTCGAGGCTCGTGAATAGAATAGAAATAGGAAAACTTTATGTAGAAGGTTTAATTTCCTTGTCTGATTGTGGAGTTAAAAACTCTTTCTGATTCTGGCATTTTGATTCTATAATTGAAACTCTGCACTTTAATACTAGTCTTGTTTCTGATTCCGCTATAGTCTCAAACCCCATGAGGGTTATGACTCATCTTTGTGATAAGTTGGGGTTTGAGGGTATCTGTGTTGGGCGTTAAGTTGACTATGACGCATATATTCTGGGTTTTTATCATGCTTAGTTTCCTAAGAATCATTTGGTTATCTGATTTGTATCAGTAGTCTGTAGGTATCCGAATATTTCTGAAAAGGATAGGGGTTTTTACTCAAAGCGTGAAGTTGATTTCCAGTTGGACATTTGTTTAATGGGAGTGATTCTCTGAGTGTTAATCTGATGTTGATTTCGGTCTTCGGTGTTGATACTTAGGGGGTTATTCTCTTAAACCGATGTCTAATGGGAACCTAGCTTTTGTTTTAATTGTACTTGCTTCTATCACTCGACTTTATCCTATCGACCGAATCTTCGACCTTTAGGTAGAAACTAATGGGTGTAAACATGTGTTTGAGACATGTTATGTTTGATGGTTACAAGTGGATGCAAGTGGTTGCTAGTGGTTGCTCGTGGATGCATATACACACACTAGGCACTAGATCGGCTCAAAAACACTCTCATACTGCAAATGGATGTGTGTGCATTTTTCAATTTTGTGGATAAAAAATGGTTGACTCGGCACATGGATGTTGCATACGAATGAACAGTTGTGCACTCATATAGAAATGATATGTATCAAATAGGAAAATTTCATACATGTTGGACTCATGGCACTGACATAATTCGCATTAAGGAGGTCAACTGAATCAGTGGACTGCCTGATCTTTGCATTAGATAAGGAACATATACACACACTTTTGCATAAGTTCATACAGCATTAGAAGTTTTCTAAGGACAACGGATTCTTGTGCATGATGGTTGAGTAGATGGGCGACTGGATGGTAGGACACATTCTTCTTAACTTGAAGATTTCGGGGACGAAATCCTTTAAGGCGGGGAGAATGTAACACCCCGTATTTTATGTGAACATAAAAATGACAAATCAGAGAATAATTAAATTGTAACAAAATAATTAATGGAAACGGGTTACGCCATTGCGTTCGTCTCGAAATTCTTCTTGGAATAGAGTCCAAGTTTGCGTAAATCGGACTCTGTATGAAGAAGATATGGTCTTCAGAAGTTTCAGCCTGAAATTCAAAACAGACAGGACCCAGGTTGACACTAGGATCGACCTAGGGGTCGACTTATGTACGCAGGTCGACACTAAGGTCGACTTGGGTGTCGAACTGTGTAAACAGGTCGACACTAGGGTTGATGTCCCCCTATTTCCAGATCCGCGGACAGATGCATTTTTATGTATTTAGACGCCCGTTCTGACCAGATTCGTGACCCCTATGCTATTTAAACACCCCCAAACCTAGCTTTCTCTCCACAAAATTTCATTCTGCCTATACGCTGCCCCTATACTTATTAAAAATAAAAACGGCGTCGCTACTCTGCTAGAATCAAAACTAGAACTAGTGCATCTTCTTCCAATCTGAATAGAATTAAAAGAGAATCAAATCTAATCGATAGTCTACGCCATAGGAGCGCTATTCAGTGTCAGAATACAAATTCCAGAATACAAGAATCATTCCCATTTTGTGAGTACAGTTATTTTTAGATATAAAATTGAATAATTATCCTGACATTTTTGTGAATCTGGATCCGAGGTTATGCAAACTTTTCTGTGGATCTACCTTGTTAATATTATTGTGACTGTTCTGTATCTGTTCCCTCTTTTCTTCCTTTTTGTTTATAGCCAGGCTACCATGAGCTAGCGCCAAATCTCATAAGAGATTAATGCACGAATGCTAAATTTTGGGACAAACAATGGATAATGCATAATTGGACACGACTGATCTTTGACCGATTTGAGAAAAGAACATAGGCTGTAAATTAAGATCTGGAATCAATGCATACTATGTATGATAGACTATGATTAGAAAGAAGAATTATTATATGATAGCATATGACTTGGAATTTGGAATATAATGCATGTTATAGTGCAAGATCTGATTGTAAGGACATAATACATGATTAAAAATTTAAGATCTAGATTTTGTTCATATTTTATATCACGATCTATGACCTGAAAAGAAAAGAAGGATTTGTGACTTAGGAATAAAGATCTATGTTAAAATAAGATAACTATTAATGTGAATGCGCCTAAATATGGGATTTTGGATATTTGACATCATAGGCTATAATTTTGCATAATTCATATTGTTTGGGGATTTTTGAGAATATTCTGTATTGTGCAAAGCTTAACTAAAATTTGGGCATATGTTGTATTATGAATTATGACCATGGTTTAGGCATGTAAGTTTAGGCTTAATTTATGATTAGGCAAGATATGTAAATAGAATTTTAGAAATGTTTAATCTATTGAATTTCCTAATCTGCTAAATCTTTTGAATTGCCTAATCTGCTAAATCTGTTATTTGCTAAATCTGTTAAATTGCCTAATATGTTAGATCCGTTATCTGTTGAGTTGCCTAATCTGTTGAAAGCTAAATAATTGTAATTTGGGTACGAAAATCCATAGGCTCGATCTAAGATTGAGTAAAAACATGGAAATCTGATTAATCTGCTGTAACCTGTAAAGAAGTTTAATCTGTTAAATGGACATAATTTGTCTGATATCTGTATAATATGTATTGGAATAAATTGGCTATGACACGAGGTTAGACTCTGTTTGCGGTAGAAGCCTGCCCGAAACCAACCGGCTTAACCAGCAACCACAAACTGTCAGTCTAATGTGAGAGGTCATAGGCATAACTAAAATATGCTTGGACACGAGGTTAGGTCTGGCTTGTGGCAGAAGTCTGCCCAGAACCGCTCAGCACATCCAGCGGCCACAAGTTACTGACCTAATGTGAGAGGTCTATGCATTAACATTTAATTAATGCAAATTTAAGTGAAATGTGGTGTCTAAAAACGTGTTGGGTGGATAGTGTTAAGCCAACTGGACTGATGAATCTAATAAACCAGTTTCGTGAATCTGTAGGCCCAATACAAAGTTAGACAATCTGTAAGTTTGTTAAATCCGTACATCTGATCCGTTAATCTGAAAACTTGTTAACTTGATTGTCTGATCTGTGAACTAGTAATCTGAACTCTGTCTGAAATCTGTAAACAAGTTTATCTGAAATCTGTTAGTCTGGGGACACAAGATTAGGAGGAGAATTACTTGTGTCATCTGTTGTGTGGAATCCATATTAGTCAGTAACCCTTTCTGTTATCAAAACTTTGACCCCACGCTATGTAGGGGTCCGGGCACGCTTACTGAACTAATTATAAGCGGTTCATTCTGATAATGGCGAGGGGTGTTGATGGCGTGTTCCAACCGAGTTATGTGCGTGCATGTATCCGGTCTGCTCTGAGGATGTAAGACACCGTGACATCTGTAAATAGGTCTGTGCCAATAGATTGCCACTTCATGGAGTGATACACCCTACTGTGGAGCCGACACAAGGTATTTATGTATTAGGGAGTCGATCGCTTGGGGGTTAGACTTAGGATACACTCAGTTCTGTCTGTTTCTGTTGGTACTGTTTGTTTCTGTTGGGTGGTAACACCTGTCTATTTCTGCATGGTACAGTCTGTTCGGGTGGTAAAGGCCCATTACTAATGTACACCTAATTCTAGCATTCTGTTTCTGTAGAGATTATTCTGTTTCTGTTTCAGTTTAGACATTAGGGTACACCTAGTTCTGTCTGTTCTGTGGGTATCGTCTGTTTCTGTTGGGTGGTAACACCTGTCTGTTTCTGCGTGGTACCGTCTGTTCGGGTAGTAAAGGCCCATTTCTAGTGTACACGTAATTCTAACATTCTGTTTCCATATGGATTATTCTGTTTTCATCTCTGATTCCGATTCTGTACCTTCTATCTGTTGGGGTGGCAAAGGCCCATTAATTGTGTGGCAAAGGCCCATTATTAGTATTCTGCTTCTGTACCTTCTGTCTATTCGAGTGGTAAAGGCCCATTACTAGCATTCTATTTCTGTAGAGATTATTTTGTTTCCATTTTTGTTTCAGTTTAGATATTAGGGTAACACCTAATCCTCTTATACTAGTATTAGTGTAGAAAAGTGAAAACTAAGTAAGAAGCTTAGCTTAGCCTATATCATTCCGTTTCTTCTGTTAACCTGCTATTCCTGTTATGGTTATCTCTCATCCAGTTTTATTTACATGTCATGATACGGTTATCTGTTTATATGCTAAAAGTCACTGGACTCACCAGACTTATGTCTGACCTAGTTTGTTTCGCCTCTTTTCTTTCCGTCCCCCCTCCCCCCAGGTTTTAAGGGTGGAAACATAGGAGCTTGATTCAGATTCTCTCTGCTGGAAGTGTTGAAGTATTGCTTGGCTTTGGCTCTATCTTTCCGTGGCAGTTTATATTGGGGATTATGGTTTTAAAAACTATGCATTCTGAAGGCTTTTGTACGAGACCGATATTTATGTACTTGAATTCCGATATGGTGATTTTGAAAGATGTAACCAAAACTTATTTCTGTTTCTGTTGTAAATAAAGTTATAAAATTTTCAAGTACAACTTTATCTGTCTTGTAAATTTCTGTTCTATCTACTAAAAACGCTCCACCAAAATTAAGGCATTCCCTTTGCGAGTGACCTTAACGGAGGTGGGGTGTTACAGAAGTGCAGCAAGAAATACAACTAAGTTAGTTTTAGCTAGTGCAACAGTCAAGAAATGGTTCAACAAACACATATTGTCCATCAAGCGATAGGATTTCAAACATGCTCAGTAACAGGGCTGTTTAAAAGTAAAGGTGAAACAAAATAACTTCAAGCAAAGTGAAATATTGCAGCAGTACAGCAGTGGGCAGAACAAAGCAAACATGATATACATATATACATAATTGTGTAAATATATGTATAAATATATAAATCACTATACACAATCATGAAGATTGTCAAAGCCAGAAAATTCAAGTGCAAATACAATATTCGAATGGCCCCAAAGGAAAAGAGTTTTTCTTTTTAATTCGATCGGTTTAAAAATGGAATAATCAACATGAATGAATTTCTATGGAAATTTGTGTGAGTTAAAATTGGCAAGAAATTTCTTTTTGCAAATACAAGGTGACGAATATATGGCAAGAATGACTCAAGGCTTTAAAGACATTCCAGAATATCAAGCACACAATTTTGGGCAAGAATCAATTAATTATTTCTAGAAAACTATCAGACATTCATAACATGTATTCCAAGCTATCAATCACGCAAATCACGCAAAAAATCAAACCAAACAATTTCGTGGAATTAGAGAAGTTCAAGGGTTTTATAATCCTATAAGTTCACTCCTACATCATCACAAACAAGCATCGAAATCAAGCAACACAAATTCGAGATAAAAAAGAAGAATGAAATTAGAATACTACCGGTTTCGATCGCAAGCCAAACCCCGAACGACACATGAGCAAGGAGTATTCAAGCATCTGAGAACAAATTTCAAAGGCAACAATTGAAGTCGCGATTTGGGGATAAAAAAACCCTAATTTGTTGACCAATTACCGTTGGATTAGAAAAGAAGGGACTGGCTAATTTATTTTTGAAAATGTTTTTTTTGTTGTTTTAAATTGTTTTGTTTTTTATTTTGTTTTGAAAACAATCTGTAGGTTTGCTAGTTTACTTCCAAACTAGGGTTTACGGGTTAAAGGTTTGTAATTCGGGGAAAATCTAATCTTGGGGATAAAGATCAATCCAGGGTTTTAAGCGTAGGATTATAACAGTTGGTAATGGGTATCGCAAGTTTACAAGGAATTTTTAAGCGTAGAGATTGTTTAATTCTGCTAAAAAATCTTGCGAATGCAGAACAGGCAGGGATTTGCCGAAGCTAGGTAAAATCTATGTCATTTATTTTTTGCATTTATTTTCTCGGTTGAAATATGTGATGTGATATTATTAATATCTCATAAAACTTCAATAAAACCTATTCACCCCTCTATGATTAATCTAGATCCAACAGGAACAAGTTTCCTCCACATGAATACCAATTCACAAAACTTAAAAACCAAAATAGTTTTATCTTTACCTTTAGATTTATCGAATCTAATTTATTTTCAAAGCCGTTCTTTTTAAAATAATCTCCTTGAACTTAAAATCCCCATTTCATTTCAAATCATTGAAATACTAGATATTTCTTTCATATTAAATCATACTTTACTTTGGGATTCCAAAACAATTCACTTTGGAAATCTCAAATAACTATAATACATCATATCAAACATATGCAACCAGATCGGGAGGTTCCCCAGATAACAAGGCAACTAGATCCCGGCCTTCTCATCTTGTTAATGACTCTAGTGTGTGTCCCTCTATATCCAGAGGAATCCTGTATGGTATGTCCCCCTGACAAGAGGAGTTCCATACCAATTTCCTAGGTTTTTATTCACGGGTTACCCGAATCATAGGTAATATATCAAATCATTTCTATCTCGAAGTGAGAAATCATTTCAGAATAAAAATCACAAGTACCTTAAAATCATAGTACTTTTGCATTCCAAATCATTTAAACACTGGGGGTTTAAGCTGTCGAAATTTTCTTTCTTTATAAAACATATTTTATAAACCATTTATCACATCAAAATATTTATTTCAAAATATTTTCTGGTTCCTCGAAATCAAACATTCATTTCATATTTGTTTATGAAATCATCTTTCATAATCATTCATTTAGGTTCTCGTTCATAATTATATGAATCAAACTCTATTGCTAAATCAACAATGTTACAAAAAGCTCTTTGAATAGGCTTATATCGGCTAATCTAGTCAAAATGAACTAATATCATCCCAAACAATATTTTATCAATTTAAATTACTTTCAAACCATCTACTATGACTTATCATAATTTATCTCTATTTTTAATAATTTAAAAATAACTCATTCCATAAAAATCCAGTTTCGGGTCTTAAACTACAAAATCTGTATTTTCCTATAAAATTGGTTTTGACTTATCTCAGAATCTAACCATTGAATTTTAAAACTCTACATAGCATTTTAAAGCTCTTTTAAATTCGGACCCAACATTTTTCATTTCAGGAAGATCCGATGGTGGTATCTACTGGTATGCTCATTCAAAGATACGGGTTGATAATAGCAAACTTTCGCAGCGCAACATGTCCAATTTAGGCTATATTACATTTGTATATAAAATTGAATCTGAATCACTTTAAAGTAGTTTATAAACCATTTTAAAACTCATATACATTTATTAGAAATAGTTCACACCATAAAAGCCTTAAACCATTAACGCTTATATGGTTTTTTCAATCAACAGATTAACTGCAACATATAATTATCAATCATTAACATCAATCACAAACATATTATTATCACTTATTGGAATTCAAATCCTTATCCACAACTAACATTTAGTATAACTTTTATCCAACGACCATGTAAGGTTTAAATTTATTCCAATGCCAACACTATAACTTCTAAGTGTTCTATACTCAAGTAACCACATACTTTACTTAAAAATCACATCATTTCCATATTAGACATTATTAAACCATATAATAAACCCATGTCATCAATCACAAATCAATATATAACTCAAACAAGATCATGATAGCAATTAAAATTTAACAAGCTCTTATTTGGTTTAAAAGTTCTCACCAAGGGATCCACTCCACCAATCCTTTTTGTAAGACTCTCTAACTTCACTATGACATTGCCAACACGTAAGAAACCATTTTTTACCTTGAGTCTCCTCCCAAACTAAGCTATGAACTAGTATACATACTCAAATATGTTTTCAACTTGCTAAAACGGAAAAAAGATAGGATCTTTAGAGTTTTTAAGGAGAAAGCTTGGATTTTTGACAAGGGGAGCTCACAGCCTAGGGGTGTAGTCATGGCCATGGGTTGTTTTGGGGGTAAGGCACAAGGATGTAGGGTCATAGAGAGGTGTATTAGTGGTAGGAGGAGAGTAGAAGTGTAACGACCCGTATTCTACACATCATAGGATCGTAGAATAATTATTTCTTTCCCATGTGAAGTCATATGGTCATGTAACTTTGGGAAACATCCATTAGAGTCATTTCCCATGTTCATGATTTTTGTCGATTTTTAAATGACCATTTTGCCCCTAGCTGATCTTGTTTTGGCCATAACTTTTGATTGGAAAGGAATTTTGACCTGAAACCACTTCCATTGGATTCGTTTGATGGTTTACCTTTCCGTAGAGTGGTCATAATAGCCAAACGGACTTACCGTTTGGGAGATATCGCTGAAATAAGGTTTGGAGGGTGAAAAATTGCTTAACCGGGCCAAATCGGGTGATTAATGAGTAGGCCCATAACTCATTTCGGGATTGGGGTTATGGGAAGGCTGAAATGAGATGGAGAAACATTTCATTTCAGTTTTCTAGCCTCCACTTATCTCCAAGAAACCCTAAAAATGACCTCTAACCTCTAAATCACCTCCAAATCACCTTTTGGTCAAGGATTTGGCTTAGCAACCTCTAATCAGGAAAGACCTACACCAATGGAACATTGAAGCGGCTGTTTGGCATTGGGATTCATATCAAATCAGAGATTTATTTCAGATCTTAGTTTATTTGTGGCTAAGATGAGTGATTTGCATAGTTTTGCACTAATTATGGCTAATTAGGGGTAATTAGTGTTAATTAGCGAATTTATACACTAATAAATTCGGGAAAAATGTTCATAAATTCCTAAATGAGGTTTTAGACCTCTATATGAATTTGGGTTAATTTGGTTAAGTTTTGCTAATCCTATCATTAGTTTCACCTAAACATGCTTAAGGTGAAATATGGGATTTTGGGTATGTTTGATCCATTTTAACCTACCATATTGATGTTTTGATGTTTGTGGTCGATTATGCCATGTTGCTATGACTGTATGATATGCTTTGTGATTGATTTCAATAGTTAGAATGGTCGAAAACGTCGTCGAATGGCGTAAACACTTGCTGGAACAGTTTCAGAAAACAGTGCAGGTTTCGGATCGGATCGGATATGGGGCTCGGATCGGATATGTTGAATTGGGCAAGGAATCCGATCGGATCGGAACCTGACACTTGAGAAAATTGGCAAAAAGGAAGGCCACGCTAACTGGACTGGGATCGGATCGGATTAAAGAGGAGGGATCGGAGCGGATAAAGGAGGATGGATCGGATCGTAGCACGTGAAGGATGAGGAGGCAGATCGGAGCAGAAGCACGAAGTGGAGGGGGAATGTCACCCGACCCGAGGAGAAACACCCGACCCGAACCGTACCAGAAGAAGACCCGACCCGAACCAATGGAGGACACCCAACCCGAACCGATGGCTTGAGGAGGAACCCGACCCGACCCAGTATTGACCAATAACCCGAGATGCAAAGGTAGTCCAATATGGGGAAGTTAGAGCTCAGGATCCAGTTGGGAACCGATGAGTTCACTTCATGGTTGGACTTTGCTGCGGGACGTGTGCTAAGGAGTTGTCGACGTTCATAACTCGGATTCACCACTAAAAATGAATGATGGGCTACTTATCAGTGCAGTAGAGTCATTGCGACCCGAGGGGCAAGGTGATGGTAGCAAGACTACGTTATCAGTGCAGTAGAGTCATTACGACTCGAGGGGCAAGGTGATGTGTAGTAAAACTATGAGCTAGCACAGATGGGGTGAATAACTCCATGGGGCAAGTGGACATAGTAAGGATTGGTAAGACTATGAGCCTGCGCAGATGGGGTGAATAACTCCATGGGGCAAGTGGATATAGTAAGGATTGGTAAGGCTATAAGTCAGCGTAGATGGGGTTGAATAACTCCATGGGGCAAGTGGACATAGCGAAGGATCAGTGGCTACGTTATCAGTGCAGTGAAGCCATTTTATGACTTCATGAGGCAAAGTGATCGTAGCAAGGGTGGGTGATCGAAGAGGTGAACATCGTATGCTTTACGCACTGAGTGAGAGATGTGAGGATGGATGCTATGTTTGATTGTTTGCCATCACTATGACATGCACACCTCCCCCACCTCCGTATCTTTACATCGTTTGATATAGTACCTTAGAGTGTTGTACAGTATGTAGTGCTAACTCTTTGGTTGCAGGTCCAGGTTCAGGTATGTTTTAGTCTACCTGTTATTGTTCACTTTAGATGCTTATTGCTCATACCAGGCTTTATGTCTGACCCAGAGTTTTATGACTCCTCTTATTACTCTGGGTGCTCACACGAGCAGACTAGAGACAGGTTAGCTGGTGGTGCGCGAGTAGCTGATTCGGAGGCGGGCAGGAGGCTTCCACGTATGATATATATATACACATTCTCCCTGTGTCGTTGGTGGTCGCTACTTGGGCATTAGTATTGTACCTCCTTTATCTTGCTTTTGCTTTGAGACAGTTTGAAAGTTGTAATAAGCTATATTTTGGATTTCCGCTGCTATGATGTTTAGTTCTGGTTTTTAGCTTATGCACTGTCTCTCCTGTTTTATGTCAAGTATGTTATTATTATATTTTGTTCTATGCGCTGTGAGACATTCTACAGGCTCTTTTTATGTTCATTTCCTTCTTCCCTTTCCTTCTGACGACCCGTTCCGTGCTAACTGGACATGTTTATAGCGCACCTTTGGAGTAAATGTCGGTTGGTGCGGGGCGGGCCGTCACACTTGGTATCAGAGCTCTAGGTTGCGTAGTTAACCTAGGGAAAGACACCAGAGAGAGATAGTACGTATATGAGAGCGCTTATTTGTGATTACTTTGGTTTTCAAAAGCTATATATATATGCTATTGGTAGTATAAGAATGAAGTCGTACTGCACTAGCACCACTATGGGGTCGTTAATCGTTTCCCTTTTTCAGATTGACGATGAGCCGAGACACGAGGGGTGCTGGTAGAGGGACCAACTATGGGAATGCTGCTGACATGAGGGCGATGTTTACTGACCTCATGAGAGACATGCTTAGGGAAGTGCAAGGGGCAGCTCCCAATCCCGGAGTTGGTGTTGGCCCAGTAGTGTAGGCGCCTAGGGTCGATTTCGCCAAGTTGTGCAAGGATTACACTAACCTTGGTGGAAAGCCGTTCCACGGGACGGAATCAGCCACAGATGTTCAAGATTGGATGGTTAGCTGTGATCGTATCTTTGATGACTTGGGTCTTGAGGATTCGATGAAGAGAAGGCTAGCATCTCGTCAGCTGCAAGGGCGAGCGATGAATTGGTGGAATGCCATTAGAATAGCTACTCCAGAGGATCAGGTTACTTGTGATCAGTTCAAGGCTCGCTTTAGCGAGAAGTTCATTCCAGCTGCCTAGAAGTCAGTGTTGTTCAAGAGGTTCTTGGAACTCAAGCAGAATGGGAGGGCAGTTTCTGACTATATTGCTGAGTTCAACACTTTGTCGAAATATGGACTGTCTTTCATTGACACTCCTGAGAAGTAGAATGAGAAGTTCATTACTGGTTTGGATGGATACTTGGGGGAAAGGCTTATCAACCACATCGATGAGACTTTTGAATCGATCGTGGTGAAAGCTTTGAGATCAGAGAGTCTTTACCCTAAGTCAAAGACTGAGGCTGCATCGGCAGAAGGGCCAAAGCCGCAAGTAGGCGGTGGAGGCAAGAATAACTCTCAGAATAAGAGGAAGCAGGACCAATCTAAAGGTGACTAGAAAAAGAGCAAGAAGGATGTTGAGTGCTTGAGCTGTGGTAAGAAGGGCCATTATGCTAAAGATTGTCGGGTCAAGCCAGCGGATAAGAAGTGCTTCAACTGTGGTCAAGTGGGACATTTCAAGGATAAGTGTCCGCAACCTCTTAAGGAGAAGCAGATTGTGAAAGCATATGCTATTGATGTTGTTCCTTCTTCGTCGAATGCCCTAACTGCGGCGGAGAAAGGAAAGAATGTTGTTATTCAAGGTATGCTTTCTATTTATGATATACCAGTTCGAGTTTTGTTTGATACTGGGGCTTCCCGTTCCTTCATATCTAGTGACCTGGTAGATAGGTTGGGACTGGAACCCGAGATAGTCGATAGACCATTGGTTGTGACGAACCCGATTGGTGGTTCGACTAGCCTTAGTATGATTTGCAGGAATTTGGTCTTATCGAGTCATGGATGTATGTTTGTTTGTGATTGCTTTGTTTTGGGCTTTACTGGGTATGGCATTATATTGGGAGTCGATTGGCTCCAAAGATACGGGGTGGTGGTAGACTGTGAGGGCTTTTTGGTGACAGTGAGGGCGGATGATGGGCGGAGGGTAATGTTTGGTAGTCTACCTAGTGATGGGGTTATGGCTAGTTTTGTAAATTCCCTCGACATCCAGCGGGATGAGTTGTCAGATGTGCCCGTGGTTGGCCAGTATCCGGACGTCTTCGAGGAGGTGACCGGGCTTCCACCACAACGAGAGATTGAGTTCCGTATTGATTTAGTGAAAGATGCCAAACCTATAGTGATGCCACTTCGTCGTATGGCACCAAGGGAGCAGCGAGAGCTCGGGGTGCAAGTCAGCAATCTTTTGAAGAAGGGATTTATTAGAAGGAGTGTCTCGGAGTGGGGAGAACCAGTTGTGTTTGCCACTAAGGCAGATGGTTCCCTTTGTTTGTGTGTGGACTATCGCGAGTTGAATAAGGTGACGAGGAAGAATAAGTATCCTCTGCCGCGGATAGATGATTTGTTTGATCAACTGGAAGGAGCAAGAGTGTTCTCCCAGTTGGACCTCGCGACAGGATTTCATCAGCTTCGAGTAGCGGATGAGAGTGTTCCGAAAACGGCATTTAGGACGCCGTCTGGATTTTATGAGTGGTTGGTCATGCCATTTGGGTTGACCAATGCACCAGCCTATTTTGTGGATCTTATGAATTGAGTATTCAGAGATCAGTTGAATAAGTTTGTTCTTGTGTTCGTGGATGATATCCTTGTTTACTCAAGGACAGAGGAGGAACATAGGGACACTTGAGGATAGTGATGGAGGTGTTGAGGAAACACCAATTGAAAGCGAAATTCTGTAAGTGTCATTTTTGGAGAAGGGAAGTAAGATTCTTTGGCCATGTTGTTTCAGAGAGTGGTATTGCCGTGGACCCTGCGAAGGTGGCTACGGTACAGGATTGGCCTACGCCCAAGAATGCAACAGATGTAAGAAGTTTCTTGGGATTAGCTGGATATTATCGTAAGTTTATCTAGGACTTCTCCAAGATAGCAGCACCGTTGACTCAATTGACTTAGAAGAATTAGTCCTTCGTCTGGGACGAAGTGTGTGAGGATGCCTTTAAGAGTCTAAAGGAGAAGTTGACGCATGCGTCAGTGTTAGTCATTCCTAAAGGGAATGAAGAGATGACGGTATACACGGATGCTTGTGGTACCGGACTGGGTGCTGTATTGATCCAAGGAGGTAGGGTTATAGCTTAAGCCAGTCGACAGCTAAAGCCTCATGAGAAGAAGTATCCTACCCATGATTTGGAATTAGCAGCGATTGTATTTGCGCTGAAGATGTGGAGACACTATCTTTTGGGAGAAAGATTTGAGTTGTTCACCGATCATAAATCGTTAAAGTATCTCTTCTCCCAGAAGGATCTGAATCTCCGACAGCAGAGATGGTTAGAGTTCTTGGCTTCGTACGATTTTGATATCGCATACACACCCGAGAAAGGTAATGCGGTAGCTGATGCCTTGAGTAGGAGACATGCTAGTTTAGGGGCAATGTTTCTTGAATGGAAGCAACTGGAGTATATCGCGGGGTTTGATTTCAGACCAAAGTGCGAATTGGATCCAGTCATGCTAGCTAGTTTGGCGATCAGACCCACTTTGATAGAGCGGATTGGTTCCAGCCAGAGGGACGATCCTAACCTATTAGAAATCATCTCCAAGTTAGGGATGAACATCGACGGTGAGGAGATGAGTGCGTATGGTCTTGATCGAGATGGATGGCTTCGAAAGAATGGAAGACTAGTTGTGCCCAACGTGAATGGTTTAAGAGATGAAGTGCTTAGAGAATGTCATCACTCAAAACTGACTATACATCCCGGTGGTAATAAGATGTATCGAGACATGAAGCAGACTTACTACTGGGAAGGGATGAAAAGGGACGTTGGGAAGTTTATATCCAAATGCATGAATTGCGAACTAGTTAAAGCCGAGCAAAAGAAGCCTAGTGGGTTATTGCAACCATTAGAAATTCCCGAATGGAAATGGGAGCAAGTCTCGATGGATTTCATCGATGCTTTACCAAGGACTAGATCGGGATATGATAGCATTTGGGTAATTGTGGATCGATTGACTAAAAGTGCAAGATTTATACCAGTCAAATCGACCAGAACGGCAGCCAAGTTGGCAGATTTGTATATGAAGTGGGTAGTGAGATTTCATGGAGTACCCAAAAGCATTATGACCGAGACCCGTTGTTCATTAGTGGGTTTTAGAAGAGCTTACAAGAGGCTCTAGGGTCAGAATTACATCTCAGTACCGCATAACATCCTCAGACCGACGGTCAGACGGAGAGGGTGAATCGAATATTGGAAGATCTCTTGAGAGCTTGTATATTGAATTTTGGTGGATCATGGGATGACCATTTGCATCTAGTAGAGTTTGCATATAATAATAGCTACCAATCCAGTATCGGTATGGCTCCATATGAAGCTTTGTACGGAAGACCGTGCAACTCGCCATCATGTTGGATGGAGACTGGCAAGAAGTTTGTGCTTGGACCAGATGTGATGAGGGAAACTTCCGATAAGATCAAGATCATTCAACAACGAATGAAAGTTTCCCAAGATAGGCAGAAGAGTTATGCTGATAAGAGGAGAAGAGATTTAAAATTCTCCGTTGGTGACTTGGTGTTTGTCAAGATTTCACCATTGAAAAGCGTGATACGATTTGGCAGGAGAGGCAAATTAGCACCAAGATTTGTTGGCCCATTCCCTGCTCTTGAATTAGTCAGGAATTTGGCATATAGGGTTGGCTTACCAGAGAAGATGGCGGGAATTCACAATGTATTTCATGTCTCCCAACTAAGGAAGTTCGTTCACGACTCAGATATGACTATTTCACCTGATCAGTTAGAGGACTTCGAAGTAGAACCCGAGGCGGTTGGGAACCGCAAGCCGATTCGTATTGTGGGGCACGATACGAAGAAACTTCGAAGGAAGGCGGTGAAGCTAGTCAAGGTTCAGTGGGGCGAGGACGAGAACGATTGTACTTGGGAGATAGAGGAGAGCATTAGGAAGGCATATCCAGAACTCTTTGCCTGGTAAGATCTACTTTGCAATTTAGTTTTCCGCATGCTAGGGTAGACTTGTTTTGCTTGTTTGCATGTTTGATTATTGTTTTATGGTTGATAGGCATGCGGGAACCTTTGTGTGTGTTTTGATTAGGAAATTTCGGGGGCGAAATTTCTTAAGGGGGGGGGGGGAGAGTGTAACGACCCATGTTCTATACATCATAGGATCGTAGAATAATTATTTCTTTCCCATGTGAAGTCATATGGTCATGTAACTTTGGGAAACATCCATTATAGTCATTTCCCATGTTCATGATTTTTGTCGATTTTTAAATGACCATTTTACCGCTAGATGATCTTGTTTTGGCCATAACTTTTGATTGGAAAGGAATTTTGACCGGAAACCAATTCCATTGAATTCGTTTGATGGTTTACCTTTCCGTAGAGTGGTCATAATAGCCAAACGGACTTACCGTTTGGGAGATATGGCTGAAATAAGGTTTGGAGGGTGAAAAACTGCTTAACCGGGCCAAATCGGGTGATTAGTGAGTAGGCCCATAACCCATTTTGGGATTGGGGTTATGGGAAGGCTGAAATGAGAAGGAGAATCATTTCATTTCAGTTTTCTAGCCTCCACTTATCACCAAGAAACCCTAAAAATGGTCTCCAACCTCTAAATCACGTCCAAATCACCTTTTGGTCAAGGATTTGGCTTAGCAACCTCTAATCAGGAAAGATCTACACCAAAGCAACATTGAAGCGGCTGTTTGGTATTGGGATTCATATCAAATCAGAGATTTATTTCAGATCTTAGTTTACTTGTGGCTAAGGTGAGTGATTTGCATAGTTTTGCACTAATTATGGCTAATTAGGGGTAATTAGTGTTAATTAGCGAATTTATACACTAATAAATTCGGGAAAAATGTTCATAAATTCCTAAATGATGTTTTAGACCTCTGATATGAATTTGGGTTAATTTGGTTAAGTTTTGCTAATCCTATCATTAGTTTCACCTAAACATGCTTAAGGGGAAATATGGGATTTTGGGTATGTTTGATCTATTTTAACCTACCATATTGATGTTTTGATGTTTGTGGTCGATTATGCATGTTGCTATGACTGTATGATATGCTTTGTGATTGATTTCAATAGTTAGAATGGTCGAAAACGTCGTCGAATGGCGTAAACACTTGCTGTAACAGTTTCAGAAAAAAGTGCAGGTTTCGGATCGGATCGGATATGGGGCTCGGATCGGATATGTTGAACTGGGCAAGGAATCCGATCGGATCGGAACCTGACACTTGAGAAAATTGGCAAAAAGGAAGGCCACACTAACTGGAATGGGATCGGATCGGATTAAAGAGGAGGGATCGGAGCGGATAAAGGAGGATGGATCGGATTGTAGCACGTGAAGGATGAGGAGGCGGATCGGATCGGAAGCACGAACTGGAGGGGGAATGGCACCCGACCCGACCCGAGAAGAAACACCCGACCCGAACCGTACCAGAAGAAGACCCGACCCGAACCAATGGAGGACACCCGACCCGAACCGATGGCTTGAGGAGGAACCCGACCCGACCCAGTATTGACCAATAACCCGAGATGCAAAGGTAGTCCAATATGGGGAAGTTAGAGCTCAGGATCCAGTTGGGAACCGATGAGTTCACTTCATGGTTGGACTTTGCATCGGGACGTGTGCTAAGGAGTTGTCGACGTTCATAACTTCGATTCACCACTAAAAATGAATGATGGGCTACTTATCAGTGCAGTAGAGTCATTGCGACTCGAGGGGCAAGGTGATGGTAGCAAGACTACGTTATCAGTGCAGTAGAATCATTACGACTCGAGGGGCAAGGTGATGCGTAGTAAGACTATGAGCCAGCGCAGATGGGGTGAATAACTCCATGGGGCAAGTGGACATAGTAAGGATTGGTAAGACTATGAGCCAGCGCAGATGGGGTGAATAACTCCATGGGGCAAGTGGACATAGTAAGGATTGGTAAGGCTATGAGCCAGCGCAGATGGGGTGAATAACTCCATGGGGCAAGTGGACATAGCGAAGGATTAGTGGCTACGTTATTAGTGCAGTGAAGCCATTTTATGACTTCATGGGGGCAAAGTGATCGTAGCAAGGGTGGGTGATCGAAGAGGTGAACATCATATGCTTTACGCACTAAGTGAGAGATGTGAGGATGTATGCTATGTTTGATTGTTTGCCATCACTATGACATGCACAGTTCCCCCACCTCCGTATCTTTACACCGTTTGATATAGTACCTTAGAGTGTTGTACAGTATGTAGTGCTAACTCTTTGGTTGCAGGTCCAGGTATGTTTTAGTCTACCTGTTATTGTTCACTTTAGATGCTTATTGCTCATACCAGGCTTTATGTCTGACCAAGAGTTTTATGTCTCCTCTTATTACTTTGGGTGCTCACACGAGCAGACTAGAGACAGGTTAGCTGGTGGTGCGCGAGTAGCTGATTCGGAGGCGGGCAGGAGGCTTCCACGTATGATATATATATACACATTCTCCCAGTGTCGTTGGTGGTCGCTACTTGGACATTAGTAGTGTACCTCCTTTATCTTGCTTTTGCTTTGAGACAGTTGAAAGTTGTAATAAGTTGTATTTTGGATTTCTGCTGCTATGATGTTTAGTTCTGGTTTTTAGCTTATGCACTGTCTCCCGTGTTTTATGTCAAGTATGTTATTATTATATTTTGTTCTTTGCGCTGTGAGACATTCTACAGGCTCTTTGTATGTTCATTTCCTTCTTCCCTTTCCTTCTGACGACCCGTTCCGTGCTAACTGGACATGTGTAATGCGCACCTTTGGAGTAAATGTCGGTTGGTGCGGGGCGGGCCGTCACAAAAAACTTGGGTAGTGAAATAATGGAAGAAAGGTGAAAGTTTTAAGCTTTTGAGAGGGAGAGGAGGAGTGCTTAGTCAAAGTGGCCCACGGCATGGTGGATGGGGAGGTGCGCATGGGGCGAGGGTGATAGGAAGGCTAGTGGTGGGTGTAAAGTAGTTACTGAGGGTAGAGTAGGTGGTGGTAGCCACTAAAGTGGAAAAGTGGGGATAAGGTGGAAGAGAAAAAGAAAACAAAAAGGAAAATAAAATAAAGTGAAAGATAATGTCTCTTTCTTCACATGATTAAAGAGGAGGCACTTTGGAAGAACTTGACAAGCGTAAAGAGAGGGATTGATGTGTTTAAATGTCGAGTAAGGTAGGAAATTGTACAACATAAAGTCAAATCTTCATTATTTAAATTGAAATAACCTTTAATGCTTACTTAAGGAAGGTATTATCTTATACTTGAATTATTAACTTCATGAAACCATTATCAAGTTAAAATGTCATCAGTCACTAAAAATAATAATATAGATTTTCAAATTTCAACATTATCTTAAATTTCTTAATTTCAATCAAATTTCAGTAAACGATTCCTACGCATTTTCCAACTCAAATGATTAAATTGTTAGACCAATCAATACGAAATTTGAAATCATGCAATGTTTCACAAATATGGATCTAACAAAATTTGTCCCGTTGAATTCGGAGACAGTTTAAAAATGGCCTTATTTCTAGCTTTTATTGAATTCTAACTAGTTTTTCAACACGCGATTATATTATATATGCTTACATACGAATTCCGATTGATATGAAATTTGAAACCTAATAATAATTTACTATTACGGATCCGATGAAATTGGTTTTGTCAAAATTCAAGACTATCTGAAAAATGTCTATTTTTAGGCAATTGAAATAATACTAAAATATCAATTTTTAATATAACTACTTTTAAATCACTTTTAAAAGTTCACTAGTCTTGTTTAAATTCATATTTTAAATTGACCAAAAATCCAGGTCATTACATTAGTGTTGCATGGAAATAGGCTGGGTTTCTATCTCTTTCATCGAACATCCTAATCCTTGCCTTCTATTTGCTCATCATAGAGTACTCAGTTTCAAGGCTAGGTAGTTTAGTGTTGCTTTGGCCAGTTAACACGAGATTTTTGAGTTTATTCAAGAAGGCATAATTAAAGAAAAGATTGGCTACTACCACAACCAAATTTTATTTTGGCCCAAGGTTTAAGTGCCTTTTAATGTGTTTTGAGTTTTTTGTGAATGATGAATATAGGATTTCCAAAGCATAGAAAATCCCATTCTTTCTTAACAATGCCCAGAAATTCAGTGTCCTCTATCCAAGAGTTAAAAATTTAAAGCTCGGTTTCCTAACATTTTCAATCCCACCCATATGCACAATTCGCAGTGAATGGTCAGATAGTATAGGCAAGGGTAATTCATTGGATACACATAGCCATTTATTGAGGACACAACATTGTAGAAAGCATGATCTATCTTAGAAAAAGTACGAGTTCCTTCTCTTTTGCTGTTATTCCAAGTGTAAGCTGCTCTAAAGGAGTTGATCTATATGAGATTAGAATTATTAATAGCTAGATTAATTGGCCTTATTTCAGATTGTGTGACATGACACCCTCCCACTATATCAGATAACTTAAGGGTTAATTAAAATCCCCCACACAATTTGAGGGTGTATGTGCTGTTTAAATGCAGGAAGCACATGAAATAATGTACTTCTAGCGGATGTAGAATAATGAGCATACATAATTGTAAAGTAGAAAGATGTAGAAGATGGCTTGTGATAATTGTGAAAGTGAATGTATTGACTTAAAGATGTGACTCAAGAGAACTTATGTATAGTAGGATCAAAAGTAAGCATTATCCTAGTGTAACTAACATCCTGTAAGTTGTGAATTAAATTCCAGTTTGAATTTATATACCTAGCTGCTCTAGTAGAAAGTGCTTCATTCAGTTTCGTTTTCAAGGTAGCTAGAGCAGATATGTTATATTTCCTTGTTAGAAGACTGCATTGATCCAATTTAATATCCAAGTGAGCTCCTCTAATGTTCCAGATGCATATGTTTTGCAACATTGGGAAACTTAGCGGATAGGTTATTGCCATTTTCCTTAGATCTAGTAACGATCGGAGTTGAGTCATTGCCTATAAGGGACTTTTTTCCCATATGAGAACCTACAACAAACTAGCTATAGGACTTTGAGTTTTAGCCACTTTGATCTTTTATGGTCTTATCATCATCATATAAGGGTGACTTTGTAGCTCCCTTGTGTCTAGGAGGAGGTGAGATATTTTGATTATATGAAGGTGTTCTCAAATTCAAGATCTTACCTTCCTCGCTTGCAACTGGAGTACTTTTGCCTCTATCACTTGTTCCAGTGTTTTATAGTTTTGTAGTGGAGTTCTCTGATCATCAGGCATCACCAGACTTGGCTCAATAGAATCATTAGTGTTGCTTTCAATGTTGGTGATAACATATATGGCAGGAAACATCGCTTGTAAGGAAAGTTCATACTTTGCTGCAAATTTCTCTTTTTTCGTTTTCGAGTCATGTACATCTGAACTTGTGGTACATAGTTCATTGTTGTCATGCTTTTGGTTATTACTACCATTATTGTTTTCAGTTGACTTATTCATTTTGTTTATCTCAATCTCATTGCTTACCCCAGTCATAGCTGTTTCACTAATCATTATTGCACTAACTTCCTCTTGACATTCTTTGTTGTTGGCATCTTGTGCTTCACTATTATCATCAATCTTTTTCACTTCTATAGTCACCAATGAAGCCTTGGATACAATCAAAGTTGTTATTGGTGAAAATGCTATCAACACTGACACTAGTACAAGGCTCTTTAGTACAACATGTATCCTTACTATAAGAGTTCTCATGCAAGTTTTCCTTAACAACATTCTTTCCTTTTAGATCAATTATTTCTCCTCCTTCTGTCTCACTTTCATCCAGACATTTTGCTATTTATTTCATAATTTGTTCTTGAACATTACTATTACTAGCCTCAAAAGTTCCATCAAAACTCCTTCATTGACTTTTGAATGTGACATTTTTCTTATATCGAATGACTTTTTTCCATACTGATGATTTTGGAGGTATAACCTTCCTAGTAAATGTGTTTACTCTATTCCTAAATGCATAAGTTTCTACTTTACCTCTATTTCCGCCTGAAGCATTCAAATGGGGACTTCTAACTTGCGTTTCCTCTCTATCTTCTTTTCCTACATTATTTTCAACTTGCTTTGCTTTCACTTTAGCATTTCCTTCACAGTTCTCGTTGTTGTGCTCAAACACCTTGCAGTTAGTACATTCAAGAGATTCCATAAAAACATGACTCTTACTATTTGAGTTTCACTATCAACTAGCTTAATTAAGAAGTCATCAACAAGTACCTTATCAAGTTTAATCTCAATGAGGCATTTTGCATATTCCAACGTTTCGATTTTCTCTGTCAGTTCATCTATACATATCAATTTTCCAAGCGTGCTTTCTAGCCGGTTGATTCCAGTATGAGACCATGTAAATAATAAGATATTTGATAACTAAACCCAAATTGGAATCGCTTTGACTAACCCACATACGTTACTCACAAGAGGGTCATATGGCTTGATGATAAATAACCTATTCTTCATGATAATGGGATAACCCATCAGAATCTTTTATCTATCTTCTTCATTGTAGAGTTTAAATAGGAAGAGTATACCATCGAATTTGATTCGAAGCAATCCTTTAAGCCTTCAAATTAATTTGATTTTCTTCACAACGGTTATATAAAGAAGGAGATTATCCAAGAAAAATCCCACTAATGTTTCTTTCCATACTCGAGATCCAACCTCGATAACATCTTGGTGTTGTTCAAAGCATCATTGAAGATGGAAGGTTGCATGTCAATGGGGATGTACTTCCCAGCATTGCGAGTCATATGCAGAAATAAAAATGTCCATACCCATTGACATTTCGGTTAAGGGATATTCTGATATGGAGGAGGAGGAAAGTCAAATGATATGGAGGGTATGCGAGGTACTGAAGTGTAATGACTCGGATTTTTAGTTGTTGAATAATTAATTATTTTAATAGCAGTTTGGGAATTTAAATGACTAGAATTCAATATTTTTGAATATTTAATTAATACAAATAGCAAATTTAATTCCGAAATAATAAGGAATTAGTTGTATTTGCAATATTGTGTGAAATGGATAATTTAAGAGATTAATTAAGTTAAAATTCGAGTTATAATAACGAATTTATTTATAGATGACATTTGAATGTATAATTTATAATATAATTTAAAAAAGAGCTCGCAACATCACGGTATTTCGTAATATTATGTTTTGAACTTCAATTGAATATACATAATCCAATATAAGTTGGATTTCTTTGAAGCAAGAAACTTTTGGATCTATTGAACTATATTGTGCTAATAAAGGTGAAAAATCAAGATTTCATGTTGTAGATTATGAGATACGTCCAAATCAAATTTTCAGAAAGTTTCTATGGAATCGTTTATAAACTATAATGATTTATTATATAAATAAATCAGTTTTTAATAATCCAAACATCATTTTAAATTGATATTGGAGATAGATATCGAGTGTAAAATCCAAATTAGATTATATATCTTCTATTTAGTTATATATGATAATAATATTCTATTATCAATAGATTTGTTTATTTTGGAATTGATTTATATTATATCAATTTAATTTCTAAACGACCTCGGGTTTTAATGAAACTAATTTTTATAAAATCCGAAACTGTTAAATATTATGAGATTTTTGAGAGGTAGTTTTAGTTTAATTTGTAGAATGTTACTATAATGTTTAATTCGAGAAATAAACAACTTCTTCATTTAACGTAATTTGCACTTTGTATCAGCGTTTTTGGAACTTGACAAAATAAATTAACTTGTCTATTTTATTATATTTTGGGATCGTAGCACATTGCTCGATATAACGTATTTTTATTTTTTTTCCGTAATATTTTGTCCGTGAATGAAATTGTACGTCGCGGGGTACGCATAACAATAAAATATAAGAAACACTTAAAACATATAAAACTTGTACGCTACCCACCTAACACGCTTTAATGAACATGCATGATACTATGTAAAAAAATCGCGCACCTGCCTACGCCCTATATTTACAATTCAATGTATCATGCAGACCTTAAGCACATGCTAAATCAAACTGCGGCCTATATAGAAAATTTAAGTTACTCACATGACTTAGTTATTCAAGCAGACTAAGCAATATATGAAAAGATTAGGCTCAGACCTATAAAATAAATGAATGCGCATGTAACTGTAGCCTACGAGTAAGCCTTCCGCAACGCACATGATTAATTGCACACGCCTAAATCAAGCTGCCACCCTTGTATTTCCTTTCGTATTTAATCTCGCACATGGCTTGGTTGAAAATTTACAGCATATTAGGCGCCATATGAAAATGACTTGCAAATGCATCCACATTTGCTCTTCCATATATATACATTGTAACGACCTGCATTATACGTATCAAAGGATCGTAGATTATTTATTTCTTTTTCATATGATGTCGTACGGTCGTGTAACTTTGGGGATTGACTATTGGGGTCATTTCCCATGTTCATGATTTTTGTCAATTTTTTAAATGATCGTTTTATCCCTAATGAATATTGTTTTTCCTATAACTTTTGACTGGAAAGGAGTTTTCACCTGAAACCACTTCCACTGGATTTGAATGATGGTTTACCTTTCTGTAGAGTGGTCACAATGATCAAACAGACTTACCGTTTTGAAGAAATGGCTGAAACAAGGTTCGGAAGGTGAAAACAGCATAATTGGGTTTAACTGGGTGATCAGCAGCTAAGCCCACAACCCATTTCGGGATTAGGGTTATGGGAGGGCTGAAATGAGTTAGAGAATAGTTCCTATTCATTTTTCTAGCCGCCGCAGACCTCCCTTGAGCTCTAGCAATGGGCCCCATCTTCTAAATCGCTCCAAAACACCGTTTTTGTCATTCCTAATCACTAATTAAGCAAATCAACACCAAATCAAGGCGGATTAGTGTCAAATCAGAGATATGGCTGCTAGAATACATTGGGATCCAGGCCATAATAGTAGAGTTTTAGATCTAAGATTATATTTGTGCCTAAGGTGAGTGATTTTCATTGTTTTTCACTAATTGCGGCTAATTAGGGGTGATTAGTGATAATTAGCGAAATTATGGCTCAGAAAGATCTGGAAAAATTTATAAAATTCTTAAATATTATTTTAGGGTTCTGATAAAAATTTGGGTTAATTTTGACATGTTTTGCTAATCATACGATAAAGGGGATTAAGGGGAAAACATTGGTTTTGGGTATGTTTGATCCATATAAACATGTCATATTGTTGTTTTTGTGTTTATGGTTGATTATCTATGTTGCTATTACTGCTTGAAATGTTTTATGACTCCCTAGTGAAGTTAGATTGGTCAAAAACGCCATCGTATGGCATAAATTGCTTCTTGGAAAAGTTGAAGAAAGTGGTCAGACACCCCCGTTCGTGAAGCACTTGTCACGAACCGACCCCCGTTTGTGAAGCTCATATCACGACCCGACCGATCGTGACATCATCTCTGACGAACCGAACACTCACACAGAGCTCCACGAACCGTGAAGTACCACCTTTCACGAGCCGCCGTGTTCCACGCATCACGAACCGGAGGACCATGAAGTACCACGAGCCGATGACCAGAAGAAGAAGCTCCCACGAGCCGAACCAATGCCACGAACCATAGGGAGTTCGAACCAGGACAAGGATCAAAAGTGGGTCCCATGACCCGAATGTGGTCCATGAGCCAACCACGAGCCGACCACGAGTCACGAATCGGAGCATCCATGAACCGCGAGCCGAGCTAAGGACTTGAGTATTGAACCGATACATGACGAAGGGCATGAGATGAACTAAATGGAAACTTGGAGTTACGAACCAAACCGGGATGATGACCAAAACCCGAGATGCAAAGTAGTCCAAGTAGGAAGTTGAACTCAGGATCCCGATGGAAACCAACGAGTTAACCTCATGACTGGGCTTTGCCGCGGGACGTGTGCAAAGGGGTTATCGATATCCATAACCTTAGTTCACTACTGAGAGATGGATTAGTGGCGATGGATCAGTGCAATGGGGTCATTGTGACTCCTTGGAGCAAAGAGATCGTAGCAAAGGATTGGGTGATCGAGTGGTGGATATCGTATGCTTTACGAACTGAGTGAGAGATGTGAGGATGATTGCTATGTTTGTTGTTTTCTATCACCATAACCCCCACCCCTATTGTTTTCTCACCATATGTTAGTGTTACCTTAGAGTACTGTACATCTTGCTATGCTAACTCTTTGGTTGCAGGAACAGGTTCAGGTATGATTGGATTATACCTGTTATTATTTTGTTTTATTGCTTATCGCTCATACCAAAATTTTGGCTGACCCAGAGTTTTATGTCTCTTCTTATTGCTTTGGGTGCTCCTAAACGAGCAGACTAGAGACATGTTAGTTGGTTATGCACGAGTAGATGTCCGGAGATGAACATGAGGCTTACACGTATCATTTCCATATATTCTCCCTGTGTTGTTGTTGGTCACTACTTTGGGCACTAGCAGAGCACCTTTTCTATTTTCCTTTAGAGACAGTATTTTGAAGTTGTAATAATGATGTGGATCATAAGCTATACTTTGGATTTCCGCTGCTATGATGGTTCAGTTTTCAGCTTATGCACTGTCTCGCCTGTTTTATGTCAAGTTATGTTATTATTATACTTTATTCCATGCAATGTGAGATATACTACATATTCTTTGTGATTCTTAGCTCCAACCCTTTCTTTCTTTTTTGACGACCGTCCCATGCTAGTTGGACATCGGTTCAATGCATTTCGGAGGAAATGTCAGCTGGTCCGGGGCGGGCCATCACACTTGGTATCAGAGCTTAGGTTGCGTAGTTAACCTAGGGGAAGACATCAGGGAGAGATAGTATACGTATATGAGAGTGCGTATTTATGATATTTTGGTTTTCATAAACTATTTATATATATACTATTAGTATATCTAAGGATGAAGTCGCACTACATTGGCACCACAAAGGAGATGGTTAGTCATTTTTCTCTTCGCAGATTGAACGATAAGCCGATATACAAGGAGTACGGGTTCATGGGCTAACAATAGGAATGTCCCTGATATAAGGACGATGTTTATTACCTTCATGCGAGAGATGCATAGGGATGCTCGGGGAGCAGTTCCTAATGCTGCTAACGGTGGTGGTGCGGTAGCGCAGGCGACTAGAGCCGATTTCGCCAAGCTCTGCAAGGATTATACTAGTCTTGGTGGAAAGTCGTTCCATGGAATGGAGTCGGCTACAGAAGTTAAAGATTGGCTTGATAATTGTGAGCGCATCTTTGAAGATTTGAGGATCGAGGATGTAATGAAGAGAAAGTTAGCATCGCGTCAACTTCAAGGACGAGTAATTAATTGGTGGAATGCTATTAAAGTAGCTACTCCTGAGGATCAAGTTACATGGAATCAGTTTAGGATTCGCTTCTGTGATAAGTTTATTCTAGCTGCTCAGAAATTAGCACTGCTCAAAATACTTTTAGACCTTAAGCAGAATGGAAGGGCAGTCTCTGAATATATTGCTGAGTTTTATACTTTATCGAAATATAGATTATCTCTTATCAAAACTGCTGAGAAGAAGAATGAGAAGTTCATAACAGGATTAGATGAGTACTTGGGGGAACGACTTATAAACCACATTGATGAGACATTCGAATCTATTGTAGGAAAAGCATTGAGATCTGAGAGCCTTTACCCTAAGTCAAAGACCGAGGTTGTTGTTATATGTGAATAGGAGCCAAAGTCGCAAGCAAGCGATGGAGGCAAGAATAATTCCCAGAATAAGAGGAAACAGAATCAGACCAAGGATGGTCAGAAAAAGAAGAATAAGAAAGATGCTGAGTGTTTTAGCTGTGGAAAGAAGGGACACTATGCAAGAGATTATATGGAAATGCCGGGGGAAAGAAAATGCTTCAATTGCTGCTAAGCGGGACATCATAAGGATAAATGTCCACAACCCCTTAAAGAGAAGAAGATTGTGAGAGCTTATGCTATCAACGTCGTTCCTTCTTATCGAATGCCCTTACTACGGCGCAGAAGGGAAAGAGTGTTGTTATTCAAGGTATGCTTTCTATTTATGATGTTTTTGTTCAAGTTTTGTTTGATACCGAGACATCCAATTCCTTCGTATCTAGTGACCTGGTAGATAGATCAGAATTGGAACTTGAGATTGTCGATAAACCTTTAGTTGTGATGAACCCGATCGGTGGTTCGACTAGCCTTTGCATGATTTGTTGTAATGTGGTCTTATCGAGTCATGGATGTATGTTTTCTTGTGATTGCTTAGTTGTTTTTCTAGTATCATCCCACGTGGATTGTCTGAATTCGAAGGAGATGTTCCTTGAGTGCTAGTCTAATATTGGTTTAGGCCTTTAGGGCTTGTGCTTAGGGAATGTAGAGTTAGACTAGCATGGTTTGCGATAGATATAAGTAGTTGTTGTGATTTCCATTGAATGATATCTCGACTTACTCGAGGAGTGATGTGCAGCCGTGACATGATAAGACTGTTTCAATGGTATGGACTGCCCCGAGTTGGATTCGATAGGGCTATGAGATGAATCGAGTGGGACTCGAGGAAGCTGCAAAGTAATGAATTGTTTAGGACCCTATGTTGAGGCTCTCTTTGGTTCAAGAATGGTAGAACTTCGAAGGGATAAGGTGTGTTGGTTGATCGTGGAGATGCAACGAAGATTAGGACGATTCAAGTTGGACTTGAACTCGTAAAAGAAAAATGGTTGTTCATTGATCTTGGAGATGCAACGAATAGGAAGACGACTCATGTTGGACTTGAGTTTGTCGGTAATGGATACTCGAGACTGGTTCTGAGTATGTGGGTAGCTCTTTTGATGAGAGTACCAAGAAATCGTCGATAGTTGGAGTGTTCTAGGCGGACTCGAAGCAGGGGCATCTGGGGACGCCCGTTACCTTGGATCCATTGGACATGATCTAGTTATCCTTGGAGGATAAACATGCATTGGATGTATGGTAGTTCGTTTGGAGCCGGGGCTTCCATTGGCCCTTTGGATTGGTTGGACCAGTCATGTAAGAATCGACGTATGTAGGGCTTTAGTAGGTGATAGATAGGACATGTTTAATGGATGCTATGGTTGCTATGTTTGTTCCTATTTTCTTCCTTCAGTAGATTATCACTTGTAGGATTTTAGTAATAGAGAACGAAGAGATGACGGTATACACGGACGCATGTGGTACTAGACTAGGTGCTGTACTGATGCATTGAGTAGGAGACATGCCTGTTTATATTCTACGTTTGTTGAATGAAAGTAACTGGAGTATATCGCGGGATATAATTACAGACCTAAGTATGGATTGGATCCATAGATGTTGGCAAGTTTGACGATCAGACCGGCTCTGATTGAGCAGATTGGTTCCAGTCCAAGGGATGATCCTAATCTATTGGAAATCTTCTCCAAGGTAGAGATGGGCATCGATAGAGAGAAGATGAACAAGTATGGACTTGATCGAGAAGGATGGCTTCGAAAGAATGATAGACTGGTTGTACCCAAGGACAATGGATTGAGAGATGAGGTGCTTAGAGAGTTTCATCGCTCAAAGATGACTATACATCCCAGTGGTAACAAAATGTATCGAGACATGAAGCAGATCTACTACTGGGAAGGGATGAAAAGATACATTTGGAAGTTTATATCCAAATGCATGAATTGCCAGCTAGTCAAAACCGAGCAAAAGAAGCCTAGTGGTTTGTTACAACCATTGGAAAATTTCCAAATGGAAATGGGAACAAGCCTCAATGGATTTTATCGATGGTTTACCAAAGATTAGATCAAGTCATGATAGCATGTTGGTGAATCAAGTATTAGAGGATCCCTTGAGAGCTTGTATATCGGTCTTTAGAGGGTCAAGGGATGACTATTTGCATCTAGTTGAGTTCGTATATAGTAATAGTTATCAGTCTAGTATTATTATGATGCCATTTGAAGCTTTGTACGAAAGACCGTACAATTCATCATCATGATGATTGGAAACTGGTGAGAAAATTTGTGCTTGGATCAGAAGTATTAAGAGAAACTTTAGATAAGATCAAGGTTATTCAACAGCGAATAAAGGCTGCCCATGATAGGCGGAAGAGTTATGCTGATAAAAGACGAAGAGATTTGGAATTCTCTATTAATGACTTAGTATTTATCAAGATCTCTCCGTTGAAGAATGTGGTTCGTTTTGGAAGGGGAGGTAAGTTAGTACCAAGGTTTGTAGGCCCATATCCCATTGTCGAGCGAGTTGGGGATTAGGCGTATGAAGTTGGATTGCCTAATAAGATGGCGAGAGTTCACAACGTATTTCATGTTTCCCAACTAAGGAAGTTTGTGCATGACCCTGATGTGACTATTTCACTGGATCAGTTGGATGAAATCGAGGAAGAACCTGAGGCTGTTGGGAACCGCCAGCCGATCCGTATTTTCGAGAGCGATACGAAGCAACTTCAAAGGTAGGCGGTGAAACTGGTCAAGGTTCAGTGGGGGCGAGAATAAGAGTGACTGTACTTGGGAAACAGAGGAGAGCATAAGGAAATCGCATCTAGAACTCTTTGCCTGGTCAGATTTTAATAGTGATAGTTTCCTCCCTTGTTAGTAAAACGCATGCTAGGGTAAGCTTGTTGTGTCTGTTGAGTATGTTTGATTGTTTGTGAATGTCTGATAGGCATGCGGAACACCTTTGTATGTTATTGGCTAAGGAATTTCGGGGGCGAAACTTCTTAAGGAGGGGAGAGTGTAACGACCCGCATTCTACGTATCGAAGGATCGTAGAATATTTATTTCTTTTTCATACGAAGTCTTACGGTCGTGTAACTTTGGGGATTGACTATTTGGGTCATTTCCCATGTTCACGATTTTTGCCGATTTTTGAATGACCGTTTTGCCCTTGGCGAATCTTGTTTTGCCTATAACTTTTGACTGGAAAGGAGTTTTGACCTGAAACCACTTCCATTGGATTCGAATGATGGTTTACGTCTCCGTAGATGGTCACATTGATCAAATGGACTTACCGTTTTGGAGAAATGACTGAAACAAGGTTTGGAAGATGAAAAACAACATAATTGGGCTTAATTGGGTGATTAGCAACTAAGCCCATAAACCATTTCGGGATTAGGGTAATGGGAGGGCTGAAATGAGTTAGAGAATAGTTCCTATTCTTTTTTTCAGCCGCCACAAACCTCCCTTGAGCTCTAGCAATGGCCTTCATCTTCTAAATCGCTCCCAAAACACTGTTTTTGTCATTCCTAATCACTAATTAAGCAAATCAACACCAAATCAAGGCAGATTAGCGTCAAATCAGAGATAGGGCTGCTGTAATACATTGCGAACCATGCCATAACAGTAGAGTTTCAGATCTAAGATTATATTTGTGGCTAAGGTGAGTGATTTGCACTGTTTTTTCGCTAATTGCGGCTAATTAGAGGTGATTGTTGATAATTAGCGAAATTATGGCTCAGAAAAATCTGGAAAAATTTGTAAAATTCTTAAATATTATTTTATGGCTTTGATAAAAATTTGGGTTAGTTTGTACATGTTTTGCTAATCGCACGATTAAGTCATGATTAAGGGGATTAAGGGGAAAAACATGGGTTTTGGGTACGTTTGATCCATATTGTGACGCCCCCCAAACCCCGTTTGACGGTGGCAAGGGTAATCTTTGGAATATAACACATAAACAAATAATAGCAGAACATAATAAAATAAATACACCAGATAATGTACAATAGAATACACTGGATAAGCATAATCATTAGAGTTACACATTATACAGGATCATACTTAGTACACATACAGTTCAGCTATACATAAATGTCTACAGCGGAAAACAAACATAATATGTACAATAGGAGCTAAACAACATAAAATAGAATGATAGAATCCATCTTCAGCTCCAGCTATCCCGAAAGAGCCTTCTAAAACCTGAACACAAGGCTGCCCGTGTAGAAAAAGGGGCACACGAGTTTGCAAGTGAAACAAACTACGAGTCAGTCATGGGACTGGTATGAGAAATCTACTTAACACATTTTATACTATGGCTAATCACAGGATCACGCCACTTTCGCGGAACGGGTTTACTCCATTGGATTGTCAGTGCTTTAAAACAAATAAATCTTTTAAACATCGCAATGCTTTTTATAAAAATGAAGCCATTATAAGACTCAGTTCCCATCACACAATGCAAAGCAAACCGGAGGATATATTTTTTACCTTATAATGGCCAAAATATGCTTGACACGAATAAAACAAAAGAATTTGATATTATTACTAATGTTTATACGTTTCAAAAACAATTTCAAATCATAAATATCAATCATAGACGGCATTAATGCCCCATACCACTATGTCGCCATATATAGGTATACAATCAAAACCGCACAGTCATGTATTTGGAAATTGGATTTCCATCATGAGCCAAGGCAAAAGATAGTCCTTACCGACTTCGAGACTCTCTAGCCCGAGCCTCAGGACCCAGACTCAGGTGGGCCCTTGGATCGTCAGGGCCGGTCCACCGACGTGATTAAAATTCCTGAACACTGCATTTCCCCGCCCTTTGGGGCGTAAGTGAGCCAATGAATGACTCCATCGGTCCCGGATCGACCGATATAACCGAGGCGCCTCGCAACAGCAACAACCAAATAGGTGAAAATAATATAAACGTCAGCCAGTTCAAGCATCGACACCACCTCTAACTAGAAAGAAACGCATGTCCTTCCGGAGGTCCTCTTCCGTTTATGTTCATACCAGGGTGTGAGGTTCGCGAATTCACGTTATACACAAAGCTATGCCACACAGGCCATGCTTTGATCATCACCACAAGACTTTGCTTTTCAACAAAAGCCTTGATCACTGCATCTTAGCATGCCACATAGGCAATTCACACCATGCAACTGATGGCTATAAATCACACAGAATGAATTCCAATGTCAGACACACAGTCCATTTGCAAGTCCATTATGGGTCTGAACGAAACCGGAGGCACTATATACCTCGCATACCCATCGATCTCCACGTACGTCTAGACGACCACCACTCATTATCAATATTTCGGGATGCATCCCAATCAGGACATCAGTTACCATCCAAACGAGGTGAAGATCTCCGGTCTTCAACAACCGTCATCATCTTCAACTTCTTATCGTCGATTCAGTTATTCAGAATGGGATAAACCCGGTCTTTCTGAACAACTCGCGTATATAATAAACAAGTGCTACACAAACACACATACGCCTTATTCAAATTCATTAGTCGCTAACCGTAAATTAGTAAGAGAACGATTTCCCAAATATTAACCCCGAAGGCCGAAACCAACATCAGATCAAAACCCAGGAAACCATTCGACTCAGCTATCCTTCAGTTAATTTCTAAATTTCACATTCCATATCGTTTATAATATTTTATAATAATTTATCGCTATTTTTATTTATTTATTTATAGCCAACTCATTCAATTGACGCTTCGGGCCGTAACGCGGCCGTGGCACTGTTTTTCTTCAGATTTGATTTACTCATATCTAAAAATCTAACCATTGGATCATCACAAATTTTACATCATTAGAAAGATCTTTTCAAAACGGATCCAACGGTTCCAGTTTTGGGAAAATCCGATGGTCGGATCTCCCGGTACACTCGTTTGAAGTTTCGATTTCAAAATACGAACTGCAGCATCGTTATTCGATTTAATTTAATTATATATATAGTCACTGTTTTTATTCAGTTTTGAATTAAACATTACAAACAATCCAACCGTTGGATTTTTACAAAGTCGGTATCGTTGGGAAGATATTTCCAAAGCGAACCCAACGGTTTTGGTTTCAGGAAAATCCGATGGTCGGATCTCCCGCACTAATCGTTTGAAATCACAGTTTCAAAACATGAACTGCAGCTTCATTATTCGATATATTTCAATTATATTATAAATATATATAAATATAAATATAATTGATTATTCGATTTCAAAACTATTTTCCTTTCATACTTTTGATAAAAATGATATTTTTATCCAACAGACATTTATTCCGACACTTCACTATTTTTAACGATTCATGTATATAGTAAAAATGTGATTTTTATTGCAAAACAATTTACTTCAAAACACGACTATTTTACATAGTTCATATAGGTGAGAAAAATATGATTTTTATTATAAAACAATTTATTTCAAAACATGACTATTTTATATAATTCATATAGATGATAAAAATATGATTTTTATTATAAAACAATTTATTTCAAAACACGAGTACCATTCAACACATGAATTTCTATTCAATGAATGAATTTCTATTCAACACATGAAGGTTTTCTATAGTTCGTATATATAAAATAAAAATATGATTTTTATTGTTAAAACAATTTATTTATAACATGAATACCATTCGACACATGAATATTATTCAACGAATGAATTTCTATTCAACATATTAAGGTTTTCTATTCAACACATGAATATAGTTTCATCACATGAAAATAATTCTAACACATGAATATTATTCAAAATTTCGGTAGCATAACGGCAGGGTAGTTAAAACCGGGGCCGTCCCTAGTACGGCTCCTCGCTATACCTTAAAGCCTCGCAGCTTTTGACAATGGGGATTTCATGCATCTAGTTCGCACACCGGCGGCATGTATATTTTTTTTCATTTCCACAAACTAATCCTATGTGGTTTCAACCAAATAATTCTCAACCACAAACGGGTATTTTTCAACCATAATCATTCAATTTCAACCACAAACAATTCTAATCAACCATTCGCTATCAACCAATTTTCACACCAATCACAACCAATAAATATCGTTCATGGTTTGTGGGCGAGGGGGCGTGTATATATATATATATATATTTTTATAAGTAAATTTCATTCAACACATATATAATTTTTACAATGCTTATATAACTTATACATCGATCGTACAACTTAACAACGCTTATACATGTGGTGTACAACGCTTATATAAGTCATACATCGACTATACAATTAATACATCGTCATTTTCCATATCATTTATAAATCAGAAATCTCACATTGGGTTCCACTCCACCAAAAATAGCAGAAAGCTCAGAAAAATATGCGGTCTCTTCTAGAATGTAGAAGACATCCACACGAGTCCATTGTCTCTTGTTTCACTGAATTTCGTCAACAAACGAAAAAGATATGATTTTTACAGTGAAATCAAAAACCGTAGCGCTTTAAAGTGCTATAATATGGTTTATTTTAAAATAGCCGTATACCTTTCTGAAATGTTCAAAACTCCGCACCACTTCAGGACGATCGGCCAGCGCCATGACGAATAAGGAGGAGGGGCGCCTCCGCGCGTGGTGGTGGGGGCCAACTCGGTTGTCCCTGCTAATGGCGGCGGCAGCTGAAAGCCCCGAACTTCCCAAGCTCGATTCGAGCTCTACAGGCCACGAAAAAATCCAAACTATATATGGATTTGAAGATCGTTGATAGCACTACAAAAATCTCCAAAGGAGCATGGTGTTTTATTGCATGTAGGAGGAGGAATCGGAGGGGGAAGGTTTTGAATGTCTTCCACCGTGCGTCGATTCTTATCGGGGGGGGGGAGTACTGACCAATGATATTTATTTATTTATATATTTTAAAAATCCGAAAATACCCTCTTATCTGTTACGAACACCAATTCAAACCCAACGACTGTCGTCCCTAGCCAGATACCCCCATTCCGAACACAATGGGATATGTTTCGTAGGACCATTCGACTGTTTCAGTCAGTTTTCCTTTAAATTAAAATATAAAACATTCAATATTTAATTTGAACGTACATTTCAATTTGCTGGGGCCACATATTGATTCTAAAAATTCCCGAAAAATAATTCTAGCTATGTTTTGATGATATGGTCCCAACAAAACTAGTTTAGTCGAATTCTGAGACCGTTTGAAAAATGGCCCTTTTCTGGTCGATCCAATTTAATAGAAATCGACCAAACACGTTTTCCTTTGCCACGCTCACATACTAGCTTCAAAAATTTTGAAATTTGAAACCTAGCAATAATTTTAAATCTCGGATCCAACAAAAGTGGTTTCGTGGAATTCCGAGGTCGTTTGCAAAATGGCCATTTTCATGGGCTAAATAAACTCTATAGCGACCTTTCTGAAAATTCATTTAGCCCTAACTTTTGCTTCCTGCTATGAAACTTCGATTTTTCAGATTCTTTAGAAAGATATTCACTAACAGATTTAAATATTTTTGGTTTCACTCAAATCCGTTTTGTTTTGCACCCGGTATAGTTAGGCAAAGTTTGAATTCAAATTTTGAAACTACCACGCCATTTCAGGCCTTGTTTATAATTAGAATTAATTATATTTATTTTCAAACGTCGATTCAAACTTACTTTTCATCCTTATTATTTAAAATATTTATTTTAAATATTTAAAATGCACTAAAATAGCCAATTTAAATTTTTTTAAATTGGTTCAGATTTTCCGGGTCGTTACACCTATAAACATGTCATATTGTTGTTTTAGTGTTTATGGTCGATTATCTATGTTGCTATTACTGTTTGGAATGTTTTGTGATTCCCTTGTGAAGTTAGATTGTTCAAAAATGCCATCGTATGGCGTAAATTGCTTGCTGGAAAAGTTGCAGAAATTGGTCAGAACCCCCGTTCGTGAAGCACTTGTCACGAACCGACCCCGTTCGTGAAGCACATATCACGACCCGACCGATTGTGACACCACCTATCATGAACCGCCCACTCGCACAGAGCTCCACGAACCGTGAAGTACCACCTTCCACGAGCCGCCATGCTCCACGCATCACAAACCGGAGGACCATGAAGTACCACAAGACGATGACCAAGAGAAGAAGCTCTCACGAGCCGAACCGATGCCATGAACCGGAGGGAGTGCGAACCACGAACCAGGACAGGGACTCACAAGTGGGTCCCACAATCCAAATATGGTCCACGAGACGACCACGAGTCATGAATCGGAGCATCCACGAACCGTGAGCCGAGCTGAGGACTTAAGTATTGAACCGAGACATGACGAAGGGTATGAGATGAACTGAATGGAAACTCGGAGTTATGAACCGAACCGGGATGATGAACAAAACCTGTGATGCAAAGGTAGTCCAAATAGGAAGTCGAACTCAGGATCCAAATGGGAACCAAAGTTAACCTCATGATTGGGATTTGTTGCAGGCCGTGTGAAAAAGGGTTATCGATATCCGTAACCTTAGTTCACTACTGAGAGACAAATTAGTGGCTATGGATCAATGCAATGGGGTCATTGTGAGTCCATGGAGCAAAGTGATCATAGCAAAGAATTGGGTGATCGAGTGGTGGATATCGTACGCTTTACGCACTGAGCGAGATATGTGAGGATGATTGCTATGTTTGATGTTTGTTATTACCATGACCCCCACCCCCATTGTTTTCACACCATATGTTAGTGTTACCTTAGAGTACTGTACATCTTATTATGCTAACACTTTGGTTACAGGAACAAGTTCAAGTATGATTGGATTATACCTGTTATTTTTTTTGTTTCTTATCGCTCATACTAGACTTTTGTCTGACCCAGAGTTTTGTGTTTCTTCTTATTACTCTGGGTAGCAGACTAGAGACAAGTTAGCTGGTAATGCACGAGTAGATATCCAGAGACGAGCATAAGGCTTACACGTATCATTTCCATATATTCTCCCTGTGTTGTTGTTGGTCACTACTTTGGGCATTAGTAATGCACCTTTTCTATTTTGCTTTAGAGACAGTATTTTGAAGTTGTAATAATGATGTGGATCATAAGCTGTATTTTGGATTTCCGCTGCTATGATGATTTTGTTTTCAGCTTATGCACTGTCTCGCCTGTTTTATGTCAAGTTATGTTATTATTATATTTTATTCCATGGGCTGTGAGATATACTACATGTTCTTTATGATTCTTAGTTCCAACCCTTTCTTTCTTTCTTTGACGACCGTCCCGTGCTAATTGGACATCGGTACAGTGCATTTCCGAGGAAATGTCGGCTGGTCCGGGGCGGGCCGTCACATACATATCAAGCTTCATTCTTCCCACCAAACTAACCAATCACATACAGATCCTCCTACTTCTTTAGTTAATATTTTCGATACTTAAAGTAAAAAATGAAGAAAAGGGGAAAGAACTAGACTGTTGCCGAAGGCCATCATATGTGGTGAAAGAAGTTGCTCATTTGTTGTTAGGTGTCAAATTTTTGGTGAAAATTGAAGTTCGAATGGGTTGCTAGGTTTTCACCAGCATGGATTTGCCTGTAAATGAAGCGGGTTTAGTGAAAATGGTGGGTGGATTCGGATTCGTGGCCTTGGTGGAAAGTCAGGAGGAATACACTGACAAAAACGTAGGCTACCTTCTGTAGTAGCCATGTCGATGACTAGGACGTGGGCGAGTTGGAGCCATCGGTACGGACAGGTGGTGTTTGCGAAGGAGACAAGGATGGAAGCAAACATTTGTCAAACAGTAAGGGATCTAGCCAACGAGAATGGTGCATGGTGGATTAAGGTGTTATGAATTCATAAATTATATATTGGGGTAGAAAATTATTCATCACTGGTTAAAGGATTTTGCATGGGCCGAGTTTGGGTAAGCCCAGTTTAAAAAAAAAATGTTTTAGAGGAATTTAAATACTCCATTAACTTTTAAAACTCATAACGGGTGCATACGTTATTAGAATTTGACAAAACTGGATCTGTTGGGATCGTATGGATGCAGGCTACGCAATGGAACTGGCTTGGAGAAATTTGGAGCTTGTTACAATTTATGGAAAAATAAAACGTCTGATTCGGTTAAATCGGCATTTAATCATTATTCAACGATCAATAACCAAAGCAAGTAAATTCACTAACTCTATCCAGTTTGTAATTTTATAAACGTATTTAAAAATTGATAAATGATGATTGAATACTTTTGGATGGATTGCAACTAAATTGGTTGAAATTTTTTTTTGAAAGGCAAAAAAGAAGACTATATTATTAACAACGTGAGTTCAAAGTATCTAGCAGCTATGTACTAACAAAACTGACAACTTATTCCAAATAATTACATAGATAAAAAGGATAACAAAAGCAACACAGGTGAGAATCAAGCAGTGGATGTAAGCTAAGCTGATCTTGTCATCTTGCGCATTATCAACATGTATAACTGATCAGTGCTCCTTCTATCAATGCCAAAGATCCGATTATTTCTTTCAAGCCAAATCTCATATATGAACCTCTTTAGAAGCTTAAGGAGAATGCATGTCTTTGTATTTTTCCATCATGTAGCTTTATATATGTTATACTACTCAGTTGGGCTCATTAAAGAAGGTCTATGAAAACCTCCCGTGGCGAGCAGTCTGGACCAAATGATGTTCACAAAAGTGCACTCAAAAAATAAATGAACATTTGTTTTAGCAAGGAAGTTGCACAAAACACAAACCTCATCTGAAATAACACCATAAGAAAAAAGTTTACTTTTAGTATTGACTGCATTAGCCATGATCTTCCAGAGTAGGAGATTTTCTTTAGCAGAGCTGCCACAATTCCATATTCTTGAATGCCAAGGGAAAGTTTGCTTTGTAGAAATAAGGAGGTTATACACAAATTTGATCATGTGATCTTTGCCCACCCATTGCAGTCCTTTATCTCCAGATAAATTAAAACAGTTAGCAATTACACGGCAAAACTCACTCAGAACTGATGAGCTAGTATATGGAAGTACAAGGGCATCATCATGAATATAGTCAGCAATAAGAGCAGATTGTGGAATACCTGAATTCATCATGACATTATCATCAACAACTTCACTCAGAATTAAACCTGGTTTAGCCCATGGGCTGTGCCAAAAAGAAAGATTAGACGTGGTTCTCCAATTACACTGAATATATTTCTTAAAGGTGTCACGATGCTTTAGAATGTTCCTCCAACTCCAGCTACAACTTTGAGGGATTGACATGGTCCAAAAGTTCTTACTACCAATCAGATTACGATAAATCCATAGAGCCCATAAACTTTTCTCAGTAGAAAACAATTTTTCATAGTAAGTAGATATAGCAGCTTTATTCCACATATACAGGTTTGTTATGCCAAGACCTCCCATTTTCTTGTCATCATATAATTTATGAAATGCAAAAGGAATAAGTTTTTTCGAAAATGGGTCTCTATGCCACAAAAACTTGTTTAAAGCAGAGGTGATCATATCAATAAGCTTTGTAGGCAACATATAGTGTCTAGACCAATAAGTAGTCATTGCATTGGCTATGGATTGAACAATTGTGAGCCTACCAGCTTGAGAAAGTTTACAAGAAGGCCACTGCAATAACTTGTTAATAATTTTTTCATACAAAGGCATACAATGTTCCTTGGTCAGTCTTGAGAAAATCATAGGCATACCAAGATAAAAAGAATTAGATGGCAATTCAGCAAGACCAGAAAAATTGATAATCTCAATTTTCATTTCAGTAGGCACACCAGCAATCATGATATGAGAATTTTTAAAATTGATTGCAAGACCAGTAATGATATGGAAGCGAGCAAGGATATCAAAAATGCATTGAATATTCCCAATGGTTGGTTTAGTAAAGATAATCAAATCATCTGCAAAGAGTAAATGTGAGATTATGAGATTCTTACATTTGGGATGTAATTCCAAATTACCATTCTGAATCTGCTCCTTAATTAGAGAATTTAGCAACTCCATGACGATAATGAATAAGTACGCAGATATCGGATCACCTTGTCTCACACATGTAGTTCCCTCAAAGTATCCATGTAACCTGCCATTACGAATGATAGAGTAGGTGGGAGTTGATATGCATGTATATATCCATGCAACGAACGGCAGGGGAAATTTCATGTGTGCTAAGACAGCTAGAACGGAGTGCCATGATACAGAATCAAAAGCCTTCCTGATATCTAATTTGAGCATGCATCTTGGAGAAATATTTTTCCTATTATAACCATATAATAACTCCTGTGTTAACAGAATATTATCGCTTATTGATCTGCCCTTAATATATGCCGACTGATTCAGAGAAATGATTGACGGAAGAACAACCTGCAATCGATTAGCCATAAGTTTGGAAATTATTTTATAAAGAATATTGCAACATAAAATTGGATGAAAATCAGCGACTGATTCTGTATTATTAGTCTTTGGGATGAGGGTAATAGCTGTAGCATTGCTACTCCTTGGTAACACATTATTGAAGAAAAAGTATTGAATTGCAGAAATTAAATCTTCACCAATTATAGACCAGGAATGCTGAATGAAATGGGCATTAAACCGATTAGGACCTCCACAGCTATTTGCATTCAAGCTAAAGACAGCAGCCTTGATTTCATCACCTTCAATTAATCCGACCATGGCATGAGATTGCTCATCAGTGAGGGAGGGAATAATGACATTGAAGAGAGGTTGTATATTAATGGAAGTAGGTGGCGTCGCAAGGATGGAGAAGAAATAATCCACAAAAGCCTTATTAATTGCATCTTCATTGGATTGAGAGACACCGTTCATGTCATTAATGGAGTGAATCGATTCTCTAAATCTCTTTATCTTAATTGAGTTATGAAAGTAGCGAGTATTTCTATCAGCTTCACGTTCTCTTTTAAGCATTGCATTCTGCTTCAAACCTTGGATCTCCATATTAAGAGCAATCTTTAAATGACATTGCAGCTCACGCTCTGTCTGTAGAAGATTGGTATTATTAGGAAAATTATTAATTTCATCTTGAATTCTGTGCAATTCTTGTCTGATAGAGGAAGACTGCTTAGCTCCGGAACCAAACGTATATGCTGACCGTGCTTTTAGATTATGCTTCAAAGCTCTGAGTTTATGCATAAACCATTGCAATAGATCACCAGAATAATGTTGCATCCATACCTGCAATAAAATCTGAGAAAAATCTGCATGTTTTGACCAAAAGTTAAAAAATTTAAAAGAGGAAAAATTCTTGTTCATGGCGTTTACACTTCCCCAATGAAGAAGAAGAGGACAATGGTCAGATAAGGAGGGTGGTAGAATTTCATAATGGGAATTTTGCCAAGTGTTAATGAACTGAATGTTTGCAAATATGTGATCAAGTTTACAGCGCGTTGGAGGAGAAGATCTGCTTTTATTACTCCAGGTAAAATCAAAACCAGTGCTGGAAAGAGGAATAAGACAAGAATTAATGAGAGCTGGATTAAGAGGTGCAATTTCCTTGACAGAAAGAGGACTGCCACCAGTTTTTTGAGAGGATGAGTACATACAATTGAAGTCACCACCGACAATCCAAGGCTCATTTGAATTCAAGGATGGAAGATTATCAAGAAAAGCTTGACGAAGAGATACACAATTCTGTGCATAAACTGATGTAAGATGAAAATAAGTATTATATGGCAAGTGAGAACATTTGAAATGAAGGAATTGGTCAGAGGAGGCTAGTTTCGTTAAATGAAAAACAACAGGATTCCAAATAGTTAGAAGTCTTCCATAATTGACAACGTCAAGATTATGCTCAAAAAGCCAACCAAAGGAGATAAAAGAAGCTGCTAATTTGGTTAGTTTCACATTTAGCTTAGTTTCAAAGAGACAAATAAGTTGTACACCATTATTCCTAATGAAAGCACTAATGTCACATTGTTTGGTTTCCAAATGCAGACCACAGATATTCCAAAAAGCGATATTATGCATCATCATTAACGAAGCGGGGAGGTTAGAGGGGTAGGATGCTTCCTAATGTGGCGCATAGATGGTATCTTGTTACTACCGGAGGGTTGTATATCAGTGATTGAAAAATCAATTCCCTCATTAAGATCATCAAAAGCAGTATTCTCAAAGGCTTTTATTTTCTTTTTTCTACCCCTCTTCTTCTACTTGCTACCATGAGAAACGATCTCTGCAGATTTGATAGGGGATTTGCTATCGCTGATCTTCAAAGGAGGAGGAAGAGTGATGTGTGGAGGTGTCAAAAGATGGGCATATGGCGAAGAGCAAGGAGAATTGAGTTTAAAACTACAAGTAGAATTTGGATGAACATTGAAAAAGAAGACTCAGAAGTTGAAGGTTGAGATGTTGAAGTGGAAGCCCCCTCTAAGGATGCGGCTTTGTTAGAGTCTGAAGGAATTTCATTGATTGACATGTCATTTAAAGCAGAGAAGGGATTATGTAATTTGATTTCATCTATTATGGAGTCATTAACTTCAAAGGTTTGTTTTCCTGTGTTCGAGTTCTTTGCTACCTGCACGGAATTGTCTTTTGCAACATTAATCTCATCAATAGTTTCAGTATTCTTATGGACAATACCACTGCTGTCCACAATAATCACATTATCCAAGTTTCTATTTAACTTTTCCACATTAGGAACCTCCATGTTTGAATTGACTTTGGGATCACCTGGATTACATGTTTCCACATTTGATTTCTGTTCAGTTGCCGCTTTTCTAACCTAAACTTTCTTCTTTCTCGAGATGACATCATTCCATTCAAAACGTTTCTTTTCAAACCTTTCCTGGGTCCAATTTTGCCTCGTTGCATAATTAGTATTCTCATGAAACTGCACTTTAGTATAAAAATCCTGACTTCTCTCAACTCCATCGTTGCTTTCATTGTGTTCACACTCCAAGGTATTGTGCCCAAACACTTTACAAATTGTACATATAGATGGCCTCCAATCGTAAGACACTTTCACTGAAGGACAATTGACACCCAGCTCATCAACGACTATGGTATCTGGTAGTTCAAAGTCAGTATTGATCTCAACAAGTGCTTTGGCATATTTAAAGCGTTGCAGTTTTTCCGTGCTTTCATCAAAACATATGAGACCTCCGATATGACAAGCCAGCCAGTTGATACCAGGTAATGTCCAAAGAATGAGTGGTATCCTGTGCAAATGAATCCATATTGGAACTTTTCTTATCTGGGATTGTGAACTACCAAAAGCAGGATCCCAAGTGGTTATTATAAACATCCTTCCTTTAATAAAGATGGGGTCAGCATGAATGATTTTATCCCTATCTAATACATTGGAGAATTTGAAAAAGAAGTTGAACCCATCAAATTTAATGTCGACTTCACCATGCAGTTTCCAGTATTTGCGCAAGAAGTTAACCACAAAGATGTAAGATGATGTACCATCCAAGAAGAAGCCCACTAAGTATTCATTCCAATAATTCAGACCTGCAGTCTTAACTTGTTCAGGAATCAACCTTTACTTACCATCTTGGGGAATATCATATTGGATCGGCTTGAAGGTGCCAACATTTCTAGGTAGCGATTTGAATATTGATGCATAATCGCGTTTGACTACTTTAGAATTAGAAAAGGAGGTGTTCGACATAACTGAATGGGATGGAATTGAGGTACTTGCGGAAATGCCTATTTGAGGATTAGGATTCAATTGATTTTGTGGGCGATTAATAGCATTCGAGTTTTGATTGTCAAAATGGATCGTAGATCCAGAAGGATTAAGAATGGAAACAGGAGGAATCAAAGACGGATTTGGTTTCAAAGGAAGGTTAGGATCGACAGGTTAGGAAGGATCTAGATTAGGAGCAATAGGTTTGGAAGCATCTGAATTGGTATCGTGATATGTCATAATTGGATTGTCAGGGAACGAAATGACATGGGGTGGTGGATCAGGTGGACGGGAAGGGAGAGGTGGAAAGGCTTGATCGAAGGTGAAAGAGGAAAGGGATGGATTAGGGATCAAGGTAAATTATATATATATATATATATATACACACACACACACACATCCATCCATCCATACATATATATATAAGACGTTGGTAGAATATTGACTCCATATACTATGATATTACATATTGATATCAAATTGGTGTTATTAATGTTGATTAACGTTGGTGGATGCAGGGAAATATGTTGGAGGGATCCAACCGAATTCCTTAACATCTATATTATTATTTCTCATTGATTATGATATATGATATGATATATAATCGGTGATTTGTTATGTTGTGTTTGAATTTCTCTAGCCCTAGAATTTTGGTATTTAAAATTCATAAAATATTTTTTGAATGTAGAAAAGGAATTTGACATTTAAAAAGGGAATTTATTTCCAAAATAGAAATTAAATTTCGAATGGACTTGAAAGTAGAAACTTGTCTAAATGGATAAAACAAGAAGTTGATTTGACAAACGAGTCTAGATTTCTATTAGGAAATGATATTCATATTTGAAAATGAATAAAGATTGGAAAGCAAATGTTTGAATGGAAATAACTATATGGCAATTTGACTTAATCGAAAATGGTAGATTCATTCTGAAAGTTCGGAATATTAATCGAGTATAGATTATTTGAAAGAGAGTTATTTATAGAATTTGACTATATCGAATTCAGGAAAGTACTTTTTACTTTTCGATTTAATCAAGATTTAATCAATTGATTATTTATTTGTTTATTCAAGTGAATGAATAAAAGTATATTTAAATTTTAATATTTTGGAAGCTTGGATTATAACGTTATCGTTATAATTAATGTTTTGTGTAAAGGAAGCAGGTTCTTAAATTGAATTTGGGAGTTAGGTAAGAAATGTTTTATTGGAATTCGAAGTTATGAATTTTGTCCATTCCAAAGATGAGAATGTTTTCAGTTAATGTCTAAAATATAATAATACCCCAACTTGATGGACTTCATGATTTACTGAGGAATGGTTGAGGTTCGGTAGCAAGAATTGGTTAGGGACACGGTTAGTTAATGAATTATTAATGGGTTAAGTCATAATGTAACACCCCACGTCCATTAATGTCACTCTCAAAGGGAATGCATTAACTTTCATGGAGTATTATTGGTGTATAGAACATAATATAACAAGACAAATACACATGTTGGTACTTGAAAATTTTTAAGCAACTTTTATTGCAGTGGAGAAATAGTTTGATTACAACAACATCATAAACCAACAGTAAAACCAAGTACACTTAATATCTATCTTAACAAATTGTTTTCTGAGTACATAAAGTAAAAAAGCATAGCCCCAACATAAGTAGTCATAAAAGGGATGAGCTGAACTTTACTTTTAGCAGTCCAAGCACTTCCAAAAGAGAGAGGAAAGATCCAAATCAAGTTCCACTAGCACTAGTCCCACCCAGAGAACCGGGGAGGGGCGGTGGGAGGAAGAAAAGAGGCGAAAACAAAGGGGGGACAGACATAAAGTCTGGCGAGTCCAATAACTTTAACAATATAAAGATTAAAGTAATTAGGATATGGCATAAACTGGTAAAACAAGGAATGACTGTAAAACAAGCGGGCAGGACAAAACAAACAGAGGAATATGCTGGCGTTAATTGCGCTCCTAATCACTATAGGATAATTACTATACTGCACCATTACTAGTCACCTTAAAAGTTGATCTCGTCTACTGAACATAATAATCATAATTATAGTTTCGTGTACCCCTAGCTGTCTTCATAGGTGCCGCCTGCCCCTATCTCCACTAGTTATACCCACTACCCACATGCGATCGGCTCCCTAACTCGTAGATACCCATGCTGGTCCCATAGTGGGGTGTATCGCTCCCAAAAGTGGTAACCCGATACCACTAAAGATGCACGGCTTATATCTACACGATGCAACAACGACTTACCTACCAGCCCGGGCCCACACACGCACATGACCCCATTGGACTTGCATTGCCACCGCTAACCCATTTTGATCTCTTACAATCAAATCCAGTAAGCGTGTCCTGTCCTCGATTTAACTCGAGCTCACAAAGATACTTAATGGGTTACTGGTTTGAAAAGGGCCCTCATACTTGACACAAGCTTTCCACCTATGCTTGGTCCCCACTAAGATTTCCCACTTAAACCCTTCTTATTCATGTCTTCTTACATGTTTCACTTGGTTAAGTGTTTCTAATCGTATTTCACATGTCACCCATGTCACCCACTTAACCCCTACGTCCCACCACATGTTTATCTTCGTTAAGTGTTACTTAATTCATTATAACTGTAACCTTTTAAAGACCTCCCACATTAGACTACCGTTTGTGGTTGCTGGATTTGCCGGGCGGGTCCGGGCAGTCTTATACCACAAACGAGTCTAACCTTGTGTCTTAGGCGTTTATTATTACACATAATTACTTTACCCCAATATGAATTAATTATCCCTATTCAAATTGTCAATAATTTCCAAATAAATCTATGTCCATAATTGTCACCTAAATTATGTCCATACTTTTCAAGTATATAAATTATACCAATTAGTGTCTTAAATTAATTATATGCCTTTAAAGCCATTTTATGCCAATTCACAATATGTATATTTAATATTTTCCCATGGTCCCCATGTCATTTGTACGTTTAGTAGGAAATACATTAAACTCACAAATAGTCTAACTCATAAAAAACATCACAACATGCATAACACATAAAATGGATCTAACTTGCAAATGAGAATTATAACATAAGTTTGCATAGCCAATAACTTGCATAGGCAATGGACATATACAACACAAATTTGCATAAACTATGTACTACCATGGATCTAAATATAGATCTATACATGAAATTGTGAACTTGAATATACAAATATGGTTTTCACCTAAACTTGCATATGTGAATATGGTTTTCACCTAAACTAGCATATGTGAATATGGTTTTTACCTAAACTTGCATATATGAATATGGTTTTCACCTAAACTTGCATACAGATTCCTACAAACTTTCATATGAATCTAAACATGTAAACTAATACCACATGTTTTACACATAAAATAGCATATATATGTATATATATATATATATATATAATTGATTCACATATAAACTTGTGTATAATTCGCATACAGACTTGCATATGATTCACATCCAATCTAGCATATAATTTACATCCAAACTTGCATATAAACTGATGTCATAAAATGAATCAAGCTAAACATATGTGATTGGGCAGATGAAATAGATCCACTAACATAAGTTAACCAAATTGTCATATGTTCACAAACAGACAATAACAAAATTAAGTAACGTCACATTATTCAACAGACATGTTCTCATAATCCAAATTATAACTCATCATAATTAATATATTAATTATTTTGTGAAAGAAATTGTACTCACAAAGATGAATTAGAAAAGAGAACTGTAACACCGCACGTCCATTAATATCGCTCACAAAGGGAATGCATTAACTTATATGGAGCATATTTGGTTTATAGACCAGAATATAAAAAGACAGACATAAATAATGGTACTTGGAAAATTTAAAACAACTTTTATTGCAGCGCAAAAATAGTTTGATTACAACAACTTCGTAAACCAAGTACACTTAGTATCCATCTTGATAAATTGTTTCAGAGTACATAAAATAAAAAGCATAAACCCCAACACAAGTAGCCATCAAAGAGATGAGTTGAACTTTACTTTCATCAATCCAAGCACTTCCAAAAGAGAGAGAAAGTGATCCAAGATCAAGCTCCACTAGTACTAGTCCCACCCTGAGAACCTGGGGGGGGGGGAGGAAGAAAAGAGGTGAAAACAAGGGTGTCAGACATAAAGTCTGGCGAGTATAATAACTTTAACAATATAATTATTAAAGTAACTAGGATAAGGCATAAACTGGTAAGATAAGGTATGATCATGAAATAAGTGGACATGACAAAGCAAATAAGAGGAATATTCTGGCGTTAATCACGTTCTCAATCACTATAGGATAATTACTATACTACACCACCACTAGTCACCCTAAAAGTTGATCCCGCCTACTAAACTTAATAATGATAATGGTAGTTTCGTGTACCCCTAGCTGCCTTCATAGGTGCTGTCTGCCCCCACTACCCTCGTGCGATCGGCTCCATAACTCGTAGATACCCGTGCTCATCCCACAGTGGGGTGTATCACTCCCCAAAGTGGCAACCCGATACTACCAAAGATGCACGGCTTATATCTACACGATGCAACAACGTCTTACCTACCAGCCCGGGCCCACGCACGCACATGACCCCGTTGGACTTGCGTTGCCACAGCTAACCTGTTTTGATCTCTTATAATCAAATGCAGTAAGCGTGTCCCGTCCTCGACTTGGGTCGAGCTCACAAAGATACTTAATGGGTTACTGGTTTGAAAAGGGCTCCCCATGTATGACACAAGCTTTCCACCTACGCTTGGTCCCCACTAAGGTTTCCCACTTAACCCCATTTTTTATTCATGTCTTCTTATATGTTTCAACTTGGTTAAGTGCATCTAATCGTATTTCACATGCCACCCAAGGCACCCACTTAATTTCACATGCCACCCACGACACCCACTTAACCCCCCATATCCCACCACATGTTTATCTGGTTAAGTGTTACTTAATTCATTAGGACTGTAACCTTGTAAAGACCTCCCACATTAGACTGGCATTTGTGGTTGCTGGATTTGCCGGGCGGGTCCAGGCAGCCTTATACCGCAAACGAGCCTAACCTCGTGTCATTACAATTGTTACGCATTTAATTCGTGCCTTTGACCTCTCACATTGGACTGACATTTGTGGCTACTGGATTTGCCGGGCGGGTCCGGGCAGTCTTACACCACAAAAGAGTCTAACCTCATGTCTTAGGCGCTTTATTATTTCACATCTTTATTTAACCCCAAATTGGATTAATATCCCTATTCAAATTTGTCAATAAATTCCAAATTTATGTATGTCCATAATTGTCTCTTAAAATTATGTCCATAAATACAAATTATGTCAATTAATGTCTCAAATTGATTATATGCCTTTTAAGGCCATTTTATTGCCAATTCACAATTTTTGTATATTCAATATTATCCCATTATCCCCACGCTATTTGTACGTTTTCATATGACATATGTTAGACTCGCAAATAGTCTAACTTACAAAAAGTAAAACAACATCACATAACACATAAAATAGATCTAAGGAAACTTGCATATGAATTTCATTCAAACTAGCATATGATAGGAAACTAGCATAGGTAATGGGCATAAACTTGCATACTAATGTACTGCCATGGATTTAATGTAGATCTAAACATAAAGATGTGAACTTGCATATAGATCCAAACATAAAGATGTGAACTTGCATATAGATCTAAACATAAAGGTGTAAACTTGCTTATGGATCTAAACATATAGGTGTGAACTTGCATATGGAACTAAACTTATAGATTAATGTCGCATAAACTAGCATATGTATATACATGTTTCACATATATTTTAATAACCCAAATTCATATAAGAATATATGATCCAAACACCACAAACTTGCATAAGATATATGATTCAACTTGCATAGGATTCATATAAGAACTAACGTATGATCCAACTTGCATAAAATTCACATAAGAACTAACATATGATCCAACACCACAAACATACATATAATTTACATCACATGATTCAAAATCATATTCTTATAATCCCAATTATATCGTATCATAATTAAATTAATGAATAATTTTGTGAAAGCTATCATACTAACAATCAAAAGAATAATCTTGTCTTTCTGGGACCTGTGTTCTGAAACTGAATTGCTCGCCTTTGATGTAGACTTAGTAGTTATTTAGATTTGATTTGATTTTGATTCAAGCTTCTATCTTGCTTTAGGGTTGAAAGCGTATGGCGGCTACTCTAGGTTCTCCATTGACGGCATGGCGACTCTTGTTATGTATTTTTGTGATTGGGGTTAGAGGTTTAGGGTGTTTTTATAGAAGATTAAGTAATTAAGAGCCGTCATATTAACCTAGAATCAATTAAGACCATCCAGTCAAGATAGAATGAAACCTCAGCCCTAATGACTCAGCATTGAGTCAAAAAGTTGTCATCTTTCAGATCTGCTTAATCCGAGAATATTAACCTTGACCTCTTTGTTGCGAAGCTTTTTGACCTCCGATCCGAGAATGCGTGTAAGAGCTCGTCTGATCGTGGCATTGCGCTCTACTTCCACTTCTTAAAATGTGCTCGGCTCTACCACTTCCGCCGTAACATGCAAACACTTACAGAAATGTGAAATGTGAAACACGTCATGAACTCTGCTGAGCTTCTCTAGTAACTTTACTCTATACGCCATCTGCCTAATCCTCTCCATAATTGGAAAGGGTCCTACGAACCTTGGTGCCAACTTCCCTACTGATCCAAAACGGACTACGTTTCTCAATGGTGACACCTTAATAAAAACCAAGTCCCCAACATTGAACTCAAGATCGGTTCGTCTCCTATCAACATTTGACTTCTGTCGGTCCTACACCATCTTCATTCGCCGTCGAATCAGGACTATCTTCTCTGAAGTCTCCATAATCATGTCGGGTCCAAGAAAAACCTTATCCGTGGATTCCTACCAACCCGTAGGTGATCGGCATGGTCATCCATAAAGAGCCTCAAAAGGTGTCATGCCAATGGTAGCCTGAAAACTATTATTATGGGCGAACTCTACTAGTGGAAGATGCTCTTCCCATGTTCGTCCAAAGTCTAGAATGCATAGCCTCAGAAGGTCTTCTAGAATCTGATTCACCCTCTCGGTCTGGCCGTCCGTCTGAGGATGATAAGCGGTACTTAAGCATAATTGTTTTCCAACCGCTTCTTGTAAGCTTTTCCAAAATTCGCTTGTGAAAATGGGATATCTATTGCTCACAATGCTAGAGGGTATGCCGTGCAAATGAACTATCTCTCGAAGGTAAACGGATGCTAACCATGCAGCAGTCCTTCTACTCTTAACGGGAACAAAATGGGCACTTTTAGTAAGTCTATCTACAATTACCCAAATCCCTGTATTACCCTTCCTTGATCTTGGTAGCCCATCTACAAAATCCATGGAAATGCTTTCCCATTTCCAAAGCAGAATCTCTAAGGGATGGAGCAAACCTCCAGGCTTCTTTTGCTCTGCCTTGACTTGCTGGCACACTAAGCATCTAGCAATAAACTCAGCCACGAAACTCGCTTCATATCCCTATACATCTTGTCACCACCGGGATGTATGGTCATCTTAGAACGATGTGAGACTTCAAGAATTGCCTTCTTCAAACTCTCGTCTTGTGGTACACAAAGTCTCCCATCTCTACGTAGCCAGCCTTTCTCATCTATAGCATATCTATCAAGATGACTCGAGGACTCCCCTCTTATAAGCTTGCCTACTATCTCAACCAATTGTGTGTCGTTTCGCTGTGTGTAACACCCCACCTCCGCTAGGGTCACTTACAAGGGAATGCACTAGGTTTGGTGAAGCATTATCGAGGTAAACATGCACAGAAATATTACAAGACAGAACATATACAAAACAGCGGGAGTAAAACAGATTTCATTACCTTATAAAATAAGGTCTAAAGCCTTTTACATCAGAATACATCAAAACCTGTCTTGCAATAGTAAAGAAGCATAAAACCTTTTCACAAATTATTCCCTAAAATAAAGCGGTGAAGCAGCCATAGCCAAGAGAAGACCAAGCTATACATGATGACCTTCAAGCATAAGAGGTCCGAACTAAACAAAATTATTTCCTCCCTGAAAACCTGGGGGGGGGGGGAACGGAAGACAAAGAGGCGAAAGAAAACGCGGTCAGTCATAAAGACTGGTAAGTCCTATCTACTTCCAGTATAAAAACAGGTAAAGGTAACATGACATGCATAAACTGAAAGTAAACATAAGGATGTCGACCAGATAGACAAGCTAAACCAAGATAATTGGATGAACTACTGTAGCAAGATAAACTAAGGTATCATGATAAACTACGGTGTCAAGACAAATCAAGGTATCACATCGTCAGGTTTCTATCAAGTATACTATCCCAAGGTATCTATCATGTATAACATCCCCCGGTATTTATTTACTCTGCACCTCTCGTACTAATATCCCAACCCGCGTCATGTGTTAACTATGAATGTCCCTTGCCCAATGTCATGTAATGGTCCATGCCAACCTAATATATATAGCATATGTAGGTTTCCCCAACTCGTATGTTTCTTTCCATGTATAAGTTCAGTCCTTTGCCGTAGGCCGTACGGACTTTCCCATGTAAATCTATGCCACCTCAACGTAGTACCATTTTATCCTTGAAGTTATTTTGGACTGCTACCCTTGATCTAGTTATGTTTTCTTACCATGACTATCACGTGTTCACTTAGGATTTATGCCACCTAGGACCACTAGGGATTATGCTACCTAATGAACGTATTCGTAACTTGGTTTGGGTTCAGGCCACCTAGGGCCACTACGGATTATGCCACCCGTCAACCACGCCCTTTATCCCACGTATATATCGTGAATCGTTTTCCATGTCTAGACGCACATGTATCTCAACGTGCCATCCGAGTTCCGTGCCAGGGCAAATCGAGAAATACGGAACTCGGTCGGGAGCTTTAAGTCGTCTGCTGATGCAGATATCAAGGTCTGTTTTTGTATCCGTGGCTATGGTCCCACGTGACCCCTCCCTCAACTACTGAAAGGAAATCCAAGAAAAATCATGTATGAGAACTACATCCCGGCCCCACTATAGCCCCACTTTTCTATGGGCCAACCTCACCCATGACTCGATAGCAAGAACGTGGTCTGTTGGGAGTTCTCTGCCTTTCTGTTCGTACACGATTGACTAAAGATGGTAGGTAGTCGGCGATGAGCTATCCAGGGCAAAAACAAGTATCGTCGACTCCACGCTAATCCATCCCAGTCTTTAGGTCGCTCGCATAGCAACCAAGGCATAATCTTGGCTCTTCTACTGCAGACCTTAACCTCAGTGAGGCCGGGTTTCATGGACCATCTGCCACCTCACAGAGGGATACCAAGAGTACCCTCACGTCCCCCGAAGCTACCGCTTCGTCACCCAGTTCGTTGGAGCCTTTATCCAAGTCGGATAATTTGCTCCTCCTCGTGTGTTTAAGCGATGACCTACCGTATCGGGTTGCTCATCTATCTGTGAAATGGTCCAAATCTCTTGACTAAGAATTATTACTTAGTTTCCCAAACTAAGGTTTACCACTTAGTCTCCTTTCCCGTTATCCTTGTTAATCCCGGTTTTCCACCTAGTCCCCTGAACTAGTGTTTTTTCTAATGGGTTAATTATTGTCATTTAAGTTCATGACTTAACCCGACTACGAATCATGTCAACATTTGGCTAAGTATTCAAGTCCAAGACCTAGCCCTACAAGTTGGTTAAGTATACCAAGAAGCTCATGACTTAACCCTATTCAATCATCAAGTCAATTTGGTTAAGTATTTGTTTATCTTAACCCTATCAGGTTATCGTGTTAGATTGGTTAAGCATAGATTATCTTAACCTCATCGGATTATCGAGTCGGATTGGTTAAATATAGGTTAACTTAACCCCATCCACTAATCGTATTATAATGGTTAAGTATATTTAAACGGTCTCGTGACTTAACCCTATCAAGCTCTCATATTAGATTGGTTAAGCATGGTTGCTTAACCCCATCAAATCATCATGTAGAATTGGGTAAGTATAAGTTACTTAACCTCATTGAATTACCAAGTTTAGATTGGTTAAGGGTTTAACTTAACCCCATCGAATTACCGTGTTTAGATTAGTTAAGTGTAGGTTACATAACCCCATCTAATTACCGTTTTTAGATTAGTTAAGTGTAGGTTACTTAACCCCCATCTAATTACCGTGTTTAGATTAGTTAAGTGTAGGTTACTTAACCCCATCTAATTACCGTGTTTAGATTAGTTAAGTGTAAATTACTTAACCCCATTCCCTAATTGTCTTGTTTGATTAAGTGTCATTAAGAAACCAAGTCCGATTCCACTTAACTTACCCATTCGTGTCATATCGGTTAAGTGTCATTAGTCAAAATTACTTAACCTTTTCATGTAGCATTAATTAGATTAATGCACCCCAACCTCTCACATTAGACTTTGTTGTGGTTACTAGTTAAGCCGGGCGGGTCCGGGTAGATTTACACCACAACCTAGTCTAACCTCGGGTCTTAAGTGCTATATGACCAACTACCCACATTGGGTCCTATTGTTTGTAGCCACTAGTTAAGCCGGGCGGGTCCGGGTAGATTTATGCTACAAACTCAACCCAACCTCGAGTTGGCCACTTTCATGTTTGGTCCAGTGTCATATTACACTTACAACCCGTACGTGTCTAGTTTCAAGTCCCATGTTTACCCCACATGTCATGTCCACATTTTGTTGTATCTTGAGTATCATATTTTCATGAAATCCCATGTCAAATTATCATGTCATAATCACGCTCGTCTAACCTACCCCAAATCGTGTTTCCAACCCAAGTAAAAGCAAGTCAACATACTAAGGATACTATGCTACATATTGGCATCAAAACATGCATGATGTCAAAAAGGGATTGGCCACAAACATGAATGGTATCATAAGGGGTTTGGCCTCAAAATATGCATAGCATCATAAGGGGTTTTTGGCCTGAAACATGCATAATTTCACAACGGGATTAGCCACAACATGCATAGTATCATAAGGGGATTTTGGCCACAAACATGCATGATAACACAAGGGGTTTGGGTTCATTTACATGCATAAGCCCCAAAGTCAAGTCTTTGCCAATGTTTCACAAGTCAAATGGTTCCCAAAGGTTCATGCTAACATTCCATAGATAAAGATTCAAACTTGCAAGATAAACTAGGTTAAATATAACATGAGTGGCATGATTAATTCGCTAAAACTTAGCCCAAGGTCATAGATCATAGAAAAGGGGCAAAGTTAGGTTCACATAGGCTAGCATACTTATGTTTCATCGCATTTTATTCCATGTCACATTAGATCCACCGTTAGAATCTACAAGTAGCTAGAACTTACATAGCGAGGCTTAGGGAAGGATCATGCATCGTCTTGACGAAGAAAGGTGGCTCCTTTGTTGAAGAACCGTCATGAAATTGGCCTAGCAACGTTGATCCACTCCCTTGATTTGATGTAGCAAGCTAGCACCTTTTGATTTGAACCCGATTTGAATGCATAAGCCCTTGGAGTTGGAGATGGAGGCCATGATCAAGATAGATTTTGGCAGCACTTAGTTGTAGGATTGTTTTTTAGTGATTTAGGTTAGGTCCTAGGGTGTTTTTATAGAGATTAGGAGTAGTTTAGGCCCTTAGATTAACCCTAGGATAGATCTGAACCCTCAAAACCCGTCACAGGCCAATAGACCAGACCCAAGAGCATGTCTTGAGGAACAAGTCAGGCACACCCAGGCCAACTGGCCGACCACCCAAGTCGACAGGGGTGTCGACTGGGCAGTCGACACCACTTGGGGTGTGTTGACTCCCAAGTTGACTCCCCAGTCGACTTGGGGGTGGCGGGAATTTTTCCCACCTCTTCTGCTTGGCTGAATTTGAAATCTGAATTCAAATTTGAACTGTTTTTGAACTTGAAATTTTCTGAAAACTTTGACGGGCCATAACTTGGTCGTATGGACTCCGATTTTCGAAAACTCGGACTCTATTTCGCGTATTTTTTCGAGACGAACGCAATGGCATAGCCTGTTTCCCTTGATTCAGATTTTATCATTAAATTCTGCCTTGATTCTCGTCTTAGCATGTTGTAAAAATTCAGGTTGTTACACTGTGCCTCTCCAACTCGACCCAAAAGTGTAGGTTGCACCTCTAATGATGCCAATAATCTGGGTACATAATCGAAAGAGGGTCTGAAGTCAAAGAAAAATATATACTCCAAACTCGTCCGCTCTACGAACAAAGGACTTAAAGTTAACTTCTTTCTACTTAAGGCGTTGGCTACAACATTATCCTTACTAGGGGTATATGCGATCTCAAAATCGTAGAATGCCCAAAACTCCATCCATATCTATTGCCTCAAGTTTAGGTCCTTCTGAGAGAGTAAGAACTTTAGCGACTTATGGTCTGTATACAACTTAAACCCCTCGCCAAGCCAATAATGATGCCATGACTTAAGTGCAAAAACTATGGCTGCCAACTCAAAGTCGTGGGTAGGGTAATTTTTCTTGTGGGCTTTCAATTGTCTTCCACCATAGCATATCACCCTTCCCTCTTGCATTAAAATTGCGCCAAGCCCTGTCCCGTAAGCATCGGTATATACAGTGAATGTCTTACTCCCATCTGACAAAACTAAAACTGGGGCTGTCGTCAAAGCCCTCTTAGACGTTGGAAAGCATCGTCACAGTCAACGTCCCAAGAAAAATTCAAATTCTTCTTCGTTAATCGAGTGAGAGGGGCTGATATCTTCGCGAAGTTCTTAATGAACTTCCTATAATAGCCAGCTAGCCCTAAAATGCTTCTTACTTCTGTTGCGTTCTTAGGAGTTTTTCAATCTTGGATGGCCACTACCTTTGCAGGATCCACAGCTATCCCTTCCTTAGAGACCACTTGTCCTAAGAATCTCACTTCTTTTCTCCAAAAATGGCACTTGGAGAACTTAGCTTTATGTTGATGCACTCGTAGGGTCTCTAAGACTTCCCTAAGATGTAGGGCATGTTATTTTTCATTTTTAGAGAAAACCAGAATATCGTCTTCAAAGACTACCACAAACTTGTTTAGAAACTCCCTAAACACCCTACTCATTAAGTCAACAAAGTATGCGGGTGCATTCATCAAACCAAAAGGCATGATGAGCCACTCGAAGAAACCGTCAGGAGTTCTAAATGCATTCTTATCGATGTTATCTTCAGCTTCCCTTAGCTGATGAAACCCTGTAGCTAAATCCAGTTACGTGAAAACTGAAGCACCAACCAATTGATCGAATAAATCATCTATCCTCGGCAATGGGTGTATGTTCTTCTTTGTTAGCTTATTCATCTCTCTATAGTCCACGCACAATCTAAGTGAACCGTCAGCTTTTGTAGCAAAAACGACTGGAGCACCCTACTCCGAAATACTTCCTCTTATGAACACCTTCTCAAGCAACTCTTTCACTTGCTTACCGGGTTCTCTTCTCTCTCTCGAAGCCATGTGGCGCAGTGGTAATGCAACTGGCTTTGCATTATCTACTAAGTATATTCGAAAGTGTATCTCACGCCTCGGGGGTAAACCTCGAACCTCACTGAAGACGTCACTATATTCACGGACCACACGAACAGATTTCAAATCATCGTTGGATACGTCTAGGGATTTTAGGTAGCTAAGCATTACCGGACCTCTAGGGTCACAAGAAATATCAAGGGTCTATCCACAATGAGTCAACAATCTAACTACCCTTCTTTCACAATCTAGGATGGCCCCGTATCTAGCTAGCAAATCCATACCTAGAATCAAGCCGTAGCCCATGAAGCCAAGAACGAAGGCGTTGCATTCAAACCCAACACCCAAGATAGACACTCTCAAATCCCGACAAATCATAGAAAGATGAGCCGAACCACCAATAGGATTTGAGACTACTATGGGATCTGTAACTAGACTAGTACTTAGGTGCAGTGTTTCAACTAACGAAGCAGATACAAAGGAGTGTGAAGCGCCAGAGTCAAACAAAGTACGAACAGGATGATCAAACAGAAAAACTAAACTTTCAGTGGAAATGTTTCTACCTCTCTCCTATCCTGGTGCCATGAGAGCCTGAATCTGCCCTCTTGCCTGCCCTTGTGCCATGAGAGTCTGAAGCTGCCCTCAAAAAGTGGACCCTGTTCTTTGCCCATGCCCCTGTTTCCTTGGGCAGTCTTTAACTAGATGTCCTTCCTCTCCGCAGTGGAAGCAGCCAGTCTTCTTCTTTCTCCTACAGTCCTTACACAGATGGCCTGGTGTCCCACAATTAAAGCACTTTTTCTTTCCCTTGCTATTATTGTTCTTCCCGCCATTCTTGTTTTGCTGTTGTGGTTTCTTTCAGTCCCCTTTCTTCTCCAGTGCCTTATTAGCATTAGCACCTTTCTCTTCCTCATGCATAAGCGCCATGTCAACCAATTTCTCAAAGGTAGCCCCCATAGGAATGTGGGTTATAGCTAACCCATGTAGTGGCATATTCAAAACTTTAACGAACCTTTGGGCCTTCTTCTCAGGTATGTTCACCAATTCCAAGCCAAATCTTGCCAACTGATTGAAGTTGTTGGCGTACTCCTTTACTGATAAATCCCCTGTCTTCAATGCTAAGAACCTTTCCATATATAAATTTTAATCTACACGTGAGAGAAATTTCATTTCGAACCTACTCTTGAAATCCATCCATGTCTCCATCGAACGCTCTCCGTTCGTGACCTCCCACCAAAACGAGGCTTCGTCCTTCATTAACTAAGATGCCAATTGGACCTTATTTCCATCTTCTACCTTGAAAATACCAAATAGATCTTCCACCTCCTTAAGCCAATTTCGAGATTCAACAAACGTTTCTGATCCGTGAAAAGGTTTCCCGCCCATTGCCCAAAAATCCTTGCATATCTTTGCAAAAGTATCAACACAGGGAGGAGTAGGAGGAGGGGGAGGAGGAGGGGGAGGAGGAGGGGGAGGAGGAGGAGCATTTGCTGGGCCTGCGACATTGGCTCTATTTTCCAGATACCTTCTAAACCATTCTGGTGTCGGTATCCCCTCGGGTATCTCTGGAATTCCAGACATGCTGAAAAGAAAATGAAGAGATTCAAAACGGAGAATTCGAAAGAAAGACATATGGCTCTTGGGGGTTATGTTTTTAAAACAAACTTTTCTCTTGAAAATACTTTCCTTAAAGCATATTTTTGAAAGTATTTCTTTATAAAATGTCTTTTTTAAAAAAAGTTTTAAATATTCATATCTGATCTGGCAACCTTCAGCTCTGATACCACGTGTAACACCCCACGTCCATTAATGTCACTCACAAAGGGAATGCATTAACATATATGGAGCGTATTTAGTGTATAGAATAGAATATAATAAGACAGACATAAATAATGGTACTTGAAAATTTTAAAACAACTTTTATTGCAGCGGAGAAATAGTTTGATTACAACAAATTCATAAACCAAGTACACTTAATATCCATCTTGATAAATTGTTTCAGAGTACATAAAATAAAAAGCATAAACCCCAACACAAGTAGCCATAAAAGAGATGGGCTGAACTTTAGTTTCAGCAATCCAAGTACTTCCAAAAAGGGAGAGAAAGAGATCCAAGATCAAGCTCCACTAGTACTAATCCCACCTTGCGAACCTGCGTGGAAAAGGAAGAAAAGAGGCGAAAACAAGGGGGTCAGACATAAAGTCTGGCGAGTATAATAACTTTAACAATATAAGTATTAAAGTAACTAGGATAAGGCATAAAATGGTGAGATAAGGTATGATCATGAAACAAGTGGACATGACAAAGCAAATAAGAGGAATATTCTAGCATTAATCACGTTCCTAATCACTGTAGGATAATTACTATATTGCACCACCACTAGTCACCCTAAAAGTTGATCCCACCTACCGAACTTAATAATGATAATGGTAGTTTCATGTACCCGTAGCTGCCTTCATAGGTGCCGTCTGCACCTATCTCCACTAGTTGTACCCACTACCCCCATGCGATCGGCTCCGTAACTCGTAGATACCCGTGCTGGTCCCACAGTGGGGTGTATCACTCCCCAAAGTGGCAGCTCGATACTACCAAAGATGCACGACTTATATCTACACGATGCAACAATGTCTTACCTACCAGCCAGGGCCCACGCACGCACATGACCCCGTTGGACTTGTGTTGCCACAGCTAACCCGTTTTGACCTCTTACAATCAAATCCAGTAAGCGTGTCCCGTCCTCGACTTGGGTCGAGCTCACAAAGATACTTAATGGGTTACTGGTTTGAAAAGGCCCCCCCATGCATGACACAAGCTTTCCACCTATGCTTGGTCCCCACTAAGGTTTCCCACTTAACCGTATTTTTTATTCATGTCTTCTTACATGTTTTAACTTGGTTAAGTGCATCTAATCGTATTTCTCATGCCACCCAAGGCACCCACTTAATTTCACATGCCACCCAAGGCACCCACTTAATTTCACATGCCACCCAAGGCACCCACTTAACCCCCCATGTCCCACCACATGTTTATCTGGTAAAGTGTTACTTAATTCATTAGACCCGTAACCTTGTAAAGACCTCCCACATTAGACTGGCATTTGCGGTTGTAGGATTTGCCGGGCGGGTCCGGGCAGTCTTATACCTCAAACGAGCCTAACCTCGTGTCTTTACAATTGTTACGCATTTAATTCGTGCCTTTGACCTCTCACATTAGACTGACATTTGTGGCTGGTGGATTTGCCGGGCGGGTCTGGGAAGTCTTACACCACAGAAGAGCCTAACATAGTGTCTTAGGTGGTTTATTATTACACATCTTTATTTAACCCCAAATTGGATTAGTATCCCTATTCAAATTTGTCAATAAATTCCAAATTTATTTATGTCCATAATTGTCTCTTAAAATTATGTCCATAAATACCAATTATGCTAATTAATATCTCAAATTAATTATATGCCTTTTAAGGCCATTTTATTGCTAATTCACAATTTACGTATATTCAATATTATCCCATCATCCCCACGCTATTCGTACGTTTTCATATGACATATGTTAGACTCGCAAATAGTCTAACATATAAAAAGAAAAACAACATCACATAACACATAAAATAGATCTAAGGATCATGACATAAATTTGCATACGAATTTCATTCAAACTAGCTTATGATAGGAAACTAGCATAGGTAATGGGCATAAACTGGCATACTAATGTACTGCCATGGACCTAAATATAGATCTAAACATAAAGATGTAAACTTTCATATAGATCTAAACATAAAGATGTGAACTTGCATATAGATCTAAACATAAAGGTGTGAACTTGCTTATGGATCTAAACGTAAAGGTGTGAACTTGCATATGGATCTAAACATACAGATTAATGTCACATAAACTAGCATATGTATATACATGTTTCACATATATTTTAATAACCAAAACTTGCATAAGATTCATAAAAGAATATATGATCCAATCACCACAAACTTGCATAAGATATATGATTCAACTTGCATAGGATTCACATAAGAACTAACATATGATCCAACTTGCATAAAATTCACATAAGAACTAACATACGATTCAACACCACAAACATACATATAATTTACATCACATGATTCAAAATCATATTCTTATAATCCCAATTATATCTTATCATAATTAAATTAATGAATTATTCTGTGAAAGCTATCATACTCACAATCAAAAGAATAATCTTGTCCTTTTGGGATCTGTGTTCTGTAAATGAATTGCTTGCTTTTGATGTAGACTTAGTTGTTATTTAGATTTTATTTGATTTTGATTCAAGCTTCTATCTTGCTTTAGGGTTGAAAGTGTATGGCGGCTACTCTAGGTTCTCCATTGATGGCATGGCAGCTCTTGTTATGAATTTGTGTGATTAGGGTTAGGGGTTTAGGGTATTTTTATAGAAGATTAGTTAATTACGAGCCGTCAGATTAACCTAGAAACAATCAAGACCATCCAGCCAAGATAGAATGACCCCTCATCCCTAATGACTTAGCACTGAATCAAAAAGTCGTCATCTTTCAGATCTGCCTGGGGAAGGGGGTAGGTCGATCCTAGGTCGACGCTAAGGTCGACTTGTATAGTGGAGGTCGACACTAGGGTCAACCCCCTGGTCGACCTGGTCCGTATTTTGAATTCAAATTTTGAATTGCTGAACAGAGCTATTTTTAATTTAATTAAATTCAGAAAATTTGGAAGGCCATAACTTCTTCATACGAAGTCCGATTCACACAAGCTCGGATTCTATCTCAAGCAGAATTCCGAGAAGAACGCAATGGCGCAAACTGTTTCCCTTAATTCTCACATTTGAAATTAAGTATTCTTAAATTTGTCAACTTTAATATTAAAATTTTGGGGTGTTACAAGAATAATTCGTTCGTCGTTTGTATAAGAATTCTGACTTGCAATTCCTAAGCTTTAAGAAGAAGAAGAAGAACTATTCCAGCAGCAGCATGGAGGCCATGAGACTAATTTAATTTATGTTTAGAGCTTAAGTCTATGCGTGCTTGTATAGAGTTTTTGATTAATATAAGCCGTTAGATTAAGATAGGGGAAATCAGAACCATTCAGACCAATTGGAACCATCCAGAACATGCCACCTAAGCCCTAGTGACTCAGCCACAAGTCAGAAATCGTCACATTTCAGATCTGCCCGAGGGGGTAGGTCGACCCCCAGGTCGACCCCCAGGTTGACCCCCAGGTCGACCCGTATAAGGGAGGTCGACCACATGATCGACCTGGCCTGGGGCGGGAAAAATCCCGCCCAGTCCGCTTCTCTGTTTGAATTCGAATTTTGAATTTTTAAACCTAGGCTCTTTTAATTTATAAAAATTCCTAAAATTTCCGAGGGCCATAATTTCCTCATACGAAGTCCGATTTATGAAAACTTGGACTCTATTCCAAGCAGAATTTCGAGACGAATGCAATGGCATAACCCATTTCCCTTAATTCTTCTTCTAAAAATTAAGTGTTCTTAAATATGTTAATTTTAATATTTAAAATTACGGGGTGTTACATTCTCCCCTCCTTAAAGGATTTCGCCCCCGAAATCTCCAAGTTAAAGAGAATGTTTATCCTAACATCCAATCATCCATCTACTCAACCATCAAACACAGGCATCCATTGTCCTTACAAGATTCTAATGTCGTATGAACATATGCAAAAAGTGTGTATATATGTTCCTTATCTAATGCAAAATCAGGCGGTCTACTAATTCAGATGACCTCCTTAATGCAAATCATCATAGTGCCGTGCGTCCATTATGTATGAAAAAGAATCCTAACGATACATATTATTTCTACAGTGCACAACCATTCATCTAAATGCAGCATCCATATGATAACACAACAATTATACATCCATTAATTAATATATGCACACACATTTATATGAAATATGAAAGTGATTGAGCCGATCTAGTGCCTAATGTGCATGTACATGCATCCACGAGCAACCACTAGCAACCACTTGCATCAATTTGCATCCACCAACCATAACATGTCTCAAACACATGTTTACATCCATAGGGTTTTTCCTAACTAAAGATCGAAGATATCATCGCAAAGACATACTAAATGATAGGACAAGTATCAATCAAAGTGGTAGAAAAAGGAGATGTTAAAAATATACACTCAAAAAGGAAAGGGTACGACGTACGCATCTTGTCTTCGGTTTCCTAAGTCGCGTCTCCTTGATCATCTCCCCATTGCACTTTGACCAATTTTACCTCATTGCTGCGTAGCTTTTTGACCTCCGATCCGAGAATGCGTGTAGAAGCTCATCTAACCATGACATTTCGTTCTACTTCCACTTCTTTGAGCGTGCTCGGCTCTACCACTTCCGCGTATCATGTAAACACTTACGCAAATGTGAAACGTGAAACACGTTGTGAACACCACTGAGCTTCTCTAGCAACTTTACTCTATACGCCATCTGCCCATCCTCTCTGTAATTGGAAAGGGTCCACCTCAGTGCCAACTTCCCTACTGATCCAAAACGGACTACGTTTCTCAACGGTGAAACCTTAATAAAAATCATGTCCCCAACATTGAACTCAAGATCAGTTCGTCTCTTATCAGCATATGACTTATGTCGGTCCTGCGCCGTCTTCATTCGTCGTCGAATCAAGTCTATCTTCTCCGAAGTCTCCCTAATCATGTCGGGTCCAAGCGAAACCTTATCCGTGGATTCCCACCAACAAGTAGGTGATCGAAATGGTCGTCCATAAAGAGCCTCAAAAGGTTCCATGCCAATGCTAGCTTGAAAGTTGTTACTATAGGCGAACTCCACCAATGGAAGATGTTCTACCCATGTTCCTCCAAAGTCCAAGATGCATAACCTCAAAAGATCTTCTAGAATCCGATTTACTCTCTCGGTCTAGCCGTTCGTCTGAGGGTGGTAAGCGGTACTTAAGCACAATTGTGTTCCAACCGCCTCTTGTAAGCACTTCCAAAACTCGCTAGTGAAAATGGGATCTCTATCGCTCACAATGCTATAGGGTATGTCGTGCAGACGAACTATCTCACGAAGGTAGACAGATGCTAACCATGCGGCGGCCCTTCTACTTTTAACGGGAATAAAATGGGCACTTTTGGTAAGTCTGTCTACAACTACCCAAATCCCTGTATTACCTTTCCTTGATCTTGGCAACCCATCTACAAAATCTATGGAAGCGCTTTCCCATTTCCACAGTGGAATCTCTAAAGGGTGGAGCAAACCACCGGTCTTCTTTTGCTCCGCCTTGACTTGCTGGCACACTAAGTATCTAGAAACGAACTCAGCCACGTCCTTCTTCATTCCGGCCCAAAAGAAAACTCGCTTCATATCCCTATGCATCTTGTCACCACCGGGATGTATGGTCATCTTAGAGCGATGTGAGCCTTCAAGAATTGTCTTCCTCAAGCTCTTGTCTTGTGGCACGAAAATTCTCCCATCTCTATGCAACCAGCCTCTCTCATCTATAGCATATCTATTATGATGACTCGAAGACTCCCCTCCTATAAGCTTTCCTACTATCTCAACCAACTGTGGGTCATCTTGCTGTGCCTCTCCAACCCGACCAAAAAGTGTAGGTTGCACCTCTTGTGATGCCAACAATCCGGGTACATAATCGACAGAGGGTCTGAAGTTAAAGGTAGATATATACTCCAAATTCTGCCACTCTACAAACAAAGGACTCAAAGTCAACTTCTTTATACTTAAGGCATCAGCTACAATGTTACCCTTGCCAGGGGTATATGTTATCTCAAAATCATAGGATGCCAAAAACTTCATCCACCTTTGTTGCCTCAGGTTTAGATCTTTCTGAGAGAACAAGTACTTTAGCGATTTATGGTTTGTATACAACTCAATCTTTTCGCCATAATGACGCCATAACTTAAGCGCAAAAACTATGGCAGCTAACTCTAAGTCGGGGGTATGGTAATTCTTCTCGTGGACTTTTCAACGGCCTTCCACCATAGCATATCATCCTTCCCTCTTGCATTAAAACTGCGCCAAGCCCTGTCCCACAAGCATCGGTATATACTGTGAATGGCTTACTCGCATCTGGCAAAACTAAAACTAGAGCTGTCATCAAAGCCCTCTTCAAACACTGGAAAGCATCGTCACAATCAACATCCCATGAAAAATTCAAGTTCTTCTTCGTCAACCAAGTAAGTGGGACTGATATCTTCGCGAAGTCCTTAATGAACTTCCTATAATAACCAGCCAGCCCTAAAAGGCTTCTTACTTCTGTTGCGTTCTTCAGAATCTTCCAATCTTGGATTGCCACCACCTTTGCGGGATCCACAACTATCCCTTCCTTAGAGATCATGTGTCCTAAGAACCTCACTTCTTTTCTCCAAAAATGGCATTTGGAGAACTTATCTTTGAGTTGACGCGCTCGTAGGGTCTCTAAGACTTCCCTAAGATGTAGGGCATGCTCTTATTCGCTTCTAGAGAAAACCAAGATATTGTCCACAAAGACTACTACAAACTTGTTTAGAAACTCCCTAAACACCTACTCTTCAAGTCAACGAAGTATGCAGGTGCATTTGTCAAACCAAAAGGCATGTCAAGCCACTCGAAGAAACCGTCAGGAGTTCTAAATGCAGTCTTATCTATGCTGTCTTCAGCTACCCTTAGATGATGAAATCCTATAGCCAAATCCAGTTGCAAGAAAACCGAAGCACCCACCAACTGATCGAATAAATCATCTATCCTTGCCAGTGAATGTCTATTCTTCTTTGTGAGCTTATTCAACTCTCTATAGTCCACACACAATCTAAGTGAACCATCAGCTTTCATAGCAAAAACAACTGGAGCACCCCATTTTGAAATACTTTTTCTTATGAACCCCTTCTCAAGCAACTCTTTCACTTGCTTACTGAGTTCTCTTCTCTCTCTCTCTCGGGGCCATGTGGTGCACTTGTAATGCAACTGGCTTAGCATTATCTACTAGGTATATTCCAAAGTCTATCTCGTGCCTTGGGCGTAAATCCCGAACTTCATCAAAGACGTCACTATATTCACGGACCACACGAACAGATTCCAAATCATCATTGGATGCGTCAAGGGATTCTAGGTAGCTAAGCATTACCAGACCTCTAAGGTCACAAGAAATATCAAGGGTCTTGCCACAATGAGTCAACAATCTAACTACCCTTCTTTCTTAGTCTAGGATGGCACCGTATCTAGCCAGCCATTCCATGCCTAAAATCAAGCCGTAGCCCATGAAGCCAAGAACGAACACGTTTCATTCAAACCCAACGCCCAAGATAGACACTCTCAAATCCTGACAAATAATTGAAAGATGAGCCAAACCACCAATAGGATTTGAGACTATTATGAGATCCGTAACTAGACTAGTATTTAGGTGCAGTGTTTCAACTAACGAAGCAGATACAAACGAGTGTGAAGCTCCAGAATCAAACAAAGTACGAACATGATGATCAAATAGAAAAACCAAACTTTCAACAGAAATGTTTCTACCTCTCTCCTGTCCTGGTGCCATGAGAGCATGAACCTGCCCTCTTGCCTTCCCTGGTGTCATGAGACCTGAACCTGCCCTCCGGAAGTAGACCTTGCCCTCTGCTTTTGTCAGTCTTTAATCAGATGTCCCGCTTCACCACAGTTAAAACAACCAGTCTTCTTCTTCTTCCTACAGTCCTTGCTCAGATGGCCTGGTGCTCCTCAATTAAAGCACCTTTTCTTTCCTTTGCTCTTTTTATCCTTACCACCTTTCTTGTGTTGTTGTTGTGATTTCTTTTGATCCCCTTTCTTCTCTGGTGCCTTATTAGCATTAGCACCTTTCTCCTCTTCATGCATAAGCGCCACGTCAACCAGTTTCTCAAAGGTAGCCTCCATAGGAATGTCGGTCATAGCCAACCCATGGTGGCTCATTCAAACCTTAAACGAACCTCAGGGCCTTTTCTCAGGTGTTCACCAAGTCTAAGCCAAATCTTGCCAACTGATTGAACTTGTTGATGTAATCCTTTATTGATAAATTCTCTTGCTTCAACGCCAAGAACATCTCCATGTATAAATTCTTTTTTGCTCGTGAGAGAAATTTCATCTCGAACCTATGCCTAAAATCCACCCATGTCTCCACTGGATGCTCTCCATTCGTGACCTTGCACCTAAACGAGGCTTCGTCCTTCATTAACCAAGCAGCTAATTAGAGCTTTCTTCCATCTTCTATCTCGAAGATACCAAAAAAATCTTCCACCTCCTTAAGCCGATTTCGAGCTACAACAAATGTCTCTGACCCATGAAAAGGTTTCTCGCCCATTGGCTGAAAGTCCTTGCATATCTTTGAAAAAGTATCAATGTGGGAAAGGGGAGGAGGAACATTTGCTGGGACTGCGGCGGTGGCCCTAGCCTCCAGATACCTTATAAACCAGCCTGATATCGGTATGCCCTCGGGTATCTCGGGTTCCCCAGACATGCTGAAAAAGAAAAAGGAAGAGATTCAAAATGGAGAATCGAAGGAAAGATATACGGCTCTTGGGGGTTATGTTTTTAAAACAAACTTTTCTCTTGAAAATACTTTCCTTAAAACATAATTTTGAAAGTATTTCTTTATAAAAATGTTTTGAAAAACAGTTTTTCAAAATCTATTATCTGTTCTTGGAAACCTTCAGCTCTGATACCACATGTAACACCCCACGTCCATTAATGTCACTCTCAAATGGAATGCATTAACTTTCATGGAGTATTATTGGTGTATAGAAAAGAATATAACAAGAAAAATACACATATTGGTACTTGAAAAATTTAAAACAACTTTTATTGCAATGGAGAAATAGTTTGATTACAACAACATCATAAACCAAAAGTAAAACCAAGTACACTTAATATCTATCTTGACAAATTGTTTTTTGAGTATGTAAAGTAGAAAGCATAACCCCAACATAAGTAGCTATAAAAGAGATGAGCTGAACTTTACTTTCAGCTGTCCAAGCACTTCAAAAAGAGAGAGGAAGAGATCCAAATCAAGCTCCACTAGCACTAGTCCCACCCTGAGAACCTGATTGAAAGGGGGAAAGGAAAAAAAGAGGTGAAAATAAAGGGCGGTTAGACATAAAGTCTGGCGAGTCCAATAAATTTAAAAATATAATTATTAAAGTATTTAGGTTAAGGCATAAACTGGTAAAACAAGGAATGACTGTGAAACAAGTGGGCAGGGCAAAACAAACGAAGGAATATGCTAGCGTTAATTGCGCTCCTAATCACTATAGGATAATTAATATACGGCACCATTACTAGTCACCTTAAAAGTTGATCCCGCTTACTGAACATAATAATCATAATGGTAGTTTCGTGTACCCCTAGCAGTCTTCATAGATGCCGCCTGCCCTTATCTCCACTAGTTGTACCCACTACCCACATGGATCGGCTCCCTAACTCGTAAATACCCGTGCTGGTCCCACAGTGGGGTGTATCACTCCCCAAAGTGGCAACCCGTTACCACTAAAGATGCACGACTTATATCTACATGATGCAATAATATCTTACCTACCAGCTCGGGCCCACGCACATGAGCCAGTTGGACTTGCGTTGCCACCGCTAACCCGTTTTGACCTCTTACAATCAAATCCAGTAAGCGTGTCCCTTCCTCGATTTAACTCAAGCTCACAAAGATACTTAATGGGTTACTGGTTTGAAACGGGCCCTGATACTTGACATAAGCTTTCCACCCATGTTTGGTCCCACTAAGAATTCCCACTTAACCCCTTCTTATTCATGTCTTCTTAGATGTTTCACTTGGTTAAGTGTTTCTAATCGTATTTCACATGTCACCCATGTCACCCACTTAACCCCCATGTCCCACCACATGTTTATCTTTGTTAAGTGTTACTTAATTCATTATAACCGTAACCTTGTAAAGACCTCCCACATTAGACTACCGTTTGCGGCTGCTGGATATGCCGGGCGGGTCCGGGCAGTCTTATACCGCAAACGAGCCTAACCTTGTGTCTTTAAAATTGTTATGCATTTAATTTGTGCCTTCGACCTCTCACATTAGACTACCGTTTGTGGTTACTGGATTTGCCGGGCGGGTCCGGGCAGTCTTATACCACAAACGAGTCTAACCTCGTGTCTTAGGCGTTTATTATTACACGTAATTATTTTACCAAAACATGAATTAATTATCCCTATTCAAGTTGTCAATAATTTCCAAATTAATCTATGTCCATAATTGTCACCTGAATTATGTCCATACTTTTCAGGTATATAAATTATACCAATTAATGTCTCAAATTAATTATATGCCCTTAAAGCCATTTTATGCCAATTCAAAATATGTATATTTAATATTTTCCCATGGTCCCCACGTTGTTCGTATGTTTAGTAGGAAATACATTAGACGCACAAATATTCTAACTCATAAAAAAAAAGAAACATCACAACTTGCATAACACATAAAATGATCTAACTTGAAAATGAGAATTATAACATAAGTTTGCATAGCCAATAACTTGCATAGGCAATGGACATATAAAACACAAATTTGCATAAACTATGTACTGCCATGGATCTAAATATAGATCTAAACATAAAATTGTGAACTTGCATATATAAATAAGGTTTTCACCTAAACTTGCATATGTGAATATGGTTTTCACCTAAACTTGCATATATGAATATGGTTTTCACCTAAACTTGCATATAGATTTGTAACAACTCGTATTTCGATAACATGTTAAAACGAGAATCAAGGGAGAATTTAATTTTAAATTCTAAATCAACTAAAACGGGCTGTGCCATTGCGTTCGTCTCGGAAAAATACGCGAAATAGAGTCCGAGTTTTCGAGAATCGGAGTCCGTATGACCCGTTAAAGGCCCAAAGAAGATTTCTGGGAATTTGAATTTCGGAAAAGGTTTTGGAAAGCAGATCTGGGGCTAGGCGGGAAGTTTCCCTGCCTAGGCCATGTCGACAGGGCTGTCGACAGGCCTGTCGACTTGGGCCCAGACTAAGTCGACAGCCCTGTCGACTTGCCTGTCGACAGGGGGTGGCCGGGGCAAGCTGCCTGGCGCACCTGCTTGTCTCACCTGGTCTTGTTCTTGGCCTGGTTCTGGAAGCTTCCGAGATCTGATGGTCCTAATCTATCCTAGGGTTAATCTAAGGGCCTAAAACACTCCTAATCTCTATAAAAAGACCCTAAACCTAACCTAAATCCCTAAAAATCAAACCTAGCAACTAAGTGCTGCCAAAATCAATTTTGATCATGGCCTCCATCTCTAATCCCTAGAGCCTATGCATTCAAATCGGGTTCAAATCAAGATATGCAAGCTTGCTACACCAAATGGAGGCCAAATCAACATTGTTATGCGAGTTTCATGATGGTTCTTCTTCAAAGGAGCCACCTTTCTTCGTCAAAATGATGCATGATCCCCTTTCCTAAGTCTTGCCTATGTAAGTTCTAGCTACTTTTGGATCAAAACGGTATTTTTAATGTTGACATGGGATAAAATGAGGTAAAACATAAGTATGCATGTATGTGAACCTAACTTTGTCCCTTTTCTATGATCTATGACCTTAGACTAAGATGTAGCAACTTAATCATGTCACTCATGTCATGTTTAGCCTAGTTTACCTTGCAAGTTGGGATCTTTATGCATGAAATGCTAGCATGAACCTTTAGGAACCACTTTACTTGTGAAACATTGGCTAAGACAAGATTTTGGGGCTTATGCATGTTTATGAACCCAAACCCCTTATGCTAAACATGTAAGTTTGTGGCCAAATCCTTTATGAGATTATGCATGCTCGTGGCCAAACCCTTTTTGATAATGTGCATGTTTGTGGCCAAAATACCTTATGACACTATGCATGTTTATGGCCAATCCCTTTATGATGTTATGCATGTGGAAGCCAAGCCCTTTTTGGCATCATGCATGTTTTGAGACCAATATGTGACATAGTGTCCTTACTATGTTGACTCGCTTTGCTTGCGTTGGGAAAACACGATTTTGGGTAGTTAGATAAACATGAACATGTCGCAAAATCTTAACTTGAATATGACATGTGTTTATACTTGAAAATATGACTTGAAAGATAACATGGAAGATGACATGTAAGTATGCATGAAAACATGAGCTTGGGAATTTACCTATTAAGTTAGGTCTACCCTTTGGGAATTTACCTATTAAGTTAGGTCTACCCAAATGCTCGAAAACTTGTAACATGTTTTGGGAACATGATGAACTTAGATAATATGAGTATGGCCAACTCGAGGTTGGGTTGAGTTTGCAACGTAAAACTACCCGGAACCGACCGGCCTAACTAGTAGTTGCAAACAATAGGACCCAATGTGAGAAGTTGGTCATGTCGCGCTTAAGACCCGAGGTTAGACTAAGTTGTGGTGTAAATCTACCCGGACCCGCCCGGCTTAACTAGTAACCACAACAAGGTCTAATGTGAGAGGTTGAGGGTGCATTAATTAAATTAATGCCACATAATAGGGTTAAGTTAATTTGATTAATGAGGCTTAACCAAATATGATATGGACAAATGGGTTAAGTAATTTGATTAGGCTAATGATGCTTAACAAAACATGATAAGCTTGGGTAGGTTAAGTAACTTGATTTGCCTAATGACACTTGACCATTTTTATACGACTAGTGGACGGGATTAAGTTAACCAACACTTAATCAATCCAACACGATAACGTGATAAGGTTAAGTAAATTTTCTTAATGACACTTAACCGTATAATACAGTTGATGGATGGGGTTAAGATTAGGCTTAACTAATCTAAACATGGAAATCGGATGGGGTTAAGTTAGCCTAGACTTAATTAATCCAACTTGGTAATTTAATGGGGTTAAGTTAAACACTTAACTAATTTAACACGATGATTTGATGAGGTTAAGTGACCTATACTTAACCAATCTAACTCGTTAATTTGGTGAGGTTAAGTTAATCTATACTTAACCAATCTAACGTGAAAACATGATAAGGCTAAGTCACGAATCACTTGAATACGCTTGACCGATTTGATGACAAGGTCAAGTTAATTTATATAATTAACTAATCTAAAATGATAACTAGACGAGGTTAAGTTATGGATTGCTTAATATACTTAGCCAACTTGACACATGGTTTGTGGGGTTAAGTCTTGGACTTGGATACTTAGCCAATTTTGACATGGTTTGTAGATGGGCTAAGTTATGAACTTAAGTGACACTTAACCCATTAGATAAACCCTAATTCGGAGGATTAGGTAAATAACCATAGTTAACAAGGATTATGGAAATAAGGCTAAGTGGTAAACCTTAGTTAAGGGAAACTAAGTAATAATTCTTAGTCAAGGAAATTTGGACCATTTCTTAGATAGGTTAGTAACCAGATACGTTAGGTCAACTTTTAAGTATGCGTGTAGGAGCAGGCTATCTGATTTAGATAAAGGCTCCAACGAACTGGGTAACGAAGCAGCGACTTCGGGGAACGTGAAGATATTCTTGGGATCCCTCTGTGAGCTGCCAGGTCATTATACTAGGCTCACGGAAGGTTGAGGTCTGCGGTAGAAGAACCAAGAATATGCCTTGGTTGCTATGCGAGCGACCTAAAGACTGGGGTGGATAGCAGTGAGTCGACGAATACATAAGGTGCCCGAGATAGCAAGTTCGTCGATCATCTACCATCTTGAGTCAAGCGTGTACGTACGGAAAGGCAGGGAACACCCAACAGACCATAATTGCTATCTAATTGTGGGTGAGGTAGGCCGTAGGATGTGGGCTGGCCGGAGTGTAGTTCTCATGCAAGATTTTCTCTTGTGTTGCCTTTCACTAGTTGAGGGAGGGGTCTCGTGGGACCATAGCCACGTGTAGAAAAGCAGACCTTAGTATCTGCATCGGCAGATAAATCTAAAGCTCCCGGCCGAGTCCTGTATTTCTTGGTTTGCCCTGTGACAGGACTCGGGTGGCACGATGTGATACATGTGCATACAGTAATAGAAAAACGATTCACGATGAATGCGTGGGAAAAGGGCGCGGTCGAGGGTTAGCGTAATCCCTAGTGGCCTAGGTGGTTTAACCCAAACCGAAATACGAAAGCGTGCAATAGGTAAGCGTAATCCCTAGTGGTGCTAGGTGGCGTAAGTCCTAGTAGTTCAAACAATGATTCATATAGAAGAGCCTAGCTAGAACAAGGGTGACAGTCCAAACGATTCCAAGGATAATACGACATGAGGAAGCCCGTACGAGGTACGGCAAAGGACTGAACTTATATACATGGAAAGAAACATATGATTTGAGTAACCTATATATGCGATATATTAGGTTGACATGGACCATTACACGACCTTAAGCAAGGGACATTCATGGTTAACACATGACGCGGGTAGGGATACTAGTACGAGAGGTGCAGAGCAAATATACATGTTAGAACTAGGAAGAATATACATAATAGATACCGTGGGATGTTAGACGGGGTAGATACCTTGGGATAGTGTACTCGATAGAAATCTGATGATGTGATACCTTGACTTATCATAACACCGTAATTTTTCATGATACCTTAGTTTACCTTGCCGCAGTAGTTTAACCGGCTACTCTGGTTTATCTATCTTGTAGTTATCCTTATGTTTACTTTCAGTTTACGCATGTCATGTTACCTTTACCTGTTTTTATACTGGAAGTAGATAGGACTTACTCAGTCTTTTTGACTGACCCGTTTTGTTTCGCCTCTCTTCTTCCGTTTCCACCCCCCAGGTTTCAGGGAGGAAACAATGCTGTTTAGTTCGGACTTCTTCTGCTTGAAGGTCATCATGGATGGCTTGGACTTCTCTTGGCTATGGCTACTTTACTGATTTACTTGGGGAATAATTTATTAAAAAGTCTTTATGCTTCTTTACTATTGCAAGACGGGTTTTGATGTACTCTGATGTAAAAGGCTTTAGACCTTATTTATTCATGTTATGAAAGTTTGATTTTACTTCCGCTATTTATATATATATATGTTCTGTCTTGTGATATTTCTGTGCATGTTTACCAATAATGCCCCTCTAAAGCTAGTGCATTCCTTTGCGAGTGACCCTAGCGGAGGCGGGGTGTTACATCTGGTATCAGAGCAGAAGGTTACTAGACTGGGCAAAGGTTTTTAAAGACCTTCTGAAAATTATTTGAAAAACCGTTTATAAAGAAGCATTTTTCAAGAAAGTTTTCTTTTAAAAAGAAAAAGGCTATTCCCCAAAGGCCATTAGCATCATCCTTGTTTCCTTGATTTAATCTCTTTTCCTTTCTTTCCTCCATCTGTAGTCACAGTGGTTTTGACTGCGACTAGTCTTTCTAGCTGCGTAAGTGTCTCCCATACGATGGAGGTGGTTCTCGAGAGACCGTTGCAGAGTTATGCATGAAAGGATAGTATGAACAAGGATAAAGGATATGAGCTCAGGGATAAGCAACATGTTGGTATGGCTGAGTCCTAAAAGGAGGAAGAAAGATGAACAATGAAACCCATGACGAGAGAGTACCTTTGGCATGGTAAAACGGGGCGGATAGTTAAGTATTATGGGACAAGGACAAGATCATCGGGAGGGCAGTAGTATGCTCTCATTTCTAGAGTACCTCGGAAGGAGGGTAACGATCTTGTCAAAGGTTTAGCTTTTCTTCTCTATCATCCCGTTAGGACTTCGTTGTTCGTATCATTTAAGTCTGCTTCGGTAGTTGAGTCTCTGCACCTTAAGTACTAGCGTAATAGAGGATCCCATTTTTGTCTCAAAGTCCTATTGGAGAATCAGTCCATTTATGCATGACTTGTTTGGATTTGGGAATGTCTATGCCAAGTGTTGAGCCTGGAAATAATGCTTATGTTTATAAGCTATGGATGGATTCTAGGGATGAAGTGGTTATCCAGCAAGGGGTGCCATTCTCGGTTTTGGAAAGAGGGTAGTTAGATTCTCGACTCATCTTGGTGATACCCTCGAAATCTCGTGTAACCTTTTGGGTTCTGTCATGGCTCGTTACCTAGAATCCCAGGACGTAGTTGTTGATAATCCGTTTGAATAGAATTCGCCGTTAAGGCGGATGGTTCGTTTCGATTATGCATGAGTTATGGGAATCACCCTAGTAAGGACTCTTGGCAATTTGGATTGGCATCGGAAAACGAGATCCAGAATTCACTAGTGAATTTTGGGGAGCTGGCTTGAGTACGTAGATATGGTTGAGCCAAGTATACTAGGGAAAGAATAAGTGAAAGTGAAACGAGAGGCGACAGTGAAATGAGTTTCACTCGCACCTTGGAAATAGGAATCAAGGAGTTACGAAATCATGAAGTCAAAGGCAGTCAAGGCACGATGGAACTAAGCTCAAGGTAATGCGACTCAGGAGACTGAAGACTGAATACGTGCATGATATCTCTTTTGGGAATATATCCTTGATCCCTGTTTTCTGTTGAGCTTGCTTGTAGGCTATCTTTTATGGATATCCTCTCGGACCAGTCTCTGTTACAAATCCTGTACGGAGTTTGTTTTGTTTATCTTCTCGACCCTGTTTCAGGGAATCTTAGGTAGAACCCTATGGATGTAAACATGTATTTGAAACATGTTATGGTTGATATGGTTGCAAATGGTTGCAAGTGGTTGCTCGTGGATGCGCGAATTTACATTAGATATTAGCTCGACTCGGTCACATTTCATATTGCATATGCACGAGTATTTATACTTGTTTATGGATGAAATTGAATGTGTTACCATGTGGACGTTGCATATGGATGAATGTTTGTGCACGCATATAGTGTCTATATGACTAGGACTATTTGCATACATGTTGGATTCATGGCACTATACATATTTTGCATTAGAAAGATTATTCAGGCCTGATCATTAGCATTAGCTAAGGGACATGTACACACACGTTTTGCATACATTCATAAAGCATTAGGAGTCGTTTAAGGACAATGTTTGCTTGTGGATGATGGTTTGAGTAGATGGATGATGGAGGGAAGGATATGTTCTTCCTAACTTTGAGATTTCGGGGACGAAATCCTAAAAGGTGGGGAGAATGTAACAACTCGTATTTCGATAACATGTTAAAACGAGAATCAAGGGAGAATTTAATTTTAAATTCTAAATCAACTAAAACGGGCTATGCCATTGCGTTCGTCTCGGAAAAATACGCGAAATAGAGTCCGAGTTTTCGAGAATCGGAGTCCGTATGACCCGTTCAAGGCCCAAAGAAGATTTCTGGGAATTTGAATTTCGGAAACGGTTTTGGAAAGCAGATCTGGGGCTAGGCGGGAAGTTTCCCCGCCTAGGCCATGTCGACGGGGCTGTCGACAAGCCAGTCGACTTGGGCCCAGACCAAGTCGACAGCCCTGTCGACTTGCCTGTCGACAGGGGGTGGCCGGGGCAAGCTGCCTGGCGCACCTGCTTGTCTCACCTGGTCTTGTTCTTGGCCTGGTTCTGGAAGCTTCCGAGATCTGATGGTCCTAATCTATCCTAGGGTTAATCTAAGGGCCTAAAACACTCCTAATCTCTATAAAAAGACCCTAAACCTAACCTAAATCCCTAAAAATCAAACCTAGCAACTAAGTGCTGCCAAAATCAATTTTGATCATGGCCTCCATCTCCAATCCCTAGAGCCTATGCATTCAAATCGGGTTCAAATCAAGATATGCAAGCTTGCTACACCAAATGGAGGCCAAATCAACATTGTTATGCGAGTTTCATGATGGTTCTTCTTCAAAGGAGCCACCTTTCTTCGTCAAAATGATGCATGATCCCCTTTCCTAAGTCTTGCCTATGTAAGTTCTAGCTACTTTTGGATCAAAACGGTATTTTTAATGTTGACATGGGATAAAATGAGGTAAAACATAAGTATGCATGTATGTGAACCTAACTTTGTCCCTTTTCTATGATCTATGACCTTAGACTAAGATGTAGCAACTTAATCATGTCACTCATGTCATGTTTAGCCTAGTTTACCTTGCAAGTTGGGATCTTTATGCATGAAATGCTAGCATGAACCTTTAGGAACCACTTTACTTGTGAAACATTGGCTAAGACAAGATTTTGGGGCTTATGCATGTTTATGAACCCAAACCCCTTATGCTAAACATGTAAGTTTGTGGCCAAATCCTTTATGAGATTATGCATGCTCGTGGCCAAACCCTTTTTGATAATGTGCATGTTTGTGGCCAAAATACCTTATGACACTATGCATGTTTATGGCCAATCCCTTTATGATGTTATGCATGTGGAAGCCAAGCCCTTTTTGGCATCATGCATGTTTTGAGACCAATATGTGACATAGTGTCCTTACTATGTTGACTCGCTTTGCTTGCGTTGGGAAAACACGATTTTGGGTAGTTAGATAAACATGAACATGTCGCAAAATCTTAACTTGAATATGACATGTGTTTATACTTGAAAATATGACTTGAAAGATAACATGGAAGATGACATGTAAGTATGGATGAAAACATGAGCTTGGGAATTTACCTATTAAGTTAGGTCTACCCTTTGGGAATTTACCTATTAAGTTAGGTCTACCCAAATGCTCGAAAACTTGTAACATGTTTTGGGAACATGATGAACTTAGATAATATGAGTATGGCCAACTCGAGGTTGGGTTGAGTTTGCAACGTAAAACTACCCGGAACCGACCGGCCTAACTAGTAGTTGCAAACAATAGGACCCAATATGAGAAGTTGGTCATGTCGCGCTTAAGACCCGAGGTTAGAATAAGTTGTGGTGTAAATCTACCCGGACCCGCCCGGCTTAACTAGTAACCACAACAAGGTCTAATGTGAGAGGTTGAGGGTGCATTAATTAAATTAATGCCACATAATAGGGTTAAGTTAATTTGATTAATGAGGCTTAACCAAATATGATATGGACAAATGGGGTAAGTAATTTGATTAGGCTAATGATGCTTAACAAAACATGATAAGCTTGGGTAGGTTAAGTAACTTGATTTGCCTAATGACACTTGACCATTTTTATACGACTAGTGGACGGGATTAAGTTAACCAACACTTAATCAATCCAACACGATAACGTGATAAGGTTAAGTAAATTTTCTTAATGACACTTAACCGTATAATACAGTTGATGGATGGGGTTAAGATTAGGCTTAACTAATCTAAACATGGAAATCGGATGGGGTTAAGTTAGCCTAGACTTAATTAATTCAACTTGGTAATTTAATGGGGTTAAGTTAAACACTTAACTAATTTAACACGATGATTTGATGAGGTTAAGTGACCTATACTTAACCAATCTAACTCGTTAATTTGGTGAGGTTAAGTTAATCTATACTTAACCAATCTAACGTGAAAACATGATAAGGCTAAGTCACGAATCACTTGAATACGCTTGACCGATTTGATGACAAGGTCAAGTTAATTTATATAATTAACCAATCTAAAATGATAGCTAGACGAGGTTAAGTTATGGATTGCTTAATATACTTAGCCAACTTGACACATGGTTTGTGGGGTTAAGTCTTGGACTTGGATACTTAGCCAATTTTGACATGGTTTGTAGACGGGCTAAGTTATGAACTTAAGTGACACTTAACCCATTAGATAAACCCTAATTCGGAGGATTAGGTAAATAACCATAGTTAACAAGGATTATGGAAATAAGGCTAAGTGGTAAACCTTAGTTAAGGGAAACTAAGTAATAATTCTTAGTCAAGGAAATTTGGACCATTTCTTAGATAGGTTAGTAACCAGATACGTTAGGTCAACTTTTAAGTATGCGTGTAGGAGCAGGCTATCTGATTTAGATAAAGGCTCCAATGAACTGGGTAACGAAGCAGCGGCTTCGGGGAACGTGAAGATATTCTTGGGATCCCTCTGTGAGCTGCCAGGTCATTATACTAGGCTCACGGAAGGTTGAGGTCTGCGGTAGAAGAACCAAGAATATGCCTTGGTTGCTATGCGAGCGACCTAAAGACTGGGGTGGATAGCAGTGAGTCGACGAATACATAAGGTGCCCGAGATAGCAAGTTCGTCGATCATCTACCATCTTGAGTCAAGCGTGTATGTACGGAAAGGCAGGGAACATCCAACAGACCATAATTGCTATCTAATTGTGGGTGAGGTAGGCCGTAGGATGTGGGCTGGCCGGAGTGTAGTTCTCATGCAAGATTTTCTCTTGTGTTGCCTTTCACTAGTTGAGGGAGGGGTCTCGTGGGACCATAGCCACGTGTAGAAAAGCAGACCTTAGTATCTGCATCGGCAGATAAATCTAAAGCTCCCGGCCGAGTCCTGTATTTCTTGGTTTGCCCTGTGACAGGACTCGGGTGGCACGATGTGATACATGTGCATACAGTAATAGAAAAACGATTCACGATGAATGCGTGGGAAAAGGGCGCGGTCGAGGGTTAGAGTAATCCCTAGTGGCCTAGGTGGTTTAACCCAAACCGAAATACGAAAGCGTGCAATAGGTAAGCGTAATCCCTAGTGGTGCTAGGTGGCGTAAGTCCTAGTAGTTCAAACAATGATTCATATAGAAGAGCCTAGCTAGAACAAGGGTGACAGTCCAAACGATTCCAAGGATAATACGACATGAGGAAGCCCGTACGAGGTACGGCAAAGGACTGAACTTATATACATGGAAAGAAACATATGATTTGAGTAACCTATATATGCGATATATTAGGTTGACATGGACCATTCCACGACCTTAAGCAAGGGACATTCATGGTTAACACATGACGCGGGTAGGGATACTAGTACGAGAGGTGCAGAGCAAATATACATGTTAGAACTAGGAAGAATATACATAATAGATACCGTGGGATGTTAGACGGGGTAGATACCTTGGGATAGTGTACTCGATAGAAATCTGATGATGTGATACCTTGACTTATCATAACACCGTAATTTTTCATGATACCTTAGTTTACCTTGCCGCAGTAGTTTAACCGGCTACTCTGGTTTATCTATCTTGTAGTTATCCTTATGTTTACTTTCAGTTTACGCATGTCATGTTACCTTTACCTGTTTTTATACTGGAAGTAGATAGGACTTACTCAGTCTTTTTGACTGACCCGTTTTGTTTCGCCTCTCTTCTTCCGTTTCCACCCCCCAGGTTTCAGGGAGGAAACAATGCTGTTTAGTTCGGACTTCTTCTGCTTGAAGGTCATCATGGATGGCTTGGACTTCTCTTGGCTATGGCTACTTTACTGTTTTACTTGGGGAATAATTTATTAAAAAGTCTTTATGCTTCTTTACTATTGCAAGACGGGTTTTGATGTACTCTGATGTAAAAGGCTTTAGACCTTATTTATTCATGTTATGAAAGTTTGATTTTACTTCCGCTATTTATATATATATGTTCTGTCTTGTGATATTTCTGTGCATGTTTACCAATAATGCCCCTCTAAAGCTAGTGCATTCCTTTGCGAGTGACCCTAGCGGAGGCGGGGTGTTACAAGATTCCTACAAACTTGCATATGAATCTAAACATGTAAACTAATACCACATGTTTTACACATAAACTAGCATATACATACATATATACATATATATATATATATACACTTGATTCACATAAAAACTTGTGTATAATTTGCATACAGACTTGCATATGATTCACATCCAATCTAGCATATAATTTACATCCAAACTTGCATATAAACTGATGTCATAAAATGAATCAAGTTAAACATATGTGATTGGACATAAGAAATAGATCTACTAACATAAGTTAACCAAACTATCATATGTTCACAAACAGACGATAAGAAAATTAAGTAATGTCACATGATTCAACAGACATGTTCTCATAATCCAAATTATAACTCATCATAATTAATTTATTAATTATTTTGTGAAAGAAATTGTACTCACAAAGATGAACTAGAAAAGAGAATAATTCGTTCGTCGTTTGTATAAGAATTCTGACTTGCAATTCCTAAGCTTTAAGAAGAAGAAGAACTATTCCAGCAGCAGCATGGAGGCCATAAGACTAATTTAGTTTAGGTTTAGAGCTTGAGTCTATGCGTGCTTATATAGAGTTTTAGATTATTATAAGCCGTTAGATTAAGATAGGGCAATCAAAACCATTCAGACCAATTGGAACCATCCAGAACCTGCCACCTAAGCCCTAGCGACTAAGCCACAAGTTAAAAATCGTCACATTTCAGATCTGCCCGAGGGGGTAGGTCGACCCTTAGGTCAACCTGTTTTGGGGAGGTCGACCCCTTGGTTGACCCCCTGGTCGACCTAGCCTTGGGCGGGAAAAATCCCGCCCTGACCGCTTCTCTGTTTGAATTTGAGTTTTGAATTTTTAAACCTGAGTTGTTTTAATTTATAAAAATTGCTGAAACTTCTAAGGGCCATAACTTCCTCATACGAAGTCCGATTTACGAAAACTTGGACTCTATTCCAAGCAGAATTTCGAGACGAACGCAATGGCGTAACCCATTTCTCTTAATTCTTATTCAAAAAATTAAGTGTTCTTAAATATGTTAATTTTAATATTTAAAATTATGGGGTGTTACACATAATAATGATGTTTTATATAACATTAGTTTAATCGAATAAAAATGATTTTGGAAACGTTTTCCAAATAAAACCAGAGATATATTCTAAGCATAGAAAATGGAATGTTGTGATCAATGTAAAAAATAAGGAATGGAAATTGAAAATATTTTTCAATGGTATTAACGTACATTTTCAAGATATAGAAAATGATAATTTTACGAATATACATAAACGGTTTTTCCAATGATAATTATAGATATTTTCTGAAATATAGAAATTAAAGAGTTCACAGTATTTGGAAATTTTTTCCAAGAATATGAAAGGTCAAACGAGTTTTTGAAATATCCGAGAGAAGATGTCGAGAATGAGAAATGATAATTAATAAGGAATTAATTTAAAGATCCTAGTGTTGCTGGCTGAATGATCATTAGAATTTCCCATTTGGAAACATGATCGTTGATCGTATAGATGTTTCATTTGATAGTTAAATAACTGACTATCAAGGTTTTGGTTTATTTATATTTTGGTTGTCAATACGGAGAGATTGGATCGAGTTTATTATCTGAAACCACTCATTATAGTCATAAGTGTTGCTATTGAAATTATGTTGAAGATAATTAAAGACGGAGTAAAGTGCAAGGATTGTTCTGTTAATCCTAGGTAGAAATTGCCTAAAATGGATTGATGGGATGGTGCCTTCGGTTTGTCCAGTCCTAGAACAACGTATATGTAAGAATGTATGATAGAGTATTTCTAGATGGTTACATACATTGATTTATTCAAACATACCATAGTTGGTGGTGAAGAAGGAAACCTTAGCTCAACACCTTGGGTATTTTGAGGATATCAATTAGTGATTCTAACGTATCTGATGATGTGGCATTCAAAGTAAATGATGTTCTGGTGATCTAAATGTTAGACGTAGCCTCATGCCTCATCAACCGGGAAATGACAGAAATCGATCAGGCAACATGGCTATGTGTGTCATACCCATTAGGATGTATTATCACCTGATCTGGAAAAAATTCAATTGTTTCTTATTCTATCACTGCCGTATGCTTTCGGTGATGGTTGCTGATCACAACCATTTGTGGTATACATTCGATACACTCAAGCTGAATAAGTGGTCGATCATGTGTGGCCAGGTTATAAGATTTTCTTGTTGAACCCAGTGTATTCCTCTCTAGAGATAACTATCAGAAGGTGTTTGCAAAAAAATTGGACAATGGTAAACAATTATTGTAACACCCCGTAATTTTAAAACATCACATAAGATGTAAATAAAGAATACTTAATTTTTATAAGAAGAATGAAGGGATACAGACTGCGCCATTGCGTTCGTCTCGAAATTCTCTTGGAATAGAGTCCAACTTTGCGTAAATCAGCTATCATATGAAGAAGTTATGAAGCTTAGAGGAATTTAGTTTAAAACAAAATTTATTTAAATAATAATTAAAAATCAAAAACTAATTCAAAATTCAAAATTAGCGAAAAGGGTTGAGCGGGAAAATTCGCGCTTGTGAGTGTTGACCCCCCCAGGGGGTGTCGACATGGGTGTCGACCCCCCAAAGGTGGTGTCGACAGGGGTGTCGACCACCATCTGCCCAGATCTGGTCGACGTGTTTTGGCGGTCTAGGGCTGGTGTGTCCTTCTAGGATTGACTGGATGACGTGTTTTTCTAGTATGGATGGTTTAGATGATTCCTAGTCTAATCTAAAGGTCCCAATACACCTAGTACTCCTATAAATAGACACCTATACCTAACCCTAATTTCAATACACTAATCCGTGGCGCCTCCATGCTGCTTAAATCTAAATTAACCTAGCCTTTCTTCTCCACCAAAGCAAATCAGAATAAGAGTATTCAAATTGGAAGATAAGAATCAAATTTTACAACAACGGTTTAGCTAATCAAATTCAGAAATCAGAATTCAGATCTATCCTCTCTCCTAAATCCTGTCGCTATGAGTCTATGTTACTCTCATATATAATTAAAAAGTAATTGTGATAGGATTGTAAATTGGATTTAATGATCATGCCTGTAAGTAAGACGAATCATATCAAGTTTTTTAGATTTCTTATCTTTCAAATTCATACCCAGATTACTGTTATCATATGCCTATTGGATCTACTTTAGTGCTCTATGCCAGTTCATGTTTCATATGCCTATTTTATGACAATTTTAATGTCATGATTCTCTTCCCTTCTTCTTTTCCTTTTTCTTTATGAGATTGGGCTAACTTCGAGCCTAACATATTGCGTTGAGGTTTGCATACGAATAAAGTTGGAATGAATGGAAAATTTTGGGAAAATATTGAATAATATGTAATTGGGCATAAATTGATTTGTAATCATGTAATTGATTTGGGCATAAATTGGTACAATTTATATACATGGAATTATAGGCATGACTTGGATTGGAATTATAAATGTAACTTGAATTGGAAATTACGAGCAATTGGAATATATGTAATAAGTAAGAACTTGGATTTGGGTTTGTAGAAAAGAAGAGATAATGAATGTCTAAGACATGAGGTTAGACTTAGTTTGCGTTAGAAGTCTGCCCGGAACCACCCAGTATATCCAGCAACCACAAATGGCAGTCTAATGTGAGAGCTCAAAGGCAGAAAATAGATGCGTAATAATGTAAAGACACGAGGTTAGATTCGGTTTGCGGTATAAGCCTGCACGGAACCGCCCGGCATATCCAGCAACCACAAAACGACAATCTAATGTGAGATTTCTTGCAAGATTACGGTTATAATAAATTAATGAACACTTAACCAAGATAAGACATGTGATTAGACATGGAGATGATAAAGGGTTAAGTGGGTAACACAGGTAGCATGTGAAACATAATAAAAGCACTTAACCAAGATGAGACATGTTATTAGACATGGGGATAAAGAGGAGTTAAGTGGGAATCCCTAGTGGGGACCGAGCTTAGGAGGGAAGCTTGTGTCAAGTGAGTGGACCATTTTCAACCCATAACCCATTTTAGTATCTACATAAGCTCAAACTAGGTCGAGGACAGGGACACGCTTACTGGGGTTGATTGTAAGAGGTCAATAAAGAGTTAGCGATGGCAGTGCAAGTCCAACGGAGTCATGTGCGTGCGTGGGTCTGGGCTGTTAGGTAAGACGTTGTTGCATCGTGTAGGTATAAGCTGTGCATTTCAGTAGTATCGGGTTTGCCACCTGAGGGAGTGATACACCCTATTGTGGGACCAACACAGGTATCTACGAGGTTAGGGAGCCGGTCGAATGGGGAGGGTAGTGGGTACAACTAGTGGTGGTAGAAGCAAGTGGGCACCTACAAGAGTAGCTAGGGGTACACAAAGCTACCATTATTATGATTAGTAGGGAGGGATCATCTTTTAGTATGTAACTAGTATGTGGTACGGTGCAGAGCATATCTTATAGTGGTTAGAAGCGCATTCGATGTCCTATCTTACCTACCTTGTTTACCTTGTCATATTTGCTTTTGTTACAGTCATCTCATATATCTAGTTTATGCTCTTATCCATTTACTTTACTGATTATATTGTTAAACTCACTAGACTCGCCAGACTTATGTCCGACCCTTTTTGTTTCGCTTCTTTTCTTTCCCCCCTCCCCCCAAGTCCTCGGGGTGGGATTAATGAAACTTGACCTGGACCACTTTCTTCTTGAAGTGCTTGGAAGTGTTGAAAGTAACGCTCAGCTTTATCTCTTTTCCATTATGGCTATTTGGAGTGGGATTATGGTTTTACTTTTATGTATTCTGATAATAATTTTGTTCAAGATGGATATTTGTGTACTTGGCTCTAGTATGTGGTTTTGATGTTGTAACCAAACATGTTTTGCTTTTCCACTGCAATGAATAAATTTTGAATCTTCTCAAGTACCATTTTATATATCTATCTTGTGATGTTCTGTTCTATACTCTTATAATACTCCATAAAAGTTAATGCATTCCCTTAGTGAGTGACACTAATGGACATGGGGTGTTACATGTGGTATCAGAGCTGAAGGTTGCCAGAGCAGATAAAAGATTTTGAAAACCGTTTTCAAAAGCATTTTTAGAAAGAAGTATTTTCAAAAACATGATTTAAAGAGGCTATTTTCAAGAGAAAAGTTTATTATGAAAAACATAATCCCCAAAAGCCATATATCTATCTTTCGATTATCTGTTTTGAATCTCTTCCTTTTTCCTTTCAGCATATATGGGGAACCCGTTATACCCGAGGGCGTACAGATATCACGTTGGTTCAGAAGGTATCTGGAGGCTAGGGCTACTGCCGCAGGCCCAGCAGACGTTCCTCCTCCCCCAGTTGTAGCCACTCCTCCTCCTTCCCATGTAGATGTTTTTTCTAAGATATGCAAAGACTTCCGTGTGATGGGCGGAAAGCCATTTTATGGGTCTGAGACGTTTGTGGAGGCTCGGAATTGGCTCAAGGAAGTGGAGGACTTGTTTGGTATCTTTAAGATTGACCAGGGAAGGAAGGTTCAGCTAATTGCTTGGTTAATGAAGGATGAAGCTTCCTTTTGGTGGGAAGTAACTAACGGAGGACGTGTAGTGGAGACGTGGATGGACTTTAGATGGAGGTTCGAGTTGAAATTTCTTTCACAAGCGGAGGAAAGTTTATACATGGAGAGGTTCTTGGCTTTCAAACAAGGGAGTTTGTCTGTGAAGGAGTACGTTAACAAGTTTAACCAGTTAGCAAGATTTTGTATGGAATTAGTTAATACACCACATAAGAAGGCTTTGAGATTTTCCAAGGGTCTGAATGAACCATTACACGGGTTGGCTATGTCTCACATTCCTACGGGGGCTACTTTCTAGAATCTTGTTGTCATGGTGTTGATGCATGAAGAGGAGAAAGGTGCTAATGTAGATAAGGCACAGGATAAGAAAGGGGATCCAAAGAAGGCACAACAACAACAAACGAAGGGCGACAAGGATAACAAGGGTTCAGAGAAAAGGAAGTGTCACAATTGTGGAATACCTGGCCATTTGAAGAAGGACTGTAGGAAGAAGAAGACGTGTTGCTTCCAATGTGGTGAGGCTTGACATATGATTAAAGACTGCCCAAGGAGGCAAGGACAGAGGACATGATCTACTTCAAGAGGGCAGGTTCATGCTCTCATGGCGCCAAGACAAGAGAGAGGTAGAAACATTTCAGTTGAAAAGTCTGATTTTCCTTTTCGATCATCCTGTACATACTTTGTTTGATTCTGGCACTTCACATTCATTTATATCTGCTTCTGTTGTTGAGACTCGGCACCTGGATACTAGTATAGTAGTGGATCCTATGTTGTCTCAAATCCTATTGGGGGTACGGCTCATCTTTCTATGTTATGTTGGGATTTGAGAATATATGTGTATGGTGTTGAGTTCGAATGCAACGCTTATGTGCTTGGCTTCACGGGCTATGGGTTGATTCTAGGAATGGATTGGCTAGCCAGGTACGGTGCCATTCTATGACAACCCTAATTTCGACAGACCGAATTTTTTTCAAAATTCCAATCTACCGAAACTCGGATTGGTTTTCTCTGGTTTCCTGTAGAAAACACAGAGACATAAAACATGTCAGAGCTCAGAAAAATATCTCATAGTGGAAAGGATAAAATATAGTATAATTAAAACATAGCCTTACCGTATTATTAATACTACCTAACCAGTATTTAAAGCTATCATGTCTCTGCCAAAATCTAACATGCGAGTGTGTTATGAGGAGGGGGTTAGAACACAAGTTCTGGTGACTGGATTTAAAGTATACACTTTGGATAATCTTACATATACATTTCAATCATATTTTCCTATTTATTAGGTTACTTGTTTTAACAGCACTCAAGGCTTACACACACGTCATACCCATTTACTTCCCAGTGAATTAACCTAATACAGTATACGTAGCTATCTCTAAATATTGAGATACACCCCATGGTACCACACTCGCACGGTCTCCACCATATCATTGCAGAAATATAGCAGTCCCTAATCCGACGCACGAATGTCGTACAGATTTCTGTATAAATGTCAACGCTACATCTGCAAAGAACCACTACTTCTATATTACGTAAGTGTTCGGACTGGATCTTTGAACCGTTTGATTGAATTAGGTTCCATCCTCGAATAATGCCCTCTAGTCTTATGATACACCACCCAGAGCGACATGAGTGTACCTAGACTTTCCCATGTACGTATCGTCAATCGTTCTCGATGTCTATTGCACATGTTCTCTATATGTGCGCCTAAGTCCCGTGGCAGGGCTAATCAAGAAACGCAGAACTCGGTCGGGAGCTTTCAGATATCTACCGATTGCAGATGCTAATGTCTGCTTTTACAGTGGCTATGGACCCACTAGACCCCACCATCAACTAATGAAAGGCACCCAAGAATATTAAGAATGAGAACTTAACCCCGGCCCCCAATGCCCTTCAAACCTATTAGCCAAACTCACTCATAACTAGATACCAAAGTATATGGTCTTTTGGAGTTCTCCGCCTTTCCGCTTTACGTACTGACTGAAGATGGTAGGTAGACGACGAGTTGCTATCACAGGGCACTAACTGGTTTCGCCGAATCACTCTAGTCCATCTTAGTCTTTTGATTGCCCCTTATTATTGCAGTCAAGGCATACTCATTGGTTCACCTACGCAGACCTAACCTCTGTGAGTACAGGCGGATCATATGCCACTCACAGAGGAATACCAAGAGTACCCTACGTCCCTGCAAGCTGCGTGCTTGCCCTTCCAGTCCTTTGGAGCCGTCAAACAATCATATGAATGTGCGCTTCCCTCATGCCTTATAACACCTCAATGATCTACCCTGTTGGGTTATTCACCCTCAACCGTACGGACTGGTCTAAGCGTCTTACTTTAGCATGTTGTTAGACCCTATTTCTAAACATTCTTTTACGCGCTTGTCTCACCTCACCAGGTTTCCGGTTAACTTGGTTATTCCAATTCATATTGAATTTTTATTCAAATTACCAGGTTTTTCTTGCTTATTAATTTCAGTCATACAACTTAATTCATTTAAGTTTATTAATAAGCTTACAAAATGTTATTCTCTAGATTGTGGCCCAAGGTCTGTGATCTACAATCCCCTTTATATTCTTGTTTGATTTCAATAACATGTTTTACTTAATATGTAATTAAGTATATCAAATTCACATGTTTCCAATTAACATGTCACTTACCATTTATGATTATATATAACTTATTTCATTTCATAAGTTTACCTCATCCTCTCTCATTTAATCACAATTCCACTTTATGTCGTTAATACAACTTATCGTTATTTTGTTATTAACTTAGTTCTATTAACTAAGGCCCATTAATAAGTTTCTCTATCCATTTATTATAACCTGTGTTATAATTTCCCCTTGTCCCTAGGACAAGTCTAAACATGTTATTCTTACCAACGGGTTTCTGACTCCTAGACTACTTAATTTATAATTAAGTACAATATATTTTCCCCACTTTTCATAACTGGATTTAGGTTTTCCCCTTTTCTGATTACTTAATTTACAATTAAGTGTCACTTATCTTAATTCACCTATTATCCCATTCCCTCACTAGTTTATTATAACCTAAGTTATAATATTCACTTGTCCCTAGGACAAGTCTACCTATTATACAACATTTTCATTAATGTTATTTCTTTTATAATAGGTTATTATAATTCCCCTTTTAAACCATTTACTGTTGTAAACCATTATTCTTCATTCTCCGTAATATATGTTCCATATTACATTAAGGAAAACACTTCATGCAACTTATCAGTTTGATAGAAGGAATCAATGATTTATTTTCATAACGTTTTCACATCTAAATCTGTGGTAGCAAGTAATTTTCTTACTTTTCTATATTTATTGTGGCTTACTTGCAACAACGTTTTCAGAAATAACACATTTAGGGAAGTACATCACTTTTCCCTCTTATCACACTAACTCAGCTCATTACATCCCTTCCTTTCTTATTTTCTGAGTTAAATATTTAATTACCATCCTTGCCATTTATTCATATCTTGTTATATACATATATTTATTTATATATATCTATAAAAGCACTAGACCTCTCACATTAAGCCTACACTGTGGACGATGGATATGCCGGGCGGGTCCGGGAAGACTTCTACCACAAGCTGAATTAACCTCGTGTCTTAGAACATGTTGTTAATTCTTGCACATAGGCCTCTTACATTAGGTTCAACATTAGTGGCTACTGGATATGCCGGTCGGGTCCGGGCAGACTTCCGCCACTAATGCAACCTAACCTCGTGCCATAAGTTTATTTACAATTTCTAATTGTAATCCTAGGCATATTCATTTTCATTCAATCACTTATGTTCATATCAAATTGCGCGTCCAAATTAAAATCTCAAAACATAATATATGTTATGTTCATTACATGAAAATTTTAGACATATTATCCTTTTTACTGTAATATAGTTTACAGTAATCAAATTTACATGTCATCCAATTTTTGCTTATATTTTGTCGCATGTCATTTTCAACATATGTTTAATTTTACTAGGACATGTAAACATTCAATCGGTAATTATTTTAACATGTCGTTAAATCAATAATATGTCCCAAGTAAAGAATGTAATTACAATCACTGAATTGGCTATTCATATCCTAACAAGTTTATTTTCTCCAACATGTAAACAATCAATAACTTAGCCAGTTCAACATAGGAATTTCCTGACATATTCATATCAACATTTCAGTTCGTTACAATAGCAATTTATAATTAAACTGGCTGCTAAACGATAGTCATAACATTATCTAAAGGTTATAGCTTAAACCCACTCACCTTTAAGCTTTCCCCAAATTTTGGATCTGATCCGTTATATCATCCATGGTTTTCCTTTTCCCTATACTTTGATTCACAACCTAACGACCATGGATTTATTATTTCATGAAAAGAGAAGGGAAAGAGAAATAATTTAAATAGATTGGTTATTAGAGGTTTACCTTTCTTTCATGATTCAATAATCCTTTTATTAACGTTGATTCTCTCTTCCAGATCTGAATTCATAATCCTCCTTGGCTAACATTTTAATTTCAGAATAGATTTGAGAAGAGAGAGGGAGCCATGGCAGAGCTCCAGCGCAACCGTTGAATTATAATGTTTAAGGTTAGGTCTAGGGTCTTATTTATGGGTGCTCAAGACCTTATTGTACACGCAGTGCTGAGTCAGCATTGAATCCAGTTAAGAAAATAGTCCAGGTTCGCAAATGAATCTAGCCAAATCTTATCGTACACGCAGTGTTGAGTCAGCATTGGGTTCCGCAAGCTGTTTTGGTGTAGAAATTTGAATTTCGAATGTTTGAATTTTTTTGGCGTAGAAATTTGATTTTTGAATTTCTAGAATTTATTTACATGTTTTATTCACATGAAATATTCTTATATGTATACAATTCCTCTACCGACCATTTTACCCGTATATATGTACGCACAATTTTCGTTTTAATTTCAAAATTCAAATGATGTTACACCGTTATTTGATTCTTGCCATATTTCATTGACTGTAGCCTTATCTTGAATTTTATCTTTTGTATACATATATTTATGCATATATATATATATATTCCCATATATATACATATATTTTCTTTATTTCCTTATATGTACGTTCTTATCCTTTCAAATTTTGAATTTGTATACGTACATATATTTGCATGATCAGTTGGCCCTCTCTAAAACAAAATTAAAAACTATGCCACCGTCGGGGTTCGAACCCCCGACCTCTATGTTACAAATCCAATTCCTTAACCAACTGAGCTATGAAGTCTTTTGTTAATAAGTCTTAGAACAATGATAATTATTTTTCTCTCCTTACTTCTCCTTTTCATGTTAGTTACAATACTTAAATTAAACCATTGCATGAATTCTTTTCTTTTATTGTTAATGCATTATGTTTGCAAATCAGTGCATGCAACATATTTACATTACATGCAACCAATCCTTTCTTTCTTTCAATGCATGCATTACATTTGTTTTTAGTGCATGTATTTATTACATGCAATCCTTATTTTATTCTTTATTTTACATTTTAATTTGTTTGCATATAAATATATATATATATATATGTATCTTGTGCGTATAAAAACTTCTAGGCTTAATAACTTCTTCATATAATGCCCATTTTACGCAAACCCAGGTGTCTATCTTGACCAGAATTCCGAGGCGGACGCAATGACGCAGTCCGTTTTATTTAATTATCATTATGTAATTATGTTATTCTTATTTTATTATCTTAAAAATACGGGGTGTTACATTCTCCTACCCTTAGGAAATTTCGAATCCCTCGCATAATATACATCCATCATGTGTGCATCCAATTTTAGCAAACATTGTGCACTTGTGCAAAGTTAAATACAACATAATAATGCATGTATGCCTAAGAGGTACCTCCTATGTGTATGCAGATTTCTAAAATATCCTTTTTAGAATATGATGCTCACATTCTAGATATACTGGCAGTTCTATATGAATGCAATATTTTGAAAATCAAAATGCTTTTTCATCCAAATTTTCCCACACTCTTACTGAGTGAGAGCATAGTTCATCCAATTGCTGCATCCATAATCCTACCAACCAACTTTATTTTTCGAATTTCAGGAAAATCTAATTTTCTAAATTTGATTTCTTATGTTACAAAAAGGTGGAAAATGGAAAATTTCACACCTTCCGTTTTTCTTTTACATACCTTTTTCCAACCATACTTGGATTTTATGAAACAATGTATAAAGATTTCCTATTTTCCTTTCCAAACACATCCCACATAAGAAAATTTTCTTCGTTATAGCTTTTCTTTTTCGTCTTATCTTGGAAAAAAATTCAAATCGCAAAACTGGAGTAGATACGAACAACGATTTTCCTTAATCGGGTTTATGACTTGTTCTTACCTATAAGGTCAGTTCAGTCTCCTACTACAAGGTGCCAACATCCACTCTGTTCTCATTTTCTACAACTTATTTTGTCCATCGAACAAAATTTTCTTTTAAACAATTTATCAAAAATAATTGTCAAAAGAATAGAGACTTCAAAACTTTCTTGATTAAAAATTCTTGTATGAAATATAACTAGAAAAACTAGCGAGCTATACATACTCTATAATATGCACCTTTTACTGAGAGAATTTTACTTTAAAACTGAATATGTACTTCTTTACATATTTTAAAACTATAACTTTTAAGATTAAAACTTGAAAACACCATAAACCTTTTTTCCCAAACTTTTATAATCTCAAGTTCTTAAAAGTTAATAATGGGGTTAGACTCAAAGCGGGTTCCCAATTTTTCTAGGCTCTCCTAGACACTCCCCAAGGTCAATTCACTCAACTATATATATATATATATATATATATATATATATATATATATATATATATACCTAATCCATTTTTCTCTGTTCAACTTTTTCCAAAATACTAATTATATGGGATTTATTTTCCTTCTGTACAAATTATATTGTACACTTCCTAACAAAACTTCCTAAGGGTCTCAAATTTCCTTATTCATTCCTTTAGTGTACAAAACAAACATTCCATTTCATACCATATTATACTCTTTTTATTTAGTGGGTTCCTCTATGGATCTAGGTATATATATAATATTTATATTTTTAAAAATACAAATACGTTCACTCGTTATTTATTTAGGAATTCCAAACCTAAGCTCTGATACCAGATGTGACAACCCCAATTTCGATAGACCGATTTTTTTTCAAAATTCCAATCTATCAAAACTCGGATTGGTTTGCTCTGGTATCCTGCAGAAAAGATAGAGACATAAAACATGTTAGAGCTCAGAAAATTATCTCATAGCGGAAAGGATAAAATATAGTATAATCAAAACATAGCCTTACCATATTATTAATACTACCTAACCAGTATCTAAAGCTATCATATCTCTGCCACAATCTAACCTGCGAGTGTGTTACGAGGAGGGGGTCAGAACACAAGTTCTGGTGACTGGATTTAAACTATATACATTGGATAATCTTACATATGCCATTCAATCATATTTTCTTATTTATTAGGTTACTTGGGTTAACAGCACTCAAGGCTTACACACATGTCGTACCCATTTACTTCCCAGTGAATTAACCTAATACAGTATATGTTGCTATCTCACAATATTGAGATACACCCCATGGTACCCCACTCGCTTGGTCTCCACCGTATCAATGTAGGAATATAGCAGTCTCCAATCCTACGCCCGAATGTTGTATGAATTTCTGTATATATGTCAACGCAACGTCTGCAAAGAACCACTATTCGATATTACGTAAGCGTTCGGACTGCCATCTTTGAACCATTTGATTGAATTAGGTTCCATCCCCGAATAATGCCCTTTAGTCCTATGATACACCACCCAGAGCGACATGAGTGTACATAGACTTTCCCACGTGTGTATCATCAATCGTTCTCGATGTCTATTGCACATGTTCTCTATATGTGCGCCCGAGTCCCATGGCAGGGCTATTCAAGAAACACAGAACTTGGTCGGAAGCTTTCAGATATCTGCCGATTGCAGATGCTAAGGTCTGTTTTTACAGTGGATATGGTCCCACTAGACCCCTCCCTCAACTAATGAAAGGCACCCAAGAATATCAAGAATGAGAACTTAACCCCGGCCCCTAGGCCCTTCAAACCTATTGGCCAATCTCACCCATAAATAGATAGTAAAGTATATGGTCTTTTGGAGTTATTCGCCTTTCTTCTTTACGTACTGACTGAAGATGGAAGGTAGACGATGAGTTGCTATCACAGGGCACTAATTGGTCTCGCCGGATCACTCTGGTCCATCTTAGACTTTTGATTGCCCCTTATTATTGCAATCAAGGCATACTCATTGGTTCACCTACGCAGACCTAACCTCTGTGAGTACAGGCGGATCATCTGCCGCTCAAAGAGGAATACCAAGAGTACCCTACGTCCTCGGAAACCGCATGCTTCCCCTTCTAGTCCTTTGGAGCCGTCAAACAATCAAATTAATGTGCGCTCCCCTCGTGCCTTATAACACCTCGATGATCTACCCTGTTGGGTTATTCACCCTCAACCGTACGACTGGTCTAAGCGCGTTACTTTAGCATGTTATTAGACCCTATGTCCATTCTTTTACGCGCTTGTCTCACCTCACCAGGTTTCCAGTTAACTTGGTTATTCCAATTCATATTGAATTCTTAATCAAATTACCATGTTTCTCTTGCTTATTAATTTCAGTCATACAACTTAATTCTTTTAAGCTTATTAATAAGCTTACAACATGTTATTCTCTAGATTGTGGCCCAAGGTCTGTGATCCACAATCCCTTTTATATCCTTCTTTGATTTCAATAACATGTTTTACTTAATATGTAATTAAGTATATCTAATTCACATGTTTCCAATTAACATGTCACTTACCATTTATGATTATATATAACTTATTTCATTTCATAAGTTTTCTTCATCCTCTCTCATTTAATCATAATTCCACTTTACGTCGTCAATACGACTTATCGTTGTTTACTTATTAACTTAGTTCTATTAACTAAGGCCCATTTATAAGTTTCTCTACCCATTTATTATAACCTATATTATAATTTCCCCTTGTCCCTAGGACAAGTCTAAACATGTTATTCTTACCAATGGGTTTCCGACTCCTAGACTACTTTATTTATAATTAAGTACAATATATTTTTTCCCCTTTTCTTAACTAGATTTAGGTTTTCCCCTTTTCTGATTACTTAAATTTATAATTAAGTGTCACTTAACTTATTTCACCAGTTATCCTATTCCTATACTGGTTTATTATAACCTAAGTTATAATATTTACTTGTCCCTAGGACAAGTCTACCTATTATACAACATTTTCATTAATGTTATTTATTTATAATAGGTTACTATCATTCCCCTTTTAAACCATTTACTGTTATAAACCATTATTCTTCATTCTCTGTAATATATGTTCCTTATTATATTAAGGAAAACACTTCATGCACCTTATCAGTTTGATAGAAGGAATCAATGATTTATTTTCATAACGTTTTACCATCTTGATCCATGGTAGCAAGTAATTTCTTTACTTTTTTTTATTTATTGTCGCTTACTTGCAACAACGTTTTCAGAAATAAGTCATTTAGGGAAATACATCACGTTTACCTCTTATCACGCTAACTCAGTTCATTACATCCCTTCCTTTCTTATTTTCTGAGTTAGACATTTAATTACCAACCTTGCCATTTATTCATATCTTGTTATATACATATACATATACATATACATATACATATACATATACATATACATATACATATACATATACATATATATATATTCACTAGACCTCTCATATTAAGCCTACACTTATGGACGCTGGATTTGCCGGACGGGTCCGAGCAGACTTCTACACAAGCTGACTTAACCTCCTGTCTTAGCACATGTTGTTAATTCTTGCACTTAGGCCTCTCACATTAGGTTCAACATCAGTGGCTGCTAGATATGCTGGTCGGGTCTGGGCAGACTTTCACCACTAATGCAACCTAACCTTGTTCCATAAGTGTATTTACAATTTTCTAATTGTAATCCTAGGCATATTCATTTTCATTCAATCACTTATGTTCATATCAAATTGCGCGTCCAAATTAAAATCTCAAAACATAACATATATTATGTTCATTACATGAAAATTTTAGACATGTTATCCTTTTTACTGTAATATAGTTTACAGTAATCTAATTTACATGTGTTCCAATTTTTGCCTATATTTTGTCGCATGTCATTTTCAACATATGTCTAATTCTACTAGGACATGTAAACATTCAATTGGGTAATTATTTTAACATGTCGTTCAGTCAATAATATGTCCCAAGTAAAGCATGTAATTACAATCACTGAATTGGCTATTCATATCCTAACAAGTTTATTTTCTCCAACATGTAAACATTCAATAACTTAGCCAGTTCAACATAGGAATTTCCTGACATATTCATATCAACATTTCAATTCGTTACAACAGCAATTTATAATTAAACAGGCCATTACAAAATTTATTAAAAAGGAGAATGCTAAACGATAGTCATAACATTATCTAAAGGCTATAGCTTAAACCCACTCACCTTTAAGCTTTTCCCAAATTTTGGATCTGATCTACTATATCATCCATGGTTTTCCTTTTCCTTTTAATTTGATTCACGACCTAACGACCATGGATTTATTATTTCATGAAAATAGAAGGGAAAGAGAAATAATTTAAATAGATTGGTTCTCAGAGGTTTACCTTGCTTTCATAATTCAATAATCTTTTTATTCAAGTTGATTCCCTCTTCTAGATCTGAATTCGTAGTCCTCCTAAGCTAACATTTTAATTTCAGAATAGATTTGAGAAGAGAGAGGAGGGGAGCAATGGCAGAGCTCCAACGCAGCCGCCGAATTATGATGTTTAGGGTTAGGTATAGGGTCTTGTTTATAGGTGCTTAAGACCTTATCGTACATGCAGCGCTGAGTCAGCATTAAACCCAGTTAAGAAAATAGTCCAGGTTCCGAAATGAATCTAGCCAAATCTTATTGTACACACAGTGCTGAGTCAGCATCTGGTCCCGCAAGCTGTTTTGGCACGGAAATTTGAATTTCGAATGTTTGAATTGTTTTGGCGCAGAAATTTGATTTTTGAACTTTTGAATTTCTGGAATTTATTTAACTGTTTTATTCATATGAAATATTCTTATATGTATACAATTCCTCTACCGACCATTTTACGCGTATATATATGCGCACCATTTTCGTTTTATTTTCAAAATTCAAACGATGTTGTACCGTTATTTGATTCTTTCCATATTTCGTTGAGTGTAGCCTTATCTTGAATTTTATCTTTTGTATACATATATTTATGCATGTATATGTATATGTATATATTCTCATATATATACATATATTTTCTTTATTTCCTTATACGTACGTTCTTATCCTTTCAAATTTTGAATTTGTATACGTACATATATTTGTATGTTCAGTTGGCCCTCTCTAAAACAAAGATAAAAATTATGCCACCGCCGGGGTTCGATCCCCCGCCCTCTATGTTACAAATTCAATGCCTTAACCAACAGAGCTATGAAGTCTTTTTTTAATAAGTCTTAGAACAATGATAATTATTGTTCTCTCCTTACTTCTCTTCTTCATGTTAGTTACAATACTTAAATTAAACCATTGCATGAATCTTTTCCTTTTAATGTTAATGCATTATGTTTGCAAATCACTGCATGCAACATATTTACATTGCATGCAACCAATCCTTTCTTTCTTTCAATGCATGCATTACATTTTTTTTCAGTGCACGTATTTATTACATGCAATCCTTATTTTATTCTTTATTTTACATTTTAATTTGTTTGCATATATGTAGGTATGTATGTATGTAAGTATGCATGTGTATATATATATATATATATATATATATATATATATATATATATCTTGTGCATATACAAACTTCTAGGCTTAATAACTTCTTCATATGATGTCCATTTTACGCAAACCAGGTGTCTATCTTGACAGAATTCCGAGACGGACGCAATGGCGCATTCCATTTTACTTAATTCTCATTATTTAATTTATTTATTCTTATTTTATTACCTTAAAAATATGGGGTGTTACACATTCTCGACTGTGAAAAGAGGGTAGTTAGACCGTTGACTAGTTTGGGTAATACTCTCGATATCTCATGCGATCCTAAGGGTTCTGTTATGCTTAGCTACCTAGAATCTCTTGACACATCTATTGATGATTTGCAATCTGTTCGACTGGTTTGTGAGTAGCAGATGTCTTTGAGGAGGTTAGGGGCTTACCTCCAAAACGCGAGATAGATTTTCATATATATTTGGTAGACAATGCAATGCCAGTTGCATTGCATATGTGCCACATGGCTCCAAGAGAAAGGAGGGAGCTTGGTAGACAAGTGAAAGAGTTGCTTGAGAAAGGGTTCATTAGAAGAAGTATCTCGTAGTGAGGTGCTCCTATTGTTTTTGCTACAAAAGGCTGATGGTTCTCTTAGATTGTGTGTGGACTATAGGGAGCTGAATAAGCTCATGAAGACGAACAGACACCCATTGCCGAGGATAAATGATTTGCTCGATCAGTTGGTTAGTGCTTCAGTTTTCTCACAGTTGGACTTAGCTACAGGATTTCGTCAGTTGAGGATAGCTGAGGATAGTATAAATAAGACTACTTTTAGGTCTCCCGACGGTTTCTTCGAATGGCTCATCATGCCTTTTGGTTTGACGAATGTACCCACCTATTTCGTAGACTTGATGAGTAGGGTGCTTAGGGAGTTTCTAAACAAGTTCGAAGTGGTCTTTGTGGATGATATCTTGATATTCTCTTGAAGCGAGGAAGAACATGCCCTACATCTTAGGGAAGTCTTAGACACCCTTCGAGCACATCAACTCAAAGCTAAGTTCTCTGAATGTCATTTTTGGAGAAAGGAAGTGAGGTTCTTAGGGCACGTGGTCTCCAAGGAAGGGATAGCAGTGTATCCCGCGAACGTGGTAGCAATCCAAGATTGTAAGATTCCTAGGAACGCAATGGAAGTAAGATGTTTTCTTGGTTTGGTGGGCTATTACAGAAAGTTCATCAAGGACTTTGCAAAGATATCAGCCCCACTCACATGGTTGACGAAAAAGAATTTGACCTTTTCTTGGGATGTTGACTGTGACGATGCTTTCCAATGTTTGAAGAGGGCATTGACGACAACTCCAGTTTTAGTTTTGCTAGATGGGAGTAAACCATTCACCGTGTATACTGATGCTTGCGGGACATGGCTTCGCGCAGTTTTGATGCAAGAGGCAAGGGTGATATGCCATGGTGGAAGGCAGTTAAAGGTCCATGAGAAGAATTACCCTACCCATGACATAGAGTTAGACGCCATAGTTTTTGCGCTTAAGTCTTAGCATCACTATTTGCTTGGAGAGAGGCTTGAGTTGTATACGGACCATAACTCACTAAAATACTTGTTCTCTCAAAAAGATCTAAACTTAAGGCAACAAAGGTGGATGGAGTTCTTAGCATCCTATGATTTTGAGATTGCATATACCCCTGGCAAGGGTAATGTTGTAGCTGACGCCTTGAGTAGAAAGAAGTTGACTTTGAGTCCTTTGTTTGTCGAGCGACAGAGTTTAGAGTATATCTCTACCTTTGACTTTAGACCCTCTATCGATTATGTGCCCGGTTTGTTTGCATCATTAGAGGTGCGACCTATGCTTTTGGTTCAGATAGGTGAGGAACAGCGAGATGACCCACAACTGATAGAGATAGTAGACAAGCTCATACGAGGGGAGTCTACGAGCCATCTTAGTAGGTATACTATAGATGACAAAGGTTGGTTGCGTAGAGATGGGAGACTTTGCGTATCACGAGACGAGTGTTTGAGGAGGAAAATCCTTGAAGAAGCAAATCGTTCTAAGATGACTATACATCCACGTGGTGACATGGTGTATAGGGACATGAAGCGAGTTTTCTTTTTGGTCGGAATGAAGAAGGATGTGGCTGAGTTCGTTTCTAGATGCTTAGTGTGCCAGCAACTCAAGGCTGAGAAAAAGAAGCCTAATGTTTTGCTTCACCCTTTAGAGGTTCCACCGTGGAAATGGGAAAGTGTTTCCATGGATTTCATCGATGGGTTGCTGAGGTCAAGGAAGGGTAATACGGGGATTCGGGTAGTAGTAGATAGACTTACCAAGAGCGCCCACTTCATTCCTGTTAAGAGTAAAAGAACAGCGACATGGTTAGCATCTGTTTATCTCCAAAAGATAGTTCGTCTACACGGCATACCTTCTAGTATCGTAAGCAATCTAGATCCCATTTTCACTAGTGAGTTTTGGAAGAGATTGCAAGAGGCGGTAGGAACGCAATTGTGTTTGAGTGTCGCTTATCACCCTCAGACGGACGGCCAAACAGTAAGAGTGAATCAGATTCTAGAAGATCTTTTGAGACTATGCATCTTTGACATTGGAGGAACATGGGAGGAACACCTTCCATTAGTATAGTTCGCCTACAACAATAACTATCAGACTAGTATTGGCATGGCACATTTTGAAGCTCTATATGGACAACCTTGCCGATCATCGACTTGTTCGCGGGAATCTACGGATAAGATTTTGCTTGGGCCCGAGATGGTTAGGGAAACTTTGGAGAAGATAGACTTGATTCGAAGACGCATGAAGACGGCACAAGACCGGCAAAAGTCATACGCTTATAAGAGAAGAACCGATCTCGAGTTCGATGATGGAGACATGGTTTTTATTAAAGTGTCATCATTGAGGAATGTAGTTCATTCGGATCTATAGGGAAATTGGCACCGAGGTTCGTAGGGCCACTCCCCATTACAGAAAGAATTGGACAGATGGCCTACAGAGTGAAACTTCCTAAGAAGCTTAGTGGTGTTCATGATGTATTTCACTTGTCACAATTAAGGAAGCGTTTACACGATACCGCGAAAGTAGTAGAGCCGAGCATGCTTAGAGAAGCGGAAGTAGAGCGAGATTCCACGGTTAGACGAATTCCTACATGCATCGTTGGATCGGAGGTTAAGAAATTACGCAACCGAGAGGTCAAGTTGGTTAAAAGTTCAGTAGGGAGATGATTAAGGAGACGCGACTTGGGAGACTGAAGACAAGATACGTGCATCGTACCCTTTCCTTTTTGATGGTATGTTCTTAACTTCTCCTTTTTCTACCACTTTGTTTATACTTGTTCTATCGTTTAGTGTATCCTCTCAATTATATCTTCGACCCTTAGGTAGAAAATCCTATGGTTGTAAACATGTGTTTGATACATGTTATGTTTGGTGGATGCAACTGGATGTAAGTGTTTGCTAGTGGTTGCTCGTGGACGCATTTACACACACATTAGCCACTAGATCGGCTCAACCACTTTCATATTGCATATGAATGAGTGTGCATATTTAAGTTAATGGATGTTTATTGAATGTGTTACCATATGGATGCTCCATTTGAATGAATGGTTGTGCACTCATATAGAAATGATATGTATCATTAGGATTCTTTTGCATTCATAGTGGACGCATAGCACTATCATGTTTCGCATTAAGGAGGTCAACTGAATCAGTAGACCGCCTGATCTTTGCATTAGATTGGGGACATATACACACACTTTGCAGATATTCATATAACATTAGAAATCTTTTAAGAACAATGGATGCTTGTGGATGAATGATGAGTAGATGGGTGATGGATGGTAGGATACGTTCTTCTTCACTTGAAGCTTTCGGGGACGAAATCCTTTAAGGATGGGAGAATGTAACACCCCGTAATTTTAAAAAATGACATAAGAGGTAATTAAAGAATACATAATTTTTATAAGAATAATTAAGGGAAATGGGCTACACCATTGCGTTTGTCTCAGAATTATGCTTAGAATAGAGTTCGAGTTTGTGTAAATCGGATATCATATGAAGAAGTTATGAAGCTTAGAAGATCTCAATTTAAAACAAAATTTATTTAAATAATAATTAAAAATCAAAAACGAATTCAAAATTCGAAATCAACGAAAAAGGTTGAGCGGGAAAATTCCCGCTCGTGGGTGTCAACCCCCATAGGGGTTATCGACATGGGTGTCGACCCACCATAGGAGGTGTCGACAGGGATGTTGACCCCCCTATAGGGGTATCGACCCCCATCTGCCCAGATCTGGCCGAGGTTTTTTGGTGGTCTAGGGCTAATGTGTCTTTTTGGGATTGGCTAGATGACGTGTTTTTTCTGGTTTGGATGGTTCAGATGATTCTTAGTCTAATCTAATGGTCCTAATACACCTAGTACTCCTATAAGTAGACACGTAAACCTAAACCTAATTTCATTACACTAATCCATGGCGCCTCCAAGCTGCTCAAATCAAAATTAACCTAGCCTTTCTTCTCCACTAAAGAAAATCAGAATAAGAGTATTCAAATTGGAAGATAAGAATCAAATTCTACAACAACGGTTTGGCTAATCAAATTTAGAAATCAGAATTTAGATCTATCCTCTCTCCCAAATCCTATCGCTGTGAGTCTATGTTACTTTCACATATATTTAAAAAGTAATTGTGATAGGATTGTAAATTGGATTTAATGATCATGCCTGTAAGTAAGACGAATCATATCAAGTTTTGTAGATTTCTTTTCTTTCAGATTCATACCCAAATTACTGTTATCATATGCCTATTGGATCTATTTTATTGTTCTATGCCAGTTCATGTTTCATATGCCTATTTTATGCTAATTTTGATGTCATGATTCTCTTCCCTTCTTCTTTTCCTTTTTCATATGAGATTAGGCTAACTTTGAGCCTAACATATTGTGTTGAGGTTTGCGTACGAATAACGTTGGAACGATTGGGAAAAATTTGGGAAAATATTGAATAATATGTAATTGGGCATAAATTGATTTGTAATCATGTAATTGATTTGGGCATAAATTTGTACAATTTATATACACGGATTTATATGCATGACTTGGATTGGAATTATAAACGTAACTTGAATTGGAAATTACATGCAATTGGAATATATGTAATAAGTCAGAACTTGAATTTGGGTTTGTAGAAAAGAAGAGATAATGAATGCTAAAGACACGAGGTTAGACTTAGTTTGCGGTAGAAGTATGCTCAGAACCGCCCGGCATATCCAGTAACAGCAAACGGCAGTCTAATGTGAAAGGTCAAAGACAAAAATTAGATGCGTAATAATGCAAAGACACGAGGTTAGATTCGGTTTGCGGTATCAGCCTGCCCGGAACTGCCCGGCATATCCAGCAACTGCAAAATGACAATCTAATGTGAGGGATCTTGCTAGATTACAGTTATAATAAATTAAAGAACACTTAACCAAGATAAGACATGTGATTAGACATGGGGATGATAAAAAGGCTAAGTGGTAACATGGATAGCATGTGAAACATAATAAAAGCACTTAACCAATATGAGACATGTGATTAGACATGGGGATAAAGAGGGGTTAAGTGGGAATTCCTTGTGGGGACCATGCTTAGGAGGGAAGCTTGTGTCAAGTGAGTGGACCCTTTTCAACCAATAACCCATTTTAGTATCTATATGAGCTTGAACTAGGTCGAGGACAGGGACACGCTTACTGGGGTTGATTGTAAGAGGTCAATAGCGATGGCAGTGCAAGTCTAATGGAGTCATGTGTGTGCGTGGGTCGGGGCTGGGTGGTAAGATGCTAATGCATCATGTAGGTATAAGCTGTGCATTTCAGTATTATCGGGGTTTCCACCTTAAGGAGTGATACACCCTATTGTGGGACCAGCATAGGTATCTACGAGGTTAGGGAGCTGATCGAATGGGGAGGGTAGTGGGAACAACTAGTGGTGGTAGGAGAAAGTGGGCACCTACGAGAGTAGCTAAGGGTACACGAAGCTACCATTATTATGATTAGTAGGGAGGGATCATCTTTTAGTATGTAACTAGTATGTGGTACAGTGCAGAGCATATCTTATCGTGGTTAGAAGTGCAGTCGATGTCCTATCTTACCTAACTTGTTTACCTTGTCATATCTGCTTATGTTACAGTCATCTCTTATATCCAGTTTATGTTCTTATCCTGTTACTTTACTAATTATATTGTTAAAGTCACTGGACTCACCAGACTTATGTCTGACCCTTTTTGTTTCGCCTCTTTTCTTTCCTTTCCCCCCAAGTCCTCAGGGTGGGGTTAGTGAAGCTTGACTTGGAACTCTTTCTTCTTGAAGTGCTTGGAAGTGTTGAAAGTTACGCTCAGCTTTATCTCTTTTCCATTATGGCTACTTGGAGTGGGATTATGGTTTTACTTTTATGTACTCTAATAATAATTTTGTTCAAGATGGATATTTGTGTACTTGGCTCTAGTGTGTGGTTTTGATGTTGTAACCAAACATGTTTTGCTTTTCCGCTGCAATGAATAAATTTTGAATTTTGTTAAGTACCATTTTATATGTTTGTCTTGTGATATTCTATTCTATAGTCTTATAATAAACCATGAAAGTTAATGCGTTCCCTTAGTGATTGACATTAATGGACGTGGGGTGTTACAATTATTAAATTCATTCGGGTTTCCTAAACAACAAGGGTTGTTGTAAAGGGTGTCGAACCCTAAGACCAAAATTATTTTCGTTAATAAATCCAATCAGATTATTCTGAAAGTTTGATTGTTTGAAAATGGCAGAAAATAAATAAAAGAGAGTTTTTTTTATAATAAACGAAAACAATTAGGGAGTAATGAGATTAATAATCGTCAATAGCCAAACAGATTAATATAGATCTAACTCATATTTCTGTCATAAATATGAATCAACAATAATTAGATTTTTAGAAACAAACATGTGAATAACGACAAGCATAGCCTATGCAGGAGCTAAGCTCATAAACAACCATAGGCTATCGGGATAGATTGACTACTTTATTTCTAAAACCCTAAAAATTAGATCTAAATCTGAAAAGTGTTAAATCGAACTCGAATATACCCTGTGAAGGAGCATAGCTCTGAAATAACACAAAATATGAAGGTTTATATCTAACTCTTGGTTCAGATCCAAATCTATATGTATATTGTCCTAATCTATTTGGCTATGTGATTCATATTGAATATAGTCTATAAGTGCCATCACCCCCTAATTAAAGGGGATTAGCTATAGACATAGCTAAATGATGAGAAAGAAAAAAGAAAAGAAAATACATAAATAGAATAAAACAAATACTAAAGAGAAAAGGAGAAGAATAGTTTTATTCCAAGAGAAGAGTTTACAGAATAAAACCTAAGACAATTCTAAATGAAAGAGATATAGTGTATTTATAGCTGCCATGACCAAGACTAAGTGGACAATTACAAGGTGTACGACAAAAGTCTTTGCCCAAGTAATAAATTAACCAATGTGAACACAAGTGAATGGACATGCAAATGTCATGGAAAAATAGCTTGCGGGGATCAAATGGAATCAACTTCAATCGTTTTGAGCATGAATAAGAACTCTATAACATCTGAGACAAGCGATCTTTATGAAAAGGCATTGAATCTTAACTTTAAAATATGCGGCAGATGGTGGTTGAATAGCAACATTTCTTCAGGTCTTCAAGCTTTAATCTAGCTCAAAAAAAATCAACACTCTTCTTGCACCAATTCTTCAATCTTTTCAATAATTAAGTTCATCAATCCATTCATCTTAAATAAACTGAAAACACAACTATGAATACACAGTATCAATTATTTTAAAGAAAAAACAAGACAAATTAGCGGATAAAATATATACATTTAAATGTATATCAAATGCCTCAACACCTGTCTTTTTACTCGTCTTCGAATAAACTAAAATAAGATATGTCGTGTAACAACCCGGAAAATCAGAACCAATTAAAATTTTTTATTTTGGAAATTTTAATGAATTTTAAATATTAAAAATTATTTATTTTAAATAATAATGACTAAAAATTTATTTAAATCGAAGTTAGAATGTATAAATTTATTTTAATAATAAAATGAGCCTGAAATGGCGTGGTAGTTTGAAATTTCGATTTCAAATGAATGTACGGGATTCAAAATAAATAGGATTTCAGTAAAACCAAAAATATTTGAATCTGTTTAAAAATATCTTTCCAACAAATGTGAAAAATCCAGATTTCATAATGGGAATAAAAAATTATGTCCAGTTGAAAATTCAGAATAGTCGCTATGGAATTTTATATAAAATATAGCCATTAAAAATAAATATTTTGCAAACGACCTACGTTTTCGACGAAACCACTTTTGTAGGATCCAGAATGTCAAATTATTCCTAGATTCCAATTTTCATAATTTTTGTAATTAATATGTGAGCGTGGCAAAAGAAAACGTGTTTTGTCAGTTTTAATCAATTTGGATCGACCAAAAAATGGCCATTTTTCAATCCAAAATTGATGAAATTAGTTTTGTTAGGACCGTATCGTCAACACAAAACTAGAAATAATTTTTTTTGTAATTTTTGTAGTCAATATGTGGCCAGTAAATTAAAATGTACGTTAAATTCAATATATATTGATTTATATTTTAATTTAGGTAAAAACTGATCAAAACGGTCGAATTGGCTTACGAAACATATCCCATTGTGTCCGGAATGGGGGTAATTAGCTAGGGGCGACATTCGTTGGGTTTGAATTGGAGTTCGTAGCATTAAACAAGATATTTTGAAATTTAATAATATTAGAAAAATTACAATCTATAAAACCCTACTAAATCCGGAGCCGCCACTCATCTTCTATGGCCATAATTGCTCAATAATTCAACCCCAAATCGCATCCAATCCAGCGCGATTTAGATCCTCCATGCAAAACAAAAATTAAAATGCTTCTTTCGATCTTCAAATCTAGAGTGGTTTGATCAAAGATGGTTAAGTAGATAGCTCGATTTCTGAGCTCGAAGTTGGCAACTTCGTGGTGGTTTTCTAGACTCGTCAGGCCACCGAGTGGCAAGCTGATGGGGGGAAATGTCAGTGGCATTGGCGGCTATCGGAGGGTGACTGGCGATCATCAGCTCAGCGGTCGTCGGAGGTGCGGCGATGATGGAACTGATTTGAGCGTGCTATCGGGTTTTGTATAGATGGGTTGGGGAAGAAAGGTGACTATTTAACTAATTATTTATTTAAATTATCTTTAAAAATGTCATTAACGAATAAACACTAATATCTTCGTTATACGTTGTCGGAATCCAGCGAAACGGGATCCGTTGGAATCCACTTGACGAGAGCTTCACAACAAGACTGACCGGGTCCAATTTGGAGCTAGTTACAATCCCGTGTAGATTTAAATCCAAATCGTTCAAAAATTCAGAAATAAAAACTGGCGAAGTGGAAAATGAAAGTGAGAACTTCTCACTCTGATTTTATTTTCCAGTAAAATATATACAAGGATGCAGACGGTGCTTTGCAGCATCCGATACCATTGATTGTACAAACCATGATTGTTTGTTTGAATTGAATGGACTGTATTGTGTTTATTGATTGTATACAACAAAATATTTGAACAATAAAAGTATCATTTTTATTGTGTATATAAACTGTATAAAATATTTGAACAATAAAAATATCATTTTTATTGTATATATAAACTGTATAAAATATTCATGTGTTGAAATAAATATTTTATCGTTAAAATTATAACTTTTAACATGTATGTGAATAAAATAAAATATTCATTTACAAAATCGGACGATTTTTTCATGCACACCCATTTAACTGATATAGACTGGGACGATAATTTTACACATCGCCCAACTTCAAAAATAATATTCAGTATTTGTTGGTTGAAACCCCACATGGGTATTGGGATGATATTTAACGTACACTAATCCCAATTGTTTAGTTGTATGTCAATGGATGCGTTGACAGATTGTTGTAAGCATTAATTATTTATATTTAACGCTTATGCAGTTGTGTAATGCACTCTGGATGACAGTTGACTGTGTTTGATTATTGTTCTGTACAAATGTGTATGAAATCCATATAAATAAAATTATATGGTAATTGACTATGTCTGATTCCTTTTCTAATAGAACGAATATTTTAAATTAATGAATACTTTAAAATGACGAATAATGAATATTTTAAAATAACTAATATTTTAAAATAATATTCAGTAATGGATCAAAATATGATTTTGATGTCCGATTTGGGATGGACACGAAAATATTGAAAATATGAAGCTGTGTTGGTTAGATATGCGCCATTTTGACACGAACGGTATTTATATCGATTTTATTCATTTTTATATTAAATATCGAAAATAATTGATTTCAAAATCTAATATTTAGAAAATATTATCATTTTAATATTATAATGATATGGAATATTCAATTTTGATTTATGAAAATGAAGTTAGAGTCGTTTTAAAACGAATTTATAAACTATTTGTAAAATACGTTTTAAATGGAAATCGACGAAATATATATTATATATATTATACATAATATAATGGCTTGAATAGAATGCGCCGCGCCGCAGCCGTTTGCGAATTTTGACCATTGACTTCGAATTGATATTACGGAAGATCCGACTGTTAGATTCTCCTAAAACCAGAACCGTTGGGTTCGTATTGAAATATAAGAGATTTGAGATCTAATGGTTGGATTTGGAATTATGTCCAAATCAAATTTGGAAAAGGTCGCTATAAGTGCAGTTTGATGACTGTTTATGGAAATCGACTGAAAGTGCCTTGATGAAATTATTAAAAGTATGAATAATTTGTGTAAAATCATAATAAATGATTTAGAAAGAATTGGGATGAAAATTTCCTTATTTGAAAAGATAAAAATATATTTTTATCGAAATGAACTAGTTATTAACTAGAATTATAATCCAATTATTTTTAAATAGATATATTGGAATAAGAATGGATTTTAATATAACCAGAATTTCCAATATATGAATTGGAATGGATATGAATCGAAATTATCTTCGGAATATTTCGATATTTGATTCCGTGATTATACAGATATTGTGGAGGAATTTGGAAGATATATACATTGTTATTCCCAATACGATATTTGTTGATTTCAGAATTTGATATTGAATATAAGCCGATATAATCTCTATTCAGAGCCTTGTATTTAATATTAAATTGAAGTTTGGGTTTGTCGTGAACGGTGCCATAAATAACACTGTTCTTAAACCCAATTGAGAAAAGAATAGATCTTTTAATTAAGATTTAGTGAAGTTTTCCAATTAATTAATATTTAATTGGAATTGAATAAAAGAAATGGATTTTGGGTTTTTCGTGAATGGTGTCTTAAATAACACTGTCCTTAAACCCCGTGTGAAAAGAATAAATCTTTTAATTAAGATTATTAGAATTTCCAGTTATATTTAGTAACTGGAATAAAATGGAATGTGAATCGAGTTTATTGTGAACTGTGTTTTTAACGACTTTCGTTCTTCAACCCGATTTACAGTGAAATGTGATTTGGAATTTATAAATCTTTTTATTAAGATTTAATGGAAATTTTCCAAAGTAAAGTTTTCCAATTTAATATATTAAATTGGAATTGAATGGAATTCGATTTGGTGATAATCAAAGTGAGCTTCTGTGGAGGAATATTGCTAATATATATGGAATTTAAAAGGCTTTGTCGTTATTCCATTTATATTATTAGTCGGATATGGAAATTGATATCGATTATATATTGATCTGTTTTCCGTGAAGATTCCATGATTAATGGAATGTGATTTTGGCTTTATCGTGAACTATGTTTTAAATGACACTAGTTCTTTAACCTAGTTAAAGACATGATTACATGTCTGACATTGATTCCTTTATGTCATTTTCATTGATGTCTGGAAAATATATATCTATTTGGTGGCGGAGAATTTATTCTCTTGCTTAACACCCGTCTCTAAGACGTAGGAGCTTAGAGGTTATATATCGGCAGAAATCAATGGTACGGTGTAGATTGTCAATGTAGCATGTTTGATTTTCCAAAGATAAATAATCAGTAATATTGATTTTTGGGAAGATTAAAACTAAGTTGAGTTTTAATGAATCTTTAATTAGATCGAAATGTGAACTGATAATTTAAATTATCAAAATTGGGAAATGATCGAAAGTGGAGTATCTGCAGTTTTACTCCAAGCGATAGTTAAATCTTTAATTAGATTTGAACATGAAATGGTAAATAATTTTACCCATAACACCGTGGTGTTAGATATGGCGTATTACTATTTTTCTCCATGAGATGAATAGGTTGGGTTTAGGAAATTAAACAAATGATTACTTCGGTAAGGTTCGCTAATCCCGACTAGTTGGTAAACCTTAATTTGGTTTAGAATTGATATCCAAAGGAAGATTAAAGAATAAATTTAAAAGAATTTATCTTTGATAAAATTAATGGGATCCTTTCCCAAAGTATATGAATATTTAAATAAAAGAATATTCTGGACTGGAATGAGGCATATGTTGTGTTTTTATAGCATTTGTTTATTATATATGCGAGTTATTCGGAAAGGCCGGGTTTATACCCATTCTGAATAATTGATTCGACGATAAGTCGACGATAAAATGGTGGTTGAAGACCGGAGGTCTTCACATTGCTTAGATGATTACTGATGTATTGATCGGGCTATACAGCTAAGTCAAGATAATAAGTGGTGATTGTCCAGACGTACTTAGAGATTGACCTAATATGCGAGGACCTCTCTCCTATATTGGACATATGGGACGAGGAATAAGGTGCCTCTGGTGTCCTTCAGATCCAGAACGAACTAGTAAATGGATGTGTGTCTGACATTGGATTTTATTCTGTGTTGATTGATCTCTATTAAATATATATATGTTTGGTGGTAGAGAATTTATTCTCTTGCTTAACGCCCTTCTCTGAGACATACGAGCTCAAAGGTTATATATCGATAGACATCAGTCGCATGGCGTGGAATGTCAATGTGGCATGCTGAGATGCAAGTGCTCAAGGCTTTTGTTGAGAAGCAGAGTCTTGTGGTTGATGGTCAAAGCACGACCTTAAATGGCATAGCTTTGTGTATAGCGTTAATTCGCGAGCTTCATACCCCAATGTGAACCAGAAACGGGTTGTAGGACTGCAAGGAGGACATGTGTTTCTTTCTAGCTAGGAGTGGTGTCATGATATGGAGCTCAGACATTTATACTTATGTGGATGTTGGAAAGCGAGGTACCTTAGATATATCGGTCACTACGGGGCCAATGGATGTTATGGTCGACATACTGACCATTACACCCCATAAGGTGGGGAAATACATTGTTCAGGAATAACCAATCCTCAAACGTAAGAGAGGACCGACCCTGAAGATCCTAGGTGCAGTTGTGACTGTAGTGTAATGGCGGGGGATTTTCAACCCAGAAAATCAACATAAATACATTGTCAATTTCTCGAGCATCGAAAATACCGGGACATTAATAGAAGAATTAAGAGGATGAGAAAGATAAGATAGAACCAATAGAATAGAAGAAGAAGAAGATTACAACTGAACAGTATCAGAGTAAACACGAATCTCACAGTGGAACAATAAAATGTATTTTATAACTTTGAAATACAACTCAGAATTTGTATATACATACCATTATCAGAGTACAATACATCATATCACAGCGGAAATAATCTCTAACTAATTAATGGTGAAGCCTTCTGTTTCGAGCTCCTCCAAGTGAATCTGTAAAAGCCTGAAACACTTGGCTGCCCATACAAATTTGGGCACCCAAGAGTTTAGGGAAAACACACAAAATAAACACTGGGTCAGTCATGGGACTGGTGTGAGTAAATTCCAACCATACTGTTTAACTTTGAAAAATCCTTACTATAACCCAAAGTATCTTTGATATCAAAACCAGTGATATTATGATAATGTCTAAACAAATAATTATACAAGTAGCAGAACGCTTGCATCTCACGTTCCACATATATATAGTATAAAATCATAAACCGTAGGGCGCTTATTGGAGAATGGATTTCAACAGACAAGGTATGGAAGCACCTTCCGAACAGTGTACTCTAGAGGGGATACACTCAGGGTTCAACAAGAACGTCTTGCAAACCGGCCACACATGACCGCTCACTCATTTAGCTTGAGTGTCACGAATATATTGCCACCACGGTTGTAGGCCATCCAATCATTATCCGAAGATACAGAATCGAAAAAAGGTATAAATATGAATTTTCTCTAGATCGGTGACAATACACCCTTCTTGGGGATGACCCAACTAGCCATGCTGCCTAGCCCAACTTCTGTAATTTCTTGGTTGTGAGGCTAGAGGCTACGTCAATCTTCAGAACATCTGATCACCATTCACTTTGAATGTCACATCGTCAAATCCGTAATCACACATTGATTACACAAATGCACACTGGGTGTAGAATAAAGAGAAGTTATCTTCTCCCCACCAACTTGGTATATTCGTAAAATCAACGGCGTGACTGTTGGAAATACTCTGTCAGACACTCGTCCATACAAGTTGTCCTGCGACTAGAAAAACAAAACACCATTCTAGACTGGAAGACCCTTGCATTTAACTCCGTCTTCAATTATCTTCAGCATATCTAATTCGCAGCGCCTATGCCAATACGGAGTGTTTTTCGGATAACGTATCCAACCGGTCTCTCCATATCGACAACGATGGTCAAACACTTCGATAGTCGGTTACTTAACTATCGAAGTAAAACAAACATTCATTCAAATTCATAACTGGACATCACATAAACACGGGTGCTTTTTCTTTAACATTCGTTTTTATTATTCGAATTCTCATATCTTACCCGATATTTCACAAATCCCGTCATATCATTTTTAAACTTCTTGAAAAACACTTCGAGTTATTATAAACTCTTACTTTCTCCTGTTCCAGAAAATATACGTTATTAATGTTCGAAACATTTTCATTCTTTCCACATTCCTTGGTTTTTACACTTGGATCATATACCCTATCTTCATTGGAAAAATATTTCCAATTTCATTATAAATATCTTAATCGGCCAACCGTTTACTTTTAAAACATAATTCACTTAAAAAATGTGAATACCATTCCTGTTATAGAAATCTGAATACCTTTATCAATTAACTCTTTATCCAAGTAATAATTACACTTATCTCATTTACTGAAATCTCTTTCATACTTTATATTCCCAATCCACTTTATAAACTCTGTTTTCTAAGATAACTTCTTATCAAGTTTATACTAAACACTGATTACATGTCCTATTATAAATTATTGGTTTAAGCTAAGTATTAACGATCCTATCAGATTAAAATTCCTAAAATAATTTACTTTTAATACATTCGACATCGTCGAATTCTAGTTCCAAATCCTAATGGTTTAATTCTAATCACATTTCGAACATCGAAATGTTGTCATCGTTTTCTAACACGATTCTCCCATTTCTCTTTCTAAACTTATTCTTATATTTCCTTTAGACAAACACCGATACTTATTTCCTTTAGAATACGTGGATTTCAAATCAAATTGTTCATTTCCTAGGAAATGCTGCCATTTATAAAAATCATGCTTAAGTTTAATCAACAGCAGTTAATTTGTCGCTATAGTTCTAAACTTGTCATACGCTGTAATATTCTCCTTATAACTAATCTCAACATTACAGTCACACTTACCTTATCAACAGCGTTATTTTATTGCTATAGTTCAACTTGTCATACGCTGTAATATTCTTTGTTATAACTAATCTTGACATAACAGTCACACTTATCTTATCAACAGCGTTATTTTATCGCTGTAATTCTAAGACTGGCAATACGCTGCCGTATTCCTTTTATACTAATCTTGACCTAACATTCGCGCTTAAGCCTAGGTAACAGCACTTATTTTATCGCTATAGTTTTAAGACTTGCAATACGCTGTGATACTAATCTTGACATCTTTTTCCGTTACAAACTGATATCGTTCCTCGATAATAGTGAAGCCGCTCAAGTTGGGGTATTCTATTTACCTCTCAGACCTTGATTGACAACGTTCTTACCTTAGAATAGATATACGTCCGTAACTCTAATCCCTTATTACTTATAATATTCATCAAATCGTATTTCCTGTTTATTTTTAACTATGGTTTTATAACACCATATCGTTACTTTGAAATCTATGGTGTTTGATTATTTATATTAAAAATTTTTCTCTACCCCACAGTTCTATTTATAACCCCTTAACCAAAAGGTAATTAAATCTCATTAATTTGAATTTATTTATTTCAAATCGATTTTATTAGATTAATTAAAGACCAATTAATCTAATTATTATTTTCCCAAATATCAGTTGATTAAAATCAACTTCATTCCATCAGTAAATTCCTTAACTGATTTTAATTACTTCTTAATATTAGATTAATATAATTAATCAAAAAATATTTCTAAATTGTTTATCTTAAATATAATTATCCAAATATTTTATCGTCGGATAATTTCTTCTTTATAAACTTATTTAAATATCAACAATCGTTTTTATTTATTTTATAAAAACGAACTCTAAAATACTGGTTTATAATAGAACTTCTATTATAAATTTAAATCTTTTTTTTAATTATAAAAATATAATTTTTATAATTAACCTCGATTTGCCCGACGGCCAATCAACTCTTTAACAAAACGATTGTTTTACGGTTGACTGTCACCACTTTCTAAATCGATATCATTTATTTATTTATCGAAACAGATGTTGAATATCGGTTCAACATTAATATTCACATGGGGTTTTAAGTATAATTCGGGTTCAAACAGTGCATACAAAACAAACAATACATATAAATATCGAGGAATCCGGTCGGATTCCTCCAACCGGTTTCTGCATCCACAGATGTCAGTCAACACAATTTTCACTAACTCTATACTATGGGGTATTCAAATTGATGGAATCAGTGTCCAACCGATGGTGTGTACATATGTGACGGTATATAATATTCGACCAAATTAATTTTAATCTACCTAATCGACCATCACACATCATTCAAACAACATTAAAATATAATTAAAATATTTTAAAATAGATCAGAGTTAGTGATTTTACTTACCTTGGCCCGTTAACCGTTAAATAACGATTTGCATCAGTCGATAGGTCTGATCATTCTAGCTTCATTGTTTTGTGCTCGCCGATACAGATCTGACGCACTTGTTCCCGTCCGACTTCGTTTCTGCCACTGCGAATCCAATACCCCTTATTCATGCGATTCTTAGAACGTGCCCCTACATGCACGCACACTACTGTGTTTCACAACTTCACAAACAAGAACTTGCGTGCCCTTGCTCCTTCATTTGTGAAGTACAAAACCACAACAACTCCTTTATTCTTTACTCAATCCACAAACTACCTGCATGCGTGAATGAGCACCCTCCTGCCTGAACACTCCACGCGCAATTTTCCAAAAGCCACAGCATCTCCATTTGCCAAAGCATTCCCGTCCTGTTCACACATTCGTTCGCTGAGCACAGAGAACCATGGCGTCGAGATCCTCCTCCTTCGTAACATATGCAATTACCTTATCTCCTCCAGCACACTTTCCGACGTCACCCACCGCTACAGTGCCATCCCACATCATCATACTTACTGCTCCGACATTGTACCTCAAGTCGCCGACCAGTCCTCACCAGAAACCCCTCCTCCATGACACAATAACTCTCTTATATTTACAGAAAAGGAAAAAGATATAAAAATGGTGGATGTATTCATTATCAGCGGAGAACCAGTGAATGAGTTGGTATTTATAACATGGAGAAAGCTAAAGTGTTAAGCATTAGGTAGTAGCTGCTGTGTTAGGGGTATGCATAGGCTTTGATTTTTAAAAACTCATTTCGTCTGATGAAGCGTAATCGTTTAGTTTTTAGGGTAATTCTAACCTATAACTTTGGTATGAAGGAAGCAACGAATTTTCCACTCCTAGTTTTCCTTAGGTTTAGAGTTTAGGCTGTACAGTTACTTAATGGGTAAGGAATACCTATATATTATATTTATTCTAAGGTACGCTGTCACTTTAGTACATTTCAACAATCCTTGGGTACCCCTTTCCCACGTCCTATATTAGGGTAGCATGTTTGGTTAGGGTATGGTTTAATATAGAAGGGGGAACGTAGGCTTTAAATTAGGTGATGGTTTCACCTCATATGTGTGTATCACATGTGATGCATGGACGATATACATATTGTTTATTTAAGGAATCTGGTCGCGTAAATTCCGTTCACGTACAAACCACTATGGACAGAAATAACATTATGGTCGTGTTCGGTAAGGCGTCTCAATCCCAAAAATATAATAATACCGGTAGATTGACTCATTCTGTGAAATCCCGAAATACCGATACAGGGTGCACAATACCCCAAATAAAAAGTTACATATTTATTTATTTAAAATTACAGTAAAATTCTAAAAATTAAATTATTGCTGTGCCTCAAAAGAACCTTGTCCCGATATGCAAACGATATCAAGTTATTTCAAATAAACCATTATGGTCAATATACGATTTTATAGCGACTTTCTGAATATTTGATTTGGACATATCTTGCAGTCTGTACAACGAAATCTCCATTTTCCACTTTCGTTGTAAATTTACAGTTCAACAGATTCTAGCGTTTCTTGTTTCGAAGAAATCCGATTTAAAACAAGTCCGGTGCACTTAGTTGAAGTTCAGAACGTTAAATTTTGATCTGCAGGGTCGTTCTGAGCCCGATTATAATTAATATATATTTATATACGTCCAACTTCGTTTTAATTAATATATAAATCCATTTATATTCTGAATTCAATATTTAAACTGATTTAAATATTCAAATATGAACCGACAAAATTGCGGGACGTTACAGTCCTTCCCCCTTAAAATAATTTCGTCCTCGAAATTGCTAAGATAGGGAAAATGCTACAATCTCTGTTATAAACAGGTTAAAAATCTTTTTTTTTTGTTTACTTCATAATTTCAGTTTCAACTGAACTGATTAATTCCAATTACAATATTAATTTCTTCTTATTACCGAATATTTTCGAAAATTCTGAAAATTTCCTAACAGCTAAATTTTTAGAGAATCTTGCCGGCATCTCCTCTGCCCGGCTCACTTGGTCCTACAACAACTTGCCACTCTGGGCCTTCTCCAATCCAAAAGAAAATCAAACAGCCAAACGGCTTATCCAAAATACTTATAGAAATCAGATACTCGTATAAAATATAACCATGTACTTTTTTGGCGGACATTCAACTCTACATGCCATTTTCCATCCATTCAGCATACACAAATGCATTTCCAGCCAATCTCCAGTCAGTTTATCCTTAACCAATAATTCTCTTACGTCCCAGCCAACTCCATTTCAATTTCAAACTCTAATTCTTTTTACTGATTTATTTTTCAAATCAGTTATCTTCATCTCCAAATTCAGAATTCGACTCTTATTCTCCAAGAATCAATTTTAATAACTCGAATCTCCAATATTTTTCTTTTATAATTTTCATTCTGGATCGTTCCAAATTCAGTCCATTTTTGTTATCTTCGTTTAAATTCCACTTTTACCATTTTAACTCCATAAGTTAAATTTTTATTTCAGAATTCAAATTCCTGGGATTTATTTCAAATCTGTTTGAAATCATATATATTTACATATAATGACGGCTATTCAAAACATTTGAATTTTCGATCAACTTATTTCAAAACGAAATATTTGGTAGTAATCCGTCACTTAGAACTCGAAAATTTCACTGATGATGCCATGGTTCATCATCAGAGTTATTTTCCAGCGATCGAAGTGAGTTCAATACTGTATCACTTTTCAAAATTTATTTCGGAACACCTTCATTTTGAAATTACTTCAAAATATAATTTTCAACACTTGGAAACATTTCAAATCTCCCAGGATTTAAATTTTCATAAATTTAGTCCATATTTTATTTCCAACTCTTTTCCAAGTTTCTAGAGTTTTATTTCAATTCTGGTTATAAATTCCAGATTTAATCCATCTAATTTTGTATATTATACTTATACAATATTTCGATTGGTTATTTATATAACCAACTCACTTATAAATCTTATTTGATCATAATAATGATCACACATCCAAGATATTATAATAATTTCAAGATATATACTTCTTTTTATATCAAAATATATTTCGGGTAAAATTATTTCATTAACCCCTTTTTAAAACAATACTATGTTGAATCTCTCTATCTAAGCGTTTATAAATCCCTATTGACCTCGTCAGCTAAACGCATCGATCTGGAATTTATATACCACTTAACAGATCAACCAACACAATATAAAACAGTTTTTATATTGATTACAAATACGTTCACTCATATATATACACTCAACTCAATCTAGAGTATTACTAACTCCATATCTATTGAGTTTCGCCACATAGCCAAGGTAATCACTTAACCTTTAGCTCTGATACCAACTGTAACGGAGTGATTTTCGATACCTTGAAAACCGTGCCATTATTGAAAGAATTTAGAGGATGAGATAGAACTAATAGCATAGAAGAAGAAGAAGATTACAATTGAACAGTATCAGAGTAAACACGAATCTCATAGTGGAACAATAAAATGTATTTTATAACTTTGAAATACAACTCTGAATTTGTATATACATACCATTATCAGAGTACAATACATCATATCACAGCGGAAATAATCTCTAACTAATTAATGGTGAAGCCTTCTGTTTCCAGCTCCTCCAAGTGAATCTGTAAAAGCCTGAAACACTTGGCTGCCCGTACAAATTTGGGCACCCAAGAGTTTAGGGAAAACACACAAAATAAACTCTGGGTCAGTCATGGGACTGGTGTGAGTAAATTCCAACCATACTGTTTAACTTTGAAAAACCCTTACTATAACCCAAAGTATCTTTGATATCAAAACCAGTGATATTATGATAATGTCTAAACAAATAATTATACAAGTAGCAGAACGCTTGCATCTCACGTTATAAAATCATAAACCGCAGGGCGCTTATTGGAGAATGGATTTCAACAGACAAGGTATGGGAGCACCTTCCGAACAGTGTACTCTAGAGGGGATACACTCAGGGTTCAACAAGAATGTCTTGCAACCCGGCCACACATGACCGCTCACTCATTTAGCTTGAGTGTCGCGAATATATTGCCACCACGGTTGTAGGCCATCCAACCGTTATCCGAAGATACAGAATCGAAAAGAAGTATAAATATGAATTTTCTCTAGATCGGTGACAATACACCCTGCTTGGGGATGACCCAACTAGCCATGCTGCCTAGCCCAACTTATGTCACTTCTTGGTTGTGAGGCTAGAGGCTACGTCTATCTTCAGAACATCTGATCACCATTCACTTTGAATGTCACATCGTCAAATCCGTAATCACACATTGATTACACAAATGCACACTGGGTGTAGAATAAAGAGAAGTTATCTTCTCCCCACCAACTTGGTATATTCGTAAAATCAACGGCGTGACCGTTGGAAATACTCTGTTAGACACTCGTCCATACAAGTTGTCCTGGAACTAGACAAACAAAACACCATTCTAGACTGGAAGACCCTTGCATTTAACTCCGTCTTCAATTATCTTCAGCATATCTAATTCGCAGCGCCTATGCCTATACGGAGTGGTTTTCGGATAACGTATCCAACCGGTCTCTCCATATCGATAACGATGGTCAAACACTTCGATAGTCGGTTATTTAACTATCGAAGTAAAACAAACATTCATTCAAATTCATAACTGGACATCACATAAACACGGGTGCTTTTTATTCAACATTCGTATTTATTATTCGAATTCTTATATCTTACCCGATATTTCACAAATCCCGTTATATCATTTTTAAACTTCTTGGAAAACACTTCCAGTTATTATAAACTCTTAATTTCTCCTGTACCAGAAAATATACGTTATTAATGTTCGAAACATTTTAATTCTTTCCACATTCCTTGGTTTTTACACTTGGATCATATACCCTATCTTCATTGGAAAAATATTTCCAATTTCATTATAAATATCTTAATCAGCCAACCGTTTACTTTTAAAACATAATTCACTTAAAAAATGTTAATACCATTCCTGTTATAGAAATCTGAATACCTTTATCAATTAACTCTTTATCCAAGTAATAATTACACTTATCTCGTTCACTAAAATCTCTTTCATACTTTATATTCCCAATCCACTTTATAAACTCTGTTTTCTAAGATAACTTCTTATCAAGTTTATACTAAACACTGATTACATGTCCTATTATAAATTATTGGTTTGAGCTAAGTATTAACGATCCTATCAGATTAAAATTCCTAAAATAATTTACTTTTAATACATTCGACATCGTCTAATTCTAGTTCCAAATCCTAATGGTTTAATTCTAATCACATTTCGAACATCGAAATGTTGTCATCGTTTTCTAACACGATTCTCCCATTTCTCTTTCTAAACTTATTCTTCTATTTCCTTTAGACAAACACCGATACTTATTTCCTTTAGAATACGTGGATTTCAAATCAAATTGTTCATTTCCTAGGAAATGCTGCCATATATAAAAATCTAGCTTAAGTTTAATCAACAGCAGTTAATTTGTCGCTATAGTTCTAAACTTGTCATACGCTGTAATATTCTCCTTATAACTAATCTCAACATTACAGTCACACTTACCTTATCAACAGCGTTATTTTATTGCTATAGTTCAACTTGTCATACGCTGTAATATTCTTTGTTATAACTAATCTTGACATAACAATCACACTTATCTTATCAACAGCGTTATTTTATCGCTATAATTCTAAGACTGGCAATACGCTGCCGTATTCCTTTTATACTAATCTTGACCTAACAGTCGCACTTAAGCCTAGTAACATCGTTTATTTTATCGCTATAGTTTTAAGACTTGCAATACGCTGTGATACTAATCTTGACATCTTTTTCTGTTACAAACTGATATCGTTCCTCGATAATAGTGAAGCCGCTCAAGTTGGGGTATTCTATTTACCTCTCAGACCTTGATCGAAAACGTTCTTACCTTAGAATAGATATACGTTTTTAACTCTAATCCCTTATTACTTATAATATTCATCAAATCGTATTTCCTGTTTATTTTTAACTATGGTTTTATAACACCATATCGTTAGTTTGAAATCTCTGGTGTTTGATTATTTATATTAAACATTTTTCTCCACCCCACAGTTCTATTTATAACCCCTTAACCAAAAGGTAAATAAATCTCATTAATTTCGATTTATTTATTTCAAATCGATTTTATTAGATTAATTAAAGACCAATTAATCCAATTATTATTTTCCCAAATATCAGTTGATTAAAATCAACTTCATTCCATCAGTAAATTCCTTAACTGATTTTAATTACTTCTTAATATTAGATTAATATAATTAATCAAATAATATTTCTAAATTGTTTATCTTAAATATAATTATCCAAATATTTTATCGTCGGATAATTTCTGCTTTATAAACTTATTTAAATATCAACAATCGTTTTTATTTATTTTATAAAAACGAACTCTAAAATACTGGTTTATAATAGAACTTCTATTATAAATTTAAATCTTCTTTTTAATTATAAAAATATAATTTTTATAATTAACCTCGTTGATTTGCCTGATGGCCAATCAACTCTTTAACAAAACGATGGTTTTACGGTTGACTGTCACCACTTTCTAAATCGATATCATTTATTTATTTATCGAAACAGATGTTGAATATCCGTTCAACATTAATATTCACAAGGGGTTTTAAGTATAATTCGGGTTCAAACAGTGCATACAAAACAAACAATACATATAAATATCGAGGAATCCAGTCGAATTCCTCCAACCGGTTTCCGCATCCACAGATGTTAGTCAACACAATTTACACTAACTCTATACTATGGGGTATTCAAATTGATGGAATTAGTGTCCAGCCGATGGTGTGTACATATGTGACGGTATATAAAATTCGACCAAATTAATTTTAATCTACCTAATCGACCATCACACAGCATTCAAACAACATTAAAATAGAATTAAAATATTTTAAAATAGATCAAAGTTAGTGATTTTACTCACCTTGGCCCGTTAACCGTTAAATAACGATTTGCGTCAGTCGGTAGGTCTGATCAGTCTAGCTTCATTGTTTTGTGCTCGCCGATATAGATCTGACGCACTTGTTCCCGTCCGACTTCGTTTCTACCACTGCAAATCCAATACCTCTTATTCATGCGATTCTCAGAACGTGCCCCTACATGCACGCACACTACTGTGTTTCACAACTTCACAAACAAGAAGTTGCGCGCCCTTGCTCCTTCATTTGTGAAGTACAAAACCATAACAACTCCTTCACTCTTTACTCAATCCACAAACTACCTGCATGCGTGAATGAGCACCCTCCTGCCTGAACACTTCACGCGCAATTTTCCAAAAGCCACAGCGTCTCCATTTGACAAAGCATTCCTGTCCTGTTCACACATTCGTTCGCTGAGCACAGAGAACCATGGCGTCGAGATCCTCCTCCTTCGTAACATATGCAATTACCTTATCTCCTCCAGCACACTTTCCGGCGTCACCCACCGCTATAGTTCCATCCCACATCATCATACTTACTGCTCCGACCTTGTACCTCAAGTCGCCGACCAGTCCTCACCAGAAACCCCTCCTCCGTGACACCATCACTCTCGTATATTTACAGAAAAGGAAAAAGATATAAAAATGGTGGGTGTATTCATTTTCAGTGGAGAACCAGTGAATGAGTTGGTATTTATAACATGGAGAAAGCTAAAGTGTTAAGCATTAGGTAGTAGCTGCTGTGTTAGGGGTATGCATAGGCTTTGATTTTTAAAAACTCATTTCGTCTGATGAAGCGTAATCGTTTAGTTTTTAGGGTAAGTCTACCCTATAACTTTGGTATGAAGGAAGCAACGAATTTTCCACTCCTAGTTTTCCTTAGGTTTAGAGTTTAGGCTGTACAGTTACTTAATGGGTAAGGAATACCTATATATTATATTTATTCTAAGGTACGCTGTCACTTTAGTACATTTCAACAATCCTAGGGTACCCCTTTCCCACGTCCTATATTAGGGTAGCATGTTTGGTTAGGGTATGGTTTAATATAGAATGGGGAACGTAGGCTTTAGATTAGGTGATGGTTTCACCTCATATGTGTGTATCGCATGTGATGCATGGACGGTATACATATTGTTTATTTAAGGTATCTGGTTGCGTAAATTCCGTTCACGTACAAACCACTATGGACAGAAATAACATTATGGTCGTGTTCAGTAAGGCGTCCCGATCCCAAAAATATAATAATACCGGTAGACTGACTCATTCTGTGAAATCCCGAAATACCGATACAGGGTGCACAATACCCCAAATAAAAAGTTACATATTTAATTATTTAAAAATTACAGTAAAATTCTAAAAATTAAATTATTGCTGCGCCTCAAAAGAACCTTGTCCCGATTTGCAAACGATATCAAGTTATTTCAAATAAACCATTACGGTCAATATACGATTTTATAGCGACTTTCTGAATATTTGATTTGGACATATCTTGCAGTCTGTACGACGAAATCTCCATTTTCCACTTCCGTTGGAAAGATACAGTTCAACAGATTCTAGCGTTTCTTGTTTCGAAGAAATCCGATTTAAAACGAGTCCGGTACACTCAGTTGAAGTTCAGAACGTTAAATTTTGAACTACAGGGTCGTTCTGAGCCCGATTATAATTAATATATATTTATATACGTCCAACTTCATTTTAATTAATATATAAATCCATTTATATTCTGAATTCAATATTTAAACTGATTTAAACATTCAAATATGAACCGACAAAATTGCGGGATGTTACATGTAGCCTGAGACATGGTAGGCTTGGTTGTCTTGAATTCGGTAAGGATGATCCCTTGCCTTGGTTCATAATGGAAATCCAAAATCCAATGCGACATTGCGGATTTGATTGTAAACCTATAAATGGCGGCATAGTGGCATGGGACACTCGTGTCATCTAAGATTGGTATTGTTTTTGAAACATATATGCACTAGTAATAATAAAAGATAAAATTTCACGTACCAAGCATTATTTGGCTATTATAAGGTAAATCTCTATCCTCCGGCTTGTGTTTCATTGTGTGATGGGACCTGAGTCTTATAATAGCTTCATTTTCTTTAATTAGCATTGCGATGTTTTTTTTATGCACTAGTATTATTAGGGGTGAACCCGTTTCGTGTTATTCGGCGTGGTCCCTTGATATACCTAACTTTAAAATCAAGATTAATAACTGTGTTAGTTCTCACACTAGTCCTTGTTTGGCATGCATGGTAGTAGGGTGCAGCATGATAGGGGTTTCTCGCCATGTGGTTTGGTGGTGAACAGTGGGCTTTTACCCCTACATGCCCCTGCTTAGGGTTGGTTGATTAGTCGAGAGGCTGGCCATAAAACATGGTGACTAGGGGATCATCTGGATGCCAAAGTGGGTATTACCTGCTACTTTGGGGATGAAGGGACGGTTGCAAAGCCTACCGGATTTCGTCGGGTTGTTTCAGTTGGTATCAGAGCTTTGGTTTACAGAGCTTGAGAACAAGACACATTAGAACCAAACAAAAGAATTCATCAAAGATTGGATTAGTAATATCCAATAAGAATGACTCGTTAGAGTTGGGATCAGTAGTATCTTAGAATGAGTTGAAAGAGTGTTATTTTTAAAATAAAAGTGAAAACAAATTTTGTTTTGAAAATTTAGATCTTATTATACATATTTGATTATTTATTTTATATTGAATTTGGACAATCTAATATATAATGATTTTGCATATAGGCCTTGCAAACGTGTGTACAAAGCCTCAAATATACTGGATAGATATAGAATCATAATCTAGTCGCGCAGGGATGAAACTATTGATGACTATATAACATCAGTAGTTTGTGTTCAAGTTTTGAAAGTGGGATATTTATATATTTCCAACTGACTGGTGTGAGAACCAAAATTTAGATAAGGTTATTGTTTGTGAATTGGCATCAAAAATATAATTTTTATATATATGTAAAAGTAATGTGTTTGAAACGATAATCAACTAATTGATTGTTGGTTGTGTTGTTTGATTATTAGTTTAACTAATAAAATTATTGAGACTAATATGAAAGTGAAAGGCAAATTTAGCCAAATCGATCAAATATTGAACTGAATTGAGAATTGATTGAAGTTGCATGCATATACATGTACATACATTGAATAGGTCATAGCAAGGAGGCTAAGAAGAGGAATAAAATTGTATGCCCAACAAATAGGTACATGTTTACTATATTTCTTGGGTTTGGATGATTTTATGAGCCGATTGGCTAACCGCTTGGCTTTATCCTTTTCTTTTTGGATGATGAGGGCCCTGCGTGGCTAGTTGCGGTTTTAAAGGTCTCCCCATACAAAGGAGGTCATGGTGAAATTTTTCGAAAATTTAGGGTGTTAGCCAAATTTTTGAGAAATTAGAAAATTCTTAGAAATTGAAAAGTTGAAGAATGAAAGCCAGAATGAAAGTTGAGTTGGTTGGTTAAACTACTTTTAGCTCCGTTCCATTTCGAGGACGAAAAGATTTTAAGTGGGGGAGATTGTAACAACCTGGAAAATCGGAACCAATTTAAAAAATTTATTTTGCCAATTTTAATGAATATTGAAGATTAAAAATTATTTATTTTAAATAATAAGAGCTAAAACTTTATTTAAATCAAAGTTAGAATGTATAAATTTATTTTAATAATAAAACGAGCCTGAAATGGCGTAGTAGTTTGAAATTTGATTTCAAATTTCAAATGAATGTACAGGATTCAAAATAAATTAGATTTCAGTAAAACCAGAAATATTTGAATTTTTTTAAAAATATCTATCCAACGAATGTGAAAAATCCAGATTTCACAATGGGAATAAAAAGTTATGTCCAGTTGAAAATTCAAAATAGTCGCTATGGAATTTTATATAAAATATAGCCCTTAAAAATAAATATTTTGCAAACGACCTCCGTTTTTGAAGAAACCACTTTTGTGGGATCCGGAATGTCAAATTATTGCTAAATTCCAATTTTCATAATTTTTGGAATTATTATGTGATCGTGGCAAAAGAAAACGTGTTTTGTCAGTTTTAGTCAATTTGGATCGACCAGAAAATGTCGATTTTTCAAACGGTCTCTAAATTCGACGAAATTAGTTTTGTTAGGACAATATCGTCAAAACAAAACTAGAAATAATTTTTCTGTAATTTTTGGAGTTAGTATGTGGCCCTAGTAAATTAAAATGTACGTTAAATTCAATATCTATTGATTTATATTTTAATATTGATAAAAACTGATCAATATGGTCGAATTGGCTTACAAAACATATCCCATTGTGTCTGGAATAGGGGTAACTAGCTATGGGCGACATTTGTTGGGTTTGAATTGGAGTTTGTAACATTAAACAAGATATTTTGAAATTTAATAATATTAAAAAATAATAATTTAAAATCTATAAAACCCTAGCTAAATCCGGAGCCGCCACTCATCTTCTACGGCCAGAATTGCTCAAGAATTCAACCCCAAAACACATCCAATCCAGCGCAATTTAGATCCTCCATGCAAAAACAAAATTAAAATACTTCTTTCGATCTTCAAGTCTAGAGTGATTTGATCGAAGATGGTTAAGTAGATAGCTCGATTTCTAAGCTCGAAGTTGGCGACTTTGTGGTGGTTTTCTGGACTCGTCAGGCCACCGAGTGGTGAGCTGCTATGGGGGGAAACGTCGGCGGCGTTGGCGGCTATTGGACGGTGACTGGTGATCGTCGGCACGACGGTCGTGGGAGGCGCGGCGGCGGTGGAATTGATTTGAGCATGCTATCGAGTTTTGTACAGAAGGGTTGGGTAAGAAAGGTGATTATTTAACTAATTATTTATTTAAATTATCTTTAAAAATGTCATTAATGAATAGACATTAATACCTTCGTCATACGGTGTCGGAATCCAATGAAACAAAATCCATTGGAAACCACTTGACGAGAGCTTAACAACAAGACTGACCAGATCCAATTTGGAGCTAGTTACAATTTCGGGCAGATTTAAATCCAAACCGTTCAGAAATTCAAAAATAAAAACTGGCGGAGTGGAAATCGAAAGTGAGAACTTCTCACTCTAATTTTATTTTCAAGTAAAATGTATGCTAGGATGCAGACGGTGCTTAGCAGCACCCGACACCATTGATTGTACAGATCATGATTGTTTGTTTGGATTGAATGGACCGTATTGTGTTTATTGATTGTATGGAACGAAATATTTGAATAATAAAAATATCATTTTTATTGTATATATAAACTATATAAAATATCCATGTGATGAATAAAATATTTAAACAATAAAAATATCATTTTTATTGTATATATAAACTGTATAAAATATTCATGTGTTGAAATAAACATTTTATCGTTAAAAATGTAAATTTTAACATGTATATGTATAAAATAAAATATTCATTTACAAATCGGACGATTTGTTTATGCACACCTATTTAATTGATATTAATTGGGATGATAATTTTACACATCGCTCAACTGCTCAAATAATTTTCAATATTTGTTGGTTGAAACCCCACACGGGTATTGGGATGATATTTGATGTACACTAATCCCAATTGTTTAGTTGTATGTCAATCGATGGGGTGACAGACTGTTGTAAGCGTTAATTATTTATATTTAACACTTATGCAGTTGTGTAATGCACTCTGGATGATGGTTGACTGTGTTTGATTGTTATTGTGTACATGTGTGTATGAAATCCATATAAATAAAATTATATGATAATTGACTGTGTCTGATTCCAATTCGGAAAGAACAAATATTTTAAATTAACGAATATTTTAAAATGACGAATAATGAATATTTTAAAATAACTAATATTTTAAAATAATATTCAGTAATGGATCAAAATATGTTTTTGATGTCCGATTTGAGAAGGACACGAAAATATTGAAATATATGAAGCCTTGTTGGTCAGATATGCGCCATTTTGATGCGAACGGTATTTATATCGATTTTATTCATTTTTATAGTGAATATAAAAAAGAACTGATTTCGTAATATGATATTTAGAAAATATTATCATTTTAATATTATAATGATATGAAATATTCAATTTTGATTTAAAATTGAAAATGAAGTTAGAATCGTTTTAAAATAAATTTATAAACGATTTGTAAAATACGTTTTAAATGGAAATTGACGAAATATATATTATATATATAATGTAATGGCCTGAATAGAAAGCGCCGCGCCGCGGCCGTTCGCGAATTTCGACCATTGACTTCGAATTGGTATTACGGGAGATCCGACAGTTGGATTCTCCTAAAACCGGAACCGTTGGGTTCATATCTAAAAGAGTTTTCTAACGAATATAAGAGATTTGAGATCTAATGGCTGGATTTGGAATTATATCCAAATCAAATTTGGAAAAGGTCGCTATAAGTGCAGTCCAATGACGATTTATGGAAATCGACTGAAGGGCCTTGATAAAATTATTAAAAATACTAATAATTTGTGAAAAATCATAATAAATGATTTGAAAGAATTGGGATGAAAAATTGCATATTTGAAAAGATAAAAATATATTTTTATCGAAATGAACTAGTTATTAACTATAATTATAATCCAATTATTTTTAAATAAATAAATTGGATTGAGAATGGATTTTAATATAACCAGAATTTCCAATATATGAATTGGAATGGATTTGAATCGAAATTATCTTCGGAATATTTTGATATCTAATTCCGTGATTATACGGATATTGTTGAGGAATTTGAAAGACATATATATCGTTATTCCCAATACAATATTTGTTGATTTCAGAATTTGATATTGAATATAAACCGATATAATTTCTATTCAGAGCCTTGTATTTAATATTAAATTGAAGTTTAGGTTTCTCATGAATGGTGTCATAAATAACAATGTTCTTAAACCCACTTGAGAAAAGAATAAATCTTTTAATTAAGATTTAGCGAAATTTTCCAATTAATTAATATTTAATTGGAATTGAATAAAAGAAGTGGATTTTGGGTTTATTATGAATGGTGTCTTAAATAACACCATTCTTAAACCCCATGAGAAAGAATAAATCTTTTAATTAAGATTATTAGAATTTCCAGTTATATTTAGTAACTGGAGTAAAATGGAATGTGAATCGAGTTTATTGTGAACTGTGTTTTTAACGACATTCGTTCTTTAACTCGATTTACAGTGAAATGTGATTTGGAATTTATAAATCTTTTTATTAAGATTTAATGGAAATTTTCCAAAGTAAAGTTTTCCAATTTAATATATTAAATTGGAATTGAATGGAATTCGATTTGGTGATAATCGAAGTGAGCTTATGTGGAGGAAGACTGCTAATATATATGGAATTTAAAAGGCTTTGTCGTTATTCCATTTATATTATTAGTCGGATACGGAAATTGATATCGATTATATACTGATCTGTTTTCCATGAAGATTCCATGATTAATGGAATGCGATTTTGGGTTTATCGTGAACTGTGTTTTCAATGACACTAGTTCTTTAACCCAATTAAAGACAGGATTACATGTTTGAAATTGATTCATTTATGTCGTATTCGTTGATCTCTGCTAAATATATATCTGTTTGGTGGTGGAGAATTTATTCTCTTACTTAACACCGTTCTCTAAGACGTGGGAGCTTAGAGGTTATATATCAGCAGAAATCAATGGTATGATGTAGATTGTCAACGTGGCATGTTTGATTTTCCAAAGTTAAATAATAACTAATATTGATTTTTGGGAAGATTAAAACTAAGTCGAGTTATAATGAATCTTTAATTAGATTGAAATGTGAACTGATAAATTAAATCATCAAATTTGGGAAATGACCGAAAGTGGAGTATCAGCAGTTTTACTCCAAGTGATAGTTAAATCTTTAATTAGATTTGAACATGAAATAGTAATTAATTTTACCGATAACACCGTGGTGTTAGATATGGAGTACTACCAGTTTTGCTCCATGGGATGAATAGGTTGAGTTTGGGAAATTAAACAAATGATTACTTCGGTAAGGTTCACTAATCCCGACTAGTTGGTAAACCTTAATTTGGTTTAGAATTGATATCCAAAGGAAGATTAGAGAATAAATTTAAAAGAATTTATCTTTAATAAAATTAGTGGGAACCTTTCCCAAAATATATGAATATTTAAATAAAAGAATATTCTGGATTGGAATGAGGCGTATGTTGTGTTTGTTGTATATAACAGTGTTGTATACACAGTTATATGATTTTTGTTTGATGATAACAACCAAATAAATATTATTATTAATGTGTTTGAAATAGTACTGTTATTCTACATCACAAACAGGAATATTATATTTATATTTAAATAGAATACGACTGTATAGATATTCTTATTTTCTTACAGTATTTTATTTAAATTAAATATTATATTTCAAACACTCGAACAGTACAATTATTTACAACTCCACTATTTAATCGCTTCACAGAATTGTTGTACTTATAAATCAACAGAATAGAATAGACAAGACCGTTTGACAACAATGAAATTATACTTTATTTCAAACAGATTTTGTTTATTACAAATAATCAGTACAATCATTTTTTCATATACATTAGTCTCTCAACTACACATTGACTCTTATACAGACACTTACACACACACTGACACTGTTCTGCTTTCAGTCTTCTGTCTTCACTGTCTTCATAGCTTATCAGTCAGTCCAGTCTTCTTACTTGTCATCAAAGAAACACACACACAGTATCTGATACAGAAATGATTTCTAAAATTCTAAGCAGATATATTTTTTATTTTGAAAATTTATTTGCCTTAGATCTCGGTGTGTTTCTCATCATTTTTCAGACTTGAACAGCCACGCCATAACCATACTGGTTTGCTGATCAGAACCGACTGATTCTGATCAGCCTCAACACAGTACAGTTTGACTGCTGTTTTTTTTTCTTTTGTTTTAGGGTCAAAAGACAAGGTAAAAATAAAAAGAGAAATGGCAGTGCAAATACTTCAGCTCAAAAGAGAGAAACAAAGGTGGCAGATCAACAAATGCAACATAACAAATCAAGCATGCATAAGTGTATGCAGACTAGTGGAGCTACTCAACAACATTCATAAATGGTGAAATCTACATGCAAATCAACTCAGGAGAAGATACAATAGTGTATACACAACCAAGATAACACAGGTTCATAGTATGCATCATAATTTACAAGTGATAAAGTCAACATACAGAAGGGTAGTAGCATGAACAAGATCATATGCAAGCAGCAAAAGTGGTTCAGTTGAAATGGTATGATCAAGCCAAATGCATGGTGATCAAATCCATGGTTCAGCATAGTCAAGATGTGACAAACAGGAAATAATGCCAAGGAAGCAAACACTAGCTCAAATGCATGGAAGGTGCAAATACAATATACAATGGTGCACTAGATTAAAATGGACAAAAGTGCATGGTTCAGCAAACACATGAAAATACAGCAACATTTTGTTGTGTGTGGTCGAGACAGTTCAAATGTGATACAAGTTTTTCAAATGCATGCACAAGTTTATTTTATCTCAATTGTATAAGTGCAGAATTTACAAGAAAGGGTCGAGCAATGCAAGTATATGTTTCAGCAATATGCACAAGCAGTTACATCTCAAATACAAGCGTAAACATGGACATAGTATGGTTTAGAGAACTAGGAGCAAAGATCAAGTGAGGTCAACATGGTTCAGCAATTTCATTAACAAGGGCAGTTTCTAAACTATACATATGTTATGCCATCAATTTTGAGCAAGTGTTTGGTTTTACAAACAAGGCAAGAAGCTCGAATATTTTTTCAGACATAAAAGTTTTTAAAAAGCATGTCCCGAAAACAACATGAAATTGTTTCTCTTTTTTTTTTGGCAAACAATTTAATTTCAGTACCATAATTACTCAACATGTTTGGGAAGCTTGTTAATTCGACAAGCAACTAAGGAAGAAGTTTTTTTTTTTTTTTTGAAACCAGCATTTCAAAAGTCAGCAAAGTGATATATCAGGCAACAAACATTTTCAGAGAAGCAAATTCAAGATGCATTATTGACTCCTTGTTGGCATTTTATAGTTTAGAGAGCTACATAGTTTGTTCACAAAACCAATTGGTTAATGTGAACTGTAGCTTCTTAGTATATATCCAGGATTTTTAGTTGAACATTTCCCGATGTGGGACTTATATTTTCACTCCCCCTTCACGTGTGGCGTATTTGAGCCATCTACGTGATCATGCTATTTTGGATGGAGTGGCGCACGTATGGCGGTTAAGCACATACGTATTAGTTGAACTAGTTGAATTAGTTGACATGGGCTCTGATACCAAAGTTGGCATTTTTTTTTGTAACTTTAGAGAGCTATATAAGTCCCACATCGGGAAATGTTCAACTAAAAATCCTGGATATATACTAAGAAGCTACAGTTCACATTAACCAATTGGTTAATGTGAACTGTAGCTTCTTAGTATATATCCAGGATTTTTAGTTGAACATTTCCCGATGTGAAACTTATATTTTCACTCCTAAAATTAAATCTGGCAAGTTTTAAATGTTTCAGTATTGTATGAATATACATGGGTTTTGTTCTAAAGATTCAAGGAAAATCGAAAACACTTTTGGGCAAGTGATAAGTTATTTCCAGAAATGGGAATTTTATTTGGGCAAGTTTTAATCTCAGAAATGCACAGAAAAATTGCAGAAATCACTCAAATCTGGCAACAATTCAATTAGACAGCAAATTACTATATCCAGAAATCAAGCATGTATTTCAAAGCTGTGGAAATCGAATTCAAATCAGTCGATCCATTTATGAAATCATCAAAGGCCATTGAAGACCAGATTCACAAGCAAAAATCAAGGCACCAAATTCACGCTAATTTTTCAAAGCCGAGAATTTCAAAAGGAGAAACCGCAAAATACAAGAGCCAAATCATTTAAGCCGATTAACCCAAGGAGGAAAGCAACAAAATCATCTCAAGTCATGTATGAAATCAGAGTTTAGGGTTTTCGATCCTACCCTATATTAGACACCAATTCATCATCGGCAAAAAAAAGCATCGATATACCACGCAACAATTCAAAAAGAAATCACTGTAAGCCAAAATCACAAATTCACAGAGCAACATTGAAAATTCAATCAAAGAACCTTACAGGTTTTCGATCGCAAGCAGCGTGGATTGCTCAAATCAGGTTAACCGAGAGTGACAACGAATTCAAGCATTTAGAGAACCATTTTCTTCATCAATCAAAGCATCGATTTGGGACGAATTCAGAAACCCTAGGAGCACCATGTTTTGAAGAAGCAAAGTAAACGGATTTGATAATTTGCAAATGGGCCGGCCAAGAAATGAAAAGGGGCTTTGGTTTTGGTTTTTAAAAAGGGGATGACCCTTTATATTTAAACACCTAGGGTTTTCTTTGTCTATTTAATTTTGTCTTGTTTTTTATTTTCTTCTGTAAACAATTCTGAACAGTTTATCTAGAAGTCTATAAAATTCTAGAGTTCCAGTCAGGGTGTTGACTGGCAGTCCACCAGAGTCTGTAAATTCTAGGGTTACGAGTTACAGGGTTTGTAATTCGGGAAATCTGATCGAGGGGATATCGGTCAGTCTAGGGTTTTGAGCGTAGGGTTAGGACAAGAGCAGGCGCTGCGAGTGTACATGGTCTTGTATGTGGGATCTGTTTATAACACCTAGTAGAAACCATAGGAATGCAGCAGTAGGCAGGGTTTTGCCGATGCTGGGTATATCTGTGTGTGTTTTATTTTCTGCACTTTTATTTCTGCTGCATTCTGTGATCTGTTTATTATTTTAATATCCTGTCAGTTTTTCAATTCAGTTTAAAAACTGTGATAAACCCTATTCACCCCCCCTCTAGGGTTAATCTAGATCCAACATTTGGTATCAGAGCTGGTATAAGGTTACAACATGATAGGGAGTTCTCGCTCTATGATCTAGTGGCGAAGTAGTGACTCTTATCCCTACATGTCCGTGGGTGGTTGTCCATGTCGAGAGGCAGGACGTGAAATCAGTCTCTGAGGTGCCTTTGTTTGCCACCGGGGTGTCATTAAAATCCTCGAGAAAGCGAGAACATTTGGTATCAGAGCCAGGTATTCGGTTAACTCTAGAGTAATGGTGATTCTTAGTTATCAGTCCATAGAGAGTCAGTCCAGTCACATTCCAAATATTTTTAATGGTACAGATTTTTTAAACTGGAAATCCAAAATGGAATTTTATTTAAAATCTGTTAATATTAAATATTGGAATGTTGTTATCCATGGATTTGATAGTGTAGATATTACTTTCAATACCCGTGCTATGAAAATTATATTTGATTATCTTAGTACTGAACAATTTAATCTTATCTGCCATTGTTTATCTGCACAGGAAATCTGGGATACTCTCAATACGAAGTATGGAAAATCTGACAACAGCTCAAAACCCCAGAATGTCAACTCAGATTCAGAATTCTGTTTAACTGGATTTACAACTGAAAATTCGGAAGGATCAGATGATGGAGAATCAACGGATGCTGAAGTCGAAAATTTCTCATACGAAGATTTGGTTTATATGTGTGTTGATTTAACTAAATCTGTTGATAAACTCAAATCTAAAAACAAATCTCTAAAATCTAGGAATTCTGAGTTGACTAGCAAAATTGATGATTTGGAATCACAGCTTGAATATTTTAAAAATTCTTCAAATTCTGATTGCAAAAATTGTTTGAAATTGGAAACCAATCTTGTTCGTCTCAATAAAATTATTCAAAAGTTTGAAAATGAAATTCTGATCTTAAAAAACAACAAGATTGAGTTATCAAGTTTGAACAATCATCTGCAAAAGGAATTTGAAAATTTTAAAACTAATATTCATTCAAAACTTGAAATTGCTGAAAAGGAAAATTTGTTGAAATCGAATTCGATTTTGAAAGAACTTGAAAACGAGATTGAAAATTTCAAGAAATTTGAGTCTGAAAGTCGAAAACATTTTGAGTTTGAAATTACTGAATCCCAAACCAAAATAAAATCACTTGAATCTGAAAATTTGGTTTTGAAACAATATGATGCTGAAAGGAAGATCATTGATAACCGCTGTTTAGATTTAATAAAAGAGAACGGTGATCTTAAATTCAAAATTCAACGACTAGAGTCAACTTTGACTAAATTTTCTAATAGTGAAAAGTCGTTGAATACGTTGTTGCAAAACCAAAATTCTATTGGAAATAAACATGGTCTTTGATTTGGGAAAACAAATGTTCTTGAAAATCGCAATTCAAATGTTTTTAAAAATCCTCTAAACTGCTTTGAAAAGAATGGACTTGAAAATCTGAACTTTGAAAATTCCAAAGGTTTTTTGAAACAAAAACAAAAATTATTTTATAATAAACCATTTAAACATATCTGGATCCCAAAAGGAAATAAAACGAATTTAGTTAACTTCAAACAGATCTGGGTTCCTAAGGGTACAAAGGTTTATTCTGATGGTTTGTTATATAAACAGGTTTGGGTACCAAAACGAACAAATACAACTGTGAATGGTTTTACTGCTTTTGTTAGACCACTCAATCCTCTAAACAGTTAGCTACCAAAGGAGGCTGAGGAACAACTGTGCTGAAAAGAGAAACTGATTCAAACTGCTTCACATCATTGAATCATCTACTGTTCCCTAGCCAAGTCTGATGAGTTAGAGATCCACAACGTCTTCTGTGAATCAGGTATGATTTCTAACCACATCCTTGTAAATATTTTTTTTCATTGTTTATTTCTGCTTCTTCTACCCCTTTCTATTTTATTTTCTTCTATTTGTTTTTATTTGATTTGTCACTGCCATATCTCTTTGTTTATTCTGTGCTTCTTAAACTTCCAATTGCAGTTCTCATGATTTTCTGGAAATTCATTTTATTTGAATAAAACTCTCTTGTTTATAATCATTTCCAGATTCTGAATTTAATCTTGTAATTATCTGTAATTGTTTAGAAGTTTATTTTATTCTTGAATTCGTAACAGTGCTGAAGCATTCATGTCATATCTTGAACACTGTTAATTTGAATTCTAAATTTTTTGAAGATCTGAATATTTAATGAAATTTCACACACCTTTGCTGTTCTGAGTTTATTCTAATTCATTTTAGAAAAGCTGAAAATATTATACTCATTACAGCACTCTATTATTTATCAGTTGTTATAATTTCATTGATTTTCGGATTGGCTTGAATCAGTGATACATCCTGAATTCCATCTTTATTCATGATCATTATGGTTAGAATATGTCTGTTTGAAATCATCTGAAATTCCTGATATTTTGAATATCACACACCTCTTGAATTTGAAATAATCAATCTTGTGTGAATAATTCATTATATCTCAAACTTGACATTGATTCAAGTGATTTCAAATAAATTATTTATTTATGGATCATGAATATCTCTTAATTATTTGATGTAAATGATCTGAAATCATTCTTAAAAAATTTGTGAAAAATTCCTTTGAAAATCTGGTCTTGAAATTCACTCCTATTTCATGATTATTTGATCTAATTATTTGTTTGTTTAAAATCATTTGAAATTATTGATTTATTGAATCTCACACATATCTCAAATCAAAAATTTATAATCTGGTGTGATTGATTCATTAAATTCTGATATTTTCATATTCCTCAAATGATTTCAAGTAAACAGTATTTTAATCATTAGATCATGAATCATCATATGTGGCCATCATCTTGACAAGTATGATTTGAAACTATGTTCTGTGTTGCTCTGATACTATTTTGAAAAATGTTTGTTCTGGAATCACATGCTTGCTGCTCTGATACATGTGCATAATCTATTATCTGTATGTTTGGGCTTGGTACTTAATAATTTTTTTTGTCTATGACATTCTTGTTCAGTATCATGTTAAAATTCCTCGTAAATAGAGACACCAAGTGGTATCAGAAGCGCCTTAGATTTGTTTCACCTATCTGTACTGAGATTCAAAATTTTCACCTTGTATAGATCCATACATTTTTTTTGCCTTATACAAATAAATGTGCTAAATTTGTCTGGCTGGGTTTGTGTTTAAATTTCTTTAGCCTGAGATGTCCATGATAGTCCATCAGGGTGTAATTAAATTCCTCGATAAGCAAGAACCTTTGGTATCAGTTTTTTTTCACTCATCTGGTTTTGAATTATCACCCTGTATGGATTCAATTTTTTTTATAAATCTGTTTAATTTCTTCTTGTAATTGTTTTTCAATTTTAAAATTATTTATTTTTTATTCATTCAGAAATTGAAATCAATATCCAATTTGTGCTGTGTTTATAATTCATCAAAATTATTATCAGTTTTTGAAATTGTGATGAATTGTGACTGCAGTGTATTTCACAACAAGAGGAGATTTTATTCGGATTTTCATGATGGTTGAATATTAATTATAATATCTTTGAACTGGCAATTATTTCACGATCATCTTCATTATCTATCATCATTCTGCCATCCATCATTTTTTTTAATGTGGAGAGTTTATTTTTTTTAATCATCTTGTTTTAAAACAGTAGAAATTATGTGTGATAGAAATGGGACTATATTATTATTCAAAATTAGTGATAATTGAAAATTTTCAATAATCCCGGTAAAGTCGAGCATATTTCATAATATGATTAATTTATAAATTTATTTCACAAACCATTTCTGTACCTACCACGTTTCTATCATCCATATTGGTTTTATATAACGAGGAGTTTTTTCCTTTTATAAAGCTGAAAATGATAAAAATATAATTAATATATAAGAGTGTCTCTAACCTCATTTAAAAATCCAAGCTCTGGTTATGCATGGTTATGAGACGTCTTATAATTTAAGCTGCGACTGATTCCATTTAAAAATCCAAGCTCTGGTTATGCGTGGTCAGTGTGCTCTTAAATTAAAAGGAAATAAAGTGCTAAAAATAGAAATAAATTTTGAAATTCTCCTCTGAGTATAAAAGCCAGCCTATCAATCCATCTTCTATTCTATGAAATATGTTGAAATTTTATGACGTATTATGATTTGTTGATTGATAGGTATTGGGATTTGAGATTATTCGATTTTCTCACTTAAGTTGAATTGTTGATTATAGTCCAAATCCATCACTGTTTTTTGTGCTTTATTTATAAAAATTCTTTGAAAATAATTGGAAATGAATTGTTTTTAAAACTCTCTCCATTCTATATAAAATTCATCGTAAATCCGTCATTCTCTACAATGTGAAATATGCCACCAGTTCTTAGTTTATTATGATTTTTGTTTGACTGATTGAAATTAATGATGACCGTTCTTACTCTTAAGCTGAAATTATATTTTTAGTCAATTTTCATCTGTATTTTAAACTCTGTATCCTTTTGATGATAACAAAAGGGGGAGAATGGATTGAGATTTTGATCTATGAGTGAATATTTTATAAATATTTTTAATTTTGAAAATTTATTATTCACCTCACTCATGCACATTTATAGGGGGAGTTGTCTGTTGTAGGGGGAGCTAATAAATAGGGGGAGTTCAATATTCACTGTCGAACACAGTTATTGTGTTCAAAATCTTTTATTTGTTTGTCATCATCAAAAGGGGGAGATTGTTGTATATAACAGTGTTGTATACACAGTTATATGATTTTTATTTGATGATAACAACCAAATAAATATTATTATTAATGTGTTTGAAATCGTACTGTTATTCTACATTACAAACAGGAATATTATATTTATATTTAAATAGAATACGACTGTATAGATATTCATATTTTCTTACAGTATTTTATTTAAATTAAATATTATATTTCAAACACTCGAACAGTACAATTATTTACAACTCCACTATTTAATTGCTTCACAGAATTGTTGTACATATAAATCAACAGAATAGAATAGACAAGTCCGTTTGACAACAATGAAATTATACTTTATTTCAAACAGATTTTGTTTATTACAAATAATCAGTACAATCATTTTTTCATATACATTAGTCTCTCAACTACACATTGAATCTTATACAGACACTTACACACACACACACTGACATTGTTCTGCTTTCAGACTTCTGTCTTCACTGTCTTCACAGCTTATCAGTCAGTCCAGTCTTCTTACCTGTCATCACAGAAACACACACACAGTATCTGATACAGAAATGATTTCTAAAATTCTAAGCAGATATATTTTTTATTTTGAAAATTTATTTGCCTCAGATCTTGGAGTGTTTCTCATTATTTTTCAGACTTGAACAGCCATGCCATAACCATACTGGTTTGCTGATCAGAACCGACTGATTCTGATCAGCCTCAACACAGTACAGTTTGACTGCTGTTTTTTTTTTTGTTTCTTTTGTTTCAGGGTCAAAAGACAAGGTAAAAATAAAAAGAGAAATGGTAGTGCAAATACTTCAGCTCAAAAGAGAGAAACAAAGGTGGCAGATCAACAAATGCAACATAACAAATCAAGCATGCATAAGTGTGTGCAGAATAGTGGAGCTACTCAACAACATTCATGAATGGTGAAATCTACATGCAAATCAACTCAGGAGAAGATACAATAGTGTATATATGTAACACCCCTAAGTGCCACATCATGGAAGCCTGTGTGAAGTGAGTACTTATATAGTAGAGTCCATCTCTTACTAACGCCGAGGCCTTTTGAGGAACAAAACCCCATACCTATACGGTGGCTAAGTTGGGGACAATATCTTGCGTGAACGGAGGTGTGGGCTGTTACAGTGGTATCAGAGCCAATACCCAACCGGAATTGTGGCTCATGTGTGGACCACAGTGCTTGGGTGAGGTGTTTGTGAGCCAACGGGGACGTTGGGCTGTATAGGAGGGGAGAATGTAACACCCCTAAGTCCCACATCATGGAAGCTTGTGTGAAGTGAGTACTTATATAGTAGAGTCCATCTCTTACTAACGCCGAGGCCTTTTGAGGAACAAAACCCCATACCTATACGGTGGCTAAGTTGGGGACAATACCTTGCGTGAACGGAGGTGTGGGCTGTTACAATACACAACCAAGATAACACAGGTTCATAGTATGCATCATAATTTACAAGTGATAAAGTCAACATACAGAAGGGTAGTAGCATGAACAAGATTATATGCAAGCAGCAAAAGTGGTTCAGTTGAAATGGTATGATCAAGCCAAATGCATGGTGATCAAATCCATGGTTCAGCATAGTCAAGATGTGACAAACAGGAAATAAAGCCAAGGAACAAACACTAGCTCAAATGCATGGAAGGTGCAAATACAATATACAATGGTGCACTAGATTAAAATGGACAAAAGTGCATGGTTCAGCAAACACATGAAAATACAGCAACATTTTGTTGTGTGTGGTCGAGACAGTTCAAATGTGATACAAGTTTTTCAAATGCATGCACAAGTTTCTTTTATCTCAATTGTATAAGTGCAGAATTTACAAGAAAGGGTCGAGCAATGCAAGTATATGTTTCAGCAATATGCACAAGCAGTTACATCTCAAATACAAGCGTAAACATGGACATAATATGGTTTAGAGAACTAGGAGCAAAGATCAAGTGAGGTCAACATGGTTCAGCAATTTCATTAACAAGGGCAGTTTCTAAACTATACATATGTTATGCCATCAGTTTTGAGCAAGTGTTTGGTTTTACAAACAAGGCAAGAAGCTCGAATATTTTTTCAGACATAAAAGTTTTTAAAAAAGCATGTCCTGAAAACAACATGAAATTGTTTCTCTTTCTTTTTGGCAAACAATTTAATTTCAGTACCATAATTACTCAACATGTTTGGGAAGCTTGTTAATTCGACAAGCAATTAAGGAAGAAGTTTTTTTTTTTGAAACCAGCATTTCAAAAGTCAGCAAAGTGATATATCAGGCAACAAACATTTTCAGAGAAGCAAATTCAAGATGCAGTATTGACTCCTAAAATTAAATCTGGCAAGTTTTAACTGTTTCAGTATTGTATGAATATACATGGGTTTTGTTCTAAAGATTCAAGGAAAATCGAAAACACTTTTAGGCAAGTGATAAGTTATTTCCAGAAATGGGAATTTTATTTGGGCAAGTTTTAATCTCAGAAATGCACAGAAAAATTGCAGAAATCACTCAAATCTGGCAACAATTCAATTAGACAGCAAATTACTATTTCCAGAAATCAAGCATGTATTTCAAAGCTGTGGAAATCGAATTCAAATCAGTCGAGCCATTTATGAAATCATCAATGGCCATTGAAGACCAGATTCACAAGCAAAAATCAAGGCACCAAATTCATGCTGATTTTTCAAAGCCGAGAATTTCAAAAGGAGAAACCGCAAAATACAAGAGCCAAATCATTTAAGCCGAGTAACCAAAGGAGGAAAGCAACAAAATCATCTCAAGTCATGTATGAAATCAGAGTTTAGGGTTTTCGATCCTACCCTATATTAGACACCAATTCATCATCGGCAAAAAAAAGCATCGATATACCACGCAACAATTCAAAAAGAAACCACTGTAAGCCAAAATCACAAATTCATAGAGCAACATTGAAAATTCAATCAAAGAACCTTACAGGTTTTCGATCGCAAGCAACGTGGATTGCTCAAATCAGGTTAACTGAGAGTGACAACGAATTCAAGCATTTAGAGAACCATTTTCTTCATCAATCAAAGCATCGATTTGGGACGAATTCAGAAACCCTAGGAGCGCCATGTTTTGAAGAAGAAAAGTAAACGGATTTGATAATTTGCAAATGGGCCGGCCAAGAAATGAAAAGGGGCTTTGGTTTTGGTTTTTAAACAGGGGATGACCCCTTATATTTAAACACCTAGGGTTTTCTTTGTCTATTTAATTTTGTCTTGTTTTTGATTTTCTTCTGTAAACAATACTGAACAGTTTATCTAGAAGTCTGTAAAATTCTAGAGTTCCAATCAGGGTGTTGACTGGCAGTCCACTAGAGTCTGTAAATTCTAGGGTTACGAGTTACAAGGTTTGTAATTCGGGAAATCTGATCGAGGGGATATCAGTCAGTCTAGGGTTTTGAGCGTAGGGTTAGGACAGGAGCAGGTGCTGCGAGTGTACATGGTCTTGTATGCGGGATCTGTTTATAACACCTAGTAGAAACCATAGGAATGCAGCAGTAGGCAGGGTTTTGCCGAAGCTGGGTATATCTGTGTGTGATTTATTTTCTGCACTTTTATTTCTGCTGCATTCTGTGATCTGTTTATTATTTTAATATTCTGTCAGTTTTTCAATTCAGTTTAAAAACTGTGATAAACCCTATTCACTCCCACTCTAGGGTTAATCTAGATCCAACAGTGTTTTTATAGCACTTGTTTATTATATACGTGACTAATTCGGGAAGGCCAGGTTTATACCCATTCTAAATAACTGATTCAACGATAAGCCGACGATGAAGACGGTGGTTTTGGACCGGAGGTCTTTACATCGTTTAGATGATTACTGATGTTTTGATTGGGTTGTACTCCCAAGATAAGGTAATAAGTGGTGATCGTCCAGACGTACCTGGAGATCGATCAGATATGCGAGGACCTCTCTCCTATATTGGACATATGGGACGAGGAATAAGGTGCCTCCATTTTCCTACAGACCCAGAACGAACTAGTATACGGATATGTGTCTGACATTGGATTTTATTCTGTGTTGATTGATCTCTATTAAATATATATCTATTTGGCGGTGGAGAATTTATTCTCTTGCTTAACACCCTTCGCTGAGACGTACGAGCTCAGAGGTTATATATCGATAGACATCAGTCGCATGGCGTGGAATGTCAATGTGGCATGCTGAGATGCAAGTGATCAAGGCTTTCGTTGAGAAGCAGAGTCTTGTGGTTGATGATCGAAGCACGACCTTATATGGCATAGCTTTGTGTATAGCGTTAATTCGCGAGCTTCACACCCCGGTATGAACCAGAAACGGGTTGAAGGACTGTAGGGAGGACATGCATTTCTTTCTAGCTAGGTGTGGTGTCATGTTATGGAGCCTAAACATTTTTACTTATGTGGATGTTGTAAAGCGAGGTAACTCACATATATCGGTCACTACGGGGCCGATAGATGATATGGTTGACATACTGACCATTACGCCCTATTTGGCGGGGAAACGCATTGTTCAGGAATAACCAATCCTCAAACATAAGAGAGGACCGGCCCTGAAGATCCTAGGTGCAGTTGCGACTGTAGCCTGAGACATGGTAGGCTAGATTGTCTCGAATCCGGTAAGGATGATCCCTTGCCTTGGTTCACGATGGAAATCCAACTTCCAATATGACATTGCGGATTTGATTGTAAACCTATATATGGCGGCATAGTGGCATGGGATGCTCATGTCATCTATGATTGATACATTATGATTGATATTGCTTTTGAAACATATATGCACTAGTAATAATAAAAGATAAAATTTCACATACCAAGCATTATTTGGCTATTATAAGGTAGACCTCTATCCTCCAGCTTGCGTTGCATTGTGTGATGGGACCTGAGTCTTATAATAGCTTCATTTTCTTTAATTAGCATTGCGCTATTTGTTTTATGCACTAGTATTGTTAGGGATAAACCCGTTCCGTGTTATACTACGTGGTCCCTTGATATACCTAACTTTAAAATCAAGATTAATAACTGTTTTAGTTCTCACACCAGTCACATGACTGACCTAGAGTTTATTTTTTTAACCTAAACTCTGGGTGCCCATATTTTCCACGCAGGCAGCTAGTAGTTTTGGTTTTTGCAGATCCTATTTTATAGGATCCTAGTTTACAGCTGGATCTATATTCGGAACGCTCTATATCCGTGTATTCCTTTCAGTTGTATTATGTATTCTTTTTCTGATGCTATGTATTTAAATGTAATTAAATCTTTGATATTTTCTAATGTATATCATTCACACATACTTTGTTATATTCTTGTACTATGATGTTATTGTTGTAATAAAAAACGAAATGTTCTATTATTTGTGTTCTTATTTGTTGTGTTCTCAACTCAATCCGGGCTGTCCTTAACGGGGAAGTTTGCATCGTTTCATGTCACACTTTCGCCGGAAACACGATTGCATTTAGCGTATGCAACAAATCGTTAAACCCCTAGGCGTCCCTAGTAGGACGAGTGTTGTCTCATGTGGGTTTTCAACAGATACTACTCATAAAATCAAAAGCATCTTATGTATGTGGATTAATCAAATTAAAATATTTAAGGCCTTTCAAATTCCAAGTAATTCACTTAATTTTGATAATAACAATTTAGTCCTAGATTGTCCATCCCATTATTGGTGCAAAAATGAATAAAATTTTCCAAGATGAATCGTAATTCCTTGATAACACTATAATTGCCTTGAAGATTTAGAGTGTCGTGTCAACCAAAGTTCTACACATCGACAATGTGCACCCAATCACTTATTTATTCTCTTTTTATTTTTTGAAGAATTTTGCACGAGTGTAATTGTAATGTTTTGGATGTGAGTTATGCATAGATAAAGGGAAATTTTGTAAGTTCAAAAAACATTATAGATAAGAGGGCAAGTGTATTAGTTGAACTTCAGGCTACAAAAGATATAGTAATACTTAGGCAAATACGAACGTTTTGTTTCCTTTCATCTCCTCTACTACAATCCTCGCTTCGAAGTATGGTATGATGGATGTGGATGAAATGGAAATGAATGCTTCATAGTCAAGAATGATGAATGACTATTTTATTCTTAGAGATTTTCTCTTTATTGCATTTTCCCTTTTTTTTCTCTTTTTTTTTTTAGAAAATGCATAATGAATGATGAGTGGAGATGGAATAGAATGATACCATACTTTATTTCATTTGATTCCTCCTCTACTAAGAAAATCATAAACAAATACTTCATGAAAGGAAAACTTTATGCCCTAGTTACTTTACTTCTATAACCATAATTCAACACATAAGTCCAGATTGATGTTATATAAAAAGCCGAAAGGAAAGATAAGCAAAGTTTCATAAGATAGATAACCCATATAAAATAAGATGTGGTATATGGGTATCCTACCTTAAAACAAGTACAGAGTGGCATAGTGTAATATTGGTATAAAAAGTGACGTTTTTCGAACCTTTAAAAATAAATCCGCAAAAAGGTTCTTAAGTATACCAATATAAGAATCTGTCGAAACATGGATGTAAATCGACTTAGACTTGGGTTTGAACAATGTGGGGTATCGAAGAAGAATGCTTCAATGGGTTATTTCTCCTTAAGTGGGCCAAGTGGAATTTAGAACTTATGAATTTGAAAATTTGAGTGAAAAAATATTGTACATGAAAAAGAACTCAGAAAATCCAATAAATGTAGGTGCAAAATCATTTTTATTTGATTATTTATGATTTTTTTTACTTGTGCATTCTAACATGTATAACAAGGGTTAACAGCTTACTCTAGAACACGGCTGACGTCGGCACAGTCTCAAGCTAGCATCCTAAAAAGACACATTACGAGTCAATGAATAAATAATGTTCATTCCCATCACCTAACAATTCAACTTTTCAATAAAGAACCAAGGTGTTATTTATGAATTTAAGTGAATCCTTGTTCAACGAAACACCTAGTTCATAAAATTTGATTGCTGATGTAATGTAAATCCCCCCACACACACTTGGGTGTGACAGTGTCCCCGCAGTCATTAATCAGACATATCGTAGTGAAAGGGAAAGAAGCACGACCTACCGGATACACGTGTAGAAAATATGCAGTCATCGAATAGATGAACCGGTCCATAATAAACAAATGGATCAACCTCATTAAGACTATGGGACACAACTTAAGCACAGAAACACAAAACATAAAGGATTTTATATTACGTTTCAGATTTGGAAAAACAAAATTTGTTCTTTCAAAAGTTTGAGTTGCTCATTTTAAAATTTTGAGCTTACAATTAATCCTAAAATCGAATTGAATATCTTTAGCAACTAAAGAGAGGTCATTGAGCCGGGGTTCAGTAAAAGTTTCAAAAACAAATTTTCTTTTGTTCAGATGATATATAAATTGAGAGATGTGTGCATCATTCTCATCCCCACACTTGTTTTGAGAAACATTGTTCAGTTTTTCTTTGATATTTGAGATTTTGTTGACTAAAGGTTTATTCGTAAACCTAAAGTTAAAACCAAACAAATGAATTTTTAGTAAATTTCGAAATTGTGTTTTCTTAAAAACCGAGTTATTCCAAAAAGAGTTCATATACTGTGGAAATTTATTTGAAAAACAAGTTATCATAGTGAGGTTCAGTTGAAATGATCAAGTCTCAAGGAGTTTCAACAGTTTTAGAAAAATCGTCATTGTGTTCAAGATCATATTCAGCTGTTTCATTGTTTTCAACCTCAAGAATTTCAAAGTTTATAAATGTTTCATTTTCATTTTCTGACCCAAAAACATTATCGTCAAACAATTTAAGAAGTTTTCGCTCATCAAAGTCATCCTCACTTAAACAGTTATTACCAACTTCATCATTTCTTTAAGGTTAACAATTTAAAGTTGCTAAATTTTCAGAATCTGGGAGAGGAAGATCGAATTAAAGATTGACGTCTTCGTTTTTAAGAGAATTTACATTCAAATCAACTACAGAGATTTTAACAACTTCATTAAGATTTTCATTAATTTCAAAAGTTGTTAGTTGAAGATTGTCGATTGTGGTAAAAGGTGGATTATCATTTGATTCATCACATGTTGAAATTTGATTTTGTTGATCACGTCATTTCAAGTATGTTTCAAATACCAAATACATGCGGTTATCGAAAATTTCATTCATTTGCTCAACAAAATCAAATTTATAGTTATTTACATGAGAATTTGAAATTGTTGAGTACAAAAATCGTTAATCGCACTATTGTTGAAATTATTCCCACTGCCAAAATCATTTGTAAAGTGATTCGTTTTTCCATTTTGAATTTGAAATTCATTTTGGAGTTCAAAATTGAATTGACAAGGGTTATAATCAAAATCATTCGAATTCGGAAACGAATTCAAATTTTGATTATTTTGAAAACTTTGACTCGAATTGTTGCACAAGTATGAATTACACTATTCATTTTTTATTTTATTTTGTTGTGTGCTATTTTCAAGTAAAGATTCAGTATTTGTTTCCAAAGTTGAGTGTTGATCGTTCTTAGACACCTAAGATAATATCAATCCTAATTGTCATTTTAATGAATATTTTGTCCGTTGTGCTTTGGGGAACCCTCGATTCGATTTCAAAAATAATTTATTTCAAAAACAAACTTTTCAATTTATCCCACATTCATTTTAAAATTTTCAACCACACATCAACAGGTAAAATATTCAATCACAAAACATTCACAAAATAATAAATTGCCGAAATAATCTTTTTACAAGCAAGTTGGGACGCCTACATGAAATATTTACATGCAATTTTTATATATCCTTCAAGCAATAGCAGACTCTATAGAGTTTAGAAAACACACACTTAGATCGGCAGTCTGTCCAGTGCAACTGAATTGCGCTAGCGCATTCACACCCCACTTGGTGTGCAACCGCTCTATAACACCCTGCATTTTCTATGTTCATTAAAGTAACGAATGAAGGAATACTTAATTTTAAAAGTGAGAATTAAGGGAAATGGGTTACGCCATTACGTTCATCTCGGAATTCTGCTTGAGATAAAGTCTGAGTTTGCATAAATCGCACTCTGTATGAAGAATTTATGGAGTTCATAAGATTTCTAGTTTAAATCAGAAATTAATTATAAATATATAAATAATAATTAAATATTCTAAACCAAGTTCAAAATTTGAAATTCAAGCAGAATAAGCTGTGCGGGAAAATTCCCGCTCAGGGGTCGACCCGCCGGGGGGTCGACATAGGAGTCGACCCCCCTATAGGGGAGTCGACATAGGTGTCGACCCCCCCTGTAGGGGTCGACTCCTGCATTCAGATCCAAACAGTGACGAATTCTAACCTGTTGCTGAGTCATTAGGGCATAGGTGGCTGTTTCTGGATAACTCTACCTTATCTGGATGGTTGTGATTGCTTCTAGGTTGATCTAACGGCCAATATTAGTTTAAAACTCTATAAAAGCAACCCCAACCCTCAACCCTAAATCACACAAAAATTCATTCCAAGAGCCGTCATGTTGTCCATGGTCAACCTAGAGTAGCCGCCATTCTTCTCCAACTAAAAGGCAAACTAAAAGCATGTTAGAAGCTATGAATCAAATCTAAATTAGAGAATCGATAGTCTACTTCAAGGGATAGCTATTCAGTTTCATAATACAGATACCAGAAAACAAGACTGTTCTTTTGTTTGTAAATTTTGTTATCTTTTAGATGTGAACAAATTAAAGCCATGATTTGTAATAAAGTGAAAACTAAAATTGTACCAAGTTGTATAATAATAGTGATGCTGATTCATGTCTATTCTTGTAACAATTCTATAAGATATGATTGTGAGACTATTGCAGTTTATTGAACATATCATGTTGTATAGAATTTGGAGAATGAACCTATTATGTTGTATAGTATTTTGGGAATGAAAATATCATGTTGTATGTAAGTTTGGTGATTCGATCATGTTAGGTTACATGAAATTTTATAGGCTAATTCATGTCATATATGCCTAAATGTTTAGATCCACATGCCTCTATGTTAGATCCATGTTAACTTGATTCAACCCAAAATGCAAGTTCACATCTACATGCCTAATTAAGTTTGTGTAGTTCTAGGTAAAACTCCTAGTTTATATGCTTAAGATTCATGTTGAGTAGATCTAAATTACAAGTTCATAATTAATTGTATATTATTCTATGCAAAATTCATATGTCATATATTTAGTTGGATCCATGTTATGCTTGCTGGAATGTTACATGTTCCTTCTTGATCCCTTTTGTTTATGAGTTAGGCTAAATTGCGAAGACTAACGTTCTATGTGATTTATGCGAACATATAACGGGGGTAACATTGGGAAAATTACTAATTTACATATTATTGGCATAGTTTAATAGCATGAAATGGTATGATTTATATACCTAAAAATTATGAACATGATTTAGAGGGTAAAAGGGGCATGACTTGAACTACAATAATTGTGAATAATTTACATATAAATATGAAAGTGTAAATATGTAAATTTAGCAAAAGACGAATATGCCTAACTCGAGGTTAGATTGAGTTACAGTGTAAGACTGCCTGGAACCACTGGGCACATCCCACAACCATAACAATATAGATATAATGTGAGAGGTTAGCACATCAAGCCCAAAAAGAACCCGAGGTTAGACTGAGTTGCGGTGTAAGACTACCCGGAACCGACCGGCACATCCAGCGACCGCAAGAATACCTATCTAATGTGAGTGGTTGGTTCTTTAATGAATGAATTAAAGCTAAGACAGGAAAGGTAGGGTTAAGTTAATTAAGGGAACAAATAACCAATACAACATGTTAACTAAACTGATGGGTGGGGTTAGGTTAATCTGAGAACACTTAACCATTTTAACATGTTGATTAGGAAACCCTAGTAATGGGGACCCATTTCAGCAGTAACCCACGTAGATGTATCACGGTACCCTGGACTAGGCAGGGTGGGGCACGATTACTGGGCTGATTATAAGCGGTCAAAACAACAGTGGGTGGAGTGTCAGTGTAGGTTCCGTCGGAGTACGGGCATGCACGTACTTCGGAGTGGAAAAAAGCAGGTACTGGGCATCAGTAGTTATACACTGTGCATCTTGAATTGTGTCGGGTTGCCACCATAGGATTTGATACACTCGATGGTGGGACCAACACAGGCATCTACAATTAGGCGGGGCCGAATGATACAAGTGGTAAATGTATACGAGTAGGAGCCGATCGATAAAAAGGGGATCACTTTGTTATGAACATGTGAGGCTGGTTGAACAGCGGTTAGTAGGTGCAGAGCATTAGAAATTAGTGCGATAGTATATTCAGTTTAAACTGCTTTATCTTGGTTTACGTTATCTTGTTATTCTGGTATTGTCCTATTTTCAGTTTATTCCTGTCATGATCCTTTTTCTTGTTTACATGCTGAAAAATCACTGGACTTACCAGACTTATGTCTGACCCATTTTTCTTTCGTATTCTTTTCTTGCGTTCCCCCCCCCCCGGTCCGCAGGGAGGGAATACTCTAGCTTAGTTCAGATCTTTTGCAAGCTCGAAGATATTATATGTATGGTTTGGACTCTCTCTTCTTGGGCTATGGCTTTGGATTCACTCTTAATGGGGATTTATGCTACTTTATTGTTGTTTTATGCTTCTTTATGTTTTAATCAAGACAGAGATATTGTTGTAATAATTTGGAAGTTGTTTTGAGACAGTTGTTGTTACGTTTTGTCTAAACCACGTGCTTATGAATTAAATTTAGTTTTCCCGCTGTTTATATGTCTATCTTGTTACTTATCTGTATCTTTTACCTATAGCGCTCCATCGAAGTTAAGACATTCCCTTGGTGAGTGACCTTAACGGAGGTGGGGTGTTTCACTTGGTATCAGAGCAAAGGTTTACCAGATCAGATAAAAGTTTTTGAAATCAAATTTTCAAAAAGAAGTTTAAAGAAGCATTTTCAAGAAAAAGTGTTCTTTTTATTTTAAAAGGCATAATCCCCAAAGCCATATGCACTATCTTTCCGTTCTCTGTTTTGAGTCTTTCCTTTTTCGTTTCAGCATGTCTGGGGATCTTAACCTTGCAGAGGGTATGCCGGTACCTGGCTAGTTCAGAAGGTACCTAGAGGCTAGGGCTATTGTTGCAGGCCCAGCAGACGTTCCTCCTCCCCCAGCTGCAACCGTTCCTCCTCCTCCCCCATATGCAAATACTTTCTCAAAGATATGTAGAGACTTTCGATCCATGGGTGGAAAGAACTTCAATGGAACTGAACCATTCGTAGAAGCAAGAAACTGAGGATTTGTTTGTTATCTTCGAAGTGGACGATAGGCAAAAGATACGGTTGCCCGTATGGTTGCTTAAAGATGAATCCTCTTATCGGTGGGAAGTTACTAATGCTGAGAGACCAATTGAAACTTGGGTGGATTTCAGAATGAGGTTTGAAATTAAATTCCTCTCATAAGCTGAACGAAGCCTACAGATGGAGAAGTTCTTAGCTCTCAAATAGGGAAGTATGTCGGTCAAGGAGTACGTCAACCAATTCTACCAGCTGGCTAGATTCGGACTAGAGTTAGTGAACACTTCACATAAGAAGGCTCTCCGTTTTGTTAAAGGGTTGAATGAGCCACTGCACATTGTAGCTATGTCTCATATACCTATGGGTGCGACTTATGAGAGACTGATGGTCATTGCACTGTTATAGGAAGAAGATAAGGATGGCAAGAAAGAGACAAAGGTGGAAGTACCTTAAGATAAGAAAGTGGAAGGATCACAGAACAAGAAGACGGATTCCAAGAAGGGCGGGAAGAACAACAAACCTCGTGACAAGAGGAAGTGTAATTTTTGTAGCATTCCTGGACATCTGATTAAGGAATGTAGAAAGAAGAAGAGGAAGATGGGTGGTTGTTTTCAGTGTGGCAAGACAGGACACATGGCTAAGGACTGCCCAAGGAAGCAAGTGCAATGGCAGAGAGCTGGATCTACTTCTGAAGGGCAGGTTCACGCTCTCATAGCACCTCCGCAAGAAAGAGGTAGAAATATTTCTGTTGAGAGTTTAATTAATCTTTTTGATCATCCTGTTTATACACTCTTTGATTCTGGCGCATCGCACTCTTTTATATCTACTACTTTAGTTGAATCTCTGCACATAGACACCAGTGTAGTAGAGGATACCTTGGTTGTTTCAAATCAAATTGGGGTTTGACTTATTTATCTATGGTTTGTTTGGATTTGGAAATTTCTATGCTAACCGTTGGGTTTAGATGTAATGCCTATGTTTTGGGCTTCACGGGATGTGGGTGGATTCTAGGCATGGATTGGCTATCCGGTAATGGTGCCATCCTCGACTGTGAAAAGAGAGTGGTTGGACTTGTGACTCGCCTCCATAACACTCTCGAAATCTCTTGTAATCCCATGAACTCTGTTATGCTTAGCTATCTAGAATCTCTTGATGCGTCTATTGAGAATTTGCAGTCTGTTAGAGTAGTCCGTGAATACTCGGATGTATTTGAAGAGGTGAAGGGCTTACTTCCGAAGCGGGCGATAGACTTCGCATATACCTCGTTGATAATGCAAAACACGTTGCTTTACCCGTTAGACATATGACTTTAAGGGAGAGGAAAGAGCTCAGCAAGCAAATTAAAGAGATACTCGAAAAGGGGTTCATAAGGCGGAGTATTTATGAATGGGGTGCTCCAGTAGTATTCGCAGCCAAAGCAGATGGTTCACTTCGCTTATGCGTTGATTATAGGGAGCTAAACAAGCTGACTAAGAAGAACAGGCACCCACTTTCAAGAATAGATGACTTGTCTGATCAGCTTGTAGATGCATTGGTTTTTTCCTAACTAGATCTAGCTACCGGGTTTCATCAGCTAAGAGTGGCTAAAGACAGCATTGATAAGACCGCGTTCAGGACCCCGTATGGTTTCTTCGAATGGCTTGTCATGCCTTTCGGCTTGACAAACGCACCCGCTTATTTCGTCGACTTGATGAGCAGGGTGTTCATGGAATTCCTTAATAAGTTTGTGGTGGTCTTCGTGGACAACATTTTGATTTTCTCGAAGAATGAAGAAGAGCATGCTTTGCATTTAAGGGAAGTCACGGATACTCTTCGTGCACATCAGCTGAAGGCTAAATTCTCTTTTTATTTTTTGAAGAATTCCGCCCCAGTGTAGTTGTAATGTATTGGATGTGAGTTATGCATAGATAAAGGAAAATTTTGTAAGTTCAAAAAACATTATAGATAAGAGGGCAAGTATATTAGTTGAACTTCAAGCGACAAAAGATATGGTAATACTTAGGCAAATACGAACGTTTTGTTTCCTTTCATCTCCTCTACTACAATACTCGCTTCGAAGTATGGTATGATGGATGTGGATGAAATGGAAATGAATGCTTCATAGTCAAGAATGATGAATGACTATTTTATTCTTAGAGATTTTCTCTTTATTGCATTTTCCCTTTTTTCTCTTTTTTTCTTTTTAGAAAATGCATAATGAATGATGAGTGGAGATGGAATAGAATGATATCATACTTTATTTCAGTTGATTCCTCCTCTACTAAGCAAATCATAACCAAATACTTCATGAAAGAAAACTTCATGTCCTAGTTACTTTACTTCTATAACCATAATTCAACACACAAGTCCAGATTAATGTTATATAAAAAGCCGAAAAGAAAGATAAGCAATGTTTCGTAAGATAGATAACCCATATAAAATAAGATGTGGTATATGGGTATCCTACTTTAAAACAAGTACAGAGTGGAATAGTGTAATATTGGTATAAAAAGTGACGTTTTTCGAACCTTTAAAAATAAATCCGCAAAAAGGTTCTTAAGTATACCAATATAAGAAAACTTGTCGAAAAATGGATGTAAATCGACTTAGACTTGGGTTTCAATAATGTGGGGTTCCGAAGAAGAATGCTTCATTGAGTTATTTCTCCTTAAGTGGGCCAAGTGGAATTTAGAACTTATGAATTTGAAAATTTGAGCGAAAAAATATTGTACACGAAAACGAACTCATAAAATCCAATAAATGTAGGTACAAAATCATTTTTAATTGATTATTTATGATTTTTTTACTTGCACATTCTAACATGTATAACAAGGGTTAACAGCTTATTCTAGAACACGGCTGACGTCCACACAGTCTCAAGCTAGCATCCTAAAAAGACACATTACGACTCAATGAATAAATAATGTTCATTCCCATTACCTAACAATTCAACTTTTCAATAAAGAACCAAGGTGTTATTTATGAATTTAAGTGAATCCTTGTTCAACGAATGATCTAGTTCATAAAATTTGATTGCTGATGTAATGTAAATCCCCCCTCCCCCCACACACTCTTGGGTGTTACTGTGTCCCCACAGTCATCAATCAGACATATCGTAGTGAAAGGGAAAGAAAATAAGAGGGTAAGCACGACCTACCGGATACACGTGTAGAAAATATGCAGTCATCGAATAGATGAATCGGTCCATAATAGACCAATGGATCAGCCTCATTAAGACTATGAGACACAACATAAGCACAGAAAACCAAAACACAAAGGATTTTATATTACGTTTCAGATTCGGAAAAACAAATTTTGTTCTTTCAAAAGTTTGAGTTGCTCATTTTAAAAATTTGAGCTTTCAATTAATCCTAAAATTGAATTGAATTTTTGTAGCAAAAAAAGAGAGGTCATTGATTCGGGGTTCAGTAAAAGTTTCAAAAACAAATTTTTCTTTGTTCAGATGATATATAAATTGAGAGACGTGTGCATCGTTCTCATCCCCACACTTGTTTTGAGAAACATTGTTCAGTTTTTCTTTGATATTTGAGATTTTGTTGACTAAAGGTTTATTCGTAAACCTAAAGTTAAAACCACACAAATGAATTTTTAGTAAATTTCAAAATTGTGTTTTCTTAAAAACCGTGTTATTCCAAGTAGAGTTCATATACTGTAGAAATTTATCATTGAAAAACAAGTTATCACAGTGAGGTTCAGTTGAAATAATCAAGTCGCAAGGAGTTTCAACAATTTTAGAAAAATCATCATTATGTTTAAGATCATATTCAACAGTTTCATTTTTTTGAACCTCAAGAATTTCAAAGTTAATAAATGTTTCATTTTCATTTTCTGACCCAACAACATTATCGTCAATCAGTTTAAGAAGTTTTCGCTCATCAAAGTCATCCTCACTTAAATAGTTATTACCAACTTCATCATTTCTTTAAGGTTGACAATCTAAAGTTGCTAAATTTTTGGACTCTAAAAGAGGAAGATCGTATTGAAGATTGACGTCTTCGTTTTTAAGAGAATTTACATTCAAATAAACTACAAAGATTTTAACAACTTCATTAAGATTTTCATCAATTTCAAAAGTTGTTAGTTGAAGATTGTCGATTGTGGTAAAAGGTGGATTATCATTTGATTCATCACATGTTGAAATTTGATTTTGTTGATCACGTCGTTTCAAGTATGTTTCAAATACCAAATACATGCAGTTATCAAAAATTTCATTCAATTGCTCAATAAAATCAAATTTATAATTATTTACATGAGAATTTTCAATTTGAAATTGTTGAGTGCAAAAATCGTTAATCGCACCATTGTTGAAATTATTCCCAGTGCCAAAATCATTTGTAAAGTGATTCATATTTCCATTTTGAATTTGAAATTCATTTTGGAGTTCGAAATTGAATTGACAAGGGTTATAATCAAAGTCATTTGAATTTGGAAACGGATTCAAATTTTGATTATTTTGAATACTTTGACTCGAATTGTTGCATAAGTATGAATTACACTATTCGTTTATTTTTTGGATTCAATATTTGTTTCCAAAGTTGATGGTTGATCGTTCTTAGACACCTAAGATAATATCAATCCTAATTGTCATTTTAATGAATATTTTGTCCTTTGAGCTTTGGGGAACCCTCGGTTCGATTTCAAAAATAATTTATTTCAAAAACAAACTTTTTAATTTATCCCACATTCATTTTAAAATTTTCAACAACACATCAACAGGAAAAATATTCAATCACAAAACATTCACAAAATAATAAATTGCAGAAATAATCTTTTTACAAGCAAGCTATGACGCCTGCATGAAATCTTTACAAGCAACTTTTATATATCCTTCAAGCAGTAGCAGACTCTGTAGAGTTTAGAAAACACACACTTAGATCGGCAGTCTGTCCAGTGCAATTGAATTGCGCTAGCGCATTCACACCCCACTTGGTATGCAACCGCTCTGTAACACCCTGTATTTTCTATGTTCATTAAAGTAACGAATGTGGGTATACTTAATTTTAAAAGTGAGAATTAAGGTAAACGGGTTATGCCATTGCGTTCATCTCGGAATTCTGCTTGAGATAGATTCTGAGTTAGCGTGAATCAGACTCCATATGAAGAATTTATGGAGTTCTGAAGATTTCTAGTTTAAATCAGAAATTAATTATAAATATATAAATAATAATTAAATATTCTAAACCAAGTTTAGAATTCGAAATTCAAGCAGAATAGGCTGAGCGGGAAAATTCCCGCTCATGGGTGCAGGGGGAGTCGACATAAATGTCGACCCCCTATAGGGGAGTCGACATATGTGTCGACCCCCCCTATAGGGGTCGACTCCTGCATTCAGATCCAAACAGTAATGAATTCTGACCTGTTGCTGAGTCACTAGGGCATAGGTGGCTGTTTCTGGATAACTCTATCTTGTTTGGATGGTTGTGATTGCTCCTAGGTTGATCTAACGGCTTATATTAGTTTAAACCTCTATAAAAGCAACCCCAACCCTCAACCCTAAATCAAACAAAAATTCATTCCAAGAGCCGTCATGTTGTCCATGGTCAACCTAGAGTAGCCGCCATTCTTCTCCAACTAGAAGGCAAAATAGAAAGCATGTTAGAAGCTATGCACCAAATCTAAATTAGAGAATCGATAGTCTACTTCAAGGGATAGCTAATCAGTTTCAGAATACAGATTACAGAAATTAAGACTGTTCTTTTGTTTGTTAATTTAGTTATCTTTTAGATGTGAACAAATTAAAGCCATGATTTGTAATAAAGTGAAAACTAGAATTGTACCAAGTTGTTTTATAATAGTGATGCTGATTCATGTCTATTCTTGTAACAATTCTATCAGATATGCTTGTGAGACTATTTGTAACACCCCGCGTCCATTAATGTCACTCACAAAGGGAATGCATTAACTTCCATGGAGGTTATAAGTGAATATAGAACAGAAAAATTACAACAAGACAGATAATAAATAGTACTTGGAAATCTAAAACTTCATTTTATTGCAGCAGAAATTAAACATGTTTGTTACATCATAAAACCATAGATCATAACCAAGTACAATATCCATCTTCATAAAAACAAAATACATAATCCCATTACACAAATAGCCAATAAAGAAGATAACAAGCTGGACTTTACTTCAATGGTCCAAGCTTTCCAAAGAGGGATGAAGCAATCCAATCAAACTCCACTAGAGCTGGGTCCAACCTGAGGACCTGGAGGGGGAAAAGGATAGAACTGGAGGGGGTCAGACATAAAGTCTGGCGAGTATGACAATTCTAACAATACTATTATCAAATTAACTAGACTAAGGCATAAGCTGGGAGACAAGTAAATGTCTATGAACTATTAGGTAGATAAAGATAGCGTTTAAGATAACGTTAAAGATAACAGTAAAGGCACACCTAATTTCTAACGAAAAATTACTACACTGCATCGCACACCACTACACTGCACCGCACCAGTCACCCTAAAGGTTGATCCCACTTGCTTCACACAGAAACAATATAAATAGCCTTACGTACCCCTAGCTGACTACATAGGTGCCGTCTGCCCCTACCTCCACTAGGTGTACCCCCACTACCCACTTTCGATCGGCTCCCTACTCGTAGATACCCGTGATGGCCCCACAGTGGGGTGTATCATTCCCCTAAAGTGGAAACCCGATACAACTTGAGAATGCACGACTTATATCTACATGATGCAACAACGTCTTACCTACCAGCCCGGGTCCACACACGCATATGAAGCCCGTTGGACTTGCGTTGCCACCGCTCCCCGTTTTGGCCTCTTATAGTCAAGCCCATTATGCGTGTCCCGTCCTCGACTTGGGTCGAGCCCACAAAAATACGTTTGGGATACTGGTTGAAATGGGCCCCCACAAGCTACCCACCTAAGCTTGTCACTAGTATATCCCACTTAACCCTCTTAGTCATGTTCATTTACATGTGTGTTTGGTTAAGTCTTACTAATCGTATTTCACATGCCACTAAGGGCACCCCCTAGATTCCTCATGCCACCCAAGGCACCTACTTAACCCCTATGTCCCACCTTACACGTTTATCTGGTTAAGTATTTCTTAATTCATTCAGGCCATAACCTCATAAAGACCTCTCACGTTAGACTGGCATTTATGGCAGCTGGATTTGCCGGGCGGGTCCGGGCAGTCTTACACCATAAAAGAGTCTAACCTCGTGTCTTTACAACCGTTATGCTTTAGTTTAGGCCTAGGACCTCTCACATTGGGACGACATTTGTGACCACTGGATTTGCCGGGCGGGTCCGGGCAGGTTTACGTCACAAACGAGTCCAACCTCGTGTCCTAAGCATTGATTAACACTTAAAATCTTTTACCCCAGTTTTAATACATCCCTATTCAAATTATTAATTAAGTCAACTTTTAATGATGTCAATAATTGACTCAATTATGGCCATCCACTTATAGCATGCAAAATCATATCAATTGCACCCCAACTTTTTAATATTAAATCCTCAATATTACCCCTACCCCATGTAATAACCCGGAAATTCTGGGCCAGTTTAAAATTTTTATTTTGGCAATTTTAGCAAAATTTGATTATTTAAAATGAATTATTTTAAATAAAAACGACGTGAAATTTATTTTGAATAGAATTCGAACGTATATATTATACGCGTCGTCGTTAGAATATAAATATTTATATATAATTATAAATAGAATTGAAAACGGCGCGGTAGTTCGATAATTCGATTTCAAACTTCAATTGAATGTACCGGGTGCAAAACAATCCGGATTTTAGTGAAACCAGAAATCATAGGACCTATTTGATAGTATCTTTCCAACGAATCCGAAAAATCAAGATTTCATGGCGGGAATCAAAAGATATGTCCAGTTGAAAATTCTGAATAGTCGCTATGGAATTCAGACCCTTAAAAATGGACATTTTGCAAACGACCTCGGATTTCGACGAAACCAGTTTTGTTGGGTCCGTGATGTCAAGTTATTGCTAGGTTTCAAATTTCATAATTTTTCGAATTAATATGTGAGCGTGGCAAAGGAAAACGCGTTTGACCAGTTTCAGTTGATTTTAATCGACTGGAAAATGGCCGTTTTTCTAACGGTCTCAGAATTCGACGAAACTAGTTTAACTAGTTTTGTTAGGACCGTATCGTCAATACGAAGCTAGAAAATATTTTTCAGGAATTTTTCTAGTTAGTATGAGACCCCAGTAATTTGAAATCTACGTTTAAAATTCAATATAGTGATTTAAATGTAAATTCAATGGAAACTGATTCAAATAATCGAATCAGCCTAAGATACATATCCCATTGTGTTCGGAATAGGGGTGAAACGCAATGGACGACAGGCGGTGGACCTCGTTTAGAGGTCGTATGAAAAAGTCAACTTTTTAATAATTAAATAATAAAAAAAATATCTTCTCCCCTTAACTACCAGCCCCCCCCCCCCCCGACTAAAATCATTTAAATCAGAAAGAAAGAAAAAAAGAACCGCGCCCCCAAATCGAAAAAACCACCCCGTCGGCCCCCAGTATCGCCTCCGTCGTGCCTCCAGGTGGCTGCCGCCACCCCCCCAGGACGCGCCCCTCCTCTCTGCCGTCTCCCCTTCCTTCCCCCTCTCGATTTGAAGCTGCGCCCCTCCCCCAAATCGCACGCCCACCCACTGACCCCCGCCGTCGACCGGAGCACCACCTCGCGTCCACCAGTAGCTCAACGCACCCCTCCAGACCCCACGAGCCTCCCCTCGTCCTCCTTCATCTCCACAGTAAGTTTTTAGGTTCTTTTCCTTATTTTTATTTTTGTTTATTTTATATAACCTGTGATTTTCATTTTAAAATAAAGGTTTAATTTTCTATAAGAAGAAAGGTTTTTATATAATCAAAGGTGGGATTTTTATATAAGCAAAGTTGTGATTTTTAAAATATGAGCTAGGTAAAAATATAATCTTTTATATTTATAAAGTGAGGTAACAATATAATCTTTTATATTGTAAATATATAATCTTTAGATATTAAACACCGGAGTAAAAATTCAATTTTTACATATTGAATAGCATAGTGAAAATTCGATTTTTTTTAAATGTATGAAGCAATTATAAAATATGATTTTTATATATTGAACATAGAAATAAAAATGGGATTTTTATATATTGAACTTCGAAAGAAAAATATGATTTTATATATTGAACATAGAAATAAAAATGGGATTTTTATATATTGAACTTCGAAAGAAAAATATGATTTTTATATATTGAACATAGAAATAAAAATGGGATTTTTATATATTGAACTTCGAAAGAAAAATATGATTTTTATATATTGAACATAGAAATAAAAATGGGATTTTTATATATTGAACTTCGAAAGAAAAATATGATTTTTATATATTGAACATAGAAATAAAAATTCGATTTTTATATATTGAACTTCGAGTTAAAAATGGGATTTTTATATATTGAACTTCGAAAGAAAAATATAGTTTTTATATATTGAACTTCGAAAGAAAAATATAGTTTTTATATATAGAACTTCGAAAGAAAAATATAGTTTTTATATATTGAACTTCGAAAGAAAAATATAGTTTTTATATATTGAACTTCGAAAGAAAAATATATTTTTTATATATTGAACTTCGAAAGAAAAATATAGTTTTTATATATTGAACTTCGAAATGAAAATTCGATTTCTTATATATTGAATAGCGAGGTAAAAATGTGATTTTTACATATGTAGTGAAAGCGGACAACGAAGGTGACAAAAAGGCGAAACGACGAAGACTTCTGCAAATGAAGTGCCGTGGAGCTAGGATAGCTATATGTGAGAATTTCTCACCTTTCACTTTCTTTTCTAGTTATATATATATATATATACTAGGATGCTGACGGTGCTTAGTAGCACCCGACACAATCGTCCACAGACCATGGACTTGTTTGTTTGGATGCATAGCTTAGTTATATGATTTGATTTGAATTTGGTTGTTTGGTGAATTTGATTGATGTGTGAATGGCGTGGGCCTTCACTAGACCGGGGATAAGGCTAGGCCTCGTCCCGTTTCTAGTATCGTGCCGTTATGCCGCCGAAATTTTCTAAAATATGTTAGAAAATAAAAATATCATTTTATTGTGTAAATGAATTGAATAGAAATTCATAGGTTGAAATAAAATGTTTTATCGTTAAAAATATAATTTTTAACGTGAAGTGAATAAAATATTCATTTATAAACCGGACGGTTTGTTTATGCACACCTATTTGAATGACATTGATTGGGACGATAAATTTTACACATCGCCCAACTGCACAAATAAAATATGCGTTTGATTGTTTGAAACCCCACACGGGTGTTGGGATGAAATTTGAAGTTCACTCATCCTGATTGATTAAATGTGTCGATCGATTGATTGACAGGCTGTTATAAGCGTTGAATATCTATATTTGATGCTTATACAGTGTAGTGCACTTTGGTTGATGGTTGATTATTTTTCAATCCTATGATATACATGTGTTGTATGAAAATCCATATAATTAACTTTATATGGTAATTGATTGGGCCTCATTCCAATTTGAAAAATAAAGAATATTATAAAATAAAGGTTCATGTGTTGACAGTACTCATCCATTGAGATTGGTCATGTGTTGAACGAAATATTTTAGTAATAAAATTTATATCTTTATCACTATAAAATAAAGGTTCATGTGTTGACAGTACTCATCCATTGAGATTGGTCATGTGTTGAACGAAATATTTTGATAATAACAAGTATTTTGAAAAAGAAATATTTGAAATAGAATATTTGAAAATAGAAATTTATGAAGCCGTGTTGATTAGATTGACGCCATTTTGACGTAAACGATATTTATATCGATTTTATTCATCTCGAAATGAATTGAATTGAAAACGATTTCGAAATGAATTGAATTGAAAACGATTTCGAAATGAATTGAATTGAAAACGATTTCGAAATGAATTGAATTGAAAACGATTTCGAAATGAATTGATGTAATAACCCGGAAAATCTGGGCCAGTTTAAAATTTTTATTTTGGCAAGTTTAGCGGATTCTGAATATTTAAAATAGATTATTTTAAATAATATCGACGTAAAATTTATTTTGAATAGAAATTCGAACGTATATATTATACGCGTCGTCGATAGAATATGAATATTTATATATAATTATAAATAGAATTGAAAATGGCGCGGTAGTTCGATAATTCGATTTCAAACTTCAATTGAATGTACCGGGTGCAAAACAATCCGGATTTTAGTGAAACCAAAAATAATAGAATCTAATTGGTAATATCTTTCCAACGAATTCGACAAATCAAGATTTCATATCGGGAATCAAAAGATATGTCCAGTTGAAAATTCTGAATAGTCGCTATGGAATTCAGGCCCTTAAAAATGGACATTTTGCAAACGACCTCGGATTTCGACGAAACCACTTTTGTTGGATCCGCAGTGTCAAGTTATTGCTAGATTCCAAATTTCATAATTTTTCGAATCAATATGTGAGCGTGGCAAAGGAAAACGTGTTTTGACCATTTCAGTTGATTTTAATCGACTGGAAATTGGCCATTTTTCATACGGTCTCAGAATTCGACGAAACTAGTTTTGTTAGGACCGTATTGTCAATACGAAGCTAGAAAATATTTTTCCGTAATTTTTCGAGTTAGTATGTGACCCCGGTAATTTGAAATGTACGTTTAAAATTCAATAAAGTGATTTAAATGTAAATTTAACGGAAACTGATTCAAACGTCCGAATCAACCTACGATACATATCCCATTGTGTTCGGAATACGGGTATTACGCTAGGGATGGCAGTCGTTGGGTTTAATTTGGGGGTCAGATGAAGTAGAATAAATTAGTGAATTAAATAATAATATAATTATTATATTTATATACTCTTTTCAAAGTCAACAACCCTAGTTAATATCATTCAGTGGTCAACCAGAGGAAAAACCGCACCTTCCTCATTAAAATCGTCGATTTAAATCGCTCCCCTTTCCTCACAAATTTTCACGCAATCCAAGAATTAAATTCGAGAGTCCATTAAGCAAAGGTCGAGGAGCTAGCCGACCTCTCTCTGGTCAACGGTGGAGATCGCCCTTCATTCCCTGGTTCACGAGTTTCGGAGCGTGAAGCAGCACCGTGCGTGCTCGATTTGGTGGGTGATGGCGAGCTCGAGTTTCGAGATGGTGACAGGCACAGGACGACGACGCGATGCTCAACACAGTGGCGACCTCCGATCTGAGGCGCGGTGATTGAAGCGGCGGCGGGCTGAAGCCCTATGGCCGGAGTAAAGGGGTTCGACGTCGTAATGTACCTGAAGCGTGAAAACCGTGAGCTTTCTCTCTATTTTAATTTAATTATATTACATTGTTTTAAATTTGAAATTCTAATTTTAAAAGCATTTAAAACTGTTTTTTTATAGAAAAAGATTTGAATTTTAAATAGAAAAAGATTTGAATTTTAAATAGAAAAAGATTTGAATTTTAAATAGAAAAAGATTTGAATTTTAAATAGAAAAAGATTTGAATTTTAAATAGAAAAAGATTTGAATTTTAAATGGAAAAAAGGATTAGAACTTTAAAGGAGAAAAATATAATTTTTCTATATTGAATAGCGAAGTAAAAATATAATTTTTCTATATTGAATAGCGAAGTAAAAATATAATTTTTCTATATTGAATGGCGAAGTAAAAATTCGATTTTTATGAATGTAGTGGCTACGGGCGACGAAGCTGACGAAGATGCGATAGCGGTGAAGATTTCTATAAATGAAGAGCCGTGGAGCTAGGATAGCTATAAGTGAGAACTTCTCACCTTTCAATTTAATTTTTCTAGTTATATATATACTAGGATGCAGACGGTGCTTAGTAGCACCCGACACAATCGTCCACAGACCATGGACTTGTTTGTTTGACTGTTTGGTGATTGATTGCGATATTGGTTTGAATGTGGTTTGTGGTGTGAAAAATCGAATCGATAAATTGATTAGGATTAGACGTGCGCCGTTATAAGGCGAAGGAGTAAGGCTAGGTTAGACCCTTACTCCAAAATTTTGTGGTTTGCATAACGAAAGTGAATTTGACTGATGTGTGAATGGCGTGGGCCTTCACTAGACCGGGGATAAGGCTGGGCCTTGTCCCGTTTCTAGTATCGTGCCGTTATGCCGCCGAAATTTTCTAAAATATCTTAGAAAAATAAAAATATCATTTTATTTAAAGAATGAACTGAATAGAAATTCATATGTTGAAATAAAATGTTTTATCGTTAAAAATATAATTTTTAACGTGAATGTGAATAAATAAATATTCATTTACAAACCGGACGGTTTGTTTATGTACACCTATTTGACTGATATTGATTGGGTCGATAAATTTTACACATCGCCCAACTGCACGAATAAAATCTGTGTTTGATTGTTTGAAACCCCACACGGGTGTTGGGATGAAATATGAAGTTCACTCATCCTAATCGATTAAATATGTCGATCGATTGATTGACAGGCTGTTATAAGCGTTAGATATCTATATTTGATGCTTATACAGTGTAGTGCACTTTGGTTGATGGTTGATTATTTTGCAATGCTATTATATACATGTGTTGTATGAAAATCCATGTAATTAACTTTATATGGTGATTGATTGGGCCTCATTCCAATTTGAAAAATAAAGAATATTATAAAATAAAGGTTCATGTGTTGACGGTACTCATCCGTTGGGATTAGTCATGTGTTGAACGAATTATTTTTATAATAAAAATCTATATCTTTATCATTATAAAATAAAGGTTCATGTGTTGACTATACTCATCCGTTGGGATTAGTCATGTGTTGAACGAATTATTTTTATAATAAAATTTACATCTTTATCAATATAAAATAAAGGTTCATGTGTTGACTATACTCATCCGTTGGGATTAGTCATGTGTTGAACGAATTATTTTTATGATAAAATTTACATCTTTATCAATATAAAATAAAGGTTCATGTGTTGACGGTACTCATTCGTTGAGATTAGTCATGTGTTGAACGAAATAATTTAACAAAAATAGTCACACATGGACGGTACTCATTCGTTGAGATTAGTCGTGTGTTGACAAAAAGAAACATTTGAAATAGAATATATAAAGCCGTGTTAAATAGTGATGCGCCATTTTGACGCGAACGATATTTATATCGAATAAAACGATTTCGAAATGAATTGAATATAAAACGATTTCGAAATGAATTGAATATATAACGATTTCGAATTGAATCGAATAGAAAACCAATTTGATTTCAAATTGAATATATAATGAACTTGATTCAAATAGAAAACGAAACCAATTTAATTTGAATAGAAAATGAATTTGAATCGAATAGAAAACCAATTTGAATTGAATTGAATTGAATTGAATTGAGAAACGAATTCGAATTGAATTTAAAATGAAGTGAAATGAATTCAAATTAAATTGAAATTTGAATTGAATAGAAATGAGTTTTAAAACGAATTTATAAAGAAGAATTCAATTTTGATTTGAATTGAAATAGAAGTTGACTTTGCTTTTGAAACGAATTCAAAACTAACTATATAATTCGTTTTAAATAAAAATCGACGAAATATATATTATATATATTATATATATAATATAATGGCCTGAATAGAACGCGCCGCGCCGCGGCAGTTCGTAAATTTCGACCATTTATTTCAAACGGACATTACGGGAGATCCGACCGTCGGATTCTCCTAAAACCGGAACCGTTGGGTTCGTATCGAAAAGAGCTTTCTAACGAATATTAGAAATTCAAAATCTAACGGTTGGATTTGGAGATACGTCCAAATCAAATTCGAAAAAGGTCGCTGTAAGTGCAGTTCGATGGCCATTGTTGGAAATCGACTGTACGGGCCTTGATAAAATTATTAAAAATATCAATAATTTGTGTAAAATCATAAGAAATGATTTGGGAAAAATTAGGGTGAAAAACTCCATATTGGAAAAGATAAAAATAGATTTTTATCGAAGTGAACTAGTTCTTTAACCCAGTAAAAGGAGTTCTAACGAATCTGCAATTAGATTGAAATGCGAATTTGTAATCTAAATTATTAAATTTAGAAATGAGCGAGAATGGAGTATCGCCAGTTTTGCTCCAAAGCGATAGTTAAATCTTTAATTAGATTTGAACGTGAAATGGTAATTAATTTTACCGATAACACAGTGGTGTTAGATATGGAGTATTACCAGTTTTGCTTCATGGGATGAATAGGTTGGGATTGGGAAATAAAATAAATAATTACTTCGTTACGGTTCGCTAATCTCGACTAGTTGGAAAAACCATAATTTGGTTTTAAATGACATCCAAAGGAAGATTACAGGATAAATTTTAAAGAATTTATCTTGGATAAAATTAATGGGAATCTTTCCCTAAGAATGTGGAATTTAGAAACTAGCTGTAGGTTGGCTAAGAAAATGGTTTCCTGGGTATTGATCTGATGTTGGTTTCGGCCTTCGGGGTTAATGTTTGGGAAATTGTTCTCTTGCTAATTTGCGGTTAGTGACTAATGAATTGGAATGAGGCGTATGTTGTGTTTGTGTAACATTTGTTTTTAATATACGCGGGTTGTTCGGAAAGTCCGGGTTTACACCCATTCTGAATAACCGATTCGACGATATGTCGAAGATGAAGACGGTGGTTGAAGACCGGAAGTCTTCACATCGTAGGGATAATTACTGACGATCCTGATTGGGCTGTACACCCAAGAGGATGGAAATAGTTGGTGGTCGTCCAGACGTACTTGGAGATGGACGGATATGCGAGGAAAGTGCCTCCGGTTTCGTTCAGACCCAGAACGGACTTTTAAATGGATTGTGTGTCTGACATTGGATTTTATTCTGTGTTGATTGATTTCTGTTAAATATATATCTGTTTGGCGGCGGAGAATTTATTCTCTTGCTTAACGCCCTTCTCTGAGACGTACGAGCTTAGAGGTTATATATCGATAGATATCAATCGCATGGCATGAATTGCCTGTGTGGCATGCTGAGTTGCATGGATCAAGGCTTCTGTTGAAAAGCAAAGTCTTGTGGTTGATGATCAAAGCACGCCTACGTGGCAGCTTTGTGTATAGCGTGTATTCGCGAGCCTCACACCTCGGTATGAGTTAAAAACGGGATACGGACTGCAGGGAGAGCGCACGTTTCTTTCTAGCTTTGGTGGTGTCAGTGACTTACCAGCCCTGACATTTATATACTTTTCACCTTTGTGGTTGTTGGATGAGGCGCCTCGATTATAGGTCTGTAAGGACCGGGAAACGTGTGTTCAGGAATTGCCAATCCTCTAACGTAAGTGAGGACCGGCCCTGAAGATCCAGGGGTTACCCAGTGTGCGTAATCCCGGGGACATTTGCTAGAGTGTCTCGAATGCGGAGAGGAGCTTGCCCCTTGCCTCGACTCATGACGGAATCCAATTTCCAATACGTGTATTACGGCTTTATTTGTAGAGCCTAGTATGGCGACATAGTAGCATGGGATACTATGTCGTCTATGATTTATATTTATGATTGAAATGTTTTGACACTATACACTTATTATAGTATCAAATGATTTGTTTTAAGCGTACCAAGCATGTTTGGCTATTATAAGGGAAAACCCTATCCCCCGGCTTGCGTTGCATTGTATGATAGGACCTGGGTCTTATAATAGCTTCATTTTTCGAAAAAGCATTGCGTTGTTTATTCTATGCACTGGTATTCTTGGGAGGAAACCCGTTCCGTGTTATGCGGCGTGGTCCCTTGAATTACTCTCTTTTAAAGTAAAGTTTTAAATAACTGTTTTAGTTCTCACACCAGTCACATGACTGACCTGGAGTTTATTGTTTTAACCTAAACTCTGGGTGCCCCTATTTTCCGCACGGGCAGCTAGTAGTTTTGGTTTTGCAGATTTATATTCACAGGATCCTGGTTTACAGCTGGAATGATATCCGGAAAGCTCTGTATCCGTATATCACTTTCAGTTGTGCTTTATATTATTTTTCCGCTGCTATGTATTTAAATGTAATTTAAATCTCTGATATTTCTGTGTAATATTTATTCATTTATACTCTGTATATTCTTGTAATCTGATGCGTTGTTGTAATATACAATGAAATGTTCTTCTGTTTGTGTTCTGATTTGTCCGGTTCTCAACAGTCAGGGGTTTCGAACGGTCTAGATCGGTTTAACGACTGGTTCGGACCGAGCGAAATTCCTTGCCGTCACATTTGGTATCAGAGCTTTGGTTTACAGAGCTCGAGAACAAGACACATTAGAACCATACGAAAGAATTCATCAGATATTGGATTAGTAATATCCAATTAGAATGACTCGTTAGAGATAGGATCAGTGGTATCCTAGAACGAGTGTGAAGAGTATATTTTTCAAATGAAAACCATTTTGTTTAGAAAAGTTAAACCATTTTATACGTATTTGATTATTTATTTATTTCGAATATGGACAGTCCAATATATAAGGTTTTGCATATACGCGTCATGAACGTATATTCGAAGTTTTAATATACTGGATAGATATGGAATCATACTCTAGTGGCCCGAAGATGATTCTAATGATTGACTAGTCGTCATTAGTATTCATGTTCGAGTAACGAAGGTGTGATATCTATATATTTCCATTAGACTGGTGTGAGAACCAAAACTAATATAGATAGAACACTTTGTTGTGAATTGGCATCAAAAACAAGATTTTCTGTATATATATCAAATTTTATGGATTTAAAACTCTAATCCACTAATTGATTGATGATTGTGTTGTTTGTTTATTTGTTCGCTAATTTTTAATCATTTATGACTAATTGAACCAAATATTGAATTGTATTGAAAATTGGTCGCAATTGCTTGCATATACATATGCTTACATTGAACAGGTCATAGCATGGAGGCTAGAGCCAGAGAATAAAATTTGTTTGCCCGACAAATAGGTACATGTTTACTACATAATTTCCTGTTTTGTTTGGGTGATGATGATTTTGTGAGCCTATTGGCTAGCCGCTTGGCTTTTTCTTTTTCTTTTTGAGATCTGAAGGACCGGGGAAGCTATTTGAAATTCCCCGATGCTCCCGGTGCAGGGGAGGTTATGGCGAAATTTTTCGAAAATTTAGGGTGTTAGCCAAATTTTTGAAATTTTGGAAATTCTCAGAAACTGAAAGGTTAGAAAATGGAAGCCAGATCGAACATAGAGTTGAATAATCAAACCACTTTCGACTTTGTTCCTTTTCGGGGACGAAAAGTTTTAAGTGGGGGAGATTGTAATAACCCGGAAAATCTGGGCCAGTTTAAAATTTTTATTTTGGCAAGTTTAGCGGATTCTGAATATTTAAAATAGATTATTTTAAATAATATCGACGTAAAATTTATTTTGAATAGAAATTCGAACGTATATATTATACGCGTCGTCGATAGAATATGAATATTTATATATAATTATAAATAGAATTGAAAATGGCGCGGTAGTTCGATAATTCGATTTCAAACTTCAATTGAATGTACCGGGTGCAAAACAATCCGGATTTTAGTGAAACCAAAAATAATAGAATCTAATTGGTAATATCTTTCCAACGAATTCGACAAATCAAGATTTCATATCGGGAATCAAAAGATATGTCCAGTTGAAAATTCTGAATAGTCGCTATGGAATTCAGGCCCTTAAAAATGGACATTTTGCAAACGACCTCGGATTTCGACGAAACCACTTTTGTTGGATCCGCAGTGTCAAGTTATTGCTAGATTCCAAATTTCATAATTTTTCGAATCAATATGTGAGCGTGGCAAAGGAAAACGTGTTTTGACCATTTCAGTTGATTTTAATCGACTGGAAATTGGCCATTTTTCATACGGTCTCAGAATTCGACGAAACTAGTTTTGTTAGGACCGTATTGTCAATACGAAGCTAGAAAATATTTTTCCGTAATTTTTCGAGTTAGTATGTGACCCCGGTAATTTGAAATGTACGTTTAAAATTCAATAAAGTGATTTAAATGTAAATTTAACGGAAACTGATTCAAACGTCCGAATCAACCTACGATACATATCCCATTGTGTTCGGAATACGGGTATTACGCTAGGGATGGCAGTCGTTGGGTTTAATTTGGGGGTCAGATGAAGTAGAATAAATTAGTGAATTAAATAATAATATAATTATTATATTTATATACTCTTTTCAAAGTCAACAACCCTAGTTAATATCATTCAGTGGTCAACCAGAGGAAAAACCGCACCTTCCTCATTAAAATCGTCGATTTAAATCGCTCCCCTTTCCTCACAAATTTTCACGCAATCCAAGAATTAAATTCGAGAGTCCATTAAGCAAAGGTCGAGGAGCTAGCCGACCTCTCTCTGGTCAACGGTGGAGATCGCCCTTCATTCCCTGGTTCACGAGTTTCGGAGCGTGAAGCAGCACCGTGCGTGCTCGATTTGGTGGGTGATGGCGAGCTCGAGTTTCGAGATGGTGACAGGCACAGGACGACGACGCGATGCTCAACACAGTGGCGACCTCCGATCTGAGGCGCGGTGATTGAAGCGGCGGCGGGCTGAAGCCCTATGGCCGGAGTAAAGGGGTTCGACGTCGTAATGTACCTGAAGCGTGAAAACCGTGAGCTTTCTCTCTATTTTAATTTAATTATATTACATTGTTTTAAATTTGAAATTCTAATTTTAAAAGCATTTAAAACTGTTTTTTTATAGAAAAAGATTTGAATTTTAAATAGAAAAAGATTTGAATTTTAAATAGAAAAAGATTTGAATTTTAAATAGAAAAAGATTTGAATTTTAAATAGAAAAAGATTTGAATTTTAAATAGAAAAAGATTTGAATTTTAAATGGAAAAAAGGATTAGAACTTTAAAGGAGAAAAATATAATTTTTCTATATTGAATAGCGAAGTAAAAATATAATTTTTCTATATTGAATAGCGAAGTAAAAATATAATTTTTCTATATTGAATGGCGAAGTAAAAATTCGATTTTTATGAATGTAGTGGCTACGGGCGACGAAGCTGACGAAGATGCGATAGCGGTGAAGATTTCTATAAATGAAGAGCCGTGGAGCTAGGATAGCTATAAGTGAGAACTTCTCACCTTTCAATTTAATTTTTCTAGTTATATATATACTAGGATGCAGACGGTGCTTAGTAGCACCCGACACAATCGTCCACAGACCATGGACTTGTTTGTTTGACTGTTTGGTGATTGATTGCGATATTGGTTTGAATGTGGTTTGTGGTGTGAAAAATCGAATCGATAAATTGATTAGGATTAGACGTGCGCCGTTATAAGGCGAAGGAGTAAGGCTAGGTTAGACCCTTACTCCAAAATTTTGTGGTTTGCATAACGAAAGTGAATTTGACTGATGTGTGAATGGCGTGGGCCTTCACTAGACCGGGGATAAGGCTGGGCCTTGTCCCGTTTCTAGTATCGTGCCGTTATGCCGCCGAAATTTTCTAAAATATCTTAGAAAAATAAAAATATCATTTTATTTAAAGAATGAACTGAATAGAAATTCATATGTTGAAATAAAATGTTTTATCGTTAAAAATATAATTTTTAACGTGAATGTGAATAAATAAATATTCATTTACAAACCGGACGGTTTGTTTATGTACACCTATTTGACTGATATTGATTGGGTCGATAAATTTTACACATCGCCCAACTGCACGAATAAAATCTGTGTTTGATTGTTTGAAACCCCACACGGGTGTTGGGATGAAATATGAAGTTCACTCATCCTAATCGATTAAATATGTCGATCGATTGATTGACAGGCTGTTATAAGCGTTAGATATCTATATTTGATGCTTATACAGTGTAGTGCACTTTGGTTGATGGTTGATTATTTTGCAATGCTATTATATACATGTGTTGTATGAAAATCCATGTAATTAACTTTATATGGTGATTGATTGGGCCTCATTCCAATTTGAAAAATAAAGAATATTATAAAATAAAGGTTCATGTGTTGACGGTACTCATCCGTTGGGATTAGTCATGTGTTGAACGAATTATTTTTATAATAAAAATCTATATCTTTATCATTATAAAATAAAGGTTCATGTGTTGACTATACTCATCCGTTGGGATTAGTCATGTGTTGAACGAATTATTTTTATAATAAAATTTACATCTTTATCAATATAAAATAAAGGTTCATGTGTTGACTATACTCATCCGTTGGGATTAGTCATGTGTTGAACGAATTATTTTTATGATAAAATTTACATCTTTATCAATATAAAATAAAGGTTCATGTGTTGACGGTACTCATTCGTTGAGATTAGTCATGTGTTGAACGAAATAATTTAACAAAAATAGTCACACATGGACGGTACTCATTCGTTGAGATTAGTCGTGTGTTGACAAAAAGAAACATTTGAAATAGAATATATAAAGCCGTGTTAAATAGTGATGCGCCATTTTGACGCGAACGATATTTATATCGAATAAAACGATTTCGAAATGAATTGAATATAAAACGATTTCGAAATGAATTGAATATATAACGATTTCGAATTGAATCGAATAGAAAACCAATTTGATTTCAAATTGAATATATAATGAACTTGATTCAAATAGAAAACGAAACCAATTTAATTTGAATAGAAAATGAATTTGAATCGAATAGAAAACCAATTTGAATTGAATTGAATTGAATTGAGAAACGAATTCGAATTGAATTTAAAATGAAGTGAAATGAATTCAAATTAAATTGAAATTTGAATTGAATAGAAATGAGTTTTAAAACGAATTTATAAAGAAGAATTCAATTTTGATTTGAATTGAAATAGAAGTTGACTTTGCTTTTGAAACGAATTCAAAACTAACTATATAATTCGTTTTAAATAAAAATCGACGAAATATATATTATATATATTATATATATAATATAATGGCCTGAATAGAACGCGCCGCGCCGCGGCAGTTCGTAAATTTCGACCATTTATTTCAAACGGACATTACGGGAGATCCGACCGTCGGATTCTCCTAAAACCGGAACCGTTGGGTTCGTATCGAAAAGAGCTTTCTAACGAATATTAGAAATTCAAAATCTAACGGTTGGATTTGGAGATACGTCCAAATCAAATTCGAAAAAGGTCGCTGTAAGTGCAGTTCGATGGCCATTGTTGGAAATCGACTGTACGGGCCTTGATAAAATTATTAAAAATATCAATAATTTGTGTAAAATCATAAGAAATGATTTGGGAAAAATTAGGGTGAAAAACTCCATATTGGAAAAGATAAAAATAGATTTTTATCGAAGTGAACTAGTTCTTTAACCCAGTAAAAGGAGTTCTAACGAATCTGCAATTAGATTGAAATGCGAATTTGTAATCTAAATTATTAAATTTAGAAATGAGCGAGAATGGAGTATCGCCAGTTTTGCTCCAAAGCGATAGTTAAATCTTTAATTAGATTTGAACGTGAAATGGTAATTAATTTTACCGATAACACAGTGGTGTTAGATATGGAGTATTACCAGTTTTGCTTCATGGGATGAATAGGTTGGGATTGGGAAATAAAATAAATAATTACTTCGTTACGGTTCGCTAATCTCGACTAGTTGGAAAAACCATAATTTGGTTTTAAATGACATCCAAAGGAAGATTACAGGATAAATTTTAAAGAATTTATCTTGGATAAAATTAATGGGAATCTTTCCCTAAGAATGTGGAATTTAGAAACTAGCTGTAGGTTGGCTAAGAAAATGGTTTCCTGGGTATTGATCTGATGTTGGTTTCGGCCTTCGGGGTTAATGTTTGGGAAATTGTTCTCTTGCTAATTTGCGGTTAGTGACTAATGAATTGGAATGAGGCGTATGTTGTGTTTGTGTAACATTTGTTTTTAATATACGCGGGTTGTTCGGAAAGTCCGGGTTTACACCCATTCTGAATAACCGATTCGACGATATGTCGAAGATGAAGACGGTGGTTGAAGACCGGAAGTCTTCACATCGTAGGGATAATTACTGACGATCCTGATTGGGCTGTACACCCAAGAGGATGGAAATAGTTGGTGGTCGTCCAGACGTACTTGGAGATGGACGGATATGCGAGGAAAGTGCCTCCGGTTTCGTTCAGACCCAGAACGGACTTTTAAATGGATTGTGTGTCTGACATTGGATTTTATTCTGTGTTGATTGATTTCTGTTAAATATATATCTGTTTGGCGGCGGAGAATTTATTCTCTTGCTTAACGCCCTTCTCTGAGACGTACGAGCTTAGAGGTTATATATCGATAGATATCAATCGCATGGCATGAATTGCCTGTGTGGCATGCTGAGTTGCATGGATCAAGGCTTCTGTTGAAAAGCAAAGTCTTGTGGTTGATGATCAAAGCACGCCTACGTGGCAGCTTTGTGTATAGCGTGTATTCGCGAGCCTCACACCTCGGTATGAGTTAAAAACGGGATACGGACTGCAGGGAGAGCGCACGTTTCTTTCTAGCTTTGGTGGTGTCAGTGACTTACCAGCCCTGACATTTATATACTTTTCACCTTTGTGGTTGTTGGATGAGGCGCCTCGATTATAGGTCTGTAAGGACCGGGAAACGTGTGTTCAGGAATTGCCAATCCTCTAACGTAAGTGAGGACCGGCCCTGAAGATCCAGGGGTTACCCAGTGTGCGTAATCCCGGGGACATTTGCTAGAGTGTCTCGAATGCGGAGAGGAGCTTGCCCCTTGCCTCGACTCATGACGGAATCCAATTTCCAATACGTGTATTACGGCTTTATTTGTAGAGCCTAGTATGGCGACATAGTAGCATGGGATACTATGCCGTCTATGATTTATATTTATGATTGAAATGTTTTGACACTATACACTTATTATAGTATCAAATGATTTGTTTTAAGCGTACCAAGCATGTTTGGCTATTATAAGGGAAAACCCTATCCCCCGGCTTGCGTTGCATTGTATGATAGGACCTGGGTCTTATAATAGCTTCATTTTTCGAAAAAGCATTGCGTTGTTTATTCTATGCACTGGTATTCTTGGGAGGAAACCCGTTCCGTGTTATGCGGCGTGGTCCCTTGAATTACTCTCTTTTAAAGTAAAGTTTTAAATAACTGTTTTAGTTCTCACACCAGTCACATGACTGACCTGGAGTTTATTGTTTTAACCTAAACTCTGGGTGCCCCTATTTTCCGCACGGGCAGCTAGTAGTTTTGGTTTTGCAGATTTATATTCACAGGATCCTGGTTTACAGCTGGAATGATATCCGGAAAGCTCTGTATCCGTATATCACTTTCAGTTGTGCTTTATATTATTTTTCCGCTGCTATGTATTTAAATGTAATTTAAATCTCTGATATTTCTGTGTAATATTTATTCATTTATACTCTGTATATTCTTGTAATCTGATGCGTTGTTGTAATATACAATGAAATGTTCTTCTGTTTGTGTTCTGATTTGTCCGGTTCTCAACAGTCAGGGGTTTCGAACGGTCTAGATCGGTTTAACGACTGGTTCGGACCGAGCGAAATTCCTTGCCGTCACAATTGAATTGAAAACGATTTCGAAATGAATTGAATTGAAAACGATTTCGAAATGAATTGAATTGAAAACGATTTCGAAATGAATTGAATTGAAAACGATTTCGAAATCGAATTTAATTGAAAACAAATTCAAATTGAATTGAAAGCGAATTGAAATGAATTCAAATTGAATTGAAATTTGAATTGAATAGAAATGAATTTTAAAACGAATTTATAAAGAAGAATTCAATTTTGATTTGAATTGAAATGGAAGTTGAATTTGCTTTTGAAACGAATTTTAAAACTATTTATATAATTCGTTTTTAAATAGAAATCGATGAAATAAATATTATATATTATATATATATAATATAATGGCCTGAATAGAACGCGCCGCGCCGCGGTAGTTCGCGAATTTCGACCATTTATTTCAAACGGACATTACGGGAGATCCGACCGTCGGATTCTCCTAAAACCGGAACCGTTGGGTTCGTATCGAAAAGAGCTTTCTAACGAATGTTAGAAATTTGAAATCTAACGGTTGGATTTGGAGATACGTCCAAATCAAATTCGAAAAAGGTCGCTGTAAGTGCAGTTCGATGGCCGTTGATGTAAATCGACTGTACGGGCCTTGATAAAATTATTAAAAATAGTAATAATTTGTGTAAAATCATAAGAAATGATTTGTGAACAATTGGGATGAAAAACTCCATATTTGAAAAGATAAAAATAGATTTTTATCGAAATGAACTAGTTTTGAACTAGGATTATAATTCTATTTATTTTTAAATAAATAAATTGAATTCGAAAAAGGTTTTAAAAATAACCAAAATTTCCAATGATTGCATTGGAATGGATTTGAATCGAAATTGTCTTCGGAATATTTCGATGTTGGATTTCGTGACTATACAGATGTTGTTATGGAAATTTGAAAGATAGATATATATATCGTTATTTCCAATACGATATTTGTTGGTCGTAGAATTTGATATTGAATATAAGCCGGGATATTTTCTATTCAGGGCCTTGTATTGAATATCAAATATGATTTGGGTTTGTCGTGAATAGTGTCTTCACTAACACTGTTCTTGAACCCAGTTGAGAAAAGATTAAATCTTTTTATTTAGATTTAATGAAGTGTACCAATTAAATAATATTTAATTGGAATTGAATTGATATTGATTTTTGGGTTTATCGTGAACAGTGTTTTAAACAACACTTGTTCTTTAACCCGATAATTAATGAATGTGACTTAGGGTTTATCATGAACCGTGTTTTAAATGACATGGATTCTTTAACCCAGTTAACGATTAAAACTAAGTGGAGTTTTAATGAATCTTTAATTAGATTGAAATGATCGAAAATGGAGTATCACCAGTTTTGCTCCAGGCGATAGTTAAATCTTTAATTAGATTTGAACGTGAAATGGTAATTGAATTTACCGATAACACCGTGGTGTTAGATATGAAGTATTACCAGTTTTACTTCATGGGATGAATAGGTTGGGGTTGGGAAATTAAAACAAATGATTACTTCGGTAAGGTTCGCTAATCCCGACTAGTTTGAATTGATATTCAAAAATGGATTAAAGAATAAATTCAAGGAATTTATCTTTGATAAAATTAATGGGAACCTTTCCCTATGAATGTGAAATCAGAAACTAACTGTCGGTTAGCTAAGCAGAACGGTTTTCTGTATATTGATCTGATGTTGGTTTCGGCCTTCGGGGTTAATATTTGGGGAATTATTCTCTTGATTAATTTGCGGTTAGTGACTGATGAATTGGAATGAGGCGTATGTTGTGTTTGTGTAACACTTATTTAAAATATACGCGAGTTATTCGGAAAGACCGGGTTTAACCCATTCTGAATAACTGATACGACGATAAGTCGAAGATGAAGACGGTGGTTGAAGACCAGAAGTCTTCACGTCGTTTGGGTGATAACTGATGATCTTGATTGGGCTGTACACCCAAGAAGATGGAAACAGTTAGTGATCGTCCAGACGTACTTGGAGATCGATGGATATGCGGGGTACTAGGTGCCTCCGGTTTCGTTCAGACCCAGGACGGACTTGTAAATGGACTGTGTGTCTGACATTGGATTTTAGTCCGTGTGATTGATCTCTATTAAATATATATCTGTTTGGAGGCGGAGAATTTATTCTCTTGCTTAACGCCCTTCTCTGAGACGTACGAGCTCAGGGGTTATATATTGATGGATATCAAACGCATGGAGTGAATTGCCTGTGTGGCATGCCTAAGTGGCAATTGATCGAGGCTTCTGTTGAAAAGCAAAGTCTTGTGGTGATGATCAAAGCAAGACCTTTGTGGCGTAGCTTTGTGTAACATTTACTTCGCGTGTTTCACACCCGGTATGAACCAAAAACGGGAGAGGACGTCAGGGAGGGCATGCGTTTCTTTCTAGCTAGAAGTGGCGTCAGTGGTTTTACACGCCCTGACGAGTTTGACTTATGTGGTTGTTGCTGTTGCGAGGCGCCTCGGATTGATCGGTCGTTCTCGAACCGATGGAGTCATTTAGTTGGCTCGTTTACGCCCCATAGGGCGGGGAAACGCATGTTCAGGGTTTAAGTTTAATCCACATCGGTGGACTGGCCCTGAGGATCCAAGGGCCCACCTGAGTCTGGGTCCTGAGGCTCGGGCTAGACAGTCTCGAATCGGTTGAGGACTATCTTTTGCCTCAGTTCATAGATGGAAATCCAATTTCCAAATACGTGACTTTGCAGTTTTATTTGTAAACCTATATATGGCGACATGATATATGGTACCCATACCGCCTATGATTGATACTTATGATTTGAAGTTGTTTTATACACTATGCACTTATAATAGTATCAAATGATTTGTTTTAAACGTATCCAGCATTCTTTGGCTGTTATAAGTGAAAACCCTATCCCCCGGCTTGCGTTGCATTGTGTGATAGGACCTGGGTCTTATAACAGCTTCATTTTTCTTTATTTAGCATTGCGCTGTTTGTTTTATGCACTGGTATTCTTGGGAGGAAACCCGTTCCGTGTTATACGGCGTGGTCCCTTGATTTCCCTAGCTTTAAAATAAAGATTAATAACTGTTTTAGTTCTCACACCAGTCACATGACTGACCTGGAGTTTATTGTTTTAACCTAAACTCTGGGTGCCCTTATTTTGGCACGGGCAGCTAGTAGTTTTGGTTTTGCAGATTTATATTCACAGGATCCTGGTTTACAGCTGGAACGATATCCGGAAAGCTTTGTATCCGTATATCCCTTCAAGTTGTGTATTGTATTATTTTCCGCTGCTATGTATTTAAATGTAATTTAAATCTCTGATATTTCTGTGTAATATTCATTTATACTCTGTATATTCTTGTAATCTGATGCATTGTTGTAATATACAATGAAACGTTCTTCTGTATGTGTTCTGTTGTGGTTTGTTCTCGAACTATCCGACGCTTTCCTTTACGGGGAAGTTGCGGGTCTTTACACGTGGTATCAGAGCTTTGGTTTACAAAGCTCAGAGAACAAGACACATTAGAACCATACGAAAGAATTCATCAGATACTGGATTAGTAATATCCAACGGGAATGACTCGTTAGAGATGGGATCAGTAGTATCCTAGGACGAGTGTGAAGAGTATATTTTTAAAATAAAAACAAATTTTGTTTTGAAAATTTAAATCAATTATTCGTATTTGATTATTTATTTTGATTTGGACAATCCGATATATAAAGATTTTGCATATATGTCTTGCAAACGTGTATTCGAAGTTTTAATATATTGGGTAGATATAGAATCCCTCTAGTGCCCGGGAATAATTCTGGTGATGGGGCACTGTCGCCAGTATTTATTTTCGAGCGACGAAAGTGAGATTTCTATATATTTCCTATTGACTGGTGTGAGAACCAAAATTAGATAGGGCTTATTGTTGTGATTTGGCATCAAAAATCTGATTTTTGACTATGTATTAAAATTATCAATTTGAAACGTTAAATTCACTAATTGATTGATGTTTGTTTTGTTTGTTTATTTGGTTGCTAAATTTTGAACCATTAAGCCTAATTGTATCAAATATTGAATTGTATTGAAAATTGGTTGCATTTGCTTGCATATACATATATATCATTGAACAGGTCATAGCAAGGAGGCTAGAGCCAGAGAATAAAATTTGTTTGCCCGACAAATAGGTACATGTTTACTACATAATTTACTGTTTCGTTTGGGTGATGATGATTTTATGAGCCTATTGGCTAGCCGCTTGGCTTTTTCTTTTTCTTTTTGAGATCTGAAGGACCGGGGAAGCTATTTGAAATTCCCCGATGCTCCCGGTGCAGGGGAGGTTATGGCGAAATTTTTCGAAAATTTAGGGTGTTAGCCAAATTTTTGAAATTTTGAAAATTCTCAGAAACTGAAAAGTTGGAGGATGGAAGCCAGATCGAGCGTAGAGTTGATTAATCAAACCACTTTCGACTTTGTTCCTTTTCGGGGAAGAAAAGTTTTAAGTGGGGGAGATTGTAATAACCCGGAAATTCTGGGCCAGTTTAAAATTTTTATTTTGGCAATTTTAGCAAAATTTGATTATTTAAAATGAATTATTTTAAATAAAAACGACGTGAAATTTATTTTGAATAGAATTCGAACGTATATATTATACGCGTCGTCGTTAGAATATAAATATTTATATATAATTATAAATAGAATTGAAAATGGCGCGGTAGTTCGATAATTCGATTTCAAACTTCAATTGAATGTACCGGGTGCAAAACAATCCGGATTTTAGTGAAACCAGAAATCATAGGACCTATTTGATAGTATCTTTCCAACGAATCCGAAAAATCAAGATTTCATGGCGGGAATCAAAAGATATGTCCAGTTGAAAATTCTGAATAGTCGCTATGGAATTCAGACCCTTAAAAATGGACATTTTGCAAACGACCTCGGATTTCGACGAAACCAGTTTTGTTGGGTCCGTGATGTCAAGTTATTGCTAGGTTTCAAATTTCATAATTTTTCGAATTAATATGTGAGCGTGGCAAAGGAAAACGCGTTTGACCAGTTTCAGTTTATTTTAATCGACTGGAAAATGGCCGTTTTTCTAACGGTCTCAGAATTCGACGAAACTAGTTTTGTTAGGACCGTATCGTCAATACGAAGCTAGAAAATATTTTTCAGGAATTTTTCTAGTTAGTATGAGACCCCGGTAATTTGAAATCTACGTTTAAAATTCAATATAGTGATTTAAATGTAAATTCAACGGAAACTGATTCAAATAATCGAATCAGCCTACGATACATATCCCATTGTGTTCGGAATGGGGGTGAAACGCTATGGACGACAGGCGGTGGACCTCGTTTAGAGGTCGTATGAAAAAGTCAACTTTTTAATAATTAAATAATAAAAAAAATATCTTCTCCCCTTAACTACCAGGCCTCCCCCCCCGACTAAAATCATTTAAATCAGAAAAAAAAAAGAACCGCGCCCCCAAATCGAAAAACCCACCCCGTCGGCCCCCAGTATCGCCTCCGTCGTGCCTCCAGGTGGCTGCCGCCACCCCCCCAGGACGCGCCCCTCCTCTCTGTCGTCTCCCCTTCCTTCCCCCTCTCGATTTGAAGCTGCGCCCCTCCCCCAAATCGCACGCCCACCCACTGACCCCCGCCGTCGACCGGAGCACCACCTCGCGTCCACCAGTAGCTCAACGCACCCCTCCAGACCCCACGAGCCTCCCCTCGTCCTCCTTCATCTCCACAGTAAGTTTTTAGGTTCTTTTCCTTATTTTTATTTTTGTTTATTTTATATAACCTATGATTTTCATTTTAAAATAAAGGTTTAATTTTTTATAAGAAGAAAGGTTTTTATATAATCAAAGGTGGGATTTTTATATAAGCAAAGTTGTGATTTTTAAAATATGAGCTAGGTAAAAATATAATCTTTTATATTTATAAAGCGAGGTAACAATATAATCTTTTATATTGTAAATATATAATCTTTAGATATTAAACACCGGAGTAAAAATTCAATTTTTACATATTGAATAGCATAGTGAAAATTCGATTTTTTTTAAATGTATGAAGCAATTATAAAATATGATTTTTATATATTGAACATAGAAATAAAAATGGGATTTTTATACATTGAACTTCGAAAGAAAAATATGATTTTTATATATTGAACATAGAAATAAAAATGGGATTTTTATATATTGAACTTCGAAAGAAAAATATGATTTTTATATATTGAACATAGAAATAAAAATGGGATTTTTATATATTGAACTTCGAAAGAAAAATATGATTTTTATATATTGAACATAGAAATAAAAATTCGATTTTTATATATTGAACTTCGAGTTAAAAATGGGATTTTTATATATTGAACTTCGAAAGAAAAATATAGTTTTTATATATTGAACTTCGAAAGAAAATTATAGTTTTTATATATAGAACTTCGAAAGAAAAATATAGTTTTTATATATTGAACTTCGAAAGAAAAATATAGTTTTTATATATAGAACTTCGAAAGAAAAATATAGTTTTTATATATTGAACTTCGAAAGAAAAATATAGTTTTTATATATTGAACTTCGAAAGAAAAATATAGTTTTTATATATTGAACTTCGAAATGAAAATTCAATTTCTTATATATTGAATAGCGAGGTAAAAATGTGATTTTTACATATGTAGTGAAAGCGGATAACGAAGGTGACAAAAAGGCGAAACGACGAAGACTTCTGCAAATGAAGTGCCGTGGAGCTAGGATAGCTATATGTGAGAATTTCTCACCTTTCACTTTCGTTTCTAGTTATATATATATATATATATATATATATATATATATATATATATACTAGGATGCAGACGGTGCTTAGTAGCACCCGACACAATCGTCCACAGACCATGGACTTGTTTGTTTGGATGCATAGCTTAGTTATATGATTTGATTTGAATTTGGTTGTTTGGTGAATTTGATTGATGTGTGAATGGCGTGGGCCTTCACTAGACCGGGGATAAGGCTAGGCCTCGTCCCGTTTCTAGTATCGTGCCGTTATGCCGCCGAAATTTTCTAAAATATGTTAGAAAATAAAAATATCATTTTATTGTGTAAATGAATTGAATAGAAATTCATAGGTTGAAATAAAATGTTTTATCGTTAAAAATATAATTTTTAACGTGAAGTGAATAAAATATTCATTTATAAACCGGACGGTTTGTTTATGCACACCTATTTGAATGACATTGATTGGGACGATAAATTTTACACATCGCCCAACTGCACAAATAAAATATGCGTTTGATTGTTTGAAACCCCACACGGGTGTTGGGATGAAATTTGAAGTTCACTCATCCTGATTGATTAAATGTGTCGATCGATTGATTGACAGGCTGTTATAAGCGTTGAATATCTATATTTGATGCTTATACAGTGTAGTGCACTTTGGTTGATGGTTGATTATTTTTCAATCCTATGATATACATGTGTTGTATGAAAATCCATATAATTAACTTTATATGGTAATTGATTGGGCCTCATTCCAATTTGAAAAATAAAGAATATTATAAAATAAAGGTTCATGTGTTGACAGTACTCATCCATTGAGATTGGTCATGTGTTGAACGAAATATTTTAGTAATAAAATTTATATCTTTATCACTATAAAATAAAGGTTCATGTGTTGACAGTACTCATCCATTGAGATTGGTCATGTGTTGAACGAAATATTTTGATAATAACAAGTATTTTGAAAAAGAAATATTTGAAATAGAATATTTGAAAATAGAAATTTATGAAGCCGTGTTGATTAGATTGACGCCATTTTGACGTAAACGATATTTATATCGATTTTATTCATCTCGAAATGAATTGAATTGAAAACGATTTCGAAATGAATTGAATTGAAAACGATTTCGAAATGAATTGAATTGAAAACGATTTCGAAATGAATTGAATTGAAAACGATTTCGAAATGAATTGAATTGAAAACGATTTCGAAATGAATTGAATTGAAAACGATTTCGAAATGAATTGAATTGAAAACGATTTCGAAATGAATTGAATTGAAAACGATTTCGAAATGAATTGAATTGAAAACGATTTCGAAATGAATTGAATTGAAAACGATTTCGAAATGAATTGAATTGAAAACGATTTCGAAATCGAATTTAATTGAAAACGAATTCAAATTGAATTGAAAGCGAATTGAAATGAATTCAAATTGAATTGAAATTTGAATTGAATAGAAATGAATTTTAAAACGAATTTATAAAGAAGAATTCAATTTTGATTTGAATTGAAATGGAAGTTGAATTTGCTTTTGAAACGAATTTTAAAACTATTTATATAATTCGTTTTTAAATAGAAATCGATGAAATATATATTATATATATTATATATATAATATAATGGCCTGAATAGAACGCGTCGCGCCGCGGCAGTTCGCGAATTTCGACCATTTATTTCAAACGGACATTACGGGAGATCCGACCGTCAGATTCTCCTAAAACCGGAACCGTTGGGTTCGTATCGAAAAGAGCTTTCTAACGAATGTTAGAAATTTGAAATCTAACGGTTGGATTTGGAGATACGTCCAAATCAAATTCGAAAAAGGTCGCTGTAAGTGCAGTTCGATGGCCGTTGATGGAAATCGACTGTACGGGCCTTGATAAAATTATTAAAAATAGTAATAATTTGTGTAAAATCATAAGAAATGATTTGTGAACAATTGGGATGAAAAACTCCATATTTGAAAAGATAAAAATAGATTTTTATCGAAATGAACTAGTTTTGAACTAGAATTATAATTCTATTTATTTTTAAATAAATAAATTGAATTCGAAAAAGGTTTTAAAAATAACCAAAATTTCCAATGATTGCATTGGAATGGATTTGAATCGAAATTGTCTTCGGAATATTTCGATGTTGGATTTTGTGACTATACAGATGTTGTTATGGAAATTTGAAAGATAGATATATATATCGTTATTTCCAATACGATATTTGTTGGTCGTAGAATTTGATATTGAATATAAGCCGGGATATTTTCTATTCAGGGCCTTGTATTGAATATCAAATATGATTTGGGTTTGTCGTGAATAGTGTCTTCACTAACACTGTTCTTGAACCCAGTTGAGAAAAGATTAAATCTTTTTATTTAGATTTAATGAAGTGTACCAATTAAATAATATTTAATTGGAATTGAATTGATATTGATTTTTGGGTTTATCGTGAACAGTGTTTTAAACAACACTTGTTCTTTAACCCGATAATTAATGAATGTGACTTAGGGTTTATCGTGAACCGTGTTTTAAATGACACGGATTCTTTAACCCAGTTAACGATTAAAACTAAGTGGAGTTTTAATGAATCTTTAATTAGATTGAAATGATCGAAAATGGAGTATCACCAGTTTTGCTCCAGGCGATAGTTAAATCTTTAATTAGATTTGAACGTGAAATGGTAATTGAATTTACCGATAACACCGTGGTGTTAGATATGAAGTATTACCAGTTTTACTTCATGGGATGAATAGGTTGGGATTGGGAAATTAAAACAAATGATTACTTCGGTAAGGTTCGCTAATCCCGACTAGTTTGAATTGATATTCAAAAATGGATTAAAGAATAAATTCAAGGAATTTATCTTTGATAAAATTAATGGGAACCTTTCCCTATGAATGTGAAATCAGAAACTAACTGTCGGTTAGCTAAGCAGAACGGTTTTCTGGATATTGATCTGATGTTGGTTTCGGCCTTCAGGGTTAATATTTGGGGAATTATTCCTTGATTAATTTGCGGTTAGTGACTGATGAATTGGAATGAGGCGTATGTTGTGTTTGTGTAACACTTATTTAAAATATACGCGAGTTATTCGGAAAGACCGGGTTTAACCCATTCTGAATAACTGATACAACGATAAGTCGAAGATGAAGACGGTGGTCGAAGACCAGAAGTCTTCACGTCGTTTGGGTGATAACTGATGATCTTGATTGGGCTGTACACCCAAGAAGATGGAAACAGTTAGTGATCGTCCAGACGTACTTGGAGATCGATGGATATGCGGGGTACTAGGTGCCTCCGGTTTCGTTCAGACCCAGGACGGACTTGTAAATGGACTGTGTGTCTGACATTGGATTTTAGTCCGTGTGATTGATCTCTATTAAATATATATCTGTTTGGCGGCGGAGAATTTATTCTCTTGCTTAACGCCCTTCTCTGAGACGTACGAGCTCAGGGGTTATATATTGATGGATATCAAACGCATGGAGTGAATTGCCTGTGTGGCATGCCTAAGTGGCAATTGATCGAGGCTTCTGTTGAAAAGCAAAGTCTTGTGGTGATGATCAAAGCAAAGCCTTTGTGGCGTAGCTTTGTGTAACATTTACTTCGCTTGTTTCACACCCGGTATGAACCAAAAACGGGAGAGGACGTCAGGGAGGGCATGCGTTTCTTTCTAGCTAGAAGTGGCGTCAGTGGTTTTACACGCCCTGACGAGTTTGACTTATGTGGTTGTTGCTGTTGCGAGGCGCCTCGGATTGATCGGTCGATCACGAACCGATGGAGTCATTTAGTTGGCTCGTTTACGCCCCATAGGGCGGGGAAATGCATGTTCAGGGTTTAAGTTTAATCCACATCGGTGGACTGGCCCTGAGGATCCAAGGGCCCACCTGAGTCTGGGTCCTGAGGCTCGGGCTAGACAGTCTCGAATCGGTTGAGGACTATCTTTTGCCTCGGTTCATAGATTGAAATCCAATTTCCAAATACGTGACTTTGCGGTTTTATTTGTAAACCTATATATGGCGACATGATATATGGTACCCATGCCGCCTATGATTGATACTTATGATTTGAAGTTGTTTTATACACTATGCACTTATAATAGTATCAAATGATTTGTTTTAAACGTATCCAGCATTCTTTGGCTGTTATAAGGGAAAACCCTATCCCCCGGCTTGCGTTGCATTGTGTGATAGGACCTGGGTCTTATAACAGCTTCATTTTTCTTTATTTAGCATTGCGCTGTTTGTTTTATGCACTGGTATTCTTGGGAGGAAACCCGTTCCGTGTTATACGGCGTGGTCCCTTGATTTCCCTAGCTTTAAAATAAAGATTAATAACTGTTTTAGTTCTCACACCAGTCACATGACTGACCTGGAGTTTATTGTTTTAACCTAAACTCTGGGTGCCCTTATTTTGGCACGGGCAGCTAGTAGTTTTGGTTTTGCAGATTTATATTCACAGGATCCTGGTTTACAGCTGGAACGATATTCGGAAAGCTTTGTATCCGTATATCCCTTCTAGTTGTGTATTGTATTATTTTCCGCTGCTATGTATTTAAATGTAATTTAAATCTCTGATATTTCTGTGTAATATTCATTTATACTTTGTATATTCTTGTAATCTGATGCATTGTTGTAATATACAATGAAACGTTCTTCTGTATGTGTTCTGTTGTGGTTTGTTCTCGAACTATCCGACGCTTTCCTTTACGGGGAAGTTGCGGGTCTTTACACCCCACGTTTATACGTTCGCTTATTCAACGCATAATATAGGCTAGACTTGTATAGTCTAACACCTAGCACAAAGATAAATTATCACAACATATAGACAATTAAAATAAATCTAATCATAATAGGGGTGAAACTTGCATAAACTACACATATTAAGGATCAAAAGGTGCCAACTTGTTAAATGTCACAATTCACATAATATGACCATAGCCCAAATCTATACATAAACTTGCATATGGGGTTTTTAGGCAACATAATGATGGTGTGAACTAGCATAGGATATCACATATGTCATAGCATAGTTCTAGATGTCATAATAGATGTCATGGCATATGTTCATAACTTTTCTAATCAATTTAACTTGCATATGTAACTTGTCATATAGATCAACATAACCCAAACATGATGATTTAATTAATATGAACTAACTAGCATAGATGGTAACATCATGGCCTTTTTAACATGTATGATTCATCACAACTTAGCATAGAAACTTTCAACATACATAAAATCATCATAGCATGATTTACAACATGTAAGATATCATCATCACATAACATTGGATTTACAATATACATGATAGCAAAAGGGGTTTACAACAACATATATGATAATTCACATCATCTACTCATAATCCATTCATAACTCAACCTAATTAAAATGATAATAATCTTGTTAAGATCATCATACTCACAATTTAGAGAAGAAAAGAGAGTTCTGCTTTGCTTTAGGGTTGAGAGAATTAGAATTGAATTTGCTTTTCTTCTTTCTTAGTTGGCGGCGGCTCCATTGATTTCCATGGCGATGGTATGATGGTAACTATTCTATTTTAATTAGGTTTAGGGTTAGCATTAGGATGTATTTATAGGTGTAGGAAGTTATTTAGGACCATTAGATTAACCCTGAACCATGAGAACCAATCAAATGCAAAATCTGCATTTGAGCGAATCGGCCCACGGGTTGACAGCCAAACACCCTGGATTAACCCCTAGTCGACCCAGCAAGGCTCGGGTCGACCTCAAAAATGGGCCGGTTAGGTTATTCCCCCTCCCAATTCGCTATTTTGAACTTTTTCGCATATTTATTTATTTAATTTTTAATATATATATATATATATATATATATCAATATATATATATATTTCTCTACGTAACCTATTTCACTTAATTCTTTTCTAAAAATTAAGTATACTTTAATTTGTGTATTTTAATGTTATAAAATTACGGGGTGTTACACTATTGCGGTTTATTGAACCTATCATGTTGTATAGAATTTGGAGAATGAGCCTATTATATGGTATAGTAATTTGGGAATGAAAATATCATGTTGTATGTAAGTTTGGTGATTCAATCATGTTATGTTACATGAAAGTTTATAGGCTAATTCATGTCATATATGCCTAAATGTTTAGATCCTGTTGGATCCATGTTAACTTGATTCAACCCAAAATGCAAGTTCACATCTACATGCCTAATTAAGTTTGTGTAGTTCTAGGTAAAACTCCTAGTTTATATGCTTATGATTCATGTTGAGTAGATCTATTTTGCAAGTTCATAATTAAATATATTGTTCTATGCCAAATTCATATGTCATATATTTAGTTGGATCCATGTTATGCTTGTTGGAATGTTACATGTTCCTTCTCGTTCCCTTTTGTTTATGAGTTAGGCTAAATTGCGAAGCCTAACATTCTATGTGATTTATGCGAACATATAACGGGGGTAACGTTGGGAAAATTACTAATTTACATATTATTGGCATAGTTTAATAACATGAAATGGTATGATTTATATACCTAAAAATTATTAACATGATGTAGAAGGTAAATGGGGAATGAATTAATTACAATAATTGTGGATAATTTACATATAAATATGAAAGTGTAAATATGTAAATTTAGCAAAAGACGAATATGCCTAACTCGAGGTTAGATTGAGTTACAGTGTAAGACTACCTGGAACTGCCGGGCACATCCCGCGACCGTAACAATATAGATCTAATGTGAGAGGTTAGTGCATCAAGCCCAAAAAGAACCCGAGGTTAGACTGAGTTGCGGTGTAAGACTGCCCGGAACCAACCGACACATCTAGCGATCGCAACAATAGCTATCTAATGTGAGTGGTTGGTGCTTTAATGAATGAATTAAAGATAAGATAGGAAAGGTACGGTTAAGTAAATTAAGGGAACAATTAACCAACACAACATGTTAATTAAACTGATGGGTGGGGTTAGGTTAATTTGAGAACACTTAACCATTTTGACATGTTGATTAGGAAACCCTAGTAATGGGGACCCATTTCAGTAGTAACCCACATAGATGTATCATGGTACCCTTAACTAGGCAGGGTGGGGCATGATTACTGGGCTGATTATAAGCGGTCAAAACAATGGTGGGCGGTGTGCCAGTGTAGGTTCCGTTAGAGTACGGGCGTGCACGTACTCCGAGGTGGAAAAAAGCAGGCACTAGGCATCAGTAGTTATACACCGTGCATCTTGAATTATGTCGGGTTGCCACCATAGGATTTTATACAACCCATGGTGGGAGCAGCATAGGTATCTACAATCAGGCGGGGCCGAATGGCACAAGTGGTAAATGTATACGAGTAGGAGCCGATCGATAAAAAGGGGATCACTTTGTTATGAACATGTGAGGCTGGTTGAACAACAGTTAGTAGGTGCGGAGAAATAGGAATTGGTGCGATATTATTTTCAGTTTGAACTGCCTTATCTTGGTTTACGTTATCTTGTTATTCTGGTATTGTCCTATTTTCAGTTTATTCCTGTAATGATCCTTTTTCTTGTTCACATGCTGAAAAATCACTGGACTTACCAGACTTATGTCTGACCCATTTTTCTTTCGTTTTCTTTTCTTGCGTTCCCCTCTCTCCCCCTAGGTCCGTAGGGAGGGAATACTCCAGCATAGTTCAAATCTTTTGCAAGCTTGAAGAGAGTATATGTATGGCTTGGACTCTCTCTTCTTGGGCTATGGCTTTGGATTCACTCTTAATGGGGATTTATGCTACTTTGTTGTTGTTTTATGCTTCTTTATGTTTTAGTCAAGACAGAGATTTTGTTGTAATAATTTGGAAGTTGTCTTTTGAGACAGTTGTTGTTATGTTTTGTCTAAACCACGTGATTATGAAACAAATTTAGTTTTTCCGCTTTTTATATGTCTGTCTTGTAAATTATCTGTATCTTTTACCTATAGCGCTACACCGAAGTTAAGGAATTCCCTTTGTGAGTGACCTTAACGGAGGTGGGGTGTTTCACTTGGTATCAGAGAAAAGGTTTACCAGATTAGATAAAAGTTTTTGAAAACAAATTTTCAAAAAGAAGGTTAAAGAAGCATTTTCAAGAAAAAGTGTTGCTTTTATTTTAAAAGGCATAATCCCCAAAGCCATATGCACTATCTTTCTATCCTCTTTTTTTAATCTTTTCTTTTTTGTTTCAGCATGTCTGGGGATCTTAACCTTCCAGAGGGTATGCCGGTACCTGGCTGGTTCAGAAGGTACCTAGAGGCTAGGGCTAATGTTGCAGGCCCAGCAGACGTTCCTCCTCCCCCAGCGACAGCCGTTCCTCCTCCTCCCCCATGTGCAAATACTTTCTCAAAGATATGTAGAGACTTTCGAGCCATGGGTGGAAAGAACTTCAATGGAACTGAATCATTCGTAGAAGCAAGAAACTGAGGATTTGTTTGTTATCTTCGAAGTGGACAATTGGCAAAAGATACAACTTCCTGTATGGTTGCTTAAAGATGAAGCCTCGTATTGGTGGGAAGTTACTAATGCTGAGAGACCAATTGAAACTTGGGTGGATTTCAGAATGAGGTTTGAAATGAAATTCCTCTCACAAGCCGAACAAAGCCTACAGATGGAGAAGTTCTTAGCTCTCAAACAGGGAAGTATGTCAATCAAGGAGTACGTCAACCAATTCAACCAGCTGGCTAGATTCGGACTAGAGTTAGTGAACACTTCACATAAGAAGGCTCTCCGTTTTGTTAAAATGTTGAATGAGCCACTACACAGCATAGCTATGTCCCATATACCTATGGATGTGACTTATGAGAGACTGGTGGACATGGCACTGTTATAGGAAGAAGATAGGGATGGCAAGAAAGAGACAAAGGTGGAAGTACCTCAATATAAGAAAGTGGAAGGATTACAGAACAAGAAGACAGATTCCAAGAAGGGCAGGAAGAACAACAAACCTCGTGACAAGAGGAAGTGTAATTTTTGTGGCATTCCTGGACATCTGATTAAAGAATGTAGAAAGAAAAAGAGGAAGATGGGTGGTTGTTTTCAGTGTGGCGAGACAGGACACATGGCTAAGGACTGGCCAAGGAAGCAAGGGCAAGGGCAGAGAGCTGGATCTACTTCTGGAGGGAATCATGCTCTTATAGCACCTCCGCAAGAATGAGATAGAAATATTTCTATTGAGAGTTTACTTTATCTTTTTGATCATCCTGTTCGTACACTCTTTGATTCTGGCGCATCGCACTCTTTTATATCTACTGCTTTAGTTGAATCTATGCACCTAGACACCAGTATAGTTGAGGATCCCTTGGTTGTTTCAAATCCAATTGGGGTTCGGCTTATTTATCTATGGTTTGTTTGGATTTGGAAATTTCTATGCTAAGCATTAGGTTTAGATGTAATGCCTATGTCTTGGGCTTCACGGGATATGGGTTGATTCTGGGCATGGATTGGCTATCCAGTAATGGTGCCATCCTCGACTATGAAAAGAGAGTGGTTAGACTTGTGACTCGCCTCGATAGCACTCTCGAAATCTCTTATAATCCCATGAACTCTGTTATGCTTAGCTATCTAGAATCTCTTGATGCGTCTATTGAGAATTTGCAGTCTGTTAGAGTAGTTCGTGAATACTCGGATGTATTTGAAGAGGTGAAGGGTTTACTTCCGAATCGGGAGATAGACTTCCGCATATACCTCATTGATAATGCAAAACCCGTTGCTTTACCCATTAGACATATGGCTCTAAGGGTGAGGAAAGAGCTCAGCAAGCAAATTAAAAAGCTACTTGAATAGGGTTTCATAAGGAGGAGTATTTCTAAATGGGGTGCTCCGGTAGTATTGGCAGCCAAAGCAGATGGTTCACTTCGCTTATGCGTTGATTATAGGGAGCTAAACAAGCTAACCAAGAAGAATAGGCACCCACTTCCAAGAATAGATGACTTGTTTGATCAGCTTGTAGGTGCATCGGTTTTCTCCCAACTAGATCTGGCTAACGGGTTTCATCAGCTAAGAGTGGCTGAAGACAGCATTGATAAGACCGCGTTCAGGACCGCGGATGGTTTCTTCGAATGACTTGTCATGCCATTCAGCTTGACAAACGCACCCGCTTATTTCGTCGACTTGATGAGCAGGGTGTTCAGGGAATTCCTTAATAAGTTTGTGGTGGTCTTCATGGACGACATTTTGATTTTCTCGAAGAATGAAGAAGAGCATGCTTTGCATCTAAGGGAAGTCACGGATACTCTTCGTGCACATCAGCTGAAGGCAAAATTCTCCAAATGCCATTTCTGGAGAGAAGAAGTAAGATTTCTTAGACATGTGGTATCCAAAGAGGGGATAGCTGTGGACCCCGCAAAAGTAGTTGCGGTACAAGATTGGAAGGTTCCACGGATTGCAACCGAAGTCCGAAGCTTTCTTGGGCTAGCGGGCTTTTATCGAAAGTTCATTAAAGACTTTGTGAAAATCTCAGCTCCACTTACAAGGTTGAGAAAGAAAAACCTAAATTTCGCTTGGGATTTGGATTGCGACATTGCTTTCCAACGTTTGAAAAGGGCTCTAACAACAGCCTCAGTTCTGACATTGCCTGATGGGAGAAAAATGTTTACTGTATACACAGATGCATGCGGCACAGGATTAGGCACTGTCTTGATGCAAGAAGGCAAGGTAATTTGTTATGGAGGAAGGCAGTTGATGGTACATGAGAAGAACTACCCAACTCATGACTTGGAGCTAACTACCATTGTTTTTGCTCTAAAGTCATGGCGGCATTTCCTACTAGGAGAAAGGTTTGAACTGTTTACGGACCATAAATCATTAAAGTACCTTTTCTCGTAGAAAGATCTTAACTTAAGACAATAAAGGTGGATGGAGTTCCTTGCCTCATATGATTTTGAGATTTCCTATACCCCTGGCAAGGGCAATTTGGTAGCAGACGCTTTGAGTAGAAAGAAGCTAACCTTAAATCCTCTCTTTGTAGAAAGGAAAAGTTTGGAGTACATAGCAAACTTTGACTTTAGACCCTCCTCTGAAATTGTACCTGGTTTATTAGCATCGCTAGAAGTGCGGCCTACACTTTTGGACTCAATGGGAACCGCGTAATGTGAAGACCCTCAACAGCTAATTAGGGGTGAGACTTCTAGTCACCTCAATAGATACTCCATCGATGATAAGGGTTGGGTGAGGCGGGATGGAAGACTATGCATCCCACAAGCAAGGGAATTGGTGAAGACGGTTCTCGAAGAAGCACACCATTCTAAGTTGACCAAACACCCAGGTGGAGACAAGATGTATAAAGACATGAAAAGGGTTTTCTTTTGGAATGGCAAGAAGAGGGATGTAGCCGAATTCGTTTCCAAATGCATGATAAGCCAGCAAGTTAAGGCAGAGCAGAAGAAACCTGGTGGTTTGCTTCATCCTCTAGAGGTCCCACAGTGGAAATGGGATAGCATTTCGATGGACTTTGTTGATGGGTTGCCTAGATCAAGACGGGGCAATACCAGTATTTGGGTAATATTGGACAGGCTCACTAAAAGCACTCACTTCGTACCTGTAAAGAGTAGAAGGACTGCCTGGTCTCTAGCGTCCATTTATCTTAAAGAGATAGTTCGACTCCATGGGATACCCTCCAACATAGTGAGTGATCGAGATCCTCTCTTTACGAGCGAGTTTTGGAGTTGCTTGCAAGAGACTGTGGGTACACAACTATGCTTAAGCACGACCTATCACCCCCAAACCAATGGTTAGACGGAAATGGTGAACAGAGTATTAGAAGACCTCTTGAGATTGTGCATTCTTGATTTTCGAGGGACATGGGAGGATCATCTTCCTTTGGTGGAATTCGCTTACAACAATAGCTACCAAGCCACGATAGGCATGGCACCCTTCAAAGCTTTATATGGAAGACCATGCCGATCACCAACTTGTTGGTGGGAGTCTACAGACAAGCTCATACTTGGGCCAGACATAAATAGAGAAACGTCAGAGAAAGTGGACTTGATATGAAGAAGAATGAAGACTGCCCAAGATAGACAGAAGTCCTACATAGACAAAAGAAGGACCGACCTTGAGTTTGAAGTTGGAGATAGGGTGTTCCTTAAAGTATCACCTTTGAGGAATGTCATTCACTTTGGGTCCGTAGGAAAGTTGGCACCAAGTTTATTAGGACCATTTCCTATCATTGAAAGGATTGGGACGATGGCTTACAGAGTAGAGCTACCCGAAAGAATGGCTGGAGTTCATAATGTTTTTCATGTTTCTCATCTACGAAAATGCTTACATGAGTCTGCGGAAGTTGTGGAGCCAAGCATACTAGAGGAAGTAGAAGTAGAATGAGAAGCGACTGTGAGAAGAGTTCCAACTCGTATCTTGGGTACAGAAGTCAAAAATCTACGCAACCGTGAAGTCAAGCTTGTTAAAGTTCAATGGAGTGACGCCGAGGAAGACGCGACTTGGGAGACTGAGGATAAGATACGCGCAGCCTACTCTTTTCTTTTTGAGGGTACATCCTTGATCTCTTTTTCCTTAAGTTTATTCATGCTTTTTAAGTCTATCTTCTCGGTCCTATTCCTTATCCTTAGGTAGAAACCAATGGATGTAAACATGTATTTGAAACATGTTATGATTGATGGTTGAAAGTGGTTGCTAGTGGTTGCTCATGGATGCATATACACACACATCAATTGTTAGATCGGCTCAGTCACTTTCATGTTGCATATGCATATATGTATTTGTATATGGATTGAAGCTTGGTGTACTATCATATGGACATTGCATTTGTATGAATGACTATGCACTCATGTAGAAAGAATGATTAGGATTAATTGCATACATAATGGACTCATGGCACTGACATAATTTGCATTAAGGAGGTCAAATGAATCAGTAGACCGCCTAATTTTGCATTAGACAAGCACATATACACACACACAATGCATACAGTCATGAAAGCATTAGAAATCTATTTAAGTACAATGGATGCCAGTGATTGATGGTTGAGTAGATGGACGATTGGATGGTAGGATATACATTCTTCTTGACTTGAAAATTTAGGGGACGAAATCCTTTAAAGGAGGGGAGAATGTAACATCCTGTATTTTCTACGTTCCTTAAAGTAACAAACGAAGGAATAATTAATTTTAAAAGTGAGAATTAAGGGAAATGGGTTACGCCACTGCATTTGTCTCGGAATTCTGCTTGAGATAGAGTCCGAGTTTGCGTGAATCGGACTCCATATAAAGAAGTTATGGAGTTCAGAAGATTTCTAGTTTAAATAAGAAATTAATTATAAATATAGAAATAATAATTAAATATTCTAAACCAAGTTCAAAATTTGAAATTCAAGCAGAATAGGCTGAGTGAGAAAATTCTCGCTCAGGGTTCGACCCCCTCAGGGGGAGTCGACATAGGTGTCGACCCCCTATAGGGGAGTCGACATAGGTGCCTCCCCCTCCCCCTATAGGGGTCAACTCCTGCATTCAGATCCAAACAGTGACGAATTCTGACATGTTGCTGAGTCACTAGGGCATAGGTGGTTGTTTCTGGATAACTCTATCTTGTATGGATGGTCATGATTGCTCCTAGATTGATCTAACGGCTTATATTAGTTTAAACCTCTATAAAAGCAACCCCAACCCTCAACTGTAAATCACACAAAAATTCATTCCAAGAGCGGTCATGATGTCCATGGTCAACCTAGAGTAGCCGCCATTCTTCTCCAACTAGAAGGCAAACTAGAAAGAAAGTTAGAAGCTACAATTCAAATCTGAATTAGAGAATCGATGGTCTACTTCAAGGGATAGCTATTCGGTTTCATAATGCAGATCCCAGAAAACAAGACTGTTCTTTTGTTTGTAAGTTTAGTTATCTTTTAGATGTGAACAAATTAAAGCCATGATTTGTAATAAAGTGAAAACTGGAATTGTACCAAGTTGTATGATAATAGTGATGCTGATTCATGTCTATTCTTGTGACAATTCTATCATATATTCTTGTGATACTATTGCGGTTTATTGAACCTAACATGTTGTATAGAATTTGGAGAATGAACCTATTATGTGGTATAGTAATTTGGGAATGAAAATATCATGTTGTATTTAAGTTTGGTGATTCAATCATGTTATGTTACATGAAAGTTTATAGGCTAATTCATGTCATATATGCCTAAATGTTTAGATCCACATGCCTCTATGTTGGATCCATGTTAACTTGATTCAACCCAAAATGCAAGTTCACATCTACATGCCTAATTAAGTTTGTGTAGTTCTAGGTAAAACTCCTAGTTTATATGCTTATGATTCATGTTGAGTTGATCTTGATTGCAAGTTCATAATTAAATATATATTGTTCTATGCCAAATTCATATGACATACATTTAGTTGGATCAATGTTATGCTTGCTGGAATGTTATATGTTCCTTCTTGTTCCCTTTTGTTTATGAGTTAGGCTAAATTGCGAAGCCTAACATTCTATGTGACTTATGTGAACATATAACGGTGGTAACATTGGGAAAATTATTAATTTACATATTATTGGCATAGTTTAATAGCATGAAATGGTATGATTTATATACCTAAAAATTATGAACATGATTTAGAGGGTAAATGGGGAACGACTTGAATGACAATAATTGTGGATAATTTACATATAAATATGAAAGTGTAAATATGTAAATTTAGCAAAAGACGAATATGCCTAATTCGAGGTTAGATTGAGTAACAGTGTAAGACTGCCCGGAACCACCGGGCACATCCCGCAACCGTAACAATATAGATCTAATGGGAGACGTTAGCGCATCAAGCCCAAAAAGAATCCGAGGTTAGACTGAGTTGCGGTGTAAGACCGCCCGGAACTGACCGACACATCCAGCGACCGCAACAATACCTGTCTAATGTGAGTGGTTGGTGCTTTAATGAATAAATTAAAGCTAAGACAGGAAAGGTAGGTTAAGTTAATTAAGGGAACACTTAACCAATACTACTTGTTAACTAAACTGATGTGTGGGGTCAGGTTAATTTGAGAATACTTAACCATTTTAACATGTTGATTAGGAAACCCTAGTAATGGGGACCCATTTTAGCAGTAATCCACATAGATGTATCATGGTACCCTGAACTAAGCAGGGTGGGGCATGATTACTGGGATGATTATAAGCGGTCAAAGCAACGGTGGGTGGTGCATCAGTGTAGGCTCCGATGGAGTACGGGCTTGCACATACTCTAAAGTGGAAAAAAGCAGGCACGTGGAATCAGTAGTTATACACTGTGCATCTTAAATTGTGTCGGGTTGCCACCATAGGATTTGATACACCCCATGGTGGGACCAGCACAGGTATCTACAATCAGGCGGGGCCGAATGACACAAGTGGTAAACGTATACGAGTAGGAGCCGATCGATAAAAAGGGGATCGCTTTGTTCTGAACATGTGAGGCTGGTTAAACAACAGTTCGTAGGTGTTTAGAAATAGAAATGGGTGCGATAGTATATTCAGTTTAAACTGCCTTGTCTTGGTTTATGTTATCTTGTTATTCTGGTATTATCCTATTTTTAGTTTATTCCTGTCATGATCCTTTTTCTTGTTCACATGCTGAAAAATCACTGGACTTACCAGACTTATGTTTGACCCTTTTTTCTTTCGTCTTCTTTTCTTCTGCCCCCCCCCCCCAGGTCCGTAGGGAGGGAATACTCCAGCTTAGTTCAGATGTTTTGCAAGCTTGAAGAGAGTAGATGTATGGCTTGGACTCTCTCTTCTTAGGCTATGGTTTTGGATTCACTCTTAATGGGGATTTATGCTACTTTATTATTGTTTTATGCTTCTTTACGTTTTAGTCAAGATAGAGATTTTGTTGTAATAATTTGGAAGCTATTTTGAGACAGTTGTTGTTATGTTTTTTCTAAACCACGTGCTTATGAAATAAATTTATTTTTTTTGCTGTTTATATGTCTGTCTTGTAAATTATCTGTATCTTTTACCTATAGCGCTCCACCGAAGTTAAGGCATTCCCCTTTGTGAGTGACCTTAACGGAGGTGGGGTGTCTCACGCTCCAACAATTCAAATTCTACAACCTGAAATGATTAAAGAAAACGATTTTTTTTAGGTTACACAAGAATTAAACAGAAATTAATTTTTAAGAAAAGATGATGATTGGATTTTTTTCTTTTTTTTAGAGGATATGAACTAAAAAAATGAAGTTAGACAAAGAAAATAAAAAACCAAAATCAAGACTGAAGTTTAACAAATAAATGGACGGTCCAAATCAAGCCCAAACCCTATATACCACAACAACAAAATTGCATCCACCCATGAACAAGGATAGACTAAAAGCTAAACACAAACCCTTTTGCAATACAGTGAACGTAAATAACTCAAGGGCCAATGGTGGCCAACAAATTAGCAAGTAAACCGACACCTGTCAAAAGTTAAAAAAATGAATGAAAACACGTCACATATGGGCGAAGTGGAAAACTAACAAAAAAATAGGAAAAGAACAATAAAATAAAATAAAAATCAGCGCAACCATTTTAATTTCGAAGATCATTTCAAAATTCAAATGGAGTTATGTTCAAGTGAGTGAGGTTATCGTTACGATTTTGACTCAAGGGTGGAGGTGGTTCAATTGGTTTCCTGTCGTGTTTTGAATTCGTGGTGATTGGTGATGAATAATTAGGGAATTGCATGTGTTTTCTTGTTTATGGAGTGCCTGTGGTGGAGCGGATGTTAGATTTTGGTTGATTGTCGATGTAGTTTGAGATGGTGAAGGTGGATGTTATATAGTAGGGAATTTTGGTATATAATGGTGATGACAATGGGTATTATAGTTATATAGTGGAGTTCATAGAGCGGTGCGGTTTGGTTGACGGAGTTATGAAGGATGAGGAGGGATGTTGTGTAAAGGAGATATTGTTGAAGTAGTGAAGAGGCGCAGGACTGAGTGTTGTGGAAACAGATGGGGTGATGATGCACTAGTTATGTGCATGAATATGTATGTTGATGGGTTTGGCACAGTCTTGCATGATGGGGGCTTTGGGATTTTGATCAGAGAAGTGGTGAGAAGGACTTGGGGATGTGGATGTCAGGAAGACGGTGGTGATGGCATTGTCGATGTGGTTTTGCTTTAGGTAGTGATGATGATGAGCAGTATCAATGGCAAGTATTTAATCTGATTGTAGAAATTTGTAGAAAGAAGAAATAGTAAAAGGATGTTTTTTATTCGAAATAAATTGTAAACAAAAGGAAAGAGAGATTGTAGAAATAAATTGGAAAGGAAACTGAAAAAGGGAAATAAATTTGACAAAATAAATGTCAAGTACTAATTTTTCTCTTGTTTAGAAGATGTAGTATCAATGCTTTAATACCCAATCAACCAAGAAAGAATTTTTTTCCTATATATAAATGAAAACAAAAGGAATAAAAAAATTGTGTGTTTTTTATGGAAAAATAAAAAATTAATCCAAGGGATTTAATGATAAAAATTATTTTGATCCCCAGCAACGACGCCAAAATTTGTTTGTGAACAAATTGAACAATTATTAAATTCGTTCAGCTTTCATAAACAACAAGGGTTATTGTAAAGGGTATCGGACTCTAGGGCCAAAATTATTTTAGTTAATAAATCCAATCAGATTATTCCGAAAGTTTGATTGTTTGAAAATGATAGAAAATAAATAAAAAGAGAGTTTTTATAATAAATGAAGGCAATTATGGGTAATGACATAAACTGGATTAATAATCATCAATAGCCAAACAGATTAATATAGATCTAAATCATGTTTCTATCACAAATATGAATCAACGATAATTAGATTTTAAGAAACAACCATATGAATAACGACAAGCATAGCCTAAGCAGGAGCTAAGCTCTTAAACAACCATAGGCTATTTGGAAAGATTCACTATGTTATTTCTAAAACTTTAAAAATTAGATCTAAATCTGAAAAGTGTTAGATTGAACTCGAATATACCCGGTGAAGGAGCACAGCTCTTAAATGGTACAAAGTATGAAGGTTCAGATCTAACTCTTGGTTCAGATCCAGATCTATATGCATAAAGTCCTAATCTATTTGGCTAAGTGATTCATATTGAATCTAGTCTATAAGCGTCATCACCCCCTAATTAAAGGGGATTATCTAGATAACTAAATGATGAGAAAGGAAAAAGAAGAGAAAATATATAAACAAAATAAAACTAAAACTAAAGAGAAAAGGAGAAGAATAGTTTTATTCCAGGAGAAGATTTTACAGAATAAAACCTAAGAAAATTCTAAATGAAAGAGATACAGTGTATTTATAGCTGCCATGACCATGACTAAGTGGCCAATTACAAGATGTAAGACAAAAGTCTTTGCCCAAATAATAAATTAATCAATGTGAACACAAGTGAATGGACATGAAAATGTCATGGAAAAATAGCTTACGGGCATCAAATGGAATCAACTTCAACTGTTTTGAGCATGAATAAGAACTCCATAACATCTGAGACAAGCGATCTTTATGAAAAGGCATTGAATCTTAACTATAAAATATGCGGCAGAAGGTGGTTGAATAGCCATTTTTCTTCCGGTCTTCAAGCTTTAATCCATCCCAAAAAATCAACACACTTCTTGCACCAATTCTTCAAGATTTTCAAAAATTAAGTGCATGAATCCATTCATCTTAAATAATATGAAAACACAACTATAAATACACAGTATCAATTATTTAAAGAGAAAACAAGATATATAAGCGGATAAAATATACACATTTACGTGTATATCAGAAGGTGGTCCCATACCTTGTTATAGATGGAAATCTACTCTCCAATAAGTGCTCTACAGTTTTTGATTGCATACAATGAATATGGAGTGTGAGATGAGAGCTTTCCGGTAGATTTCTTTTTATTTGATTTGGATACTGTTAGAATATCAAAATAGTTTTGATACAAAGAATATTTTGGGTTATCTTATGGTAAAAACCATCTTGTTTATGTGTGGATCGGCCTTACGATTATCTTTTTAAAAGGTTTCTTTTTAAAAAAGTTAATCCAAATGGTTAGAGTTACTCACACAAGTCCCATGACTGACCCAAAGTTTTCTTATCCTAAACTCTTGGGTGCCTGAATTTGTATGGGCAGTCAAGTAGTCGGGATTTTTCGCATCCACCTGGAGGAGCTTGGAGCAGGAGGCTTCAGGATTAGATAAATACTATTTATTCCGCTATGATGTTGTATATATTGTACTCTAATGATGGTATGTATATGCAAAACAAATTTGTATTTCAAAATTTATGTTGCCTAATATATTTTATTCGTTTCAATGTAAGATTTGTGTTCTTCATTTTCTTCTGTTCTAACTTTTCTTTCTTTCTATGCCTCACCTCTAACTTCTTTCTATTAATGATCTAGTAATTTCTAATGCTCGACTAGCGGACATAGTGTTTATGTCAATGATTAGGAGGATTGGTCGGTTCGTTATGCGGAGGATCTGGCAGCACTAGAGGAGGAATGATTTCAATATGTATGGCATAGGGAAGTTCTGATTGTTTGCTTGAGGAAGGTAGCGGAAAAGAAGGATAAGGGATTCTAGCTGCCATTTTCAACTGTTAGACAACAAATATGTTGGTTTTTATTTGAAACAAAACAATAACGATAGCACTATATTCTAAATAATTAAAATAGTATGTTTTGTAAATACATTTATTCAAAGAAATAAATAAATGGCTAGGGTTTTTAGGGGAAATAAAACGAGAGGTTATACTAGTTTGAAAATGAAAACTAACATGCAGTGATGCTTATGAGAATTGAGATGATTTGAAGGCATATATCTTTAGAGCGAAAGGGGTGCTCGCTGATATCTTCGATTAACTATCAGGATTAAACATCTAGTAGTAACCCTGACGTTCTGGCATTTTTATCAGTTTCGTTTAGCCCTAAAACGGATTTGTATGGAGGAATGTCTGACAGAGTATTTCCTAAGAACATGTACGTTGATTTTTACAAATATACCGAGTATGGTAGTGGAGAAGGCAACTTTTTTTAGATTTACGCCCACTATATATTTATGCAAATCAATTAGTGATTGATGGATATGAGAGTGTGGCATTCAAAGTTGTATGTACTATCTCAAAAAGGTAATTGTAACCTCTAGCCTCGCAAATTGGGAAATGAATGTAATTGGGCAGGCAGCAAGGCTATGTGGGTACCCATTAGGATATATCATCACGTGATCCAGAGAAATTGATTGTCCCTTTTTGTGCTTCAGAATGAGTACGGTTGGATGACCAAAAACCATGGTAATGATATATTCGGCACACTCAATTTGAATGAATAGTCGGTTTTGTGTGGAAGGGATGCAAGATGTTCTTGTTGAACCTCAGTGTTTGATCTCTAGAGAGCATTGATCAAATGGTGGTTGCATACCTAGTCATGTTGGAAATCAAAACTCCAATACGAGCTGTACAGTTTTAGATGTAAACCAGCTATGTTGGAAGGTGAAAAGCAAGCATTTCTGCTATATTCCTACTTTATTTGTGAATTGATAGAAACTATTAAAATATCATTGGATTTTATAATATAAAAGTGATTCGGTTATCGTAAGGTAAAAACACGTGCCATGATTGTGTGTGGTTGTGTCTTGTAAGAGTTCAATTCTTTCAATAAGTTTCTAAAATTAAGCTAGTAGCTATGATGTGAGTTTTATCACTGAAAGTATTCCAGACTATTCTGAGTGATGTTGCTTTCCTTAAAATGTGCTTGGATAAGACAGAGTTTATTTTCTTAGTTAGGTTTTGCATGGAACTTCAGGTGAGAAGGTGAAGTCAAGATGTATTCTTGTATTAATTTATTTTCGTTGTATGTGTCGTATTCATCAGCTTTATATAGGCTGATATAGTTGTGTACTCTGATTGTATAATCATATATATATATATATATATATATATATTGTTTTATCTTTGTGTAAAGACTATTGATATATTATATTTTATTCGTTCCACCATAAGATTCTATTCTACTATGATTTTGTGCAGTTAAAGCGCTTAGCGGATCTATAGCGGCGATGGTGTAAAAAGTTGTAGCAGGATAAAGCATGGAAATAGCGGGGATAAAGCGAATATGAAAAAAGGTTCATTAAATGTAAAAATGAATGTCGAAATTAGTTTACTACCATTTTCACATGATCTTTGTAGAAGAATCTAATATTAATCAACCTTATATTACAAAATCAAAGGATATCATGATTATGCGCACTATATTTGATGTCTATAATAGATTTCTACTTTATATTGGGCACTTAATCCTTAAAAATTAGCTCTTTACAACAATTTTTCTAATTTTAAAAAAATGGGTGGAATCAACCTTTGTATATTTATATTGCTAAAGTGGGTGTTAAATATCATTGATTTAGCGGATGCAGCGAAAAATAGCAGGGCTTAAAGTGGATCTACAATTCATCGTGGCTAAATTAAAATAGCGTACCGGTGGAAGAGCGCTACGAGCTATAGCGGGGATATCATAGGGCTTTAGCAGGGCTTTAACTGCATAGCTCTGATTCTAGTGTGGACTGTCCTTCTTTTTCTTCTGTTTTAACATTTCTTTCTTCTTCTCATACTCTAACTTCTTTCTATTAACTGTCTTGTTTTCGATACTTGAGTCTTGGTAAGTGAATACAGGATAATGTATTATTGTCAAAATTCAAGCGTCGAATTTCTCCAGGTCATTACACTGGTATTAGAGCAAGGTTAAATAATAACCTTGGCTCTGTGGCGTAACTCAATAGTGATGGGTTTTGTAATACCCTAGATTTAGTTTGAGTATATATACGAGACGTATAGGCATGCGCTCCGTGCGTGGTGATGGCACGTGCGGAGCCATTCAACAAAATACAAATATGTCGTTAGTTCATGGTCTGGTATATTCCTTGCCTATTTTATTTTTCTGCATATTTATTTGCTCGATAGTTTCTTTTTATTTTCCTATTTTCATTACCGCGCATTAATTTTCTTTTATTTCTAATTCATGCATGTTAATTCATGTGACTGTTGTTCAAAACATTTATTTTTATTTCTAGTTTTATTGAAAAAAATCCATTCTTAATACGCGTGAACATACTCTTGAAATAAATATTTCTGCACATACACTTGATTTAATTCCATTTACGATGCACATTTATTTTCGAATTCAAACATACGAGTGATTTAATTCCATTTATGTTACCCTTCTAGATTTAATTGTCTGCTTTCAAATTTTAACGTTATTCTCATTTACGTCTCTATTAATGTCATTAATGACGCGCATGGCTAATTAAAGAAACATTGTTATTTAACTTTAATTACTTCTCGTTTCTTTCTTAATTTCATTCCTTTTATCATATGTGTTTGTTTTTAGCAAAGGGAATTTTCGATAGTTTGCGTGTACACCAAAAAAATGTGACACCAAACCTATTCTGATTATTAGTAAAGATGAGAGAGCGCACTTGTTAGTGTTATATTTTTTATATTGCATTATTGATTTGAGTGGTTTATTAAATTTGGTCAAAACGGAATGTACAACTATATCGATAGGTGTTTCTGAATCCTTGAGAAGAGCAATTCGATATATTATTGTTTTCAAGTGGGTAAATGAAATAATTTTACCTAGAAATGTATTTTTGATATAAAGGAGTAATTTTCTGAAGTTATTATAGTATAATGAATGTGTTCGTTGCTGTTATTATAGTTAAATGATATTATAATATTGAGATGGTTGTATATAACCAAATAGAATTTGTATAAGAATGGAGTATACAAAAGCTAATTTAAAATAAGATGCGAACTAGAATTGAGAATTAACATCCCGAATGTATAGAAAATATTTTCTGAAGTATTATAATATAATATAGCATTACTTTGAAGGAATTTTGAATAAATTGTTTTAAATGGATTTAGGAAGGGATAAAGCACTGAACTCGCTTTAGTCGTTGGAAAAAAAAATCGATGATGATTCAGATATCATCGGTGTTCATATTAGAGTTTCTAAGTGATGAATTGCTACCATAATAAAATTTGCTAGTGGAAAATTGCATGAGAAAAACAAGTTTTGAAAATTTAAGTGTTTTGAACCTGCAAACGGTTATAAACATATGCATATATTTATATTATTTTAAAAGGGTTTGAAAAAAATCTGGGAATTTGAATTCTGAATTTAAATTTAACTTGTTCAAGTTAAATGGATTGAGATGGTAAAAGCAACTCAAATTTTTTAACTAAAGTTAAGTTATAAAAATGGATTGGATTACAAATAATAATGAGTCGAATCAAATATAGAAAACTTGAGAGGTAAATTATTTTATAACTTAGTTATGAATTTTGAATGGAATATTCGATGATTTTGGATAATTGAAATTTTCAATTTATATTTGGAAATCTAGATTAGTTATAAATAAATTAGTTTAGAATCCAATTATAACAAATATGAGTATATTGTGTGCATATTGTTTGGGATGCAAACAGTTTGGTTGTAAATCAATCAAATATGGTTAAAATTTCATATAATCGAGACTTACGTGTTCCAGTTGAGTAAGTACAGATACACGGAGTTGTGTGGTTCGGTTGCGCAAATCACATAAATATGAAGCTAGTTCACTTAATAATGCTTACATAAGGTATGCATATGCAAGAATAAAAAAATCTAGAATATGGATTGGTTTTCTGATCGTGTGGGTCAATGTAGATATATTTATATCTCTTGTGATATTGCGAAAGTCTCTCCATACAGGGGAGACTCCACCAAAAAAAAATTGGAAATTTAAGGTGTTAGAAAATTCTCACAATTTTTGAATTTTTTTGTTAATAGAAATGAATTGGTGTTTTGGTTGAAACTAATTAGATCAGTTGAATTAAATGTTCAAAAAGTGGAATGGGAGATTTTTACTAAGTCGATTTATAGAAATTAGAATATTTGTAGCATTTTTCTTTCCATAGTAATTTTGGGGGAGAAATTCTTTTAGGGGGTGGAATGTAAGAACCTTTATTTTAAGTCGTCAAATATTTAATTTATTATTTAAAATATCAATTTGTAAATTTAAATAACTTGAATTCTACGATTTTGAGTTTTAATTCAATTTGAATATTGAATAGTAAATTTAATTCTGAAATTAACTGTGAATAATTAAGGCATAGTATGAAGTGGATGATTTATTAAGACCCAATTAAGTTCAGATTTGAATTATAGTAAGGAATTTATTAATTAAACAAAGGTTGACTGTATTAGTTTAAATTTAATTAAAAACGAGCTCGCCGCGTCGTGGTAATTCGTAGTTTTATGATTTGAAATTCAATTAAGTGTATAGGATTCAATATAAGTCGCAATTCTTTGAAATAAGAATTTTCGAGTCTATTGGATTATAGTTTTTGATGAAAGAGAAAATCGAGATTTCATCGTATAGATTTTGAGTTATGTCAAAATCAATTTTTCAGAAAAATCGAGGTATAATCATTTATGAACTATAACAATTTATTAAATGAAATGATAGGATTTTAGATAAACTGTTCATTAATTTAACTTGGAATTTAAAATGTTGAGTTTAAAACCAAAATTTGTTTATTTTTAAAATATGTAATATTTTATTTGAATATGCACGATACTAATAATAATTTATTAATAGATTTGATTATTTTGAAATTGATTCATATTTTATCGTATGAAAATAGACAATTTTCAAGCTACCTCGAATTTCAACAAAACCAATTTTGTAAAATCTGAAATAGTTAATTATTGCTAGATTTCAAACTTTGTGTCAAATGGAGTTGCTTTGTGATCGTGCGCGATATAAATGTGTATCGATGAACCGTTTGGAATTAAAAATAGTGTTCTTGCATACAGTCTCATATTTCGATGAAACCAATTTCAACAAAACCAATTTTGTAAACTTTGTCATAAATCCATTGGATCCGTAATATTATAATATTATTGGGTTTCAAATTTCGTGTTGAATGAAGTTACCATTTGGCCATATGTATTAAAAATGCCTAGAAATTTCTTGCATACAGTCCTCTAGAATACGATTCACCCTCTCGGTCTGGCCGTCCGTTTGAGAATGATATGCGGTGCTCAAACATAACTGAGTCCCTACCGCCTCTTGCAAACTTCTCCAAAATTCGCTAGCGAAAATAGGATCACGATCGCTCACTATGCTAGAAGGAATACCGTGCAAACGAACTATTTCTCGAATATATACGGAGGCTAACCATGGAGCAGTCCTCTAACTCTTTACGGGAATGAAATGGGCCCTCTTAGTAAGTCTGTCCACCACGACCCAAATACCCGTATTACCCTTCCTCAATCTCGGTAATCCGTCAATAAAGTCCATCGAGATGCTTTCCCACTTCCATTGTGGGACCTCCAATGGATGAAGCAATCCACCGGGCTTCTTTTGCTCTGCTTTTACTTGTTGGCACACCAAGCATCTAGCGACATACTCAGCCACATCTTTCTTCATGCCGGCCCAAAAGTAAACTCGTCTCATGTCCATGGACATCTTGTCCCCGTCGGGATGGATGGTCATCTTCGAACGATGTGCTCATCAAGAATGGTCTTCCTTAGGTCATCGTCTTTTGGTATACAAAGTCTACCGTCCCTACGTAACCAACCCTTATCATCTAAGGTATACCTACGGAGATGGCTCGATGACTCCCCTCCTTTGACCTTTTCTACTAACTCAACCAACTGTGGGTCGTCTCACTGTGCCTCACCAATCCGTCCCAAAAGCGTAGGTCTAACCTCTAAGGATGCTAGCAAACCGGGTACGAAGTCAATGGAAGGTGTAAAGTCAAACGTAGAAATGAACTCTAAACTTCGCCGCTCAACAAACAAAGGACTTAAGGATAATCTTTTTCTACTTAAGGCATCGGCCACTACGTTACCCTTGCCAGGGGTATATGCTATCTTGAAGTCGTAGGATGCTAAGAACTCCATCCAACTTTGCTGCCTTAAGTTCAAGTCCTTCTGAGAGAATAAGTATTTTAACGATTTGTGATCAGTGAATAATTTGAATTTTTCGCCAAGAAGATAATGACGCCAAGACTTAAGCGCGAAAACAATAGCGGCCAACTCTAGGTCATGTGTAGGGCAATTTCAAATTTCGTGTTGAATGAAGTTACCATTTGGCCATATGTATTAAAAATGCCTAGAAATTTCTTTGACTGAAATCAAATTAAAATCGTTAATTATAAATTTTTGTCTTCTCCATATTGTTGAACTAGACTTTGAAACTTGTTCCAGTACGTTTAAAATAGTAGTTAAAACCTAAAAATAACATTTGCGACATTTAAATTGGAATCCAGAACCATAAGATATTTTGGAGGGCCACTTTCAAAACGTCGTTTTCAAAATCTTCCTAAATCTTTAAAATCCTGAAGAGATCTCAACCTAAAATCTATGAGAATCCTATCATAAACTAAGTGATATCTTATATAATATACGATTGTTTTCTTTTTAAAAATTTGGGCTTGACTTGAGGAAGAGGACATCTGCTTGTTCTTATTCAAAACCAGACATCTTCATAATTCCTTTCTCCTTCAAAACAAATAGTCGAATCTTTTCAAAATCATATAAAATTAAAAACCTAATGAAACCGAGCTTGGATTGATTCGTTGAGTTCTCACTGGCGAGAGCTTCACACTGATAGTCTAAAATCTTAGTGCGACGGCTTTCTCTTATATTTGTCTTGAAGCAACGAAGTATTAATTTGATTTTTAGGCCGATGGAGTAGTTGTGGGGAGCTAGAGTCTAAAGAAGAGTGGTACGGTGAAGAGAGGGTTGACGATCTAAAGTGGTCAAAGTTCATCTGATCGTTTGTGGCGGCATGGAGATCAAGATGAACGGGTTCGGGTTGAAGCCATTTTCTAGCATTTGGGGTTGATGTCGGGAGTCATGCTCCTAGGAGGAGGAGTTTGGGGATAGGACGAAGGCTTATGGCCAGGGTTCAACATGCCGATGGTGGCGCTATGATCGAGGAAAATAGAACATGAGTTCCTGATTTTGAGTAGGTAGTTCAAACTTTTAAAACATGGAAGATAGAGTAGCGTAAATCCTATAATTAGGTTAATTATTTATTTTAAATTAAGTTAACAATGATTTAACTCATATATAACTTTGTAATGTTAATAACGTGTTCATACGATAACAGAATTCGACGAAACAATAAGTATTGGAATTGTGGCAACGAATACTATGTGTGAGAACTGGTTTGGAATGAACTGGAGCTTATTAGAATTTTATGTAATTTCAAAAGCTTTTTGAAATTAAATAAATCGACTTGAAATCATCAATTTGAAAACAAATTGTGTGCTAACTCTCATGCATATTCAAATACTGTGATGTGGTAAAACTCATATGTTATAATATTTACCATTGTTAGTGTAAATTGGATGATTGAATGTTTTTGGATGCTTATCATTGTTTGATGGTTGATGATATTTATATTTTTCATCATTTTAAATGCATTAAATTAAAATTTCTATCCCATATCCAATTATTAAATGATATTATAAGATGTGATTCAGGGAAACCAGGTTGGAGGGATCCAACTGGATTCCTCAAATATTTTGGATGTTACTTGTTTTCATATTATTCATATAGGAACTGTTTAACCCAAGTAACGTTATATTTCATTTGGATATCGATAGTCGAATTGAATTTAACATTTGTTGTGTTTTAATCGAAATACGGTATTAATTAAAGGATTGGTAGTAGATGGCCTAAAATCCTTCTTTTTAAGATGTTGATTCGTCGTCAAGCGAACTGAAGAATTTGAAGTTATAAATTTATTTTTATAAATGAAGCAAGCTTTTCTATTTTAATTTATATAAGTTATTTAAATAAAAGTTTTATTCATAAATCAATATTTATAATAGGCTTTATATAGAATTATAAAACAATTTTTATTTTTAAATTCTTAGTTTATAAGCAAGGAAGTCGGATATTAACGGAAGGGTTAATAATTTTGTTAATTGTTTCCATGTAACAATTAAGCAATATTATTAAATAAATTGAGTTATTAGTTAATTTAAGAGGGAGGTTTTAGTAGAAATTGGTTAACTTAACTAATGTTTTCAGGTTGACTAAATCAACTATTTCATTTAAAATTGTTTATTAGATTAATTTGCTTTCAATTAATCTAATAAAAATAGTTTTAACAAAAAGTTGTTAAACTTAACGAATGTTCATAAAAGTTAATTTATCTTCTAATCAACTCTATTTAAAAGTAATCATGGAGTTATTTATATTTAATAAAGTTAATCAATATTTTAATAAAGTTTTTAAAGGAATTAGTTATTCTATTTTTACTTAATATAGAAGCTAACCATTTCTACTATAGTTATTACTGAAGTTAATTATTATTTTAATTAATAATAATTAAATTCATTACTTTTTAAATGTAATTCATTGAAGAAAGTAATTGAGTTTGTAGTGAGATTTAGTTAAATTTTGAGAGGAGTTTGTGAAGGAATTTTATAATAAAATCTGAGTTTTATAAATGAAGTTTGTAAAAAGACACTTTAAGCCAATGCGATAGTTTAAAATAAATGTTTCACTTAAAATTTGAACTAAGTAAAAAAGGATTAAGATCAATAGGAGGTTTATAAGAATGCAAAGGAATATGTTTTAAGGATTTGTATGAAGAATTGGGTAAAGGGACTATAGTAATAAAACACAAGTTAAGTTATACAATAAAATGCTAGTGGATTTTGGGTATAGGATTTGGTAAAGGGATATTTTTAATAAAATCAGAGTTATAAACAAACCATTAAAAGAAGTTTAATACTATAAGGTGATGCTTTAGTAAGAAGTTACTTAATCAACGAATTAAGCAACGGTAGTAATATTTGAAAAGAGATTCTCAAAAATAAGAAATGGTTTATAAAACCATATTTTAAATTGATTAGTAAATGAGATTTTTTGATATTAAAATTAATATCAACTTTTGAGTAACAAAGTTTTATTTATCTTAAGATAAGAACGTTCTCGAATCAAGGTCCATGAGGTAAATAAAATAACCCACCTTAAACGACTTAAGGACTATTCAAGGGATGATACTAGTTTGAAATGGTAAAGACATTGGACATAAATTATTATTTCCATAAGAGATGTTGCAACTTTAATCTGCAAGATTTAGAAATTTAACAAAATTGTTGGGTTTTTATTAAACAACGTATCATTTGACATTTTTTGCCCCAGATATGAAGTGTAACTAATACTTATAACATTCGGTTAAGTATATAACATTATTTTCTAAGTAATGAATATAGTATGTTTTGTAAATACACTTATTTGAAGAAATAAATAAATGGTTAGGTTTTTTCAGAGGAAATGAAACGAAAGGTTATACGGGTTTGAAAATGAAAATGGATATGGAAATTGAATTATTATTTCCATAAGTAAATTTTTTTATGCTTTAAACTATAAAGTTTAATGCTAAACAAAAACCGTTAGGGTTTATATAATAAGCAATATGTCATTGGACATTGATTCGACCCATATAAGCTTGGTGGTTAAACTTATACTAATGTGTTAAAGTATAAACAGTAACATTACAAGGTAAAGGAAATAAAAAAGTTTTTGTTTGAATATATAGCGTTGATGGCAAAAAAATCCCAAAACACCCAAATATTCTCCATTACTTAGAGATCTACGTTTCATGGGAAATATAAGTGCAAAAAGCAGTAAATAACACAGTAGATTTGTTTTGGTTTGGTTCTGTGTGGGGTCTACGTCCACTTTGAAAGAGTCGCTGATATTTTATTGACAATAATGAGTTACAAGCTTAGGACTATCTCATCACATCCTTTTACAAACATTTCTAAGTATTTTAATGTCATAATTATCATATATGACTGTTAGGAAAAGGTCACCTTTGTCCTTCTTCTTCCTTAAAGCAAGGATTCCATTAAAGGGGTCACTTGGAGCTCTCAAGAGATGTCAAATCAGCTAATTTCCAACCCATTTGAAGTGCAAGCTTGGGAGTATTTATAGTGGAGTGGTTAGGTGGTAGTAGGTAGGAATTGGGGACCACAATAGTACATTTTGTACCCCTGGAAGCAGGCCTCCAGAATTTTGGACCCCTTGCCATGTACCAAAAACTCATTTCCCTCTTTGGTGATACGAATTTCATATCCCATGGGGTATGAGATTCATTTCCATAGGATACGAATTTCGTACCTCGTAGGGTATGGAATTCGTAACCTGCAGGATACGATGAGAGTGTTTGCGTTATTGAGGGACCCGAAATGTTGGGGTCGAAAAAGTGTTGAGCTAAGGGAGTCAATCTTACCTCATGGTATGAAAGCGAGCCTTGTGGCTTTGGATATAAAGTAGGAAGGTATGGAGCGGTCCAAAGTTATGGCTTACGGGGGATCCGAGCTCCGTAAATCTGAAGCATGGGAATCGAGCTAAGGGGGTCCGAGGTTCTGTGCATGTGAGGGGTTCGAATCCGAGGGTTTCAAGAAATTGGGCCACGAGGTAGAAGGATACAAGATTTTGGTTGGCACACAGTTTTGAGGAGTTGTAAAGCTCTTGCTTGCATGACTTTTCCCAAGCTTGTTCCCTTAGCTTCTTAGCGATACTTTGGGCTATAGCATCACGCGATGCGTTGAGTCGAACGTGTCTGGTGTACTTTTGGGAACTAGACCAAAAGGCTGGTTAACATTTGCCCTCCAAAGTACGTCTTGTTTTGACATGACGTGCTTTGAGTTGGTAGAAATATTTTTGTTGAATCATCGAAATCCTATTAACTCATGAATGTAAATGTTAGTTATTGACTCTCATTAAAGTTATGTCATAAACGAGTTGTTGTCGATGTGGTGTCACGCTCGCGCTAACACGTTTTCATGTGGTTTCACACGAGGCGACCTGAAACATGAAAATATAATGGAACATTGGCATATTTGTGAGCGAGTGCATAAATGTGTGAACATATGCGTGTACGTTATTGTACATACATATGTCTATAACAATTGTATGCATATGTGTGTAAACATATATATATATATATGTGTGTGTGTGTGTGTGTGTGTGTGTTTTCTTTCCTTCCTTTTTTTTAAAACTTGTATCCCACGTTTGGGTTACGATTGCTTTGTATCCCACATAGAGATATGAAATCTCGTGCCCCAATAGGATATGAAATTTCGTATCACACTAGGATACAAGAGTTTGTATTCCGACATAGAAAATGAAGAATCAACAGGCTAAGCCCACCCCCTTTCCCTTTCTAAATTCGGTTTCCCCTCCTTGCTCTTTCTTCTTCTTTAACCTTACGTGAGTCCATGATTTTAGGAAAGATGAACATCAGGACCTCGAGCATCTTAGGCATTAACAAATAGGTGGGCCCTTAGTGCAATCCATCCACAGCCTTAGACCAATCTCGAAGTGAACTCTGGTGTTGATCTGAGAACCGCTGCACCTCCAACTCTGAGGTTGATGTTCGGGTGGCTCATGAGTGGTTCTTGGATTGAAACCGAGGTTACTTTTCAAGATGAGGGGTGAAGCGGTGGACTCAAATTTGTGCTTGGTGAGAGAGAGGGACTCAGTGAAGTGGGTATTTTGGGAGTAGGAAGAGAAGGAGTTGAGTTCGGAGTAGAGGGAAAGGGGAAGATAAGGCGTTGAGGGATTCGAAACATATGGACGAAGTAGTGAAGGTTCGTAACCCCTAGAAGGGATACTGATTTTTCGTACACCACGGGTGATACGAAAATTTTGTATCCTTGATAGGGGTATGAATTTCTCATACCCTTGGGGAGATATGAAATTTTCGTTTCTCTAATAGGGGGTACGGGATTTTTGTTGGTCGTAGTGTTTCGAATCCACATTACTCAAGCTCTGCCTTCCCCATTTGAGACTCGGACCCCAGACAACTTGCCCTTCGGTTCGTGTTGTTTTCGTGACACTATACGATTGGATCGACATTTACTTTAATAATATTTGAATTGATTGCTCAGCCCTACACAGAGGTTTAGAGCACATTTACTTAGACTGATACTTTGACTAAAGCGCCAAGCTATTAGGATTGATTGATCGATTCTAATCATAATGTAATCATGAAACGAAGCGAATCCAGTAATGTTGATTGACTACGATGACGGTTATAGTGTCTGGGACTTGTGATCGCTGCCTTGTTACAAGTTTCTTTAAATAATAGTAAGAGCATTGCACTGCATAACACTACACATACATGCTAGCTTATACGAACACGAGGGGTATAGGTTATACAATGCGATGTCTAACGCGAGTATATTGAAAGTATAGCTAGCATTGAAGACAAGGTCTAAGACACAACAGACTTCGGAAGTCGAGGCTCCGTTGCATTTTCCATCCACATATGACCCAACTAGCGATGCTAGCTCGAAGGGCAGCAAGCTTGAGACTTCCGGACAGTCCTCTCCTTCTCAAGCAATAAGTTCGTTAGAAGCGTCTAATCGTGGGGTGAAGCTAGAAAGACAACACTCGTTGGTTGTGCATGAGGAGGTAAAGCATGTAGATATCGTTGAGGTAAACACGTTGGTGGCGCCGAACATGTTGGCGGGCGCGGTTTTACTCGAGAACCCGACGGATTCGATTCCATCACATATCGATGGAACAGCGGTAAGGCACATGGCACTACGGTTCAGTATTCTCAAAAGAGATGTTCTTGCGCCCGGAAAAATGGTAGGGCTCAAGCATCACCGGAAGGATGCACTGCCTGGAATAGATAGGCATGCATTACAGGGTGTATGCCCCCGCTAACAACTTCATTCGTGATATGCTGCACTACTTTCCCCTTATGCCATCGCAACTTCATCCGAATGCATGCACTTCCCTTTTAGGTACTACATTCTCTATAGGAGTTAGAACCCACCGAAGAGAACATCCGATACTTGTTTTAGTTGAAGAGGAGAGCCAACATTTCGTCATCTCGGTACTTCTTGGAAGCTTCGCGTAGCACCAAGTTCTTCGATGGAAATGGCATAAGCTAACTGTGTGTAAGCATGACTGGTTCTTCATGCGTTGTCCTCCTGGGTTTGCAAGGAGATGGTTGGAAGGAAGAAAGTATTCCACCTTACTTTTGGCTCGAAAATTGTGGGTTAGGAAGATTAAATTCAACTTTGTTTTTATATGATAGGGAATCCTAAGGCACCTATAAACACCGTGTACCAACAATGTCTTGAGTCCTTGGTGGCTGTCCCAACTAAGGATCGCTTCATCGAGAGCATTCTAAATCAAGACCGACTTTATCGTGCAGGATTACTCCTTGACAATCGAGCAAAAATTAGACCAACCATCGCCGGAGGTGGAAAGAAAGTAGAGACCAAGAAAGAAGCGAGCTCTCCGAGCCGAAAGAGGAAGGAGTCTCCTGTCAGGTCTAAGCCACGTGAAACATCAATGGTTCAGGAGAGAACTGTTGGAGACGAGATTGGCGATGAGGAGGCAGTTGCAAGGGACGAGGACCCATCGAGCTCTCCTATTCTGCCTACGACGGATGAGGCAAGGGTAGACACATCGACTAGGATATAGTCACCTGTAACTCCCTCAGAGACCGCCATCTCACTCAAGAAAGAGGGTTAATCTGACAAGCTTGATAAGCTCACACTAGAAGTGTTTCCTTGGCCTAGCACCACGAATGTTGAGGAACTAGCTTCAGTTGCGGGGGAAATCACTCCTTTGAGCGCACTACTATCTAGTCTGTTAAGAGAACGCTTTGGATAAACATTTATAAAAACTACATAACACAATATTTGTTTTTATGCGTAGGGTGCTTTATTTTAAACGTGGATTTGTTTCCTTTGCAGGTGACATGACTCGGGGAAGAGGAGGCCAAGGCTATGGGTATGGGAGTCGTCGACCATCCAGGATCGACTTCCTTTCAAACTTTAGGAGGAGTGCTAGTTTGTTTGATGAGCCCCCATCTCCTCATGATTGTAGCAGCGAATACCATCATAGAGAACAAACTCGGTGGTCTCCGACTCCTCCTTCGTATAGTCGGTCATCGGGGACAGATATGAGGCATGTTTCTACCAACGTTTTGCGTCCTTCTTCGACAGCTGCCCACTATGTCCCGCCCGCTCCTCTCGCGGCTTCATCCAAGGAGAGAGAATTAGTGCACAACGGTAGGAAGAAGAAAGCAACCTCAAAGCCGAAGGGGCCAATGCTCTTTCCACCCCAAGCTCCGGAACTTAGCGTGGAAGAGAGGAAGGCCCTATTGAAAGAGAAATTCCCCAAACATTAATTCGATGGACTTATGTGGATTTCGGACCTTAACCTGATTCCTCGGGAGGATAGAGAGATGGTGTTGCAGCAGGTATACTCTGCCTGTTACCAATGCAACGAGTTTTACAAGTGCTCGGGACATCTCTCAGACCTTGTTATCCAGAAGAATGTGGTGATTGCCAACTTGAAACCGGAGGTCAAGGACAAGCCACTGGCTGTTCGGAATCGGGAAGACTCTTTGAAAAAGACATGTCTTTTATGCTGTATTTGCTTATGTGTAATCAGGTGCATTCATATACTAATTCTAAGTTGCTGAAATAGGTGAACTGAAGGATAAATCTGACAAGATGGTGAAGGATTATGAGCATGCTGCTTCCTCTTTTAAGGACATAGTGGCATCCGTCTCGACAGAGAATGCACAACTAAAGAAGCAAAAAGTAGATCTTTAGGAAGTGAACATCCGTCTTTCAATAGAAAATGATAAAGTACACCAGCTTAAGAACGATAATGTGACCTTGATATCGGAGAATGAGCGGTTAAAAACCAAAAACGAGGGTGTCAAAAGGTTGTTGAGGGAAAATGAGAAACTGAAGAAGCAACTGGAACAATCCAAGAAAGACAAGGAAGAGACCAAAACGAGCATTAAAGATGTATTGAACTCGGTAGACAGGTTAAAGGCCAAGCACCAAAGGGAGGTGGATGAACTTAGGGCAAAGATTGAGGATACCGAGACTAGGTGGTGGAGTCGCTAGAGGTGTCCATCTGGGGCATGTATGTTAAAGTACTAACGTATCACGGAATCTCATACGTCAGCGATAATCCTTAAGAGATGGCTCGGGCATGAGAGAGGTCGGTGTTGTTTGAGGCTCGGTTGTGATAGGTGGCAATGGTAGACAACATTAAACTCAGGTGGATCTCTTGGCTGAGGATGAGCGTGAGAAACTGGAGGAAGGGAGGAGATTGTTGCTGGAAGATGCTGCGAGGGAGAGATTGGAAAAGTGTTCCATTGAGATGGAAAATTTTGTGCCTACTAAGAGCATGCTTATTGCTCCTTAGTTTGAAGAGGGAAGTTCCTATTGGCCTCCAGCTCTAGTATCTACCACGACTAGCGATCCTACAGTCCATGTCTCAGCTGAGTACGATCCCGAACATCTAGAGTTAGGACCCGTGGGGTCCACTTTCACAATTACAGTGAGCACCCTTCCCATCATACCCATAACATTCCTTCCTGGAGGTAAAATCCCATTTTCGTAAATTCCTAAAGAGTATGAGAGTACTAAATCCCTGAAAAACTATATAGTTACATTTTTTGCTGTGTAGCCCCTCCTGTATAGGAAATTACACCAGGCTTTTCCCCGGTGCTCACCCGAACATCTGAGTCTAGATTGGGCCTACAGGGAATACAATTTTGAGAGGAAAGAAGTCACGTGCATACGTTCTTGGTCGTTGAGTTAGGGTCCAACCTTTATAAGGATCTTCTAGAGGAAGGAGAGATTGTGGATGGCCAAAGTTCCAAAGCTACAAGTGCAGCCGATGCGAGCATGCACACAATGCACGATATGGTGGAAGCTCAGAAAGCCAAGATGGTTGCAAAGTCCGAGGAGCAGGAGGAAATGCGGAAGTAGGATGAGGCCACCACACAAGAGGCACAAGCCAAGGCTAGGTAGGATGCCGAGGGGAAAGCTGGTGTTGTATTGGCGAAGAGGAAAGCCGACGCCGACGCAGAGAAGGAGAGGGCCGCCAAAGAGGCCAAGAAGAAGAAAGCCGCTAATGAGGCTAAGCAGGAGAGAGCCGCTGAGGAGGATATGAAGAAGAAAGCCGATGACGCGACCATATAGAGATTCGTAGGGACTTACGAGAAGCTTAAGACGAATGATATTGTGAAACCAAAATCGAAATTAGCTGATCAGAAGGCCGCCAAAGATACTAAGAAAAAATGGAGCTAGAGGCAAAGAAAGCTAAAGGAGAGGGTGACATTGTGCGTGCCCCTTGCTTCTGGTGCTACCACTGGACCACTACAATGTATTCCCCCAGGGAGGTCACAGAGATTACTTGTAATGACCCGCATTGTCAGAGGTATTATAATTAATTTATTTAATTATATAAATAGTGATTTAGGGAATTTAATCACTGTTTAATTAAAATATAGTGAATATTTAATTCAATTAAATAATTAAATAATATATAATTCAGAAATAATCAAAAATATTGGAAATCACAATATTCTGTGAACTGGGTCGTCCCTAAGATTTAATTCAGCTTAGAGTTGAATTATATTAACGAATATATTCAATCGACGTTAGTTTGAACGTAGAATTATAATATAATTAAAATAGAGCTCGAAATGGCGCGGTAGTTCGCTATTTGGCGATTCGAACTTCAACTGAGCATACAGGGATCGTTTTAAATCGGATTTCTATGAAACAAGAAACGTGTGGAGCTGGTGGAGTATATCTTTCTAGTGGAAGAGAAAAATCGGGATTTCGTTTGATAGATTTTGATTTACGCCCAAATCAAATTTCAGAAAAGTCGCTGTGGAATTCCTTTATAATTTATAAAGGAATTATTTATATTTATAAAAGGAATTTCATTATAAATCGAATAACGATTTAATCAGGATTTGAAATATCGAGTAGAAATTCATATAGGAATATTTTAGAGCTGTATGGTATTCCACTGTGAATATATTCGATAATATTTATTTTTAAATATTAAATTTAATTATATTTAAATATATTTATATATTTAAATGGGTCACCCAGAGCTTTAAATATAGCCACTTTTGCAAACGAAGTTGGAATTCGATGAAACTAATTTTGTTGGATCCGCAATGCCAAATAGTTGTTACATTCCAAGTTTGGTGATTTTTAGAGTCACTGTGTGGCTGCATGGATTTTTAGAGTGTAAAATAGTCAGTATTTCGACGGTTAAAAATACGCTGTGTGAGCATACGGAGTCGAAATTCGACGAAACCAGTTTCGTTGGGACCGTAATGTCGAACTGTAGCTGCATGCCAATTTTCATGATTTTTGGGTATTGTATGTGACCATAGGAATTTAGAGGACAAATAAAATTAGCGATGGCTTAAAATAAAATATTAAAATCGAATATAAAAATATTTCCCTCCTTTATAAATACCGTTCACAATCCCTTAAACCCTAATACACTTCCTTGGTCAACAGAAAGCGTCGTATATTTCCTCTACAAATTCGAAAAGCGAAAGCAAGGTTTCAAAATCAAAATGAAATCAAATAAATTTCTATAATTTACAAGAATTGTATAGTTGGATTCAACATCCAAGAAGCTTCAACCTGGTGTCGGTTTTGTGTGGTGCGACGCCTCTTTTGGGGATGCTCGAAACACACAGTGAAGTCTAGGGTTGGAGTTCGATCTTCGTATATAGGGTATTGGCTCAAATTGATAAGGGACTTGGGTTTACGGTGTAGAACGGAGTTCGTTGGTAGTTTTTTTGTGAATTTCTGGAGCAGTTACGGTCGCGCGATGGTGGATTCTCGAGGGAAATGGCTGCTGTCGTGATGACAGGGTGAAGCGCGAGTTTCATATGGTTGGTAGGAGAAGGAAGAGCTCGTTGAGGATGTGCTGTTGGGATGATCGGTGACCATTTTAATGGGGATACGATGTGGTGAGGAGGGAGAAAGGATCGGCTGAAATGGGTAACGACGGGTTTCCTGTTGTTTGATTTGGGGAAGAAGTAAGGATCGGGTGGGCTATTCAATTGGTAATGGGCCGAAGATAAAGGGGTAAAGCCCATTATTTTAAACCCTAAGTTTTTATTTAATTTAAAGTGTATATTAACTTCGTAATATCGTATCTTATTCATACGTTATCGAAACTCAGCGAAACAAGATCTGTTGGGATCGTATGGACGGTGGCTACACCATGGAACTGACTGGGAGTGAATCCGAGCTCGTTACAATTTATTGCAAAATAAATTGTCTGTCTAAATCAAAGACAGTTAATCGTTTTTAATGATAATAGTCCAATGTGAGTAAATCTCACCATCTCTAAACAGTTTATAATTTCATGTTGTATTTTTAGAACTGTTAGAAATTGTCTGATTTACTGTGTGTTGACTGTTTGATTGAACTGCTAGTCAGTTAGTTGAATTTCTATATTGTTTCTGTTTAACAGAATATATCATATGGAACTGAAAGTGATGTGATATATATTGTTTAACAACTGTGATGCAGGGAAACAGGTTGGAGGAATCCAACTGGATTCCTCAACATTTATTTTACTGTGGTTCATATATTGTGATATATAATGTGATATATAATCTGACATCGATTATGTGTGTTTGAACGATATTTATCGTTGTTATATGGTGTGTTAAATACCATAAGAAATACCAGAATGTGGAAAAAGGGATTTTCAAAGTATATTTTCAAAATAATTTATTTATATAAAATCAATGGATTTTATATTATAAAAGAAAAAGGATTTTGAATAATAAAGGGATTATATTTTTAAATCAAATATCAGGGAAGAATTTGTTAAACAGATATAGAGGGAAAACATTTGTAAAACAAATATAAAAGGAAATATTTGGAAAACAAATAAGAAGAGAAATATTTGTAAACCATTTACAAATAAAATAGAATTATATAGGAGATATTTGTAGAACATTTACAAATAGATAAAAGGGGATTATTTATTTATTTATGGAATAAATAGAAATAGAATAAAGGAAATATTTATTTAGAAAATAAATACGATATTATAAAAGGAGTTAGAATTAATCAGTTAGAGTTAACCAGTTAGAGGTAATCAAATAGAGTTAATCGATTAGAGTTAAAAACAAACTAGAGTTAATCAAATAGAGTTAATCAAATAGAGTAAAAGATATAGAGTTAAGCAAAAGTAGAAAATGACTAGAGATTAATAAGTTGAATGGTTTCCTGAGTATCGATCGGATGTTGGTTTCGGCCTTCGGGGTTTATACTTAGGAAGTTATTCTCTTGTTAGTTTATAGTTAGAGTCTGATAGATGTGGAAGAATAGTGATACATAATTAAACCATGGAAATGTTTTCCAGTGTTAATAACGTATATTTTCTGAACATAGAAAATGAGGAAATATATATATATATATACACATATGTTTGATGATTGATCGATATAATTTTCATCTGGAAATAATATCGTTGTTTGCACACTTGTTTTCTTTGATAGTTAAATCACAGACTATCGAAGTTTTGACCATTTTAACGTTGTTAATATGGAGAGACCGGTTGGATTATTATCCAAAGAACCACTCTGTATTGGCATAAGCATTGCGAATCATATATGCCAAAGAAAATTGAAGACGGAGTAAAGTGCAATGGCTATTGTATAAGTCTTAGATAACAGTGACTTAGATGGATATACTGAATAGTGCCTTCGGTTTGTCTAGTCCCAGGACAACTTGTATGGACGAAGGTCTGACAGAGTATATCTGGTAGATCACGTAAGTTGATCGTTTCAAACGTATTTACGTTGATGGCAGAGGAATTCGTTTCTCTTAGCTTATACCCATGGTATTTTTGGGAAAATCAATTTGTGATTTAGAGGGTATGACGATGTGACATTCTAAGTGAATGAAGATGTGGTATGTGAAAAGATAAGCGTAGCTTCTAGCCTCACATACGGTAAATGACAGAAATCGGCCAGGCAGCATGGCTAAGTCGGTCGCACCTAAGTAGGGTATATAATCACCTATCTAGAGAATATTGATTTGCTTCTTTAATCTATCAATCCTGTCCCATATATATATATACGGGAACGGTTGCTGATCCCAACCGTTGGTGATGTACATTCGATACACTCAGGCGAAATGAGTGGTCGGTCATGTGTGGATGAGTTGCAAGATGTTCTTGTTGAACTCCAATGTATCATTCCTAGAGTGCACTGATCGGAAGGTGGTTCCATACCTTGTCAAAGTTGGAAATCCATTACCCAATACGTGCTTGCGGTTTTGATTATATACTATATATGTAGAACGTGAGATGAAAGCGTTTCTGCTAGATGATTAATATATTGTGGCTGATAGACATTATTATAATATCAAAAGGTTTTTGATATAAAGATATTTTGGATTCTCATAAGGGAAAAACCCGTTCCGCTATACGGCGTGGTCTTATGAGATATCGTTTACTTGTTCAAACTGTTTTACTCATACCAGTCCCATGACTGACCCGGAGTTAACTTTGTTGTTTCCCTAAACTCTTGGGTTCCTAAATTTGTATGGGCAGTCAAGTAATCGGGATTTACAGATATATTGAAGATCTGGAGCAAGAGGCTTCAGAATCATATAGCTATAGTTTATTTCCGCTGTGTTGTAAGTGCTGTACTCTGATAAGTGCTATTGTATACATAACTGTTATATTTCAAAGTTATGTTATATATTATATGTTATTCGTTCCGCTGTGAGATTCGTGTTACCCTGATGATGTAAGTTCTTCTTTTCTTCTTCTATTCTAAGTTTCTATCTTATCTATCCTCACCCTCTAATTTCTTTCATTAATTACCAGGATTTTTCGATATTTGGTTAGTCGTCATCATGTTTATGTCGATAACCAAAGTCGCAAAAATCCTGTTCATTACAGTTGGTATCAGAGCTTAAGTTAAGTTTACCTTGGCTCTGTGGTGCGACTCGGTAGAGATAGGGTTAGTAACACCCTAGATTGAGTTTGAGTGTATATATACGAGTGTGTATTTGTATTTGATATAAAAATGGTTTTATATTGTGGAGATTCATTGGCTGAGTTGTTTATGAGTTCTGGTCGATCAGTTTGATCCACTCTATCGGTAGGAGTAAATAAACACTTGAATACGATGGACCGAGACATGTGATATATTATCATATATAGGTTGTGATTACAATCGAGTAAGATTATAATATGTGAAATGGTTATATATAACCAATCAGAATTCATATAAGTGAAATACATGAAATCAGATGGATTGAATCAGAATCTAAATCAGAATTGAAATTAAAACCTTGGAGATTTGGAAAGGTGTTTGTTAACAGATTTGGATTAAGTATAAGAGAATTTTAAAATCTTGGGAGATTTTAAATTGGTTTAAAGCCTTGTGAATGGTATTTGAAATGTATTTCAAGGTGGAAATGTGTAAAAATTGGTTTTGAAAATGCTATAGTATTAAACTCACTTTGGTAGCTGGAAAATAGATTCCGATGTTGATCATGACATCATCGGTGTTCATTTTCGAGTGTGTAAGTGACGGATTACTACCAAGGATTTTGTTTTAAATTTGTTTTGGGAAAACAAGTTGTGTTGAATTTCAAAAAGGAAAATTTGTTTTTTGAAATAGGTAAACTGTTTAAAAAAACTTCCAGGAAGAAAAGGTTGTTCGAATTTAAACAAATTAAAGTAAAAATTGTAAATTCCAATAGAATTGGGATTGAATTAAAAGCCAGTAAGTGAAAATCATTTGAAATAGATTAGTGTCAAGTAGAATTAGACTTGATTAGAGATAATCTGGAATTATATTGGACTGGTGAGTTATGGATTTGAAATCAAGAATAGTGCTTGAGTTTGAAATAAAATTCGACTTAGGTATAAGCGAATAGGTGTGTTAAAGATAAACTGTTTTGGGATCAAGTTGGAATTGCATTGGTATATATTGAATTGATGACAGGTGAAGTGATAGAGTTGATATACCCGACAAAAAGGTACAAGTTTATATTTGATATAAGCATGAGATTTATGAGCCGAATTGGCAAGCCGCCTAGCTGTTTGATTTTCTTTTGGGTTGGAGAAGGCCTAGAGAGGCGAGTTGTGGTTTTACCGATAGGGCTGTACAAAGGAGGTTATGGCGAAATTTTCCGAAAATTTAAAGTGTTAGAAAATTTTCAGAATTTTTGAAAATTTTAGTTAGTCGGAAGGAATTAATATTTTAGTCGATATTAATTGGTTCAGAGAAACAAGAGATAAGGGGTAAACCGATAAGCTTTTACCAAATAGATAGGGTCGTCCTCTAACTTAGCAATTACAAGGACAAAATTATTTTAAGTGGGGAAGAATGTAATGACCCGCATTGTCAGAGGTATTATAATTAATTTATTTAATTATATAAATAGTGATTTAGGGAATTTAATCGCCGTTTAATTAAAATATAGTGAATATTTAATTAAATAAAATAATATATATAATTCAAAAATAATCAAAAATATTGGAAATCATAATATTCTGTGAACTGGGTCATCCCTAAGATTTAATTCAGCTTAGAGTTGAATTATATTGACGAATATATTCAATCGACATCAGTTTGGACGTATAATATAATTAAAATAGAGCTCGAAATTTCACGGCAGTTCGCTGTTTGGCGATTCGAACTTCAACTGAGTATACAGGGATCGTTTTAAATCGGATTTCTGTGAAACAAGAAACGTGTGGAGCTGGTGGAGTATATCTTTCTAGTGGAAGGGAAAAATCAGGATTTCATCGGATAGATTTTGATTTACACCCAAATCAAATTTCAGAAAAGTCGTTGTGGAATTCCTTTATAATTTATAAAGGAATTATTTATATTTATAAAAGGAATTTCATTATAAATCGAATATCGATTTAATCAGGATTTGAAATATAGAGTAGAAATTCATATAGGAATATTTTAGAGCTGTATGGTATTCCACTATGAATATATACGATAATATTTATTTTTAAATATTAAATTTAATTACATTTAAATATATTTATATATTTAAATGGGTCACCCAGAGCTTTAAAAATAGCCACTTTTGCAAACGAAGTCGGAATTCGATGAAACTAATTTTGTTGGATCTGCAATGTCAAATAGTTGTTAGATTCCAAGTTTGGTGATTTTTAGAGTCACTGTGTGGCCACATGGATTTTTAGAGTGTAAAATAGTCAGTATTTCGACGGTTAAAAATACGATGTGTGAGCATATGGAGTCGAAATTCGACGAAACCAGTTTCGCTGGGACCGTAATGTCGAACTGTAGCTGCATGCCAATTCTCATGATTTTTGGGTATTGTATGTGACCATAGGAATTTTAGAGGATGAATAAAATTAGTGATGGCTTAAAATAAAATATTAAAATCGAATATAAAAATATTTCCCTCCTTTATAAATACCGTTCACAATCCCTTAAACCCTAATACACTTCCTTGGTCAACAGAAAGCACCGTATATTTCATCTACAAATTTGAACAGTGAAAGCAAGGTTTCAAAATCAAAATGAAATCAAATAAATTTCTATAATTTACAAGAATTGTATAGTTGGATTCAACATCCAAGAAGCTTCAACCTGGTGTCGGTTTTGTATGGTGCGATGCCTCTTTTGGGGATGCTCGAAACACACAGTGAAGTCTAGGGTTGGAGTTCGATCTTCGTATATAGGATATTGGCTCGAATTGATAAGGGACTTGGGTTTACGGTGTAGAACCGAGTTCGTTGGTGGGTTTTTTGTGAATTTCTGGAGCACTTACGGTCGCGCGATGGTGGGTTCTCAAGGGAAATGGCTGCTATCGTGATGACAGGGTGAGGCGCGAGTTTCATATGATTGGTAGGAGAAGGAAGAGCTCGTTGAGGAGGTGCTGTTGGGATGATCGGTGATCGTTTTAATGGGGATACGAGGTGGTGAGGAGGGAGAAAGGATCGGCTGAAATGGGTAACGACGGGTTTCCTGTTGTTTGATTTGGGGAAGAAGTAAGGATTGGGTGGGCTATTCAATTGGTAATGGGCCGGAGATAAAGGGGTAAAGCCAATTATTTTAAACCCTAAGTTTTTATTTAATTTAAAGTGTATGTTAACTTCGTAATATCGTATCTTATTCATACGTTGTCGAAACTCAGCGAAACAAGATCTGTTGGGATCGTATGGACGGTGGCTACACCATGGAACTGACTGGGAGTGAATCCGAGCTCGTTACAATTTATTGCAAAATAAATTGTCCGTCTAAATCAAAGACAATTAATCATTTTTAATGATAACAGTCCAATGTGAGTAAATCTCACCAACTCTAAACAGTTTATAATTTCATGTTGTATTTTTAGAACTTTTAGAAATTGTCTGATTTACTGTGTGTTGACTGTTTGATTGAACTGTTAGTCAGTTAGTTGAATTTCTATATTGTTTCTATTTAACAGAATATATCATATGGAACTGAAAGTGATGTGATCTATATTGTTTAACATCTGTGATGCAGGGAAACAGGTTGGAGGAATCCAACTGGATTCCTCAACATTTATTTTACTATGGTTCATATATTGTGATATATAATGTGATATATAATCTGACATTGATTATGTGTGTTTGAACGATATTTATCATTGTTATATGGTGTGTTAAATACTATAAGAAATACCAGAATGTGGAAAAAGGGATTTTCAAAGTATATTTTCAAAATAATTTATTTATATAAAATCAATGGATTTTATATTATAAAAGAAAAAGGATTTTGAATAATAAGGGGATTATATTTGTAAATCAAATATCAGGGAAAGAATTTGTTAAACAGATATAGAGGGAAAACATTTGTAAAACAAATATAAAAGGAAATATTTGTAAAACAAATAAGAAGAGAAATATTTGTAAACCATTTATAAATAAAATAGAATTATAAAGGAGATATTTGTAGAACATTTACAAATAGATAAAAAGGGATTATTTATTTATTTAGGGAATAAATAGAAATAGAATAAAGGAAATATTTATTTAGAAAATAAATATGATATTATAAAAGGAGTTAGAATTAACCAGTTAGAGTTAACCAGTTAGAGGTAATCAAATAGAGTTAATCGATTAGAGTTAAAAACGAACTAGAGTTAATCAAATAGAGTTAATCAAATAGAGTTAAAGATATAGAGTTAAGCAAAAGTAGAAAATGTCTAGAGATTAATTAGTTGAATGGTTTACTGAGTATTGATCTGATGTTGGTTTCGGCTTTTGGGGTTTATACTTAGGAAGTTATTCTCTTGTTAGTTTATAGTTAGAGTCTGATAGATGTGGAAGAATAGTGATACATAATTAAGCCATGGAAATGTTTTCCAGTGTTAATAACGTATATTTTCTAAACATAGAAAATGAGGAAATATATATATATACATATGTTTGATGATTGATCGATATAATTTCCATCTGGAAATAATATCGTTGTTTGCACACTTGTTTTCTTTGATAGTTAAATCACATACTATCGAAGTTTTGGCCATTTTAACGTTGTTAATATGGAGAGACCGGTTGGATTATTATCCAAAGAACCACTCTGTATTGGCATAAGCGTTGCGAATCATATATGCCAAAGAAAATTGAAGACGGAGTAAAGTGCAAGGGCTATTGTATAAGTCTTAGATAAAAGTGACTAAGATGGATATACTAAATAGTGCCTTCGGTTTGTCCAATCCCAGGACAACTTATATGGACGAAGGTCTGACAGAGTATATCTGGTAGATCACGTAAGTTGATCGTTTCAAACGTATTTACGTTGGTGGCGGAGGAATTCGTTTCTCTTAGCTTATACCCATGGTATTTTTGGGAAAATCAATTTTTGATTTAGAGGGTATGACGATGTGACATTCTAAGTGAATGAAGATGTGGTATGTGAAAAGATAAGTGCAGCTTCTAGCCTCACATCCGGAAAATGACAGAAATCGGGCAGGCAGCATGGCTAAGTCGGTCGCACCGAAGTTGGGTGTATAATCACCTATCTAAAGAATATTCATTTGCTTCTTTAATCTATCAATGTTGTCCCATATATATATATATATGGGAATGGTTGCTGATCTCATCCGTTGGTGATGTACATTCGATACACTCAAGCAAAATGAGTGGTCGGTCATGTGTTGCTGAGTTGCAAGATGTTCCTTTTGAACTCCAGTGTATCGTTCCTAGAGTACACTGATCGGAAGGTGGTTCCATACCTTGTCAAAGTTGGAAATCCATTACCTAATACGTGCTTGCGGTTTTGATTGTTTACTATATATGTAGAACATGAGATGAAAGCATTTCTGCTGGATGATTAATATATTGTGGCTGATAGACATTATTATAATATCAAAAGGTTTTTGATATAAAGATGTTTTGGATTCTCATAAGGGAAAAAACCCGTTCCGTTATACGACGTGGTCTTATCAGATATCATTTACTTGTTCAAACTGTTTTAAACTGTTTTACTCATACCAGTCCCATGACTGACCCGGAGTTTACTTTGTTGTTTCCCTAAACTCTTGGGTGCCTAAATTTGTACGGGCAGTCAAGTAGTCGGGATTTGCAGATACATTGAAGAGTTGGAGCAAGAGGGTTCAGAATAATATAGCTATAGTTTATTTTCGCTGTGTTGTAAGTGTTGTACTCTGATAAGTGCTATTGTTTACATAACTGTTATATTTCAAAGTTATGTTATATATTATATGTTATTCGTTCCGCTGTGAGATTCGTGTTAATCTGATGATGTAAGTTCTTCTTTTCTTCTTCTATTCTAAGTTTCTATCTTATCTATCCTCACCCTCTAATTTCTTTCATTAATTACCAGGATTTTTCGATGTTTGGTTAGTCGTCATCGTGTTTATGTCGATAGCCAATGTTGCAAAAATCCGGGTCATTACATTACAAACAGCTAGGATGATGGTGGAAAGGCGCACCTTGGTGTCTCACGAGTCCATCACTCCCACGAAGGGAATATGAGGGAAAGGCAGAAGTGGTTCCATAAGTAAGAGGTCCATCATGGGTGATCCTCGTAGTGCTAAATCTATACAGAAAAAGAAAAGAAAGAAGAAGGATGAGTAGTATAAGTAATAATCATAGATATTGTAGACATTTTGGTTATGTAGGCAGATAGTATATGTGAGTACGACCCTCGCTTTTGGTCTTTGTTGACGTCAAAAGTTGGTCTCTAGTGACAGTCAACCCCCAATCATGTGAATGACACATGAATAATGATTATGAAATGTAAAAAGGTAAAGAGAACAGGGGACATGCACAACTTTTTATAGTGGTTTGGCAAAAGACTATGCCTACGTCCACTTTATATGTATTGATTTTCTTTTGATTACAAGTACAATGCTTTTTTCTGTTTGAAGAAAAGTGGGAGATGAGAAGTTTTTAGAGGAATGAGTGCTAGCTATTTGAGAAATAAGTCGAGAGTATTCTTCTTCTAGGGCTTGAAGTTCCAAAATTCGCTCTTTTTCTTTTTTCTTTGGGGAAAAAGGTATTTATAGGTGGAGTGATGGGCTGAACGGGCCGCCACGTAGCCTTCCTCTTTTTCGGAGTCCGAACACGTGGAACTCCACCAATTGTAGCAATTGCAGCAATAGGACCCATTCCACTGCTCACTAATAGTATCCTCGGAAAATAGTGGCTTACATGGCTATCGTGGTAAGGTGTATCAAAAGTAGAGCTCTGTCCGGATATAATTGACCGCCTTTATTGTCTTAAAAGTAGGACTGAGCATTTGAGTGACTCAGCTGAATATTTCCGGGTAGATCTGAGATATTCGGTCGATGCGCTAGCGGTTTACATAGTCGAATGGGAGAGTGAATCTTCCAGAGTGAGTTATCAACTAAAAAGAACAGGCTCGGGCCAATGCCTGAAGAAGATTTGTTTAGGACCGAGCTTTGACTGGGCTTTCTGGAGCATGAACTGCTCGAATTGGCTGATTGCGCAATGCTGAAGGACACATTTCTGGATATTGGGCTTCGATTTGATCTGTGATAGCTTTTTCCAAAAATTTGGTTAACACATTGCCCCTCAGAATACATCTTTTTCGGTGGAGGGAGGTGTTTTCTGAAAATGTGATTCAAGGCACAATAATTCGAGTAGCTATGGTCATGCCGGACCATATTAAGGCCGGAAATCTGACGGTCTCGATTGTTGTATTAAGGGTGGAAAACCGATGATCGAAGCAGATCGTATTAAGGCCAGAAAACCGACAACCATTGAAGACCGTATTAAGCCCGAGATGATGATCTTTGACTTCGGCTGTGAGATTTAGTACCTGCAAAGATAAGATGAGCCATTCTCAGTCTGGAGAAGGCTTTAGTCTTAACCGGTCGAGTATTGAATATACCCAACCCAGAGTCATGGGCGAGCATTTATTACACTTGGCTTTGAGGTATGGCGATTATTAACCATACTCGACTTAGGGTGGCGAGTATTAACCATGCTCGACATACAGAGGTGGCGAGCATTAACCATGCTCGGCTTACAGGGGTGGCGAGCATCAACCATGCTCGGCTTATAGGGGTGGCGCGCATCAACCATACTCGGCTTAGGGCAAGTGTTTTTCATGCTCGACTCATGTAATATTATTATGTTTAGCGAGCGGCAGATGCTCTTGGTTCATAAAAGAGGGAAAGTATAATCCATATCCGGTTTAAAGAAATGGCGAGCATTAACCATACTCGGCTTAAATCATCCAAACATAACCCATGTTTGCAAAAGAAAGTTCATAGTCGTTAAGGAACTATTACAAAGATAATGAAAATAAATTCTAGGAGGACAATATTTGATTCCAGAGCATGCCCAGGAGCTCAATCCTAACCCCATACATGTGTACATCAAAGTGTCTGTTTTACTGATACATCAAAAAAGAAATTTAAACTTAATTAATTAATAATGTCGTGAGTGATGGTCTCAGGGTCCTTTCCGTTTCTAGGGGCTCGAGGACCCACCTGAGGAGCTTGGGCAGAAGATCATGGAGGCAAGGCCGGGGTGCTTTTTTTGATATACTCGAGAAGCTCTCCTCGCCTGACTCGATGAGATCGCGCAGATGCCGGCATTCTTTGGTGCTATGTCCAGCTACGTTGTGTAATATGCAATGTTTGCCGGAATCGAGTTCCATCTGGGTTGGTTCTTGTCGAGGTGGTCATGGAAGAGGTTGGGACCCTCGTATGTCAAGGTAGATATCGAGAAGAGAAGAGTTGAGCTTGGTGTACTGGTCGTACTTATTTTCATTTCAAGGCCGCATTTTGTGCTCGTTCTTTTCCGAGGCATTTCCTCTTCCTTTATTCTGGCCGTTAGTGCTGGATGGACCTCCATGTTTGGTTGCTAAGACTTGGAGGCTCTCCATCTCAATGCTGGTGTATTCTTATCAAAGGAATTGCTCGGCCTTAACATATAAATCATCTATATCCTTGGGAGGATCTCCAGTTAATGAGATTGAGAATTCTGATCGGTTCTAAACTCCCGCAATGGCGACCATAAGCACCATCGATGGCTCAAGTCGATCGACTAATGTTGCGGCCACGTTGAACCTTTAGAGGAAGGATCAAATTGTTTCTCCTGATTGCTGCTTGAAGGTGGACAGGAACATGACACTCTTTGGTCGGGAGTTATGTACTTTGAACTATTCGATGAAATGGGTGACCAGCGTGTTCCAGCTGCCGATCGACTCCGTTGTTAGCTGCTGAAACCATATGCAAGCTATATCTGTGAGAAAGAGTGGAAAGAACTTGGCAATGACGTTGGTCGATGCGCCAAGCACCTCCATATGGCGCATATATCGCATAAGGTGTATGGTCGGGTCAGTCTGACCATTGTAAGGCTCGATAATTGGAAACTTGAAATCCGGAGGGTTTCGCGAGTTTTTGATTTCCCTGGTGAAGGGACTATGGTGGACATTATATATATCCTGCTGAGAAGAGGTGCCCCAAGTGAAACGTCGGATGATGCTTGCAAGCTGGCTTCCATCTCTGAGGAGTCGTTGCCATGAATTTAGCTCTGCATTTGGAAGAACTCCAGTACGAGGATCTGGCAAAAGAATGCACCGAAGGGCGGCCATTGGCTGGGCTCGCCCTCCGAGATTTGAATGATGGTGAGAGTGAGGATGAACTCTGGTTGGTGGTTCTGGGAAGAATGGCCCCTCTTGAACCTGATGCGGATTGGATCGAGCTTTACCCATGACAGAGGATCCAGGCTGATCCAGCATGGCATGTGATGTTCAAGGTTCAAGGTTGCCTCTTGTTGGAGCATGGTTAGAAGGGTCAATGGTAGTGTTTCCTTCTGCTCTAGTGAGTACCGGTTTGGTAGAGTGGTCTCCACAGTTTGAACGGAAGGCCGCGCTAGTTCTTCGTTGAAGGGGAAGAGTCGTTAGACTAATCTGCGGTAAGATTCTAGGTTGTAATGTGAATGACATTGACTCTAATGGGCCTGGTAGTTGCTCGATAGGTCCTAGGGTCAAGCCATCCCCAAGGGTGGAGGTATAGTAGTCGAACAACCTAGATCTCGATCGCAGGCCTCTTGAGAATCTGCTGCTGAAGCTGCACTGGTCGCTGGAAGCGATACTCCTGGTTATGATTGTTCGGGAGGTGGAGCCGAACTAGGAGGAAGCAAAGGTTGGATCTGATCAGTGGCTTGATTGGGTGAAGATCGAAGATCAGTTGTGAAGACCCGCAACTTCCCCGTAAAGGAAAGCGTCGGATAGTTCGAGAACAAGCCACAACAGAACACATACAGAAGAACATTTCATTGTATATTACAACAATGCATCAGATTACAAGAATATACAGAGTATAAATGAATATACACAGAAATATCAGAGATTTAAATTACATTTAAATACATAGCAGCGGAAAATAATACAATACACAACTAGAAGGAGATATACGGATACAAAGCTTTCCGGATATCGTTCCAGCTGTAAACCAGGATCCTGTGAATATAAATCTGCAAAACCAAAACTACTAGCTGCCCGTGCGGAAAATAGGGGCACCCAGAGTTTAGGTTAAAACAATAAACTCCAGGTCAGTCATGGGACTGGTGTGAGAACTAAAACAGTTAATCTTTATTTTTAAAGCTAGGTAAATCAAGGGACCACGCCGTATAACACGGAACGGGTTTCCTCCCAAGAATACCAGTGCATAAATAAACAGCGCAATGCTAAATAAAGAAAAATGAAGCTGTTATAAGACCCAGGTCCTATCACACAATGCAAACGCAAGCCGGGGGATAGGGTTTTCCCTTATAACAGCCAAAGAATGCTGGATACGTTTAAAACAAATCATTTGATACTATTATAAGTGCATAGTGTATAAAACAACTTCAAATCATAAGTATCAATCATAGGCGGCATGAGCGTCCCATGCCACTATGTCGCCATATATAGGATTACAACTAAAACCGCAAGATCACGTATTTGGAAATTGGATTTCCGTCTATGAACCGAGGCAAAATATAGTCCTCAACCGATTCGAGACTGCCTAGCCCGAGTCTCAGGATCAGAGCTCGAGTGACCCTTGGATCCTCAGGGCCGGTCCACACGGAGTGGATTAAAATGCCTGAACATGCGTTTCTCCGCCCTATGGGGCGTAAACGAGCCAACTAAATGACTCCATCGGTTCGAGAACGACCGATCAATCCGAGGCGCCTCGCAACAGCAACAACCACATAAGTCAAACTCGTCAGGGCGTGTAAAACCACTGACGCCACTTCTAGCTAGGAAGAAACGCATGCCCTCCCTGACGTCCCCTCCCGTTTTTGGTTCATACCGGGTGTGAAACACGCGAAGGAAACGTTACACAAAGCTACGCCACAAAGGCCGTGCTTTGATCATCAACCACAAGACTTTGCTTTTCAACAGAAGCCTTGATCATTTGCATCTTAGCATGCCACACAGGCAAACCATCCTATGCAACTGATATCAGTCACACAGAATGAAATCCGATGTCAGACACACAGTCCATTTACAAGTCCGTTCTGGGTCTGAACGAAGCCGGAGGCACCTAGTACCCCGCATATCCATCGATCTCCAAGTACGTCTGGACGATCACCAACTGTTTCCATCTTCTTGGGTGTACAGCCCAATCAAGATCATCAGTTATCACCCAAACGACGTGAAGACCTCCGGTCTTCGACCATCGTCTTCATCTTCGACTTATCGTCGTATCAGTTATTCAGAATGGGGTAAACCCGGTCTTCCCGAATAACTCGCGTATATATTATAAAAGTGTTACACAAACACAACATACGCCTCATTCCAATTCATTAGTCACTAACCGTAAATTAATCAAGAGAATAATTCCCTAAATATTAACCCCGAAGGCCGAAACCAACATCAGATCAATATCCAGGAAACCATTCTGCTTAGCTAACCGACAGTTAGTTTCTAAATTTCACGTTCAAATCTAATTAAAGATTTAACTATCGACTGGAGCAAAACTGGTGATACTCCATTCTCGATCTTTTCAATCTAATTAAAGATTCATTAAAACTCCACTTAGTTTTAATCTTCGACTGGGTTAAAGAATCAGTGTCATTTAAAACACGGTTCACGATAAACCCCAAATCACATTCCATTAATTATCGGGTTAAAGAACAAGTGTTATTTAAAACACTGTTCACGATAAACCCAAAAATCAATATCCATTCAATTCCAATTAAATATCATTTAATTGGTACACTTCATTAAATCTAAATCAAAAGATTTAATCTTTTCTCAGCTGGGTTCAAGAACAGTGTTAGTGAAGACACCATTCACGACAAACCCAAATCACATTCGATATTCAATACAAGGCTCTGAATAGAAAATATATCGGCTTATATTCAATATCGAATTCTACGACTAACAAATGTCGTATTGGAAATAACGATACAAATATATATCTTTCAAATTTCCATAACAACACCTGTAATATCACGAATTCCAACATCGAAATATTCCGAAGACAATTTCGATTCAAATCCACTCCAATGCAATCATTGGAAATTTTGGTTATTTTCAAAACCATTTCAAATTCAATTTATTTATTTAAAAATAAATAGAATTATAATTCTAGTTCAAAACTAGTTCATTTCGATAAAAATCTATTTTTATCTTTTCAAATATGGAGTTTTTCATCCCAAACTTTCACAAATCATTTCTTATGATTTTACACAAATTATTACTATTTTTAATAATTTTATCAAGGCCCGTACAGTCGATTTCCAACAACGGCCATCGAACTGCACTTACAGCGACCTTTTTCGAATTTGATTTGGACGTATCTCCAAATCCAACCGTTAGATTTCAAATTTCTAACATTCATTAGAAAGCTCTTTTCGATACGAACCCAACGGTTCCGGTTTTAGGAGAATCCGACGGTCGGATCTCCCGTAATGTCCGTTTTAAATAAATGGTCGAAATTCGCGAACTGCCGCGGCGCGGCGCGTTCTATTCAGGCCATTATATTATATATATAATATATATAATATATATTTCGTCGATTCCTATTTAAAACGAATTATATAAATAGTTTTAAAATTCGTTTCAAAAGCAATTTCAACTTCCTTTTCAATTCAAATCAAAATTGAATTCTTCTTTATAAATTCGTTTCAAAATTCATTTCTATTCAATTCGAATTTCAATTCAATTTGAATTCATTTCAATTCGCTTTCAATTCAATTCGAATTCGTTTTCAATTCAATTCATTTCGAAATCGTTTTCAATTCAATTCGAATTCGTTTTCAATTCAATTCATTTCGAAATCGTTTTCAATTCAATTCATTTCGAAATCGTTTTCAATTCAATTCATTTCGAAATCGTTTTCAATTCATTTCCATTTCGAAATCGTTTTCAATTCATTTCGAATTCGTTTTCAATTCAATTCATTTCGAAATCGTTTTCAATTCAATTCGAATTCGTTTTCAATTCAATTCATTTCGAAATCGTTTTCAATTCAATTCATTTCGAAATCGTTTTCAATTCAATTCGAATTCGTTTTCAATTCAATTCATTTCGAAATCGTTTTCAATTCAATTCATTTCGAAATCGTTTTCAATTCAATTCATTTCGAAATCGTTTTCAATTCAATTCGAATTCGTTTTCAATTCAATTCATTTCGAAATCGTTTTCAATTCAATTCGAATTCGTTTTCAATTCAATTCATTTCGAAATCGTTTTCAATTCAATTCGAATTCGTTTTCAATTCAATTCATTTCGAAATCGTTTTCAATTCAATTCATTTCGAAATCGTTTTCAATTCAATTCATTTCGAAATCGTTTTCAATTCATTTCCATTTCGAAATCGTTTTCAATTCATTTCGAATTCGTTTTCAATTCAATTCATTTCGAAATCGTTTTCAATTCAATTCGAATTCGTTTTCAATTCAATTCATTTCGAAATCGTTTTCAATTCAATTCATTTCGAAATCGTTTTCAATTCAATTCGAATTCGTTTTCAATTCAATTCATTTCGAAATCGTTTTCAATTCAATTCATTTCGAAATCGTTTTCAATTCAATTCATTTCGAAATCGTTTTCAATTCAATTCGAATTCGTTTTCAATTCAATTCATTTCGAAATCGTTTTCAATTCAATTCATTTCGAAATCGTTTTCAATTCAATTCGAATTCGTTTTCAATTCAATTCATTTCGAAATCGTTTTCAATTCAATTCATTTCGAAATCGTTTTCAATTCAATTCATTTCGAAATCGTTTTCAATTCAATTCGAATTCGTTTTCAATTCAATTCATTTCGAAATCGTTTTCAATTCAATTCATTTCGAAATCGTTTTTAAAATCGATATAAATATCGTTCACGTCAAAATGGCGTCAATCTAATCAACACGGCTTCATATATTCCTTTATTTTCAAATATTCTATTTCAAATATTTCTTTTTCAAATATTTCTTTTTCAAAACTGGAATGAGGCCCAATCAATTACCATATAAAATTAATTATATGGATTTTCATACAACACATGTATATAATAGCATTGAAAATAATCAACCATCAACCAAAGTGCACTACACTGTATAAGCATCAAATATAGATATTCAACGCTTATAACAGTCTGTCAATCAATCGATCGACATATTTAATCAATCAGGATGAGTGAACTTCAAATTTCATCCTAACACCCGTGTGGGGTTTCAAACAATCAAACACATATTTTATTTGTGCAGTTAGGCGATGTGTAAAATTTATCGACCCAATCAATGTCATTCAAATAAGTGTACATAAACAAACCATCCGGTTTGTAAATGAATATTTATTTATTCACATTCACGTTAAAAATTATATTTTTAACGATAACACATTTTATTTCAACATATGAACTTCTATTCAATTCATTCTTTAAATGAAATGATATTTTTATTTTTCTAACTTATTTTAGAAAATTTCGGCGGCATAACGGCACGATATTAGAAACGGGACAAGGCCTAGCCTTATCCCCGGTCTAGTGAAGGCCCACGCCATTCACACATCAATCATATCAATTTCAATTTCACCAAAACAATCCAATCCAAATCAAATAATCTAACCAACTACACAACCAATCAAACAAGTCCATGGTTTGTGGACAGGTGTCGGGTGCTTCTAATAAGCACCGTCTGCATCCTAGTATATATATATATATATATCTAGAAAAGTAGAATTTGAGTGAGAAGTTCTCACCTATAGCTATCCTAGCTCCACGGCACTTCACTGATAGAAAACTTCATCGCTATCGCACCTTCGTCATCTTCGTTGCCCGTAGCCACTACATATGTAAAAATCGAATTTTTACTTCGCTATTCAGTATATAAAAATCGAATTTTTATTTCAAAGTTCAATATATAAAAATCGAATTTTTAGTTCGCTATTCTATATATAAAAATCGAATTTTTATTTCAAAGTTCAATATATAAAAATCGAATTTTTAGTTCGCTATTCAATATATAAAAATCGAATTTTTAGTTCGCTATTCAATATATAAAAATCGAATTTTTATTTCAAAGTTCAATATATAAAAATCGAATTTTTAGTTCGCTATTCAATATATAAAAATCGAATTTTTATTTCAAAGTTCAATATATAAAAATCTGATTTGGCTTTCTTTTTAAATTTCTAATCTCCTTCTATTTTAAATCTTAAAATAAATTAGTTTATAAATCATTTTAAAAAAAACAGTTTTTAATACCTTGCTAAAAAGAAAATCAGTTTATAAAATTAAAATAAGAAATCAGTTAATTAAATTAAAATAAGAAATCAGTTAATTAAATTAAAATAAATCAGTTAATTAAATTAAAATAAATCAAAAAGCAAAAATAAAAATAACTTACAGCGGTTTCCACTGTTGAACTTCGAAGGGGGGGGGGGGAAGAGGAGACAGGGCGTCGGAGGCTAGAGGAGGGGTCGGCGAGGTATCGGGGTCGACTGGGCGGGAAAGAAAAAGGGGCTACGGTGAAGTCGGCGAGGGGCGGGGGGGTAAGGGTTGCGCGTCGCGAGAGGAAGGGGGCGCCTGGAGGATCGGCGGCGGTAGTAGCGGTGGGGCGGTGGTGCTGGCGTCGATCGACGTCGAGGAGGGGGGGGGAACGGCTCGATCGATTCGAGTTTTTTTTTTTTTCCTTTTTTATTCTGAATGAATTCGAAGAAGGGGGGGCCAGAGATAAGGGGAAAGGGGTTTTTATTTATTTTTTTATTATTTATTTTAATTATTTAATTATTTAATTCTACAAATAGTTGACTTTTACTTACGACCTCGAAACGAGGTCCACCGCCTGCCGTCCATAGCGTTTCACCCCCATTCTGAACACTATGGGATATGTATCGCAAGCTGATTCGATCGTCTTGATAAGTTTCTGTTGAATTTACATTTAAATCGCTATATTGAATTTTAAATGTACATTTCAAATTACCGGGGTCACATACTAACACTTAAAATTTCTGAAAAATATTTTCTAGCTTCGTATTGACGATACGGTCCTAACAAAACTAGTTTCGTCGAATTCTGAGACCGTATGAAAAATGGCCAATTTCCAGTCGATTAAAATCAACTGAAACTGGTCAAACGCGTTTTCTTTTGCCACGCTCACATATTGATTCGAAAAATTATGAAACTTGGAATCTAGCAATAATTTAACATCACGGACCCAACAAAAGTGGTTTCGTCGAAATCCGAGCTCGTTTGCAAAATGTCCATTTTTAAGGGCCTGAATTCCATAGCGACTATTCAGAATTTTCAACTGGACATTTCTTTTGATTCCTGATATGAAATCTTGATTTTTCGGATTCGTTGGAAAGATATTCACTATTAGATTCCATTATTTTTGGTTTCACTAAAATCCGGATTGTTTTGCACCCGGTACATTCAATTGAAGTTTGAAATCGAATTATCGAACTACCGCGCCATTTTCAATTCTATTTATAATTATATATATAAATATTTATATTCTAACGACGACGTATATAATATATACGTCGAATTATATTCTAAATAAATTTCTCGTTCATTTTATTTAAAATAATCTATTTTAAATAATCAAAATTCGCTAAAATAGCCAAAATAAAAATTTTAAACTGGCCCAGAATTTGCGGGTTGTTACAATCTCCCCCACTTAAAACTTTTCGTCCCCGAAAAGGAACAAAGTCGAAAGTGGTTTGATTAATCAACACTACGTTCGATCTGGCTTCCATTCTCTAACTTTTTAGTTTCTGAGAATTTTCAAAATTTCAAAAATTTGGCTAACACCCTAAATTTTCGAAAAATTTCGCCATAACCTCCCCTGCACCGGGAGCATCGGGGAATTTCAAATAGCTTCCCCGGTCCTTCAGATCTCAAAAAGAAAAAGAAAAAGCCAAGCGGCTAGCCAATAGGCTCACAAAATCATCATCACCCAAACAAAACAGGAAATTATGTAGTAAACATGTACCTATTTGTCGGGCAAACAAATTTTATTCTCTGGCTCTAGCCTCCTTGCTATGACCTGTTCAATGATATACATGTATATGCAAGCAGATGCGACCAATTTTCAATATAGTTCAATATTTGGTTCAATTAGGCATAATGGCTAAAAATTAGCAAACAAATAAACAAACAACGCAAACATCAATCAATTAGTGAATTAGAGTTTCAAATCCATAACTTTGATACATAGTCAAAAATCAGATTTTTGATGCCAAATCACAACAATGTATCCTAACTATATAAGCTTTGGTTCTCACACCAGTCTAATGGAAATATATAGAAAGTCACACATTCGAAACTCGAACATAAATGTTGATGATGCGATCGCTATCATCAATACCATCTTCGGGCGACTAGAGTGCGATACTATATCTATCCAATATATTAAAACTTTGAATATACGCTAGCCAGGCGCATACGCAAAAATCTTTATATACTGAATTGTCCAAATCTTATAAATATATAATCAAATACGAAAAATTGATTTTAAATTTTCAAAACAAAATTTGTTTTCATTTGAAAAATATACTCTTCACACTCGTTCTAGGATACTACTGATCCCATCTCTAACGAGTCATTCTCGTTGGATATTACTAATCCAATATCTGATGAATTCTTTCATATGGTTCTAATGTGCCTTGTTCTCTAAGCTTTGTAAACCAAAGCTCTGATACCAAATGTGGTGACCCGCAACTTCCCCGTAAAGGAAAGCGTCGGATAGTTCGAGAACAAGCCACAACAGAACACATACAGAAGAACATTTCATTGTATATTACAACAATGCATCAGATTACAAGAATATACAGAGTATAAATGAATATACACAGAAATATCAGAGATTTAAATTACATTTAAATACATAGCAGCGGAAAATAATACAATACACAACTAGAAGGAGATATACGGATACAAAGCTTTCCGGATATCGTTCCAGCTGTAAACCAGGATCCTGTGAATATAAATCTGCAAAACCAAAACTACTAGCTGCCCGTGCGGAAAATAGGGGCACCCAGAGTTTAGGTTAAAACAATAAACTCCAGGTCAGTCATGGGACTGGTGTGAGAACTAAAACAGTTAATCTTTATTTTTAAAGCTAGGTAAATCAAGGGACCACGCCGTATAACACGGAACGGGTTTCCTCCCAAGAATACCAGTGCATAAATAAACAGCGCAATGCTAAATAAAGAAAAATGAAGCTGTTATAAGACCCAGGTCCTATCACACAATGCAAACGCAAGCCGGGGGATAGGGTTTTCCCTTATAACAGCCAAAGAATGCTGGATACGTTTAAAACAAATCATTTGATACTATTATAAGTGCATAGTGTATAAAACAACTTCAAATCATAAGTATCAATCATAGGCGGCATGAGCGTCCCATGCCACTATGTCGCCATATATAGGATTACAACTAAAACCGCAAGATCACGTATTTGGAAATTGGATTTCCGTCTATGAACCGAGGCAAAAGATAGTCCTCAACCGATTCGAGACTGCCTAGCCCGAGTCTCAGGATCAGAGCTCGAGTGACCCTTGGATCCTCAGGGCCGGTCCACACGGAGTGGATTAAAATGCCTGAACATGCGTTTCTCCGCCCTATGGGGCGTAAACGAGCCAACTAAATGACTCCATCGGTTCGAGAACGACCGATCAATCCGAGGCGCCTCGCAACAGCAACAACCACATAAGTCAAACTCGTCAGGGCGTGTAAAACCACTGACGCCACTTCTAGCTAGGAAGAAACGCATGCCCTCCCTGACGTCCCCTCCCGTTTTTGGTTCATACCGGGTGTGAAACACGCGAAGGAAACGTTACACAAAGCTACGCCACAAAGGCCGTGCTTTGATCATCAACCACAAGACTTTGCTTTTCAACAGAAGCCTTGATCATTTGCATCTTAGCATGCCACACAGGCAAACCATCCTATGCAACCGATATCAGTCACACAGAATGAAATCCGATGTCAGACACACAGTCCATTTACAAGTCCGTTCTGGGTCTGAACGAAGCCGGAGGCACCTAGTACCCCGCATATCCATCGATCTCCAAGTACGTCTGGACGATCACCAACTGTTTCCATCTTCTTGGGTGTACAGCCCAATCAAGATCATCAGTTATCACCCAAACGACGTGAAGACCTCCGGTCTTCGACCATCGTCTTCATCTTCGACTTATCGTCGTATCAGTTATTCAGAATGGGGTAAACCCGGTCTTCCCGAATAACTCGCGTATATATTATAAAAGTGTTACACAAACACAACATACGCCTCATTCCAATTCATTAGTCACTAACCGTAAATTAATCAAGAGAATAATTCCCCAAATATTAACCCCGAAGGCCGAAACCAACATCAGATCAATATCCAGGAAACCATTCTGCTTAGCTAACCGACAGTTAGTTTCTAAATTTCACGTTCAAATCTAATTAAAGATTTAACTATCGACTGGAGCAAAACTGGTGATACTCCATTCTCGATCTTTTCAATCTAATTAAAGATTCATTAAAACTCCACTTAGTTTTAATCTTCGACTGGGTTAAAGAATCAGTGTCATTTAAAACACGGTTCACGATAAACCCCAAATCACATTCCATTAATTATCGGGTTAAAGAACAAGTGTTATTTAAAACACTGTTCACGATAAACCCAAAAATCAATATCCATTCAATTCCAATTAAATATCATTTAATTGGTACACTTCATTAAATCTAAATCAAAAGATTTAATCTTTTCTCAGCTGGGTTCAAGAACAGTGTTAGTGAAGACACCATTCACGACAAACCCAAATCACATTCGATATTCAATACAAGGCTCTGAATAGAAAATATATCGGCTTATATTCAATATCGAATTCTACGACTAACAAATGTCGTATTGGAAATAACGATACAAATATATATCTTTCAAATTTCCATAACAACACCTGTAATATCACGAATTCCAACATCGAAATATTCCGAAGACAATTTCGATTCAAATCCACTCCAATGCAATCATTGGAAATTTTGGTTATTTTCAAAACCATTTCAAATTCAATTTATTTATTTAAAAATAAATAGAATTATAATTCTAGTTCAAAACTAGTTCATTTCGATAAAAATCTATTTTTATCTTTTCAAATATGGAGTTTTTCATCCCAAACTTTCACAAATCATTTCTTATGATTTTACACAAATTATTACTATTTTTAATAATTTTATCAAGGCCCGTACAGTCGATTTCCAACAACGGCCATCGAACTGCACTTACAGCGACCTTTTTCGAATTTGATTTGGACGTATCTCCAAATCCAACCGTTAGATTTCAAATTTCTAACATTCATTAGAAAGCTCTTTTCGATACGAACCCAACGGTTCCGGTTTTAGGAGAATCCGACGGTCGGATCTCCCGTAATGTCCGTTTTAAATAAATGGTCGAAATTCGCGAACTGCCGCGGCGCGGCGCGTTCTATTCAGGCCATTATATTATATATATAATATATATAATATATATTTCGTCGATTCCTATTTAAAACGAATTATATAAATAGTTTTAAAATTCGTTTCAAAAGCAATTTCAACTTCCTTTTCAATTCAAATCAAAATTGAATTCTTCTTTATAAATTCGTTTCAAAATTCATTTCTATTCAATTCGAATTTCAATTCAATTTGAATTCATTTCAATTCGCTTTCAATTCAATTCGAATTCGTTTTCAATTCAATTCATTTCGAAATCGTTTTCAATTCAATTCGAATTCGTTTTCAATTCAATTCATTTCGAAATCGTTTTCAATTCAATTCATTTCGAAATCGTTTTCAATTCAATTCATTTCGAAATCGTTTTCAATTCATTTCCATTTCGAAATCGTTTTCAATTCATTTCGAATTCGTTTTCAATTCAATTCATTTCGAAATCGTTTTCAATTCAATTCGAATTCGTTTTCAATTCAATTCATTTCGAAATCGTTTTCAATTCAATTCATTTCGAAATCGTTTTCAATTCAATTCGAATTCGTTTTCAATTCAATTCATTTCGAAATCGTTTTCAATTCAATTCATTTCGAAATCGTTTTCAATTCAATTCATTTCGAAATCGTTTTCAATTCAATTCGAATTCGTTTTCAATTCAATTCATTTCGAAATCGTTTTCAATTCAATTCGAATTCGTTTTCAATTCAATTCATTTCGAAATCGTTTTCAATTCAATTCGAATTCGTTTTCAATTCAATTCATTTCGAAATCGTTTTCAATTCAATTCATTTCGAAATCGTTTTCAATTCAATTCATTTCGAAATCGTTTTCAATTCATTTCCATTTCGAAATCGTTTTCAATTCATTTCGAATTCGTTTTCAATTCAATTCATTTCGAAATCGTTTTCAATTCAATTCGAATTCGTTTTCAATTCAATTCATTTCGAAATCGTTTTCAATTCAATTCATTTCGAAATCGTTTTCAATTCAATTCGAATTCGTTTTCAATTCAATTCATTTCGAAATCGTTTTCAATTCAATTCATTTCGAAATCGTTTTCAATTCAATTCATTTCGAAATCGTTTTCAATTCAATTCGAATTCGTTTTCAATTCAATTCATTTCGAAATCGTTTTCAATTCAATTCATTTCGAAATCGTTTTCAATTCAATTCGAATTCGTTTTCAATTCAATTCATTTCGAAATCGTTTTCAATTCAATTCATTTCGAAATCGTTTTCAATTCAATTCATTTCGAAATCGTTTTCAATTCAATTCGAATTCGTTTTCAATTCAATTCATTTCGAAATCGTTTTCAATTCAATTCATTTCGAAATCGTTTTTAAAATCGATATAAATATCGTTCACGTCAAAATGGCGTCAATCTAATCAACACGGCTTCATATATTCCTTTATTTTCAAATATTCTATTTCAAATATTTCTTTTTCAAATATTTCTTTTTCAAAACTGGAATGAGGCCCAATCAATTACCATATAAAATTAATTATATGGATTTTCATACAACACATGTATATAATAGCATTGAAAATAATCAACCATCAACCAAAGTGCACTACACTGTATAAGCATCAAATATAGATATTCAACGCTTATAACAGTCTGTCAATCAATCGATCGACATATTTAATCAATCAGGATGAGTGAACTTCAAATTTCATCCTAACACCCGTGTGGGGTTTCAAACAATCAAACACATATTTTATTTGTGCAGTTAGGCGATGTGTAAAATTTATCGACCCAATCAATGTCATTCAAATAAGTGTACATAAACAAACCATCCGGTTTGTAAATGAATATTTATTTATTCACATTCACGTTAAAAATTATATTTTTAACGATAACACATTTTATTTCAACATATGAACTTCTATTCAATTCATTCTTTAAATGAAATGATATTTTTATTTTTCTAACTTATTTTAGAAAATTTCGGCGGCATAACGGCACGATATTAGAAACGGGACAAGGCCTAGCCTTATCCCCGGTCTAGTGAAGGCCCACGCCATTCACACATCAATCATATCAATTTCAATTTCACCAAAACAATCCAATCCAAATCAAATAATCTAACCAACTACACAACCAATCAAACAAGTCCATGGTTTGTGGACAGGTGTCGGGTGCTTCTAATAAGCACCGTCTGCATCCTAGTATATATATATATATATCTAGAAAAGTAGAATTTGAGTGAGAAGTTCTCACCTATAGCTATCCTAGCTCCACGGCACTTCACTGATAGAAAACTTCATCGCTATCGCACCTTCGTCATCTTCGTTGCCCGTAGCCACTACATATGTAAAAATCGAATTTTTACTTCGCTATTCAGTATATAAAAATCGAATTTTTATTTCAAAGTTCAATATATAAAAATCGAATTTTTAGTTCGCTATTCTATATATAAAAATCGAATTTTTATTTCAAAGTTCAATATATAAAAATCGAATTTTTAGTTCGCTATTCAATATATAAAAATCGAATTTTTAGTTCGCTATTCAATATATAAAAATCGAATTTTTATTTCAAAGTTCAATATATAAAAATCGAATTTTTAGTTCGCTATTCAATATATAAAAATCGAATTTTTATTTCAAAGTTCAATATATAAAAATCTGATTTGGCTTTCTTTTTAAATTTCTAATCTCCTTCTATTTTAAATCTTAAAATAAATTAGTTTATAAATCATTTAAAAAAAACAGTTTTTAATACCTTGCTAAAAAGAAAATCAGTTTATAAAATTAAAATAAGAAATCAGTTAATTAAATTAAAATAAGAAATCAGTTAATTAAATTAAAATAAATCAGTTAATTAAATTAAAATAAATCAAAAAGCAAAAATAAAAATAACTTACAGCGGTTTCCACTGTTGAACTTCGAAGGGGGGGGGAAGAGGAGACAGGGCGTCGGAGGCTAGAGGAGGGGTCGGCGAGGTATCGGGGTCGACTGGGCGGGAAAGAAAAAGGGGCTACGGTGAAGTCGGCGAGGGGGGGGGTAAGGGTTGCGCGTCGCGAGAGGAAGGGGGCGCCTGGAGGATCGGCGGCGGCAGTAGCGGTGGGGCGGTGGTGCTGGCGTCGATCGACGTCGAGGAGGGGGGGGGGGAACGGCTCGATCGATTCGAGTTTTTTTTTTTTCCTTTTTTATTCTGAATGAATTCGAAGAAGGGGGGGGGCCAGAGATAAGGGGAAAGGGGTTTTTATTTATTTTTTTATTATTTATTTTAATTATTTAATTATTTAATTCTACAAATAGTTGACTTTTACTTACGACCTCGAAACGAGGTCCACCGCCTGCCGTCCATAGCGTTTCACCCCCATTCTGAACACTATGGGATATGTATCGCAAGCTGATTCGATCGTCTTGATAAGTTTCTGTTGAATTTACATTTAAATCGCTATATTGAATTTTAAATGTACATTTCAAATTACCGGGGTCACATACTAACACTTAAAATTTCTGAAAAATATTTTCTAGCTTCGTATTGACGATACGGTCCTAACAAAACTAGTTTCGTCGAATTCTGAGACCGTATGAAAAATGGCCAATTTCCAGTCGATTAAAATCAACTGAAACTGGTCAAACGCGTTTTCTTTTGCCACGCTCACATATTGATTCGAAAAATTATGAAACTTGGAATCTAGCAATAATTTAACATCACGGACCCAACAAAAGTGGTTTCGTCGAAATCCGAGCTCGTTTGCAAAATGTCCATTTTTAAGGGCCTGAATTCCATAGCGACTATTCAGAATTTTCAACTGGACATTTCTTTTGATTCCTGATATGAAATCTTGATTTTTCGGATTCGTTGGAAAGATATTCACTATTAGATTCCATTATTTTTGGTTTCACTAAAATCCGGATTGTTTTGCACCCGGTACATTCAATTGAAGTTTGAAATCGAATTATCGAACTACCGCGCCATTTTCAATTCTATTTATAATTATATATATAAATATTTATATTCTAACGACGACGTATATAATATATACGTCGAATTATATTCTAAATAAATTTCTCGTTCATTTTATTTAAAATAATCTATTTTAAATAATCAAAATTCGCTAAAATAGCCAAAATAAAAATTTTAAACTGGCCCAGAATTTGCGGGTTGTTACATCAGTTGTTATCCCAGTCCCGGTCGGTGAGGAATTGATGTTGAAGCATTTAATCCCATCTCCACTCAACCGAGAAGGTGATCCATCAACTGTTGCTGTCATTCGAGGAGTATACTCTGAGAGGTCATGTGGTCTCCGAACTCGACCATAATTTTGTCCATATCGTCCTGGGTAAGATATCGGAATATATCTTCATGAGAGGAAGCTTTCTGGCTTGGTTCTGCAGCGTGTGTCTCGACTGCATCAGCGCTTGTGGGACAAGAGGACATTGCATCTTTCTTTCGTTTTTTCGTCATGGATAGAAACTTCTGGATAGTAGATGGGTACGTCGGTGCGCTTTTCCCACATCCTGGCGCACCAAAGTGTTGACGTCAAAAGTTGGTCACTAGTGATAGTCAACTCCCAATCGTGTGAATGACACATGAATAATGATTATAAAATGTAAAAAGGTAAAGGGAACAAGGGACACGCACAACTTTTTATAATGTTTCGGCAAAAGACTGTGCCTACGTCCACTTTATATGTATTGATTCTTTTGATTACAAATACAATGCTTTTTCTGTTTGAAAAAAGGGGAGATGAGAAGATAATAGAGGAATGAGAGTTGGCTATTTGAGGAATAATTCGAGAGTATTCTTCTTCTAGGGCTTGAAGTTCCAAAATTCTCTCTTTTTCTTTTTTTCTTTGGGGAAGAATGTATTTATAAGTGGAGTGACGGGCTGAGCAGGCCACCACGCAACCTTCCTTTTTTTCGCAGTCCAGACACGTGGAACTCGACCATTGGTAGCAATTGCGGCGGTAGGACCCATTCCACTGCTCACTAATGGTATCCTCAGAAATAGCGGCTTATGTGGCTATTGTGGTGAGGTATATCAAAAATAGAGCTCTGTTCGGATATGATTGACTGCCTTTATTGTCATAAAAGTCGGGTCGAGCATTTGAATGACTCAGCTGAATATTTTCGGGTAGATCTGAGATATTCGGTCGACGCGCTTTTTATGGAGCAGTTTACTTGGTCGACTGGGAGAGCGAATCTTCCGGAGTGAGTTATCAACTAAAAAGAATAGGCTTGGGCCGGCGCCTGAAGAAGGTCTGCTTTGGACTGAGCTTTGACTGGGTTTTCTTGAGCATGAACTGCTCGAATTGGATGACTAAGCAATGCTGAAGGACACATTTATGGATATTGGGCTTCAATCTGATCCGTGATAGCTTTTGCCAAAATATTGGTTTACAGTCTTCAGAGATATTGTGTGGTTCTTATGTACACTCTGTCGTTAGAAAGAAAGATATTAGATATGCAGTATGCTTTAGTTATATGAAATTATTAGTTAACTTTACTTAAATTGCATTTCATGTTAAATCTTCAAATGTTCATCTTATGCTTTCCAGCATCCTGTCTTGCACAAGCATACTTGTTGTTACACTTGAAGAATGTGATTGGAAACTCCGCCCTAGGTGTGCCCCCAGTCGTGCAGAGGTCGTACGCTGGTTCCACTCTCGGATTTCCCTTTGTTCAGGAGTCTGAGTCAGGTGGAATCCAAATTAGGTGCCCTCTCTCTTGGACCCCTCAGAGTTCGTTGGTCCTAAATTGTGAGATAGCATGGACGTCGTGAATTTGTCCTTTTTGTGTCTTCCGTCGTCCATTCGAGTTTAGAGATCGAGGGCATCGTTTATTCGCCAAATGGTACACGGATCCAAACCCAGTGGGTTGGATGGAGCCGCAAGAGTGGTCGGTATCACACTAGCTTGGCTGATGGGTTGCCCCCAAGTCCGAAGACTTGGGAACAAAACAATTTATACTTGGTCTCGTCATTGGTTCGAGGTTCGAGAGGTACCCGGATCCTGACTCGATTGGTCGGATAGAGCCGCGGGAGAGGTCGATATCACATAGCTTGGGTGGCAGGCTACCCCCATGTCCGGAGATTTGGGGAAGGAACAATTTATACTCGGTCTCGTCGTTTGTTCAATATTATAGTGGTGTTATTTAGATTCGGTTTCGTCGCGGGTTCGAGACTCGAGTGGTGCTATTTATACTCGGTCTCGTCGTTGGTTCGTGACTCGAGTGGTGTTATTTATACTTGGTCTCATCATTGGTTCAAGACTCGAGTGGCGGTACCGACTCCCGTGCTCGGTGTGCAGGTTCGATGTTATTTTTATTCATCCTCATCGTTGGTTCGAGACTCGAGTGGATGTATAGGCTCTTGTGGTTGGGGTGTTGGTCTGTTGTTCATGTGTTTGTGTTTGCAAGCTAGTAGTGATTGTCAATCAAACATATCATGCAGAAAGTAAACAAATCTAGGGCAAGGGAAATTGAACATTATCTTTACTAATAACTTTGGCAGTAACAACCTTGACAACGCCTTGAATCTAAAGAGGAAAAAATATTGTTGGAAAGCAGAAAAACTGTACACTAAGTTACATGAAGTAGCAATGAATTGTTCATTGTTCCATGCCCTTGGAAGCTTGGCTCTGTCTACGGTTGCTAGCTTGAAGGTTCGGTCTCTAAGCCCTCACTGTATGTCATATGGACCTTCCCAGCGAGGACTGAAACCAGTCGGTATGGGAAAGATCCGTTTCAGGATGAGGTCGCCAATATTGAGGTCCTTGTGGCGGACATTAGAACTGAAGTATCGGGCTACTCGTTGGCGCTGAGCGGCAGCTCTGAGATCAGCTTCGTTCCTTTTCTCAAGCAAATGAAGTGACTTCAGAAGTATGTCTTGGTTGGTCTTGGTATCATAATAGGTAACTCGATGATATTGAAGCCTTAGCTAAATGGGAATGATGGCTTCGGATCCATAGACAAGAGCGAATGGAGTGTGGTCGGTCGTTGACTTATGGGTGGTTTGGTAGGCTCATAGGGCCAGAGGGAGCTTGTCTGTGAAAATGCGTGTACGCGCTTAGTATAGTACACACAGATCATGTAATATGATGCACCACACTCAAGTATGAAATAATAGCTAATCACATAAATGTATAAAACAGTAAAAGCAGTAAAATAGAAAAATCACACCAGGGATTTTCATACTGGTTCAGAGCACCGTCCTACGTCCAGTCATAGACTTCTATATGGATTTTCATTAACAAACACCTCACTTCACCCGGAGGAACATGTATACAACACCCGAGCAAACGAATGTGATTTCACGCCTCTAATAACACCGAGGACTTCAACACTTGCCTCTTACAACACCGAGGACTTCAACAAAGATGAATATAATTGTTGTTGACAATATGTGTTCTTGATAACACGAATTTTTCACTTGTGGTAGAACCTTCCTATAATCTTATCCTCAAATAGAATATTTGTGTATATAAAGATTTGGAAGGGGAAATTGTATTGAATCAAAAGAATGTTAAATGGATTCTAGGATTCAAACGATATTATATTGAATATGAGCAGTTGAGCACTTGAGAATATAGAAATGAGATCAATAATATAGATAGCAATAAGTCAAGTTAGTATGGTAGAAATTGATGATAGGAATGATGATCACATGATGTTTATATAAGGAATAAATAGTTGTAACCCTTTGTGAAGAGTTTCAAACAATGGCCATGATTGTTGGTGAAGAGAAAGAGAAGCAACCATTAATGAAAAGGAAGTGTCTATAAGAAATGTTGCTTTCTGGAAGAAAACGGTCGACATGTTAAAAAGGACCAGTAGACAGGAATTTGAATATATATACATTATATTTATGTGTACACGTTTATTTTGAAAACTGGGCAGAAATGGTCGACTGGTAAAAAACCAGGCAGTCGACCTGTTTCACCCAGTGTGAACAATTAATGTGTACACATATATATTTGTATATGTATTGATAATCTCGAGGTATGTGATTATTTGACGATAGAATTTTAACATAAGTAACACTACTAAAATACTAAATAATCAACCTCTGATGTAGAATATCATATGTAGCTCTTTGTGTCTCTTCAAACCAATGAATATCTTCTTTTTGTCGATCATGGCTTATCTCTTTGTCAGAAATCAAAACTCTATGAAATCCCTGACTCAACATTCTCTCCATTTTGATTGATGACAATATAGCTATGAATCTCCCCCTGTATATGACCTCCCCTTGAAATTGTGCTTGTATATAAACTATATTTTCCTGCATATATATTGTTAGTACCGCTTTCTCCCCCTTTGTCATCGAAAAAAAGGAGTTGCTAAATAGATAAATAAGTGAGGATGTAAATGATACTATAAGAGTTATAAGCAACATAAAATAATACCATAAGCCATGCCAAGAGTCACAAAATGCACACACAAGTCTAAAACGAATAAAACAAGGCACTATTTAGATACAAGTGCCGGATCAAGTCTGAAAGCAAAATAAAGTCATAAGTGCATAGCAAGAGATAAACTAAGAAGTAAACTAAGAAGATTCAGATTCCGTCTCTTCTTCTTCTTCTTCAGCAATTTGAGTTTTTCCACGACCACGTCCATGACTAGTTTCTAAGCTTGTACCTTCCTCCGAAGATGTCCAAGCAATAGTAGGAGGGCTAGAAGTTTGTCAGGGTCCTGAGCTTGCATAGAAGACGATGCACCACACGACATTGCTTCCCATAGAGTTCCGAAGAAAGACTTAATTTTATTAAAGCCTTTGTCGTTCTTTGTATCCATTCATTTAAGTATTTCTTCGAGTAGAAATTGATTGCGAGCAATGGTGTTAAGCGAGTCCTTTGAAGAAGAAGATCGTAGAAGTTTAACTTCTTTAGGTTTTGGGCGGTATGATCATGATAAAGTTCCTCGATATCCTTGTTCTTTCCATTGTTCAAAATACATAATATTGAAGTATGGATCGGGAAGCTTCATCCGTTTAATCGATGCTTTGTTTTTGCATTTGCGCCTTGAAACATACGACTCAGGAGGTGTGATGCCACAATCAAGTAATAGGCGCATGATATATTCATTATAGAACAAATGTGGCTAAGTACAATCGTTCACTTGCAAAATCTCATTGAAAATCATACCAATTCAATTGATGCGAATATCCCCATAGATTGCATATAATGCCTTGAAATTTTCTTTATGAACAACATCAAAATTTCCTATTCTCGCTAATAGAGAGTGCATAAGGGTATGATGAAGAACTGTCGCAGTAGGTCGTAAACCTATGGATTTTTTGCTATCCTTGTCATCTTTAATGAATTGATGACTAATTTGATTACTGACATGGACATTGCAAAAATTACTTAAGAATTTTTCATCTAAAAATGAAGAACCAAGAATAGTTGCCATTCTTTCACATGAGATAAACACTTGTTTGCCACATACAACAGACCAAAGGCATTGTTCGGAATTTTCTGGCTTGTATATCTCTGAATTCAAGTTAGCGTAGAATAATTTGATCATAACATGGTTAATTTCCACATTATTTAGATCAAAATCAATTAGGGTTTCAATATCAGAACTCTTTGCTAAGTTAAGAACATGACAACTAGAGAAATCGGGGAATTTAACAAACGAACCCAGATGAATTGTGAAATCATTCATCTCATTCCACCTTTTGACTGCAATTGGATCAACTAGCCATTTCTTTACTGAGATATCAATAGGTTGTAGTTAAAAAGTTGAAGATTTCTTCGATTTCTTTTGAGGAGTTGCCATTTGAATGATATTAGAGGAAGAATTTCGATTTCTAGTGTTTTGGGGTTTTTGAAAAGGAACCGGTAGAAGGATAAAATGAATAGATGGGTTGAAGAAGTGAACGTATACATATATATATATATATATATAATAGTTTTTGTCGTAACTGGTCGGTCGTTCATTTTTAATCGGTCGACCATTTTTGACCAGAGATCAAAACGGCCGACTATTTAAAAATGGCCTGTCGACTGGTTTAAGTCTTGTCTGTTTTTTCCTGGTTTTCATACCATTTCTGATATTAATTGGTCCAAATGAAATAGAAATTACTCAAATATAGGGTGTATACAATAGTACATGAGTAATACAAGATAATACAACCACGATATACGTTTAATGTGAAGTAGATGAATTGTGATCGGTAGAAACTTCTTTGATATCGGATATACGTGGTGTCCATGGTGACCAATTTTCTCTTGCTCCTTCATTCCTATTATAATTTCTTTCCCATGAACTTAGGCTTCTAGAGGATGAAGGCATGTTTGGCATAGGCTCATGTACATTACGTTTATTAGAACCACAAAAGAACATTGCCATTTTATCGAAAAGAGAAAGTCGATCCGAGGTCAGTTGTTGCTCGTAATGTAGCTATCTTTGATGATAAATCAGATATTTTTGGTAATGATGAATCTTGTCGATCTTTTATCTCGTACGGGGTGAACAAAACAACGCTTTCTTTGCCCGTTTTGAAGGTGGCGTATTACCAGGGGTATGATTGCATTGGTGATGCTTTGATTTGTGTTTTGGAGTTTCGGGAGTGTAGTACTCTTCCGGCTCAGAACTTGTGATAGAAATATGGGATTTTTGAGCACATTCATCACATATATGTGCCATGATCAGCTTGGGAGATTAAGATGGAGAGTATACCTAGTTTATATAGGTTTATCTCTATATATAAACTTGAGGCTAAGAATTACCTGGAATACTTGGCCGTAGAAGAATTAAAAGCTCATATTCAATTTTCCCAATATAACAATAGCCAAAAATAGCTAATGTTTTGAGTAAATATAAACCGAAAGTGAAAATATCTAAAAAATATAACATTAGTGATAACATTACTTGTCAAGTTCTTTTCTGGAGATAAGACCAAGCTCTCTACGTAACTTAATGAAACTAGACTCTAGTAGAGGCTTCGTAAAAATGTCCGCTAGTTAATTATTAGTTTGGACATATTCGAGACATATATTTCCCTTTTCGATATTGTCTCTTAGAAAATGATGACGGATATAAATGTGTTTGGTTCGAGAGTGGTTCACAGGATTTTTTGATAAGTTTATAGCACTGGTGTTATCACAGTATATGATAGAATTTGATGAATGAATATCAAAATCTTGAAGTGTTAGTTGCATGTACATTACTTTAGTACAAGCAAGAGCTGCTGATATATATTCATCTTCACATGCTGAAAATGAAACACAATTCTGTTTCTTACTGAACAAAGAGACATGTGATTTTCCAATAAAATGGCACATACCACTTGTACTCTTTCTATCCGCTCGAGAGCCTCTGAAATCAGCATCACTATATGATACTAATTCGAATGGACATTCTTTTGGGTAGAAAAGACCGAAATCTTTGGTTTTATTAAGATAACGAATTATATGTTTCACTGCTCGTAGATGGGATTCCTTTGGATCTTCTTGATAGCGTGCACATAGAAAAACACTCATCACTATATCTGGACGACTGGCTATAAGATAAAGAAGAGAACCAATCATGCTTCGATATAGTTTCTGGTCAACATTCTTACCATTTTCATCTTTTTCAAGATGTGTACTTGTACACACGGGAGTAGGTTTAACAGATGTGTTTTCTAATCCGAAGCGATTGATAAGATTTTCGTAGTATTTTTCTTGACTAATAAAAATACCATTCGGAAGTTGTTTGATTTGAAGTCCAAGAAAATATGATAGTTCTCCCATATGAGACATTTCAAACTCTTTGGTCATAATATTTGCAAACTCTTTGCAGAGTTTATCGTTTGTTGAACCAAAGATAATGTCGTCTACATATATCTGGATAACTAAAATAACTTTTTGAGAATGTTTGATAAACAAAGTTTGATCGACTTTGCCTATTTGAAATCATGAGTTAATAAGATAGCTATATAGTCGTTCACACCAAGCACGAGGTGCTTGTTTTAGACCATACAGAGCTTTCTTAAGTTTGTACACATAGTCAGGATATTTTTCATGTACGAACAAAGGAGGTTGTTCGACATATACATTCCCTTTGATAAATCCATTGAGAAAAGCGCTATTGACATCCATCTGATAAATTTTGAAATTGTGGTGACAAGCAAAAGATAATAAGATTCTAATAAATTCTAGTCGAGCAACTAGTGCAAATGTTTCTTCATAATCGATGCTTCTTCTTGATTATACCCTTGTGCCAATAATCTTGCTTTATTTCTGGTGATATTTCCTTGTTCATCATCCTTATTTTTATAGACCCATTTAGTACCAATAACTGACTAATCAGTTGGTCTTGGAACAAGTTCCCAGACATCGTTGCGCTCGAACTGATTTAGTTCTTCCTGCATGGCAATGATCCTGTAGTCATCTGTAGCAGCCTCTTTTGGATTCTTAGGTTCGATATTTGAAAGAAACACAACATGACACATTTGATGGAGTTGACTCCTTGTTCTGATTTGTTGTGTTACTTCCCCGATTATATTTTGAATTGGATGATCTACTAATATTCTTGGAGGAGATCGTATTCTTTGTGGAGATTGTAACACACATGTTTAAGGAATATCCTCGGTAGTTATTTCTGAGTTAGAATCAACATTTGTGATGATTGGATTATCAGTGACTATAGTTTCGTTATCATCTGATATATTATGGGGGTGGTGATAGAATTCATCGAATGAGACATGAAGTTATTCTTCAATAGTTTTGGTTCATTTATTAAATATACGATAGGCCTTGCTTCGTTTCGAATAACCGACAAATATTCCTTCATCGGCCTTTGGATCGAATTTGCCGAGCTGGTCTTTCGTATTTAAAATAAAGCACTTGGAACCAAAGACTTTGAAGTATGAGATATTAGGCTTTCTTTGGTTAAATAATTCATAAGATGTATTCTTGTTGAGAGGTCGAATGGATACATGATTCAAAACATAACATGTAGTTGCAACAGCTTCTGCCCAGAAATGTTTTGGTAAAGTGGTTCCATTTAATAACGTTCTTGCACATTCGTGTAAGGTCCGATTTTTCCATTCTACAACTTCGTTTTGTTGTGGAGTTCTAGGAAACGAAAAATTATGATATATATCCCTTTCTTTGTAAAAAATGTTCAAATTCATTGTTTACAAACTCTCCGCCATGATCACTTCTTATATTTTTAACTTTATCCCTTTCGATTTCTGAATTCTCTTGACGAAAGATTTGAATTGTTCGAAAGTGTCACTTTTGTTTTTCAAGAAAATTGTCCAGGTGTAATGAGAGTAATCATCAACAATTACAAACACATATCGACTGTGATTTATTGACTGAACCTTAGTTGGTCCAAATAAATTCATATACAGTAACTCAAGTGGTTGTAATGTTGATATGACTTTCTTTGATGTAAAAGATGATTTGATCAATTTTCCTAATTGACATGCGTCACAAATGTTGTCAACCTTAAAGCTCATTTTGGGTAGTCCTCTAACTAGATCGTTTTTGGCTAGCTTGTCGATAGTTCTGAAGTTTATCTGACAGAAGCGTTTGTGCCATAGCCATGGATCATTATCGTTAGTCCCAAGACACATATCTGAATTATGATTAATATTCATATTCAGAATATATATATATTTCTATCTCTATAACCTTCAAAAACTAAATTGTGGTCTTTATCTAAAATACTACACTTATTATCTGAAAAGGAAATGGTAAAACCCTTGTCGCATAACTGACTAATACTAAGTAAATTGTGTTTCAAATTTCTAACTAGCATGACATTGGTAATAAGAGGTAAGTTAGATGTACCGCAATTGCCCACATCGCCTTTGCCGATGATATAGCCTTTTGAATTATCTCCAAAAGTGACGGAACCACCATCTGAGTATGTAATATTTGTCAATAAGCTCTTGTTTCCAGTCATGTGTTTTGAGCAACCACTGTCCAATATCCACTTTCCTGTATTCTTAAGTGGGACCTGCAAAAAATAAGATTAAGTCCATGGTACCCACCTTTTAATAGAGTCCTAAGAGTTAGGTCTTAGAAGTCCAAACCCATACGGGTCCATTATCCCCTTTATATAAATAATTTGAATTAAGATGCATAGTATTCATGAAATGTCGAATATATTTGTTCCTAATCAAATTGTTATTTGTTTTAGGAACTCATATCTTAATACTCCTGACATTTCTCTTTTGAAATTTCACAACTGGTATTGGCTTGGAATATAATAAACTAAGATTTTTCTTAACTTCATCTTTCTTCTTCTTGAGATGTTTCTTGGTTTCTTGTTTCTTATATCCCAAACCTTGTTTGTTTGAAGCAGGTTGTGATGATTTTTGTCAAATTTTCTCGACCTTTATTGAAGTTAGAAGCATTTTGAGTAATATCATCTAACTTAGTTTGTAAACTAGCCTTTTCTAGGTCCAGAATTTTGACTTTTGCCTTAAGCTCATGATTTTCAGTAGTAAGAGCATCATTTTTCTCTTTTTGAGTTTCAGTTTCTTGAATCAAAAGAGATAATTTAGAGTCAATATTAGATGATGATTCTTTAAGTTTTTCAAGTTCTTCTTCTAATATTTTTTCTCATCTTTAATATATCTCGTTCAAATTCTGCTCTACTTAAATCTGCTTTAGCTTCTTTGAATTGTCGTTTCATGTCTTTATATTTAACTATCAATTCGGCATTAATATCAAGTACTTCATCAAATGTAGGAATTTGCACCTCATCTTTTGCTGCCATGAAACAAACGTTTGCTTGTTCATTTTCTGTATCACTTTCACTTTCTGATGAAGATGAGTCTGAATCATCCCATGTAACTGAGAATGCTTATTTCTTTGATTTGTCCTTCTTGTATTTGAATTTGTCATTTTCTGACTTTTTCTTTTGCTCTGGACAATCCTTGTGCATGTGCCCCTTTTTGTGGCAGTTGAAACATTCTATAGCGGATGAAGATGGTTTATTTGATTCTGTTTTCTTTTTGTTATATCGACTTGCTTTTCGTTGTTTTAGGAATTTTTTGAAACCTTTTGCAATGAATGCTAGGTCTTCATCTTTAGAATCTGATTCAACTTCATCTTTTTCAGCATGAAATGCTACAATTTTCTTTTCTTCTTTTTGTTCCTTTCTAGCCTGTAAATTAGCTTCATAGGACATTAGATTTCCTATCAATTCATCTGGCTTCATGACGGAAAGGTCATTGGCTTCTTCAATTGCTAATACTTTTCCTTCCCATTCACTAGTCAAAGAATGTAAGACTGTCGAAACAACATCAAAATCTGAATATTTTTGTCCTAAACCAATAAGTGCATAATGAATCGTTTGAAACCATGTATACATATCATTGATTGTCTCATTCGGCTTCATTTTGAAATTTTGAAACTGACCTTTCAACATGGTTATTTTGGCTTGTTTAACCTTGTTAGTACCTTCATGAGTGGTTTTCGGCGTTTGCCAAATTTGATATGCAGTGGTGAAGATACCAACACAGTTATATTCATTTTGGTCTAATGCACAAAACAACATGTTTATTGCTTTTGCATTTATGGTTGCTGCCATTTTCTCAGCCGACGTCCATTCTGAATAATCAGTTGTTGGATTCATTATTTCTTTTTGGGTTGCATTCCAGGCATCATAGTTATTTGATTGCATGAAGAATGACATACGTGTTGCCCAATAGCTATAGTTGAGACCATTGAAGAATGGAGGTCTTTGTGTCGGTTGTCCTTCCATGTAAGTGTTGTTTTGAGTGCTAGTACTTGCGTTATTTTCCATATTACAAGAGTATATCAAATAACTGTGTTACGGTTATAAGATGACCTTGCTCTGATAACAAATGAAAATGCATGTGCGTGCTTAGTATAGTACACACGGATCGTGTAATATGATGCGCCACACTCAAGTATGAAATAATAGATAATCACAGAAATGTATAAATCAAGCAGTAAAATAGAAAAATCACACCAGGGATTTTTATACTAGTTCGGAGCACCGTCCTACGTCCAGTCCCAGACTTCTATTTGGATTTTCACTAACAACCACCTTACTTCACACAGAGGAATGGGTATACAACAACCGAGCAAACGAATGGTGTAACACCCCGTATTTTTGAATGATCAAATTAACTAAATTTAAGAATACTTAACTTCAAAGATGGGAATTAAGGAAAACGGGTTGCGCCATTGCGTTTGTCTCGGAATTCTGCTTGAGATAGAGTCCGAGTTTGCGTAAAATGGACACCATACGAAGGAGATATGGACGAACGAAGTTAGGCGGAAAAACCAGAAGAAAAAAATGCACTGGCGCACTTGGGAAGTGCGCTAGTACAAAAATACAAGGGCGCACTTCCCAAGTGCCCCCAGGCCGAGCAGAAAGCCTGCACAAATTTTTGGTGTGATCTGATCCACACTGTGACTCATTGCTGAGTCCTTTCTGTCTCCTTGCTGAGTCATTAAGGTTGAGGTGTCACTCTATCCTGACAGAGTGGTTTTGGTTAACCCTAAGAGCATCCGACGGCTCAAATTGAATTGAAATTCTATATAAATACATGTAGACTCAAACCCTAAAACCAAATAAAATTAGATCAATGGTCGTCATACTGTCTCTCCAAAACCTAGAGTAGCCACCACCAACTAGAAGCAAAGTAAAGCAACTCAATTCTATTCAAATCAAAGTCTAATATCAATAACGAAATTGTCTACATCAAGGGAACGATAATCAATTACAGAATTCAGGTCCCAGAACCCAAGACCCTCTTTTTCTGTGAGTTCTAGTCACTTTTAGGTTTAAATAGATAAAAGTGAATTGTGGTAGACTATGATTTGGGTATATGTTGTTTGTAGTTATGCAAGTTTATTGTTGTTGTGGATCATGAAATTATACAAGTTTTTTGTTGTGGTGAATCATGAAATTATGCATGTGAAATTCATAAACCTATGCAAGTTATTATGTTGGAATCATGAATCTATGCAAGTTGTTATCATGAACTTATGCAAGTTGTTATGAGATCATGCAAGTCAATTATGCAAGTTATTATGATTGAGAACTCATGAACCTATGCAAGTTATTATTCATAATCCTGTGAAAGTTGTTATGTTATGCAAGTTTGTTATGTTGTGAATCATGAACCTATGCAAGTTGTTATGTTGTGAATCATGAATCTATGTGAGTTGTTAATTATGTTGTAATTCATGAACCTATGCAAGTTGATATGTTGCAAAATCATGAATCTATGCAAGTTAGGCGGAAAAACCAGAAGAAGAAAAAAAAATGCACTGGCGCACTTGGAAAGTGCGCCAGTACAAAAATATACTGGAGCACTTCCCAAGTGCGCCAAGCCGAGCAGAAAGCCTGCACAGCTTTCTGGTGTGATCTGATCCACACTGTGACTCATTGCTGAGTCCTTTCTGACTACTTGCTGAGTCATTAGGGCTAAGGTGTCACCCTATCTTGACTGAGTGGTTTTGATAAACCCTAAGAGCATCCAACGGCTCAAATTAAATTGAAATTCTATATAAACACATGTAGACTCAAACCCTAAAACCAAATAAAATTAGATCAATGGTCGTCATACTGTCTTTCCAAAACCTAGAGTAGCCGCCACCAACTAGAAGCAAAGTAAAGCAACTCAATTCTATTCAAATCAAAGTCTAATATCAATAACGAAATTGTCTACATCAAGGGAACGCTAATCAATTACAAAATTCAGATCCCAGAACTCAAGACCCTCTTTTTCTATGAGTTCTAGTCACTTTTAGGTTTAAATAGATAAAAGTGAATTGTGGTAGACTATGATTTGGGTATATGTTGTTTGTAGTTATGCAAGTTTATTGTTGTTGTGGGTCGTGAAATTATACAAGTTTATTGTTGTGATGAATCATGAAATTATGCAAGTGAAATTCATAAACCTATGCAAGTTATTATGTTGTGAATCATGAATCTATGCAAGTTGTTATCATGAACCTATGCAAGTTGTTATGAGATCATGCAAGTCACTTATGCAAGTTATTATGATTGAGAACTCATGAACCTATGCAAGTTATTATTCATAAACCTATGAAAGTTGTTATGTTTTGCAAGTTTGCTATGTTGTGAATCATGAACCTATGCAAGTCACCTATGCAATTTATTATGTTGTGAATCACGAACCTATGTGAGGTGTTAATTATGTTGTTAATTCATGAACCTATGCAAGTTGTTATGTTGCAAAATCATGAATCTATGCAAGTTGTTATTTATGTGGTGAATCATAATTATATGCGAAGTTATCATGTCATTTCCCCTAGTTGTCACGCTTATGCCAAAAATTGTACAATAAAAGATCACCTTGTCATTCCCTTTATTTTATTGTTATGGCAAGGCTACCTTGTAGCTTCGATGACGCCAAAAACGCAAACGGTTACGCTAGTTAAGAAACGGGGAAAAGAGGAATTTGTAATAGGCATAATTTACATAGTGTTTATGTAAATTGGACACATGATTCTAGTAGGGAAACATATAAATAATTTCCTATTATGACATAGATAAAGTTGAGTAAAAATGGTATAAATTGAATAATACCATTTATGGATAAGAAATTCAAATTGTTAATAAAATAGGTATTGACACCTATAAAAAGGAAAGGATTAATTAATTAACTTAATTAATAAAAAGAAGAATGTTTAAGCAATTAAAGTCTGAAAAAATTAATTAACACTTATGACACGAGGTTATGTTACATTAGTAGTGGAAGTCTGCCCGGACCCGACCGGCATATCTAGAAGCCACTAATGTTGAACCTAATGTGAGAGGTCTAAGTGTGTGAATAAGACTCGGGCTAAGACACGAGGTTAGACCCAACTGTGGAATAAGACTGCCCGGACTTGACCGGCATATCCAGCATCCACATGTTGTAGGCCTAATGTGGGAGGTCTAACCCAATATAACCATAATTGGACATGGTAATAAGAAAAGACTACTTAACCTAACTTAATACATGTGGACTGTATGATGATAGACATAAGATAGGGTTAAGTAAAATGAGTTGGATTGTGGGTGGGTTAAGTACAATAATGGGTAGGTGGGTAATATTAATATATATAGGCCCACAAACTTAACCATTAAATAAATAGGATTAAATCAGTGGGAGGGTTAAGTACAACTGAAGGGTAGGTGGGTAATATTAATATATATAGGCCCACAAACTTAACCGGATAAAAAGGGTCATGTAATTAAAGACACCTAATGGTATACGTAACCGGGGTAAAATAGTAAAGTTATATATTAAATACATCCTTAGGGGTACGCATAACTAACTGGAATAGATAGGGTTATGTATTAAAGACACCTATAGGTAAGCATAATCGATAGGTAGATTAAGAGTTCTGTATTAAAGACACCTATAGGTACGCATAACTGATTGAGGTCTATGTAATTAAAGACACCTTAGGGTGTACATAGTCAGTAGAAAACCTAGTGGGGATACAAGACATAGGGGAGAGCTTGTATCATGTTGTGTGGGACCCATTTCAGTCAGTAACCCGGAGGGGTATCAAAGTAAAGAACTCCGTACTAAGCAGGGAAGGGGCACGCTTACTGATTGATTGTAAGAGATACAAAACGAGATGGATGGTGTGGGCGGCGCAAACCGACCGGGGACATGTTCGTGCATGGGCCGGGCAGAGGGGGACAAGACAACCGTGACACCAGTAGGTATAACTGTGCATACCTTGGGTTGCCACTTTAGGGAAGTTATACCCCCTAGTTGTGGGACCAGCACAGGGTATCTATAGAGTAGGGAGCCGATCGATTAGGGTAGTGGTTAGGGTATACCCGGACGTATGCCTTAGGTCTACCAATTTATATTAGGAGGGTAGTGGGTACGACTAGTTAAGATAGGAGCGGGCGGCACCAATGACAGCAGCAAGGAATACACAAAACTACCACCATCGTTATCGTTATTATGGTTAGCAGAAGGGATCATCCCATCTTGATTTTACTAGTAATAGTGCAGAGTAGTTTGTAGTGAAGCATCCATACATCTTACCTTATTTGTCCTGTCATACCTGCCATCTGTACCGTGAATACTCTTGTCCACTTTGTATGCCTGTCATGTTTACCTTTATTTATTTGCTGGTTAAAAGTTGCTGGACTCACCAGACGTATGTCTAACCTAGTTTGTTTCACCTCTTTTCTTTCGTTCCCCCCCCCCAAGTTCTCAGGAAGGAAACACCCAGGTTTAGTCAGGATTTTGATATCATTTTCTAGGATCTACTTCTGAAGTATGGCTCGAGTCTCTGTCTCTTATATGGCTTGCTCTTTAATATGGGGGATGATGTTTTTCTTTTAAATACCTATGTACTCTGATAATGTAAGACAGAAGTGTTTTATTGTAATGGCTTTATGACTCATGGTATTATGTAACAAAGTATTTTGGTGATTTAATAAAGTTGTTTATTTTCCGCTGCAAAATTTTTATATTTGTCTTGTGATATTCTGTGTCTGTTTACCTAAAACGCTCCATTGAAGTTAAGGCATTCCCTTTGTGAGTGACCTTAATGGAGGTGGGGTGTTACACTTGGTATCAGAGCTGAAGGTTACCAGATTAGATAAAAGTTTTGAAACTATTTTTCAAAAAGGTTTTAAAAGAAAGTATTTTCAAAAAGGAAAGCCTGTTTTGAAAAAAAAAATCCCCGAAAAGCCATATATAGTATGCTTCGGTCCTTTTTCTAAAATCTCTCCCTTTTTCTTCTTAGCATGTCTGAGGATCTTAACCTTCCAGAGGGTGTACCGATACCAGGATGGTTTAGAAGGTATTTGGAAGCTAGGGCCACCGCCGCAGGTCCAGCAAATGTTCCTCCTCCCCCAGCCGCACCCATTCCTCCTCCTCCACCTCCTCGTGTTGATACTTTTGCAAAGATATGTAAGGACTTTCGGGCAATGGGCGGGAAACCTTTTCATCGGTCTGAGATGTTTGTTGAAGCTCGAAATTGGCTAAAGGAGGTGGAAGAATTGTTTGGAATCTTTGAGCTAGAAGATGGAAGAAAGGTCAGGTTAGCTGTCTGGTTAATGAAGGATGAGGCCTCGTTTTGGTGGGAGGTCACTAATAGAGAGCATGCAGTTGATACATGGCCAGATTTCAGGCGTAGGTTTGAGGCGAAATTTCTCTCGCGAGGAGAAGAAAATATATACATGGAAAGGTTCTTGGCATTGAAGCAGGGGAATCTGTCAGTAAAAGAGTATGTTAACAAGTTCAATCAGTTGGCCAGGTTTGGCTTAGAATTGGTGAACACACATGAGAAGAAGGCTCTGAGATTTGTTAAAGGCTTGAATGAGCTGCTTCACGGATTGGCTATGACCTACGTTCCTATGGGGGCCACTTTTGAAAAGCTGGTGGATATGGCCCTAATGCATGAAGAGGAAAAGGGAGCAAAGAAAGAGGAAAAAGTTGAAGGGACATTGAAAAATGAGAAGGCGGGACCCAAGAAAGGATAACAACAGCAACAACAAAAGAAAGGCGAGAAGGATGACAAGGGCAAGGATAAGAGGAAATGCCACTATTGTGGGAAAGAAGGTCACCTAGTCAAATAATGTAAAAGGAGGAAGTTCAATTGCTTTAAGTGCGGAGAGGTCAGACACTTCTCCAAGGAAAGCCCGAAGGCGCAGGGATCGCAAGGGACTTCTGGAGGGAAGGAGAATGCTCTCGTGGCAGATGGATAGGATAGAGATAGGAAAATTTTATGTAAAAGGTTTAATTTCCTTATCTGATTATGAAGTTCAGACCCTTTTGGATTCTAGCATTTTGATTTTGTAATTGAGACTCTGCATTTTAATACTAGTCTTGTTTCTGATCCCGTAGTTGTTTCAAACCCCTTTGGTGGTTCAGCTCATTTATTGGTGATTTGTAAGGGGTTGAAATTATCTGTGTTAGGTGTCAAAAATTTGAATGTGACATTTGTGTGCTCAAGTTTATGGGCTATGGGTTGGTTCTAAATGGACCAGCTTTCTATGTAGAGGGTCGTTCTAGATTTTAAGAGGAGGGTCGTTAAGTTTCTAACTTGTCATGGGAAGACCCCCAAAGTTTCTTGTGACCCGCAAGGGTCTGTTATGCTTAGCTTTCTGAGAATCATTCTGTAATCTGATCTTTACCAGTAGTCTATAAATATCTGAATATTTCTGAAGGATAGGGGTTTCTACTTGAAGCATGAAGTAGATTTCTAGTTTTGACATTGTTTAAATGGGGGTGATTCTCTGATTGTCAGTCTGATGTTGATTTCAGTCTTCGAGGATGAAACTTAGGGAATTATTCTCTTAACTGATGTCAAATGGGAACAGAGCTTTTGTCTAAGTTATATCATTTGTTTGTATCCCATCAACCGAATCTTCGACCTTTAGATAAGAAATCCATGGATTTAAACATGTGTTTGAGACATGTTATGTTTGATGGTTGCAAGTGGATGCAAGTGTTTGCTAGTGGTTGCTTGCGGATGCATTTACGCACACATTAGGCAGTAGATCGGCTTAAATCACTTTCATATTGCATATAAAAATGTGTGTGTATTTATGGTAATGGATGTATAATGGTTGTGTTATCATATGGATGCTGCATTTTGATGAATGGTTGTGCACACATGAAGAGATAATATGTATCAGATAGGAAAATTGCATACATGTTGGACTCATAGCACTGACATAATTCGCATTAAGGAGGTCAACTGAATCAGTGGACCGCCTAATCTTTGCATTAGATAAGGAACATATACACACACTTTTGCATATGTTCATACAATATTAGAAGTTTTCTAAGGACAATGAATTCTTGTGGATGATGGTTGAGAAGATGGGTGATTGGATGGTAGGACACATTCTTCTTAATTTGAAGATTTCGGGGACGAAATCCTTTAAGTAGGGGAGAATGTAACACCTCGAAATTTTGAATGATTAAATTAACTAAATTTAAGAATACTTAATTTCAAATGTGGGAACTAAGGAAAACGGGTTGCGCCATTGCGTTCATCTCTGAATTCTGCTTGAGATAGAGTCCGAGTTTGCGTAAAACAGACACAATATGAAGCAGATATGGACGAACGAAGTTAGGCGGAAAAACCAGAAGAAGAAAAAAATGCACTGTCGCACTTGGGAAGTGCGCCAGTACAAAAATACACTGGTGCACTTCCCAAGTGCGCCCAGGCCAAGCAGAAAGCCTACACATCTTTCTGGTGTGATCTGATCCACACTGTGACTCATTGCTGAGTCCTTTCTGACTCCTTGCTGAGTCATTAGGGCCGAGGTGTCACCCTATCCTGACTGAGTGGTTTTGATTAACCCTAAGAGCATCCGACAACTCAAATTAAATTGAAATTCTATATTAACACATGTAGACTCAAACCCTAAAACCAAATAAAAATTAGATCAATGGCCGTCATACTGTCTCTCCAAAACCTAGAGTAGCCGCCACCAATTAGAAGCAAAGTAAAGCAACTCAATTCTATTCAAATCAAAGTCTAATCTCAATAACGAAATTGTTTACATCAATGGAACGCTAATTAATTACAGAATTCAGATCCCAAAACTGAAGACCCTCTTTTTCTGTGAGTTCTAGTCACTTTTAGGTTTAAATAGATAAAAGTGAATTGTGGTAGACTATGATTTGGGTATATGTTGTTTGTAGTTATGCAAGTTTATTGTTGTTGTGGATCATGAAATTATACAAGTTTATTGTTGTGGTGAATCATGAAATTATGCGAGTGAAATTCATAAACCTATGCAAGTTACCTATGCAAGTTATTATGTTGCGAATTCATGAATCTATGCAAGTTGTTATCATGAACCTATGCAAGTTGTTATGGGATCATGCAAGTCACTTATGCAAGTTATTATGATTGAGAACTCATGAACCTATGCAAGTTATTGTTCATAAACCTGTGCAAGTTGTTATGTTATGCAAGTTAGTTATGTTGTGAATCATGAACCTATGCAAGTCACCTATGCAAGTTGTTATGTTGTGAATCATGAACCTATGTGAGGTGTTAATTATATTGTTAATTCATGAACCTATGCAAGTTGTTATGTTGCAAAATCATGAATCTATGCAAGTTGTTAATTATGTGGTGAATCATAATTATATGTGAAGTTATCATGTCATTTTCCCTAGTTGTCATGCTTACGCCAAAAATTGTACTGAAAACGATCACCTTGTCATTTCCTTTATTTTTTTATTATGGCGAGGCTACTTTGTAGCCTCGATGACGCCAAAAATGCAAACGGTTACGCTAGTTAAGAAACAGGGAAAAGGGGAATTTGTAATAGGCATAATTTACATAGTGTTTATAATTGGACACATGATTCTAGTAGGGAAACATATAAATAATTACCTATTATGACATAGGTAAAGTTGAGTAAAAATGGTATAATTTGAATATGACCATTTACGGATAGAAAATTCAAATTGTTAATAAAATAGGTATTGACACCTATAAAAAGGAAAGGATTAATTAATTAACTTAATTAATCAAAAGAGGAATGTTTAAGCAATTAAAGTCTGAAAATTTAATTAACACTTATGACACGAGGTTAGGTTACATTAGTGGTGGAAGTCTGCCCGGACCCGACTGGCATATCCAGAAGCCACTAATGTTGAACCTAATGTGAGAGTTCTAAGTGTGTGAATACGACTCGGGCTAAGACATGAGGATTGACCCAATTGTGGAATAAGACTGCCCGGACCCGACCGGCATATCAAGCATCCACATGATGTTGGCCTAATGCGGGAGGTCTAGCCCAATATAACCATAATTGGACATGGTAATAAGAAAAGACGACTTAACCTAACTTAATACATGTGGACAGTATGATGATAGACATAAGTTAGGGTTAAGTAAAATGAGTTGGATTGTGGGTGGGTTAAGTACAACTGATGGGTAGGTGGGTAATATTAATATATATATAGGCTCACAAACATAACCATTAAATAAATAGGATTAAATCAGTGGGAGAGTTAAGTACAACTGAAGGGTAGGTGGGTAATATTAATATACATAGGCCCACAAACATAATCGGATAAAAAGGGTTATGTAATTAAAGACACCTAATGGTATACATAACCGGGGTAAAATAGTAATGTTATGTAAAAAGACACCCTTAGGGTTACGCATAACTAATAGGAATAGATAGGGTTATGTATTAAAGATACCTATAGGTAAGCATAATCGATAGGTAGATTAAGGGTAATGTATTAAAGACACCTATAGGTACGCATAACTGATTGAGGGCTATGTAATTAAAGACACCTTAGGATATACATAGTCAGCAGAAAACCTAGTGGGGATACAAGACATAGGGAAGAGCTTGTATCATGTTGTGTGGGACCCATTTCAGTCAGTAACCCGAAGGGGTATCAAAGTAAAGAACTCCGTACTAGGCGGGGAAGGGGCATGCTTACTGATTGATTGTAAGAGATCCAAAACGAGACGGATGGTTTAGGCGGCGCAAACCGACCGGGGACATGTGCATGCATGGGCCGGGCAGAGGGGGACAAGACGACCGTGACACCAGTAGGTATAACTGTGCACACCTTGGGTTACCACTTTAGGGAAGTGATACCCCCTAGTTGTGGAAACAGCATAGGGTATCTACAGAGTAGGAAGCCGATTGATTAGGGTAGTGGTTAGGGTATACCCGGACGTATGCCCTAAGTCTACCAATTTATAGTAGGAGGGTAGTTGGTACGACTAGTTGAGATAGGAGCGGGCGGCACCTATGACAACAGCTAGGAATACACGAAACTACCACCATCGTTATCATTATTATGGTTAGTAGAAGGGATCATCCCATTTTGGTTTTACTAGTAATAGTGCAGAGTAGTTTGTAGTGAAGCATCCATACATCTTACCTTATTTGTCCTGTCATACCTGCCATCTGTACAGTGAATACTCTTATTCACTTTGTATGCCTGTCATGTTTACCTTTATTTATGTATTGGCTAAAAGTTACTCGACTCACCGGATGTATGTCTGACCTAGTTTGTTTTGCCTCTTTTCTTCCGTCCCCACCCCCCCAGGTTCTAAGGGAGGAAACACCCAGGTTTAGTCAGGATTTGGATATCATCTTCTATGAGCTACTTCTGAAGTATAGCTCGAGTCTCTGTCTCTTATATGGCTTGCTCTTTAATATGGGGAATGATGCTTTTCTTTTAAATGCATATGTACTTTGATAATGTAAGACTGAAGTGTTTTGTTGTAATGGTTTTATGACTCATGGTATTATGTAACAAAGTATTTTGGTGATTTAAGAAAGTTGTTTATTTTCCACTGCAAAATTTTTATATCTGTCTTGTGATATTCTGTGTCTGTTTACCTAAAACGCTCCACTGAAGTTAAGGCATTCCCTTTGTGAGTGACCTTAATGGAGGTGGGGTGTTACAAACGGGATTTCACGCCTCTAATAACACCGAGGACTTCAACACTTGCCTCTTACAACACCGAGGACTTCAACAAAGATGAATATAATTATTGTTGACAATATGTGTTCTTGGTAACACAAATTTGTCACTTGTGGTACAACCTTCATATAATCTTATCCTCAAGTAGAATATTTGTGTATATGAAGATTTTGAAGTGGATATCGTATTGAATCAAAAGAATATTAAATAGATTCTAGGATTCAAAGGGTATTATATTGAATATGAGCAACCGAGCACTTGAGAATATAGAAATGAGATCAAGAATATAGATAGCAATAATTAAAGTTAGTATGATAGGAATGATGATCTCATGGTGTTTATATAAGGAATAAACAGTTGTAACCCTTTGTGAAGAGTTACGAAAAATGGCCATGATTATTGGTGAAGAGAAAGAGAAGCAACCATTGATGAAAAGGAAGTGTCTATACGAAAGGTTACTTTCTGGAAGAAAACAGTCGACATATTAAAAAGGATTAGTAGACAGGAATTTGAATATATATTCGTTATATTTATGTGTACACGTGTATTGTGCAAAATGGGCAGAAATGGTCGACTGGTAGAAAACCAGGCGGTCGACCGGTTTCACCCAGTGTGCACAATTAATGTGTACACATATATATTTGTATATATATATTGGTAATCTCGAGGTATTTGATTATTTGAGGATAAATTTTAACATAAGTAACACTACTAAAGCACCAAATAATCAACCTCTGATGTAAAATACCATATATAGCTCTTTGTGTCTCTTCAAACCAATGAATATCTTCTTTTTGTCGAACACGGCTTATCTCTTTGTAAGAAATCAAAACTCTATGAAATCCCTGACTCAACAGTCTGCCTATAAGCCTTCGACCTTTTCCAGATGCTTCTTGATAATGGATTTAATCACTTTGTTGATAGCCTCAACTTTCCTATTGGCCTGAGGGTGAGCCAATTGCCGAGAATCTCTTTTCGATATTATGCCGTTGGTAGAAAGTTTGAACTCTGCGCTCTGAAACTTGGTTCCACTGTCTGAGATGATGGCCTAGGGTACTCCATAGCGGGTGATGATATTGCGGACGATGAAGTTGATTACTTTCTTGGTGGTGATTATAGCGAGGGCTTCAGCTTTTGCAATTTGGTGAAGTAATCAGCCGCGACTATGGCATAGCGTTCCCCCCTCTGGCCGTTGAAGAGTCATGTTGATATCTATCCCCCACATGGTGAACGACCAAGGACTCATCATTTACATTAGCTCGTTAGGCAGGGATCTTGGGATCTTTGTGAACCGCTGACACCTATCACACTTGCGGGCATAGTTTGCGGCATCCCTATCGAGTGTGGGCCAGAAGTAACCATGTATGATAATTTTTCTTGCTAGAGTTTTCCCCTAAGTGTGGTCGTCACACTTGCCTTCGTGCACGTCCAGAAGCACACGGTCCTCATCGTTGTAAGCTACACACAGAAGTAATAGTACAGAGAAACCTCTTCGGTAGAGCACTCCGTCCAAGATGATATAACGATATAACTAGCAAGTGAGTGCGCATCATTATTTGTAGCATCCAAGGAGGGTTCCACATTGCAAGTATTTCTTGATTGGCGTATTCTAGGATTTGGGCTCGATTTCGGTCTCCGTTGCCGCTACCGAGTCAGTCTGCATCTAACTGATGCTTAGTTAGTCGAGTACTTCTACTGGGGAAAGTAACGTAAGCTGTGCAACCCCGGAGCTTGCCATTTTTGGTAATGAGTCAACATTTCTGTTTTGTTCTCGACGGAAATGCTTGATGATGTAGTGGTCAAAGTTGGTGACCAGTTCACGAACCTGAGCGAGGTAGGGAACGAACCATGCCCTTTGGCTTGGTACTCTCCGTGTAGCTGACGCACGATGAGCTGTAAGTCGGAGTAGATCTGGATGACCTTAATGCTAAGTTCGATTGCAATTCTAAGTCCAGCGATCAAGGCCCCGTATTCTGCATCGTTGTTGGTAGCGGGAAAGTTGAGCTTTAAAGCATAGCATATTAGGTGCTCCTATGGAGTGACGAGCATGACTCTGGCGGCGGAGCACTTATTGTTGAATGATCGATCCACAAACAATTTTTATTGAATGTCCAGAGTTTCAATGTCTTCCAGAGGAGGCTCCTCAGGGTGGTGTACTCCACTATGAAATCGGCGAGGGTTTGCCCGAGGATGGCCTAGCGAGGGATGAATGTTGTTTTAAATTGACTTGGCTCTGTATTCCACTGTAGTAGTCTTCCAGAAGCCTAAGTCGCTACAGGACCTATCGTAGCGGTTGGTCAGTGTAGACTTTGATAGGGTGAGACTAAAAGTCTGGTTGAAGCTTCTGCGAAGAGATCAACATGCAGTAGGCTAGCTTCTCTAGCTTTGGGCAGTTCTTTCTTCCCCCATTAATCTCTTGCTGATGTAGTAAATGGGTTTCGGACACGATCTTCAATGCGCATGAGCGCTGAACTAACAGCTTGCATGGAAACATCCAAATAAACGTATAAGTCCTCGTGATCCCTAGGTTTGGACAAGATAGGTGGTCGCTCTAAGTGATTAAGAAGGTCCTTGAATGCGGTGCTGCATTCCGATATCCATGCAAAGTTGCGCTTCCCCTTTAGGAGCAAGTAAGAAAACACATATGTCGGTGGCTTTAGAGATGAATCGACTTAAAGCAGCAACCTTCCCATTTAAACTTTGAACATCCTTGATGCTCCGAGGGGCTTGAATATCTCGGATAGCTTTGATCTTATCTGGATTGGCTTCAGTGCATCGCGAATTGACGGTGAAACCCAAAAATTTTCCTAACGCAATGCCAAAAGAGCATTTCAGGTGATTGATTTTCATGTCGTACCGACAGAGGACATTAAACATTTCAGAGAGGTCACGAACATGGTCATTCTACATCTTTGATTTTACAAGAATTTCTTCCACGTATCTCTCTATGGATCTTCCGATCTAGTCCTTGAAAATGAAGTTGACCGGTTATTGGTAGGTGGCTCCCGTGTTCTTAAGACCATAGGGCATGACGCGATAGCAGCAAAGCCCGAGGTCGGTTATGAAAGAAGTATGATCCTGGTCGGGAGGTACATCAGAATTTAATCGTAGCCCGAGTAAGCGTCCATGAAGGATAAAAGCTGGTATCCGGCGGTTGAATCAAAAAGCTGGTCAATCTTAGGAAGTGGAAAGTTGTCTTTAAGACATACCTTGTTCAAGTCGTAGAAATCGACACACGTCTGCCACTTGTCATTTGCTTTCTTGACCAGGACTGGATTGGAGATCCAATCAGGGTAGTAGGCTTCACGGATGAAATTATTATTGTGCAGCCTATCTACCACTTCTTTGAGTGCGTTTGATCTTTAAATTCCCAAGAAACGACGTTTCTGTTTGATCGGAGGTTGCAACTAGTTGAGAGTTAGCATGTGACAAGTGACTGCAGGGTTGATGCTACACATATCAGAGTGGGTCCAAGCCAATATGTCAAGATTGGCCCTTATAAATTCCATAAGATCTTCTTTTACTGTGGGGTTAGAGTTGCGATCCAACTTTTAAGACCTTCGTCGGGTCGTTGGGGGTGACCGGAATGTCCACCGTAGGTTATACCAGTGTAGCCCTTTCGGAATCGGGCTCTTTGTCCTCCCTTGGATCGAGATCGTCGGAAAGTTGGCAGTGGCATTTGAGCCTAGACTCAGACGTCGTTGGTTGCTATGCGGACATGGTTATGGCACAAGAAGGAGGAGACACAGTCTTTCCTTTGTTCTTATTGTGCGCATTTTCCCACTCTATGAGGTAGCAATCTCTAGCTATTGCTTGATCACCTTTTAAAGTTCCGATCCCATTTTCTGTCGGGAACTTCATTAGAAGGGACCATGGTGACATGCATACTCGAAGTTCTACGAGGAAGGGGAATCCAAGGAAAATGTTGTATAGGGAGATAACGTCAATCACCACAAAGGTGAGGATCCAGACTCGACTCTGATCTCCTTCCCCAAGTTCTACAAGCAGGTCGGCCATGCCTACTAGTGATTGGAAGATATGTTGAAGTCGTGGATCACGGTATGGAAGGGCTTCAATTCTTTGGCCTCCAGTTTCATTTGGTCGTAGGCCTCCTTGAAGATGATGTTGACCAAGCTACTTGAGTCGATAAGGATTATTTAGACGAAGGCTGACCTAATCTGGGCAGAGACGGCTAGAGGGTAAATGGTCGGGATATTGATTGTCGTGGAGTCTTTCTTCAAAAGACGACATCGTCCCGCATTTTCTTCTGGAGCTTGGCGGGGATGGACTCGTCCAAAGTGGAGCAAGCTTCGTAGCTGGCATGCTTTATGGAGTCAGCGTATTCCTTCATCTTGCAGAAGCTGTCATGTAAGGGGTGAGGTCCACCATAGATAGTGTTGATCGCGATGCCACGTGACCTTTGGTTAGATGGTACGTTTATAGACGCTGGCAGTGCGGGCATTGGAGTGCACATCGCTGCTTTTAGAGGAGTGGGATCCCGAATGTATTGTTTCAGGTGATTCTCACGGATGGGCTTTTCAATTGCAACCCTGAGGTGGCGATAGTCGTTAGTATTGTTCCCATACATGTCATGGAATCTGCAGTATCGACTGGAGTTTTTCTCGCGGTTGGTGGATCCCTAGTGTTGGGCTTCTTATATTGGAGCATATTACAGGTTTATATGTAGATTGTCTTCATATCTTGATTCAACAGAGTGTACACCCTGTAATTCTGGAAGCGGTCGTGCTTTTTAGGATCTACAGGAGCCTTATTATTGTTGCGACCTCTTTGTTTTCCCTTATTCGGCTTTGACTTGTAGGGGGCTGCTCCTTTACCTTTGATGGAGAATTCTCTAGGCCGTTTTCCTTTGACATTATCGTTATCATTGCCTGCCTGTGGGTTATTGGAGTAGTTGCCATGAGAAGCTCGAGTACGCATTGTATCCTCTTGGCACAGGAATTGTCCAACCTTTTCGTAAAAAGCCTCTATGCTTTTAGGCTGCTTTCTGTCGATCCAGGATCCAAATTCGGAGGTAGGAAGGACACCTTACGTAAGCTAGAAGAGCACAGTGCAAGGTTCTGGGTCGTTTACCTCAGCCAATATTTCAGATATCGAAAATATCGCTTGAGATCTCCTTTGGTATCTTGTTTTGAGCTCTTTCCGAAACGAAACAATAAATATCATTATAAATCTCCTTTTGAATATATCGCTCAAGATATTACGATACCAAACGATATATGGACCGAGATGAGATACTGGAATATCGTCTGAGATCTTGGTTTTTTGGTATAATTTAAATCTGTGCATGAACCAGAACAGTAATTAAATAACTCAAATCGAACCATGATAATCTTATGTTATTTTATATTTTGCATGTTAAATGAGCATATTGTATGTTTAAATATGTTCAGCAATGCTTATGATTTTCATATCTGTCTTTTTTATATGCATGTTACCTATGAAATTACGTATTTTATGCTACTTATGCTGAACTTTTTAATGTTTGGATCTTTTTTATGTTTTATGTCTAACAATAATTCATGTTCTAGAACCACATGTTGTAAGAATTAGTCTATTTGTGTTGTGTTATATTTATATTTTAAGCATATTACGATTTAGAGTATGATGATCTTTCATAAATTGAGAATAATAAAGTGATTTTACAATTCAAGTTTAAGTTACTATATTTTTAATAGCATTCTTAAAAATCATTTTTCAAGAATATCAGTATTTAATATATTTTGTAGCCCGAGATTGTTCTGATGTAAACTTCAAGTCTTGATATGGAATTCCGAGATGAAACCCCAAGTTAGGTACATCTCATCCAACATCTCACCTGATACAAGATCAAGTCTCTGAAATCTCTGAGATGAAACACGATCGATATCTAAGATTTAAAACATTGACCTCAATGAGGGAAGTATTGAATCGTGTAAGTTAGCTTTTTAGGGATTCCGTTGGTCGTTGGTAAAGATTAGATAGAGTGAGGGCGTTCTTCGGAGTCAGGAAGTGCTATCTAAATTGATTAACCAATTCCAGGGTCAGCCGGGCAAAGTTGTTGATGGATTGGAGTAGGAGGCGAGAGAACCAAAGCAGAGTCATGCCCGATAGGAAGACTGGGAAATTTTTGCACTTGACTACGTCATTGGCCCGACTGGAATCCATTTTCCATTCGTAGTAGTTTAAGAAAGCATAAGGGTCTATTATATCGTCATAAAGAGCCATCTGTGGCATGTTGAAGCGTCGGGGCCACTCGGCTTCGTGCAAGATCCTAGTGAAGGGGTTACGCTTCAAGTGGGTTTCCCATGAGTCATTGGCATTTCCCCGCATCTCTTTCATGATCGTTCAGACCATGTCGGGGAGATACGTCGGGTGTGGATCTCTGGTACAACCCACTGGTTTCAGCGAACTTCGAGAGTTCTGTTCCGTGGACGTCTTCTATCGTGCACATCTGGCTCATCATCTTCCATGTTGTCGATATCGTTTGCCTGGTTTTGGTATGACTGGTGAGGTTGAGTAGGCTGGTATGCATCCTGATACCGAGGTACTTAGGCCTGTTGGGTTACCAGATGCATAGTCTCCAGGTTCTGAGCAACGAAAGTTGGATTCGGTCGAGGAGGGGGTCGGTTGCTCGAATACGGTTCGTCATTGATAATCAACCAGGAGCGGTAACGATACAAAGTTTCCCCATTGAAGTTACAGTGGTTCGATCACCGTTTTCATTTCCATTGTCATTGCCATTTACGTTAGTATGAGCATTGGAGCGGAGACGACGTTATTAATGAGGTTGAACCTTCTTCTCTGATGTGAGCCCCTTGATTCGGAAGAAGAAGTTTCTGATATAGTACGCCGCAGTCGGGAGTTGTTTTAAGCAAGATGAAGTTGAGCGATGATGCTTTGGCTTTCTTAAAGTTGACGCATGAGGTCAAAGTTATTTTTCAATGCCTAGTTGAGTTCAAGAGTTGTATTTTCGTACTTCTTATTTAGCGTTTGAATTTGCACTTGGCTTGCTCGGGCTTCGGGGTCCATAGGAGGATGGACGTCCATGTCAGCCGGGTTATCTTCTGGCTAAGGTTGCTGCGATGTTCCAGCTTCGGCTGTAGCAGAGGAGCCGATCATTGTATACTCTTGTTGCTTAGCCATCTTAAGAGGATTCAGTGGCAGGTTAGAGAAGAAACCTAAAGCATGTCGAGATCAAGGTGGAAGTGTGCGACATAGATTCGAGTTCCAAAGTTCTTAGTGAAAGCACCAGAATGTTGACGGAAAAAATGTCGTAACAACTAAAAGATTCTTCGTTACTTAGAGAATTACATTTCGCATGGAAGTATAAGTGTAGAAAGCAGTAAATAACACAATAGATATATATTGGTTCGGTCCCGTGTGGGGTCTACGTCCATTTTGGAAGAGTCAGTGATATTTTATTGACAATAATGAGTTACAAGCTTAGGACTATCTCACGACATCCTTTTACAAACATTTCTAAATATTTTGATGTCATAATTATCATATATGACTATTAGGAAAAGTCATTTTTGTCCTTCTTCTTCCTTAAAGTAAGGATTCCATTAAAGAGGTCAATTGGAGCTTAAAAGGTGTCAAATCAGCCAATTTCCTACCAATTTAAAGTGCAGCTTGGGGTATTTATAGTGGAGTGGTTAGGTGGGAGTTGGTAGAGATTGGGGACCACACAGTACATTTCGTACACCTGGAAGCAGGTCTCCAGAATTTCAGATCCCCCTTGTCATATCCTAAAAACATGTATCCCTCTCTGTGGTTACGAATTTCGTATCCCACAAGGTACGAAAATCATATCCATGGGATACAGATTTCGTACCTCATGGGGTATAGAATTTGTACCTCGTGGGATACAATGAGAGTGTTTGCATTATGGAGGGACCCAAAACGTTGGGGCTCAAAACCATATAGAGCTGAGGGAGTCGAGCTTACCTTGGGGTACGAAAGCGAGGCTTATTGCTTCGAATACGAAGCAGGAAGGCATGGAGGGGTCCGAAGTTATGGCTTACGGGGGATTCGAGCTCCCTGGATCCAAAGCGTAGGACTCAAGCTAAGGGGGGTCCGAGGTTCTACGAATGAGCGGGGTTCGAGAATTTAGGGCACGAGAGACGAGATTGTGGTTGGCACAGAGTTTTGAGGAGTTATGAAGTTCTTGCTCGCATGACTTTTTCCAAGCTTGTTCCCTTAGCTTCTTGGCAACACTTCGGGTTATAGCGTCATGCGATGCGTTGAGTCGAGCGTGTCTGGTGTACTTTTGGCAACCAGACCAAAAGATCGGTTAACATATAGCGATATTTCCAAAGTAAAGGAAATAAAAATGTTTTTTTTTTAAATATTGCGATATTTTCGACGTAAAGGAAATAAAGAAGTGAGGGGTAAAGGTATGGTTATGTTTTCAATGTAACAGAACCAGGAAAGATTTGTTGAGATAAGTATAGGGAATTGATTAATAAGAACTGATAAAAGGATTTTAATGAATGGTTTTAATTAAAGGGTCTGAGCTGAAAATGTATTGATTTGTACAATTTTTGATTTGATAGTCAAAAACCCAGCTATTAATAAATATTACTTTTGACTATTGACGTTTTAGATCGAGAAGACGGGATAAGAACTAGACCCAAACCCACTTTGAACTGACTTTGAATTCGAAAACTAACATGTAGGGATGCTTTTGAAGGCATAGATATTTAGAGCAAAAGGGGTTCTCGTTGATGTCTCTGGTTAACTACGATGATTGAACTTTTATCAGTAACCCCGACGTTCTGGGGTTTCTTCGGTTTCGTTTAGTTCAAGAATAAAGTTGTATGGATGAATGTCTGATTGGTTATTTCCTAAGACCATGTATGTTGATATTTACATATATACCGAGTATGGCGGTGGAGAAGGCAACTTATTTTTTAACACTAGTTTATATTTGTGCAAATCAAATAATGATTGATGGATCTGTCAATGTAATACTCAAAGTTGTATGTGCTTTCTCAAAAAGGTAATTGTAACCTCAAGCCTCATCAATCGGGAAATGACTGAAATCGGGCTGGTAGTAGGGCTATGTGGACCATAGCCATTAGGATATATCATCAACTAACCTAGAGAAATCGATGGTCCCTTTTTGCATGCATGGGAATGAATACGCTTGGACAACAAACAACTGTGGTGATGATATATTCGGTGCACTCAAATTGAATGAGTGGTCGGTTCTATGTGCCCGGGTTGCAAGATGTTATTGTTGAACCCCCTGTGTTTTATCTCTAGTGAACACTGATCGGAAGGTGGTTCTATACCTAGTTATATTGGAAATCCAAACTCCATTGTGAGATGTACAGTTTTAGACATAAACCAACTATGTCGGAAAGTGAAAGGCAAGCTTTTCGGCTATATTCCTATTTTATTTGTGGACTGATAGACATTATTATAATATCATTGGATTTTATAATATAAAAGTTATTTGGTCATCGTAAGGTAAAAAAACACGTTCCATGTTTATATGTGGTTGTGTATTATGAGAGTTCCATTCTTTCGTAGGATTTCTAAAAGTTAAGCAAGTTGTGATATGAGTTTTATCACTGAATGTATTTTAGACTGATCCAGGTGATTCTGCATTCCTCAAAATTTGTTCGAGTCAGACCGACTACAATTTCCAGGTTAGGATTTTCTTGGAGCTTCAAGAGAAGAGCCGAATTTTCCATATTTTCTAGTATTAATTTATTTTTGATGTGTGTTGTATTCATCATCTTTTTATTGGATGATCTAGCTATGTACTCTGATTGTATAATCATATGTACATATATATAGTTTTTTCTTTGTGTTAAGAGTATTGATATATTATATTATATTATATTTATTCAACCATGAGATTCTATCCTACTATGATTCTGTACTATTGATTGTTCTTCTTCTTCTTCTTCTTCTTCTATTCTATCATTTCTTTCTTCTTCTCACCCTCTATGTTCTTTCTATTAACTATCTGGTTTTCAATACTTGAGTTTTGGCAAGTGAATATAGGATAATGTATTATTGTCGAAATTTGAGGGTCGAATTTCGACAGGTCATTAAACGTCTATTCTAAATTGATCCGTTTAAACTTATTATTTGCAATAGAGTATCTTAAGTTTTGTACACGTTATAAATATAAAAGTCAAGCAGTGTCAAAAGTAAAGGTTTTTGTATGTAATTAAATATACTGCATCTTGTCTATATTTCTATTATCTAAATAATTATTCAAGCCTAGGTTAAAGATTTTTTTCATATATATTGTAATTCACCTTTTTATCATAAAATGTGAATATACATGTTGGACATGTTAGTTAATAAGGAAAATTGAACTGTACACCTTACTTTTGATTAATAGGATTGACATTTCAAATTTGATTAGGACGTTATTCCGAATTTCATAATCTACATCTATATATATATATATTTATATTTATATCTTAATTAAATGTAATAATGCGTATTAAGTGTGTAATAAATACATTTTAATTAAGAAGTTGAATTTAAATGCCCCCATAGGAATTTGTATGCATGTGTATGAGTTAATGGCTTTAATTGTAATTATTGACACAAAGACACGAGGTTAACCATTACTTATAGCAGAAGCCTACTCGAAATCAATTGGCATATCCAGCATCTCCAAGTAAGATTGGTTAATGTGAGAGGTCTACGTGTCATGGTACATTATAGTTAATACACTAATACATAAGGTTAGATTAAGTTGTAGTAGAAGCCTGCTTGGAACCGCCCGACAAATCCAACATCTACAAGTGATTAGCTTAATATGAGAGGTCTGATGTGTGTGTGTGTGTATATATATATATATGTATATGTGTGTGTGTATGAAACAAGCTTACCTTGAGAAGGTAATAAGTGGCTGACCTGGTTGGTTTGGGAATTAAGTTGTTAAGACTAGGTCCATTCCTAAGGTTCACTTCTTGCTTTAGGACCCTAGTCATGGAACTCACCCTTACAAAGGTCTTAAATGGTCATTGGGTCCGCTAAAACACCCCACCTCCGTTAAGGCCACTCACAAAGGGAATGCATTGACTTCGGTGAAGCATTATAGGTAAAAGATACAAATAATTTACAAAACAGACAAACAAATAGCGGAAAAACTAGAATTATTTCATAAGCAGCGTGGTTCAGTCAAAACATTACAACCATTGTCTCAAAACCCAACTTCCACATCATTACAATAAAACCTTTGTCTTGATTAAAAACTCCAAATACATAAAGAAGCATAAAACAGCAGTAAAGCAACATAAATCCCCAATAAAAGTGTAACCACAGCCATAGCCTAAGAAAAGAGAATCCAAGCAATACATCTACTCTCTTCAAGATGGAAAAGGCCTCAACTAAGCTGAAGTATTCCCTCCCTGTGGACTTGGGAGGGGGAACGGAAGAAAAGAAGATGAAAGAAAAATGGGTTAGACATAAAGCCTGGTAAGCCCAGTGATTTTCAGCATGTAAACAAGAAAAAAGATCATGACATGAATAAACTGAATATAAGACAATACCATTGTAACACCCCACGTCCGTTAGTGTCACTCACGAAGGGAATGCACTAAGTTCTGTGGAGCATTTAGGGTAAAAGATGCAGATAAATTACAAGACAGACAAAAATTAAACAGCGGAAAATAAAACTTTGCTTTATTGATAAATAGTTTGTACAATGATTTCTTTACAATATCAGAGTATCATCTGTCTTACAAAATAAAGAAGCGTAAAACAACATTTATATTCCCCAATTTTAGCAAGAGCCAGCCATAGCATCTGAGAAGAGGATCCAAGCAAAACTTCAACAAATCTTCAAGCTGGGAAAGAGTGACAGTCCACTTAACCTGAGCTATACTATTCCCTCCTTTACTACCTGGGGGGGGGGGGGACAGAAGAAGAGAAGACGAAAGAAAAACAGAGTCAGACATAAAGCGTGAGTAAGTTCAGTAACTTCTAGCATGTGAACATGGAAAAACAAAACGACATGAAATAACTGAATACAAGATTACACCATGACGATAGGGTCAACAAGATTGGACAAGGTAATCACAAGATATGCAAAGATAAGATAAACTGGATATGCTCTAATACTTTCGCCGCTTCGCTCTAATACTTCGCCGCTTCGCTCTTTCCTTGTTATATTGATTTCTATATCTCTGCACCACGTACCTAGTGTCCCAACTAGTAACGGTAACGTGATCCCAATCCCTGTATTTTCCATTGCCTTCCGGCATACATTCATTATTTATTACCTAGATCAAATCTAGGGTTTTCTCGAGTGCTTTCTAGATTTAACTAGAGTCTACGCTATCTGCTGAACGCTTCTCGGATTCAGGATTTATGCCACCTTGTCCAACTAGGGATTATGCTACCTGTCGAACGATGCCCCCAAGTCTAGGACACACTACCTAGAGTGGTATATGTTCCTATACTTCCCCACGACTGTATCGCGAATCGTTATCGCTTGTCTAGATGCACATGTCCTGTAATGTGCGACCCGAGTCCTGTCTCAAGGCAAATCAAGGAATACAGAACTCGGTCGGGAGCTTTCAGATATCTGCCGATGCAGATGCTAAGGTCTGTTTTTATTCCAGTGGCTATGGTCCCACTTGACCCCTCCCTCAGCTAATGAAAGGCACTCTTTGTAAAATGAGAACTATACGCCGGCCCCCGGTGCCCCACTATCCTATGGCCATCCTCACCCATAACTAGATAGCAATTATGGTCTTTTGGAGTTCTCTGCCTTTCCGCTTCACGTATCTCGACTGACTCAAGATGGATAGTAGACGATGAGTTGCTATCACAGGGCTACCGTTTTCTCGCCGAATCACGTCGGTCCATCCTAGTCTTTAGGTTGCCATATATATTGCAACCAAGGCATACCCCTAGTTCTTCTACGCAGACCTTAACCTCTGTGAGCCCAGGAGAATCATCTACAGCCTCACAGAGGGATACCAAGAGTACCCTCACATCCCCTCGAAGCCTCGGGCTTCGTAACCCAATTCGTTGGAGCCTTTTTTTTTACTCAGACGGACATTCGCTCCTTCCCGTGTTATACTAAGAATTACTACTTAGTTTTACCAACTAAGATTTACCACTTAGTTTCCAGAATCGTTGTTTTCTAAGGTTTACTACTTAGTTCCCTTTCCCGTCAATTTGGATTGGTTAAGTGTCATTAGTCAATTCAAGCCAACTTAACCCTCTTCATTCATCCTGTTATATTGGTTAAGTGTTATCAGTAACTCATGTTGACTTAACCCCACCACAAACCAAGTTATATTGGTTAAGTATTTCTTATTACTTAACCCTACCCCTTTCACCCTGTATTGGTTAAGTGTTCCTTTTTAACTTAACCTTGCCCGTCTGTCTTAACTAACATGTTATTAATGGTTAAGTATTGTCCCTTCATGTTTAGACTTAACCCTATTCCTTTATCAAAATCTGATGGTTAAGTGTTCAAGTTTACTTAACCCTACGGTCTAGCCCAGCTAACATATCAAATTGGCTAAGTGTATTAACTTTAGTTAACCCCACTTTCTAGACTAGTTAACATGTTAATTTGGCTAAGTGTTTTGTTAGTTACTTAACCTCTACAAATCTTGTCTTGTTACCATGAGTTTGGTTAAGTGTCCCGATGGACTTAGCCTTCCGTTCTAGCTTAACTGTGCTTAAGTTGGTTAAGTGTTCCTATGGACTTAACCCTCCCATTCTAGCTTAACTGTATGAACCTAACCCCACCTACCAGTCTTGTTATCATGTTGAGTTGGTTAAGTGTCTTAGTTAACTTAACCCTAGCATTCTTGTTCTAGCTTTAACTAAATAAATTAAAGCCACGACCACTCACATTAGACAGATATTGTTGCGATTACTGGATGTGCCGGTTGGTTCCGGGCAGGTTTACATCGCAACTCAGTCTAACCTCGGGTTAGGCCTATTCGTGTTTTCTAGTTCAAAGGGTTTTGATTAATTTTCAAATCAGGTTTTGAAAGTAACCGTCCCGTCCGTCGGATCAGTTAGGGATAGCCAGGGAGAGCAGGAAACTTGTATTTTCCAAACTCAAGCCTAGACACTATCCTCTCTGTCACACTAGAACTTTCTGGTTTATTATTAAAAGAGATGTCTTTAATAAACCTTTAATTTGTCTAAATTAGTATTTCCTCATTTAGGACAAATTCTATATGTAAAATAATCCTAATTTACTTATTTCCCAATTACTCTTTTAATGTAAATTGTCAACATTTATTCTTACGACCCATTTTCCCCTCTATATCATGTTTATGCTTTTTGGATGTAAACCGTACCAAATGAAGTGTCACTAACCATGATTTTGCTAATCCTGACAATTACTCCCAATTATGGCCAATTTCAAGTTTATGCCAATATACTTATCAAGCCAAATTAGCTAATCCAATTATGATTTAACATTCTAATTCACGTCAAACTAGACTTATTACTCTAGCTCACTATTCATGTAAATACTAGATTTACACGTCAATACAAGATTCAAATTACACATCTTTTAATTCATGTCAAATTTATCCAATTTGCATTTCTATGAACATGCCATAATACATGTTCCCAATTTATGCCAATTTCCAAGTTAAACTACGTTTTAGTAAATTTCATATTTTGCCCCAAATCGCATTCCCACCGTTCGTACAATCGTGTTTCAATCTAGATTATAGATAAATCTAGATTCGTAGCAAATAGGGAATGAACTAAAGATTGCTATGAAAAGGATAGATATAACAACTGGCATAAAATGGTTTTGAATAACGACGTAGGTTCAAGAACATGGGTAGACCTAACTAAATAGGTAAATTCCCAAGGTCTAAAACCAAGAATAGACAGAATAGAGACAGAGGTTCAAGAACATGGGTAGATCTAACTTAATAGGTAAATTTCCAAGGTCTAAAACCAAGAATAAACTGAATAGAAAGCCAGGCCTAGATCCAAAATAAACAACATGGTTTTATAACTACAATGTCATGGGCATAAATAATAATCTTATATCCATAGTTATAGGCAATAATCCTCACAGTTCAATGAATCACAGTCATAGGCGATATTCATAGTCATAGGCAACGTTCATAGTCATAGGAAATGTTCATAGTCATATGCAATAGTCCTCACAGTTCAATGAATCACAGTCTTAGGCGATGTTCATAGTCATAGGCAATGTTTTATGTCCCAAAATCAAAGGCTTATGTTTATAGTTCCAAGGCATATGGTTCCAAAGTCCATAGTTTCACCGTCACAGTCTTATTGGTCATCGAATCACAACAGTTCTTAATTAGGTCCAAAGGTACTAGCACTGATTCAAGAAGAAAGATTTGACATAGTCTTTTATCCCTTTAATTTCATGTCACGAATAAAAACAAAACGTTCAAATCTAAAAATAACTGACTTACAGAGATTAGATTAGAACAGAAAGATGGCGTTGCTAAGATTCGTAGAAAAACAGTCGTTTGGACCTCCTCTTGAATCCTAGCTTGACTTGAACCTCTTCTTGAAAATCTTTTAGCAGCATTTCCTCGTCTTGGTTTATTTTATATTTATTTATATATTTTAGAGGAGGAGGAGAAGCCATGTCTAACAAGAATCTTTGCAGCATAAGGGCAGAAAAGAATTGTGAATAGAGAAGAGGACCAGGGCTGTTTATATAGTGTTAGGCGGACGAACCTGGTCAGAAAACGTGACCAAATACAGCAGAACGAACCAGGTGCAGAAAGCTGGAAAAAGCGGGCAGGTCGACACCCGTGTCGATTGGGCAGTCGACATGGGGGGGTGTCGACTGCGCAGTCGACACCCCTGTCGACTTGACTTGGGCGGGAATTTTCCCGCCCTGCCCCTGCGCGTTTGAATTCGAATTTAACTCTATTTTAAACTGTTTTGAACTTGGAATTTTCTGAAAACTTTGACGGGCCATATCTTGGTCATACGGACTTCAATTTTCGAAAACTCAGATTCTATTTCGCGTATTTTTCCGAGACGAATGTAATGGCGCAGCCCGTTTCCCTTGATTTCGATTTTAACTTTTAATTCTTCCTTGATTTGCGAATCTTGGTGTTACAGAGTTACGGGGTGTTACATTCTCCCCCACTTAAAAGGATTTCGTCCCCGAAATCTTCAAGTTAGGAAGAACGTGTCCTACCATCCAATCACCCATCTACTCAACCATTCAATCACAGGCATCCATTGTCCTTAAAAGATTTCTAATGCCCTCATGTTCATATGCATAGTGTGTGTATATGTCTATATCTAATGCAAAATCAGGCGGTCTACTGATTCAATTGACCTCCTTAATGCGAATTATGTCAGTGCCATGCATCCAATCATGTATGCAAGCATCCCTAGTTATGTAAATACTACATGCATGCACAGCCATTCATCCATATGCAACATCCATATGATAACATATTAAGTTCAACTTACAAACTAATACATATTTGTAAATGCAATATGAAAGCGTCCGAACTTGATCTAGTGCCTAATACGTATGCATATGCATTGACGAGCAACCATTTGCAACCACTTGCAACCATTCAACCATAACATGTTTCAAATACATGTTTACATCCAATGGCTTCTGCCTAAGGATCGATGATATGTCCTAGAGGATATACTTTGGAAAGAGAGAAACAATTATGCGTAAAGCTCCTACAAACAAAAGAAATCAAGGATGCACCCAAGGAAAAAGGGTATGATGCTAGTATCTAGCCTTCTTGAGCTTTACTCCACTGTATCTTAACTAATTTAACTTCACGATTGTAAAATTTCTGACCTCCATCTCTAAAGTAAACAGATGTCAACTATGATACCAAGTGTATGTACTAAGATGATTAGAGGTCTCTCCCCTTAGCTTATCCATCACGCTATAACTATGAGGGTAAAAAGGTCACTACGCACTTTCTAGAGTGCCTGCCACAACTATTCATTTCTCACGCAAACTACCCTAGTCGAACTCGACATTCCTCAAGTACAAGCCCCAAAGGCCTGAACCAATATCAGACAAGCACCCAAGGAATACCTCCTTCGAATTTAGACGATCTACGTGAGATGATATAAGCAAACTCGATAGCTATTCTCAAATCCCCTACTAACCAAAAATAAACTGGTCGGACCACCAATTGGATTTGAGACTCTAGTGGGATCCTTTTACTATACAAGTGCTATGGTGCAGAGACTCGGTTATGGAAGTGGGTATGAACAGTTGCGAAGTGCTAAAACCGAAAGAGTACGGACAGAAAACTAAACTCTTCCAATAGAACTTTACTTCCTTTCTCCTAGGTGTGCTTTGTGGTGAAAGTATGTACTTGCCCTTCTGAAAATCTTGTGCCTCATTCTTGCCGTTGTCCCTAATTATATGCCCTATCATACCCTAGCAAAGATACTTCCTCTTTTCTTAGGTTTCATGATTTCTTTCTCCTTCGTGAGCTAAATCTACATCCATGAATTCCTCATCCTCGGGTTGTGCTCCTTAGCTAAACTCCCTATCCCCTTCTGTGTGTAGTCATGTTGACAAATCCCTCGAAAGTTGCTTCCATCGTACGGAAAACCCTACTAAGCTTGAAAGACAACTGGCCGTAGGTGAAACTACTACGGTTATAGATGGAAGTCGGGCACTACTTCGCCCTTCGATGAGGTTACCTCCCAGAAAGCCAGGAGCCCCAGAGACTCAAGAAAGAAGGAGACAAGAATTCAAACAGAGGAAGAGAAGACAATGCGTATGGCTTTGGGGAATATGCCTTTAAAACAAATCTTTTCTCTTATAAATGCTTCCTTTAAAACCGTTTTGAAAATAATTTTTCAAATCTTTTATCTGATCTGGTAACCTTCAGCTCTGATACCACGTGTAACACCCCACGTCCGTTAGTGTCACTCACAAAGGGAATGCACTAAGTTCTGTGGAGCATTTAGGGTAAAAGATGCAGATAAATTACAAGACAAAAAAAATTAAACAGCGGAAAATAAAACTTTGCTTTATTAATAAATAGTTTGTACAATGATTTCTTTACAATATCAGAGTATCATCTGTCTTACAAAATAAAGAAGCGTAAAACAACATTTATATTCCCTAATTTTAGCAAGAGCCAGCCATAGCATCTGAGAAGAGGATCAAAGCAAAACTTCGACAAATCTTCAAGCTGGGAAAGAGTGACAGTCCACTTAACCGGAGCTATACTATTCCCTCCTTTACTACCTGGGGGGGGGGGGAGGACGGAAGAAGAGAAGACGAAAGAAAAACAGAGTCAGACATAAAGCGTGAGTAAGTTCAGTAACTTCTAGCATGTGAACATGGAAAAACAAAACGACATGAAATAACTGAATACAAGATTACACCATGACGATAGGGTCAACAAGATTGGACAAGGTAATCACAAGATATGCTAAGATAAGATAAACTGGATACGCTCTAATACTTTCGCCGCTTCGCTCTAATACTTCGCCGCTTCGCTCTTTCCTTGTTATACTGGTTTCTATATCTCTGCACCACCTACCTAGTGTCCCAACTAGTAACGATAACGTGATCCCAATCCCTGTATTTTCCATTGCCTTCCGGCATACATTCATTATTTATTACCTAGATCAAATCTAGGGTTTTCTATCGAGTGCTTTCTAGATTTAACTAGAGTCTACGCTATCTGCTGAACGCTTCTCGGATTCAGGATCTATGCCACCTAGTCCAACTAGGGATTATGCTACCTGTCGAACGATGCCCCCAAGTCTAGGACACACTACCTAGAGTGGTATATGTTCCTATACTTCCCCACGACTGTGTCGCGAATCGTTATCGCTTGTCTAGATGCACATGTCCTGTAATGTGCGACCCGAGTCCTGTGTCAGGGTAAATCAAGGAATACAGAACTCGGTCGGGAGCTTTCAGATATCTGCCGATGCAGATGCTAAGGTCTGTTTTTATTCCAGTGGCTATGGTCCCACTTGACCCCTCCCTCAGCTAATGAAAGGCACTCTTTGTAAAATGAGAACTATACGCCGGCCCCCGGTGCCCCACTATCCTATGGCCATCCTCACCCATAACTAGATAGCAATTATGGTCTTTTGGAGCTCTCCGCCTTTCCGCTTCACGTATCTCGACTGACTCAAGATGGATGGTAGACGACGAGTTGCTATCACAAGGCTACCGTTTTCTCGCCGAATCACGCCGGTCCATCCTAGTCTTTAGGTTGCCATATATATTGCAACCAAGGCATACCCCTGGTTCTTCTACGCAGACCTTAACCTCTGTGAGCCCAGGAGAATCATCTGCAGCCTCACAGAGAGATACCAAGAGTACCCTCACATCCCCTCGAAGCCTCGGGCTTCGCAACCCAATTCATTGGAGCCTTCTTTTTTTTTTTTACTCAGACGGACATTCGCTCCTTCCCGTGTTATACTAAGAATTACTACTTAGTTTTACCAACTAAGATTTACCACTTATTTTCCAGAATCGTTGTTTTCTAAGGTTTACTACTTAGTTCCCTTTCCCGTCAATTTGGATTGGTTAAGTGTCATTGGTCAATTCAAGCCAACTTAACCCTCTTCATTAATCATGTTATATTGGTTAAGTGTTATCAGTAATTCATGTTGACTTAACCCCACCACAAACCAAGTTATATTGGTTAAGTATTTCTTATTACTTAACCCTACCCCTTTCACCCTGTATTGGTTAAGTGTTCCTTTTTAACTTAACCTTGCCCGTCTGTCTTAACTAACATGTTATTAATGGTTAAGTATTATCCTTTCATGTTTAGACTTAACCCTATTCCTTTATCAAAATCTTATGGTTAAGTGTTCAAGTTTACTTAACCCTACGGTCTAGCCCAGCTAACATATCAAATTGGCTAAGTGTATTAACTTTACTTAACCCCACTTTCTAGACTAGTTAACATGTTAATTTGGCTAAGTGTTTTCTTAGTTACTTAACCTCTACAAATCATGTCTTGTTACCATGAATTTGGTTAAGTGTCCCTATGGACTTAGCCTTCCGTTCTAGCTTAACTGTGCTTAAGTTGGTTTAGTGTTCCTATGGACTTAACCCTCCCATTCTAGCTTAACTGTATGAACCTAACCCCACCTACCAGTCTTGTTATCATGTTGAGTTGGTTAAGTGTCTTAGTTAACTTAACCCTAGCATTCTTGTTCTAGCTTTAACTAAATAAATTAAAGTCACGACCACTCACATTAGACAGATATTGTTGCGATTACTGGATGTGCCGGTTGGTTCCGGGCAGGTTTACATCGCAACTCAGTCTAACCTCGGGTTAGGCCTATTCGTGTTTTCTAGTTCAAAGGGTTTTGATTAATTTTCAAATCAGGTTTTGAAAGTAACCATCCCGTCCGTCGGATCAGTTAGGGATAGCCAGGGAGAGCAGGAAACTCGTATTTTCCAAACTCAAGCCTAGACACTATCCTCTCTGTCACCCTAGAATTTTCTGGTTTATTATTAAAAGAGATGTCATTAATAAATCTTTAATTTGTCTAAATTAGTATTTCATCATTTAGGACAAATTCTATAAGTAAATTAATCCTAATTTACTTATTTCCCAATTACTCTTTTAATGTAAATTGTCAACATTTATTCTTACGGCCCATTTTCCCCTCTATATCATGTTTATGCTTTTTGGTATGTAAACCGTACCAAATGAAGTGTCACTAACCATGATTTTGCTAATCCTGACAATTACTCCCAATTATGGCCAATTTCAAGTTTATGCCAATATACTTATCGAGCCAAATTAGCTAATCCAATTCTGATTTGACATTCTAATTCACGTCAAACTAGACTTATTACTCTAGCCCACTATTCATGTAAATACTAGATTTACACGTCAATACAAGATTCAAATTACACATCTTATAATTCATGTCAAATTTATCCAATTTGCATTTCTATGAACATGCCATAATACATGTTCCCAATTTATGCCAATTTCCAAGTTAAACTACGTTTTAGTAAATTTCATATTTTGCCCCAAATCGCATTCCCACCGTTCGTACAATCGTGTTTCAATCTAGATTATAGATAAATCTAGATTCGTAGCAAATAGGGAATGAACCAAAGATTGCTATGAAAAGGATAGATATAACAACTGGCATAAAATGGTTTTGAATAACGACGTAGGTTCAATAACATGGGTAGACCTAACTAAATAGGTAAATTCCCAAGGTCTAAAACCAAGAATATACAGAATAGAGACAGAGGTTCAAGAACATGGGTAGACCTAACTTAATAGGTAAATTCCCAAGGTCTAAAACCAAGAATAAACTGAATAGAAAGCCAGGCCTAGATCCAAAATAAACAACATGGTTTTATAACTACAATGTCATAGGCATAAATAATAATCTTATATCCATAGTTATAGCCAATAATCCTCACAGTTCAATGAATCACAGTCATAGGCGATGTTCATAGTCATAGGCAACGTTCATAGTCATAGGAAATGTTCATATTCATATGCAATAGTCCTCACAGTTGAATGAATCACAGTCTTAGGCGATGTTCATAGTCATAGGCAATGTTTTATGTCCCAAAATCAAAGGCTTATGTTTATAGTTCCAAGGCATATGGTTCCAAAGTCCATTGTTTCACCATCACAGTCTTATTGGTCATCGAATCACAACAGTTCTTAATTAGGTCCAAAGGTACAAGCACTGATTCAAGAAGAAAGATTAGGCATAGTCTTTTATCCCTTTAATTTCATGTCACGAATAAAAACAAAATGTTCAAATATAAAAATAACTGACTTGCAGAGATTAGATTAGAACAAAAAGATGGTGTTGCTAAGATTCGTAGAAAAGCAGTCGTTGAAGTCGTTTGGACCTCCTCTTGAATCCTAGCTTGACTTGAACCTCTTCTTGAAAATCTTTTAGCAGCATTTCCTCGTCTTGGTTTATTTTATATTTATTTATATATTTTAGAGGAAGAGGAGAAGCCATGTCTAACAAGAATCTTTGCAGCATAAGGGTAGAAAAGAATTGTGAATAGAGAAGAAGATCAGGGCTGTTTATATAGTGTTAGGCGGACGAACCTGGTCAGAAAACGTGACCAAATACAGCAGAACGAACCAGTTGCAGAAAGCTGGAAAAAGCAGGCAGGTCGACACCCGTGTCGACTGGGCAGTCGACATGGGGGGGTGTCGACTGCGCAGTCGACACCCCTGTCGACTTGACCTGGGCGGGAATTTTCCCGCCCTGCCCCCTGCGTGTTTGAATTCGAATTTAACTCTATTTTAAACTGTTTTGAACTTGGAATTTTCTGAAAACTTTGACGGGCCATATCTTGGTCATACGGACTCCGATTTTCGAAAACTCAGACTCTATTTCGCGTATTTTTCCGAGACAAACGTAACGGCTTAGCCCGTTTCCCTTGATTTCGATTTTAACTTTTAATTCTTCCTTGATTTGCGAATCTTAGTGTTACAGAGTTACGGGGTGTTACAACCATAGTAACAAGATACATAAGACAAGGTAAGGCAAGATAAACTGAATAAGTTATCGCACTCATTTCTATTTCTCTGCACCTACTAACAATTGTTTCCACTAGCCTCATGTGTTCATAATAAAATGATCCCTTTATCGATCGGCTTCTACTTGCATGTGTTTATTACTTGTGTCATTCGGCCCCACTTGTTTGTAGATACCTTTGCTGGTCCCACCATGGGGTGTATCAATCCCTATGATGGCAACCCGACACAATTCAAGATGCACAATGTACAACTACTGATGCCCAGTGCCTGATTTTTCCACTCTGGAGCACGTGCACGCCCGTACTCCGTCGGAACCAACACTAACGCACCACCTGCCGCTATTTTGACCGCTTATAATCAGCCCAGTAATCATACCCCACCCTGCCTAGCTCAGGGTACCATGATACGTCTATGTGGATTACTGCTAAAATGGGTCGCCGTTACTATGGTTTCCTAATCAACATGTTATAACGGTTAAGTGTTCTCAATTTAACCTAACCCCACCCGTTTGTTTAATTAACATGTCGTGTTGGTTAAGTGTCGCCTATTCATATGTTACTTAATCTTACCATTCTTTGCATGTCTATTCATTAGCATTAATTCATTCATTAATGCACCAACCTATCACATTAATTCATTCATTCATGCACCAACTTCTATCGAAAACTCATTCTAACCTCGAGTTTTGGGCTTAATTCGCTAACCTCTCACATTAGATTTGTTGTTGTGGTCACTTGATGTGCCGGGCGGTTCCGACCAGCCTTACACCGCAACTAAATCTAACCTCGGGTTAGGCATGTTCATCTTTTAGACAATTTACATATTTACCGTACATGTCCAAGTCTAGATTTCTGTATGCCAATTATCCACAATTGTATTCAATTCAAGTTATGTCTCATTTACTTGTTATGTCCAAAATTACTCCAATAAGCTATACCCAATTCCCCGTGTTACAATCGTACGTACAACAAGATTCAAACTAGGTTTCCAATTGAACCTAGTATTCATAAAACAAAACAAAAAGGGGAATAGAGAAGAAATGCAAGAATTGACATAAGAGAATAACCACGTAAAGGTGTACCAAGCAAAGAATCATGGTTCCAATAGATTTTTAGTACATTAAAAATAAACATGAGCAAACTAAGCAAGTTACACCATAGGCACAAAGATTCGATAGAATTGAATATAAAAGAATCACCAATTTGATGTACAACAAGATAGATTCAATTATACTACTAGTAATAGTCTCACATGCATAGGTTATCTCAGATTTGACAAAAGAATAAGAATGAATCAGAATTGGTTATCATTACAATTAGGCATAGTTCTAGATTAGATTCATTATAGTCTTGCTTCCTATTATGTGTTCAAATCTGAATAATAACTGAACTTACAGCTATAGGATTAGAAAAAGAGAATTATTTGACGTTGTAGCAATTCTAATCTCTCTTTGTTGATTGGAGCAGAAAACCTTTACTTTAATTTGAAGCTCTCCAATTTGATTTTAGTTTGGAGAAGAAAAAGGAGGCTAGGCTAGTTTAGAGATGGACAGCATGGTAGCATCATATAATAGGGTTATGAGGTTAGGGTTAAGTTTATATATGTATTTATAGATGTGTAGGATTAATTAGAGCCTTTAGATCAACATAGGATCCATCCAAACCATCTAGTCCAAGAAGATGTGTCATCAAGCTAATCAGAGAATGCCACGTATTCCCTAAAACACAAGAATTCGTCACAGGCCATTCTGGGCCGATGAGGCCGACTCCAAACATCCTGAGTCGACCCCGGGTCGACCCAGCATGACTCGGGTCGAAGAAAATAGGTCGGTTCGGCGTTTTGCCCTCCTGCTTCCGCTGTTTTGAATTTTTTCTTGAATTTTAGGTTGATTTTATTTTATTAATTTATATATATATATATATATGTATATACATACATTTCCCTTATATGTATACAAACTTCCAAGGTCTATAACTTTCTCATACATTATCTGTTTAACGCAAACTTTAGGCCTATATTGACCAGAACTTTGAGATGAACATAATGGTATAGTCCGTTTTACTTAATTCTTCTTCTAAAAATTAAGTATTCTTCATTTTGCCAAATTTAATATTCATAGAAAATACAAGGTGTTACATTCTCCCTTCCTTAAAGGATTTCGTCCCTGAAATCTTTGAGTTAAGAAGAATGTATCCAAATATCCAACATCCATCTACTCAACCATCAATCACATGCATCCATTGTCCTTAAAAATATTTCTAATGCTTTCATGATTATATGCATAGTGTGTGTATATGTCCTTATCTAATGCAAAATCAGGGGGTCTACTGATTCAGGTGACCTCCTTAATGCAAATTATGTCAGTGCCATGAGTCCATCATGTACGCAATTATTCCTAGTCGTACTTTATAACTTCTACATGAGTGCACAATTATTCATACAAATGCAATATCCATATGATAACACATCAAGTTTCAATCCATATACAAAAACATATATGCATATGCAATACGAAAGTGACTGAGTTGGTTTAGTAACTAATGTGTGTGTATATGCATCCACGAGCAGCCACTAGCAACTACTTGCAACCATCAATCATAACATGTTTCAAATACATGTTTACATTCATTGGTTTCTACTTAAGGATTAAGAATAGGACCGAGGAGATATACTTAAAAGATAGATACGAGCATGCATAAACTTATGAAAAAAGAGTTCAAGGATATACCCTCAAAAAGAAAAGGGTAAGCTGCGCGTATCTTGTCTTCAGTCTCCCAAGTCGCGTCTCCTTCAGCGTCACTCCATTTTACTTTAACTAGCTTGACCTCAAGATTGCGTAGATTTTTAACTTTTGTTTCCAAGATACGAGTTGGAACTCTTCTCACCGTCGCTTCTCGTTCCACTTCCTCTAGTATGCTCGGCTCCACAACTTCCGCAGACTCATGTAAGCACTTTCGTAGATGAGAAACATGAAAAACATTATGAACTCTAGCCAATCTTTCGGGCAGCTCTACTCTATAAGCCATCGTCCCAATCCTTTCAATGATAGGGAATGGCCCTACAAATTTTGGTACCAATTTTCCTACGGATCCAAAGTGAACGAAATTCCTCAAAGGGGATACTTTAAGGAAAACCTTGTCTTCAACCTCAAACTCAAGGTCGGTCCTTCTTTTATCCGCGTAGGACTTCTATCTATCTTGTGCGATCTTCATTTGTCTTTATATCAAGTCCTCTGAAGTTTCTCTAATCATGTCGGGCCCAAGTACGAGCTTTTTTGTAGATTCCCACTAACAAGTTGGTGATCGGCATGGTCTTCCATATAAAGCCTCAAAGGGTGCCATGCCTATGGTGGCTTGGTAGTTATTGTAGGCGAACTCCACCAAAGGAAGATGATCTTCCCACGTTCCTCCAAAATCAAGAATGCACAATCTCAAAAGATCTTCTAATATTCTGTTCACCCTTTCAGTCTGACCATCGGTTTGAGGGTGATGGGCAGTGCTTAAGCATAGCTGTGTGCCTACAGCCTCTTGCAAACTCTTCCAAAACACACTCGTAAAGATAGGATCTCGATCACTTACTATGCTAGAGAGTATCCCATGCAGTCGAACAACCTCTTTAAGATAAATGGATGCTAATGATAAGGCAGTACTCCTACTCTTAACAGGTATAAAGTGATCGCTTTTAGTGAGCCTGTCAACTATTACCCAAATACTGGTATTGCCCCTTCTTGACCTAGGCAACCCATCTGTAAAGTCCACCGAAATGCTATCCCATTTCCACTGTGGGACCTCTAGAGGATGAAGCAGACCACTATGCTTCTTCTGCTCCGCCTTGACTTGCTGGCATATCAAGCATTTCGAGATGAATTCAGCTACATCCTTCTTCATGCCATTCCAAAAGAAAACCCATTTTATGTCTTTATACATCTTGTCTTCACCTGGGTATATGGTCAACTTAGAATGGTGTGCTTCTTCAAGTACTGTCTTCACCAAATCCCTTGCTTGTGAGACACATAGTCTTCCATCCCATCTCAACCAACCCTTGTCATCTATGGAGTATCTATTGAGGTGACTAGAAGTCTCACCTCTAATTAACTTATCCATCATGTCAACTATATGAGGGTCTTCACGTTGCGTGGTTCCTATTGAGTCCAAAAGCGTAAGCCGCATCTCTAGCATTGCTAACAAACCAGGTACAAACTCAAAAGAGGGTCTAAAGTCAAAGGTTGCTATGTACTCTAAGTTTTGCCTTTCCACAAAGAGAGGACTTAAGGTTAGCTTTTTCCTACTTAAGGCGTCTGCTACCACATTGCCCTTGCCAGGGATATAAGAAATCTCAAAATCGTATGTGGTAAAAAATTTCATCCACCTTTGTTGTCTTAAGTTAAGATCTTTTTGTGAGAAAAGGTACTTCAATGATTTATGGTTAATAAACAATTCAACCCTTTCTCATAGTAGGTAAAGATGCCTTGACTTAAGAGCAGAAACAATGGCAGCTAGTTCTAAATCATGAGTTGGGTAGTTCTTCTCATGTACCTTCAACTGTCTTCCCCTATAACAAACTACCTTGCCTTCTTGCATCAAGACAACGCCTAATCCTGTACCGCAAGCGTCTGTGTATACTGTAAACATATTACCCCCATCAGGCAATGTCAGAATTGGTGCTGTTGTTAGAGCCCTTTTCAATCGTTGGAAAGAAACATTACAATCCAAATCCCAAGCGAAAGTTAGGTTTTTCTTCATCAATCTTGTAAGTGGGGCTGAAATCTTTGCAAAGTCTTTAATGAATTTTCTGTAATAGCCCGCTAGTCCGAGAAAACTTCATACTTCAGTTTCATTCCATGGAATCTTCCAATCTTGCATCGCAACTACTTTTGTGGGATCCACAACTATTCGCTCTTTGGACACCACATGTCTAAGAAACCTTACTTCTTCTCTCCAAAAATGGCATTTGGAGATTTTTGCTTTCAGCCGATGTGCTCGAAGAGTATCCATAACTTCCCTTAAATGCATAGCATGTTTTTCCTCAGTTTTTGAGAAAATCAAAATGTCGTCCATGAAGACTACTACAAACTTATTAAGGAACTCCCTAAACACCCTACTCATCAAGTCTACAAAATAGGCGGGTGCGTTTGTCAAGCCGAAAGGCATGACTAGCCATTCGAAGAAAACATCCGGGGTCCTGAACGCGGTCTTATCTATGCTGTCTTCATCCACTCTTAGCTGATGAAATCTGGTGGCCAGATCTAGTTGGTACAAAACTAATGCACCTACGAGCTGGTCGAACAAGTCGTCTACTCTTGGAAGTGGGTGCTTATTCTTTTTGGTTAGCTTGTTTAGCTCCCTATAATCCACGCATAGGCGAAGTGAACCATCTGCTTTGGTTGCGAACACTACTGGAGCACCCCATTTCGAAATACACCAACTTATGAACCCCTTTTCGAGTAACTCTTTAACTTGCTTGTTGAGCTCCTTCCTTTCCTTTGGAGACATGTGTCTAACAGGTAAAGCAACTGGTTTTGCATTATCAACCAGGTATATGAAGAAATATATCTCTCGCTTTGGAGGTAAACCCTTCACTTCTTCAAAGACATCCGAGTACTCACGGACTACTCTAACAGATTGCAAACTTTCAATAGACGCATCAAGAAATTTTACGTAGCTAAGCAACAGAATTCATAGGATTACAAGAGATTTCGAGAGTAATACCGAGGCGAGTTATAGGTCTAACTACTCTCTTTTAACAATCAACGATGATACCATTACTGGATAACCAATCCATGCCTAGAATCAACCCATAGTCCGTGAAACCCAAAACATAAGCATTGCATCTAAACCCAACGCTTAGTATAGAAATTTCCAAATCCAAACAAATCATCGATAAATAAGCCGAACCCCCAATTGGATTTGAAACAACCATGGGATCCTCTACTATACTGGTATCTGGGTGCAGAGATTCAAGTGAAGCAGTAGATATAAAAGAGTGCAAAGTGCCAGAATCAAAAAGAGTACGAATAGGATGATCAGAAAGATAAACTAAACTCTCAACAGAAATGTTCTACTTCTTTCTTGCATAGGTGCTGTGAGAGCGTGAATATGCCCTCCAGAAGTAGATCCAGTCCTCTGACCTTACCCTTTCCTTCTTGGGCAGTCCTTAGCCATATGTCATGTCTCGCCGCATTGAAAACAACCACCCATCTTTTTCTTCTTCTTCCTACATTCCTTAACCAGATGTCCAGGTATGCCACAAAAGTTACACTTCCTCTTGTCACGGGGTTTTTTTTATTCTTCCTTCCCTTCTTGGAATCCATCTTCTTATTCTGCGATCCCTCCACTTTCTTGTCTAGAGGTTCTTCCATCTTCGCCTCTTTCATCCCACCCTTGCTTTCCTCCTGTAACAGTGTCATGTCCACCAATCTCTCATAGGTCGTGCCCATATGTATATGGGACATAGCTAGGCCATGCAGTGGCTCATTTAAACCTTTAGCAAAACGGAGAGCCTTTTTATGTGGTGTATTTACCAACTTCAGTCCGAATCTAGCCAACTGGTTGAACATGTTGACGTATTCCTTAACCGATAGGCATTCCTGTTTGAGTGCTAAGAACTTCTCCATCTATAGGCTATGTTCAGCTTGCGAGAGGAAATTCATTTCAAACCTCATTCTGAAATCCTTCCAAGTCACAACTTGTCTCTCAGCATTAGTAACTTCCCACCAGAAAGAGGCCTCGTCCTTAAGTAACCATACAGCCAACTGTATCTTCTGCCCATCGTCCTCTTCGAAGATAACAAACAAATCTTCTATTTCCTTGAGCCAGTTTCTCGCTTCCACGAATGAACCAGTCCCATTAAAGTTCTTCCCGCCCATAGCTCGAAAGTGTCTACATATCTTCGAGAAAGCATTCACACATGGAGGAGGAGGAGGAGGAGGAACGATGGGTACAGCTGGAGGAACGTTTCCTTGGCCTTCGGCGGGTGCCGTGGCCTCCAAATACCTACGGAACCATCCAGGTATTATGACTCCCTCTGGAAGATTAAGATCCCCAGACATGCTGAAACGAAAAGAAAAGATTCAAAAAAAGGATAGAATGATAGTGCATCTGGCTATGGGGAATATGCCTCTAAAATAAAATAACACTTTTCTTGAAAATGCTTCTTTAAAACTTCTTTTTGAAAAATAATTTTCAAAAACTTTTATCTTATCAAGTAAACATCAGCTCTGATACCAAGTGAAACACCCCACCTCTGTTAAGGTCACTCACAAAGGGAATGCATTAACTTCGGTGAAGCATTATAGGTAATAGATACGGATAATTTACAAGACATACATACAAACAGCAGAAAGACTGAAATTATTTCATAAGCAGCGGGGTTCAGTCAAAACATTACAACCATTGTCTCAAAACCCAACTTCCACATCATTACAATAAAACCTCTATCTTGATTAAAAACTCCAAATATGTAAAGAAGCATAAAACAGTAGTAAAGCGGCATAAATTCCCAATAAAAGTGTAACCACAGCAATAGCCCAAGAAAAGAGAATCCAAGCAATACATCTACTCTCTTCAAGCTGGAAAAGGCATGAACTAAGCTGAAGTATTCCCTCCCTATGAACTTGGGGGAGGGGGTGGGGAACGGAAGAAAAGAAGACGAAAGAAAAATGGGTCAGACATAAAGCCTAGTAAGCCCAGTGATTTTCAGCATGTACACAAAAAAAAGATCATGACATGAATAAACTGAATATAAGACAATACCATAGTAACAAGATAACATAAGACAAGGTAAGGCAAGATAAACTAAATATGTTATCGCACTCATTTCTATTTCCCTGCACCTACTAACAATTGTTTCAACTAGCCTCATGTGTTCATAATAAAATGATCCCTTTATCGATCGGCTTCTACCCGCATGTATTTATTACTTGTGTCATTCGGCCTCGCTCGTTTGTAGATGCCTGTGCTGGTCCCACCATAGGGTGTATCAATCCCTATGATGGCAACCCGACACAATTCAAGATGCACAGGGTATAACTACTGATGCACAATCCCTGATTTTTCCACTCCGGAGTACGTGCACGCCCGTTCTCCGTCGGAACCTACACCGACGCACCACCTACCACTATTTTGATCGCTTATAATCAACCCAGTAATCGTGCCCCACCCTGCCTAGTTCATGGTGCCATGATACATCTATGTGGGTTACTACTGAAATGGGTCCCCGTTACTACGGTTTCCTAATCAACATGTTATAATGGTTAAGTGTTCTCAATTTTACCTAACCCCACCCATTTGTTTAATTAACATGTTGTACTGGTTAAGTGTCGCCTATTCATACGTTACTTAACCTTACCATTCTTAGCATGTCTGTTCATTAGCATTAATTCATTCAATAATGCACCAACCTCTCTCATTAGAACTGTTGTTTGTGGTTGCTGGATGTGTCGGGAGGTTCTGGGCAGACTTCTACTGCAAACTCATTCTAACCTCGGGATTTGGGCTTAATGCGCTAACCTCTCACATTAGATCTATTGTTGCGGTCCCTGGATGTGCTGGGCGGTTCTGGGCAGCCTTACATTGCAACTCAATCTAATCTCGGGTTAGGCATGTTCATCTTTTAGCCAATTTACATATTTACCATACATGTCCAAGTCTAGATTTTTGTATGCCAATTATCCACAATTGTAGTCAATTCAAGTTATGTATCATTTACTTGTTATGTCCAAAATTACTCCAATAGATTATACCCAATTCCCCGCGGTACAATCGTACGTACAACAAGATTCAAACTAAGTTTCCAATTGAATCTAGTATTCATAAAATAAAACAAAAAGGGGAATAGAGAAAAAACGCAAGAATTGACATAAGAGAATAAACTTATAAAGGTGTACCAAACACAAGAATCATGGTTCCAATAGATTTGTTGTACATTAACAATAAACATGAGCAAACTGAGAAAGTTACATCATAGGCACAATGATTCGATAGAATTGAACATAAAAGAATCACCAATTTGATGTACAACAAGACAGATTCAATTATATCACTAGTAACAGTCTCACAGGCATAGATAATCTTAGATTTGACAAAAGAATAAGAATGAATCGGAATTGGTTATCATTACAATTAGGCATAGTTCTAGATTCAACTCATTACAGTCATGATTCTTATTATGTGTTCAAATCTAAATAATAACTGAACTTACAACAATAGGATTAGAAAAATAGAATTATTTGACGTTGTAGAGATTCTAATCTCTCTTTGTTGATTGGAGCGGAAAACCTTTACTTTAATTTGAAGCTCTCCAATTTGATCTCTAGTTTGGAGAAGAAGAAGTAGGTTAGGCTAGTTTAGAGATGGACAGCATGGTGGCATCATAGAATAGGGTTATGAGGTTAGGGTTAAGTTTAGATATGTATTTATAGATGTGTAGGATTAATTAGAGCCTTTAGATCAACATAGGATCCATCCAAACCATCTAGACCAAGAAAATGTGCCATCAGGCCAATCAGAGAACGCCACGTATGCCCTAAGACACAAGAATTCGTCACAGGCCATTCTGGGCCGATGGGGCCGACTCTAAACACCCTGAGTCAACCCCGAGTCGACCCAAAAAATAGGTCAGTTCGGCGTTTTGCCTTCTCGTTTCCGCTATTTTGAATTTTTTCTTGAATTTTAGGTTGATTTTATTTTATTAATTTATATATATATACATACATTTCCCTTGTATGTATATAAACTTCCAAGGTCCATAACTTTCTCATACATTATCTGTTTAATGCAAACTTTAGGCCCATCTGAACCAGAATTTTGAGATGAACACAATGGTATATTCTGTTTTACTTAGTTCTTCTTCAAAAAATTAAGTATTCTTCATTTTGCCAAATTTAATATTCATAGAAAATACGGGGTGTTACATCTGCTTTCTCTTAAAGGATATTAAATGGCCCTAGTAGACGATAACGTATGAGTAAGGTAGTTCTCCAAGTGATGTCTTCTTCTTATCTAGGAACTAAGTTAGGGATCACATAGGGAAGGTTAATATAAATGGTTTAAAGAAACCACCGTCTAAGGGAAGTATTAAGTGACTAGAAGTTCACCCGTAGGGACAACTAGATAGTAACAAGATAGTCCGACAGAGGAGTCTTAAAAGAAATGTGTTCCTAGCTAAACCTATTATTAAGCAGCTGTCACTATTTCTCGAACTATAAGGAAAGTTTATATACATGACGATGGCATTAGGAAGAGGTTTTAAGTGGCTAGGTGTCCGCTAATGGGTCTTAAGTGACTGTTGGGATGTCCACTCTTAATAAATTTAGAAATAGCCTTAAGTGACTAGGTATAACCTGCCGCGTAGGGTATTAAGTGACTGTAAGGATGTCGCCTTTGATTTACTTATGGGGGGCACTAAGTGATTGTAGGGATGCCCACCCTTAGATTTACATATAGGCCTTAAGTGACTATGAGGATGTCCACCTTAAATGTTTAGTTATGTATGTTTGTTACGTAGACATAACATGAAGAATTTATACTCCCAAATATAGGAAATAGCCATTCCTAAACTTATATGTTTTCATTCACTAAAACTTTATGTTCTGACCTCCCTCCTTATAACATAAACATGTTAGTAGGTGAGGATGATTGGGATCAGTGATACTTTGGAGATGGAGCCCGATGATGGAGGCTTTTATTTATTTATGAAAGTATATTATAATCGGGATAACTATTATTGATGTATCTCTAAGGGCTTCTTGAGACTCGTGTAATGTACTATTATTATGGTTTTAATTAAAGGTACATCTAATTTAAGTTGTTATATTTATCTCTTCCACTGTGTGGGATGCTGATTTCATTTAATTGCTCTTTTATATCTAATTTTATTATTTCCTTATAGGGACCAACGATCCATTTAGAATGGTTCTAAGTTCTAATGGGTCTTTTCTGGACCAGAATTCAAGCCTATTCAAGGTAGGTTGTTACATTTGGTATCAGAGCATAGGTTACCCGAGCAAGAGGAAATATATACGTATGACAGGCATAATTATTATCTTGAAAAAGGATTTTTAAAAGTTTCACCATATATGTAAGCATATTTATTTATTTAAAGTACTCATATCTTCAGAAAATATTATCTGTAGGTCCTTCTAGGAAAGGATTAACCTTAATTTCTAGAAATTCCCTAAAAGCCATGTAGTGATTTAGTAGCTCCCTTATCGATTTAGAAGCCTATAGGAACCTAAAGGATGTAAGAACCAAAAAGTTGGTAATGTGGAAAAGAATGAAACTCCCAAATGAAATAAGCAGTAAGTGGAAAGAAATTGGTGACTTAACTAAAAGGGCATAGGAGAAATTAATAGTAAGAATTAGAATATGACAAATTAACGTTCATAGCATAGAGGTGTAAAGATTTTAGGAAAAGCGGAAGGATACCTTTTATTAAATGGAATAAAACTTCTGTATTAGTAAATATGAAATTTTGAATTTAATAGAGCACTAAATGGTCAATAGGTGAAAGGTTATTGAAATCAGAAACTATTAAGGAAGTAATTAAGGCCCTTTATGCGAAGTATAAATACTCGATATTTAATTTAATGTCCATAAGAATAAGCATTATTTAATGGATAAAATGGCATAAAGAACATTTATAATGGCAACAATTAGGAATGTAGGAATTGGAAAAATAGTATATGGAATAAAGGGTTTAATCAAAGATATAGACCTCTATAGAATAATATGTTAGAAGGATTAGATGTAAAGGTTAAAAAAAAGGTTAAGAAACCTATAAAAGTGATTTTTTACATACTATTAGATTAATTTCAAGTTACATAATGATTTCACTAAAGAAACAAAATTGGAAATATGGTTTTTGAGAAAATAATTGTTTTTGAAGAAATTGAAAATTTTACTATTTCTTTTGTTATACAAACTATAAATACAAACTTTAGGGAAAGATGGAGATGGGTTCTCCGATTAAAGGATAATAGTAAACATTTATAGTTATGAGCTTTAGGAAGATAAGAAATGTAAGTATCGAGCAGTGAACAATCATAATGGTAAGTTTATACTCGTCCTAACCTTGATATAAAAACCTTTTAAAATTTAAATGAATTTGTAAAAATATTTTTCTTTAGAATCCTACACAAATGGTAACAATAAATTTGGCATTGAATTAAAAATAAAAAGGACAAAGAAAAATAAGACATATAAAAGTTTTGTAGGATAAAAGAAAAAAAATATACTCATTTGAAAGAAAATAAAGAAAGAATTTATTGGCCATAATTTGAAACGGGAAAATTCTCTTATAATAAGGGGTATTAGAGGAAGTAAAAGTACTGGGAGTAGAATAAGTGGGAAATGACAACTCCAATAAATTAATTTAGTAACTTATGATTTGTTTATGACTATTAAATTATATTTTTGAAAAGCACCCTCATTGTGTAGACAAAATGTAATGAGTAATTAAGGATTTCCTAAATTAAAATGCACCATTAATGTAAAATTTGATAAGAGTATATGTGCATGACAGTAAATGTTTTTTTCGGCAAAGTCGACTGGTTTTTATGGTGGCTGAAAATACCTTTTTATTATTACCAATGATAAAAAAATACAAAACGAACAAGTGACTATGGTTGACAGTCAGCTATATCGGTTATTAAGGTAGACCATCCACCGTCAACGACAGTTATAGTGGGTCGTCCACCGAATCCAACTAGATTACAATCCACGAGCTAATTTCAGTTACTAGACTACTATGTCACTCCACGCAGGGAGGATATTATATGTTATATTACATATTTCACAAAGAAATTGGATGACATAAATACACAACAAGTAAAGATAAGTACAAGGTACACACAGTTGTTGTGTACAATTTCATGGGTGCAGCAGGGAATAGTAAATCAAGACTTAACAGCTGATACAAAGTTTCATGCGCACTACGTCAAATGTAGTAGCATGAGTTGACATCGGTATGGCTCCTAAACAAGCTATGAAGCAAGGTTAGGAGGTCCCATTAGTTGGCAAAAAAACAGAAATCCAGTTTAGGAGGAAATGATGATCAAAGAGCCTAACAACGTCGAGTGCAAATGCATCACCTGTGTCGAAGGTGAACCATGTCCATAAAGTACCAGAACACTTGAACCTCGACTTCACAGTTTTGAACCAATAACGTACTTAAAATAACTGTAAACAAAATCATAGGTCCACGAATCGGAGTGTAGAAAGGTTCTCCACCAAGTAAGACAGCAGTGGTCAGTGTTGCACATCTCGTTTAAAGCCAACAAACATGGTGAAGACCCTAACAAGCATACTACAGATATGGACAAGGAAATCACCAAAGAAAAAGTACATAATCATATGAACTGAGCTCCAACCTCATAAGAAACCAAGCATCATACTAAAATAACGCAAAAACACACAAAAATACTGATAAATACAAACTACCAACAAGACGAGACTTGGAGTATATTAAATACCCATAAGGCAACCTAGATCCATCACAGACACAAGTTCTGAATGTGAAATCAAGTCAAACCTGAAGAGAGCTTTCGCAAGCCAAAAAATTCCACGTTAGTGTCGTTCTCCTTGCCATTACAGTGACTAACAGTTGAATATTTGGCCACGAATAGCCAAGAAGTTTCCTAAATTAGACATATGCATTGGAAAGGAGAGATTCAGTAATGATTTGCTTGCTTTGCGAGATGGAATATGATGTTGATGAAATTAGGTTTAGAAGAGCTCAAATCGATTTCTTGGAAGCTTAGATTTGCAGGTGGTAAAGGTTAATGGGCAAACTACTACCCGTTGCGAAAACTAGGAAAGAGGAGACAAGGTTATGAGCAGAAGAGAGGGTTATGAGGAGGCGCGAAGTGATAAGAGAAGAAAGGAAAATAAAGAATTCGTAGTCGTCATTTACAGTGGCTCTCCGAGAAATGAAGCTTTTTGACAGTTAAGATTTTAAACTATATTGCTAACATGAATGCAGTGCTGGGGAAATATTTTAAAGCGTATTTTTGGAAGTCACAGCATAAATGAAGGATGTAGGAATGAATATGTAAAAAAGGATAAAGTGCTAGTTAACATAATGTCTGATTATTAAAGTCTTGTTTTCAAATAAAAACAATCATTTACATGAAAACAATTATCATTTTGAAGGACATTAAAGACCGACATTCAGAATACAAATAAAAGACAAGGGTTGTTATTTTACTCTTAATTCAAGAATTTATGAGCATTTGATAAATGTTATAATTTTAAAAATGGGGCATTTATTTGAGAATTTATGAGCATTTGATAAATGTTATAATTTTAAAAATGGGGCATTTATTTGAGACATTTGGTAAACAAGTTATTAAGCATTATTGACTAAAAGGTACACAAACCTGGAGTAATGCTTGTATCAAGTAGTAATGTATGTTTAAAATGTTGCAGTAAATGTCATTAGACATTTTTGGAAAATTAATTGCATCATAATTCAATCTGGGTTGTTAATTAAGATTCTATTTTCTAAAATAGAACGAGCAAATGTTTTATGAGCTATTAAAAAAATTTATTGACCATTTTGAAAGTGTGAATTGTTGGCATTTAAATAGTTGATAAAGTTAGGTGTTTAAAAAGAAAAATATTTCTATTCTTATTCTAAACATTTTCTTAGCATTTGATTCCATATTGTAACATTTTCGAATAAACTCTAAATAAAGGATGTTTTATTAAGACATGTATTAGCTCACTAAGCATTAAATCTTCGCAAAAATTTAACATCTCAGGTTTTAACAAGGTACTAAGCACCTGTTTTTTAATTTGTATAAGCTTGATAGATAACAAGGATATAACAATGTTCAGAAGGATATATCTTGTGCAATCACTAAAAAAAAATCAACTTACAAAAAGAGATAACTCTGGAGTAATAAGGGAAGCTAATTAGGTAAGCTAGAATTAGGTTCTAGAGTTAAGTAAGGATAGATTGCATAACCTAAGCTGGAAATTTTAGCGTTGGTTCTAGAAGTTTCTATTTGAAAAGATGGCAAGGTATATTATTTCCAAAATCAAAGGTTGGTTGTGAATTATATTTCCCTAAATTGTTTATTCCAGGAATTAGCACGTTTATATCTATATCTAGCAATTAGTGTGTATGTGTATATAACTATAATGTAACTTACCGTAAGTCGGGATTTCAGAGAAAGATTCATGAATGTTAATTGCAAATTTGGTGGGAAATAAATTTGTAATTAATAAGATCAAAAGAGGATTTCAGGGACTGATTTAGAAAAATAAATTGATTTGGAGAAAATGGATATATTTTCAAGTTTAAAGGAGCTTAAAAGAGTTGAGTATTTATGGAATGGTTCGGTTTTGGGTATGAATGTATCACAAGTATGAGAAGGACAAAAGGTGGAAAATTTAAAGGAAGGGGTTGGCATCTTAATGATTTTAAATAAAAGTTGTAAGATCTCAACATGTAACGAACTAGGATTTTCGACCTCAAAAATCGACATAAATCCCATGTCAACTATTCAAGAATCAAACATACCAGATCATAAATAGAAAGAAGTTAGAGGGTGAGAAATAGAAAGAAAGAAATATTAGAAAGAAGAAGAACAGAAATAACATAACAGAATCTCACATCGCAGCGGAACAAAATATAATATATATATATATAACAACTTTTGGGATACAAATTTTTTACTGTATATGCATATACATACCTTTATCAGAGTATAATACAACACATCAGATAATAAACATTAAATATCTAAAGCTGAATCCTCCTGCTCCAAGCTCCTCCAAGTATCTGTAAACACCTAAACTACTTGATTTCCCGTACAAATTTGGGCACCTAAGAGTTTAGGGTAAAACAAAACAAAATAAACTCCGGATCAGTCATGGGACTAGTGTGAGTAAACTCCAACCACTTGGTTTAACTTTTAAAAATCCTTTACGAAAGAAAAGATAGTCGTAAGACCGATCCTCACATAAACGCGGATGGTTTTACCTTACGATAACCCATAACGTTTCTGTAAAATCAATACTAATCTGATATTATAATAGTGTCTAAAACAAGTAAATAACACTCTAGCAGAACGCTTGCATCTCATGCTATGCATATATAGTATACAATCAACACCGCGGGCTCTCATTGGAGAATGGATTCTAACTGGCAAGGTATGGGACCACCTTCCGGTTGTGTATCTCTAGAAAAGAATACACCGGGTTCAACAAGAACATCTTGCAACCCAGGCTAAACATAACTGGCCCTCACTTCTCTTGAGAGTACCGAATGTATTGTCACCAATTGTAACACCCTGTATTTTTTGAGAATATTAAAATAATGAATTAAAGAATACTTAATTTTAAAAGTGAGAATTAAAGGAAATGGGTTAAGCCATTGCGTTCATCTCGGAATTCTTCTTGAGATAGAGTCCGAATTTGCATGAATCGGACTCCGTATGAAGAAGTTACAGGTTCAGAAGATTTCTAGTTTAATCAGAAAATTAAATTTAAACAATAATTAATTCAGAAAAACAGTTTGAATTTCAAAATTTGGAGATTCAGCTGGGCGGGAAAATTCCCACCCAAAGGGGTCGACTTCCCCCAGGGGGTCGACATAGGTGTCGACCCCTCCTGTAGGGGTCAACCCCCTCCTCCAGATCCGAACAGTGACGATTTGTGACCTGTTTCTAAGTCACTAGGGTATATGTGGCTGTTTCTGGATGGTCCTGATTTCTACTAGATTGATCTGATGGCTCACATAAGTCTAAATCTCTATAAAAGCAATCCCAACCCTCAACCCTAGAAAGCAAGTTAGAACCTCAAATCAAATCTAAATTAGAGAATCGATAATCTATGTCAAGGGATAGCTTTTCAGTTACAGAAAACATATTCCAAAAATACAAGAATCATTATCTTTTTGTACATTCAAGTTACTTTCAGATGTGAATTCTTAATTGAAATTCTTGGCATATAATAATCTGGATCTAAGCTGTACTTGATTATGAGATAATCCTTCCAGATTTATCAAATCTAATCTATTAGATTTATGCCTACGATGTTATTCAAATATAATCCATTATATTTATGCCTAATGTAAGTAATCCTTTCAATTGAATCTGTGCTTGTATATGCCTTTAGGAACCATTGTTGACAATGGAAATAGTCCAATCATATCTTTCCTTGTTGTTTATCGGAATCATAATCCTTTTTAAGTTCATGATATAACTCTTGTCAAACCTATATGTCTGTGACAGTTCATGATGATATTCATATAATATCAATATGCCTGCAATGTATTCAATGCAAAACTTGTCAATTTGGCATATCAAATTTATTGGACCAATAGTTCTTATCGTCATATGCCTATTCTTATGCTTTTTATGTTCCATATTGTTTCTCCGCTTATTTTATGAATCTTGAGTTGAATCTCAAAATACGTACGTTATGAATGCGGGGTTAATTGGGTATAACATAAAATTTACATTATTTGGCATAATTTGGAACTTGCATTATGGCATGACTGTTAAGATGCAATTTGGGGGTAATTTGACATGAATTATGGAATATGTAATTTGACATATTGAACCTAGAATTGGCATGAACGACAAAGTATGTAATTTTGCATGAAAAATCTAGTTTTGGGCATAAGCTGTAAAATGGAATATTAAATCTAGATTGGGCATAACTGTTAGTTGGAATGCCAAGCATAGTATATATTGTGATTTTGGAGCATGACTATTATTGTAAGGAAGATTGGTTATAGCCAATTTTAATTAATAACTTGAAATTTGAATTTGTTGGGCATAACTTGGGAATTAGAACATGACTAGTTTTTGGTGAATTTGGTAATTAGCATGTAAAATCTAGATTCGGTTATATATGGTAAACGTTTAAATTAAAGATGAACATGCCTAACCCGAGGTTAGATTGAGTTGTGGTATAAAACTGCCCTGAACCGCCCAGCACATCCAGTAACCAGAGCAACATCTGTCTAATGTGAGAGGTTAGTGCATCATGCCCAAGAAAAACCCGAGGTTAGATTGAGTTGTGGTGCAAAACTGCCCGGAACCGCCTAGCACATCCAGTAACCGCAACAACACATATCTAATGTGAGAGGTTGGTACATTAATAAATCAATTAATGCTAATGAACAAGACATGCTAAGAAATGTCTAGGGTTAAGTTAATGAGAAACACTTAACCAATATAACAAGATGAATGACTAGGGTTAAGTTAATAGGAAATACTTAACCAATCCAACATGATAAGTGAGGAGGGTTAAGTTAATAAGAAACACTTAACCAACATGACACGATGAATGGGAAGGGTTAAGTTAACACGAGAGGGCAACACTTAACCATTATAACTTGATTTGTGGTAGGGTTAAGTTAACTTGAATTGATTGATGACACTTAACCAATACAACATGATGAACACGTGGGGTTAAGTTGACAAGAAACACTTAACCAATCCAACATGATAAGTGAGGAGGGTTAAGTTAATAAAACCAACATGACATGATGAATGGAAAGGGTTAAGTTAACACGAGAGGGAAAAACATAACCATTATAACTTGATTTGTGGTAGGGTTAAGTTTACTTGAATTGATTAATGACATTTAACCAATACAACATGATGAACACGTGGGGTTAAGTTGACAAGAAACACTTAACCAATCCAACATGATAAGTGAGGAGGGTTAAGTTAACAAGAAACACTTAACCAACATGACACAATGAATGGGAAGGGTTAAGTTAACACGAGGGGGCAACACTTAACCATTAAATAAACATGCTTGAATCAGTGGGAGGGTTAAGTACATATCGGGTTGGTGGGTAATATTAGTAAATATAGGCCCACAAACTTAACCGGTAGGAAACCCTAGTAACGGGGACCATTTCAGCAGTAACCCACATAGATGTATCATGGTACCCTGAACTAGGCAGGGTGGGGCACGATTACTGGGCTGATTATAAGCGGTCAAAACAACGGCAGGGGGTATGTCAGTGTAGATTCCGATGGTTTATGGGCGCGCACGTACTCCGGAGTGGGAAAAAGCACGAACTGGGTACCAGTAGTTATACACTGTGCATCTTGAATCGTGTCGAGTTGCCACCATAGGGGTTGATACACCTTATGGTGGGACCAACACAGGGTATCTACACGCAAGAGAGGGCCGATTGACACAAACACATGGAATATTAATGCAAGTAAGGAGGCGATCGATAGGGTAGTAAGGGTACATCTAACATATTCATGGCAATTAGGTTGATTGAGGTAAGATCCTCATACTAGATGTATACCTGAAGGCTACCATAATTGCGGGATTGGGATCACGTTGTAATATTATCATTTTACATAGATTACTAGTTGGGACACTAGTTAGGCGGTGCAGAGATATAAAAATTAGAATAACAAGGTAGTAGCAAAGCAGAGAAAGAGTAGAAGCGCATTCAGTCTATCTTGCCTTATCATATCATATGCTAATCTTGTGTTATCTTAATATCCCGGTTATTATGGTATTGTCTTATATTCAGTTTATACATGTTATGTTACTTTTACCTGTTTACATGCTGAAAGTCACTAGACTTACCTGACTTTTGTCTGACCTAGTTTGTTCACCTCTTTTCTTCCGTTTTCCCTCCCCCCCCCCCCCCCAGGTTCACAGGGAGGAAATGATACCACTTAGCTCAGTTTTCTTTCCAAGCTCGAGGATAGTCGATGTATTGCTTTGGACTCTCTCTTCCACTGCTATGGCTGGTTCATGCTTTATTGGGGAATATCATTGTTATTTTTATGCTTCTTTTGTACTTGGAAGTTTTTGAATCAAGACAGAAGTTCTATGTATTACATTTAAGTATGATTGAGAAAATTGTTGTAAAAGTTTGACTGAACCACGTAGTTTATAAAATGACTTTATTTTCCGCTGCTTTATTTGTCTGTCTTGTAATTTATTTGCATCTTTTACCTAAAATGCTCCACCAAAGATAAGGCATTCCCTTTGTGAGTGACCTTAACGGAGGAGGGGTGTTTCACTTGGTATCAGAGCTGAAGATTACCGGACCAGATAAAAGATTTGAAAAATTATTTTCAAAACGGTTTTAAAAGAAGCATTTTCTAAAGAAAAGTTTTGTTTTGAAGGCATATTCCCCAAAGTCATATGCATTATCTTTTGATCCTCTGTTTGAATCCTTGTTTTGCTTCTTTACTGAGTCTCCAGGGCTCCTGGCTTTCTTGAAGGTAACCTCATTCGCGGCATGGTTCCGTAGGCTTGATGAGACTTTGACACTTGTCAAAGGGCGAAAAAGTGCCCAACTTCCATCTATAGCTGCTGTGGTTTCACATGCGTCTAATTTTCTTTCAAGCTTTGTAGGGTCTCCCGTGCGATGGAGGCAGCTTTCAAGAGACTTGTCAGCAAGTTGCACAAGGATGGCAAAGATGAGAATGAGGGAGTTTGGTTAAGGAGCACAACCCAAGGATGAGGAACTCATGGATGTAGACTTGGTTCACAAAGGAGGTAAAAAGAAAAAGGCGTAAGTGGAAGAATCACAGGACAAGAAGGGAAGAAAGAATAGGAAAACCTAAGACAAGAGGAAGTGTTTTTATAACGGGTCATATAATTAAGGACAAGGGAAAGAACTAAGGACAGGATTTTCAGGAGGGCAAGTGCATGCTCTCACGGCCAGCATACCTGAGAGAGAGTACTAAAGTTTCTGTTGAAAAAGTCTAGTTCTTCTTTTCGATCATCCTGTTAGTACTCTTTTTTGATTTTAGCGCTTCACATTCATTTATATCTACTTCCATATTTGAGTCTCTGCACCTTAGTACTCGTATAGTAGAAGATCCCATTATTGTCTCAAATCCAATTTGTGGTTCGGCTCATTTATCATTGGTTTGTGAGGATTTGAGAATAACTATATTAAATATTGATTCTAAGTGTAGTGCTTATGTTTTTGGGCTATGGGTTGATTCTAGGCATGGATTGGTTAGCTAGTAATTGTGAAGGGAGGGTAGTTAGACTTTTGACTTGCCTAGGGAATTCCCTTGAGATTTTGTGCGATCCTAAGAGATCAGTTTGTCTTAGCTACCTAGAATCGCTTGATGCATCTATCGATGATTTGCAATCCGTTGAAGTAGTCCATGAGTACGCAGATGTTTTTGATTAGGTTAGGGTTTGTCCACTAAAACGCGAGATAGACTTCCGCATATGTCTAGTTGACAATGCAAAGCCAATTGCATTACCTGTACAACGCATGAACCCAAGGGAAAGGAAGGGCTCAGTAAACAAGTAAAAGAGTTACTCGAAAAAGGGTTCATAAGGCAAAGTATTTCTCAATGGGGTGCTCCAGTCGTTCTCACTACAAAGGATGATGGTTCACTTCGCTTGAGCATAGATGATATTCTTGTTTTCTCTAAGAGTGAGGAGGAACATACTTTGCATCTAAGGGAAGTCTCGGATACCCTCCAAGCCCATCAGCTTAAGGCTAGGTTCTCCAAATATCATTTTTGGAGAGAAAATGTATGGTTTCTAAGACAGGTGATATCCAAGGAAGGGATAACAGTTGCAGTGCAAGATTAGAAGGTCCCAAGGAATTAAATGGGAGTAAGAAGTTTTCTTGGATTAGCGGGCATGTATATGAAGTTAATTAAGGACTTTGTAAAGGTATCAGCCCCACTTATTAGATCGACGAAGAAAAACCTAACCCTTCCTTGGGGTTTGATTTGTGACATGATGGACAAGCTATGTAGAAGAGAGACCTCTAGTCATCTTAGTATACACTTGGTAACATGGTTAGCATCTATTTACTTTCAAGAGATAGTTCTTCTACATGGATTGCAAGAAGCCATGAGTACGCAATTATGTTTATCATCCTCTGACAAAAAGGGTGAATAGGATTTTGGAATACCTTTTGAGGAAATGTTAGCATGACACAGCAAAAGTTATAGTGCCGAGCATACTGGACGAAGAAGAGGTGAAACGAGAGGCGACATTGAAATGAGTTTTAACTCATATTTTGGAAACAGAAATTAAGGAGCTACGCAATCGTGAAGTCAAGACAGTCAGAGCACAATGAAGCGAAGCTCAAGAAGATGCGACTTAGAAGACTGAAGACTAGATACGCGCATCATACCCTTTTTGAGGGTATATCCTTGATCTCTCTTTTCTGTAAAGTTTATTTACTCGTCTTTATCTTTTAAGTATATCCTCTCGATCCTATCTTCGATCCTTAGGTAGAAGCCAATGGATGTAAGCATGTGTTTGAGACATGTTATGTTTGGTGGATGCAAGTGGATGTAAGTGTTTGCTAATGGTTGCTCATGGATGCATATACACACATTAGACACTAGATCGGCTCGGTCACTTTCATATTGCATATGTATGAGTGAATTTTTATATATATGGATTGAAAACTTGATGTGTTATCATATGGATGTTTCATTTGTATGAATGATTGTGCGCTCATGTAGAAGTTATAAAGTACGATTAGGAATAATTGCGTACATGATGGACTCATGGCACTAACATAAATTCGCATTAAGGAGGTCAACTAAATAAGTAGACCGCCTGATTTTGCATTAGATAAGGACATGTACACGCACTATGCATACGATCATGAAAGCATTAGAAATCTTTTTAAGGACAATGGACGCCTGTGATTGAATGGTTGAGTAGATGGATGTTGGACATTAGGATATGCATTCTTCTTAGCTTAGAGATTTCGGGGACGAAATCCTTTAAGTAGGGGAGAATGTAACACCCCGTATTTTTTGAGAATATTAAAATAACGAATTAAAGAATACTAAATTTTAAAAGTGAGAACTAAGGGAAACGGGTTACGCCATTGCGTTCATCTCGGAATTCTGCTTGAGATAGAGTCCGAGTTTGCATGGATCGGACTCTGTATGATGAAGTTACGAATTTCAGAAGATTTCTAATTTAATCAGAAAATTAAATTTAAACAATAATTAATTCAGAAAAACAGTTCGAATTTCAAAATTTGTAGATTCAGCTGGGTGGGAAAATTCCCGCCCAAAGGGGTCGACTGGGGTGTCGACCCCCTCGTAGGGGTCGACCCCCTCCCCCAGATCCGAACAGTGACAATTTGTGACCTGTTGATGAGTCACTAGGGCATTTGTGGCTGTTTCTGGATAACTCTATCTTCTTTTGATGGTCCTGATTTCTCCTAGGTTGATCTGACGGCTCACATAAGTCTAAACCTATATAAAAGCAATCCCAACCCTCAAACCTAAATCACATAAATTCATTTCCAAGAGCCGTCATGCTGTCCATGGTCAACCTAGAGTAGCCTCCATTCTTCTCCAAATAGAAGGCAAACTAGAAAGCAATTAGAAGCCTCAATCCAAATCTAAATTAGAGAATCGATAATCTAAGTCAAGGGATAGCTTTTCAGTTTCAGAAAATAGATAACAGAAATAGAAGAATCATTCTCTTTTTGTAAGTTCAAGTTACTTTCAGATGTGAATTCTTAATTGAAATTCTTGGCATGTAATAATCTGGATCTAAGCTATACTTGATTTTGACATAATCCTTTTAGATTTATCAAATCTAATCTATTAGATTTATACCTGCGATGTTATTCAAATCTAATCCATTAGATTTATGCCTAATGTAAGTAATCCTTTCAATTGAATCCGTGCTTGTATATGCCTTTGGGAACCATTGTTGACTATGGAATTGGTCCAATCATATCTATCCTTGTTGTTTATCGGAATCGTAATCCTGTTTAAGTTCATGATATAACTCTTGTCAAACCTATATGTCTGTGACGGTTCACGATGATATTCATATCATATCTATACGCCTGCAATGTATTCAGTGCAAAACTTGTCAATTTGGCATATCAAATTTATTGGACCAATAGTTCTTATCATCATATGCGTATTCTTATGCCTCTTATGTTCCATATTGTTTCTCCGCTTATTTTATGAATCTTGAGTTGAATCTCAAAATACGTACGTTATGAATGCGGGGTTAATTGGGTATAACATAAAATTTACATTATTTGGCATAATTTGGAACTTGTATTATGGCATGACTGTTACGATGCAATTTGGGGTAATTTGACACGAATTATTGAATATGTAATTTGACATATTGAACGTAGAATTGGCATGAACAACAAAGTATGGAATTTGGAGTGAAAAAACTAGTTTTGGGCATATGCTGTAAAACGGAATATTAAATCTAGATTGGGCATAACTGTTAGTTGGAATGCCAAGCATAGTGTATATTGTGATGACTATTATTTTAAATTTAGGGAAGACTGGGTATAGCCATTTTTGATTAATAACTTGAAATTGGAATTTGTTGGGCATAACTTGGGAATTGGAACACGACTAGTTTTGGTGAATTTGGTAAGTTGCATGTAAAATCTAGATTTGGGTATGTATGGTAAATTTGTAAATTAAAGACGAACATGCCTAACCCGAGGTTAGATTGAGTTGTGGTGTAAAACTGCCTAGAACCGCCCGGCACATCCAGTAACCACAACAACACCTATCTAATGCGACAGGTTAGTGCATCATGCCCATGAAAAACCCGAGGTTAGATTGAATTGTGGTGTAAAACTGCCTGGAACCGCCCGGCACATCCAGTAACCGCAACAAAACATATCTAATGTGAGAGGTTGGTACATTAATAAATCAATTAATGCTAATGAACAAGACATGCTAAGAAATGGCCAGGGTTAAGTTAATGAGAAATGTAACACCCTACATCCATTAGTGTCACTCACAAAGGGAATGCACTAAGTTCTGTGGAGCATTTAGGGTAAAAGATGCAGATAAATTACAAGACAGACAGAAATTAAACAGCGGGAAATAAAACTTTACTTTATTGATAAGATAATTTGTACAACAATTGTTTTCCAATATCAGAGTATCATCTGTCTTACAAAATAAAGAAGCATAAAAATACATTTATATTCCCCAATGTAGCATAAGCCAGCCATAGCAGCGAAAAGGAGAGTCCAAAGCACTTTGTCCAAGAATCTTCAAGCTTGGGAAAGAGTGACAGTCCAACTTAACCTGAGCTATACTATTCCCTCCCTTACTACCTTGGGGGGGGGGGGACGGAAGAAAAGAAGACGAAAGAAAAACAGAGTCAGACATAAAGCCTGAGTAAGTTCAGTTACCTCTAGCATGTGAACATGGAAAAACAAAACGACATGAATTAACTGAATATAAGATAACACCATGATGATAGGGTCAACAAGATTAGACAAGATTAACACAAGATATGCTAAGATAAGATAAACTGGATATGCTTTAATTCATTCGCCGCTTCGCTATTTCCTTGTTATACTGGTTTCTATATCTCTACACCACCTAACTAGTGTCCCAACTAATAACGAAAACGTGATCCCAATCCCTGTAGTTCCCGTTGCCTACAGGCATACACTTATTATTTATTACCTAGATCTAATCTAGGGTTTTCTATCAAGTGCTTTCTAGATTCAACTACAGTTTACGCTATCTGCTGAACGATTCTCAGATTCAGGGTTTATGTCACCTAGTCCAACTAGGGATTATGCTACCTGTCGAACGACGCCCCCAAGTTTAGGACACACTACCTAGAGTGGTATATGTTCCTATACTTCCCCACGCATGTATCACGAATCGTTATCGCTTGTCTAGATGCACATGTCCTATAATGTGCGGCCCGAGTCCTGTTGGCAGGCAAATTAAGAAATACAGAACTCGGTCGGGAGCTTTCAGATATCGGCCGATGCAGATGCAAAGTTCTGTTTTTATTCCAGTGGCTATGGTCCCACTTGACCCCTCCCTCAACTAATGAAAGGCCACCCTTGAAAAATGAGAACTATACGCAGGCCTCCTAAGCCCCCACTAACCTATGGCCATCCTCACCCATAACTAGATAGCAAGTATATGGTCTTTTGGAGTTCTCCGCCTTTCCGCTTCACATATCTCGATTGACTGAAGATGGATGGTAGACGACCAGTTGCTATCACAGGGCTTCCGGTTTCTCGCCGAATCACGCTGGTCCATCCTAGTCTTTAGTTTGCCATATTTTGCAACCAAGTCATACCCTTGGTTCTTCTACCGCAGACCTTAACCTCTGTGAGCCCAGGAGGATCATCTGCAGCCTCACAAAAGGATACCAAGAGTACCCTCACGTCCCCTCGAAGCCTCGGGCTTCGTAACCCAATTCGTTGGAGCCTTCGTTTTAATCAGACGGACGTTCGCTCCTTCCCGTGTTATACTAAGAATTACTACTTAGTTTCACTAACTAGGGTTTACCACTTAGTTCTCTTTCCCGTCAATTTGGATTGGTTAAGTGTCATTAGTCAATTCAAGCTAACTTAACCCTCTTCATTTATCCTGTTAAACTGGTTAAGTGTTATCAGTAATTCATGTTGACTTAACCCTACCACAAACCAAGTTATATTGGTTAAGTATTTCTTATTAGTTAACCCTACCCATTCATCCTGTATTGGTTAATTGTTCCTTTTTAACTTAATCTTGCCCGTCTGTTTTAACTAACATGTTATTAATAGTTAAGTATTATCCCTTCATGTTTTAAACTTAACCCTATTCCTTTATCACAATCTGATGGTTGAGTGTTAAAGTTTACTTAACCCTACGGTCTGTTCCAGTTAACATATCAAATTGGCTAAGTTTATTAAATTTTACTTAACCCAACCTCTAGTCTAGTTAACATGTTAATTTTGCTAAGTGTATTAACTTTACTTAACCCCACCTTCTAGTCTAGTTAACATGTTAATTTGGCTAAGTGTTTTCTTAGTTACTTAACCTCTACAAATCTTGTCTTGTTACGATGTTAAATTTGGTTAAGTGCCCCTATGGACTCAACCATCCCATTCTAGCTTAACTGTGTTAAGTTGGTTAAGTGTTCCTATGGACTTAACCCTCCCATTCTAGCTTAACTGTGTTAAGTGTCAGTATGAACCTAACCCCACCCATCGGTTTGGTTATCATGTTGAATTGGTTAAGTGTCTTAGTTAACTTAACCCTACCATTCTTGTTCTAGCTTTAATTAAATAGATTAAAGCCGCGACCACTCACATTAGACAGATATTGTTGCGATTACTGGATGTGCCGGTTGGTTCCGGGCAGGTTTACATCGCAACTCAGTCTAACCTCGGGTTAGGCATATTCGTGTTTTCTATGTTCAAAGGGTTTTGATTAATTTTCAAATCAGGTTTTGAAAGTAACCATCCCGTCCGTCGGATTAGTTAGGGATAGCCAGGGAGAGCAGGAAACTTGTATTTTCCAAACCCAAGCCTAGACACTATCCTCTCTGTCACCCTAGAACTTTCTGGTGTATTATTAAAAGAGATGTCGTTAATAAACCTTTAATTTGTCTAAATTTACATTTTCCCATTTAGGACAAATTCTATAAGTAAATTATTCCTAATTTACTTATTTCATAATTACTCTGTAAATTGTCAACATTTATAATTATGGCCCATTTTTCGCCTCTATGCCATATTTAGGCTTTTTGGTATGTAAACTATACCAAATTAAGTGTCACTAACCATGATTTTGCTAAACTTGACAATTATTCCCAATTATGGCCAATTTCAAATTTATGCCAATATACTTATTATGCCAAATTAACTAATCCAATTCTGATTTAACATTCTAATTACAGTCCATGTCAAACTAGATTTATTATTCTAGTTCACTATACATGTAAATGCTAGATTTTCAAGTCAATACTAGATTCAAATTACACATCCTATAATTCATGTCAAATTTATCCAATTTGCATTTCTATGAACATGCCATAATACATGTTCCCAATTTATGCCAATTTCTAAGTTTATAACTACGATTTTAGTAAATTTCTTATTTTGCCCAAATCGTATTCCCACCGTTTGTATAATCGTGATTCAACCTAGATTATAAATAATTCTAGATTCGTAGAAAATAGGGAATGAACCAAAGATGCTATGAAAAAGACAGACATAATATCTGGCATAAAATGATAATTCACTAATTACAGACCTAACGAATTTCACTGAAATTGATCTAAAACATCGAAGGCCTATAGGTCTGAAAATCTTATGACATAAAAAGGGTTGAATAACGACGTAGGTTCAAGAACATGGGTAGGCCTAACTTAATAGGTGAATTCCCAAGATCTAAAACCAAACAAAACCAAGAATAGACAAAATAGATAATCAGGTTTAGACCCAATTTCATAGTCACAAAACTTAAGCAACACTTTCCTAGTCATGAATCATAGGTGTTTAATCACAGTTGTCCTCGTTATGTCATAGGCAATAGTTTATGTTTCCTAATCAAAGGCACAGGCTTAGTCAAGGAAATAATTCTCATAGTCATGAGTCACAGTCATAGGCAGTGTTCATAGTCATAGGCACTGTTCATAGTCAAAGAGGCATAATATTTTAAGGTTCATAGTTTCATAGTCAAAGTCTCATTTAGTCGTCGAATCATAACAGTTCTTAATTAGGTCCAAAGATATAGGCACAGATTCGAAAAGAATGATTTGGCATATTATTTTATTCCTTTAATTTCATGTCACGAATAGAGAAAGCATTCAAATCTAAAAAGTAACCGACTTACAGAGATTAGATTAGATTCGTAGAAAAACAGTCGTTAAGGTCGTTTGAATCTTCACTTGAATCCTAGCTTGACTTGAATCTCCTCTTGAAAGTCTTGTGCAGCATTTCCTCATCTTGATTTATTTTATATATTATTTATTTATACATTTTCTCAGAGGCAGCATAAGGATAGAAAAGAATTGTGAATAGAGAAGGAGACTAAGGCTGTTTATATAGGATTAGGCGGACGAATCTGGTCAGAATGGCGTCCAGATACAGAAAAACGAACCAGACTGCAGATCTGGAAAAAGCAGGGGGGGTCGACCCCCAGTTCGACTACCCAGTCGACCTGGGTCTTGGGCGGGAAAATTCCCGCCCAGCCCAATCTAGGTCCGATTTTGAATTTTGAACTCGTTTTCTGACCTTTTTTGAAATTTGAACTTGGCTGAATCTTCCGGAGGCCATATCTTCCTCATACGGACTCCGATTAACGCAAACTCGGACTCTATCTCATGCAGAATTCTGAGACGAACGCAATGGCTCAGCCCGTTTCCCTTGATTTTGATTTTAAAATTCAATTCTGCCTTGATTTGTGAATCTTAGTGTTACAGAATTACGGGGTGTTACATTCTCCCCCACTTAAAAGGATTTCGTCCCCGAAATCTTCAAGTTAGGAAGAATGTGTCCTACCATCCAATCACCTATCTACTCAACCATTCAATCACAGGCATTCATTGTCCTTAAAAGATTTCTAATGCTTTCATGTTCATATGCATAGTGTGTGTATATGTCTTTATCTAATGCAAAATCAGGCGGTCTTCTGATTCAGTTGACCTCCTTAATGCGAATCATGTCAGTGCCATGCGTCCAATCATGTATGCAAGCATCCCTAGTTATGTAACTACTACATGTGTGCATAGCCATTCATCCATATGATAACATATCAAGTTCAACTTACAAGAAAATACATATTTGTAAATGCAATATGAAAGCGTCTGAACTGATCTAGTGCCTAATACGTATGTATATGCATTCACGAGCAACCATTAGCAACCACTCGCAACCATCAACCATAACATGTTTCAAATACATGTTTACATCCAAAAGAATTTCTACCTAAGGATCGAAGATATGACCTAGAGGATATACTTTGAAAAGAGAGAAACAATTATGCGTAAAGCTCCTACAAAAAGAAATCAAGGATGCACCCTTAAGGAAAAGGGTATGATGCTAGTATCTAGCCTCCTTGAGCTTTACTCCACTGTATCTTAACTAATTTATCTTCACGATTGTGAAATTCCTGATCTCTATTTCCAAAATAAATAGATGTCAATCACGGTACCAGTATATGTACTAAGATGATTAAAGGTCTCCCTCTTATCCGCCATGCCATAACTATAAGGGTCGAAAGGTTACTACGTGCTTTTTAGAGTGCCTGCCACAACTATTCATCTCTCACGCAAACCATCCTAGTCGAACTCGACATTCCTCAAGTACAAGCCCCAAAGGCCTAAACCAATATCAGACAAGCACCCAACGAATATCTCCTCCGAATTTAGACGATCTACGTGAGATGATATAAGCAAACTGTATAGCTATTCTCAAATCCCTACTAACCAAATATAAACTGGTCGGATCACCAATTGGATTTGAGACTCTAGTGGGATCTTTCTACTATACAAGTACTATAGTGCAGAGACTCAACTATGGAAGTGGATATGAACAAATGCGAAGCGCTAAAACCAAAGGGAAGAGTACGAACAGCAAAACTAGACTCTTCCAACAGAACTTTACTACCTTTCTCCTAGGTACACTTGGTGTTGAAAGTATGTACTTGCCCTTCTAAAAATCTTGTTCCTCGTTCTTGCCCTTGTCCTTAATTATATGCCCTATCATACCCTAGTAAAGATACTTCCTATTGTCTAAGGTTTTATAATCCTTCCTCCTTTGTGAGCTAAATCTACATCCATGAATTCCTCATCCTAGGGTTGTGCTCCTTAGCCAAACTCCACATCCTCTTCCGTGTGTAGTCATGTTGACAAATCTCTCGAAAGCTGCTTCCATCGTACAGAAAACTCTATAAGCATGAAAGAAAACTGGCCGTAGGTGAAACAACTACAGTTATGGATGGAAGCCAGACACGTCTTCGCCCATCGATGAGGTTACCTCCCAGAAAGCCAGGAGCCCCAAAGACTCAAGAAAGAAGGGGACAAGAATTCAAACAAGATAGTGCGTATGGCTTTGGGGAATATGCCTTTTAAACAAATCTTTTCTCTTGAAAATGCTTCTTTTAAAACCGTTTTGAAAATAATTTTTCAAATCCTTTATCTGATCTGGTAACCTTCAGCTCTGATACCATGTGTAACACCCCACATCCGTTAGTGTCACTCACAAAGGGAATGCACTAAGTTATGTGGAGCATTTAGGGTAAAATATGCAGATAAATTACAAGATAGACAGAAATTAAACAGCGGGAAATAAAACTTTACTTTATTGATAAGATAGTTTGTACAACAATTGTTTTCCAATATCAGAGTATCATCTGTCTTACAAAATAAAGAAGCATAAAAATACATTTATATTCCCCAATGTAGCATAAGCCAGCCATAGCAGCGAAAAGGAGAGTCCAAAGCACTTTGTCCAAGAATCTTCAAGCTTGGGAATGAGTGACAGTCCAACTTAACCTGAGCCATACTATTCCCTCGCTTACTACCTGGGGGGAACAGAAGAAAAGAAGACGAAAGAAAAACAGAGTCAAACATAAAGCCAGAGTAAGTTCAGTTACTTCTAGCATGTGAACATGGAAAAACTAAACGACATGAATTAACTGAATACAAGATAACACCATGATGACAGGGTTAGCAAGATTAGACAAGATTAACACAAGATATGCTAAGATAAGATAAACTAGATATGCTTTAATACATTCGCCGCTTTTCTATTTCCTTGTTATACTGGTTTCTATATCTCTGCACCACCTAACTAGTGTCCCAACTAATAACGATAATGTGATCCCAATCCCTGTAGGTCCCGTTCCCTTCAGGCATACACTTATTATTTATTACCTAGATCTAATCTAGGGTTTACTATCAAGTGCTTTCTAGATTCAACTAGAGTTTACGCTATCTGCTGAACGCTTCTCAGATTCAGGGTTTATGTCACCTAGTCCAACTAGGGATTATGCTACCTGTCGAACGACGCCCCCAAGTTTAGGACACACTACCTAGAGTGGTATATGTTCCTATACTTCCCCACGCATGTATCACGAATCGTTATCGCTTGTCTAGATGCACATGTCCTATAATGTGCGGCCCGAGTCCTGTTGGCAGGCAAATTAAGAAATACAGAACTCAGTCGAGAGCTTTCAGATATCTGCCGATGCAGATGCTAAGGTCTGTTTTTATTCCAGTGGCTATGGTCCCACTTGACCCCTCCCTCAACTAATGAAAGGCCACCCTTGAAAAATGAGAATTATATGCAGGCCCCCTATGCCCCACTAACCTATGGCCATCCTCACCCATAACTAGATAGCAAGTATATGGTCTTTTGGAGTTCTCCGCCTTTCCGCTTCACGTATCTCGATTGACTGAAGATGGATGGTAGACGAGGAGTTGCTATCACAGGGCTTCCGGTTTCTCGCCGAATCACGCTGGTCCATCCTAGTCTTTAGGTTGCCATATTTTGCAACCAAGGCATAACCTTAGTTCTTCTACCGCAGACCTTAACCTCTGTGAGCCCAGGAGGATCATCTGCAGCCTCACAAAAGGATACCAAGAGTACCCTCACGTCCCCTCGAAGCCTCGGGCTTCGTAACCCAATTCGTTGGAGCCTTCGTTTTAATCAGACGGACGTTCGCTCCTTCCCGTGTTATACTAAGAATTACTACTTAGTTTCACTAACTAGGGTTTACCACTTAGTTCTCTTTCCCGTCAATTTGGATTGGTTAAGTGTCATTAGTCAATTCAAGCTAACTTAACCCTCTTCATTTATCCTGTTAAACTGGTTAAGTGTTATCAGTAATTCATGTTGACTTAACCCTACCACAAACCAAGTTATATTGGTTAAGTATTTCTTATTAGTTAACCCTACCCATTCATCCTGTATTGGTTAAGTGTTCCTTTTTAACTTAACCTTGCCCGTCTGTTTTAACTAACATGTTATTAATGGTTAAGTATTATCCCTTCATGTTTTAAACTTAACCCTATTCCTTTATCACAATCTGATGGTTGAGTGTTCAAGTTTACTTAACCCTACGGTCTAGTCCAGTTAACATATCAAATTGGCTAAGTGTATTAAATTTTACTTAACCCCAACCTCTAGTCTAGTTAACATGTTAGTTTTGCTAAGTGTATTAACTTCACTTAACCCCACCTTCTAGTCTAGTTAACATGTTAATTTGGCTAAGTGTTTTCTTATTTACTTAACCTCTACAAATCTTGTTTTGTTACGATGTTAAGTTTGGTTAAGTGCCCCTATGGACTCAACCATCCCATTCTAGCTTAACTGTGTTAAGTTGGTTAAGTGTTCCTATGGACTTAACCCTCCCATTCTAGCTTAATTGTTTTAAGTGTCAGTATGAACCTAACCCCACCCATCGGTTTGGTTATCATGTTGAATTGGTTAAGTGTCTTAGTTATCTTAACCCTACCATTCTTGTTCAAGCTTTAATTAAATAGATTAAAGCCACGACCACTCACATTAGACAGATATTATTGCGATTACTGGATGTGCCGGTTGGTTCCGGGTAGGTTTACATCGCAACTCAGTCTAACCTCGGGTTAGGCATATTCATGTTTTCTAAGTTCAAAGGGTTTTGATTAATTTTCAAATCAGGTTTTGAAAGTAACCATCCCGTCCGTCGGATCAGTTAGGGATAGCCAGGGAGAGCAGAAAACTTGTATTTTCCAAACCCAAGCCTAGACACTATCCTCTCTATCACCAAAGAACTTTCTGGTGTATTATTAAAAGAGATGTCGTTAATAAACCTTTAATTTGTCTAAATTTACATTTTCCCACTTAGGACAAATTCTATAAGTAAATTATTCCTAATTTACTTATTTCATAATTACTCTGTAAATTGTCAACATTTATAATTATGGCCCCTTTTTCCCCTCTATATCATATTTATGCTTTTTGGTATGTAAACTATACCAAATTAAGTGTCACTAACCATGATTTTGCTAAACATGACAATTATTCCCAATTATGGCCAATTTCAAATTTATTCCAATATACTTATTATGCCAAATTAGCTAATCCAATTCTGATTTAACATTCTAATTACAGTCCATGTCAAACTATATTTATTATTCTAGTTCACAGTTCATGTAAATGCTAGATTTAAAAGTCAATACTAGATTCAAATTAGACATCCTATAATTCATGTCAAATTTATCCAATTTGCATTTCTATGAACATGCCATAATACATGTTCCCAATTTATGCCAATTCCAAGTTTATAACTACGTTTTTAGTCAATTTCTTATTTTTCCCAAATCGTATTCCCACCGTTCGTATAATCGTGATTCAACCTAGATTATAAATAAATCTAGATTCGTAGAAAATAGGGAATGAACAAAGATGCTATGAAAAAGATAGACATAATATCTGGCATAAAATGATAATTCACTAATTACAAACCTAACGAATTTCACTGAAATTGATCTAAAACATCGAAGGCCTATAGGTCTGAAAATCTTATGAAATAAAAAGGGTTGAATAACGACGTAGGTTCAAGAGCATGGGTAGACCTAACTTAATAGGTAAATTCCCAAGATCTAAAACCAAAGAAAACCAAGAATAGACAGAATAGATAACCAGGTTTAGACCCAATTTCATAGTCACAAAACTTAAGCAACAATTTCCTAGTCATGAATCATAGGTGTTTAATCACAGTTGTCCTCGTTATGTCATAGGCAATAGTTTATGTTTCCTAATCAAAGGCACAGGCTTAGTCAAGGAAATAATTCTCATAGTCATGAGTCACAGTCATAGGCAGTGTTCATAGTCATAGGCACTGTTCATAGTCAAAGAGGCATAAGGTTTTAAGGTCCATAGTTTAATAGTCATAGTCTCATTTGGTCGTCGAATCATAACAGTTCTTAATTAGGTCCAAAGATATAGGCACAGATTCGAATAGAAAGATTCGGCATATTCTTTTATTCCTTTAATTTCATGTCACGAATAGAGAAAGTGTTCAAATCTAAAAAGTAACCGACTTACAGAGATTAGATTAGATTTGTAGAAAAACAGTCGTTGAAGTCGTTTGAATCTTCACTTGAATCCTAGCTTGACTTGAATCTCCTCTTGAAAGTCTTGAGCTGCATTTCCTCGTCTTGATTTATTTTATATATTATTTATTTATACATTTTCTCAGAGGCAGCATAAGGATTGAAAAGAATTGTGAATAGAGAAGGAGACTAAGGCTGTTTATATAGGATTAGGCGGACGAATCTGGTCAGAATGGCATCTGGATACAGAAAAATGAACCAGACTGCAGATCTGGATAAAGCAGGGGGGACGACCCCCAGGTCGACTACCCAGTCGACCTGGGTGCCCCAGGTCGACTACCCAGTGGACCTGGGTCTTGGGCGGGAAAATTTCCGCCCAGCCCAATCTGGTTCCGATTTTGAATTTTGAACTCGTTTTCTGACCTGTTTTGAAATTTGAACTTGGCTGAATCTTCCAGAGGCCATATCTTCCTCATACGGACTCCGATTAACGCAAACTCGGACTCTATCTCATGCAGAATTCTGAGACGAACGCAATGGTGCAGCCCTTTTCCCTTGATTTTGAATTTAAAATTTAATTCTGCCTTGATTTGTGAATCTTAGTGTTACAGAATTACGGGGTGTTACATGAAACACTTAACCAATATAACAAGATGAATGACTAGGGTAAAGTTAATAGAAAACACTTAACCAATCCAACATGATAAGTGAGGAGAGTTAGGTTAATAAGAAACACTTGACCAACATGACACGATGAATGGGAAGGGTTAAGTTAACACGAAAGGGCAACACATAACCATTATAACTTGATTTGTGGTAGGGTTAAGTTAACTTGAATTGATTGATGGCACTTAACCAATACGACATGATGAACAAGTGGGGTTAGGTTGACGAGAAACACTTAACCAATCCAACATGATAAGTGCGGAGGGTTAAGTTAATAAGAGACACTTAACCAACATGACACAATGAATGGGAAGGGTTAAGTTAACACGAGAGGGCAACAATTTACCATTATAACTTGATTTGTGGTAGGGTTAAGTTAACTTGAATTGATTGATGACACTTAACCAATACAACATGATGAACATGTGAATTAAGTTGACAAGAAACACTTAACCAATCCAACATGATAAGTGAGGAGGGTTAAGTTAATAAGAAACACTTAACCAACATGACACGACGAATGGGAAGGGCTAAGTTAACACGAGAGGGCAACACTTAACCATTAAATAAACATGCTTGAATCAGTGGGAGGGTTAAGTACATATCGGGTTGGTGGGTAATATTAGTAAATATAGGCCCACAAACAGCGGTAGGAGGTACGTTAGTGTAGGTTCCGACGGTTTACGGGCGTGCCGTACTCCGGAGTGGGAAAAAGCAGGCACTGGGTACCAGTACTTATACACTGTGAATCTTGAATCGTGTCAGGTTGCCACCATAGGGATTGATACACCTTATGGTGGGATCAGCACAGGGTATCTACACGCAAGAGAGGGCCGATTGACATAGACACATGGAACATTAATGCAAGTAAGGAGCCGATCGACAGGGTAGTAAGGGTACATCTAACATCTTTATGGTAATTAGGCTGATTGAGTTAAGATCCTCATACTAGATGTATACCTGAAGGCTACCATAATTGCGGGGATTGGGATCATGTTGTAATATTATAATTTTACACAGATTACTAGTTGGGACACTAGTTAGGCGGTGCAGAGATATAAAAATCAGAATAACAGGGTAGAAGCGAAGTAGAGAAAGAGTAGAAGCGCATTCAGTCTATCTTGTCTTATCATATCATATGCTATTCTTGTGTTATCTTGATATCCCAGTTATCACGGTATTGTCTTATATTCAGTTTATACATGTTATGTTACTTTAACCTGTTTACATGCTAAAAGTCACTGGACTTACTAGACTTATGTCTGAGCTAGTTTGTTTTGCCTCTTTTCTTCCGTCCCCCCCCCCCCCCCCGGCAAGGTTCACAGGGAGGAAATGTAACCACTTAGCTCAGTTTTCTTTCCAAGCTCGAAGATAGTCGATGTATTGCTTTGGACTCTCTCTTCCACTGCTATGGCTGGTTCATGCTTTATTGGGGAATTTCATTGTTTTTTTATGCTTCTTTTGTACTTGGAAGTTTTTGAATCAAGACAGAAGTTCTATGTATTACATTTAAGTATGATTGAGAAAATTATTGTACAAGTTTTATTGAACCGCATTGTTTATAAAATGACTTTATTTTCCGCTGCTTTATTTATCTGTCTTGTAATTTATTTGCATCTTTTACCTAAAATGCTCCACTGAAGTTAAGGCATTCCCTTTGTGATTGACCTTAACGGAGGAGGGGTGTTTCACTTGGTATCAGAGCTGAAGGTTACCGGACCAGATAAAAGATTTGGAAAATTATTTTCAAAATGGTTTTAAGAGAAGCATTTTCTAAAGAAAAGTTTTGTTTTGAAGGCATATTCCCCAAAGCCATATGCATTATCTTTTGATCCTATGTTTGAATCCTTGTTTTGCTTCTTTACTAAGTCTCCAGGGCTCCTGGCTTTCTGGGAGGTAACCTCATTCGCGGCATGGTTCCGTAGGCTTGATAAGACTACGACATCTGTCAAAGGGCGAAGAAGTGCCCAACTTCCATATGTAGCCGCTGTAGTTTCACCTGCGGCTAATTTTCATTCAAGCTTTGTAGGGTTTCCCGTGCGATGGAGGCAGCTTTCAAGAGACTTGTCGGTAAGTTACACAAGGATGGCAAAGATGAGAATGAGGGAGTTTGGCTAAGGAGCACAATCTAAGGACGAGGAACTCATGGATGTAGACTTGGTTCACAAAGGAGTTAAAAAGAAAGAGGTGTAAGTGGAAGAATCACAGGACAAGAGGGGAAGAAAGAATAGGAAAACATAAGACAAGAGGAGGTGTCTTTATAACGGGTCATATAATTAAGGACAAGGGAAAGAACTAAGGACAGGATTTTCAGGAGGAGATGTGCATGATCTCACCACCAGCGTACCTGAGAGGGAGGTACTAAAGTTTCTATTAAAAAAGTCCAGTTTTTCTTTTTGATCATCCTGTTAGTACTCTTTTTTGATTTTACCGCTTCACGTTCATTTATATCTGTTCCATAGTTGAGACTCTGCAGCTTAGTACTCGTATAGTAGAAGATCCCATTATTGTCTCAAATCCAATTTGTGGTTCGGCTCATTTATCTTTAGTTTGTGAGGATTTGAGAATAACTATATTAAGTATTGAGTCTAAGTGTAATGGTTATGTTTTTGGGCTATGGGTAGATTCTAGGCATTGATTGGTTAGCTAGTAATTGTGAAGGGAGGGCAGTTAAACTTTCGACTTGCCTCGGGAATTCCCTCAAGATTTCTTGCGATCCTAAGAGATCAGTTTGTCTTAGCTACCTAGAATCGCTTGATGCATCTACCGACGATTTACGATCCATTGAAGTAGTCCATGAGTACGCAGATGTTTTTGATTAGGTTAGGGGTTTGACCCCTAAAACGCGAGATAGACTTCCGCATATGTCTTGTTGACAATGCAAAGCCAGTTGCATTACTTGTACGACGCATGAATCCAAGGGACAGGAAGGGCTCAGTAAAAGAGTTAGTTGAAAAAGGGTTCATAAGGCAAAGTATTTCCGAATGGGGTGCTCCAGTCATTCTCGCTACAAAGGCGGATGGTTCACTTCGCTTGTGCATAGATGATATTCTGGTTTTCTCTAAGAATGAGGAACAACATACTTTGCATCTAAGGGAAGTCTCGGATACCCTCCAATCCCATCAGCTTAAGGCTAGGTTCTCCAAATATTATTTTTGGAGAGAAAAGTAAGGTTTCTAAGACAGGTGATATCAAAGGAAGGGATAACAGTTGCGGTGCAAGATTAGAAGGTCCCAAGGAATTCAACAGGAGTAAGAAATTTTCTTGGATTAGCAAGCTGGTATAGGAAGTTAATTAAGGACTTTGTAAAGGTATCAGCCCCACTTATTAGATTGACGAAGAAAAATCTAACCCTTCCTTGGGGTTTGATTTGTGACATGGTGGACAAGCTAAGTAGAGGAGGGACCTCTAATCATCTTAGTATATACACTTGGTAACATGGTTAGCATCTATCTGCTTTCAAGAGATAGTTCTTCTACATGGATTGCAAGAAGCCATGAGTACGCAGTTATGTTTATCATCCACAGACAGAAAGGGTGAATAGGATTTTGGAAAACCATTTAAGGAAATGTTAGCATGACATAGCAAAAGTTATAGTGCCGAGCATACTGGAAGAAGAAGAGATGAAACGAGAGGTGACATTGAAATGAGTTCTAACTCATATTTTGGAAACAAAAATTAAGGAGCTACGCAATCGTGAAGTCAAGAGAGTCAGAGCACAATGATGTAAAGCTCAAGAAGGTGCGACTTAGAAGATTGAAGATTAGATACGCGCATCATACCCTTATTGAGGGTATATCCTTGATCTCTCTTTTTTGTAAAGTTTATTTGCTAGTCTTTATCTTTTAAGTATATCCTCTCGATCCTATCCTCGATCCTTAGGTAGAAGCCAATGGATGTAAACAAGTGTTTGAGACATGTTATGTTTGGTGGATGCAAGTGGACGTAAGTGTTTGCTAATGGTTTCTCGTGGATGCATATACACACATTATACACTAGATCGGCTCGGTCACTTTCATATTGCATATGCATGAGTGAATTTTTATATATATGGATTGAAAACTTGATGTGTTATCATATGGATGTTGCATTTTTATGAATGATTGTGCACTCATGTAGGAGTTATAAAGTACGATTAGGAATAATTGCATACATGATGGACTCATGGCACTAACATAAATTCGCATTAAGGAGGTCAATTGAATCAGTAGACCGCCTGATTTTGCATTAGATAAGGACATGTACACGCATTATGCATATGATCATGAAAGCATTAGAAATCTATTTAAGGACAATGGACGCATGTGATTGAATGGTTGAGTAGATGGATGTTGGATGTTAGGATATGCATTCTTCTTAACTTAGAGATTTCGGGGACGAAATCCTTTAAGGAGGGGAGAATGTAACACCCCGTATTTTCTGAGAATATTAAAATAACGAATTAAAGAATACTTAATTTTAAAAGTGAGAATTAAGGGAAACGGGCTACGCCATTGCGTTCGTCTCGGAATTCTGCTTGAGATAGAGTCCGAGTTTGCGTGAATCGGACTCCGTATGAAGAAGTTATGGAGTTCAGAAGATTTCTAGTTTAATCAGAAAATTAAATTTAAATAATAATTAATTCAGAAAAACAGTTCGAATTTCAAAATTCGGAGATTCAGCTGGATAGGAAAATTCCGGCCCATAGGGGTCGACTTCCCCCGGGGGGGTCGACTTCCCCCGGGGGGTCGACGTAGGTGTCGACACCCCAAGAGGGGAGTCGACCCCCCTATAGGGGTCGACCCCCTCCCCCAGATCCGAACAGTGACGATTTGTGACCTGTTGCTCAGTCACTAGGGCATAGGTGGTTGTTTCTGGAAAACTCTGTCTTGTTTGGATGGTGTTGATTTTTCCTAGGTTGATCTGACGGCTCACATAAGTCTAAACCTCTATAAAAGCAATCCCAACCCTCAACCCTAAATCACACAAATTCATTTCCAAGAGCCGTCATGTTGTCCATGGTCTATCTAGAGTAGCCGCCATTCTTTTCCAACTAGAAGGCAAACTAGAAAGCAAGTTAGAAGCCTCAATCCAAATCTAAATTAAAGAATCGATAATCTATGTCAAGGGATAACTTTTCAGTTTTAGAAAACAGATTCCAGAAATACTAGAATCATTCTCTTTTTGTAAGTTCAAGTTACTTTCAAATGTGAATTCTTAATTGAAATTCTTGGCATGTAATAATCTGGATCTAAGCTATACTTGATTATGAGATAATCCTTTCAGATTATCAAATCTAATCTATTAGATTTATGCCTGCGATGTTATTCAAATCTAATCAATTAGATTTATGCCTAACGTAAGAAATCCTTTCAATTGAATCCGTGCTTGTATCTGCCTTTGGGTGTAACGACCCATCTTTTTTCCCAGTTCTTGTCGATAATTAAACCGACTCAAACCGTTCATAAAAAATGAATTGTTATGGGTACATACATATATTGAACAAAATAATCGAACTTTTCATTACAAATTAAAATGTTACATCAGAGTTACATAGAATATCAGAGTTACAACACATACAGCGGAAGAAAAGAAAATATACTCTCAGTGGAAGAAATCGTATGATATAGCGGAAGCGCCAAACTCCAGCGTAGACTCCAACTCTACAGCTCTCTTAATCCTGCTCCAATGATCTATAACTGCAAAACTACTAGCTGCCCATGTGGAAAAATTTGGGCACCTAGAGTTTTGAAAGGAACAATAAACTCCAGGTCAGTCGTGGGACTGGTATGAGAACTCAAAACAGTTATTTTTAGGTTTTATTTTAAAATTGGAAAATTCACTGACCACGCCGCTAATGCGGAACAGGTTTATTCCATGTGAATACTCGTGCATATGAATTCGCAATGACTTTGGGAAAATGAAGCTAACATAAGCTCGTCCCATATCACACAATGCAAGCGTACACCAGATGGGCGAGTTTTACCTTATGATAACCAAACATGCTTTCATATGTGAAAATTCTCTTTTAAAATTATCATATAGTGTGGAAAACAATTTCGCAATTAAATGTATTAATCCTAGACGGCATAATACCCATAATATTATGTCGCCATATATATATATATACAATCAAAATCGTAATGCTCCTATTGGAGATTTGGGTTTCCAACTTGATGATTCCTGACACAAAAGATAAATCAGGGATACAAAACGAAGTGCCTCACGGCTTTTTCATCCATCAAGGACACCAACTACACATCATTAGGGCAGGTCAACGGTTTTCGACTAGACACGGCCCCCCGAACATACCCAAGTTCCCCAGGTTCATAAGGGGTTTCCCACTGCTGCACAGCTTCATCATCAATTCATGTATAAGTATAAAACCTAACCGCTGGCTTCTCATCAATCCGGGGTGTGAGGTTTGTCGCTGTCACATCATACACAAAGCGATGCTTCGATAAGCCATTCTTTGATCATCACTAGCTTGTTTCATGACTCGGGTATGCCACATTGACAATTCACGACATATCACTGATTTAAATCAATGCATACCCGCTAAGTTCATATGACTTAGAGATGAGGATAATATATTGCCACAAATCTGATATACATTAACGGAAATCATTGTTATGCAGTCAATTTCAACGTCAAACACACCATATATACAAATCCGTTCTGAGACTGAACGGAACAACAACCCGAAAATACTTAAATATGTTCAGGTCTCATGTAACTCATACCTCGTATCGGTGGCCTACCTAACCGAGACATCAATCTAAACAATTTAAATATTCCCGGTCTTCATTCGTCATTGACATAGTCTTGAATTGCTTCATAACGTCGTATTATTACTTGGAATGGTTTTCGAACATATATTCGATCCCGGTCTTTCCAAGTAATAAACGTACTTTAAACAATAGCTATGGTTCACACAGGATTTTCAATTCAAATCTCCTTCCAAATGATTTTCAATTCATATATAACTCAAGATTTGAATTACTTTAATTTCATACATCTCATTATCATCTTATCTCTTCTTTGAAATCAAAGATTGTACCTTCGCTTCAAATTCCTTACCTTTAATTCCCTCAAATCAAAGATTTGATTAAATCCCCAATTATGATATAAATTTTCACCATTCAATCTCATCGGGTTTCAAGAATGATATTATTAAAGATACGATTCACGACAAAACCCTAATCAATTGATATTGAATCATAAATTACACAGAAATTTTTATCCACTTATATTCGATATAAATTCTCATAATCAACGAATACTATAAGTGGAATAACGATATAATAATATCTTTCAAATCCCCTGATAGTATATGTTTACATCATGAGGTTTCATACCAAATATCGAAAATTATTTCTATCCAACTTATTTTAATCAGGTTGAGAACCCATATCTTAATTGAAAGATTTATTCAACTCTTTGACATTAGATCTGGATAGAAATACCATCAACTTATCTTCAATATTAATTACCATATCCAACTCATTTTATAAGCGGAATAACGGTGAATTACCTTTTAAATTCCTTATATAATAAGAGTTTTCATTTACCGAATTAATATCAAACATCCGAAGATTTATCTCCAACCATATCCAAATTTTTAACTTTGGAAAACCCATTTCAATTCCATATAAATATTTCCAATACTTAGATAATCTTCGAACTATTTTAAAATCATTCTTATAGTTAAATAATAGATCACGCTTATGAGTTTCAATCCAAAACAACATTTGGAAATGTTACCCAAAAGTACTATTGTTCAAACGGCTATTTAAATCAAATAGATTTAAAAATTATTCAAAATTCAAATATTCCAATTCTAATCACCTTTAAATTTATAAAATAGGAAATTATCATAAATTTCTCCAATTTAATTAACTTGTTTTATTTGATTTTTCATTATGATCGCCTACTGCAAGCATTGCGATCTTTCCAAATTTGTTATACTTGAAAATCATCCGTTGAAATTTTGAAATTTCCTTTGCTATTCAAACTGTTATCCTTTGCAATTCACGTTTCTTATTTCAAGTCAAATTAATTTCAAATAATCAATTTAAAACCATTAAAACTTGAAATCGATATTTACGAATTGTCGCATCATAGTGCTTTCTATTCAAACCATATAATGATTATAAATTATTCACGCCCTTTTCAATTTAATTTATATTTCCAAATCATTTCGAAAACAGTTTCAATTTATATTTCAAATTAGATTTTGAATTTTACTATCCCGTTGTCTGATCAGTTATAGATAGCCAGGGAGAGTAGGAACCTAAATTTCCAGACCCAGGCCTAGACACCATCCTCTCTGTCATCCTAGAACGTTCTGGTGTCTAAATATTATCATATTATGTTTTTAAAACATATAAAACCATATTCAAATTTTAAAAATCTTATTTTGAAATAAACTGAACATGTTAATATTTAAAATTAGAAAATCAAACTTCATTTATATGGAAGGGGAATAAAATTGATCACCTGTATAATCCCATAACCATGTTATTGTGTGTGCATCATACAAACAGAATAAATCAACCATATACGTCAGATGATAATGAATTATCGTTACCATCAATACCAGCCAATTAAGTTGTGCACAAGCGTTACTATCGATAACGCTTTCCAGTGTTCAGTGTATTATCTAATTCATGAACAACCATTCAAACATCAACATCCATCACACAATCAAAATCAACTAATTCTAATTAATCTCAGCTAATTATAATTAACTAATTTAAATAAATAATTTAAATTAGAAGTTTTCACCAGTCGAGCTTCAAAATCTTCATTACCAGAGCGAACAGATCAACGAATATTGCCACCTTTACTTGTTCTGTTCTCAGTCCATTCTTATCAGCAACTGGTAAATTTCTGCTGATTTATATATTGAAAATTCTATTAATAACGATCTTCGTTACATTAATATATAACGAGTTTTATTTTATTTTTATTATAAATTTATACTTAATAAAATTTCCAATACTATATACCACTACGTTTGTCTTTCAGATATGATTCTAACGCTTCTGACGGCGAGCAAATCCGATTTAAAACGGGCAGGATGTGATCGTTCGAAGATTAGTTAATTTAAGCTTAATTTAAATAAAAATAGATCATAACCCATCAAGTTTTGGCCCAGCCCGACTGCACCCTTCTCCCTTCTTATTCTCGATTCAGCTCTTCTCTTCCAGGATGAACCCACGGACCCGCGTACACTTTGTGTACATGCACGTACCAAAACCCCCATCAGACTTCAATCTGAACCCAACAACAAATTTCTTTTCTCCTCCTCATTCATCTCCACCACCTCGCCTTGCCTTCGATCCACTCCTTCAAAAACCGATGTCCATGATGAGGCTTGAAACCCAACAGGAAATCGCGACATCATATTGTCGCAACCCCCATTCCAACACCGAGTTCCACCAAACTCTGCCACTTCCATGCTTACTCCATCCGCATCGCAATGCCCCACTCCTTCTCGTCAAACAACACTCGATCCTCTGATTATCTCCAACCCTAATTTCGAACATCTCAAATCGTCAACACGGAATCAATCCAACTTCGCACCAAAAATACTAGGTTCTTCGCTGATTTCAATAGTGCTGACGCCATCGATCCATTCTTCTCGGATTATGAGATTTGATTTTTCGAAGTTTCGAACTCATTCCTTCACATTTACTGTAAAATAGGGATCTCTCTCTCAACACTCAACGAAACTTTGATCCGTTAATTTTTAAATATCCGGAACGATAATCTGAACAACTTCCGCGTAGATCATACTATCAAAAACTCAACGAATTGAGAGATTTGGATTTTTAAATGGAGAGAAATGTAAATTTTTCATTTACAGTAAATGAAACAGAGGACTTCAAGAAGCAGAAATATTTTGGTCGTGAGATACAGATTGTGGTATGATTTTTCTTGAAGGAGATTAGGTGTATATATAGGCACTAAGAAGGGTATTTAGGTCATTCTAATAAGGGACACTTGGATGATATCATGGAGCTAATTACATGCAAAATTACACATGTATGGCTACTTGTCTTCATGATATGAATCTCTCCATGCACCATGACAAGTAAGAGGACACTTCACCTTTGATCTTATCCTAAGGAAATTTTTATTTATTAAATTAGCAACATAAGTGCAATACTGGTAGATGTAGCCAAATTTATGTAACCATCTTATTACAAAAAAGTTTATAAAATATAATTTATTAATATTTTAAAATATTTATATATATAATTTATAAAATATATACGTATGTAATTTACCAAAATTTATACTAATAAATAAATAATCATCAATCCTACAAATTTATAAACACCATTTATCATGTTTAACTTATAAAAATGAAATTTAGATACGCAACAAGTCTTTGTGGAAAACAATATAATTTATAAAAACAAAATTATTACATATTAATATTCCAAAAATATTCATCTATATTATTTATCAAATATTTTTACACACATAATTAACCAAAAATTTTATACCGACAATTGGTTTTAAAATAAAAGCTTAATAAATTTTATAAACATCATTAAAGAAAAATAAAATTCATTCTTGTGAAATCCTTTTAAAAATAAAGTATTCTTTACTAAATTCATATAAATCAATATTATCAAAAAAATCAGAACATATTATTACTTAAACATAAATCTTATAAATTAAATACAACTTTTAAAATAAGTCTTTCTTTTTTTGAGTAGGACGGATGTGTAGCGCGAAACTACACATCCGATAAAATAGGTCTTTCTAATAAAAAAAATCATATTTAACAAAATACTTATTCAAAGTGAAAATTTTATACTCAAACCTTTATAAAAATCCTTTATATTTAGAAAATCCAAAAATTATATAAGTAAAAATCCAAATCAAACTTAGAAAATTTTTGGGATTTTACATTCACCCCCCCCCCCCCTAGAAACTTTTCATCCTCGAAAAGGAAGTCGAGTAAATTTAAACTTCTTTACAAATTTTAAATTCCAATTTCTCTCTCAACATATCGGAAATGTAATGGTCAGAACCACGTCTCATATCATTCTCAGGGTACTCTGTCTGATTCTCGCTAAAGGTAGAGCCTAAGGAAACTTCTATGATCTCATGATTACTAGGGTCATCACGGGTCTTGTTTTTTTAATTGAAATTTCTGAGTTAGACTCATAGGTGCTACCACTACCACTAAGGAGAACTAGGATAGATACTGTCTAGTACTTAGAGGTCTATGACCCTAAGAAATTTTATATTTTGGAAATTATCATTCTAACCTACTCTTATGGAACCCATGATTTTCTCATCAATTGCAAGACTAAGTGTTTAGATTAGAAATTTAAATCTAAATTCTCAAATAATCCTTTCCCTAATCATTCAATTATCCTGCAAAATACCATCTTGGCTAAATTCTGTTGCTCTCAATACAAGTTCAAGTTCAATTTAAGAGGTAATTCAAAATACTGGTTCCAAATCCAAATTAATTCACTTGTCCATTACTTTATCAGAGCAAGGAAAAAGGAAGAATTCAGAAATAAAGTTGGACAGTTAAATTTCAAGCATGACTATTCTGGTGATAATCAAAAGATGACAATGTGTCGAGCAAAACCTAGTGACAAGGGAAGAGGCAAAATTATATTTCCGAAATACTCATTCTATTTCAAATTTTATTCCAATCGTTTCCCATCTCATATTAACTCATTTATAAGTTAAATTTATACTCATTATTATTTATATTTTAGTTGTCATATTCACCAATCGAATAACACCTTTTATAAATCCACTTTAAATTCATAAATATACATAACTCTTTTCATTCTTGTTTAAATATCAACTCTTGTTTAGAAAATTTTCTTAATCAATTAGCCGGAAAATCTCTTAAAACAGATTTATTTAAAATACCATCATGCTTCCTCTATGCACTATGATTATGTGTATACATGTTCAAGCTACGGTTGTTTCAAATATTAATCTTAACATTTTCGGAACTCACTTCTTCAAAATTAATATTTCAAGATCAAAATTGTCCTACTTCGATGTTTGTTACGATTTAAATTAACTTTTTAAACTCATTCTTAAGTCAAAATCATCTCTTTAAATAAATTCTTAACTTAATTCTAAATCATCTTCAGATTCCTTAAAGTGGTTCTGATAGCTAAGATATTCTTGGATATTCTCATTTACAAGTTCATGTTAAGGATTTATCCAATCTATTGCTTACATTAACATATTAACATTCTTTGAGAAATATAATATCTTTTCTGATTACAACTTATTAGATCATATTCAAACATTTGTTATGACTTGTTTAACTTGAAGTATGGGTGCTATTTTTGATATAATTTCTTAATGTATTATCTTATTTTCCCACATTTGCTTCCTAATCTTTAAGCGGATTTACCTCAAAATCCTTCTGGTTATTAAAATAGTTTGATTTGTATTTATAACATATTAAATTCCCTCTTAATAGTTCCAACCTATTGAAATAATTCAATTATCTCTTGACGTCTTAACTGGAGTCATATAATCATCCCACTTTCGAAACTCGAAAATGAGTACTGATGATGTTGCAATCATCATCAAATCATCCCCGGGGGACTAGAGTGTGACTCTATATCTACCTAGTATATATTGGGCTTCACATATATGTTGATCAGATGTATATTCAAAACCCTTAAATACTCGATAGTCCAATCATGACATCGAATAAAATACTAAAAGATTTCTTACTAAAGCTATCATTAAAAATGATTTTGTTCTTTAAAACACTTTATTTTTAGAGTACGCTCTCTTGATCATAATATTCCGGAACCTCATTCTAGGGCATTTCTAACCCTATCTCTATTGAGATAATATAACTCTGAGGAGTTCTATTCTTTTGTCCAAATATGTACGTACCCCATAGCTTTGTACAACCGAAGCTCTGATACCAAAATGTAACGACCCGTCTTTTTTCCCAGTTCTTGCCGATAATTAAACCGACTTAAACCATTCATAAAGACGAATTGTTATGGGTACATACATATATTCAACAAAATAATCGAACTTTTCATTGAAAATTAAAATCTTACATCAGAGTTACATAGAATATTAGAGTTACAACACATACAGCGGAAGAAAATAAAATATACTCTCAACGGAAGAAACTGTATGATATAGCGGAAGCTCCAAACTCTAGCGTAGACTCCAACTCTACAAGCGCTCTGAATCCTGCTCCAACGATCTATAACTGCAAAACTAAACTACTAGTTGCCCGTGTGGAAATTTATGGGCACCCGGAGTTCAGAAAGGAACAATAAACTCCAGCTCGGTCGTGGGACTGGTGTGAAAACTCAAAATAGTTATTTTTAGGTTTTATTTAAAAGTTGGGAAATTCACCGGACCACACCGCTAATGCGGAACGGGTTTATTCCATGTGAATGCCCATGCATATGAATTCGCAATGACTTTGGGAAAATGAAGCTATCATAAGCTCGTCCCATATCACACAATGCAAGTACACACCAAATGGGTGAGTTTTACCTTATGATAACCAAACATGCTTTCATACGTGAAAATTCTCTTTTAATATTATCATATAGTGTGGAAAACAATTTCGCAATTAAATGTATTAATACTAAACGGCATAATACCCATAATATTATGTCGCCATATATATATATATATATATATATATATATATATATATATATATATATATATATCAAAATCGTAAGGCTCATATTGGAGATTTGTGTTTCCAACTTAATGATTCCTGACACGAAAGATAAATCAGGGATACAAAACGAACTGCCTCATGGCTTTTTCGTCCATCGCGGAAATCAACTACACATCGTCAGGGCAGATCTACGGTTTTCGACCAGACACGGCCCCCCGAACATACCCAACTTCCCTAGTTTCATAAGCGGTTTCCCACTACTGTACAGCTTCATCATCAATTCATGTATAAGTATAAAACCTAACCGCCAGTTTCTCATCAATCCGGGGTGTGAGGTTTGCCGCTATCACGTCATACACAAAGCGATGCTTCGATAAGCCATTCTTTGATCATCATTAGCTCGTTTCATAACTTGGGTATGCTACATTGACAATTCACGATATATCACTGATTTAAATCAATGCATACCCTCTAAGTTCATATGAATTAGAGATGAGGATAATATATTGCCACAAATCCGATATACATTAACGGAAATCAGTGCTATGTGGTCAATTTCAACGTCAGACACACCATTCATACAAATCCGTTCTGGGACTGAATGGAACAACAACCCGAAAATAATTAAATATGTTCAGGTCTCGTGTAACTAATACCTCGTATCGGTGGCCTACCTAACCGAGACATCAATCAACAATCAATCAAAACAATTTAAATATTCCCGGTCTTCATTCGTCGTTGACCGAGTCTTGAATTGCTTCATAACGTTGTATTATTACTTGGAATAGTTTTCGAACGTATATTTGATCCCGGTCTTTCCAAGTAATAAACGTACTTTAAATAGAAGCTATGGTTCACACAGGATTTTCAATTCAAATCTCCTTCCAAATGATTTTCAATTCGTATATAACTCAAGATTTTAATTACTTTAATTTCATACATCTCATTATCATCTTATCTCTTCTTTGAAATCAAAGATTATACCTTCGCTTCAAATTTCTTACCTTTAATTCCCTCAAATCAAATATTTGATTAAATCCCCAATTATGATATAAATTTTCACTATTCAATCTCATCGGGTTTCAAGAATGATATTGTTAAAGATACGATTCACGACAAAACCCAAATCAATCGATAGTGAATCATAAATTACACAGAAATTTTTATCCACTTATATTCGATATAAATTCTCATAATCAATGAATACTATAAGTGGAATAACGATATAATAATATCTTTCAAATCCCCTGATAGTATATGTTTACATCATGATGTTTCATACCAAATATCGAAGATTATTTTTATCTAACTTATTTTAATCAGGTTGAGAACCCATATCTTAATTGAAAGATTTATTCGACTCTTCGGCATTAGATCTGGATAGAAATACCATCAACTTATCTTTAATATTAATTACCGTATCCAACTTATATTATAAGCGGAATAACAGTGAATTACCTTTTAAATTCCTCAGATAATAAAAGTTTTCATTTACCGAATTAATATCAAACATCCGAAGATTTATCAACAACCATATCCAAATTTTTAACTTTGGAAAACCCATTTCAATTCCATATAAATATTTCCAATACTTAGATAATCTTCGAACTATTTTAAAATCATTCTCATAGTCAAATAATAGTTCATGCTTATGAATTTCAATCCAAAACAACATTTGGAAATGTTACCCAAAAGTATTGCTGTTAAAACGGCTATTTAAATCAAATAGATTTAAAAATTATTCGAAATTCAAATATTCAAATTCTAATCACCTTTAAATTTATAAAATAGGAAATTATCATAAATTTCTCTAATTTGATAAACTTGTTTTATTTGATTTTTCGTTATGATCGCTGACTATAAGCATAGCAAACTTTCCAAATTTGTTATACTTGAAAATCATCAGTTGAAATTTTGAAATTTCCTTTGCTATTCAAACTGTTATAATTTGCAATTCATGTTTCTTATTTCAATTCAAATTAATTTCAAATAATCAATTTAAAAACCATTCAAAACTTGAAATCGATATTTACGAATTGTCGCATCATAGTGTGTTCTATTCAAACCATATAATGATTATAAATTATTCACGCCCTTTTCGGTTTAATTTATATTTCCGAATCATTTGGAAAATAGTTTCAAATTATATTTCAAATTATATTTCGAATTTTACTATCCCATTGTCGGATCAGTTAGGGATAGCCAGGGAGAGCAAGAAACTGAATTTCCAGACCCAGGCCTAGACACCATCCTCTCTGTCATCCTAGAACGTTCTGGTGTCTATATATTATCATATTATGTTTTTAGAACATAAAAAACCATATTCAAATTTTAAAAATATTATTTTGAAATAAATTGAACATGTTAATATTTAATATTAGAAAATCAAACTTCATTTATATGGAAGGGGAATAAAATTGATCACCTATATAATCCCATAACCCCATAACCATGGTATTGTGTGTGCATCATATAAACAGAATAAATCAACCATGTACATCAGATGATAATGAATTATCGTTATCATCAGTAACAACCAATTCAGTTGTGCACAAGCGTTACTCTCGATAACGCTTTCCATTGTTTAGTGTATTATCTAATTTATGAACAACCATTCAAACATCAACATCCATCACACAATCATTATCAACTAATTCTAATTAATCTCAGCTAATTATAATTAACTAATTTAAATTAGAAGTTCTCACTAGTCGAGCTTCAAAATCTTCATTACCAGAGCGAACAGATCAACGAATATTGCCACCTTTACTTGTTCTGCTCTCAGTCCATTCTTATCAGCAACTGGTAAATTTTTGCTGATTTATATGTTGAAAATTCTATTAATAACGATCTTCGTTATAATAATATATAACGACTTTTATTTTATTTTTATTATAGATTTATACTTAATAAAATTTCCAATACTATATACCACTACGTTCTTCTTTCAGATTCGATTCTAATGCTTCTGACGGCGAGCAAATTCGATTTAAAACGGGCAGGATATGATCGTTCAAAGATTGGTTAATTTAAGCTTAATTTAAATAAAAATAGATCATACCCCATCAAGTTTTGGCCCATCCCAAACGTTCAAGACCCGGCCCGACTGCACCCTTCTCCCTTCTTCTTCTTTTTGCTTCAGCTCTTCTCTTCCACGATGAACCCATGGACCCGCGTACACTTCGTGCACATGCACGTACCAAAACCCCCACCAGACTTCAATCTTAACCCAGCAACAAATTTATTTTCTCCTCCTCATTCGTCTACACCACCTCGCCTACCTCCGATCCACTCCTTCAAAAACCGATGTCCATGTCGAGGCTTGAAACCCAATAGGAAACCACGTCATCATATTGTCGCAACCCCCATTCCAACACCGAGTTACACCAAACTCTGCCACTTCCATGCTTACTCCATCCACATCGCAACGCCCCATTCCTTCTCGTCAATTGACGCTCAATCCTCCGATTATCTCCAACCCTAATTTCGAACATCTCAAATCGTCGACACGGAGTCGATCCAACTTCGCACAAAAAATACTAGGTTCTTCGCTGATTTGAATGGTGCTGACGCCATCGATCCATTCTTCTCGGATTGTGAGATTTGTTTTTTTGAAGTTTCGAACTCATTCCTTCACGTTTACAGTAAAATAGGGATCTCTCTCTCAACACTCAACGAAACTCTGATCCGTTAATTTCTAAAAATCCGGAACGATGATCTGAACAACTTCCGCGCAGATCATACTAGCAAAAACTCAATGGATTAAGAGATTTGGATTTTTAAATGGAGAGAAATGTAAATTTTTCATTTACAATAAATGAAACAGAGGACTTCAAAAAGCAGAAATATTTTGGTCGTGAGATAAAGATTGTGGTATGACTTTTCTTGAAGGAGAGTAGGTGTATATATAGGCATAAGAAGGGTATTTAGGTCATTCTAATAAAGGACACTTGGATGATATCATGGAGCTAATTACATGCAAAATTACACATGTATGGCTACTTGTCTTTGTGATATGAATCTCTCATGCACCATGAAAGTAAGAGGACACTTCACCTTTGATCTTATCCTAAGGAAATTTTTAATTTATTTAAATTAGCAACATAGTTGCAATACTGGTAGACGTAGCCAAATTTATGTAACCATCTTATTATAAAGAAGTTTATAAAATATAACTTATTAATATTTTAAAATATTTATCTATATAATTTATCATATATATACATATGTAATTTACCAAAATTTATACTAATAAATAAATAATCATCAATCCTACAAATTTATAAACACCATTTATCTTGTTTAACTTATAAAAATGAAATTTTGATAAGCAACAATTCTTTGTGGAAAACAATATATTTTATAAAAACAATATTATTACATATTAATATTCCAAAAATATTCATCTATATAATTTATCAAATATTTTTACACACATAATTTACCAAAAAATTTATACTAACAAATGGTTTAAAATAAAAGCTTAATAAATTTTATAAACATCATTAAAGAAAAACAAAAGTCATTCTTGTGAAATCCTTTTAAAAATAAAGTATTCTTTACCAATTTCATATAAATCAATATTATCAAAAAATCAGAACCTATCATTACTTAAACATAAATCTTATAAATTAAATATAACCTTTAAAATAAGTCTTTCTTATAAAAAAAATCATATTTAACAAAATACCTACTCAATGTGAAAATTTTATACTCAAATTTTATAAAAATCCTTTATATTCATAAAATCCAAAAATTATATAAATAAAAATCCGAATCAAACTTAGAAAATTTTTGGGATGTTACATTGGGAACAATTGTTGACTGTGGAATTGTTCCAATCATATCTATCCTTGTTGTTTATCGGAATCGTAATTCTGTTTAAGTTCATGATATAACTCTTGTCAAACCTATATGTCTGTGACTGTTCACGATGATATTCATATCATATCTATCTGCCTGCAGTGTATTCAATGCAAAACTTGTCAATTTGGCATATCAAATTTATTGGACCAATAGTTCTTATCGTCAAATGCCTATTCTTATGCCTCTTATGTTCCATACTGTTTCTCCACTTATTTTATGAATCTTGAGTTGAATCTCAAAATACGTATGTTATGAATGCGGGGTTAATTGGGTATAACATAAAATTTACATTATTTGGCTTAATTTGGAACTTGTATTATGGCATGACTGTTAAGATGCAATTTGGGGTAATTTGACATGAATTATGGAATATGTAATTTGACATATTGAACCCAGAATTGGCATGAACGACAAAGTATATAATTAGGCGTGAAAAATCTAGTTTTGGGCATAAGCTGTAAAATGGAATATTAAATCTAGATTGGGCATAACTGTTAGTTGAAACGCCAAGCATAGTGTATACTGTGATTTTGGAGCATGACTATTATTGTAAATTTAGGGAAGATTGGGCATTGCCAATTTTGATTAATAACTTGAAATTGGAATTTGTTGGGCATAACTTGGGAACTGGAACATGACTAGTTTTGGTGAATTTGGTAATCAGCATGTAAAATCTAGATTTGGGTATATATGGTAAATGTGTAAATTAAAGATGAACATGCCTAACCCGAGGTTAGATTGAGTTGTGGTGTAAAACTGTCCGGAACCGGCCGACACATCCAGTAACCACAACAACACCTATCTAATGTGAGAGGTTAGTGCATCCTGCCCAAGAAAAACCCGAGGTTAGGTTGAGTTGTGGTGTAAAACTGCAGGAACCGCCCGGCACATCTAGTAACACATATCTAATGTGAGAGGTTGGTACATTAATAAATCAATTAATGCTAATGAACAAGACATGCTAAGAAATGACCAGGGTTAAGTTAATGAGAAACACTTAACCAATATAACAAGATGAATGACTAGGGTTAAGTTAATAGGAAACACTTAACCAATCCAACATGGGAAGTGAGGAGGGTTAAGTTAATAAGAAACACTTAGCCAACATGACACGATGAATGGGAAGGGTTAAGTTAACACGAGAGGGCAACACTTAACCATTATAACTTGATTTGTGGTAGGGTTAAGTTAACTTGAATTGATTGATGACACTTAACCAATACAACATGATGAACACGTGGGGTTAAGTTGACAAGAAACAATTAACCAATCCAACATGATAAGTGAGGAGGGTTAAGTTATTAAGAAACACTTAACCAACATTACACGATGAATGGGAAGGGTTAAGTTAACACGAGAGGGCAACACTTAACCATTATAACTTGATTTGTGGTAGGGTTAAGTTAACTTGAATTGATTGATGACACTTAACCAATACAACATGATGAACACGTGGGGTTAAGTTGACAAGAAACACTTAACCAATCCAACATGATAAGTGAGGAGGGTTAAGTTAATAAGAAACACTTAACCAACATGACACGATGAATGGGAAGGGTTAAGTTAACACGAGAGGGCAACACTTAACCATTAAATAAACATGATTGAATCAGTGGGAGGGTTAAGTACATATCGGGATGGTGAGTAATATTAGTAAATATAGGCCCACAAACTTAACAAGTAAGAAACCCTAGTAACGGGGACTCATTTCAGCAGTAACCCACATAGATGTATCATGGTAACCTGAACTAGGCAGGGTGGGGCATGATTACTGGGCTGATTATAAGCGGTCAAAAAAGCGACAGGGGGTACGTCAGTGTAGGTTCTGACGGTTTACGGGCATGCACGTACTCCGGAGTGGGAAAAAGCAGGCGCTAGGTACCAGTAGTTATACATTGTGCATCTTGAATCGTGTCGGGTAGCCACCATAGTGATTGATACACCTTATGGTGGGACCAGCAAAGGGTATCTACATGCAAGAGAGGGCCGATTGACACATGGAAGCCGATCGATAGGGTAGTAAGGTTACATCTAACATCTTCATGGCAATTAGGCTGATTGAGGTAAGAACCTCGTACTAGATGTATACCTGAAGGCTACCATAATTGCGGGGATTGGAATCACATTGTAATATTATCATTTTACACAGATTACTAGTTGGGACACTAGTTAGCCGGTATAGAGATATAAAAATCAGAATATCAAGGTAATAGCGAAGCAGAGAAAGAGCAGAAGTGCATTCATTCTATCTTGCCTTATCATATCATAAGCTAATCTTGCGTTATCTTGATATCCCGGTTATCACGGTATTGTCTTATTCTGTTTGTACATGTTATGTTACTTTTACCTGTTTGCATGCTGAAAGTCACTAGAGTTACCAGACTTATGTCCGACCTAGTTTGTTTCGCCTCTTTTCTTCTGTTTCCCCCCCCCCCCAAAGGTTCACAGAGAGGAAATGTTACCACTTAGCTCAATTTTCTTTCCAAGCTCAAAGATAGTCGTTGTATTGCTTTGGACTCTCTCTTCCACTGACGTGCCTGGTTCATGCTTTACTAGGGAATATCATTGTTATTTTTATGTTTCTTTTATACTTGGAAGTTTTTGAATCAAGATAGAAGTTCTATGAATTACATTTAAGTATGATTGAGAAAATTGTTGTAAAAGTTTGACTGAACCACATTGTTTATAAAATGACCTTATTTTCCGCTGCTTTATTTATCTATCATGTAATTTATCTGCATCTTTTACCTAAAATGCTCCACCGAAGTAAAGGCATTCCCTTTGTGAGTGACCTTAACGGAGGAGGGGTGTTTCACTTGGTATCAGAACTGAAGGTTACCGGACTAGATAACATATTTGAAAAATTATTTTCAAAACGGTTTTAAAAGAAGCATTTTCTAAAGAAAAGTTTTGTTTTGAAGGCATATTCCCCAAAACCATATGCGTTATCTTTTGATCCTATGTTTGAATCCTTGTTTTCCTTCTTTACCGAGTCTCCAGGGCTCCTGGCTTTCTGGGAGGTAACCTCGTTCGCGGCATGGTTTCGTAGGCTTGATGAGACTACGACACCTGTCAAAGGGCTAAGAAGTGCCCAACTTCCGTCTATAGTCGTTGTAGTTTCACCTATGACTAATTTTATTTCAAGCTTTGTAGGGTTTCCCGTGCGATGGAGGCATCTTTCAAGAGACTTGTCAGCAAGTTACACAAGGATGGCAAAGATGAGAATGAGGGAGTTTTGTGATAACCCCAAACTTCCACAGAATGAAAGTAAGGAATAATCATATGGAATACAACATAAATAAAATAATACATATCACAGATACAACATAGCATAGGAAATTCATAAAGTAACAACATCATAGCAGCGGAAATATAATGTCATCAACCATAGAAAATCCACAGTCAAAGAACTCCAAATTATTACATCAAGTTTGCAGAAAAAGAAATAAGTTCCAACTCCAACTTAAACAACGTGGAATAAACCAAGTTTAATGTCTGGAATTAAAAAGAAAAATGCAAAAGCAGCGAATGATAGATGTCTTCAAGCTTCTAGTCATCACCTCTCCACAAGCAAATCCAAGAAAAATAATAAGCAGCCCCAAAGAAAAGACTCCAAGCGAAGAATAAACCTGTTTACTTGGTTGCTCATGTAGAAAAGAGGGCACCCGAGTTTACAAAAAGGTGGAAACAAACAACGGGTCAGTCATGGGACTGGTGTGAGAATTCTTAACTAATTAATCATTATTAATAAGGCAAATCCAAAGACCACGCCGCTAAAGCGGAACGGGTTTACTCTAATGGATTGCCGTGCATAAAAGTGTCAGAACAAATAATGAGTAAATCATACAACAACGTTATGCGTTTTAGAAAAATGGAATCACCATAAGACCCAGGTTCCATCACATAATGCAACACAAACCAGAGGATAGGGTTTTACCTTATAGTGATTACACATGCTAAATACGGCCAATACGAGTTTAATATTATTATCAGTATATATCAAAACGTTTTCAAAGTAAATGTATAAATCCTAGGAAGAATAGTATCCCATACTAATATGCCTCCATACTAGTAATACAATCAAATTCGTAGGGTCGTATTTGGATTTTGGTTCCCATCATGAGTCAAGGCTAAGGAGGTGCTCCTACCGATTCGAGACACTCTAGCTAATGTCTCAGGGTCCCCCGTAGTGAACCCTTGGAAAGCTGCAGGGCTGGTCCACCATACGAGTTGCGGATTAGTTATTCCTGAACACACGTTTCCCATTCCTATAGGACCTATCCTCCGAGGCGCCTCATTCCATCATCCACATAAGTAAAATGTTCGGCCGTGTTAAAGCCCAATCACCACTTCTAGCTAGAAAGAAACGTGTTGCTCTCCCTGCGTTCCCTTCTCCCGTTTTAGACTCCGCCGATGTGTGAGGCTCGCGAAGTCACGTTGTACACAAAGCTATGCCTAAACAGGCTGTGCTTTGATCGTCCCATAAGGCCTGCTTTTCAACAAAACCTTGATCCTATGCATCTTAGCATACCACATCATCACTCCATATCGTACTACCAAACCTTTGCCGAAATATATGAACGGGTGTTAAGCAAGAGAACAAATTTCCCGCCACCAAACATCCATACATTCGACAAAAGATCAATAACATGATACTCGATAGAGTATGATGTCAGACACACAATCCATTTATTAGCTTATGCTCTGGGTCTGAGCGAAAGCCAAACCCGTGAAATCAACACGTACGTTTGGGCAATGACAGTGACCCTTGAATTGGGAGCAAGTCAAATCAGGGCCTCGATCGTTGTCCATTCGAAGGAAGATTTACGGTCTTCATACGCCATCTTCATACTTCAATTAACGTCGTTTGATTATTTAGAATGAGTGAACTCGGACTTTCCAAATAATCCTCGTATATATATATATATATTTATTTATTTAAAATCCTTCTTACACATTAATAATTTTTTTTATTAACGATTCATTCCTATTTTAATTATTTAAAATAATTAAATTTTTATATAATGACGCCTTAAGTCCATGGGTGACTATGGCGCTGCATTCAACCAATTTTGATTTTTACATTTCTCAGAATTTAACCGTTGGATCTTAACGTAATATATATCATTGGAAAGATTTTTCCAAGACGGTCCTAACGGTTTCAGTTTCAAGAAAATCAGATAGTCGGATCTTCTTGCATAGTCGTTTAAAGGTACGATTTCAAAACGCGAAATACCAACCCCTATTCGTTTAATTTTAATTATATTTATATATATATAATCATTGAATATTAATAACGTCGTTTGATTAAAACAACGCTCTACACAACTAACGATACTTACTAAATTTTAATTCATTTGAAAATGAAGATAATATTACCGCATCCTAAATTAATTCTTTTACTTACATTGAAAATGTAAATCCCATCATTTTTATTTGCATAAAAATGTAAATTGTGATACACTCAACATCCTACTTCTAATTTACATTGTAAAAATATGATTTTTAATTACAATGTCACATTTCTACATCTTATTTACATATAAAATAAATAAAATTTATTTTTAATGTTCATTCCCATTCTATGTTACATACATACATATATATATATATATATAAAAGTAAATTCTATCATACAATGAAATAGCATCCTTTAATTTACATAGAAAAAATGTAGTTTTTGTTATACGGTATTCTTTCCTATAGACATTACATATAAAAATGTAATATTTAACACACAATGTAAGTTCATGTTTTGATTACACATAAAAATGTAAATTTTATCCTACGGTGTAATTCCCTATATAATTTACATATAAAAATGTAAATTTTAACATACGATGAGATCATATGTTAATTATAAAGAAAAATGTAATTTTTGACATATGACATAAATTAACTTATAATTTACATATAAAAATGTAAATTTTAACATACGATGAAATCCACATGTTAATTACAAAGAAAAATGTAATTTTTAACATACCGTATAATTTCCTATATAATTTACATATAAAAATGTAAATTTTAACATACGATGAAATTCACATGTTAATTACAAAGAAAGATGTAATTTTTAACATACCGTATAATTTCCTATATAATTTACATATAAAAATGTAAATTTTAACTTACGATGAAATTCACATGTTAATTACAAAGAAAGATGTAATTTTTAACATACCATATAATTTCCTATATAATTTACATATAAAAATGTAAATTTTAACATACGATGAAATTCACATGTTAATTACAAAGAAAGATGTAATTTTTAACATACCGTATAATTTCCTATATAATTTACATATAAAAATGTAAATTTTAACATACAATGAAATTCACATGTTAATTACAAAGAAAAATGTAATTTTTAACATACCGTATAATTTCCTATATAATTTACATATAAAAATGTAAATTTTAACATACGATGGAATTCACATGTTAATTACAAAGAAAAATGTAATTTTTAACATACCGTATAATTTCCTATATAATTTATATATAAAAATGTAAATTTTAACATACGATGAAATTCACATGTTAATTACAAAGAAAAATGTAATTTTTAACATACAACATTAATTCACTTTATAATTTACATATAAAAATGTAAATTTTAACATACGATGAAATTCACATGTTAATTACAAAGAAAAATGTAATTTTTAACATACCGTATAATTTCCTATATAATTTACATATAAAAATGTAAATTTTAACATACGATGAAATTCACATGTTAATTACAAAGAAAAATGTAATTTTTGACATATGACATAAATTCACTTATAATTTACATATAAAAATGTAAATTTTAACATACAATGAAATTCACATGTTAATTACAAAGAAAAATATAATTTTTAACATATGCAAAATCTATTTTAATTTATCATCATAAAAATGTAAATTTTCCTACTTTAATTCACAATAAAAAATAATGTAAATTGCATAACGATGTAAATTATGATAGATTTATACATGATTCATATCCATAAGGCATACTTCAACAAATTTAAACGAGGAAAAATTTAATTTTTCCTACCGATCTATGATTTTAATTAACAGATCTATGAATCAAAATAATGGATCTAAAATCATAGCATCACAACAATTTGAATCCAACCCATGGTAACATTCATCGCAGATCTATTTATTTTTAACCATTTAAACTTCTCACAAAGCAATGATAATAATTAAATTAATTAAATTATATTAAAAATAAATTCTCACCTAGCTCGGGACTGGAAGGAAGGTTCGGATTTGATCAGGTTTCGTGTTCAAAGTCACGGCAGTTACAGATCTAAAAGATTTCAATTCGAAGTTCATACAAACAAATCAGAACTGACTTTTAACAACTGTCGCTGTAACGCTTAAAAGCGTGACAAAAATGAAATATTCATACCTTAGAATTTTCAGAAAAGTTCAAAACTTTGAATTCAGATTTCGGGAGCTGTAGTCGACGGTTTTGCGAACGGTTTGCGGGAGATTGGAGAGCTACGAGAGGCGCATCCACGCCGGGAAAATAGGGGGTGCGGCGGCCTATGCTAGGGGCGGTGGCGGCTTTAAGGTCGCGGGTTGGGGCTCGAAATTCGAGAGCTACAGGGCGTGAAATCGAATGAAACTTGTCGGAGCTTGGAGAGGAAGGGAAGAGCTTCAAAAAGTTCAACTACGGCCAAGTCTAATTGTGAGTGGATTGATGGGAAAATGGAGATGAAATTTTAAAGGGGGGGGGGGCGGCTATGGGTTCTTGCGATCGGGGAAAAAGACGCTGTACAGGGCCGTATTTATACAGGTACGTTCCATGTATTTCCCATTTTATTTAATTTATTTAATTTCGGAAAATAGGGTTTTTTCGTTCGAACTCCAATTCGCGCTCAACGACTGTCGAACAATAGGTTTTGACGCCTTCTGAACGCAATGGCGCTATTGCTGAAGTCCAATTCTGAAGTTAAAAGCATGTTTCTTTTATTTTCAAATTAATTCTTTTATTTTTAATTTGAACGTACTTTCTAATTTTACTGGGGTCACATACGAAGTCAGAAAAATCCAGAAAATTTATTTTTGGCTTTCTTATGACGATACGATCCTAACAAAATTTATTTCGTCGAATTATGAGACTGTTTGAAAAATGGCTATTTTTCAGTCAATTAATTTTGATCGAAATTGACAAAACAAAGTTTCTTTTGCCACGCTCACATACTAGCTTCAAAAATCATGAAATTTGAAACCTAGCAATAATTTTACATCACGGACCCAACAAAAATGGTTTCGTCGAATTTCGAGGTCGTATGCAAAATGTCGATTTTCAAGGGCGATATAATCTCTATAGCGACCTTTCTGAAAATTCATTTGGCCATAACTTTTGATTCCACCTATGAAACTTCGATTTTTCAGATTTGTTAGAAAGATATTCATTAACAGATTTAAATTTTTTCGTTTCACCAAAATCCGGTTTATTCTGCATCCTGTGTAGTTAGTCAAAGTTCAAGTTTGACTTTTCAACCTACCGTCCTATTTCTAATTCTTTATGCAATTTATTTGAATATATTTGTATTAACTTTGCTCAAAATAAATTTCCATTCATTTTTATTTGAAATAATTTATTTTAAATATTTAAACACCCCTAAAATCTCTAAAATGAAAATTTTAAATTGGCCCCAAATTCCGGGTTGTTACATTCTCCCCCGCTTAAGAACTTTTCGTCCTCGAAAAGAAAAAGGGAAGAATAGAAGGGTAGGAACCAACATAAAGAATAGAAAATATTTTAAGCATACCTCAAAATAAAACTAATCGGGGATATCCACTCTGCATTTGGGATATGCTTGTTTGATACTCTCCTCGGTTTCCCAAGTGCGGTCTCTAGGATCACCGCTCCATTGCACCTTGACTAGGTTGATACTTTTATTTCTCAGCTTCCTAGTCTCCTTGCCAATAATTTTCAGTGGTTCTCTTCTCACTGCAATGCTTGGGGTAATCTCCAAATCTTGCTGTGCTACTTCTTCCACAATCAGATCTGGATCATGGACATGCCTTCGAAGTTGAGATACATGGAATACATCGTGCACTCCAGGCAACCAGTCGGGCATCTGAATTCTATAAGCTAGGGTGCCAATCTTTTCAAGAATAGGGAAGGGGCCGATGAATCTAGGTGCTAATTTTCCTGTCTTTCCAAAACGGATAACACCTCGCATTGGAGCGACTTTCAGATAGACATAGTCACCCAGTTCAAAAGCTAGCTCTCGCCTTCTTACATCTGCATAGCTTTTCTGTCTACTTTGGGCACCCAAAAGTCGCTTCTTAATAAAGTCAACTTTGTCCGAAGCTTCTCGGATCATGTCTGGACCCAACACAAGCCGATTTCCTTTTTCAACCCAATATGCTGGCGATCTACATGGCCTACCATATAAGGCTTCAAATGGAGACATTTTCAAACTTGCTTGATAGCTATCGTTGTACGAGAATTCAACTAAATGCAAGTGATCCTCCCAAGTTTTTGTACTTCTTTGCCATCTTATCCAAATCAAAGGGCTGCGGTGGTGGTGGTTGTTGAACGGTAGCCTCCTCAGTTCCAGCAGCATTTTTCCTCCTTGCTCTAGCTCTAGCGGCAGCAATACTCATTTCTAGTTAGTTCTGTACGATCAAGGAAAGAGTCAGAACAACTATAATGGTGCTTTGAGGAGTTGATCGAGATAAAAGGACGGATAAAAGATAATGATAGAATGATTGACTATTATGTATTCACATGAAATGTTCGCCATAGAATATTGGGATTCTATGTAAACGAATTATCATAAATATGTTATATCCCAAAGCTAAGTTTAACCAAAGCTCTGATACCAATAGTGATAACCCCAAACTTCCACAGAATGAAAGTAAGGAATAATCATATGGAATACAACATAAATACAATAATACATATCACAGATACAACATAGCATAGGAAATTCATAGAGTAACAACATCATAGCAGCGGAAATATAATGTCATCAACCACAGAAAATCCACAGTCAGAGAATTCCAAATTATTACATCAAGTTTGCAGAAAAAGAAATAAGTTCCAACTCCAACTTAAACAATGTGGAATAAACCAAGTTTAATGTCTGGAATTAAAAAGAAAAATGCAAAAGCAGCGAATGATAGATGTCTTCAAGCTTCTAGTCATCACCTGTCCACAAGCAAATCCAAGAAAAATAATAAGCGGCCCCAAAGAAAAGACTCTAAGCGAAGAATAAACCTGTTTACTTGGCTGCCCGTGTAGAAAAGAGGGCACCCAAGTTTGCAAAAAGGTGGAAACAAACAACGGGTCGGTCGTGGGACTGGTGTGAGAATTCTTAACTAATTAATCATTATTAATAAGGCAAATCCAAAGACCACGCCGCTAAAGCGGAACGGATTTACTCTAATGGATTGTCGTGCATAAAAGTGTTAGAACAAATAATGAGTAAATCGTACAACAACGTTATGCTTTTTAGAAAAATGGAATCACCATAAGACCCAGGTCCCATCACACAATGCAACACAAACCAGAGGATAGCGTTTTACCTTATAGTGATTAAACATGCTAAATACGGCCAATACGAGTTTAATATTATTATCAGTATATATCAAAACGTTTTCAAAGTAAATGTATAAATCCTAGGAAGAATAGTATCCCATACTACTATGCCTCCATACTAGTAATACAATCAAATTCGTAGGTTCGTATTTGGATTTTGGTTCCCATCATGAATCAAGGCTAGGGAGGAGCTCCTACCGATTTGAGACACTCTAGCTAATGTCTCAGGGTCCCCCACAGTGAACCCTTTGAAAGCTGCAGGGCCGGTCCACCATGCGAGTTGCGGATTAGTTATTCCTGAACACACGTTTCCCAGTCCTATAGGCCCTATCATCCGAGGCGCCTCATTCCATCATCCACATAAGTAAAATGTTGGGCCGTGTTAAAGCCCAATCATCACTTCTAGCTAGAAAGAAACGTGCTGCTCTTCCTGCGTTCCCTTCTCCCGTTTTAGACTCCGCTGGTGTGTGAGGCTCGCGAAGTCAGGCTGTATACAAAGCTATGCCTAAACAGGCTGTGCTTTGATCGTCCCACAAAGGCCTGCTTTTCAACAAAACCTTGATCCTATGCATCTTAGCATGCCACATCATCACTCAATATCGTACTACCAACCCTTTGCCGAAATATAAGAACGGGTGTTAAGCAAGAGAAAAATTTCCCGCAATCGAACATCCATAAATTCGACAAAAGATCAATAACATGATATTCGATAGAGTATGATGTCAGACACACAATCCATTTATTAGCTTATGCTCTGGGTCTAATCGAAAGCCAAACCCGTGAAATCAACACGTACGTTTGGGCAATGACCTTGACCCTTGAATTGGGAGCAAGTCAAATCAGGGCTTCGATCGTTTTCCATCCGAAGGAAGATTTACGGTCTTCATACGCCATCTTCATACTTCAATTAACGTCATTTGATTATTTAGAATGAGTGAACTCGGACTTTCCAAATAATCCTCGTATATATATATATATATATATATATATATATATATATATATATATATATATATATAGTCCTTCTTACACATTAATAATTATTTTTATTAACGATTCATTCCTATTTTAATTATTTAAAATAATTAAATTTTTATATGATGACGCCTTAAGTCCATGGGCGACTATGGCGCTGCATTCAACCAATTTTGATTTTTACATTTCTCAGAATCTAACCGTTGGATCTTAACGTAATATATATCGTTGGAAAGATTTTTCCAAGACGGTCCTAACGGTTTCAGTTTCAAGAAAATCAGATAGTCAGATCTTCTTGTATAGTCGTTTAAAGGTACGATTTCAAAACGCGAACTACCACGCCCTATTCGTTTAATTTTAATTATATTTATATATATATAATCATTGAATTGTAATAACGTCGTTTGATTAAAACAACGCTCTACACAACTACCGATACTTACTAAATTTTAATTCATTTGAAAATGAAGATAATATTACCGCATCCTAAATACATTCTTTTACTTACATTGAAAATGTAAATCCCATTCTTTTTATTTATATAAAAATGTAAATTGTGATACACTCAACATCCTACTTCTAATTTACATTGTAAAAATATGATTTTTAATTACAATGTCACATTTCTACATCTTATTTACATATAAAATAAATAAATTTTATTTTTAATGTTAATTCCCATTCTATGTTACATACATATATATATATATATATAATGTAAATTCTATCATACAATGAAATTGCATCCTTTAATTTACATAGAAAAAATGTAGTTTTTGTCATACGGTATACTTTCCTATAGACATTACATATAAAAATGTAATATTTAACACACAATGTAAATTCATGTTTTAATTACACATAAAAATGTAAATTTTATCCTACGGTGTAATTCCCTATATAATTTACATATATAAATGTAAATTTTAACATACGATGAAATTCACATGTTAATTACAAAGAAAAATGTAATTTTTGACATATGACATAAATTCACTTATAATTTACATATAAAAATGTAAATTTTAACATACGATGAAATCCACATGTTAATTACAAAGAAAAATGTAATTTTTAACATACCGTGTAATTTCCTATATAATTTACATATAAAAATGTAAATTTTAACATACGATGAAATTCACACGTTAATTACAAAGAAAAGTGTAATTTTTGACATACCATATAATTTCCTATATAATTTACATATAAAAATGTAAATTTTAACATACGATGAAATTCACATGTTAATTACAAAGAAAGATGTAATTTTTAACATACCGTATAATTTCCTATATAATTTACATATAAAAATGTAAATTTTAACATACGATGAAATTCACATGTTAATTACAAAGAAAGATGTAATTTTTATCATACCGTATAATTTCCTATATAATTTACATGTAAAAATGTAAATTTTATTATACGATGAAATTCACATGTTAATTACAAAGAAAGATGTAATTTTTAACATACCGTATAATTTCCTATATAATTTACATATAAAAATGTAATTTTTAACATACCGTATAATTTCCTTCATAATTTACATATAAAAATGTAAATTTTAACATACGATGAAATTCACATGTTAATTACAAACAAAAATGTAATTTTTAACATACCGTAAAATTTCCTATATAATTTACACATAAAAATGTAAATTTTAACATACGATGAAATTCACATGTTAATTACAAAGAAAAATGTAATTTTTAACATACGACATTAATTCACTTTATAATTTACATATAAAAATGTAAATTTTAACATACGATGAAATTCACATGTTAATTACAAAGAAAAATGTAATTTTTAACATACCGTATAATTTCCTATATGATTTACATATAAAAATGTAAATTTTAACATACGATGAAATTCATATGTTAATTACAAAGAAAAATGTAATTTTTGACATATGACATAAATTCACTTATAATTTGCATATAAACATGTAAATTTTAACATACAATGAAATTCACATGTTAATTACAAAGAAAAATGTAATTTTTAACATATGCAAAATCTACATTAATTTATCATCATAAAAATGTAAATTTTCCTACTTTAATTCACAATAAAAAATAATGTAAATTGCATAACGATGTAAATGATGATAGATTTATACATGATTCATATCCATAAGGCATACTTCAACAAATTTAAACGAGGAAAAATTTAATTTTTCCTACCGATCTATGATTTTAATTAACAGATCTATGAATCAAAATAATGGATCTAAAATCATAGCATCACAACAATTTGAATCCATCCCATGGTAACATTCATCGCAGATCTATTTATTTTTAACCATTTAATCTTCTCACAACGCAATAATATTAATTAAATTAATTAAATTATATTAAAAATAAATTCTCACCTCGCTCGGGACTGGAAGGAAGGTTCGGATTTGATCAGGTTTCGTGTTCAAAGTTACGGCAGTTACGGATTTGAAAGATTTCAATTCGAAGTTCATACAAACAAATCAGAACCGACTTTTAACAACTGTCGCTGTAACGCTTAAAAGCGTGACAAAACTGAAATATTCATACCTTAGAATTTTCAGAAAAGTTCAAAACTTTGAATTCAGATTTCGGGAGCTGTAGTCGATGGTTTTGCGAACGGTTTGCGGGAGATTGGAGAGCTACGAGAGGCGCATCCACGCCGGGAAAATAGGGGTGCGGAGGCCTATGCTAGGGGCGGCGGCGGCTTTAAGGTCGCGGGTTGGGGCTCGAAATTCGAGAGCTACAGGGCGTGAAATCGAATGAAACTTGTCGGAGCTTGGAGAGGAAGAGCTTCAAAAAGTTCAACTATGGCTAAGTCTAATTGTGAGTGGATTGATGGGAAAATGGAGATGAAATTTCATAGGGGGGGGGGGGCGGCTATGGGTTTTGCGATCGGGGAAGAAGACGCTGTACAGGGCCGTATTTATACAGGTATTTTCCACGTATTTCCCATTTTATTTAATTTATTTAATTCCGGAAAATAGGGTTTTTTCGTTCGAACTCCAATTCGCACTCAACGACTGTCGAACAATAGGTTTTGATGCCTTCTGAACACAATGGCGCTATTGCCGAAGTTCAATTCTGAAGTTTAAAGCATGTTTCTTTTATTTTCAAATTAATTCTTTTATTTTTAATTCGAACGTACTTTCTAATTTTACGGGGGTCACATACGAAGTCAGAAAAATCCAGAAAAATTATTTTTCGCTTTCTTATGACGATACGATCCTAACAAAATTTATTTCGTCGAATTCTGAGACTGTTTGAAAAATGGCTATTTTTCAGTCAATTAATTTTGACCGAAATTGACAAAACATAGTTTCTTTTGCCACGCTCACATACTAGCTTCAAAAATCATGAAATTTGAAACCTAGCAATAATTTTACATCCCGGACCCAAAAAAAGTGGTTTCGTAGAATTCCGAGGTCGTATGCAAAATGTCGATTTTCAAGGGCTATATAATCTCTATAGCGACCTTTCTGAAAATTCATTTGGCCATAACTTTTGATTCCCGCTATGAAACTTTGATTTTTCAGATTCTCTAGAAAGATATTCATTAACAGATTTAAATATTTTTTGTTTCACCAAAATCCGGTTTATTCTGCATCCTGTGTAGTTAGTCAAAGTTCAAGTTTGACTTTTCAAACTACCGTCCTATTTCTAATTCTTTATGCAATTTATTTGAATATATTTGTATTAACTTTGCTCAAAATAATTTTCCATTCATTTTTATTTGAAATAATTTATTTTAAATATTTAAACACCCCTAAAATCTCTAAAATGAAAATTTTAAATTGGCCCCAAATTCCGGGTTATTACAAGTTTGGCTAAGGAGCACAACCCAGGGATAAAGAACTCATGGATATAGACTTGGTTCACAACGGAGGTAAAAAGAAAGAGGTGTAAATTGAAGAGTCACAGGACAAGAAGGGAAGAAAGAATAGGAAAACCTAAGACACGGGGAAGTGTCTTTATAATGGGTCATATAATTAAGGACAAGGGCAAGAACTAAGGACAGGATTTTCAGGAGGGCAAGTGCATGCTCTCACCGCCAGCGTACCTGAGAGAGAAGTACTAAAGTTTCTTTTGAAAAAGTCTAGTTTTACTTTTTGATCATCCGGTTAGTGCTCTTTTTTGATTTTAGTGCTTCACATTCATTTATATCTGCTTTCATATTTGAGTCTCTGCACCTTAGTACACATATAGTAGAAGATCCCATTATTGTCTCAAATCTAATTTGTGGTTCGGCTCATTTATCTTTGGTTTGCGAGGATTTGAGAATAACTATATTAAGTATTGAGTATAAGTGTAATGCTTATGGCTTTGGGCTATTGGTTGATTCTAGGCATGGATTGGTTAGCTAGTAATTGTGAAGGGAGGGTAGTTAGAATTTCGACTTGCCTTGGGAATGCCCTCGATATTTCGTGCGATCCAAAGAGATCAGTTTGTCTTAGCTACCTAGAATCGCTTGATGCATCTATCGACGATTTGCGATCCGTTGAAGTAGTCTTTGAGTACGCAGATGTTTTTGATTAGGTTAGGGGTTTGTCCCATAAAACGCGAGATAAACTTCCACATATGTCTAGTTGACAATGCAAAGCTAGTTGCATTACCTGTACGATGCATGAATCCAAGGGAAAGGAAGGGCTCAGTAAACAAGTAAAAGAGTTACTTGAAAAAGGGTTCATAAGGCAAAGTATTTCTGAATGTGGTGCTCCAGTCGTTCTCGCTACAAAAGCGGATGGTTCACTTTGCTTGTGCATAGATGATATTCTGGTTTTCTGTAAGAATGAGGAAGAACATACTTTGCATCTAAGGGAAGTCTCGGATACCCACCAAGCCCATCAACTTAAGGCTAGGTTCTCCAAATATCATTTTTGGAGAGAAAAAGTAAGGTTTCTAAGACAGGTGATATCCAAGGAAGGGATAATAGTTGTGGTGCAAGATTAGAAGGTCCCAAGGATTTCAATGGGAGTAAGAAGTTTTCTTGGATTAGCGGGCTAGTATACGAAGTTAATTAAGGACTTTGTAAAGGTATCAGCCCCAATTATTAGATTAACGAAGAAAAATCTAACCCTTCCTTGGGGTTTGATTTGTGACATGATGGACAAGCTAAGTAGAGGAGAGACCTCTAATCATCTTAGTATATACACTTGGTAATATGGTTAGCATCTATTTACTTTCAAGAGATAGTTCTTCTATATGGATTGCAAGAAGCCATGCGTACGCAGTTATGTTTATCATCCTCTAACAGAAAGAGTGAATAGGATTTTGGAAGACCATTTGAGGAAATGTTAGCATGACACAGCAAAAGTTATAGTGCCGAGCATAGTGGAAGAAAAGAGGTGAAACGAGAGGCGACATTGAAATGAGTTCTAACTCATATTTTGGAAACAGAAATTAAGGAGCTACGCAATCGTGAAGTCAAGACAGTCAAAGCACAATGAAGCGAAGCTCAAGAAGATGCGACTTAGAAGACTGAAGACTAGATACGCGCATCATACCCTTTTTGAGGGTATATCCTCTCGATCCTATCCTCGATCCTTAGGTAGAAGCTAATGGACGTAAACATGTGTTTGAGACATGTTATGTTTGGTGGATGCAAGTGGATGTAAATGTTTGCTAATCGTTGCTCGTGGATGCATGTACACACATTAGACACTAGATCGGCTCGGTCACTTTCATATTGCATATGCATGAGTGAATTTTTATATATATGGATTGAAAACTTGATGTGTTATCATATGGATGTTGCATTTGTATAAATGATTGTGCACTCATATAGAAGTTATGAAGTACGATTAGGAATAACTGCGTACATGATGGACTTATGGCACTAACATAAATTCGCATTAAGGAGGTCAACTGAATCAGCAGACCGCCTAATTTTTCATTAGATAAGGACATGTATATGCACTATGCATATGATCATGAAAGTACTAGAAATCTTTTTAAGGACAATGGACGCCTATGATTGAATGGTTGAGTAGATGGATGTTGGATGTTAGGATATGCATTCTTCTTAACTTAGATATTTCGGGGGCAAAATCCTTTAAGGTGGGGAGAATATAACACCCCGTATTTTCTGAGAATAATAAAATAACGAATTAAAGAATAATTAATTATAAAAGTGAGAATTAAGGGAAACAGGTTATGCCATTGCGTTCGTCTCGGAATTCTGCTTGAGACAGAGTCCGAGTTTGCGTGAATAGGACTCCGTATGAAGAAGTTACGGAGTTCAGAAGATTTCTAGTTTAATCAGAAAATTAAATTTAAACAGTAATTAATTTAGAAAAAACAGTTCGAATTTCAAAATTCGGAGATTCACCTGGGCGGGGAAATTCCCGCCCACAGGGGTTGACTTCCCCCCGGGGGGTCGACATAGGTGTCGACCACCCAAGAGGGGTGTCGAATGGGGTTTCGACCCCCCTGTAGGGGTCGACTCTCCTGTAATGGTCCACCCCCTCCTCCAGATCCGAACAGTGACGATTTTTGACCTGTTGCTGAGTCACTAGGGCATAGGTGGTTGTTTCTGGATAACTCTATCTTGTCTAGATGGTCCTGATTTCTCCTAGGTTGATCTGACGGCTCACATAAGCCTAAACCTCTATAAAAGCAATTCCAAACCTCAACCCTAAATCACACAAATTCATTTCCAAGAGTCGTCATGTTGTCCATGGTAAACCAAGAGTAGCCGCCATTCTTCTCCAACTAGAAGGCAAACTTGAAAGCAAGTTAGAAGCCTTAAATCAAATCTAAATTAGAGAAACGATAATCTACATCAAGGGATAGCTCTTCAGTTTCAGAAAACAGATTCCAAAAATACAAGGATCATTCTCTTTTTGTAAGTTCAAGTTACTTTCAAATGTGAATTCTTAATTGAAATTCTTGGCATGTAATAATCTGGATCTAAGCTATACTTGATTATGAGATAATCCTTTCAGATTTATCAAATCTAATCTATTAGATTTATGCCTGCGATGTTATTCAAATCTAATCCGTTAGATTTATGCCTGATGTAAGTAATCCTTTCAATTGAATCCATGCTTGTATATGCCTTTGGGAACCATTGTTGACTATGGGGTTGGTCCAATCATATCTATCCTTGTTGTTTATCGGAATCGTAATCCTGTTTAAGTTCATAATTGTAACACCCCACGTCCGCTAAGGTCACTCATACCAGGGGAATGCCTTAGTTTCGGTGAAGTATTTTAAGTGAATATAGAACAGTAAAATTACAACAAGACAGATATAAGTAATACTTGAAAATTTAAAACATCATTTCATTGCAGCGGAAAGTAATACATGTTTGGTTACATCGCAAAACCATAAACCAAAGTCAAGTACATAATATCCATCTTGATAAAATAGAAGTACATAATCCCACTACATAACTAATAGCCATAAAAGAAAAGATGAACTGGGCTTCACTTCAACGGTCCAAGCTCCAAAGAATAGATACAGCAATCCGATCAAAGCCCACTAGCACCAGGCCCACTCTAATAACCTGGGGTTGGGGGAAAAAGATAAAAACAACGGGGTCAGACATAAGTCTGAGTGAGTCCTATAACCCTAACAATACAATCATTAAAATAACCAGAGAAGACATAAGTCGATATACGGTAACGCCTGGGGATGCATGGCTACACCAAGCAGCTTGGCAAACTTAGGATAAACTAAGATAACCGTAAAGACGCATTTACCCACCCAAGGATAATTACTAAATTACACCGCCCCAGACCTACTCAAAGATAATTCCTACACTGCACCACACCAGTTTTACCTACCTAAGATTAATTCCTACTTAAAGGTTGATCCCACTAAATGTACTTAGTAATTTTTACCCAGTAGTTTCTAGTACCCCTACATAGGTGCCGTCTGCCCCTATCATTACTAGGTGTACCCACTACTCCCAAGCGATCGGCTCTCTAACGTAGATACCCGTGCTGGTCCCACAATGGGGTGTATCATTTCCCCAAAGTGGCAACCTGATAATATCAACGGTGCACGGCTTTATATCTACACGATGTAACAACGATTTACTAACCAGCCCGGGTCCACACACGCATATGAAACCCGTTGGTCCTACGTTGCCACCGCTAACCCGTTTTTGGCCTCTTATAGTCAAGCCCAATATGCGTGTCCCGTCACCCGACTTGGGTCGAGCCCACAAAGATACGTTTGGGATATTGGTTGAGATGGGCCCCCACAAGCTACCACCTAAGCTTGTTATTTTTTTATCTAGTGTATCCCACTTAACCCCTTTAACCATGTCTACTTACATGTTATAAATACTTTGGTTAAGTCATTAATCATATTTTAATTACCTTTCAAGGCACCCACTAGATTTCCACATGACACCCAAGTCCTTTACTTAATTCCCACATGCCACCCGAGGCACTTACTTAACCCCTTAATCATGTTTAATTACATGTTCCACTTTGGTTAAGTATTCTAATCGTGTTTTCTATTGCCACCCAAGGCAACCCACTAGTTTTCTCATGCCACCCAAGGCACCCACTTAACCCTCAAGCCCCACTACATGCTTATATGGTTAAGTGTTTCTTAATTAATTAAGACCGTGATCCTCATAAAGACCTCTCACATTAGACTATCTTTTATGACCGCTGGTTAAGCCGGTTGGGTCCGGGCAGCCTTATGTCATAACCGAGTCTAACCTCGTGTCTTTACATTAATCACGTATTTAGTTTGTGCCTAAGACCTCTCACATTGGGCTAACATTTGTAGCAACTGGTTAAGCCGGTTGGGTCCGGGCAGTTTTACACTACAAATGAGTCCAACCTCGTGTCTTAGTCGATTAATTACATCTAATTAATCACCCCCATATTAATTGTCCCTAATTAATATCAAGTTTTTCATAACATGGGTAGACCTAACTCAATAGGTAAATTCCCATGGGGTAGACCTAACTCAATAGGTAAATTCCCACTTATGTTAATTTGTTTTTATGGTATGCTTAATCATACCCAATCATACTTTTATTAACATCTTTATTAACCCCATCGTTCCCCACGCAAATCGTTTTCATTTCACGACATAATAAAAGGGAAGATCCATCACAACATCATGGGTTTAACCAAATCTTAGCATATAACTTTGTCATGGGTTAAGAGAATGTCAACTTGCATACATGAGCATATATTAACCCAACTATATTTAACCCAAACTTGCATATTATCGCACATGACTTGCATAACATATTGCATATGAACTTGCATATTATCATACACATATCTTGCATAACATGTTGAACTTGCATATTAGCATTCACATAACTTGCATAAGCACACATAACTTGCATAACATGTTGAACTTGCATATAAGCATTCTCACAACTTGCATAACATGTTAAACATGCATCTAAGCATACACATAACTTGCATAAGCATTCACATACTTGCATATTAACAAACATGTAACTTGCATAGCATATCTTGCATATTAACATACATGTAACTTGCATATTAACAAACATGTAACTTGCATAGCATATCTTGCATATTAACATACATGTAACTTGCATATTAACAAACATGTAACTTGCATAGCATATATTATCATACATGTAACTTGCATATTAACAAACATGTAACTTGCATAGCATATATTATCATACATGTAACTTGCATATGAACTTGTTAAACATGCATAAACCCACTTGTTAAATATGCATAAAACAACTTATTAATCATGCATATTATCACATACTTAGCATGCATAGAATCACATACTAAACTTGCATAATATCATATGCTTAGCATGCATAGAATCACATACTAAACTTGCATAATATCATATACTTAGCATGCATAGAATCACATACTAAACTTGCATAATATCATATACTTAGCATGCATAGAATCACATACTCATCATGCATAATATCACCTACTTAACTTGCATAAAATCAATTACTTATTATGCATAAACCCACATATCCAACTTGCATAAACTCTCATATTCAACTTGCATAAACTTACATATTCAACATAGGATTAATATTATACATAGATTAGCATATCATTACAAATGATTCAAACTCACAAATCCGCATTCAAGACCATAAGTCTCATTACACCTAATCTACTTATCTTAACAATTGATCATCAAAGTGATAGAAACTCACCACTAGCAATTTGCACTCCAAATGAAGAAGATTAAGATGCTTAGAATGGATTAGAAGTTGATTAGAGAGGTTGATTAGCTTGCTTTCCTCTTCATTGATTTGTGGAGGCCATGATCAAGTTTCATTTTGCCATAGTTTAGTTACAAGATCTAATTATGAATGAATTAGGGTAGGGTTGGGGTCTTATTTATAGGATTAGGGAGTGTTTTAGGCCCTTAGATTAACCCTAGATTAGATTAGGACCCTTAGATTTCGGAAATCTCTAGAAATCAGCCCTAAGACCAAGCCCAAACCCCAAACTGGTGCACCCAACCACAGAACTCTCTAGAAACTGTGCAGGTTTCTTGGCTCGGCACGGGCGCACTTCACAAGTGCGCCAGTGTATCTTTGTACTGGCGCACTTCACAAGTGCGCCAGTGCATTTTTGTTCTGGCGCACTTCACAAGTGCGCCAGTGCATTTCTGGCCTGTTTCTGGTTTTTCTGCCTAACTTCGTTCGTCCATATCTCTTTCATACGGTACCCGATTTACGCAAACTCGGACTCTATTTCGCGTATTTTTCCGAGACGAACGCAATGACGCAGCGCGTTTTCCCCCAATTCTCACATCTGAGATTATTAATTCTGTAATTAGTGAATTTTAGCATTAACCGAAATTCGGGGTGTTACATTCTCCCCTCCTTAAAGGATTTCGTCCCCGAAATCTCTAAGCTAAGGAGAATGCATATCCTACCATCCAAACAACCATCTACTCAATCCATCAAACACGGGCATCCATTGTCCTTAAACAATTTCTAATGATGTATGAGCATATGCGAAAAGTGTGTGTATATGTTCCCTATCTAATGTACGAACATATGCAAACCATGATAGTGCCATGCATCCAATATGTATGCGAGATAACCCTATCGACACATACAGTATCTATATGAGTGCACAATCATTCACCAAAATGCATCATCCATATGATAACACAATCATTATACATCCATAAATATAGCTAACTACACACAATTTTATGCAATATGCAATATGAAGTGATTGAGCCGATCTAGTGCCTAGAGTGTGTATATATGCATCCACGAGCAACCACTAGCAAACACTTGCATCCACTTGCATCCATCAACCATAACATGTCTCAAACACATGTTTCAACCATAGGTTTTCCCTATCTAAAGGTCAAACAGGACTAACGAGAGGACCTACTAAAGATAAGATAAGTACTAGGCAAGCGATAAAGGAGAAGTTAAAAGACATACTCTCCAAAAGAAATGGATACAAAGAACGCATCTTCGCTTCCGTCTCCCAAGTAGCATTCTAACTAGCTGAACTTCTCTGTTCCTCAACTTCCTAGTCTCTGGCCCAATGATGCGAGTAGGAGCTCGTCGAATCGTCTCATCGTGCTCTAACTCTACTTCTTTAAGCAAACTCGGCTCTACCACCTCAGCGGTCTCATGTAAGCACTTCCTCAAATGGGACACATGAAATACATCCGGTACACCACTAAGTCTGTCAGGCAACTCCACTCTATATGCCATCCGTCCAATTCTTTCCTTAATGGGAAATGGCCCTACAAACCTTGGTACTCACTTCCTAACAGATCCAAAGTGAACCACATTCCGTAACGGAGACACCTTGATAAAAAGCATGTCCTAATATCAAACTCAAGCTCTGTTCTCCTCTTGTCCGCATAAGATTCCGCCGCTTTCATCCTTCTTCGAATCCAACCCATCTTCTCTGAAGTCTCTCTAACCATATCTGGCCCAAGCAAGATCTTATCCGTAGATTCCCACCAACATGTAGGAGATCGACAAGGCCTTCCATAAAGAGCTTTGAAAGGAGCCATACCAATACTGGACTGAAAGCTGCTATTATATGCGAACTCCACCAACGGAAGATGCTCTTCCCATGTACCTCCAAAATCCAAAATACATAACCTCAAAAGATGTTCTAGATACGGTTCACCCTCTTGGTCTGACCGTCCGTCTGAGGATGAGATGCGGTGCTCAAACACAACTGAGTCCCTACCGCCTCTTGCAAACTTCTCCAAAACTCACTAGTGAAGATAGGATCTCGATCGCTCACTATACTGGGAGGTACACCATGCAATCTAATAATCCCTTGAAGGTAAACTGAAGCTAGACATGGAATAGTCCTCTTGCTCTTCACGGGTATGAAATGGGCACAATTAGTAAGTCTATCTACCATAAGCCCAATCCCCGTATTACCCTTCCTCGATTTCGGAACTTCCAACGGGTGAAGCAACCCTCCGGGTTTCTTCTGTTCCACTTTCACTTGTTAGCATACCAAGCATCTAGCGACATACTTGGCCGCGTCTTTCTTCATATTGGCCAAAAAGAAAACTCGCCTCATGTCTTGGTACATCTTGTCCCTACCGGGATGAATGGTCATCTTCGACCGATGTGTATCATCAAGTATAGCCTTCCTCAAACTCTCATCTTGCGGTACACAAAGTCTACCGTCTCTACACAACCACCCCTTACTATCTAGGGTGTACCTACTCAAATGGCTGGACGACTCCTCCCCCTTATGAGCTTCTCTCATAGCTCAACCAACTGTGGGTCGTCTTGCTGTGCCTCGCCACCACGTCCCAAAAGAGTAGGCCTAACCTCCAAGGAGGCTAGCAAACCGGGTACAAAGTCAACGGAAGGTCTAAAGTCAAACATAGAAATAAACCCTAAGCTCCGTCGTTTAATCGATCAATGAACTCAAGGACAACCTTTTTCTTCTTAAGGCGTCTGCTACCATGCTTCCCTTGTTAGGGGTATACGCTATCTCAACTCATAAGATGCTAAGAATCCTATCCAAAATCGTCACAACTGTCCATCTCTCACGCAGACCACCCTAGTCGAATTCGACATCCCCCAAATGCAAGCCCCAAAGGCCGAAACCAATATCAGACAAACACCCAAGGGATATCTCCTTCGAGTTCAGGCAACCTACGTGAGATGATACTAAAAATAATAATAATAATGGCTAAACAATTAAGCCTTTGACCAACTTTGGATGTCCTCGCCAGTCTCGCTCCAAAACCACCGTTCTTCCCATAACTGGCTTTGCTCACCCTATTGAGCACATACGAAAACTTATTATGCTCCTTGAAAAGACCTAGATGTCATTTACAAACTTATTTAGGTAATCCCTGAACACCCTCCTCATCGAACCAATATGCGGGGCGTTCGTCAAACCAAATGGCATCACTAGCCACTCCTAAAATCTATCCGGAGTCCTAAGGCAGTCTTCTCTATACTATCCTCAGCCACTGTCAACTGACGAAACCTCGTGGCTAAGTCCAACTGCGCAAATACTGAGGCGCCAACTAACTGATCAAAGAGATCATCAATCCTCGGCAATGGGTGTCGATTCTTCTTTGTGAGTTTATTCAGTTTTCTTTAACCTACACAAAGTCTGAGGGACCCATCCACCTTCGCGGCAAAAACTACTGGAGCACCCCACTCCGATATACTTTGTCTTATGCACCCCTTCTTAAGGAAACCACCTACTTGCTTACCGAGTTCCCTCCTCTCACGAGGAGCCTTGTGGCACACTGGCCAAGATACTGGTTTGGCATTATTTACCAGATATATTCGGAAGTCAATCTCCCGCTCCGGAGGTAAGCCCTTCACCTCCTTCAACCACATCCGAGTATTCCCGGACCACTCTAACAGATCGCAAACTCTCGACCGACGTGTCAAGCGATTCTAGGTAACTTAGCCAAATAGATTCCATGGGATTACAAGAGATCTCGAGAGTATTACCCAAGCGGGTCATAAGCCTGACAACTCTCCCCTCAAAATCAGGAACGGCACCCCTACTGGATAACCAGTCTATGCCCAAAACTAACCCATAGCCCGTGAAGCCCAAAAAGCATCACATCTAAACTCAACGCTAAGTATAGCAACTTTCAAACCCAAACACATCATGGAGCCCCAATTGGGTTTGAAACAACTAAGGGATCATCTACTAAACTGGTGTCTAAGTGCAGTGACTCACTAACAATGATGAGATAAACGAACTTAATGCGTCCAAATCAAATAAAGTTCGAATCGGATAATAAAGAAATCCAAATTCCAACCTAGACGGTCTTATCCCCATCCGGCACCCTAGTCGTGAGGGAATACAACTACCCTCCAGAAGATTCCATACCTTGTCCTTGCTTCTTTGGTCAATTCTAATAAGGTGTCCTATTCCTCCCAAAAGGATAACTACTAGCCTTCTCCTTCCCATTCTCCACTCGTAACCTCCCATCAATGAGGCTTCGTCCTTTATTAACCAAACAACTATTAGAGCCTTCCTCCCATCGTCCATCCAATAAGTACCTACAAGTCCTCCTCCTTCTTGAAACAACTTCTAATCTGATTTACGTCTAAGTCCCTTGAAGCGGTTTTCCATTCTTATCTATCTTAGAAAGATCATCTACACACGTAGGGGAAACTCAAAATGAGAGAGAGGAAGAGATTCAAAACAGGGAATTCGAAAGATAAAGATATGGCTATCGGGGATTATGCTTTTCTTTCAAAAACTTTTCTCTTAAAAGACATGTTTTTGAAAATACTCCTTCAAAAATTTTCTTAGAAAAATAGTTTTTCTAAAAATTTTATCTGTTATGGTAACCTTAAGCTCTGATACCACGTGTAACACCCCACGTCCGCTAAGGTCACTCATACCAGGGGAATGCCTTAATTTCGGTGAAGTATTTTAAGTGAATATAGAACAGTAAAATTACAACAAGACAGATATAAGTAATACTTGAAAATTTAAAACATCATTTCATTGCAGCGGAAAGTAATACATGTTTGGTTACATCGCAAAACCATAAACCAAAGTCAAGTACATAATATCCATCTTGATAAAATAGAAGTACATAATCCCACTACATAACTAATAGCCATAAAAGAAAAGATGAACTGGGCTTCACTTCAACGGTCCAAGCTCCAAAGAATAGATACAGCAATCCGATCAAAGCCCACTAGCACCAGGCCCACTCTAATAACCTGGGGTTGGGGGAAAAAGATAAAAACAACGGGGTCAGACATAAGTCTGAGTGAGTCCTATAACCCTAACAATACAATCATTAAAATAACCAGAGAAGACATAAGTCGATATACGGTAACGCCTGGGGATGCATGGCTACACCAAGCAGCTTGGCAAACTTAGGATAAACTAAGATAACCGTAAAGACGCATTTACCCACCCAAGGATAATTACTAAATTACACCGCCCCAGACCTACTCAAAGATAATTCCTACACTGCACCACACCAGTTTTACCTACCTAAGATTAATTCCTACTTAAAGGTTGATCCCACTAAATGTACTTAGTAATTTTTACCCAGTAGTTTCTAGTACCCCTACATAGGTGCCGTCTGCCCCTATCATTACTAGGTGTACCCACTACTCCCAAGCGATCGGCTCCCTAACGTAGATACCCGTGCTGGTCCCACAATGGGGTGTATCATTTCCCCAAAGTGGCAACCTGATAATATCAACGGTGCACGGCTTTATATCTACACGATGTAACAACGATTTACTAACCAGCCCGGGTCCACACACGCATATGAAACCCGTTGGTCCTACGTTGCCACCGCTAACCCGTTTTTGGCCTCTTATAGTCAAGCCCAATATGCGTGTCCCGTCACCCGACTTGGGTCGAGCCCACAGAGATACGTTTGGGATATTGGTTGAGATGGGCCCCCACAAGCTACCACCTAAGCTTGTTATTTTTTTATCTAGTGTATCCCACTTAACCCCTTTAACCATGTCTACTTACATGTTATAAATACTTTGGTTAAGTCATTAATCATATTTTAATTACCTTTCAAGGCACCCACTAGATTTCCACATGACACCCAAGTCCTTTACTTAATTCCCACATGCCACCCGAGGCACTTACTTAACCCCTTAATCATGTTTAATTACATGTTCCACTTTGGTTAAGTATTCTAATCGTGTTTTCTATTACCACCCAAGGCAACCCACTAGTTTTCTCATGCCACCCAAGGCACCCACTTAACCCTCAAGCCCCACTACATGCTTATATGGTTAAGTGTTTCTTAATTAATTAAGACCGTGATCCTCATAAAGACCTCTCACATTAGACTATCTTTTATGACCGCTGGTTAAGCCGGTTGGGTCCGAGCAGCCTTATGTCATAACCGAGTCTAACCTCGTGTCTTTACATTAATCACGTATTTAGTTTGTGCCTAAGACCTCTCACATTGGGCTAACATTTGTAGCAACTGGTTAAGCCGGTTGGGTCCGGGCAGTTTTACACTACAAATGAGTCCAACCTCGTGTCTTAGTCGATTAATTACATCTAATTAATCACCCCCATATTAATTGTCCCTAATTAATATCAAGTTTTTCATAACATGGGTAGACCTAACTCAATAGGTAAATTCCCACTTATGTTAATTTGTTTTTATGGTATGCTTAATCATACCCAATCATACTTTTATTAACATCTTTATTAACCCCATCGTTCCCCACGCAAATCGTTTTCATTTCACGACATAATAAAAGGGAAGATCCATCACAACATCATGGGTTTAACCAAATCTTAGCATATAACTTTGTCATGGGTTAAGAGAATGTCAACTTGCATACATGAGCATATATTAACCCAACTATATTTAACCCAAACTTGCATATTATCGCACATGACTTGCATAACATATTGCATATGAACTTGCATATTATCATACACATATCTTGCATAACATGTTGAACTTGCATATTAGCATTCACATAACTTGCATAAGCACACATAACTTGCATAACATGTTGAACTTGCATATAAGCATTCTCACAACTTGCATAACATGTTAAACATGCATCTAAGCATACACATAACTTGCATAAGCATTCACATACTTGCATATTAACAAACATGTAACTTGCATAGCATATCTTGCATATTAACATACATGTAACTTGCATATTAACAAACATGTAACTTGCATAGCATATCTTGCATATTAACATATATGTAACTTGCATATTAACAAACATGTAACTTGCATAGCATATATTATCATACATGTAACTTGCATATTAACAAACATGTAACTTGCATAGCATATATTATCATACATGTAACTTGCATATGAACTTGTTAAACATGCATAAACCCACTTGTTAAATATGCATAAAACAACTTATTAATCATGCATATTATCACATACTTAGCATGCATAGAATCACATACTAAACTTGCATAATATCATATGCTTAGCATGCATAGAATCACATACTAAACTTGCATAATATCATATACTTAGCATGCATAGAATCACATACTAAACTTGCATAATATCATATACTTAGCATGCATAGAATCACATACTCATCATGCATAATATCACCTACTTAACTTGCATAAAATCAATTACTTATTATGCATAAACCCACATATCCAACTTGCATAAACTCTCATATTCAACTTGCATAAACTTACATATTCAACATAGGATTAATATTATACATAGATTAGCATATCATTACAAATGATTCAAACTCACAAATCCGCATTCAAGACCATAAGTCTCATTACACCTAATCTACTTATCTTAACAATTGATCATCAAAGTGATAGAAACTCACCACTAGCAATTTGCACTCCAAATGAAGAAGATTAAGATGCTTAGAATGGATTAGAAGTTGATTAGAGAGGTTGATTAGCTTGCTTTCCTCTTCATTGATTTGTGGAGGCCATGATCAAGTTTCATTTTGCCATAGTTTAGTTACAAGATCTAATTATGAATGAATTAGGGTAGGGTTGGGGTCTTATTTATAGGATTAGGGAGTGTTTTAGGCCCTTAGATTAACCCTAGATTAGATTAGGACCCTTAGATTTCGGAAATCTCTAGAAATCAGCCCTAAGACCAAGCCCAAACCCCAAACTGGTGCACCCAACCACAGAACTCTCTAGAAACTGTGCAGGTTTCTTGGCTCGGCACGGGCGCACTTCACAAGTGCGCCAGTGTATCTTTGTACTGGCGCACTTCACAAGTGCGCCAGTGCATTTTTGTTCTGGCGCACTTCACAAGTGCGCCAGTGCATTTCTGGCCTGTTTCTGGTTTTTCTGCCTAACTTCGTTCGTCCATATCTCTTTCATACGGTACCCGATTTACGCAAACTCAGACTCTATTTCGCGTATTTTTCCGAGACGAACGCAATGACGCAGCCCGTTTTCCCCCAATTCTCACATCTGAGATTATTAATTCTGTAATTAGTGAATTTTAGCATTAACCGAAATTCGGGGTGTTACAATAATATAACTCTTGTCAAACCTATATGTCTGTGACGGTTCACGATGATATTTATATCATATCTATATGCCTGCAATTTATTCAATGCAAGACTTGTCAATTTGGCATCTCAAATTTATTGGACCAATAGTTCTTATCGTCATATGCCTATTCTTATGCCTACTATGTTCCATATTGTTTCTCCACTTATTTAACGAATCTTGAGTTGAATCTCAAAATACGTACGTTATAAACGCGGGGGTAACTGGGTATAACATAAAATTTACATTATTTGGCATAATTTGAAACTTGCATTATGGCGTGACTGTTAAGAAGCAATTTGGGGTAATTTGACGTGAATTATGGAATATATAATTTGATATATTGAACCTAGAATTGGCATGAACGACAAAGTATGTAATTTGGCATGAAAAATCTAGTTTTGGGCATAAGCTGTAAAATGGAATATTAAATGTAGATTGGGCATAACTGTTAGTTGGAACGCCAAGCATAGTGTATATTGTGATTTTGGAGCATGACTATTATTGTAAATTTAGGAAAGATTGGGTATAGCAAATTTTGATTAATAACTTGAAATTGGAATTTGTTTGGCATAGCTTGGGAATTGGAACATGACTAGTTTTGGTGAATTTGGTAATTAGCATGTAAAATCTGGATTTGGGTATATATGGTAAATGTGTAAATTAAACATGAATATGCCTAAGCCAAGGTTAGATTGAGTTGTGGTGTAAAACTGCCCGGAACCGCCCGACACATCCAGTAACCACAACAACACCTATCTAATGTGAGAGGTTAGTGCATCATGCCCAAGAAAATCGCGAGGTTAGATTGAGTTGTGGTGTAAAACTGCCCGTAGCCGCCCGACAAATCCAGTAACCACAATAACACATATATAATGTGAGAGGTTGGTGCATTAATAAATCAATTAATGCTAATGAACAAGACATGCTAAGAAATGACTAGGGTTAAGTTAATGAGAAACACTTAACCAATATAACAAGATGAATGACTAGGGTTAAGTTAATAGGAAACACTTAACCAGTCGAACATGATAATTGAGGAGGGTTAAGTTAATAAGAAACACTTAACCAACATGACACGATGAATGGGAAGGGTTAAGTTAACACGAGAAGGCAACACTTAACCATTATAACTTGATTTGTGGTAGGGTTAAGTTAACTTGAATTGATTGACGACACTTAACCAATACAACATGATGAACACATGGAGTTAAGTTGACAAGAAACACTTAACCAATCCAACATGATAAGTGAGGAGGGTTAAGTTATTAAGAAACACTTAACCAACATTACACGATGTTTGCGAACAAATTATACAATTGTAAACAATTGTAAAATTCGTTCGTCTTTCCTAAACAACAAGGATTGTTGTAGAGGGTGTCGAACTCTGGGACCAAATTATTTTATTAATAAATCCAATCAAGTTATCCCTAACTTTTGATTGGTGGAAAACAAAGAAAATAGCAGAAATTAAATAAAAGAGAGTTTTAACAATAAGTGAAAGCAATTAGGGGATAATGACATAGATCAGATTCATAATCATCAATAGCCAAAAGATTAACCAGATCTAATACATGTTTCTGTCACAAACATGAATCAACGATAATAGGTTTTTAGAAACAAATATGTAAATAACGACAAGCATAGCCAATGCAGGAGCTCAGCTCTACAACCATAGACTATCAGGACAGATTCACTAATTAATTTCTAAAACCCTAAAATTAGATCTAGATCTGATAAACGTTAGATCGAACACGAATATATCCTGTGAAGGAGCATAGCTCTTAAACGACACAAAATATGAAGGTTCAGATCTAACCCTTAATTTAGATCCAGATCTACATGTATACAGTCTTCATCTTTTGGCTATGTGATTCATATTGAATCATACTATCAGCGTCATCACCCCCTAATCAAAGGGGATTAGCTAGACATAGCTAAAGAAGAAGAAAAACATAAATTAAATAGCAAGAACATAAATTAAACTAAAACTAAATAGAACAGAGGAAGAAAAATGATTTTATTCCAAGAAGAGAATTACAGAATAAAACCCAATGTGTTTTACAATGAATGAGATACAAGGTATTTATAGCTGATATGACAAAGGCTAGCTAGCTAATTACATAATGTGGGACTAAAGAAATAACCCAAATAACACTTAAGCCAGTGTGAACGCAGCTTGAGAGTGAGTGGTCTAGCAAATAGGCTAGTGTGAACGCAACATGAGTAAGAGGCCTTCCAAATGAGCAGTTTGAGTCTTTATTGAGCCAAATCTTCTTAACTGAAATATAATTGCAACCGCTCTTCAAGCTTTAGACTTTTCAAGCTTTAGCAATTTTAAACTTCACTCTTTTTAAGCAAATTCTTCATGCTTTATCCATCAAATGCTCTAAACCATGCTTCTTGTCAACAATATGAAAATACAGCTATAAATACAAAGTATCAATTATGTTAAAGGGAAAATAAGATAAATAAGCGGATAAAATATACACATTTATGTGTATATCAAATACCCCCACACTTATCTTTTTATTCGTCCTCGAATAAACTAAACTAAGATATGTCACACTTTCGTAGGAAACATGATTGCATTTAGCGTATGCAACAAGCCGTTAAACCTCTGGGTGTCCCCAGTAGGACGAGTGTTGTCTCGTGAGGGTTTTCAGCGGATACTACCCACAAAATCCAAAGCGTCTTGTGTACGCGGATTAATCAAACAATATATTTAAGGCCTTTCATATTCCAAGGATTTCACCTAACTTCAATAATAACGGTTTAGTTCTAATTGTCCATCCCATTATTGGTGCAAAAATGAATAAGATTTTTCAAGCTGAATCATAATTCCTTGATAACACTGTAATTGTCTTGAAGGTTAAGAGCGTGGTGCCAACCAAAGTTCTACACATCGACAATGTACACCCAATCATTTATTTGACCCTTTTTTTTTTTTTTTTGAATAATTTTGCACCAATGTAACTGTAATGTATTGGATGTGAGTTATGCATAGATGAAGGAAAATTTTGTAAGTTCTAAAAATGTTATAGATAAGAGGGCAAGTGTATTAGTTGAACTTCAAGCTACAAAAGATAAAGTAATACTAAGGCACATATGAACATGTTTATTTCCTTTCATCTCCTCTACTACAATCCTCACTTCCAAGTACGGTATAATGGATGTGGATGGAATGGAACTGAATGCTTTATAGTCAAGAATGATGAATGACTATTTTATTCTGAGAGACTCTCTCTTTATTTCATTTTTTTTCTTTTCTTTTCCCTTTTTTTTCATTCATTTTTTTTTCTTTTGCATGATGAATGATGAATGAAGATGGAATGGAATGATACCGCACATTATTTCATTTGATTCCTCCTCTACTAAACCAACACTTCATGAAAGGAAAGTTTTGTGCCCTAGTTACTCTACTTCTATAACCTTAATTCAACACACAAGTCTGGATTGATGTTATACAAAAAGCTGAAAGGAATGATAAACAAAGTTTCGTAAGATAGATAACCCATATAAAATAAGATGTGGTATATGGTTATCCTACCTTAAAACAAGTACGGAATGGGTAGTGTAATATTGGTATATAAAAAGTGACGTTTTTGACCTTTAAACATAAATCAGTGAAAAGGTTCTTGAGTATACCAATATAAGATAAACTTTGTCGAAACATGGATGTAAATCGACTAAAACTTGGGTTTGAATAATGTGGGGTATCGAAGAAGAACGCTACAATGAGTCATTTCTCCTTAATTGGGCCAAGTGGATTTTAGAACTTACGATTTTGAAAATTTGAGTGGAAAAGAAAATATTATGCATGAAAACAAACTCAGAAAATCCAACAAATGTAGGTGCAAAATCCTTTTATTTCATGATTTTTTTTTTTTTTTTGATTATTTTTTTTGCACATTCTAACATGTATAACAAAGGTTGACATGCTTACTCCAGAACACGACTAACGTCTGCACAGTCTCAAGCTAGCATCTTAAAAAGACACATTACGATTCAATGAATAAATAATGTTCATTCCCATCACCCAACAATTCAACTTATCAAACAAGAACCAGGGTGTTATTTATGAATTTAAGTTAATCCTTGTTCAATGAATGACCTACTTCATAAAATTTGATTGCTGATGTAATGTAAATTCCCCCCACACTTGAATGTGACTGTGTCCTCACAGTCTTAATCAGACATATCTTAGTGAAAGGGAAAAACAAATAAGAGAATATTTACATATGTACAAAAGAGGGTTAGTGCGTCTTACCGAATGTAATGTGGCTCATGGAGGACCATGAGCTCTTCCTCTTGGTTGGGTATTGGTTCCAAGTAAGGTTTAAGGCGTTGACCATTGACCTTAAAGGATGATCCATCAGTTGGATTCTCAATTTCTACCGCACCATACGGAAAAACGGTCCGTACAGTGTAAGGTCCTGTCCATCTAGATTTTAGCTTACCCGGAAATAAATGCAGTTTTGAGTCATACAACAGAACTTTTTGACCTGACATGAAAGTTTTACGTAAAATTCATTTATCATGAAAAACTTTTGTTCTGTCCTTGTAAATTCGTTCATTTTCATAGGCATCATTTCGAATTTCGTCAAGTTCATTAAGTTGAAGCTTCTTATGTTCACCTGCTTGCTCTAAATCAAGATTTAAAGTTTTTATTGCCCATAACGCCCTATGTTCTAGTTCAACTGGCAAGTGACATGGCTTACCAAAAATCAACCGATAAGGGGACATACCCAAGTTGGTTTTGAAAGCGGTGCGGTAAGCCCAAAGAGCGTCGGTTAACTTTTGGGACCAATCTTTACGATTTCGATTCACTGTTTTCTCAAGAATTTGTTTAATCTGCCTATTCGATACTTCAACTTGCCCACAAGTTTGAGGATGGTAAGGAGTAGATAACTTGTGGGTTATCGAATACTTTCTCATGAGAGCTTCAAAAGAACGATTACAGAAGTGTGTACCATTATCACTGATTATTGTGCGAGGTGTGCCAAACCTAGAAAAGATGTTTTCTTTCAAGAAGCGCACAACAACCTTGTTATCGTTTGTTTTGCATGGTACAGCTTCTACCCATTTAGAAACATAGTCAACAGCCAAGAGAATGTAAATGTTCCCAAAAGAATTAGGGAAGGATCCCATGAAGTTTATACCCCACACATCAAAAATTTCGACCTCTAGAATGGGGTTTAGGGGCATCATATTCCGTTTAGAAATTTTCCCTAAGAATTGACATCGATCACAAGTTTTGCAAAATTCGTATGCGTCTTTGAAAAGGGTGGGCCAGTAGAAACCCGATTGGAGAACCTTTTCGGCTGTCTTTTTGGGACCGAAGTGACCACCACAGGCTTGGTCATGACAGAAAGAGAGGACACTGTGAGTTTCAGTGTCAGGAACACATCTTCGAATGATTTGATCGGGACAATACTTGAAAAGGTAGGGGTCGTCCCAATAAAAATGTTTCACTTGGGAAAAGAATTTGTGTTTATCCTGCTTAGACCAAAAAGAAGGGGTCTGCTTAGTGACTAAGTAGTTGACAATGTCAGCAAACCAAGGATCAGTGGATAGAGAAAACAGCTGTTCATCAGGGAAATTCTCGTTGATCGGAAGAGAAGAAGATGGGGCATTTGGAAGACGAGACAAATGGTCCGCAATAACGTTGTCGGATCCTTTTTTATCCTTAATGGTAAGGTCAAATTCTTGAAGTAGAAGGATCCAACGAATGAGACGAGCCTTAGCATCCTTTTTAGAGAAAAGGTACCTAAGTGCGGAATGATCGGTATAAACCGTGATGTGTGAGCCAACTAGATAAGGCCTGAATTTTTCTAGAGCGAAAACAACTGCTAAAAGTTCTTTTTCAGTGGTCGTATAGTTGATTTGAGCATCGTTCAAAGTCTTACTCGCATAGTAAATGACGTGAAGAATCTTATCGATACGTTGTCCTAAGACAGCGCCAACAGCGAAATTCGAGGCATCGCACATGATTTCAAAAGGCATCGTCCAGTTGGGAGAGCAAATGATAGGAGCAGAGAAAAGCTCATTTTTAAGAAGCTCAAAAGATGAAATGCAATCAGAATTGAAGTCGAAAGGAACATCCTTACCAAGAAGATTGGTTAAAGGTCGAGTGATTTTGCTGAAATCTTTTATAAAGCGACGGTAAAAAGCAGCATGACCTAAAAAGGATCGGATGTCCTTAACTGATTTGGGAATGGGAAGATTTGAAATAACTTCGATTTTGGCTTTGGCTACTTCAATTCCTTTGTTAGAGATGACATGTCCCAAAACAATGCCATGTTTTACCATGAAGTGACACTTTTCCCAATTAAGCGTTAAGTGTTTCTCTTTACAGCGATTAAGAACAAGATCGAGATGACGTAAACACTCAGAGTAAGAATCACCAAATATGGAAAAATCATCCATGAACACTTCCAAAAATCGCTCGATCATATCAGAAAAAATGCTAATCATGCACCTCTGAAAGGTTGCAGGTGCATTACAGAGACCAAATGGCATACGTCGGTACGCAAATGTACCAAACGGACAAGTGAAAGTGGTTTTCTCTTGGTCCTCAGGAGCGATAGGGATTTGATTATAGCCCGAGTACCCATCAAGGAAACAGTAGTACTCATGACCAGCTAGTCGTTCTAACATTTGATCGATAAATGGCAGAGGGAAATGATCCTTACGTGTTGCAGCGTTAAGTTTCCTATAGTCAATGCAAACACGCCAACCAGTCTGGGTGCGGGTTGGGATAAGCTCGTTAGCTTCATTTTGGATCACGGTAATCCCTGATTTCTTAGGTACGACATGAATCGGACTAACCCATTGACTATCAGAAATCGGGTAGATGATTCCATTGTCAAGGCATTTAAGGATTTTAGCACGAACTGCTTCTTTCATGATAGGGTTTAGTCGACGTTGGGGATCACGAGTGGGTTTGGCATCATCTATAAGGTGGATTCGATGTTAGACTATCGAAGGACTAATCCCCTTAATATCAGCCATAGACCAGCCAATTGCCTCCTTATTTTTCTTAAGGATGGGAAGGAGCAATTGTTCCTGCTCTAAAGTAAGGTCAGAAGCGATAATGACTGGAAAAGTTTCATTTTCTCCTAAGTAAGCATACTTAAGATGACTGGGCAACACTTTGAGTTCAGATTTTGGGGATGACTCAACCGAAGAAATTGGTTGAGGAATAGGCTCAGTCATGAGCGGCTCGACAGGAATTGAGTCAGAGACATTTTCAGAGATATCTTGAAACAAATTTTCGTAATTAGACTCAATGTCAGTGTTCAAATGGTCGAGCTCAGGTTCATTATCGTGGACAGCATGGATTTCAGAAAATTGGTCCACATAAGAGGCAGGAGAGTTTTCGGTTCTAAAGATGTTTAGCTCGACGGTCATGTTACCGAAAGAAAGTTTCATAGACCCATTTCTACAGTTGATAAGAGCATTAGAGGTGGCTAAGAAGGGTCGTCCTAGAATCAAAGGGATTTGGTTTGCAGGATTGCTTACCTGTTGAGTTTCTAGGACAATGAAGTCAACTGGAAAGATGAATTCTCCTATTTTGATCAAAACATCCTCGATTTCACCCACAGGTTTCTTAATTGAACGGTCGGCAAGCTGAAGAGTAACCTTGGTGGGTTTCAGTTCTCCTAGCCCTAGTTGGCGATAGACGGAATATGGAAGCAAGTTAACACTAGCACCTAAGTCTAGCAAGCATCTATCGATTTTCTTGTCCCCAATAGTACATGATATTGTGGGGCAGCCAGGATCTTTGTATTTCACTGGCATAGATTGGGACAAGACTTCGCTTAGAGTCGCCGCTAGAAACACTTTCTTAGGTACATGTGTATGACGTTTCTGGGTGCACATATCTTTTAGAAATTTAGCGTATTGTGGAACTTGTTGTATAATATCTAAAAGAGGAATGTTCACTTTAACTTGCTTAAATATTTCAAGGATCTTTTCTACCTGGTCCGTCTTTTTTCTAGGTCGGAGTCTATGAGGAAATGGAGCAGACAACTCAGTAGGTTGGGCTACTTGAGTTTGAGGATGGGCCTGATTAGAATTGGGCTCGATGTTTTGATCCGAGATTGTAACGACCCAGAAAATCTGAACCAATTTAAAATTTTTAAATTGGCTAAAATAATGGATTTTAAATATTTAAAATAAATATTTTAAATAATGGTGATGAAAACTGAGTTTGAAATCGACATTTGAAAACGAATATAATTAATTATAATTATATATAGAATTGAAAATGGCGTGGTAGTTCGATAATTCGATTTCAAACTTCAATTGAATATACCGGGTGCAAAACAATCCAGATTTTAGTGAAACAAAAAAATAATGGAATCTAATTGGTAATATCTTTCTAACGAATCCGACAAATCGAAATTTGATAGCGGGAATCAAAAGATATGTCCAGTTGAAAATTCTGAATAGTCGCTATGGAATTCAGGCCCTTAAAATGGATATTTTGCAGATGACCTCGGATTTCGACGAAACCACTTTTGTTAGGTCCGTAGTGTCAAGTTATTGTTAGATTCCAAATTTCATAATTTTTCGAATCAATATGTGAGCGTGGCAAAAGAAAACGCGTTTGACCACTTTCCGTTGATTTTAATCGACTGGAAATGGGCCATTTTTCAAACGGTCTCAGAATTCGACGAAACTAGTTTTGTTAGGACCGTATCGTCGATACGAAGCTAGAAAATATTTTTCTGGAATTTTTCTAGTTAGTATGTGACCCCGGTAATTTGAAATGTACGTTTAAAATTTAATATAGTGATTTAAATGAAAATTCAAAAGGAAACTGATTGTAACGATCAAATCAGCTAGCGATACATATCCCATTGTGTTCGGAATGGGGGTAAAACGCTATGGACGACAGGTGGTGGGCCTCGTTTCGAGGTCATATGTAAAAGTCAACCTTTTGCGAAATTTAATAATTAAATAAATAAATAAAAATATATATATATACACTTTCCCTCCTTATCTCCCGCTTGCCCCCCCCCCCCCCCGTTCATTCAATTACAACCAGGAAAGAAAATAGAAAGAAAAAAAAAACCCTAGCAATCAATCGCGACGCCCCCCCCCCCCCCTCGTCTGGACATCGATCGAAGCATCGCCACCTCCCCCTTGAAGCGCCTCCTCCGTTCGAGCCTTGAAGCGCCTCCTCCGTTCGAGCCTTGAAGCGCCACCACCGTTCGAATCGAAGCCGCCGCCCTCGAGAAGCCTCCGACGAACGGCAGAAACCCCCCCGCGCCTCTGTAAGTTTTAAATTGTATTTTATTTTTATTTATTTTATTTTTATTTTATATATAAACTGTTTTTATAAAAAAAAGAATAAAACTGTTTTTATAAAAAAGAATAAAACTGATTTATAAAAAGTTTAAAATCTGAGATTTTAAAAAGTATAAAAACGGAGATTTTAAAAAGAATAAAACTGGTTTTTTTTTATAATTTTAAAACTGAAATTTAATTAGGTTTAAAACTGAAATTTTATATAAAGGATTTAACAGATTTTAATTTTAAGTTAAAAGAAAAGGTAAACTTTAAAAAGATCAGATTTGTAGCAAAAGTAAAAAAAACATATTTTTATATGTTGAAAGCAAAAGAAAAAAAAACATATTTTTATATGTTGAAAGCAAAAGTAAAAAAAAAAACATATTTTTATATGTTGAAAGCAAAAGTAAAAATCATATTTTTATATGTTGAAAGCAAAAGAAAAAAAATCATATTTTTATATATTGAAAGTCGAAAGAAAAATCATATTTTTATATATCGAAAGTCGAAAGAAAAATCATATTTTTATATGTTGAAAGTCGAAGTAAAAATCATATTTTTATTTAGTGAAAGTCGAAGTAAAAATCATATTTTTATTTAGTGAAAGTCGAAGTAAAAATCATATTTTTATATATCGAAAGTCGAAAGAAAAATCATATTTTTATATGTTGAAAGTCGAAGTAAAAATCATATTTTTATGTATTGAATAGCGAAGTCAAAATTCGATTTTTATATATTGAATAGCATAGTAAAAATTCTATTTTTACATAGGTAGAGAATACGGGCGAAAGCGACAAAAGGCGAAGATTTCTATAAAGGAAGAGTCGTGGTACTGGATAGCTATTGGTGAGATTTCTGATTTAAAATTTATTTAAATATGTGTGAAGTAAAAGTGAATTGCTATATATTAATATCTATATATATATATATATATACGCCCCTCGTCCACAAACCATGGACGATATTTATTGATTGAGATTGTTGTGGAAATTTGATTGATAGCGAATGATTGTTTGGGATTGTTTGTGATTGATATTGGTTGATTGTGGTTGAAAAATACCCATTGGTGGTTGTGAAATATTTGGTTGAAACCACTTAGGATTAGTTTGTGGAAATGAAATAAATATATACATGCCGCCTGCGTGCGAACTAGATGCATGAACCCCATTGTCAAAAACCGCGAGGTTTTAAGGTAGAGCGAGGAGCCGTACTAGGGACGGTGCCGGTGTAACTACCCTGCCGTTATGCTGCCGAAATTTTGAATAATATTTGTGTGTTTGAATTATTTTCATATGCTTAAACTATATTTATTCATTGAATAGAAAACATTCATGTGTTGAATTGATATTCATTCGTTGTTTAGAAATTCATGTGTTGAATGGTATTCGCGTTTTAAAATATAAAAATCACATTTTTATCTATATATAGAAACTATAGAAAACATTCATGTATTGAATTGATATTCATTCGTTGTTTAGCAATTCATGTGTTGAATGGTATTCATATTTTGAAATAAATTGTTCGATAACAAAAAAATCACATTTTTATCTATATATAGAAACTATTGAAAACATTCATGTGTTGAATTGATATTCATTCGTTGTTTAGCAATTCATGTGTTGAATGGTATTCATATTTTGAAATAAATTGTTCGATAACAAAAATCACATTTTTATCTATATATTGAAACTATAGAAAACATTCATGTGTTGAATTGATATTCATTCGTTGTTAAGAAATTCATGTGTTGAATGGTATTCATATTTTGAAATAAATTGTTTGATAATAAAAATCACCTTTTATCGACTATATGAACTATATAGAAAAATAGTGTTTTGAAATGAATTGTTTTACAATAAAAATCACATTTTTATTGTATGCATAAATCGTTGAAATGTGAAGTGTTAAAAATAGCCACTTGTTCAAAATAAACATATATGAGTTGAAATATTCATTAATTAGCTAATGAAATGACTTGCACCTATTTATGTAGCGTTAGAATGAATGGTGTTTTTAAACCAAATAGAAATCAAATATGAAGTTGAATAGAAAATGAAAAATGATATGGACTGTATATATATGTACATGCATATTCATTGAACAGGTTATAGCAAAGGGGCTAGAGAAGAGGAATAAAATTTGTGCCCGACAAATAGGTACACATTTACTGATTTGTTTGGGTGATGATTTTGAGCCTGTTGGCTAGCCGCTTGGCTTTTTCTTTTTCTTTTTGAGATTAGAAGGACCGGGACGCTATTTGCGATTTCCCGACGCTCCCGGTGCAGGGGAGGTTATGGCGAAATTTTTCCAAAATTTAAGGGGTTAGAAAATATTTTGAAGTAAAAACGATATTGAAATCGTTGAATGAACTATATTTATATAAATATATAAATATAAATAAAATTAAAACGAAACGAAGCCGTGCAGTTCGTATTTTGAAACCGTGATTTCAAACGACTAGTGCGGGAAATCCGACCATTGGATTTTCCCGAAACCTCAACCGTCGGGTTCGCCTTGGAATAATCTTTCCAACGGCACCAACCTTGTAAAAATCCAACGGTTGGATTGTCTGGAATGTTTAATTCAAATCTGAAGAAAAACAGCGCCAGAAACGATTATATTTATTTATATATATAAATATAATTATATTTAATCGAATAACGACGCTGCAGTTCGTATTTTGAAATCGAAATTTCAAACGAGTGTACCGGGAGATCCGACCGTCGGATTTTCCCGAAACTGGAACCGTTGGATTCGTTTTGAAAAGACCTTTCTAATGATGTAAATTTTGTGAAGATCCAACGGTTAGATTTTCAGATATGTGTAAATCAAATCTGAAGAAAAACAGCGCCACGGCCGCCTTATGGCCCGAAGCGTCGTTTTGAATAAAATGGCTATTTTAAAATAAATAAAAATAGCGATAAATAGTTATAAAATATCGTAAGCGATATGGAATGGAAATAAACTGAATTTGCTTGATTTATGTGATGTTTGATGGTTGAATGTGTTTGGTGTGAAAACTATATTAAAGAACACAATTGGTGTTGTTGAATAATTTAACCATTGAAATAAATCGATTTGAAATTCTAAATATACGTGAATTATTTGAAAAGGCCGAGTTAATTCTCATTTCGAATAATCGACCGACGATTGAAATTCGAAGATGAAGACGATGGTCGAAGACCGGAGATCTTCACCTCGTTTGGATGGTAACCGAGGTCCTGATTGGGAGGCATCCCGAAATATGGATAATGAGTGGTGATCGTCCAGACGTACGTGGTGATCAAAGGGTTTGCGAGGTATTTAGTGCCTCCGGTTTCGTTCAGACCCAGAACGGACTTGTAAATGGACTGTGTGTCCGACATTGGAATTTGTTCTGTGTGATTGATAGCCATCAGTTGCACGGTGTGAATTGCCTGTGTGGCATGCTAAGATGCAGTGATCAGGGCTTCTGTTGAAAAGCAAAGTCTTGTGGTGATGATCAAAGCACCGCCTGTGTGGCGTAGCTTTGTGTATAACGTAAATTCGCGAGCCTCACACCCCGGTATGAACCAGAAACGGGAGCAGGACCTCAGGGGGGACGTGCGTTTTCTTTCTAGCTAGGGTGGTGTCAGTGACCTACCAGCCCTGACATTTATATACTTTTCACCTATGTGGTTGTTGCTGTTGCGAGGCGCCTCGGTTTGATCGGACGATCCCGGTCCGATGGAGTCATTCGTTGGCTCATTTACACCCCAAAGGGTGGAGAAACGCATTGTTCATGCATTATAATCCACTTCGTGTGGACCGGCCCTGACGATCCAAGGGGCAGTTGCGGCTGTTCCTGAGGGGCGGGCTAGAGCGTCTCGAATTCGGTAAGGACTATCTTTTGCCTTGGTTCATGACGGAAATCCAATTTCCAAATACGTGACGATGCGGTTTCGATTGTATATATATTTGGCGACATAGTGGCATGGGACGCTCATGTCGTCTATGATTGATAGTTATGATTTGAAATTGTTTTCAAAACATATAGACACTAGCAATAATATCAAATGCCTTTGTCTTATTCGTATCAAGCATATTTTGGCCGTTATAAGGTAAAACTCTATCCTCCGGTTTGCGTTGCATTGTGTGATGGGAACTGAGTCTTATAACGGCTTCATTTTTATAAAAAGCATAGCGATGTTTAAAAGAAAGATTTGTTTTAAAGCACTGGCAATCCAATGGAGTAAACCCGTTCCACGAAAGTGGCGTGGTCCTGTGATTAGCCAATTATATATGTGTTGAGTGGATTTCTCATACCAGTCCCATGACTGACTCGTAGTTTGTTTCACTCTCAAACTCGGGTGCCCCTTTTTCTACACGGGCAGCCTTGTATTCAGGTTTAGCTGGTTCTTTCTGGATAGCTGGAGCTGAAGATGGATTCTATCATTTATTTCTTTTTATGTTGTTCAGCTCCTATTGTACATATTTTGTTTATTTCCGCTGTAGACATTTATGTATAGCTGAACTGTATTTGTACTAAGTAAGATCCTGTATACTGTGTAACTCTGATGATTACTTTTATCCAGTATATTTTGTTGTTCATTCTGGTGTATTTATTTAATTCTGTTCTGCTATTATATGTTTATGTGTTATATTCCAAAGATAACCTTGTTTCCGTAAGAACGGGAAATCGGGTCGTCTCATCGTGGTATCAGAGCTTTGGTTAAGCTTAGTTCTGGAATATAACATTTGAATGAACTCGTCAGAAATAGAACCAGTAGTGTTCTAGGACGGGTAACTCTATACAGATAGGATCAGTAATATCCTAGTATGAGTAGCAGAATGAAATTACACCTCGATAGACACATTTACATTCAAGTATTTGTCTCTATATTTTGAAATATCTTTTCTGTTGACCTGACACTTGATCTGCTATTTGCAGAAGAACTAGAAAATGAGTGCCAGGAACAGAAGAAGTAATACTGACCCGGATATAGAAGCTCTATTCATGAAGTATAGAAATCTGGGTGGAAAGCCGTTCTCGGGCGAAGAATCTATTATGAGAACCCAAGCTTGGATTCGTTCGGTTGAGAAAATATTCGAAGCATTAAAGCTTAGGGATGACCAGAAAAGATTACTGGCCTCTTGGGCGCTCGAAGATGAAGCTTTGTTTTGGTGGGATTCAGTTATTAAAGATAATCCAGAAGGTGATATCACCTGGGATAGATTCAAAGTTATTTTCTTGGAAAGATTTACTCCTCCCGAAGCGACTGAGCGCCTATGTGATGAATTTTCTTATTTGATACAAGGTGATATGACCATTCCCGAATATCATAAGAAATTCAATGAACTTTCTCACTTTGCCCCTCATCTAATTCAAAATCCGAAGAAGAAAAATATGAGATTTATTCACGGACTTCAAAGGAAATACCAGAATAAAGTATTGGGGCATGTGAAGCTTCCTTTTTCAGAAATGATTTATATGGCTTATCAATATGAAGATCTCCATAAGAAAGGCATGTTGCGCGACGAAGAGGAAGTCAGCTCTAGTAACAAAACAGAGTCAGAAACTGATATTCCAGAGGCAAGTACAATGCCTGAGGTCAGTAAGAAGCCCAGTGCCAAGAGAAAAAGGGCTGAGTATAAGAAGGAACCCGTAACAACCGCCACGTGCTCAAGCTGCAATAGAAAAGGACATTTGGCGATAAATTGCAAATCTTGGAACGAACAAAGAAAGAGTGGATCTAAACCCAAGAAGGTTTTTCAAGGAAAGAAAAGGTGCAACCAATGTCATCGGTTTGGTCATGTAAAGCAAGATTGCCGGCTATTGAAAACGACCAAAGAAGCTCAGGTAAATGAAGTAGCAGAAACTTCTGGGCCCTCAGCTATTCAAGAAAGACCAGATGTTTTAGAGGGCACGCTAACTGTCAAAGACATCCCGGTTAAAGTACTATTTGACACCGGCGCATCGCGAAGTTTCATAGCAAAAGATGCAGCTAAGAAACTGGATTTGAATTTGAAAAAGCTCAAGGAACCAATGACTGTCCAGAATCCGGTTGGGGGTTCCATTGATCTCAGTTGGATTTGTGGAGTGCCGGTTTCTTTCTCTCGTTATCGGTTTCCTACCATCGCAGTCGTCATGAATTTTAAAGAGTTTGATCTTATCTTGGGGTTAGACTGGTTGACCAAATATGAAGCTGAAGTTAAATGCGCCGACAGAGTCGTAAAGGCGAGGATTAAATCAGGCGATTATATAACCATTCCCTGTGAAGGTCAGAATGCTAATAGGAAAGACTTCTGGGCAGCTTTGAATGTTTCTCCAGCCCAAATAGAAAATATCCCTGAGATCACTGAGAATATTCCTGACCTCATTAAAGATATTCCTGTCGTCAAGAACTATGCGGATGTGTTTGAGAAAGTTGTTCGCTTACCTCCGCAAAGGGAAATAGATTTCAAAATTGCTTTAATTCCCAATGCGAGGCCGGTAGTTCACGCTATTCGAAGAATGTCCTTGAAAGAAAAGGAGGAATTAGACAATCAAACACGACAGCTAGTATGGAAAGGTCTGATCAGGCCTAGTTTCTCTGATTGGGGTGCAGCAGTGGTTTTTGTCCCAAAATCTGACGGTACTCTACGGCTATGTGTGGACTATCGTGATCTGAACAAGCAGACGATAAAGAACAAATATCCATTGCCGCGAATAGATGATTTGTTGGATCGATTAAATGGAGCACAAGTATTTTCCCGAATGGACCTAGCTACAGGTTTCCATCAGCTTCGAATTGCCGAAGAGTGTGTTCCAATGACAGCGTTCAGAGGCCCCGACTTATTCTACGAGTGGTTAGTAATGCCATTCGGCTTATGTAACGCTCCAGCTTACTTCGTCGATCTGATGAATAGAGTATTCAGAGGAGTATTGAATAAATTTGTTTTGGTTTTTATTGATGATATTCTAATCTTCTCTAAATCAAAGGCCGAACATGAAAAGCATCTGGAACAAGTGTTAGAAATCCTCAGAAGGAATGTATTGAAAGCAAAGTTTTCCAAATGTATATTCTGGCAAGACGAAGTGAAATTTCTGGGCCATGTCGTATCGAAAGATGGAATCGCTGTGGATCCAAGCAAAATCACAGCAATTCAAAATTGGAAACAGCCCAGTACTCCCACTGAAGTCCGCAGCTTTCTCGGATTGGCTAGCTATTATCGGAAGTTCGTTAAAGACTTTTCTAAGATATCTGGTCATTTAACAAAGCTTACAAAGAAGCATTCTAAGTTCAAATGGACTCAAGAGAGTGAGGAGGCTTTCGAAGAGCTAAAGTTGAGATTAACCACAGCTCCAGTGTTAACCATCATCGATGGCAACCAAGATCTAAAAGTCTGGACTGATGCTTCTAGAGAGGGCCTTGGCGCAGTGTTAATGCAAAGAGGCCAAGTAATTGCTTATGCTAGCCGTCAACTGAAGCCACACGAGAAAAACTATGTAACTCATGATCTTGAGTTATTGGCTATCATATTCTCTTTGAAAATCTGGAGACACTATCTTCTGGGCGAGAGATTTGAACTGTTTACAGATCACCAGTCGTTAAAGTATCTGTTCACTCAGAAGGACTTGAATTTGAGGCAGCAACGTTGGCTGGAGTTTCTTGCAGCATATGACTTTGAAATTATATATACTCCAGGGAAAGCCAATGTCGTGGCCGATGCGTTAAGCCGAAAGAATGAAATGATCGCCAGTTTCATCATTGCGACTTCGTTGATTGATAAGATATCGGCTCTCCAAGAAGACGACCAATTTATCAAAGGAATAAGTCAGCGAATTCGTGAAGGCAATGCTTCGGATTTCCAGTTAGACAGCGAAGGGATTCTGAGGTTAGAAGGACGAATTTGCGTTCCAGAAATTCCTGAACTAAGAAGAGAAGTGCTTGATGAATGTCACAAATCTAAGCTCAGTATCCATCCAGGTGTGAATAAAATGTATAACGACATCAAACGCACATTCTGGTGGAAGTCGTTAAAAAGAGACATCTCAATATATGTAAGCCGATGCCCCACCTGCCAGCTAGTCAAAAGTGATCAACAGAAATTGGCTGGATTGTTACAACCACTAGAAGTTCCTGGCTGGAAGTGGGAGCATATTTCTATGGATTTCATCGATGGTCTGCCCAGAACCAGAAAAGGGAATGACAGTATTTGGGTGATCGTAGATCGCTTCACGAAGACCGCCCATTTTATACCTGTCAGATCAAATAGAACTGCTCAGAGTCTGGCGCAGATTTACTTCAGGGAAATAGTTAGACTACATGGAGTGCCGCTCAGTATAGTAAGTGATAGAGATACAATTTTCACTAGTAAATTCTGGGAAGCATTTCAAGTCGAGCTGGGAACGAAGTTAAACTTGAGCACCGCTTATCATCCTCAGACAGACGGTCAGACTGAGAGGGTGAATCGCATTTTAGAAGATCTATTGCGGGCTTGTGTTATAGATTTCGGTGGATCATGGGAAGACCATCTGCATTTGGCTGAATTCTCTTATAACAACAGCTACCAGGCGAGCCTGACAATGTCGCCATTCGAAGCATTATATGGTAGACCGTGCCGATCTCCTGCTTGTTGGGTCGAGCCTGGGAATAGACTTGTGTTGGGTCCTGATATGATTCGAGAAGCTGCCGACAAAGTCGATTTTATCAAGAAGCGATTACTCGCCGCTCAAAGCCGACAAAAGAGCTATGCCGATAGAAGAAGAAGAGATATATCCTTTGAAGTTGGCGACTATGTATATTTGAAAGTATCGCCGATGAGAGGAGTTATCTGGTTCGGTAAAACTGGAAAGTTGGCACCCAAATTCATTGGTCTGTTTCCTATTCTGGAACGGATTGGAACTCTCGCATATAAAGTTAAACTGCCTGACTGGTTGCCTGGAGTGCATGATGTATTTCATATATCTCAACTTCGAAAGAACGTTCATGATCCAGACTTGATCGTGGAAGAAGCAGCTCAACAGGACATTGAAATTACTCCAGAATTAGCTGTGAGGCGTGAGCCGCTGAAGATCATCGGCAAAGAAACCAAAGAGCTGAGGAACAAGAAGGTTCACTTAGTCAAAGTGCAATGGAGTGGAGATCCGAGAGATTGTACTTGGGAAACCGAGGAGAGCATGCAGAAAGCTTATCCCAGATGCCGAGTAGATATATCTGATTGACTCCGGTGCAAGGTATATTTACCATACTTTACCTCACCATTTAATTCTCTATTCTATTATAATTGTTTGAATGATTTTAGAAGAAAAATAGGAATTAATTTGTATGACTTTGAAAGCTTAAAAACAATTGGATTGGTTGTTGTGTTGTGTGATCGTAGAATTATCAAACCACTTTCGACTTTATTCCTTTTCGGGGACGAAAAGTTTTAAGTGGGGGAGATTGTAACGACCCAGAAAATCTGAACCAATTTAAAATTTTTAAATTGGCTAAAATAATGGATTTTAAATATTTAAAATAAATATTTTAAATAATGGTGATGAAAACTGAGTTTGAAATCGACATTTGAAAACGAATATAATTAATTATAATTATATATAGAATTGAAAATGGCGCGGTAGTTCGATAATTCGATTTCAAACTTCAATTGAATATACCGGGTGCAAAACAATCCAGATTTTAGTGAAACAAAAAAATAATGGAATCTAATTGGTAATATCTTTCTAACGAATCCGACAAATCGAAATTTGATAGCGGGAATCAAAAGATATGTCCAGTTGAAAATTCTGAATAGTCGCTATGGAATTCAGGCCCTTAAAAATGGATATTTTGCAGATGACCTCGGATTTCGACGAAACCACTTTTGTTAGGTCCGTAGTGTCAAGTTATTGTTAGATTCCAAATTTCATAATTTTTCGAATCAATATGTGAGCGTGGCAAAAGAAAACGCGTTTGACCACTTTCCGTTGATTTTAATCGACTGGAAATGGGCCATTTTTCAAACGGTCTCAGAATTCGACGAAACTAGTTTTGTTAGGACCGTATCGTCGATACGAAGCTAGAAAATATTTTTCTGGAATTTTTCTAGTTAGTATGTGACCCCAGTAATTTGAAATGTACGTTTAAAATTCAATATAGTGATTTAAATGAAAATTCAAAAGGAAACTGATTGTAACGATCAAATCAGCTAGCGATACATATCCCATTGTGTTCGGAATGGGGGTAAAACGCTATGGACGACAGGTGGTGGGCCTCGTTTCGAGGTCATATGTAAAAGTCAACCTTTTGCGAAATTTAATAATTAAATAAAAAAAATATATATATATACTTTCCCTCCTTATCTCCCGCTTGCCCCCCCCCCCCCCGTTCATTCGATTACAACCAGGAAAGAAAATAGAAAGAAAAAAAAAAACCCTAGCAATCAATCGCGACGCCCCCCCCCCCCCCTCGTCTGGACATCGATCGAAGCATCGCCACCTCCCCCTTGAAGCGCCTCCTCCGTTCGAGCCTTGAAGCGCCTCCTCCGTTCGAGCCTTGAAGCGCCACCACCGTTCGAATCGAAGCCGCCGCCCTCGAGAAGCCTCCGACGAACGGCAGAAACCCCCCCGCGCCTCTGTAAGTTTTAAATTGTATTTTATTTTTATTTATTTTATTTTTATTTTATATATAAACTGTTTTTATAAAAAAAAGAATAAAACTGTTTTTATAAAAAAGAATAAAACTGATTTATAAAAAGTTTAAAATCTGAGATTTTAAAAAGTATAAAAACGGAGATTTTAAAAAGAATAAAACTGGTTTTTTTTTTATAATTTTAAAACTGAAATTTAATTAGGTTTAAAACTGAAATTTTATATAAAGGATTTAAACAGATTTTAATTTTAAGTTAAAAGAAAAGGTAAACTTTAAAAAGATCAGATTTGTAGCAAAAGTAAAAAAAACATATTTTTATATGTTGAAAGCAAAAGTAAAAAAAACATATTTTTATATGTTGAAAGCAAAAGTAAAAAAAAAAAACATATTTTTATATGTTGAAAGCAAAAGTAAAAATCATATTTTTATATGTTGAAAGCAAAAGAAAAAAAATCATATTTTTATATATTGAAAGTCGAAAGAAAAATCATATTTTTATATATCGAAAGTCGAAAGAAAAATCATATTTTTATATGTTGAAAGTCGAAGTAAAAATCATATTTTTATTTAGTGAAAGTCGAAGTAAAAATCATATTTTTATTTAGTGAAAGTCGAAGTAAAAATCATATTTTTATATATCGAAAGTCGAAAGAAAAATCATATTTTTATATGTTGAAAGTCGAAGTAAAAATCATATTTTTATGTATTGAATAGCGAAGTCAAAATTCGATTTTTATATATTGAATAGCATAGTAAAAATTCTATTTTTACATAGGTAGAGAATACGGGCGAAAGCGACAAAAGGCGAAGATTTCTATAAAGGAAGAGTCGTGGTACTGGATAGCTATTGGTGAGATTTCTGATTTAAAATTTATTTAAATATGTGTGAAGTAAAAGTGAATTGCTATATATTAATATCTATATATATATATATATATATATGCCCCTCGTCCACAAACCATGGACGATATTTATTGATTGAGATTGTTGTGGAAATTTGATTGATAGCGAATGATTGTTTGGGATTGTTTGTGATTGATATTGGTTGATTGTGGTTGAAAAATACCCATTGGTGGTTGTGAAATATTTGGTTGAAACCACTTAGGATTAGTTTGTGGAAATGAAATAAATATATACATGCCGCCTGCGTGCGAACTAGATGCATGAACCCCATTGTCAAAAACCGCGAGGTTTTAAGGTAGAGCGAGGAGCCGTACTAGGGACGGTGCCGGTGTAACTACCCTGCCGTTATGCTGCCGAAATTTTGAATAATATTTGTGTGTTTGAATTATTTTCATATGCTTAAACTATATTTATTCATTGAATAGAAAACATTCATGTGTTGAATTGATATTCATTCGTTGTTTAGAAATTCATGTGTTGAATGGTATTCGCGTTTTAAAATATAAAAATCACATTTTTATCTATATATAGAAACTATAGAAAACATTCATGTATTGAATTGATATTCATTCGTTGTTTAGCAATTCATGTGTTGAATGGTATTCATATTTTGAAATAAATTGTTCGATAACAAAAAAATCACATTTTTATCTATATATAGAAACTATTGAAAACATTCATGTGTTGAATTGATATTCATTCGTTGTTTAGCAATTCATGTGTTGAATGGTATTCATATTTTGAAATAAATTGTTCGATAACAAAAATCACATTTTTATCTATATATAGAAACTATAGAAAACATTCATGTGTTGAATTGATATTCATTCGTTGTTTAGAAATTCATGTGTTGAATGGTATTCATATTTTGAAATAAATTGTTTGATAATAAAAATCACCTTTTATCGACTATATGAACTATATAGAAAAATAGTGTTTTGAAATGAATTGTTTTACAATAAAAATCACATTTTTATTGTATGCATAAATCGTTGAAATGTGAAGTGTTAAAAATAGCCACTTGTTCAAAATAAACATATATGAGTTGAAATATTCATTAATTAGCTAATGAAATGACTTGCACCTATTTATGTAGCGTTAGAATGAATGGTGTTTTTAAACCAAATAGAAATCAAATATGAAGTTGAATAGAAAATGAAAAATGATATGGACTGTATATATATGTACATGCATATTCATTGAACAGGTTATAGCAAAGGGGCTAGAGAAGAGGAATAAAATTTGTGCCCGACAAATAGGTACACATTTACTGATTTGTTTGGGTGATGATTTTGAGCCTGTTGGCTAGCCGCTTGGCTTTTTCTTTTTCTTTTTGAGATTAGAAGGACCGGGACGCTATTTGCGATTTCCCGACGCTCCCGGTGCAGGGGAGGTTATGGCGAAATTTTTCCAAAATTTAAGGAGTTAGAAAATTTTTTGAAGTAAAAACAATATTGAAATCGTTGAATGAACTATATTTATATAAATATATAAATATAAATAAAATTAAAACGAAACGAAGCCGTGCAGTTCGTATTTTGAAACCGTGATTTCAAACGACTAGTGCGGGAAATCCGACCATTGGATTTTCCCGAAACCTCAACCGTCGGGTTCGCCTTGGAATAATCTTTCCAACGGCACCAACCTTGTAAAAATCCAACGGTTGGATTGTCTGGAATGTTTAATTCAAATCTGAAGAAAAACAGCGCCAGAAACGATTATATTTATTTATATATATAAATATAATTATATTTAATCGAATAACGACGCTGCAGTTCGTATTTTGAAATCGAAATTTCAAACGAGTGTACCGGGAGATCCGACCGTCGGATTTTCCCGAAACTGGAACCGTTGGATTCGTTTTGAAAAGACCTTTCTAATGATGTAAATTTTGTGAAGATCCAACGGTTAGATTTTCAGATATGTGTAAATCAAATCTGAAGAAAAACAGCGCCACGGCCGCCTTATGGCCCGAAGCGTCGTTTTGAATAAAATGGCTATTTTAAAATAAATAAAAATAGCGATAAATAGTTATAAAATATCGTAAGCGATATGGAATGGAAATAAACTGAATTTGCTTGATTTATGTGATGTTTGATGGTTGAATGTGTTTGGTGTGAAAACTATATTAAAGAACACAATTGGTGTTGTCGAATAATTTAACCATTGAAATAAATCGATTTGAAATTCTAAATATACGTGAATTATTTGAAAAGGCCGAGTTAATTCTCATTTCGAATAATCGACCGACGATTGAAATTCGAAGATGAAGACGATGGTCGAAGACCGGAGATCTTCACCTCGTTTGGATGGTAACCGAGGTCCTGATTGGGAGGCATCCCGAAATATGGATAATGAGTGGTGATCGTCCAGACGTACGTGGTGATCAAAGGGTTTGCGAGGTATTTAGTGCCTCCGGTTTCGTTCAGACCCAGAACGGACTTGTAAATGGACTGTGTGTCCGACATTGGAATTTGTTCTGTGTGATTGATAGCCATCAGTTGCACGGTGTGAATTGCCTGTGTGGCATGCTAAGATGCAGTGATCAGGGCTTCTGTTGAAAAGCAAAGTCTTGTGGTGATGATCAAAGCACCGCCTGTGTGGCGTAGCTTTGTGTATAACGTAAATTCGCGAGCCTCACACCCCGGTATGAACCAGAAACGGGAGCAGGACCTCAGGGGGGACGTGCGTTTTCTTTCTAGCTAGGGTGGTGTCAGTGACCTACCAGCCCTGACATTTATATACTTTTCACCTATGTGGTTGTTGCTGTTGCGAGGCGCCTCGGTTTGATCGGACGATCCGGGTCCGATGGAGTCATTCGTTGGCTCATTTACACCCCAAAGGGTGGAGAAACGCATTGTTCAGGCATTATAATCCACTTCGTGTGGACCGGCCCTGACGATCCAAGGGGCAGTTGCGGCTGTTCCTGAGGGGCGGGCTAGAGCGTCTCGAATTCGGTAAGGACTATCTTTTGCCTTGGTTCATGACGGAAATCCAATTTCCAAATACGTGACGATGCGGTTTCGATTGTATATATATTTGGCGACATAGTGGCATGGGACGCTCATGTCGTCTATGATTGATAGTTATGATTTGAAATTGTTTTCAAAACATATAGACACTAGCAATAATATCAAATGCCTTTGTCTTATTCGTATCAAGCATATTTTGGCCGTTATAAGGTAAAACTCTATCCTCCGGTTTGCGTTGCATTGTGTGATGGGAACTGAGTCTTATAACGGCTTCATTTTTATAAAAAGCATAGCGATGTTTAAAAGAAAGATTTGTTTTAAAGCACTGGCAATCCAATGGAGTAAACCCGTTCCACGAAAGTGGCGTGGTCCTGTGATTAGCCAATTATATATGTGTTGAGTGGATTTCTCATACCAGTCCCATGACTGACTCGTAGTTTGTTTCACTCTCAAACTCGGGTGCCCCTTTTTCTACACGGGCAGCCTTGTATTCAGGTTTAGCTGGTTCTTTCTGGATAGCTGGAGCTGAAGATGGATTCTATCATTTATTTCTTTTTATGCTGTTCAGCTCCTATTGTACATATTTTGTTTATTTCCGCTGTAGACATTTATGTATAGCTGAACTGTATTTGTACTAAGTAAGATCCTGTATACTGTGTAACTCTGATGATTACTTTTATCCAGTATATTTTGTTGTTCATTCTGGTGTATTTATTTAATTCTGTTCTGCTATTATATGTTTATGTGTTATATTCCAAAGATAACCTTGTTTCCGTAAGAACGGGAAATCGGGTCGTCTCAGAGATGGCCGAATTTTCTGTTGGGTTTTGAATATCGTCTGGTAAATCATTTGGGTCGACCACATGGTTGTCAATCTTCTTGCCAGATCTAAGAGTCGTGACAGCATTCAATTGACTAACGTTCGAGTCTTGAATGATGTGAATTTGGTTAGGGTTTGAAGTCTGTCCTCTAGGGTTTTGGATGGGTTGACTTGGAAACGTACCCTTTTCCCTTTCACTTAATCTAGTGTTAAGTTGAGACATTTGTTTTTGAAGTTCACTCATTTGTTGAGTCGTGGTTTGCATGTGTGAAGTCAGTAAGTTTTGAAGATTGGTATTTGATTGGATATTTTGAGTTGTTGCTTTACCCAATTCTTCGATAGTTTTCTCCAGTGATGTCAATCGTTTATCATCTTGGGGAACAAAAGATTGTTGCGCTTGATTTTGAGGGGTTGGCGCAGGATTTTGGAATTGACTTTGTTGAAAGGGAGGATTCGAGGTATTATTCGAAAATGGTTGAAAAGGAGGTCGAACCAAATTCGAAGTTGCATTGTTTTGGGCCCAAGAGAAGTTAGGATGGTTTCTCCAACCTGGATTGTAAGTTGGGGAGAATGGATCGTTCCTAACTTTATTAAATGCGTTGAGTTGTTCTAACGAATGTGGGCATTGGTCAGCAATGTGGTTAGGATCGTTACATTTGTAACATGAGGGCTGAGACGCTTGAGCTTGGTTTGCTTGAGTTGATGAAAGGACATTATCAAATTTGGTTAACATTGCGTCTATTTTCGCTTCTAAAGCCGTTGAGGATCCTACCGAATGAGCGTTTGATCGGGAATAAATTGATTTCTCATTAGATCTTTCCCATTGAGCTGATTTTTCGGCCAAATCTTCGAGAAATTTCCAAGCGGCATCGTGATGTTGGGCTAGAAAATTTCCTTGGCACATTGATTCGAGCATAGTTCGAGAGTTATTTTCTAGTCCATCGTATAAAATTTGACAAAGAGTCCATTTTTCGAAATTATGATGTGGACATTTGACTAGAAGCTCTTTGAATCTTTCAAAATATTTTGCAAAGGATTCACCCCCAAATTGACGAAAATTGACGATTTCATTTCGAATTTTAGATGTTTTTTCCAGAGGGTAAAATTTCTTTAGAAAAATGTTTACAAATTCACCCCAAGTTCCAATCGTATTTGAAGGCAAGCTATACAACCGTTTCTCAGCATAATCGGTAAGTGCAAATGGAATTAACCTAAGTTTGATTCCATCGTCACTTAATTGTTGAAATTTCATGGTTGCACAAACTTGTTCAAATTTGGTCAAGAAAATATAAGGATCATCACGTTCAAGATTGCCAAATTTTGGAAGAGTATTTATGTGATTCGAATGAATTTCAAAATGGTTACCCGTTGGGGCGGGCAATATGATGCAGGAAGGAATAGAAACTCGCTCGGGAAAGTACCTATCCATAAGAGTTCGAGGGGGAGTTTCTTCGGCCATGGTGAAAGGGGTGTTTGTTCGGACTAAACGATTAGTAGAAGGATCACGGATCCAACTACGCATGCACTAGAGAAAAGAATAAGGGAAGACGAGAAAAACAAATTTGAGCGATTTTTTTTTAAATGAACCTAATGCAATTTACAATTTCTAGAATTATATAATGACGGTTTGATTTATTTCAACAAAAGACTTCTCAGCCAGTTAACGGACAGGAGTTATCGGTGCACCAGGAATCACCCTAGCAATGCAGCCGAAGGTTTAAGTACCTTCAGAGGAACAACTGATATAATATTTACGAATCACCGTAATATTTATAAACAGTTATTACTCTGCCGTAATCTAGACACCGAGAAATAATCCGTTAGAACTAAACCAAGTTGTCAAAATATAATGAAGTCCTTAGAAAATAAAAACAAAGCTGAGATGAATGCAATTTTTTTTTTAATGTTTTAATCAGTCACAGAATGAACAGTCTCAAAACAGTCACAGAACAGTCAATTGCAGAGATAAAATAAAAAACAGAATTTTTTTTTACAAGCAAGCCGATGCCCTGCAGAAGAGTTTTACAAGCAATGTCTATATATATTTTTATTTGCAGCAGCGGTCCCTGTAGAGATAGAAAATACTCACCTTGATCGGCAGTCCGTCCAGTGCAGTTGAGTCGCGCTAGCGCGTTCACACCCCACTTGGTGTGCAACCGCTCCAACAATTCAAACTCTGCTTGCAAATCGCTTGACCAATAAATCCGAGTTGTTGGTTGAACTCTTTTCACTTTGTTTTTGATTTCTTCTTCTTCTTCTTTTTTAAAAAAAAAGCTAAAAAGAAAACGAATTAATCTCAAGAAAAAGAAAAATAGGCTAACATACAAATCTGAACCGCAATTCCTGCAATTCACTCAAAATAAATGTCAGTTGTCACCAATTAGTGCCAACCACAGTTCAACCCAACAGAATACAAGATCTGATTACTCTAAATAAATACGCAGTGACTAAAATGAATCAGCAGACCACAACAAAAACATTTATATTCTCTCAACCTTAATACAAACACACCGCTTTCTAGTTATTAGTTTTATTTGCTTCAGAAAATAAACACTAACAAAATCAGAATAAAATCGAAATCAAATTGATGCCATGCATGTATCACAAACGCAAGTACACAAATACCACCTAGGTTCTCTTTTCCAAAACAAGCGCACCCCACTTTCCAAATAAAAAAAATAAAAATATAACGCCACTCAAACACGTATAACACAAAATCGAGACCCCCTACAAATAAAATCACAGAAATCTCGTTTGTTTCAGGCAATTAATCTCGCACCCAAATAAAAAAAAAAACTCGTTCCAGTCCTTGTGATTTCAAATTGGGTCTAGGGTTCGTGACTGGTTTCCTACTTGGCTGCGGAGCGAGCTCGGATGTGGGTTCCGTTATTTGATTTGGGTTTGCGGTTTCCGTGGTTTGCAAACGATGGATGCGGGTAGGGTAGAGGGCGATTTCGGGATGGTTGAAGTGAAAGTGGCTTGAGGGATTTCGGATTTGCTCTTGGTATTCGAACTGGGAGCTTCTGATTGCGGTGGTAGTTGCCTAGTTGGATGGTGTAGATGTGGTTGAAGGTGTATTCAGGTTTGTGTATTTGATGAGCGTGAATATGATGGTAATGGTGTATGAAGGGGGCGCATGCTTGTTGAAATGGTTTGTGGCAGATCTGGGTTGAGAGGTTGGTGGGTTTGACTGTGATTAAGGAATGGTGGATCGTTGGGTAGAGTGTTGATTTTGATTTTGTTTTTGTGGGTGGTCAGAGAGTATATGTAGTGAGAGGGAGAGTTTTCAAATTTATAAAGGGGTCTTTTTTTTTAATTTGGAAAGGAATTGTAAAAGAAAAAAAAGGAAACAAATAAAAAAAAAGAAATTTGGAAGGAATTTTTTTTTTAAATTACAGAAACTTGAAAAGAACAAATATGGAAAAGAACAAATATGGTGTAGTAAAAAAATAAATGAAAACAAGGAAATAAATTGAAGAAACTAGGTGGAAATCAGAAAGGCAGTGAAAAGGGAAAGAAACCAAACCAAAAAAATTGCAATTTTTTTTACTTTTAAATGACGGAAAACAAAAGGAAATAAAAAATAAAACTAACAAGTATATTTCTGTTTTTTTTTTTTTTTTTGGAGAAAATACAAATAAAAATAGAGTAAACAAGATTTTTTTTTAAACAAAGATAGAAAACAAAAGGAAAAATAAAAATAAGAAAATAAAAAAAATATACCTCGAAGGATTTACTAATAAAAATTCTTTAGGTCCCCGGCAACGGCGCCAAAATTTGTTTGCGAACAAATTATACAATTGTAAACAACTGTAAAATTCGTTCGTCTTTCCTAAACAACAAGGATTGTTGTAGAGGGTGTCGAACTCTGGGACCAAATTATTTTATTAATAAATCCAATTAAGTTATCCCTAACTTTTGATTGGTGGAAAACAAAGAAAATAGCAGAAATTAAATAAAAGAGAGTTTTAACAATAAGTGAAAGCAATTAGGGGATAATGACATAGATCAGATTCATAATCATCAATAGCCAAAAGATTAACCAGATCTAATACATGTTTCTGTCACAAACATGAATCAACGATAATAGGTTTTTAGAAACAAATATGTAAATAACGACAAGCATAGCCTATGCAGGAGCTCAGCTCTACAACCATAGACTATCAGGACAGATTCACTAATTAATTTCTAAAACCCTAAAATTAGATCTAGATCTGATAAACGTTAGATCGAACACGAATATATCCTGTGAAGGAGCATAGCTCTTAAACGACACAAAATATGAAGGTTCAGATCTAACCCTTAATTTAGATCCAGATCTACATGTATACAGTCTTCATCTTTTGGCTATGTGATTCATATTGAATCATACTATCAGCGTCATCACCCCCTAATCAAAGGGGATTAGCTAGACATAGCTAAAGAAGAAGAAAAACATAAATTAAATAGCAAGAACATAAATTAAACTAAAACTAAATAGAACAGAGGAAGAAGAATGATTTTATTCCAAGAAGAGAATTACAGAATAAAACCCAATGTGTTTTACAATGAATGAGATACAAGGTATTTATAGCTGATATGACAAAGGCTAGCTAGCTAATTACATAATATGGGACTAAAGAAATAACCCAAATAACACTTAAGCCAGTGTGAACGCAGCTTGAGAGTGAGTGGTCTAGCAAATAGGCTAGTGTGAACGCAACATGAGTAAGAGGCCTTCCAAATGAGCAGTTTGAGTCTTTATTGAGCCAAATCTTCTTAACTGAAATATAATTGCAACCGCTCTTCAAGCTTTAGACTCTTCAAGCTTTAGCAATTTTAAACTTCACTCTTTTTAAGCAAATTCTTCATGCTTTATCCATCAAATGCTCTAAACCATGCTTCTTGTCAACAATCTGAAAATACAGCTATAAATACAAAGTATCAATTATGTTAAAGGGAAAATAAGATAAATAAGCGGATAAAATATACACATTTATGTGTATATCACACGATGAATGGGAAGGGTTAAGTTAACACGAGAGGGCAACACTTAACCATTATAACTTGATTTGTGGTAGGGTTAAGTTAACTTGAATTGTTTGCTGACACTTAACAAATACAACATGATGAACACATGGGGTTAAGTTGACAAGAAACACTTAACCAATCCAACATGATAAGTGAGGAGGGTCTAGTTAATAAGAAACACTTAACCAACATGACACGATAAAGGGGAAGGGTTAAGTTAACACGAGAGGGAAACACTTAACCATTAAATAAACATGCCTGAATCAGTGGGAGGGTTAAGTACATATCGAGTTGGTGGGTAATATTAGTAAATATAAGCCCACAAACTTAACCAGTAGGAAACCCTAGTAACGGGGACCTATTTCAGCAGTAACCCACATAGATGTATCGTGGTACCCCGAACTAGGCAGGGCGGGGCATGATTACTGGGCTGAATTTAAGCGGTCAAAATAGCGGTAGGGGGTACGTTAGTGTAGGTTCTGATGGTTTACGGGCGTGCACGTACTCCGAAGTGGGAAAAAGCAGGCACTGGGTACTAGTAGTTATACACAGTGCATCTTGAATCGTGTCGGGTTGCCACCATAGGGATTGATACACCTTATGGTGGGACCAGCACAGGGTATCTACACGCAAGAGAGGGACGACTGGCACAGACACATGGAACATTAATGCAAGTAAGGAGCCGATCGATAGGGTAATAAGGGTACACCTAACATCTTCATGGAAATTAGGCTAACTGGGGTAAGATCCTCAAACTAGATGTATACTTGATGGCTACCATAATTGTGGGGATTGGGATCACGTTGCAATATTATCATTTTACACAGATTACTAGTTGGGACACTAGTTATCGGTGCAGAGATATAAAAATCAGAATAACAAGGTAGTAGCGAAGTAGAGAAAGAGTAGATGCGCATGCTGACTATCTTGCCTTATCATATCATATGTTAATCTTGCGTTATCTTGATATCACGGTTATCACGGTATTGTCTTATATTTAGTTTACACATGTTATGTTACTTTTACCTGTTTACATGCTGAAAGTCACTGGACTTACCAGACTTATGTCTGACCTAGTTTGTTTCGCCTCTTTTCTTCCGTTTCCCCCTCACTCCCCCAAGGTTCACAGGGAGGAAATGTTACCACTTAGCTCAGTTTTCTTTCCAAGCTCGAAGATAGTCGATGTATTGCTTTGGACTCTCTCTTCCATTGCTATGGCTGGTTCATGCTTTATTGGGGAATATCATTGTTATTTTTATGCTTCTTTTGTACTTGGAAGTTTTTGAATCAAGACAGAAGTTCTTTGTATTACATTAAGTACGATTGAGAAAATTGTTGTTAAAGTTTGACTGAACCACATTGTTTATAAAATGACTTTATTTTCCGCTGCTTTATTTGTCTGTCTTGTAATTTATCTGCATCTTTTACCTAAAATGCTCTACCGAAGTTAAGGCATTCCCTTTGTGAGTGACCTTAACGGAGGAGGAGTGTTTCACCAACAATTGGGATTAGCAACCATTCCAAAGCAACAACGATGATAGAATAAAGAAGCAAAAGGATTTTCTCTAGATCAGGTGACAATACACCCTACTTGGGTGCGACCCACTTAGCCATGCGACCTACCCGATTTTGTAACATTTCCTGGTTGTGAGGCTAGAGGTTACGATTACTTACCTTTCATTGATAGCACAATCACTTTGAATGCCACATTGTCTTTTCTGTTAATCACTAATTGACTTGCACAAAGATATTCTGGATATTTTGCTAAGAGAATAAATTCTCCGCCACCAGATGTATATTTGTATAGACCAACATATGCGATCGTAGAAATACTCTGTCAGAAACTCGTCTATACCCATTCGTTCTGGGACTGAACGAAAACTGAAGGCATAATTTCCATTAATCCGTCTTAAGCAATTTCTACCTAGGATTAACATAAAAAGACCTTGCACTTTACTCCGTTTTTATTGTCTTCATATAATATGATTCGCAAAGCTACTGCCAATACGGACAATCACTAGGCCCCTTTATTAATATTTCATTAATTAAATCACTTCTCCATTTCTTTATCGATATTTCTTAATCCAATATTTCAACAATCATCTTGGCCTCTTACGTTATTGGGAAAACATTTTCATGTATTGCCTTCTTTTATTTTCTATACTTATAAAATATCTTCTATTTATAATTGGATTACTTCTCTTTTCCAAACTCGTTTATTTCTATACTTCAGAAAATATCTATTTTTATATTTCAAAATTCCAACTTACTTGGGTTAAAACGAATGTTGTGTAAACATTGCCACAACAACCTAAAATACAACATTCAACTAAATCTGATTTAAACATTGATCTTCGAGACTGAATCTTGTTATTTATCGGTTAAAAATGAAATCAATCAAATTGAGGTATAACTACCCCTCAGACTTGACTGAAAACATCCTTAACTTCAAAACAGACAAGACCACTTACCTCGAATAATCAACGTCATAAAACCAATTATTCATTTTTAAAACGTGTATATGTTTCTCTTTCTGTTTCTACCAGATTATAATATTCTATTTTAAGTTCGTTTCCTTAACTAATTCTATATATATCGATATCTTAATTTCTAATTATCAAATTTTCCTAAAACTATTCTAACTCTTTAAAATTTCGGAAAATTTCGCTAGCACCTCCTTTGTTCTAGTCAAAAGCTCAAACTCTAACTCGCCTCTCTAGGCCCTTTCCATTCAAAAAGAAAACCAAAAAGCCAAGCGACTTGCCGATTCGGTGCATAAAACCTCATATGGAATTTAAACATGTACCTTTTTGTCAGGCACTTAAATTTTAAATCTTCATTCTCTTCATTCCATACCTGTTTAACATATATACTTCCAATTCCAATTTATTCCAACTCAATCTGGTCATTTTAACTCAATTCGCTAATTTATTCTTTAATTAGCTCTTTTGTCTATTTCACTTTATGTTTGAACATAACATATTCAAATAAAATTTTAACTTGCTTATATATTGAATTCCATTTTTAATTCAAGTTTCATATTCGATTTTGAATATAAATTGTCAAACCCCTTTTACTTATCCAATGTTAAATTCAATTCAAAAGTCCATTAACTAATTATTCTGTTAATTAGTTGATTATATTCAATAATTAAAAATCTGATTTTTGTTTCAAAAAAATCATTTCATTACTCCACTTGAGTTCAGACATATTTTATAACTCAAATCTAGATTTTTCTAAATGAAATTCGGATTTTATTCACTAAAATCCATTTATTTATTTAAATAAACCATTATGTAAATAATGGTTACAACGTTGTTTTTCTGGAAATTTGATTTTTGCCATAACTCAAAATCTATAAGCAGAAGTCCAGATTTTTCTCTTCCATTAGAAAACTATTATCAAATCGGTCCTGACGATTCTTGTTTCAAAGAATTCCGACTTAAATTGAGTTATATATACTTATTGAAGTTAAAAATGCCAAATTATGAACTACTGCACTGTGGCGAGTTCGTTTTAAATTATATTTAAATATAAATGTTTAAACTTCATTTAATAATAATTCCACTCCATTCTGAGATATTTTAAATATAAATTAAACTGGTTTTCTAAATCTAACTTTAATATTTTCGATTATCTCTAATTGTCGATTTTTCATTACTCTGTTATTTATTTACAACTCAACCTTCTATATTAAATTCCCATTTCGTTTATAAATAAATTATTTGTAAAATTCGATATAATCGAATTTTAATTATAATCCATTGGATTTTTCTCAGTTTAAATTATATTTCGAATTTCGTAATATAATCAATCGTTCTTTATTTCAACACGTTTTCCAATTCACTTTTAAATTCATACTTGAATTTAAAATTTCAAATTATCTCACGATGATTATCTTACTTAATTATAACACTTTTTAAAATTTAACTTCCTTGTTTTATAATTTAGAACAAGTTTCATTTCGAAATCTAATTGAAACTCAATCCCTATTATGGAATATTTTATTGATTTTAACTTATATATATAAACAGTGAATCTATTTTTGTATTTAAATTCAATCTTCTATTAAATACAATCCTAAAATCTTTTTTGAAAATAATTTATTCAAATAAATTTGATCTAATCGAATTCAGATCATAAATCCATACAGATTTATTTAATTCAATTTACATTCTGAATATCAGAATAGATTTCATCGTTTCTTTTTGAAAGTAATCTCAATTCCCTTTTTAAATTCACATTTGAATTTAGTTTTCCCAAATTATCCAAATGATAATTTTTCCCATTTCATTTATAAACACCACTTATAAATTCACTTAAATTCCCTGCGTTATTTAATTTATAAACACCGTTTACAAATTCAATTCAATTCTCACCATTATTTAACTTATAAACATCGTTTTCAATTCAATTCTAAACATTATATAATTTATAAACATCGTTTATAAATTCATTAGTTGTATTTATTTTTCAAAACAAGTTAATATTTCTAGCCAAATCGAAATTCAAGTTCTATTTTAGAGAAATATATTTTCCCTTTAAATCTCTAAATTTCCTTATCGTGATATTTTTATAAATCAACATTTAGGCCCAGTGATATTTTAATATTCAAAAACACCCAATTATCAATCATAGGTTTTCTAACACATCATATATGATAATATATATGAAACCAAACAAATAATAATATTTTTGAGGAATCCAGTTGGATCCCTCCATCCTGTTTTCCTGAATCCACAGACGTTTGTCAATCATAAATAATACCCATCCTACTTCGAGGTAGGATATCGCGGTATAGAAGGTCATCCACTATCATATTATGGAGCGCATAGGGTCATCCGCTAATGATACTGCGGACATCCATTAAGGGTACTGCGGGAAATATCCAACCACCCATATATATATATATATATATATATATATATATAATTGCCACAAACATCAAGCCTAAATAACTAATATATTTGTAATAGCCGCAAAAATATTTAAATGCATCTAAACAAACAGCATACAAAAATTATTTAAAATAAAAATTCGTTTATAATAAAATTATAAACGAACCAGAGAATGAGTTTAGTCACCGTGATATTTTATTTTGACCCATTCTGATTCCCAATTTATTCCCAGCTTATGTAATCCATAGCTTATGAATTTTTCAATCGACTCCATTAGTTAAATTCTTGTATAAATTAAACATGACATTCATTTTAATCTATCAAACTAATTAAATGAAATAATAATTTAATTATAAATAATTACCTTAATCCAAGCTAAAAAAAATTCTCCCTCAAATAACAATTTCCAGCCTCATCTAAATCACGTCCTCCCCTTCCTAGGAACAATCAGATACCAGTTCCCACATTATTTTAAACGTTCTCGATCATTACCACAAATTCAAGACTCGGATAATTTTCTTGATTCATCAACATCTGATATCGTATGTATGATTCATAACCCTTACAAGTTTCTTATTTGAATTAAATATAATTCACAACTTCATTAAAAAAATATTTACCTTGGTGAAAATCAATCACTGCTCAAAACTCATTCACACTCCTACAAATCTCGGCTCCATTACCACCCAAACAACTAGCATGCCTAATCTTCATTTCAAAACAAAGGTTGGAATGGATCTGCAATATAGGTCATTCTTGTTCTCTAGTTCAAACCAAAAAATCGCATTTACAAATAAACTCCTTACCCATGTCACTTAAGTAATCCCGCTCCACTATAGTAGATCACCCTCTTTCCCAAACTGATTTACATAGTACCCCATGATGTAGCAAACAACCCACCATGCTCTCTCTCAAGTTCAACATAACTCATTAAAAAATGTAACACCCCATATTTTCTATAAATATCAAAATAACGAATTAAAGAATGCTTAATTTTAAAAGTGGGATTTAAGTAAAATGGGTAGCGCCATTGTGTTCGTCTTGGAATTCTGCTTGAGATAGAGTTTGAATTTGCGTTAAACGGATATAGTATGAAAAAGTTATGGAGGTTAGAAGATTTAAGTTTAAATCAGAATTAAATAAATAATTAATAAATCAAAATTCGAAATTCGAACCAGCGAAAAGAAGTAAGCGAGAAAATTCCTGCCAGAGGGTGTCGACCCCCTTAAGGTGTGTCGACATAGGTGACGACCCCCCTATAGGGGTGTCGACACAGGTGTCGACCCCCTTAAGGGGTGTCGACATAGGTAACGACCCCCCAATAGGGGTCAACCTCTGCTGACTGTTCTGGACAGTGACGATTTTCTGAGTTTTAGGGCTACATGGCGACTTCTGATTGGCCTGATGATGCATTTTCTTGGATTGGATGGTTTGGATGGATCCTACATTGATTTAATGGCTCTAATTAATCCTACACATCTATATAAGCACACATAAACCTTAACCCTAACATCGTAACCCTATTCTGTGATGCCACCATGTTGTCCATCTCTAAACTAGCCTAGCCTCCTTCTTCTCCAAACTAGAAATCAAATCGCAGAACTTCAAATTAAAGTAAAGGTTTTCCGCTTCAATCAACAGAGAGAGATTAGAATCGCTACAATGTCAACTAATTCACTTTTTCTAATCCTATCACTGTAAGTTTAGTTATTATTCAGAATTGAACACATAATAGAAAACATGACTGTAATGAATCGAATCTAGAACTATGCCTAATTGTAATGATAACCAATTTTGATTCATTCTTATTCATTTGTCAAATCTGGAATTACCTATGCCTGTGAGACTATTACTAGTGATACAACTGAATCAATCTTGTTGTACATCAAATTGGTGATCCTTTTAAGTTCAGTTCTATCGAATCTTTATGCTTATGATGTAACTTGCTCAGTTTGTTCATATTTATTGTTAATTTACAAAAAATATATTGGAACCATGATTCTTTTGTTTGGTACACCTTTACATGCTTATTCTCTCATGTCAATTCTTGTGTTTCTTCTCTATTCACCTTTTCGTTTTATTTTATGGATACTAGGTTCATTTGGAAACCTAGTTTGAATCTAGTTATATGTACGATTGAAACGCACACTACAACAAAATGACCCTATTACAACGGTGGAACACCGTTGTAATATACATTTTACAACGGTGGGCAAACTGTCGTGTATTAAGAAGTTGTAATAGACTTATATCTTTTACAACGTTTTTCACTGTTGCAACACCATTGTAATATGTATATTTTACAACTTTTTTCCACCATTGTAGTAATACATATTACAACATTTTTGCACTGTTGTAGTAGTACATATTACAACTTTTTTTCACCGTTGTAGTAATTCCTGCAACAATTAATTATAACAATACGATTTTTGTTTCGTTATACATTACATTTCATATAAAAATAAATATTTATATTAAATAAAATGATACTACACTGATCTGAAATAATCAATTAAATATTTTATTTCAATATTTGAATTAGTACAACTTTTTGATCCACTATCGTACAACTCACTTTTACATAATACAGTCATAACAATACATACATTCCTCACTACAAACTGATCACTCAATGCACTCAGTTACATACGCACTTTCATATAAATATACATACACACTGACATACACCGAGTCTTTATGCTCCAGCATCCCCAATCGATCATCTATTTCAACATCATGTTCATCGTCAAATATCCTTGTGCATTCATTCATGAGTACAGTGATGCCCAAATGCATATATATTTTGCATTTCAACATACATGCGCTATTGCAACGGTGGAATGCACGAAACATACATGCGCTATTGCAACGGTGAAAATCAACAATAATACATCTAAAACAACATGATGATTGCTCTGCAAAAGGAACAAAAATCAAAACAAGCGCATTGTCTAATTAGAATCAAAATCCCAATCAACGAAAGAATCAAATCAAGCAAAATTACCTGAATTTCAAAAATCAAAGGCGTATCGAAAGGAAATCTTTTGGTAACCCAAGGCTGAAACAATGATATGAATTTTCTTGTTAGATTGAAAAGAGAAGAATAAAAAACCAAACAAAAATAAGAGAGAACGCAGCTGCCAAAATGGAATGCTGGCATCCATTTCAATCTTTTATTTCTTTGTATTCTTATTATTTCACTCAAATACATTGCTCAAGCTGAACAACAAATAACATTGCTCAAGATGAACATATCACTCAAAAGAAGCAATTCAGGCATACAATTACAAATGATATTCATAATACCAACCTGCATATTAAACAACTACTTGTAGCAAATGACCATCAATTGCCAATATACAAACAGAAAGGAAAAAAAACAATCTCAAATTGAAACATTGGAAAATTGGAATCTTCAAGCTGTGAAATTGAACCGTTGGAAATTTGGAATCATCAAGTTGTGAAATTGAAGACATACTTACTGCTATGGAGGAACCCCATTATAGTGATTTCGTTCGTCCCTCTGTGAGCCAAAAATAAAATAAACATTCCACCAAATCAGCAGGTTTTCCTTTGTGGTTTAGATGAAAATAAACTTTCTGCAAGAAATATACAAAACATTATGTCGACTATGGAAAATGGATGTAAATTTAGTCACTTACATCTAGATGATAATAGAAGTTGAATTTCCATTTTACAGGATAATCTCTACTGGTCAAATAGGGGAAACCAGTAAACAAGAAAAATAGGGGAAACCAGTTCATTGTTCACAATCTAATATTTACATAGAAGGGAGATAACCGATCAAAATCAAAATAAAATAAAAATATACCTAATGTGATTAGAGGTCTTCCAGATGGCGTATGGACATCCAGTATAACCTTGCCAAACCCAGGAACACCGTGAACAAACAGACGACACCCCAAACCATTGTTTTCCACAAACAGCGCCTTTGAAAGAGCAAACAAGCTAACACATACCTAGAACATACCAATCCAACTTCAGCTCAAAAAAAAATGTAATAACAGTATTGAAATTAGTACTTACCATACCAATCCAACGCATCTCTGCATAAGGAACAACCTGGAAATAGATTTCCTTTTTCAGTCGAATCTTTTATTTATGTTTTCAGCTTAGTGAGTATACCCGAAACGATATTTTAATGCCGATCTAAAATCCATAAAGGGCGCGGGATTCGGCTATTTTAACTCCGTTATGAATCTGACAGCGATGTTTTTCTAGACTATGATGTCGAAGATGATGAGGCAGACAAGCACATAAAGAAATCATTTTGATGGCTTCAAAGGCGAAATCGATTAGGGTTTTTCGATGGTTGACTACGAACAAGAAAAATCGATTAGGGTTTTCGGCTATGATGACTTTTGAGGCGGCGTTTAAAATAGGGAGAAGAGACACTACTACAAAACAGGCCATTTGCGACGGTTGTTTAGTAAGGTGTGCGACGGTTTGACAACCGTAGCAAATGCAGACGTCGCAAATAACAAAAAACTGTTGCGACGGTTAAAAACCCGTCGCAGAATGTCCTTTTGTGCGATGGATTTTAACTTAAAATAGTCGCAAATTGTTTATTTTCTGCGACTGGTTTTTATTAAAAGTCGTCGCAAATGAAAAAGATTTTAGTTTTGAATTTGACTGGTATGCTACGGATTTTTAAAAACCATCGCAAAAACTTACCGTTTTGCGACTAGTGTTAATGAAAAACCGTCGCAAATGAACATTATTTTAGTTCTGACTTCCTCCAACATGCTACGGTTTTGCAACATCCGTCGCAAAAATTGCACGTTATGCGACGGTTTTTTATTAAAATTCGTCGCAAAAATGTCATCTTATGCTACTGTTTTTATAAAAAACCATCGCAAAAGATTTACGTTTTGTTTGATTATGCTACTGTTTTATTAAAATCCATCGCAAATTATGCTACTGCATATACCAAAAATTGGTAATATCGTCAGATTTACACCCATATAGATTTATTATCCCACACATTTCAGCAGAAACTATAAATGGATGAACATCAAGCATACTTCTAACATTCAACATAAATCAAAATAATATCAATGGTCTCATTTACCATAATTAACACAAATTCACATGTTATATAATTTATCATTAACTTCATAATACTGAGATTACCATCTAACTTGTACAAGACGACACAAGTCCACAAATTCATAATAATCTCCTTAGCTGTCATATCCAAATCCAAAATATTAGATGTCATATTCAAACCCAAAAATGCTTCCAAGAGATCATAGTTGTTGCACGCTACTTCATCATCATAAAACTGCAATCTTCCTATATCAGGGAAAAAGACATATTTCAATTTTATAACTCTCACTGTATCAAACAAATTATAATGTACGCACCATATGGTATAATATAAAAGTAACTTCTAATACTAATAACTCAAGCATCATACTGCCCAATTTCTAGATCCAGATCATTTAAAATAAATATGAGTATAATATAAAAGTAACTTCTAATACTAATAACTCAAGCATCATACTGCCCAATTTCTAGATCCAGATCATTTAAAATAAATATTAGTATCACTGGGATCAAACCTTTCTGGGATGTGAATTGTAATGTGAAAATACATGGTTGATCATGTAATGGTCCTTCCTTTGTCATTTAAATTTAATTCTGGTTTTGATTATTTAAAAATAGCAAATCATTTTACTTTAATTTATTTTCCTGGAATTTTACTTTGCTTAACAAAAAGAGTAAAACAACAAATTTCTGGAATCATTATAGCAACAAGGCTAGTCTTTTATCATAAAATTATAGCATAACTTATCATCATTGAGAAGCATACGCATGCGAGGAGTGTCACAATTAGCATTGCTAAAATTTAGTCCAAACTTCAACTAATTGAACCAGGGACTTGGTTTTAGGGTAAAATCGTTTGTGTTGAAGATTAGTTAAAATATTTTTGGTTAGGAACGGACAGTGCTACAAGCACTCAAAATTTCCGATACTTTGGCATAATGGATTATGCCAAGATCCAAAAGAAAAAACCCCTGTTTTTCTTATTGGGCTAAAAAAAGATCAAAAATTTGATAAAGCTGGAATTATGCAAACATAGTCAGAATCGGCAAGATGTTCAATATGTCCTCATATATGTTGCCATAATGTGGACACAGTGACAATAGCATGTGTCCACAAAACACAATAAAAAAGGCTTACATGTACAAAATAACGAAAACAGACAACAAGCACTAATTAAAGAAGCAAAATCAGATTGTCAGGGTATGCAAAGCCAAAAGGAGTTAACCCTGAGACCACAACTGTTTTCAGCTGCCATGGAAGTAACCTTTGAAGGCAGAATCTTAAAAAGCATTTGTGTTCTCAGGTCGCCCCTTCTGGCTGCTTCGTCTATTTCACTTAGCATACAATGGAAGTTTCTGGAAGTGTTATCGGTCATGTGCAGTTGGATCTGCTTTTATGTGTTGTTTAGTTGACTTCCATGCAATCAGCTCCAACTCCACATAATCAAAAACATACATCAATACATATACATGGCTTCATTTTCTCATTGTTCAACGTTTTATTATGACTGAGATTGATTTATGTCTACTATAGTATGGTATAAGGGTATATTTGAAATAATTTTGTGAAAGGATAGAATTAGTAGTTTTTCTAGTATGAACGTTCAGTTTTCAAAAGATGGTATGAAGTATGAATACTATGTGTGTGAACAAAATCATGGTCCAATGTGTGTGCATTATATTACATTTTTGCTTTGAAATGTTTCACTTATATTTAACAAAAACTCTTATGGTATAATAATAGCAAGCTAAATGCAATATAAGTGCTAAAATTTTGGAAACTTAACTTTTTTTTTTAAGTACGCTTGTTGCTCGGATTTCTAGTAATAAACATTAGACACGTCAACCATTGATAGATGTGATTCTATGCTGAAATTCTATACAAACATTGGTTTATTAGATTTACATATACTATGTTTAGTATCAGTTTCTTATGTAGAAGTAATCACTTCTTCTTTTAATACCATGCAACATTTTTTGCAGAGATGGTAACTTTGGAAAGTGTGAACCCTTAAATCAATATAATCAAAGAATCATGACACCCAATAATAATGTTCTGAGTTAACACGGTCAGGTAATCATGATCAAAAAGTTATGTACCTTTTGCCACTCCATTAAAGTCTTCAATATTCGCAAATTCTCAAAACCATTAGAATTAAGCTGACCAGCGTCTAGAAAAGTTTCATCGAAAGTAAGGTGAGTACCTTGGGGCTACTTGCAGAACTCCAAAAACCAATCTGATGTAAGCATTCACAACAAATTAGCTTAGGACAAGAAATTATTTTCTTCATTTCTAGGGCTAATGATTTATGCACTTGAATTTTATCATTGGAACTGCAAACCACAGCTTGATCTCTTCGTTAGAAAAAAGTGAATATTTTAGAAAACTTACATGTTATAATTGATCTACTGTGTTGGAAATGAACAATTTATGTAGCCAAATAAGAAAAGAAACTCCAACAAAGCATTAGTTAAGGCTACACATTAAATACAATAATAAAATGAAACGTCTAATGTTTAGTTTCTCCAGAATACAATCAGAAAAAACATATGTATAGTTTATTACATACCTTCCACTTTGTGGTTGGAGTGATATGCTGTTAAGATATTGTATTGTAAGAGGGATTGTCTGTGAAAATGGCAGAAGTTTCTGGATTGTATTATTAAGATGATTCCTAAAGAGTGATGCGCTTTCCTTTGTGAAGCCAATCAAATTAAGTGACAGCTGTTTTCCAACTGTGATTGTATCAGATCTTTTGCGCTACTGTTCAGAGTGAAAGATTTACAAATGGTTCAAAAAATGGGGGAAAGCTAGCATTGTTAATCAGACAAGCTGAATTAAAACAACAAATTAACCATACATTGATTCTATACTTTGCAATTTTCTGTATTCTGAAGATTCAGTAACATAAATATCAGTTCTTTTTCAGAGTAACAGCGGTACTTTAATCGAGCACAACACTCATTTTGATGTTTGTAAGTTCAAAAATGGTAACCTCTGGAAACTCAATTTAGAATGTTATATCATTTGTCATTTAAACTATTGATCATTAACCATGCTTCTATTTTTAAAATCTACAATCCTAAAAGGTTCCATTATTTATAATGATGTGTTTACCAATAAATTTTAGGTTCATTATAATGGTGTACGAATTATTAAGGTATAATTCACTCTGAAAAAGCAAAAGCCATAGTAACATTTACATATGATCAAATAAAATACTGAAGTAACAAATGGAAAGCAATACCCTTGACAGCAGATGTAACAGTACAAATTGAGCTGTTAACCCATCATTGCCAAGAGCTGCAGTCAGATGCTCAGGTTTCCCGAATTCTACGAACCATATGTTCCAGAGGCTGCATAGCAAAAAAGTTATGTAAATATAAACACATACATAAATTAACACATATTACATGAAGGATTTAAGAAGAGGAAGTAAATGACAATCAAATATAAATAGGGACTCCAAAGTTTTACCATAGAAACAAAAGACTTGAGAAGGTAATCCGGAGTAGCTAATTCTCGGCATATTAAATAACAGAAATGCTAGAACACCCGATTTTTCTTTTGTCATTTGTTGCGACAGAGACATGAAAAGCGGGTAGGACCCACCGTGAATTACAATTCTACCCCTGCTGAACTCAGAATTTTAACTAACCCGCAGGTTTTGACAAAAAAATCTGTCGGGCATCCTAGCATTGCTCATTAAACAATGAAGGCAAGGACCTAATTACAAAGATGTAAATAGATAAACTTAAAACGAAATAAATAGTATTGCATAAACCAACGTACATGGCAAAGGTTTACATATCCACAAATATAACTGCAGGATTTTGATGATCAGTGAAGAAATAGAAAATAATATACAAATGACATAGCTTTACATCCTAATGGATCAGTCTATTATGTATATTAATACCACATACAAGCGATCTTTTATATGAAATTACAGTATTTGTCTTCATTTTTAAATAAGTCGCATGTATTATTGGCACAACATATAAGTCCTACTACAGTATTTGTCTTCATTACAGTATTTGAAATTACAGTATTTGTCTCCATTTTTAAATAAGTCCCATTTGTAATTTGTCCAATAAATGTGCTTATTTGCAAATGCGTTATTAATTAGTACAACATATAAAGAATAGATGAAAAAATCTCTTATATTTATCCTATGTCTGCAGCATGTAGTTTGGGCATTAAATACAACTAAAACTTGAAACCTAATGAAAATAGAAACTAGACAAAAATAGAGACGTAAGCTAGTAAATATGTGCAAAATCAAAGTACACATCACTGTATACACACTCATGATGCTAGTTCTCCTATTTATTTTTATTATAATCTTCATTACTGCTGCATATAACATACAGTCACCTTAGGTCACTTACATCAGATATACTTACTTATGCACATAAAAGCACAACAGAAATTTCCTAAACAGTAAGTAGATCAATGTAATTAAACTCTTAGGTCTGTATGTTCTTGATACTTGTATGTCATCCTTCTAATAGGTTATCAGTATACTCTTTAGGGAAAAAAGCATTTCCAATCAAAACTCAATATTAGTAACCAGCTCTCCACTTAATCTTTTGTTATCAAGAATGAGGCATGAAAACTCAAAACATAGAGTGTATGAGATGCGATAATACTCGGTATTGTTAAAACAACAATGACTGCACTGTCCTACATGAATTCACCAAAGGCAGCATTTCATATGCTTCCAAACTGAAAGGCAGCTACATGTTTAAAACTGGTTAAAAATTAAAATTATTCTTTGAAACATGTTTACATAGGACGTGACAGCTGGTCATGGAGGACAGTTGAGAATGTTGGTTGTAAATCTCAAATTCCAAGAAATGTAGTTAAAGCTAATATTGAAAATTGGATACTATAATGGTGAGAATGTACACACCGCAAAAGCTAACTGAATAATAGATGAAAAAGTAAGCACATCTTGTAATATAAACCATGCACTTTGTTAAGTAACTGGAAGAACTGTACAAATAGGGGGAGTAAAGCTTTGAGCATCAATGCAAGCTATAGTAATATAAATAGGATCATGTAACAGGAAAGGGTTATGTTACATGGTAGAGATTTGTTTCTCTTGCTTAGGGAGAAAACACCAATATGTTAAAAAACTTATAGCTTACGCAGAAGTTGGGACATGCAATGATAATAAGATGGAGTGAAAAGGCAGCAAAGCTGCAATCAAACACACGTGTAGTAATATGGGTAAACTATGTTTTTGTTCATTTTGAATATGAACAACTGGCAGGTGCAATATTATTAATTGTGTAACCATTGCTAGACAAACCAATAGCTACAACTATTCGAACCTAACTAATGATAAAAGTAAATATATTAAGTGTACAGGGTCAGACAAGTACTGCAAATGGATATATAAGTACAACAAGAAATATTAGGATGTATAAGTAACTTAAGGGAAGTAGAACATATGTGGTGCAGTATTAAAATGGGTATGCAAGCACAGAAAGAACAGTGTTTAATTAGACTTATGCCAGAGGGAGACGATAGCAAACCAAGGTTGAAAAATTAAGATAGCTGAGAAAAAATTATACAGTATTACAAAGGGCATAGATGCATATACGGTTTAAATCGCAGAAATGAGCGATTGATTGAATGTGGAAGGTGATTTCAAAAACAGCGGGGCATACAAGGAAAAAACACCGGCAAAGTTAAACTAAAATAGATTACCGGACCAGAATTTGTGCCACTCATGCTTCAAGTATGAATGCAATAGATTTCGATTAACCCTGGAAACTACGTGAACAAAATGTCTAATGATCATTGTCAGTATCTTCCACATAAAGAGGTGGTGCACGATGAAGGGCCAGCAATAGTACATAAACACGGCATGCAGTAGCTCTATATAGTTAGCGTATACCGTGTTATTCTTCTCTTCCCCAACGTAATATTTGTACTGCCTGAAATAGCCTACTAAAATGACGATAAATCAAGTTAAAAAAAATTGGATAGTATCAAATAAAAAGAAATACAATTATATAAATAAAATAATAAACTGAATGACATATGACTCCAAATAAAGGTTCGTTTGAAAATATTTACAACCACACGCCATATAACTCGTTTTTGTTGCTGTCCAGTATCAACTATAAGCAAATTCTGTAATTTCTCGGTGAGATTTTAAAAAAATCCCTAACTTCATTCATTTAAAACATTATACAAGAATAGACGATCACCTGAGAGAACAGGGGCAAGATAGTTACACTGGCATGGCCACCAACAACAAGAACATTCACTTCTGCAATTTATCAGCCAAGCACTAAATTAAGTAAAATTAAAAAATAACCTAGAATACATACCAAACGGCGAGAAAAGAAAAGATAAAAACCATTACCAAACACAGGAATCTTGGCTTTTGCAGCATAGAAAGTTTTAGCTCTCACGACATCAAGAGTAGTAACACCAAAAAGCGACGATTAGATGAAATCAACATTGATTTTGAAGTGGACAGAATTGGCATCGATTTGGTGAGTGAGAGAGAAAACCTAAAGTAAATGAAATCAGCGATGATTTTGAAGTGGATGAAATCGGCATTGATTTGGTGAGCGAGAGAGAACCACTTTTTTTGTCAAGCGTGGATTGCAAAAGAATTAGGTTAAAGGTGAAGGAGGAAACGACGAAAGCCGCCGAATAAAAATGTCACGTGCGAACTGTTTTATATTTAGGCGTGGCACGATGACACTTTAATATTTCCAACCCCATACTCTTTGCTACCGTTTTAAATATAACAGTCGCAAATTATAAATATTTGCTACTAATTTTACACAAAACCGTCGCAAATTTGTCTTCCACTGGTTTTTCTTAACAACCTACTACGGTTTTAACTAAAACGGTCGCATATAACAATATATGCTACTGTTTTTAGCTCAACCGACGTAAATAAGGCGACGCAAATAAGCAGTTTTGTACTAGTGAGAGGGGACAAGAGGAATGGATACGACGAGGAAAAGAAGAGCAGAAGAGCGGAAACTGAGGAAGAGAATGGGGCGGCGGAAACCCTAGTCACCATTGTAGGACAGGAAAGCTCGATTGCGTTTTAGTTTTTGATTTGGGGAAACGAATGGTTGGAGGCGGGTCGATATTGATTTAGGGAAAGAATGGGTGGACGCAACTGTTAAAAAAAATACGAAGTAGGTCGATGCTAATTTTTCGGTTTCCCGCTTAAACTTAAGTAGTTGGAGCCAATTTTTTTGGTTTTCCGCTTAAAATTTGGATTGAACTATTAAATTGTCCCTAAAAATAGCTGCAGCACGGAGCTATTACTTATTTAATATATGTTTTTATCATTAATTTCAATTATTATTTTAGTTAATTATAAATTATTATTATTATTTACTACTGATTTTTAACTTACAATTGTTACTTAATTAACGATTGTTGTTAAATTTTGAGTAAGATTCAAATTCAACATTACACAAAATGTACTGTTTCGGACGGGGCGCTGCCCCCTGGACCCTCGTGACCTGACCGGGCAGGTCGAACCCCGTTAGCGGGGGCGTTACCCCCGCACCCCCACCTTGGGGGGTTGCCACCCCCCTGGACCCCCCTCCGTAGGGATCATATTTGACAAAAGATTTTGGAAAAACTTTCAACAACGATTACTTATTAAAAAATATTATATACTAAATATTAATTACTACTAATAGTCATGATTAATTATAAATTAAATATTTATTAATTGTTATTTACTTATTGATTATTAATTAATTGATTATTAACCGCTCATTAGTTATTACTTACTAATTAATTACTAGTACTTAATAATGAAGTAGTTATAAATAATTATTTTTAATTAAATATTTAATATTTATATATTGATTATTATTAAATAATTACTAATTGGTTGTTAATTAGTAATTAATAGTAGGAATTATTTATTTATTGATGTTTTTTAAATTAAATATTTAATATGTATTTATTGATTATTAATTAATAATTAATAATTGGTTGTCAATTACTAATTATAAGCATGAATTATTTATTTATTGAAGTATTTTTAATTAAATATTTAATATTAATATATAGGTTATTAATTAATAATTACTAATTAGTTGTTAATATTAATTATTAAAAATTATTTAATGAAAATAATTAATATTAAAATATAGTCATATATTACAACAGTCAAAAAATAAAAGTTGTGATAGGCTTTTATTACAACAGTGCTTTAACCACCGTTGTAAAATTAAAGTTGTAATATGGTGTTTTTGTTGTAGTTACAACGGTGTTTATACCACCGTTGTAAAAAAAACCATTTATTACAACGGTGCTTTTACCACCGTTGTAAAAACCCATTTATTACAACGGTGCGTTTACCACCGTTGTAAAATTAAAGTTGTAATATGGTGTTTTTGTTGTAGTGGCGGGGAATTGGGTATAACTTAATTGAGTAATTTTGGGCATAACAAGTAAATGTGACATAACTTGAGTTGACTACACTTGTGGATAATTGGCATACAAAAATCTAAACCTAGACATGTATGATGAATATGTAAATTGGCTAAAAGATGAACATGCCTAAACCAAGGTTAGATTGAGTTACGATGTAAGGCTGCCTGGAACCGCCAGGCACATCCAACGACAGCAACAATAGATCTAATGTGAGAGGTTAGCGCAAAAAGCCCAAAACCCGAGGTTAGAATGAGTTTGCGGTAGAAGTCTGCCTGGAACCGCCCGACACATCCAGCAACTGCAAACAACAGTTCTAATGTGAGAAGTTAGTGCATTAATAAATAAATTAATGCCAATGAATAGACATGCTAAGAATGGTAGGGTTAAGTTAACGTAGGCAACACTTAACCAATGCAACATGTTAATTAAACAAACAGTTGGGGTTAGGTTAAATTGAGAACCCTTAACCATTGTAACATGTTGGTTAGGAAACCCTAGTAACGGGAACCGATTTCAGCAGTAACCCACATAGATGTATCATGGTACCCTGAACTAGGCAGGGTGGGGCACGATTACTGAGCTGATTATAAGCGGTCAAAATAGTGGCAGGTGGTGCGTCAGTGTAGGTTCCGACGGAGTACGGACGTGCACGTACTCTGGAGTGGAAAAATCAGGCACTGGGCATCAGTAGTTATACACTGTGCATCTTGAATTGTGTCGGGTTGCCATCATAGGAATTGATACACCCCATGGTGGAACTAGCACAAGTATCTACAAACAAGCGAGGCCGAATGAAACAAGTAATAAATACATGTGTGTAGAAGCCGATCGATAAAGGGATCACTTCATTATGAAGCCGATCGATAAAGGTACCCATGTCTTATGTTATCTTGCTACTATGGTATTGTCTTATATTCAGTTTACTCATGTCATGATCCTTCTTCTTGTTTACATGCTGAAAAATCACTGGGCTTACCAGGCTTATGTCTGACCCATTTTCTTTTGTCTTCTTTTCTTCTGTTTCCCATCCAGGTCCGCAGGGAGGGAATTCTTCAGCTTAGTTCAGACCTTTTCCAGCTTGAAGAGAGTAGATGTACTGCTTGGATTCTCTTTTCTTGGGCTATGGCTGTGGTTACACTTTTATTGGGGATTTATGCTGCTTTACTACTGTTTTATGCTTCTTTATGTATTTGGAGTTTTTAATCAAGACAGAGGTTTTATTGTAATGATTTAGAAGTTAGGTTTTGAGACAATGGTTGTAATGTTTTGACTGAACCACGTTGCTTATGAAATGATTTCTGTTTTTCCGTTGCTTTTATATCTGTCTTGTAAATTATCTGTATCTTTTACCTATAATGGTTCACCGAAGTTAATGCATTCCCTTTGTGAGTGACCTTAACGGAGGTGGGGTGTTTCACTTGGTATCAGAGCTGATGGTTACCGGATCAGATAGAAGTTTTGAAATCTATTTTTCAAAAAGAAGTTTTAAAGAAGCATTTTCGAGAAAAGTGTTGTTTTATTTTAAAGGCATATTCCCCAAAGCCATATGCACTATCTTTCTATCCTTTGTTTTGAATCTTTCCTTTTCGTTTCACCATGTCTGGGGATCTTAATCTTCCAGAGGGAGTCACAATACCCGGATGGTTCCGTTAGTATTTGGAGGCCACGACACCCGCCGAAGGCCAAGGAAACGTTCCTCCAGTTGTACCCATCGTTCCTCCTCCTCCTTCTCCTCCGCTTGTGAATGCTTTCTCGAAGATATATAGAGACTTTCGAGCTATGGGCAGAAAGAACTTTATTGGGACCGAATTATTCGTGGAAGTAAGAAACTGGCTCAAGGAAACAGAAGATTTGTTTGTTATCTTCAAAGTGGACGACAGGAAGAAGATATAGTTGGCTGTATGGTTATTTAAGGACGAAGCCTCTTTCTGGTTGGAAGTTACTAATGCTGAGAGACCAGTTGAGACTTGGGAGGATTTCAGAATGAGGTTTGAAATGAAGTTCCTCTCGCAAGCTGAACAAAGCCTACAGATGGAGAAGTTCTTAGCACTCAAACAGGGAAGCCTATCGGTTAAGGAATACGTCAACAAGTTCAACCAGCTGGCTAGATTCAGACTGGAGTTGGTAAACACTCCACATAAAAAGGCTCTTTGTTTCGCTAAAGGGTTAATGAGCCACTGCACGGCCTAGCTATGTCCCATATACCTATGGGCGCGACCTATGAGATATTGGTGGACATGGCATTGTTACAGGAGGAAAGCAAGGATGGGAAGAAAGAGGCGAAGATGGAAGAACCCCTAGACAACAAAGTGGAGGGATCGTAGAATAAGAAGATGGATTCCAAGAAGGGCGGGAATAATAACAAACCCCGTGACAAGAGGAAGTGTAATTTTTGTAGCATACCTGGACACCTGGTTAAGGACTGCAGGAAGAAGAAGAGGAAGATAGGTAGTTGTTTTCAATGCGGCGAGACAAGACATATGGCCAAGGACTGCCCAAGAAGGGAAGGGCAGAGGACTAGATCTACTTCTGGAGGGCAAATTCATGCTCTCACAACACCTATGCAAGAAAGAGGTAGAAATATTTTTGTTGAGAGTTTAGTTTATCTTTCTGATCATCCGGTTCGTACACTTTTTGATTCTGGCGCTTCGCACTCTTTTATATCTACTACCTAGTTGAATCTCTGCACCTAGATACCAATATAGTAGAGGATCCCATGGTTGTTTCAAATTCAACTGGTGGTTCAGCTTATTTATCAAAGATTTGCTTGGATTTGAAAATTTCTATACTAAGCGTTGGGTTTAGATGTAATGCTTATGTTTTGGGTTTCATGGGCTAGGGGTTGATTCTAGGCCTGGATTGGTTATCCAGTAATGGTGCCATCCTTGATTGTGAAAAGAGAGTGGTTAGACTTATGACTCGCCTCGGTAATACTCTCAAAATCTCTTGTAATCCTATGAATTCTGTTATTTTTAGCTACCTAGAATCTCTTGATGCGTCTGTTGAAAATTTGCAATCTGTTAGAGTAGTCCGTGAGTAATCAGATGTCTTTGAAGAAGTGAAAGGTTTACTTCCAAAGCGAGAGATAGATTTCCACATATACCTAGTTGATAATGCAAAACCATTTGCTTTACCCGTTTGATAAATGGCTCCAAGGGAAAGGAAGGAGCTCAGCAAGCAAGTTAAAGAGTTGCTCGAAAAGAGGTTCATAAGGTGGAGTATTTCCGAATGGGGTGCTCCAGTGGTGTTCGCAACCAAAGAAGATGGTTCACTTCGCCTTTGTGTGGATTATAGGTAGCTAAACAAGCTGACCAAGAAGAATAGGAACCCACCCCCAAAAATAGACGACTTGTTCGACCAGCTCGTAGGTGCATCAGTTTTCTCCTAACTAGATTTGGATAACGGATTTCATCAGCTAAGAGTGGCTGAAGACAGCATAGATAAGACCACGTTCAGAACCCCGGATGGTTTCTTCGAATGGATTGTCATGCCTTTCGGCTTGACAAACGCACCCGCCTATTTCGTAGACTTGATGAGTAGGGTGTTTAGGGAGGTCCTTAATAAGTTTGTAGTGGTCTTCGGGGACGACATTTTGATTTTCTCAAAAAGTGAGGAAGAACATGCTTTGCATTTAAGAGAAGTTATGGATACTCTACGAGCACATCGGCTGAAAGCAAAATTCTCTAAATTCCTTTTTTGGGGAGAAGAAGTAAGGTTTCTTGGACATGTAGTGTCCAAAGAGTGGATAGTTGTGTATCCCGCAAAAGTAGTTCCGGTGCAAGATTGGAAGATTCCATGGAATGCAACCGAAGTACGAAGTTTTCTCAGAGAAAGTTCAATAAAGACTTTGTGAAGATCTCAGCCCCGCTTACAAGATTGACGAAGAAAAACCTAACTTTCGCTTTGGATTTGGATTGTGATGTTTCTTTCCAATGATTGAAGAGGGCTTTAACAACACTCCAGTCCTGATATTGCCTGATGGGAGTAAGATGTTTATAGTATACACAGACACATGCGGTACAGGATTAGGCGTTGTCTTAATGCAAGAAGGCAAGGTAGTTTGTTATAGGGGAAGGCAGTTGAAGGTACATGAGAATAATTACCCAACTCATGATTTTGAACTAGCTTCCATTGTTTTTGCTCTTAAGTCATGGCTTCATTACCTACTAGGAGAAAGTTTTGAATTGTTTATTGACCATAAATCATTAAAGTACCTTTTCTCACAAAAAGATCTTAACTTAAGACAACAAAGGTGGATGGAATTTCTTTCCTCATACGATTTTGAGATTACTTATACCCTGGCAAGGGCAATGTGGTAGCAGACGCCTTAAGCAGGAAAAAGATGACCTTAAGTCCTTTCTTTGTGGAAAGGCAAAGCTTAGAGTACATAGCAACCTTTGACTTTAGACCCTCTTTTGAGTTTGTACCTGGTTTGTTAGCAACGCTAGAGGTGCAGCCTACGCTTTTGGACTCAATAGGAACTGCGCAACGTGAAGACCCTTATTTAATTAATATGATGGATAAGTTACTTAGAGGTGAGACTTCTAACCACCTCAATAGATACTCCATAGATGACAAGGGTTGGTTGAGACGGGATGGAAGACTATGTATCCCACAAGTAAGAGATTTGGTGAAGACAGTTCTTGAAGAACCACACCATTCTAAGTTGACCATACACCCAGGTGGAGACAAGATGTATAAAGACATAAAAAGGGTTTTCTTTTGGAATGACATGAAGAAGGATGTTGCTAAATTCGTCTCTAAGTGCTTGATATGCCAGCAAGCCAAGGCGGAGCAGAAGAAGCCTGGTGGTCTACTCTATCCTCAAGAGACCCCACAATGGAAATGGGATAGCATTTCAATGGACTTTATAGATGGGTTGCCTAGGTCAAGAAGGGGCAATACCAGTATTTGGGTAATAGTTGATAGGCTCACTAAAAGCGCTCAATTTATACCTGTTAAGAGTAGGAGGACTGCCTCATCGTTAGCATCCATTTATCTTAAAGAAGTGGTTCGACTGCATGGGATACCCTCTAGCATAGTAAGTGATCGAGATCCTATCTTTACGAGTGAGGTTCGGAAGAGTGTGCAAGAGGATGTTGGTACACAGTTATGCTTAAGCACTGCCTAACACCCTCAAACCGATGGTCAACTGAAAAGGTGAACAGAGTATTAGAAGATCTTTTGAGATTGTGCATTCTTAATTTTGGAGGAACGTGGGAAGATCATCTTCCTTTGGTGGAGTTCGGCGACAACAATAGCTACCAAGCCACCATAGGCATGGCACCCATTGAGGCCTTATATGGAAGACCATGCCGATCACCAACTTGTTAGTGGGAATCTACAGACAAGCTCGTACTTGGGCCCGACATGATCAGAGAAACTTCAGAGGAGGTGGACTTGATATGAAGATGAATGAAGACCGCACGAGATAGACAGAAGTCCTACGCGGATAAAAGAAGGACCGACCGTGAGTTTGAGGTTGGAGACAGGGTTTTGCTTAAAGTATCTCCTTTGAGGAATGTCGTTTGCTTTGGATCCATAGGAAAATCGGCACCAAGATTTGTAGGGCCATTCCCTACCATTGAGAGGATTGGGACGATGGCTTATAGAGTAGAGCTGCCCGAAAGATTGGCTGGAGTTCATAATGTTTTTCATGTTTCTCATCTACGAAAGTGCTTACATGAGTCTGCGGAAGTTTTGGAGCCGAGCATAATAGAGGAAGTGGAAGTGTTACGAGAAGCGACGGTGAGAAGAGTTCCAACTCGTATCTTGGGAACAGAAGTTAAAAAGCTACGCAATCATGAGGTCAAGCTAGTAAAATTACAATGGACTAACGCTGAAGTAGATGCGACTTGGGAGACTGAAGACAAGATACACGCAGCCTACCCTTTTCTTTTTGAGGGTACATCCTTGATCTCTTTCTTTCCATAAGTTTATACATGCTTGTATCTATATTTTAAGTATATCTCCTCGGTCCTATTCTTGATCCTTAAGTATAAACCAATGAATGTAAACATGTATTTGAAACATGTTATGATTGATAGTTGCAAGTGGTTGCTAGTGGTTGCTCGCAGATGCATATACACACATTAGGTACTAGATCGGCTTAGTCGCTTTCATATTGCATATGCATATATGTATTTGTATATGTGTTAGACTAAGAATTGGTTCTAACATCCAAATTAGCGATGATTTTAATGAAATAGAACTAAAAACAATGAAGAACACACGATTTATAGTGGTTCAGCGTTAAAGAACCTACATCCACTTTCTATTCTTTTTAATTGATGATTCGAATGCAAATACAGCAATGATTCTCACTCAACTTCACAATTACAATGCATAAACTCACTCAAATCTCTCAAAAAAAGACTTTCATAGATGATTTTGATCTGAATGTAGTTATGAAATTAGGCTATAGAGGAAGTTAGAACTGAGAATTTGCCAAAAGATCCTTTCAAATGCCTCTGGATGGTGTATTTATAGGTGAAAAATCTCTTCGATGTTGCTCCGATTCGGAACTGCGTGGCACCCGCCCCATAAGAGTCGGATTCGGAGGCTTCCAGATGGTGACAGCGCATCGATTTAGTGGGAGATCGTGGGAGAAATGGTAAGGCTTGGTCCGAGTCTTCAGGAAACGTGTGTAGCAACGGTCACAGGCTCAGAGAAAGGGGTTCGGATCGGCTGCCTCCAATCCGATCCGATGAGGCCACTTGCTATCTTTTGATGTTGCTGACGTACTTCTCCGAAACGAACTGATATGGTATCTGCGTCTTCGATCTCTACTTTTTTCCTGCGCTATCTCCTTCTGATCCGGACCGGTTGGTGGCTTTCTCACTGTTTGCCCTTTGTGTAGCCTAGTTCACAAAGTAGGCTAACATTTTCCCCCTCGAAGTGCACTCTTATTTAAGATAAAGTGTGCTTCGAAGCAGTTTACGAAACATCCTTTGAATTAGCACCATTGAATGATCGCTTCCATTTACTTGTAGTGTTGTGTCGCTTCATAAAGTCGTGCCTTTTGCTGCTTATATATACCCACAAATCATATGGATTACTTTCTTCATTTCCAAACAACTTTAAGAGATTCTTTTTAATGTCCAGTAATTCCTCCAGGTATGCTTTTCTTTATTTTTCCTTGAATTCAACCTGCATGACAATTCTATGTGTATAGTCCCTTGCCGTTCGGATCCGACCCGAATGGTTTTCCCTCCTGTATTGCTACACTATGGACTAAGAAGCCAAATTGCCTTGGTGGGCCTGAATTCTGGTCCGAACGGGGTAGAGAAGACTGGGAATACGAGTAATCACCACAAACTTATATAAGTCTTCTTCTCGTCTTCTTCTTCCTCTTCTTCGTTTATTACTCCCATCCAACAGATTTTGCATCAAAACCCTAAAATTTCAAAAGCTCCGAAACTCTCTCGTTCTTCCTTAAATTAAACAACTTGGTAGGTTTAAAATCTCAAATTACTTTGCTGTAGTTGTTTTCAGTTTAGATTTGTGGTAAAATTGGGCGATTCGAACATGGTGTGTGTTTAATTCCGACCCTGTGGCCTTCTCTATCCTCGTCGTCGTCGTTGGTGGTTCTGTCACCACCTCGAGGCGTTGGGAGAGGGGATTAGGATCTTATTGGATAGTAGAGCACATAAGTGCTTGGTCTTTATTGGGTTTTGTGAAATGGAGTTGGGTTCAGTATTGATTAAGCGAGGTGGAAAATGAAGAAGATGAAGGAGAGGAGAGGAACTGGGACTGGTTCGGGTGAAGAAACGTTGGAATGAGGGAAAGGGAAAGATGTTTACAAGATCGGATCAGGTCGGAGCAAAAGATAGAACAACAAATATGTTTACAAGATCGGATCGGGTCAGAGCAAAAGAAATAAAAAAAAGGGAAAACAAAGCCTACCTGACAGGATCGGATCGGAGTAAAAGACAAGGAGGAAAAGAGGCATGATTATTCAAGTTAATCCGAACCGATCCGGTCGCCTACATCTGAACTGATCCGGTTTTACTTACTGGGTGTGAATATCCGCTTCAGACCGAAACATGACTTTGCCCTCCGATCCGATCCCAATGCACATACCTGAACCGAACCGAAATAGTCCAACTCAATGCACGAGAATTTATCCAACTATCTTAATCAATGCTTGGCATAACCTTCAACTTGATGAACAGTTAGGATAGCGCCTTATGAACATAACAAACATCAAGAACTATTCTGAAACATTATTACTTCTTTGAATCTTCATATCACGCTCTCATGTGTTTACTTTGCATCTTTGTTACACGTAGTATACACTTTAGTTCACATACACACACGGGGGACACATGCAACTTTACTCTAATCCTTGCTATTGTTTCTTCAATAGTCTAGTGATCATGGCCGAGAGACGTTCATCTAGGTTAGCAAAGAAGATGGAAGTTGCGGAAACTTCTGGGAAAGTTACCATTGATGACATATCTTCTTCTTCAGACCCTGAATGAGATGATGAGGGCCCAGATTATGAAGTAGGAGCGCATAACAACGAAACGCCATCCAATAGTGAAGTTTTTCTGGGGGACGAAGAGGAAGGAGGGATTGGAGATAATCGAGCTCCTGATGAGTTTGAGTCTGCCATTATATTGGAGTCACCCAAAGACTCTGTTGAGTCAACGATCGACGACGACATACTTGTTCGCATATGTTTAAAGCACGGGATACTGAAAAGGGATACCCTGGTGCCATCGAAAGCTGATCGTCCCCACAATCCTCCGGAAGGATTTATGGCAATTACCCGATTGATATGCATGGTTGGGGCTATTCCACCGTTTCCACCTTTTGTTGTCGACCTTCTGAGACAGAAGCGGATTGCCCCTATGCAATTACATCATAACTCTTATGCTTACTTATATACCTTATATATAGCATATAGAGATATTTTAGGTACAGAGCTCACTTTCGACGACGTCCACTTTTTTTATAATTTCAAGCATCGGACTCAAGAGACTCCTTCCTTCTCCTACTTCGAATCAGTCCCAAAAAGGAAAATTATTTCAGCTCCATTTAGAAGTAAGGCCGGCGATTCTATGCTAGAATGATTTTATATCAGGGAACAGCTGGGGTGCGCCAGGAGATGGACCAAATCAAGTAAGGCATCGATTCTCTACATCTCAATTTTGAATGTTCATGACAACACATTAACCTGCTTTCTCTTTTGTTTGCAGTTGATAATCCAAAACAAATATACTATCAGTTGTACTTTGATCAGATGCATCGGCTTCTCAATGGCGACCAAAAATTTCTAACCATCGATGAAGTTCTTAAGGATGAGTACCTCCATCATCACGGGCTATTATCCATTACCCATAGCATAGGTCATGGGTTGGGTCCATATTTATACATCCCCCTAGTGGACATAATTCCTGAAACGGGCGAGGGATCGAAAAGTCCAACAATACCTCTTCGGACTTCACCTTCTCCATCTTCAACTCAAGACGATGAGTTGGCCAACATACCCGAAAAGCACCGAGAGGGGTACATCGTCCCTGGTGATGCTATTTCTCCGGAGAAGTCAATGTCTCTTAAAGAACTGCCAATAGACGCTTCCCAAGGAGATGTCCCTACTACCGATTATCCCACATTTCAGGGTTTAGGAGATCTCCCCCTACCTGAAACTATCTATACTTCAGAGGACTTTGGTACAAATCCTTTAATTTTCACTTCTTCAGAGGAGACTACTCCCGTGAAGGCCAAAGAGCCCACTCGCGCTGGTTTGGCTTCGGACTCGGGTTTGTTGGGGGGAACACCACTTAGGATGCGCCCAACACAATAGCACCACACTTCACAGCACTTACTTCTCATGTGAATACTGATTCTGAATTCCACTTACATTGTTGCGCAGGTACAATGTCTCGCCCCTACTATGATGTCAAGAAAATACGTCGCAGCATGACTAGACCCCCTTCTGATGTCGAGCATGATCGCCATGAAAGCCGGGGTAGAGAGGACAGAAGGCCTTATGATTCTTATCGTCAACACACCTCGCGCTCTCGCTCCCCCGTCCGTTCGGATCCAGTCTAATATAAAAGCTATCAGAGTCATCGAGGAGAAGACACATCGCAACCCAAAGACCGAACTTCTCCTCAAGACAAACATAGTCGGGAAAAAAGTCCATCGAAACGTACTGACTCACGAGACAAACATAAGGTTTCTGATAAGCGACCTGAAAAGGGGGATACAACCATCGTTCCCACTAAACACAGGGACACTGAACTAACATACTGCAAACCTCCACCGCTGGATGCTGAGTCTAAAGTTAAGCGGGCATATCTGGAGAAGCAGTTCCCCGACCATTATTTTGAAAATCTGATTTTCTTACCTGCTCTCGAGCCTATTTCCTCAAAGTGGGCAGATGAAGCTAAAGCGAAAATTGACGCAGTCGAGAAGAAGTATTCGGAGATGTTCAAGTATTCACGCAATCTCTCCAGAATCATTCGGACTTTAATTACAGAAGTTAATTCGATGAAAAAGACTGCAGATGCCGACGCAAAGGCCTTGAAAAATTTGGAGAAGGACCTTGAGGACACACACGCCCAACTTGTCATCGCTCAACGAGATGCTACCAACTTCAAACAGCTATTTGAAGAGTTACAAACGTGTTATCATGACTTGCTCGAATCTCGTAGAGCGTTTGGAGTTGAAGAAACAAGCGGAAGATGCTAAGTCGGACAATGCCAAAATGCAACTAGCTTACAATACTCTTGAGCGAGAAAAAGTCGAGTTAGCGAGAAAAAATGTTGAATTGGAGAAACGAAACGTTGACTTGGAATCCAAGTTAATGGAAGCGGAGAATAGGGCCACCCTAGCAGAGGGGAATGTGGAAAATGTTATTAAGTCTGCTGAGGAGACCCGCAAGCAGCTGTCAGAGGCTCAGGAAGAAGTGCACGGTTTCGGCAAATTACTGACTGAATTCTTCGCATACATAATTCATCGCCAAAACATCTCTTGGATTGAAGATTATCCAACTATCTTGGTTCACGTATGGAGTCAAATTATCGAATGGGAGAAAGAGGAACTCAAGGTAGACTTCATCGACGAAGATAAGCTTATGGAAAAATATCTAAGAGATGATGAGCTGGCACGTCTGGCCGAGGGGCGTCGCCTCATCGCCGCTGCTATGGAGGAGGAGAAGCAGATGGCCAAAAAAAAATATCCCTGAAGTTGGTTCTTCTTCTACTACCGCTGAAACTTCTGAAGTCGAGGGATATGACCCCGAAAACCCGGGGATCCCTCAGGCATCTCTTTTGTCTCCCATACCCGAGTCAGCGTCAGAGATGGCAGTCACTCCAGCTGAGAAATCATCAGAAGGTATTTCTACCTTTTCACCCCAATTCGTCAAGGCCGTCTCCACTTTTCATCACATAATTGGGCAGTCGATGGAGGATCCTTTATTTACTCCTGAGTTGATAACTGTTGCTTCCCATTCTGTAGGTGTTGAACCGACCGAGAAGACTAGCATGCTTCAGGGAATCACCACCGGAGTAAAATCCGTAGAAAAGGCTCAAGGAGAAATGGATAAGGCTGCCACTGTAGAGTCAGGAGGGGGAGCTGAACTGTCTAAGGCCGACGCTTCTTATGATGACAAGATGATAAATACCTTGAAAGACGATGGCGGTAGCGAGGGGCACGAGGAAGACCTTGATGTGGCTATAATTGGGGATTCAAAAAGCATTGATGACATCACTTTAGCTGAAATGAAAGCCGAACAAGACAAACGTATGCAGCTAAAAATTGAAAACTTGAACCCCGAAAGCCTTAAACCCCTTGCAATGGTGGATCCTGGATCAAGGTTAGTTGTTAAGCTTTCAACTAGGTCTATTACAGAGGAACTTGCTAAAAAAATCTTCTCTTGATTCCAGTGTTCCGACTCCTGGTAAAAAATCAACCGACTCTAGCACTTCAACTGCAGAGAAGAAAAGGTCGAAATGCATTATGACTGATGCTGAAAAGGAAGCTAAGGCTGCTTAGAAAGCTGCCAAAAAATCCAAGTCCGATCCAAAGCCCAAGCGATGGAGTGCTTTGTTGTATTTTGGCATTTAATTGGTCCGCAATTGTTGCAGCGAGTGCGGCCCTCGCATCTTCTTTTTTGTTGTTTTCCTTGTACAAACTCACACGTTTGTAAATAAAAATAGTTTATTTCCTGCAATGTCTGATAGTTGTTAGCTCAACACTTAAGTGAAAATACAAAAGTATGTCATATTAAAGTTATATAATAAAGTCATTGTCGAGGGGAAAATGTATGCATATATGTGCCCCCAGTTATTATTGAATAACTAAGCAAGAATTATTCAAGATTGATTAAATTAAAAAAAATCCAATTGCCCCCGATTCTCTAACGGGGCTATATTCCTTTCGTCATCGATGCCTGTTCTTTCTGGCATCTTTGTACTCTCCTGTCTCATAACCAGGTTAGAGTATCGTTGAGGCGGTCTCTCATCTGGGTGCACCTTCACGCCTCAGGGGATGTCATCTTCCCGTCCTTTATACTCTCACTCGATTCTTTAGAGTTATAGTTAAGAATGTCGTCTTCCCATTCTTCTGTGTTTTATCGCACAAACAGTCATTTTATTTGCTTCTGCACACAGGTCATCTCCAACTTTCCAAATTTAATTTTTAACATTTCGTGTTTCACAGTCATGATAGAATAATTGTTGAAGATATAAATAATGCAGAAAAGTAAATGACACACAATATTTTTATAGTGGTTCAGCTAAGTCGTAGCCTACATCCACTTTATAATCCTATGTTCACATAAACAGACTTTTTAAGGCAAGTCGTGCCTTTTTACATAGCTTATGAAAACAAAAGAGATAACATTTCATATTTAGCTCAGATATCGTCATAGGTGCTAAGCGGTCCAGGCTCCGGGAATCTCCTCACCGTCCATGGTCATTAGCTTGAATGCTCCTGTATCAAGCTTCCGTTGGATGGTGTATGGCCCTTCCCATTTTGGACCCAATTGGGTTGAAGGCGGGAAGATTCGTTTCAGTAAAGGTCTCCTAGTTCAAAGGTTTTGAGGTGAACTATCTGGTCATAATAACGTGCTACTTGATGTCAATGTCTCGAGGCACGCAAGTCGGCTTCATCTCTTTTTTCCTCAATCATAACAAGAGATTCCAGGAGGAGTGCTTTATTTGTCATTGTGTTATAATACGCAACTCGATGAGAAGGGACTTCTAATTCTACCGGGATCACTGCTTCTGACCCAAAGGAAAGTGAATAGGGAGTATGGCCAGTAGCCGTCTTAAAGGTCGTCCTGTAGGCCCATAAGGCTAATGGCAACTCGTCTACCCATCTAGCTTTGGCCTGCTCCAACCTCTTCTTTAGAATTGATTTAATGACCTTGTTTACGGCTTCGACCTGGCCATTTGACTGCAGGTGAGCTACTGCTATGTATTGTTTATCAATCTTACATTTTTGGCAGAAGTTTCTTAACTCAATGCTGTCAAATTGCAGACTGCAGGTGAACTACTGTAGTGTATTGTTTATCAATCTTACATTTCTGGCAGAAGTTTCTTAACTCAATGCTGTCAAATTGCATCCCATTATCAGTTACGATGGTCTTCGGTATCCCAAATCGAAAAATAATGTTTCTGACCACAAAACTGATCACCTTCCTTGCCGTGATGGTTGTTAGAGGTTCCGCTTCCACCCATTTTGTGAAGTAGTCCACGACAATGATTGCATACTTAGGTCCTCCTCTGGCAATAGGTAATACTCCGATAATGTCAATTCCCTACATGGCAAACGGCCACGGACTTACCATCGACTTGAGTTGGGTCGGAGGCGCTCTGGGAACTTTAGCGAATCTTTGTCATCTATCGCAGCGTCGTGAATAATCAGCTGCGTCTTTTTAACGGTAGGCCAAAAATATCTGTACCGTAATACTTTCTTTGCTAGGGTTTGGCCCTATGTGTGATCTCCACACTCACCTTCATGAACTTCTTGCAGTACACATTTAATGTCGTCGTCGTGTGTGATACACCGTAATAGGGGCATTGAAAACCCTTGACGATAAAGAATGTCATCCTGCAAAACATATCTTGCAGCCTTGCGTCTTACAGCTCGTATTTCGCTCTTTTTCAATGGGAGGGTACCATTCTTGAGAAAATTCTTAATTGATGTCATCCATGATTCTCTCTCGGGTTCAACTTCCAAGGCTATCTCTACTTCCATTAGGTCGAAACTCGGTGATTCCAACACCTCTATCGGAACCATTTCGGTTTCTTTAGGATTATCAGAACTTACTAGCTTTGCCAATCGATCTGCTTTCTGATTTTCCGCTCTTGGAATGTATGTTATTCCATAACGCTCCAAATCTTCCAATAACTCCTTTACCTTTTTGAGATAAGTGATGAGTCGAGGTCTCTTAGCAGCAAATTCTTCCTGAACTTGACATACAACTATCTTGGAATCGCAATATATATCTAGTGTCTTCACTCCCAAATCTTTGACGAGTTTCAGCCCGGCAATCAGGGCTTCATACTCGGAATCATTGTTAGTAGAAGCGAACTCTAACCGTAATGCATAGTAGATAGATCGTCCTTTAGGAGTTATCAAAACAACTCCGGCGCCGGACTTTCTATCATTCTTGGCCCCGTCCGTATGTAATTTCCATGGACTGAGCTCTAACTCTCGATCCAAAGCAACTATCTTGTCGCCCACCATTTCCACTTCAGGAATTGTAAATTCAGCTATAAAGTCAGCCAATTTATGCCCCCTTATTGATCTTCGTGGATGAAAGTTCAAATCAAATTGACTCAGCTCGATATTCCATCTAAGTAACTGCCCCGATGCTTCGGGTTTCTGCAACACTTGTCTCAAAGGTTGGTCGGTATATACAACTATTGGATGTGCTTGAAAATAATGGCGAAGTTTGCGAGAAGCAATCAGGAGGCTATAAGCAAGCTTCTCTATCTTCGGATAGTTACGTTCTGCAGCAGCTAGTTTTTTGCTTACGTAATACACAGGTTTCTCGACTTTATCCTCTTCACGTACTAATGCTGCGCTGACGGCGTGAAATGATACCGCCAAGTAGACAAACAAATCCTCGTGTTCCACAGGCTTTGATAATATTGGAGGCTTTTCTAAGAATTCTAATAGATTCTGGAATGCCTCCACACAATCGGGAGTCCACTCAAAATTTCGCTTTCCCCGTTTGATGAGATCGAAGAAAGGTACACACTTGTCCGTTGCTTTGGACATGAACCTGCCCAGTGCTGCAACCTTCCCAGCTAAGCTTTGAACATCCCTGATCCTTCACGGCTCCTCTATATTCCAAATTGCGGTTATTTGGTCCGGATTGATTTCAATTCCCCTGGAACTCACAATAATGCCGAGGAACTTGACTGATGCCACTCCAAAAGAACACTTCAAGGGATTCAACTTCATCCCATACATTCATAGTATGCCGAACATTTCTGCTAAGTCCTTCATATGATCGGGAGATTGCTTGTATATCACGAGCATATCATCTACGTAAACTTCCATGGTTTTCCCGATTTGATTGTAAAACATGCGGTTGACTAGGCGCTGATAAGTGGCTCCCGCATTTTTTAACCCAAATGGCATTACCACGTAACAATACAACCCCAAGTCTGTGATAAAGCTTGTGTGCTCTTGATCTGGTATGTGCATGGGAATTTGATTGTACCCATAATAGGCGTCCATAAAGGATAAGAGTTCATGCCCGGCCGTCGAATCTACTAGTTGATCAATTTTGGAAAGAGGAAAGCTATCCTTCGGGCAAGCCTTGTTCAAATCAAAAACGTTGATGCACGTTCTCCACTTCCCGTTTGACTTTTTGACCAGGACAGGATTTGATATCCAGTCGGGATATTTTAATTCCTTAACAAATCTATTACCTTTTAATTTCTCTACTTCTTCTTTCAAAGCTGCTGACCGCTCTGGGCCCAACATCCGTCTCTTCTGCTTGACTGGTGGGTGCTTTGGATTAATACACAAAGAGTGGCTCATGATGGCAGGCAAAATCCCATGCATGTCAGCGTGAGTCCAGGCAAGCACATCTAGGTTTGCCTTTAAGAAATCAGCAAATTCCCTCGCTCTAACTGGATCCAGTTGCGAGCCGATCCTTAGCACTTTTGTTGGATCTGCTTCATCAATAGGTATATCGATTGTTTTTCGTTGGGAGTTGCCTTCCTATCCCCGGGTTCTCTATCCTCTCTGGGATCTATATCCTTAAGCCCGTCTGAGGGTGACTCTCTTGGGGCAGTGCCCCTTAATTGCTATGCTGAGGCCTCCTTTGGAGGGGCGGAATCATCCTTAGCATCTATATTCAACCCCTTCATTAACATCTTTAACTCTGTCACGTAACAAGCTCGTCCCATAGCTTGGTCGCCCCTCATCACCCCGAATCCTGAGTCAGTCGGGAATTTAAGCAGCAAGCACCAAGGCGCAATACATGCCCTAAATTCGGCAAGGGCCGGTCGGCCTAGGAAGGCATTGTAAGGCGACTCCACATCTAAAACTACAAACGGCAGGATCCTTACTCTCTGGCGATCTCCCTGCCCTAGTGTGACTGGTAGTTCCACAAAACCCATCGGAGCTGTAGATGCTCCGTTAAAGCCACGTATCCATCCTTCACATGGCTTTAAGTCTTTTGCTTCGAGTCTCATTTGCTCGAAATCTTTCTTGAAGAGGATATTAACCGAGCTCCCGTTGTCCACTAACACTTTATGGGCTAAAGCAGAGACAATCGTCGTGGTAATCACTAATGGATCATCGGTTGGAGATTGAACTCCAGAATCATCTCTGTTGCGGAATACGACATCATCTGACATCGTTTTTTTGTTTTATTTGAGTGACGTCTTCAAGGCTACTGCATTATCCTACTTCAAAATGCTTGGCGGCGTTGATGTACTAGTCCATTGCTTTAAAACTACGACCAACTAAGTGAGGTCCGCCTACAATAGTATTAATGACGACCCTCTTACCTTTTTGCTGAGCTGTGGGTTTTGAAGCAGGCTGGTCTTGGGTCGGGGTTTGTCCCCCTTGCCCCCTGTCCCTTTGGGCGACCTTGTACTCATCCAACTTCCCTTCTTGCAGAAATTTTTCGATGATATCTCTCAAATGACGGCACTCATTAGTGGAATGACCGTGGGTACCATGAAACAAGCAAAACTTTCCTGTTGCAATCTCTATCTCAGTAGAATCTCTGGGTGGTGGTTTTTGTACTGCAATATGCTATATGTGTAACACCCCGTATTTTCTGTGAACTTAAGAATTACAAATCTGAGTATAATTAAAATATAAAATCAGAAACAAGGTAAACGGGCTGTGCCATTGCGTTCATCTCGGAAAAATACGCGAAATAGAGTCCAAAATTTCGTAAATCGGAGTCCATATGACCAAGTTATGGCCTCCCAAAGTTCAAAAAAAATTAAACAGCACAGACCAGGTCGACTGGGGAGTCGACCCTAGAGTCGACCTGCCCCCAGGGGGTCGACCCTAGAGTCGACCCTAGAGTCGACCTGCCCCCAGGGGGTCGACCCTAGAGTCGACCCTAGAGTCGACCTGGGGGTCGACCTGCCTCCCAAATCTGCTTTTCTGCCTGGGTGCATTCTGATGTTTCTGGTCTCGTTTTCTGTCTAGATTCGTCTGCCTAAACCTATTTAAACAGCCCCAAAACCCAGCCTTCTCTGCACACAATTATATTCTGCTTCTACTCTGCCTCTGTTCTAAATTAAAAATAAAAATGGCGTTGCTACTCTGCTGAAATCAAAACTAGAAGACCATCAACATCAACCTAAATTCAATTAGAGATTAGAGCTTCTGCAATGGTTCTACAACAACTAGAGTTCTTTCTTTAATCCAATTAAGGAAAGTACAGTTATTTTCCGCTATAAACGTTAATTCTGATTTTGACATGAATTGTGAATCTGAATCTGAGATTATATCTGTTCTGATTTGATTTATCTTATTCTGTATCTCTTTCCTCTTTCTATTCTATAGCCAGGCTACTACGAGCCTGAGCCAATCTCATAAGAGATTAACATGCGCTAAAATGTTTGGGACAGTAAAATGAATGATGCATAAATTGGGCATGACCAATAGGTGACTAATTTGAGGAAAGAACATGGACTGTAGCTAGAACATGAATCTGAGACATATGATTGGACATGTTATATTTATAACATAAAAAGGTATTGAACATATGATTTGTGGACATGACATAAAAAGGTATATAATTGAACATAAATATAGACTGTATTGAACACATGATTTAGGATAAAGAGGATATGGCCTAGGTATAAAGATTTACATGAAAGTAGGATATCAATTAATGTAAATCAACACCTAAGTAAGGGACCTTTAGGATATATGACATGCATAGTAATCTATGGCTATATTTGGTATAAATTATATGGATCTTCTGTACTATGCAAGTTTAATAAAAATTTGGAACATATGATATATGGTAAATTTATGACCATAACCTGTGCTATGTAAATTTAATACAAACATAGGGTATATGATAATATTGTGAATCAAGACTATTATTTATGCACGTGAACTTAGGCAAGGTTTATAATTAGGCAAGGTATGAAACTTTAAGAAATATGTAAATTTGTTATATTTGCCTAATTTGCTAGTGTGTTACATTGCCTAATCTGCTAGTTCTGTTATATTGCTTAATCTGCTAGTTCTGCTCTACTACCTAGTCTGCTAGATTTGTTCATCTGCCAAATCTGTCATTTGCTAAGTCTGTTGAAAATACTAAATCTGCTAGTTTGCTTAATCTGCTAAGTCGCCTAACCTGAGAAATCTGTTATCTGCTATATCTGTTGAGTTGGTATAATTAGTCCGCTATTGACATAATCTGAATTGGCTATAGTTATGAATAATTGACATGTATATTAGGCGTGGGTATAAATGGTAAATCATTAATTAATTGGCCGCAAAGGTAAAAATGGCTAACTCGAGGTTAGAATGAGTTTGCAGCGTAATTCTGCCCGGAACCGCCCGACATATTCTAGTGGTCGCAAACAATAGGTTCTAATGTGAGAAGTTAGTCATAACGTGCTTGAAACCCGAGGTTAGACTCAGTTTGCGACAGAAACCTGCCCGGAACCAACCGGCCTAACCAGTAGCCGCAAACTGTCAGTCTAATGTGAGAGGTTTGGGCATTAATATTTAATTAATGAAAATCTGAGGTAATTATGATGTCTAAAACGTGTTGGGTAAGGTTAAACCAATTGGACCAATGAATCTGATGAACCCGTTTCGTGAATCCGTAGGCCCAATACAAAGTTAGATAATCTGGAACCAGTTAATCTGTAAGCCTGTTAATCCGAACATCTGATCCGTTAGTCTGAGAACCTGTTAACTTGATTGTCTGATCTGTGAACTAGTTAACCTAAATTTTGTATGTCTGAAACTTGTAGACAAGTTAAGCTGAAATCTGTTAGTCTGGGGACACAAGGTTAGGAGGGGAATTACTTGTGTCATCTGTTGTTTGGGACCCATATTAGTCAGTAACCCTTTCTGGTATCAAAACTTTGACCCAACAGTAAGTAAGGTCCGGGCAAGCTTACTGAACTAATTATAAGCTGTAACACCCCACCTCCGCCAGGGTAACTCTTGCAAGCACACTAGCTTTGGAGGGGCGTTAAACAAGGTAAACATGCAGGCAGATATCACAAGACAGAACATATAAGTAAAACAGAGTAATAAAGCAGCGGATAAAACTTGCATTTCCAAAACCATAGTTAAGTTACAACAAAGTACTTAGTCATTATTTTCCAACAAACAAAGTCTAGAGAAAAGCATAAACTGAAAAACTGAAATACATAAAGTACTATCCCCAAAGTGAAGTGATAAACCATAGCTAGCTCAGTGTCCAAAACCGTACATGAGCAAATCCAGTAAGCAAGCTGTAAAGATCCAAGCTAAGCTCCAATGTTCCCACCCTGAGAACCTGAGGGGGGGTAAACGGAAGAAAAGAGGCGAAAGAAACCAGGTCAGTCAAAAAGACTGGTAAGCCCAACTACTATCTGTCCCTGAACTAGTAAAGTTAACTGGCATGAGAAGCTGAGATGAACATAAGGATAGTAACATACTGGCATGATGATTAACTAACAAGATAGATAAAGGTGTCATCGCATAATCAAGGTTAAGTTTTGCACCACGGGTGTACTAGCATTCTAACATGTCAAGTAAAAACAAGAATTGATCCTTTGGCCCAAGCTTGGCCCAACATCATGAGATGACCTAAATCAAGGTCCAACTACACGGTCTAGTTGATCGGCTCCCTATAAACCTAACTCGTCAAGTGTCGGTGTCATACGGCCCAAACATGCAATGTAGTTAAACTGCGCTAGGTCCACCCTAGGGTGTATCAAGTCCTCGGGTGTCAACCTCGGACACCAATCAAGTATGCACAGTCTAGATCTACTGGTACCCGTGCCTGATTCTCCAACTCCGGACTATGTGCACGACCATAGTCCACCTGGACCTACACCGGCGTACCTACTCAGCCGTCGTTTTGGTCGCTTACATGTCAGCCCAGTAATCGTGCCCCACCCTAGCCTAGTCCTAGGGTCTTATGATACTATCAAGAGGGTTACTGCTGAAAAGGACCACGCAACTAGGGTTTCCTTAACGGGTTAAATGTGGTTAACCCGATCCAAACGTGGATTAAATTGGTTAAGTGTACCCAAGATTCATGACTTAACCCCGATTAACCCATCAAGCCCAAATTGATTAAGTATTAAGTGGACCATGACTTAACCCTAATCAGGAGGCATTAATTAATTAACTTAATGTGCATTAACCTCTCACATTAGACTTTGTTGTGGTTACTAGTTAGGCCGGGCGGATCCGGGTAGCTTTACACCACAACTTGGTCTAACCTCGGGTTTGAGCACAACATGACCAACTTCTCACATTGGGTCCTATTGTTTGTAGCCACTAGTTAAGCCGGGCGGGTCCGGGTAGATTTATGCTACAAACTCAACCCAACCTCGAGTTGGCCACACTCATATTTTCTAAGTTTCATGTCCATTATGTTTCCAAAACATAATTACAAGTTAACATATCACGTTATGTTATAAAAACCATGTTTATGTCATAATGTTACCCAACCCCAACGTAATCCCATCGTTTTACATAATCGCAACAACGCATAAAGGATAAAATAGGGAACTTGGCATAATCATGACAAAAAGGTGTTGAAGCCACAAGTTTATCATGGTGGCATATGAAATGTACATATGTTCATACACTTGCATATTGCATCATTAGGCTTCAAAAGCATGCATAAAACCAAACTTAGCATATGAGCGATACATGGTGATAAATGACATGTATAAGTTGCTAGAAGTTCGCATTTAGCCTCACATGTAAGTTATCATAAGGGATATGATAACTTTCATGTTGCCAAAATGCAACCTTTAATATAAAGCTTGGAGCTTTATGCTCACAACATCAAGTTTAACTTGCATAACGTAGCAACATGTGTCATACATAATGATTAAACCAACTTGCATATAATGATCAACCAAACTTGCATATCATAATGATCAACCCCAAACTTGCATCATTCATTTAACTTTAGAGTTCAATAAAAAGAAAGTAGAAAAGGGCTTACAATGCTATGAAGACACAAATGAATATTTATTATAAAGATTGAGACGAAGCCCTTATGCAAGCACCAAAATATGAAAGCCCCAATTGAAAAACCCTTGCGCCAAATCAATAAAAATCCTTGCTTTGAAATAGAAATGTTGCAACTTTACTTGAATGCAAACTAAGAACACTCATACAAGTTTGAAAGCACTTGTATGAACTCACAATCTCTCATAGAAATAAACTTAGGAATTTTAGCATGAGAGTGGAGGCCATGAGAGGAACAAATTTGACATAGTTTAGTTGTAGGATTGAATAATGGTGATTTAGGCTAGGTTTAGGGGTCTTTTTATAAAGGATTAGGATAGTATTAGCCATAGGATTAACCATAGATTCAATCAGAGCCATCAAATCCCGTCACTAGCCAACAAAATAGGTCAAAACAGCCAGAATGGTGCACCAGGTTGCCTGGGTCCGACCAGGCAGGTCGACCCCCAGGTCGACCCTGGGGTCGACTCCCCAGTCGACCTGCCCCCCCCCCAGGTCGACTCCCAGGTAGACCCCTAGGTCGACCTGGTCTGGGCAGGATTTTTCCCGCCTACCCCGAATTTTCTGAAATTTGAATCTGTTTTGAATTTGAATTTTTCGTGAAACTTCGCGAGGCCATATCTCGGTCATACGGACCCCGTTTTTCGAAAACTCGGACTCTATTTCGCGTATTTTTCCGAGACGAACGCAATAGCACAGCCCGTTTCCCATGATTCAGATTTTACAATTTAATTCTGCCCTGATTTATGTTATAACATGTTATTCAAAAATACGGGTTGTTACATTCTCCCCTCCTTAAAGGATTTCGTCCCCGAAATCTCCAAGTTAGGAAGAACGTATCCTACCATCCATCTACTCAAAACATTATCCACGTCCAGTTATTGTCCTTTAAAGGATTCTAAATGCTGTATGATCATATGCAAAGGTGTGTGTATATGTACTTATCTAATGCAAAAATCAGGCGGTTACTGATGCAGTAAACCTCCTTAATGCAAAGCATGTTAGTGAAATGAGTCCATATGTATGCAAATTCCTAACATAACTCATAGTCTCTATATGAGTGCACATAACATTCGTCCATATGCAACATCCACGTGATAGCATAACAAGTTTCATCCATGAATAAGTATAAGCACTCATGCATATGCAACATGAAAGTGTGTGAGCCGATCTTAGTGCCTAATGTGTATCATGCATCCACGAGTATCCACGTGCAAACACTTGCAACCATCAAGCATAACATGTTTCAAATACATGTTTCATCCAAAGGGTTTCTACCTAAGGTCCTCATGACATGATTAACGAGATAACAAGATAAACAAGATAAACATGGATAATCATGGATAAAAAGAAAGATAGGCTAATTAGGAAAGAGGTCGAGAATGTACCCTAAAAAAGAAATGGATAAAGCCCACGCATCTTCTCCTCGGTTTCCCAAGTTGCATCTTCATCGGCTTCACCCCACTGAACTTTCACCAATTTGACTTCTCGATTTCTTGGCTTCTTGATCTCCGTTCCCAAGATACGAATCAGAGTTTTCTCAAGGCTGCTTCTTTCTCTACCTCAATGTCTTCAAGAATGGTTGGTTCAACCACTTCAGCGGACTCATGTAGGCACTTTCGGAGATGCGAGACATGAAAGACATTATGCACTCCGGCTAGCTTTTCTGGCAATTCCACCTTATAGGCCATCTTTCCAATTCTCTCTATGATAGGGAAGGGTCCTACGAACCTTGGTGCCAGCTTCCCGACTGCTCCAAAACGTACCACATTACGCAAAGGAGAAACCTTCACGAAAACCATGTCTCCCACTTCGAATTCCAAATCTGCCCTTCGCTTGTCAGCATAGGATTTCTGTCTATCTTGGGCCGCTTTCGTCCTTTTCTCACTAATTCAACTTTCTCGGATGTGTCCCGTATCATATCGGGCCCAAGTATAAGTCTATCTGTTGTCTCCCACCAACAAGATGGTGACCTACACGGCCTCCCATACAAAGCTTCAAATGGTGCCATCCCTATGCTGGCTTGATAGCTATTATTATACGCAAACTCTACAAGAGGGAGGTGGTCTTCCCAAGTACCACCAAAGTCAAGAACACAGAGCCTCAAAAGATCTTCTAGCACTCTATTCACCCTTTCGGTTTGGCCATCCGTCTGGGGGTGATAGGCCGTACTCAGATTCAATCGCGTACCCATCGCTTCTTGCAAACTGTTCCAGAACTGGCTAGTGAAAATTGGGTCGCGATCGCTAACTATGCTAGAAGGAACTCCATGCAAGCACACTATTTCTCGAAGATAAATAGATGCCAGCCCTGATGCGGTCCTCTTGCTCTTTACTGGGATGAAGTGAGCACTCTTCGTAAGTCTGTCAACTATGACCCATATGCTTGTGTTCCCTCTCCTTGACCTAGGCAACCCATCCACAAAATCCATAGAAATACTCTCCCACTTCCATTGCGGGACCTCCAATGGATGTAATAGCCCACCTGGTTTCTTTGACTCGGCTTTCACTTGTTGGCACACCATGCACTTTGAAACATACTCTGCCACATCCTTCTTCATTCCATCCCAAAAGAAAATGCGCTTCATATCTCTATACATCTTATCTCCTCCCGGATGTATAGTCATCTTCGAGTGATGCGCTTCTTCAAGAACTCTATGGACTAAATCTCCCACTCGAGGAACACATAATCTCCCATCATGCCTTAGCCATCCTTTATCATCAATAGTATATCTGGCAAGGTGACTAGACGTCTCACCACGAATCAACCTGTCCATAACTTCGACTATCTGTGGATCTTCCCTCTGCGAAGCCCCAACTTGATCAAGGAGTGTGGGTCTAAGCTCAAGGGATGCTAATGAACCCGTCATCGACCCAACTGCCGTCGTGAAATCATAGGTTGCCAAGAATTCTAAGTTCTTCATCTCAATGAACAAGGGGCTCAAAGTCAATCTCCTTCTGCTTAGTGCATCCGCCACAACATTACCCTTGCCAGGGGTATAAGCTATCTCGAAGTCATAAGAGGCCAAGAATTCCATCCACCTTTGCTGCCTTAGATTCAGATCTTTTTGCGAGAAGAGGTATTTGAGTGACTTGTGATCAGTATACAACTCAAACCTTTCGCCTAGAAGATAATGGCGCCAGGATTTGAGTGCAAAGACGATCGCCGCTAACTCCAAATCATGAGTGGGATAGTTCTTCTCATGAACTTTAAGTTTCCTACCCCCATAACATATCACTCTTCCCTCTTGCATCAGAACGGCACCTAACCCCGTGCCACATGCATCTGTGTACACGGTAAACATCTTACCACTGTCGGGTAATGCCAAAACTGGAGCTGAGGTAAGGGCTCTTTTGAGCTTTTGAAAAGCAAGCTCACACTCCAAGTCCCATGCAAAGACTAAGTTCTTCTTCGTCTACTTAGTAAGAGGGGCCGAAATCTTAGCGAAGTCCCTGATGAACTTCCTATAGTAGCCCGCCAAACCGAGAAAGCTTCTTACTTCGGTCGGATTCCTAGGAGTCTTCCAGTCTTGAACCACAACCACTTTCACGGGATCCACCGCTATGCCTTGCTTAGAAACTATATGTCCAAGAAACCGAACTTCCCTTCTCCAAAAATGACATTTGGAGAACTTGGCTTTCAACTGATGAGCTCTAAGCGTATCCATCACTTCCTTGAGATGTCTGGCATGTTCTTCCTCATCCTTTGAGAAGACCAGAATATCATCCACGAAGACAACCACGAACTTGTTAAGGAACTCCCTGAACACCCTACTCATCAAATCTACGAAGTAGGCGGGTGCATTAGTCAAACCGAATGGCATGACAAGCCATTCAAAGAATCCATCCAGAGTCCTAAACGCAGTATTATCGATGCTATCCTCAACCACTCTAAGCTGATGGAATTCGGTGGCTAGATCGAGTTGAGAGAAAACAGAAGCACCTACAAGCTGGTCAAAGAGATCATCAATCCTCGGTAACGGGTGCCTATTCTTTTTTGTCAGCTTGTTCAACTCTCGATAATCAACACATAGACGAAGCGAACCATCCGCCTTAGTAGCGAATACCACCGGTGCACCCCATTCAGAAATGCTTCGTCTAATAAAACCCTTCTCTAGCAGCTCCTTGATTTGCTTACTGAGCTCTCTTCTTTCTCGTGGGGCCATGTGCCTAACGGGCAATGATACTGGCTTGGCATTATCGACTAGATAAATGCGGAAATCTATCTCTCGTTTAGGGGGTAACCCCTTAACTTCTTCAAAGACATCGGGATAGTCTCAGACCACCCTTACAGATTGCAGATCATCGATGGACGAGTCGAGAGATTCAAGATAACATAACATGACGGGACCTCTAGGGTTACAAGAAATTTCTAGGGTATTACCGAGGCGAGTCATGAGCCTCACCACCCTATGTTCACAATCAAGAATGGCTCCATAACTGGACAACCAATCCATGCCCAAGATCAACCCATATCCCGTGAACCCGAGAACATAAGCATTACACGTGAATTCTACGATCAAGATAGAAATCTTCAAATCCACACAAATCATAGATAGATGGGCGGAACCCCCAATTGGATTTGAAACACAAACGGGATCCTCAACTAGGCTAGTACTTAGGGGCAAACTTTCAACAATGTCAGAAGAGATAAAATTATGCGATGCGCCAGAATCAAATAAGGTGCGAACAGGATAATCAGAAATATAAATAAGACTTTCTACAGAAATACTACCTCGATCCTGAACTGGAGCAGCATTAAGAGCATGCACTTGCCCTCCAGAAGGTCCTGCACGCTGATTCTGCCCTTGCTTCTTGGGGCAATCCTTGCTAAAGTGCCCGATCTCTCCACAATGAAAGCATTCGCCCGACTTTCTCTTCCTCTTCTTACAGTGTTTAGCTATGTGCCCAACATTCCCACAGTAGTGGCATTTCCTTGGATCCTTTGCCTTGGCCTTGTTGCCCTTGTTGTTCTTGTTGTTTTTGTTGTTCTGATTGCTCTGATTTCCTCCCCACTTGGAGTCTGTCTTCTTGGCTTGGGTCTCATTAGCCTTCACTTCCTTCTTGCCATTCTTATCATCTCCTTGAAGCAATGCCATGTCTACTAGTCCTTCAAAAGTGGCCCCCATGGGTATATGAGATAGGGCTAAACCTTGTAGTGGTTCATTCAACCCTCGTGCAAAGCGCAAAGCCTTCTTCTGGGGAGTATTAATCATGTCCAAACCAAATCGGGCGAGCTTTTTAAACTCATTCACGTACTCCCTCACTGTCATGTCCCCTTGCTTCAAAGATATAAATTTCTCCAATTGCAAATTCGCCTCAGCTGATGATAGGAACTTAAGCCCAAATCTTGTCCTAAAGTCGGCCCAAGTCTCTATAGGCCTCGTAGCATTGGTGACCTCCCACCAATAAGCAGCTTCTTCTTTTAATAACCATGCTGCCAATAAAACCCTTCTATGATCTTGCACATCAAAGATGGCGAAGAGATCTTCAGTTTCTTTCAACCAATTTCTTGCCTCCACAAAAGTCTCCGTTCCAATAAAGTTCTTGCCACCCATCGCCTTAAAGTCTTTGCAAATCTGAGCGAAATCTGCTTGCGGATTCTGAGGAGGAGGAGGAGGAGGAACCTCAGTTATATTGGGGGTATTTGCTGGGCCCACATCGTTGGCCCTAGCTTCCAAGTACCTCCGGAACCATCCGGGAATGGTCACTCCCTCGGGAAGGTTAAGATCGGCCATACTGAAAAAGGAAAAAGATAGATTCAGAACGAAGAAACGAAGGATAGTGCTATGGCTTTTGGGGAATAGCCTTTTTTAAAATAACTAGACTTTTCTTGGAAAATACTTAATTGGTTTTGAAAATAGTTTTTCAAAAGGTAAGTTTCAAAAACACTTCTGCTTAAATCTTGTAAACCTTATGCTCTGATACCAAATGTAACACCTCACCTCCGCCAGTGTAACTCTTGCAAGCACACTAGCTTTGGAGGGGCGTTAAACAAGGTAAACATGCAGGCAGATATCACAAGACAGAACATATAAGTAAAACAGAGTAATAAAGCAGCGGATAAAACTTGCATTTCCAAAACCATAGTTAAGTTACAACAAAGTACTTAGTCATTATTTTCCAACAAACAAAGTCTAGAGAAAAGCATAAACAGAAAAACTGAAATACATAAAGTACTATCCCCAAAGTGAAGTGATAAACCATAGCTAGCTCAGTGTCCAAAACCGTACATGAGCAAATCCAGTAAGCAAGCTGTAAAGATCCAAGCTAAGCTCCAATGTTCCCACCCTGAGAACCTGAGGGGGGGTAAACGGAAGAAAAGAGGCGAAAGAAAACAGGTCAGTCAAAAAGACTGGTAAGCCTTACTACTATCTGTCCCTAAACTAGTAAAGTTAACTTGCATGAGAAGCTGAGACGAACATAAGGATAGTAACATACTGGCATGATGATTAACTAACAAGATAGATAAAGGTGTCATCGCATAATCAAGGTTAAGTTTTGCACCACGGGTGTACTAGCATTCTAACATGTCAAGTAAAAACAAGAAATGATCCCTTGGCCCAAGCTTGGCCCAACATCATGAGATGACCTAAATCAAGGTCCAACCACACGGTCTAGTTGATCGGCTCCCTATAAGCCTAACTCGTCAAGTGTCGGTGTCATATGGCCCAAACATGAAATGTAGTTAAACTGCGCTAGGTCCACCCTAAGGTGTATCAAGTCCTAGGGTGTCAACCTCAGACACCAATCAAGTATGCACAGTCCAGATCTACTGGTACCCGTGCCTGATTCTCCAACTCTGGACTATGTGCACGACCATAGTCCGCCAGGACCTACACCGGCGTACCTACTCAGCCGTCGTTTTGGTCGCTTACATGTCAGCCCAGTAATCGTGCCCCACCCTAGCCTAGTCCTAGGGTCTTATGGTACTATCAAGAGGGTTATTGCTGAAAAGGACCACGCAACTAGGGTTTCCTTAACGGGTTAAATGTGGTTAACCCAATCCAAACGTGGATTAAATTGGTTAAGTGTACCCAAGATTCATGACTTAACCCCGATTAACCCATCAAGCCCAAATTGATTAAGTATTAAGTGGACCATGACTTAACCCTAATCAGGAGGCATTAATTAATTAACTTAATGTGCATTAACCTCTCACATTAGACTTTGTTGTGGTTACTAGTTAAGTCGGGCGGGTCCGGGTAGCTTTACACCACAACTTGGTCTAACCTCGGGTTCGAGCACAACATGACCAACTTCTCACATTGGGTCCTATTGTTTGTAGCCACTAGTTAAGCCGGGCGGGTCCGGGTAGATTTATGCTACAAACTCAACCCAACCTCGAGTTGGCCACACTCATATTTTCTAAGTGTCATGTCCATTATGTTTCCAAAACATAATTACAAGTTAACATATCACGTTAAGTTATAAAAACCATGTTTATGTCATAATGTTACCCAACCCCAACGTAATCCCATCGCTTTACATAGTCGCAACAACGCATAAAGGATAAAATAGGGAACTTGGCATAATCATGACAAAAAGGTGTTGAAGCCACAAGTTTATCATGGTGGCATATGAAATGTACATATGTTCATACACTTGCATATTGCATCATTAGGCTTCAAAAGCATGCATAAAACCAAACTTAGCATATGAGCGATACATGGTGATAAATGACATGTATAAGTTGCTAGAAGTTCGCATTTAGCCTCACATGCAAGTTATCATAAGGGATATGATAACTTTCATGTTGCCAAAATGCAACCTTTAATATAAAGCTTGGAGCTTTATGCTCACAACATCAAGTTTTACTTGCATAACATAGCAACATGTGTCATACATAATGATTAAACCAACTTGCATATAATGATCAACCAAACTTGCATATCATAATGATCAACCAAACTTGCATATCATAATGATCAACCCCAAACTTGCATCATTCATTTAACTTTAGAGTTCAATAAAAAGAAAGTAGAAAAGGGATTACAATACTATTAAGACACAAATGAATATTTATTATAAAGATTGAGACGAAGCCCTTATGCAAGCACCAAAATATGAAAGCCCCAATTAAAAACCCTTGCGCCAAATCAATAAAAATCCTTGCTTTGAAATAGAAATGTTGCAACTTGACTTGAATGCAAACTAAGAACACTCATACAAGTTTGAAAGCACTTGTATGAACTCACAATCTCTCATAGAAATAAACTTAGGAATTTTAGCATGAGAGTGGAGGCCATGAGAGGAACAAATTTGACATAGTTTAGTTGTAGGATTGAATAATGGTGATTTAGGCTAGGTTTAGGGGTCTTTTTATAGAGGATTAGGATAGTATTAGCCATAGGATTAACCCTAGATTCAATCAGAGCCATCAAATCCCGTCACTAGCCAACAAAACAGGTCAAAACGGCCAGAATGGTGCACCAGGTTGCCTGGGTCCGACCAGGCAGGTCGACCCCCAGGTCGACCCTGGGGTCGACTCCCCAGTCGACCTGGCCCCCCCAGGTCGACTCCCAGGTCGACCCCCAGGTCGACCTGGTCTGGGCGGGATTTTTCCCGCCTACCCCGAATTTTCTGAAATTTGAATCTGTTTTGAATTTGAATTTTTCGTGAAACTTCGCGAGGCCATATCTTGGTCATACGGACTCCGATTTTCGAAAACTCGGACTCTATTTTGCGTATTTTTCCGAGTCGAACGCAATGGCATAGCCCATTTCCCTTGATTTAGATTTTACAATTTAATTCTGCCTTGATTTATGTTATAACATGTTATTCAAAAATACGGGTTGTTACTTAAGCGGTTCATTCTGATAATGGCGAGGGGTGTTGATGGTGCGTTCCAATCGGGTCATGTGCGTGCATGGATCCCGGTCTGCCTCTGAGGATGTAAGACGTCGTGACATCTGTAAATAGGTATGTGCCAATTGGTTGTCACTTTAGGGAGTGATACACCATACTGTGGGGCCGACACAGGATATTTATGTATTAGGGAGCCGATCGCTTGGGGTAGGGTTTTAGGGTACACTTAGTTCTGTTTGTTTCTGTTGGTACCGTCTGTTTCTGTTGGGTAGTAACACCTGTCTGTTTCTGCGTGGTACCTTCTGTTCGGGTAGTAAAGGCCCATTACTAGTGTACACCTAATTCTACATTCTGTTTCCATAGGGATTAATCTGTTTCTGCTTCTGTATGTTTCTGATCGGGTAGTAAAGGCCCATTATTAGCATTCTGTTTCTGTTAAATTATTCTGTACCCGTTTCTGTTTCAGTTTAGACATTAGGGTGACACCTAATTCTATTATACTTGTATTAGTGCAGAGAAGTGTAAAGCAATAGTATGTCATTATGTTCTTCTGTTATATCTGCAAAACCTGTTACAGTTATCTCTCATCCAGTTTTATGTTCATGTCATATTATTATTATCTGTTCATATGCTGAAAGTCACTGGACTTGCCAGACTTTTTGTCTGACCCTTGTTGTTTCGCCTTCTTTCTTCCGTTTCCCCCCCAGGTTATCCAAGGAGGGAATACTTTAGCTTGATCCGGATTTCTCTTTGCTTGAAGTGCTTAAAGTATGGCTTGGCTCTGTATAGCTTCTGTTCTATGGGGATTATGATTTTAAACCATGCATTTTGAAGGCTTTTGTACAAGACTGATATTTTGTACTTGAATTCTGAGATTTGAAAGGGCGTAACCATATTGATTTCTGTTTCCGCTGTAATAAAGTTAATTTTTTTCTATTACTGTTTTATCTATCTTGTAATTTTCTGTTCTGTTTACTAAAATGCTCCACCAAAGTTAAGGCATTCCCTTTGTGAGTTACCTTAACGGAGGTGGGGTGTTACACTTGGTATCAGAGCTGAAGGTTACCAGATTTTATAAAAAGTTTTGAAAACTATTTTCGAAAAGGTTTTGAAAGGAAGTATTTTCAAAAATAAAGCTTATTTTGAAAAACATAATCCCCAAGAGCCATATATCTTTCTTTCAGTCCTTTTTGTATTGAACCTTTCCTTTTTCGTTTCAGCATGTCTGAAGCATCTGAGATACCAGAGGGTGTTCATGTACCCGGTTGGTTTCGTCAGTATCTTGAGGCTAGGACCGCCGCTGCAGGTCCAGCGAATGATCCCCCTCCCCCACCCCCTCCTCGTGCAATTGCTTTCTCAAAGATCTGTAGAGATTTTAGGGCCATGGGTGGGAAGGATTTCAAAGGAACTGAATCATTCGTAGAAGCGAGGAATTGGCTCAAAGAAACTAAGGATCTATTCGTTATCTTCGAGGTGGACGATAGGCAGAAGGTACAGTTGGCGTTATGGCTGCTCAAAGACGAAGCTTCCTATTGGTGGGAAGTCACTAACGCCGAGAAGCTGGTTGAGACATGGATAGATTTCAAAACAAGGTTTGAGACAAAATTTCTCTCGCAAGCTGAACGGAGTTTACAACTGGAAAAGTTCTTATCTCTTAAGCAAGGAAGTATGACGGTCAAGGAATACGTCAAACAGTTCAACCAACTAGCTAGGTTCGGATTGGATTTAGTCAACACTCTGCATAAAAAGGCTCTCCGCTTTGTTAAAGGATTGAACGAGCCACTGCATAGCCTAGTCATGACCCATGTACCCATGGGAGCAACTTACGAGAAATTGGTGGATATGGCACTACTGCACGAGGAAGACAAGGGCCCGAAAGAGACAAAGGAGGAACCACAGAATAAGAAAGTAGGGCCCAAAAAGGAAACACAAAGGAAGGATGAAAAGTCTGAAGATAAGAAGGGGAAAAGCGCTTTACTTGTGGAAGCTCGACTCATCTGAACAAGGATTGCAGAAAAAGAAAGGGCGCTTGCTTCAACTGTGGGGAGATGGGACACTTCACTAGGGACTACCCGAAGAGACGAGGACAAGGAGGGCAGGCGAACACTCTTGAGGCTAGTGGCTAGGATAGAAATAGGAAAATTTCTATAGTAGGTTTAATTTCTTTATCTGATTATGGAGTTAAGACTTTTTCTGATTCTGGTATTTTGATTTTGTAATCGATACTCTGCACTTTAATACTAGTATTATTTCTGAATTCCGCTGTAGACTCAGACCCATAAGGGTTATGGCTCATCTGTTTGAGATTGGGGTTTGAGGGATATCTGTGTTATGCGTCAAGTATGATGCATACATTCTGAGTTTTCGTGGGGTATGATTTTATCATGCTTAACCTCCTAAGAGTCATTAGGGAACCTGATCTGTACCAATAGCCTGTAAATATCTGAATACTTCTGATAAGATTTCCAGTTTTGACATTGTCTAAAGAAGGTAATCCTCTGGGTGTCAATTTGATGATGGTTTCGGTCTTTGGGGTCGATACTTAGGACCCATGTCTAATGGGAACCAAGTTTTTTTTTCTATCTGTACTCGCCTCCATCATTCGACTGTATCCTATCGATCGAATCTTCGAACTTTAGGTAGAAACTAATGGGTGTAAACATGTGTTTGAGACATGTTATGTTTGATGGTTGCAAGTGGATGCAAGTGGGTGCTAGTGGTTGCTCGTGGACACATATACACACACTAGGCACTAGATCGGCTCGAAAACACTCTCATACTGCATATGGATGTGTGAGCATTTTAAATTTTTATGGATGCAAAATGGTTGAATCAGCACATGGATGTTGCATATGAGTGGATGGTTGTGCACTCATATAGAACTGATATGTATCAAATAGGAAAATTGCATACATATTGGACTCATGGCACTGACATAATTCGCATTAAGGAGGTCAACTGAATCAGTGGACCGCCTGATCTTTGCATTAGATAAGGAACATATACACACACTTTTGCAAATGTTCATACAGCACTATAAATTTCTAAGGAAAATAGATGCTTGTGGATGATGACTGAGTAGATGAGTGATTGGATGGTAGGACACATTCTTCTTAACTTGAAGATTTCGGGGACGAAATCCTTTAAGGAGGGGAGAATGTAACACCCCGTATTTTCTTTGAACTTAAGAATTACAAATTTGAGTATAATTAAAATATAAAATCAGAATCAAGGGAAACGGGCTGTGCCATTGCGTTTGTCTCGGAAAAATACGCGAAATAGAGTCCGAAATTTCGTAAATCGGAGTCCATATGACCAAGTTATGGCCTCCCAAAGTTCAAAAAAAAAAATTAAACAGCACAGACCAGGTCGACTGGGGAGTCGACCCTACAGTCGACCTGCCCCCAGGGGGTCGACCCTAGAGTCGACCTGCGCCCAGGGGGTCGACCCTAAAGTCGATCCTAGAGTCGACCTGGGGGTCGACCTGCCTCCCGAATCTGCTTTTCTGCCTGGGTGCGTTCTAATGTATCTGGTCTCGTTTTCTGTCTAGATTCGTCTGCGTAAACCTATTTAAACAGCCCCAAACCCAGCCTTCTCTGCACACAATTATATTCTGCTTCTACTTTGCCTCTGTTCTAAATTAAAAATAAAAATGGTGTTGCTACTCTGCTGAAATCAAAACTAGAAGACCATCAACATCAGCCTAAATTCAATTAGAGATTAGAGCTTCTGCAACGGTTCTACAACAACTAGAGTTCTTTCTTTAATCCAATTAAGGCAAGTACAGTTATTTTCCGCTGTAAACGTTAATTCTGATTTTGACATGAATTGTGAATCTGAATCTGAGATTATATCTGTTCTGATTTGATTTATCTTATTCTGTACCTCTTTCCTCTTTCTGTTCTATAGCCAGGCTACTACGAGCCTGAGCCAATCTCATAAGAGATTAACATGCGCTAAAATGTTTGGGACAGTAAAATGAATGATGCATAAATTGGGCATGACCAATAGGTGACTAATTTGAGGAAAGAACATGGACTGTAGCTAGAACATGAATCTGAGACATATGATTGGACATGTTATATTTATAACATAAAAAGGTATTGAACATATGATTTGTGGACATGACATAAAAAGGTATATAATTGAACATAAATATAGACTGTATTGAACACATGATTTAGGATAAAGAGGATATGGCCTAGGTATAAAGATTTACATGAAAGTAGGATATCTATTAATGTAAATAAACACCTAAGCAAGGGACCTTTGGGATATATGACATGCATAGTAATCTATGGCTATATTTGGTATAAATTATATGGACCTTCTGTACTATGCAAGTTTAATAAAAATTTGGAACATATGATATATGGTAAATTTATGACCATAACCTGTGCTATGTAAATTTAATACAAACATAGGGTATATGATAATATTGTGAATCAAGACTATTATTTATGCACGTGAACTTAGGCAAGGTTTATAATTAGGCAAGGTATGAAACTTTAAGAAATAAGTAAATTTGTTATATTTGCCTAATTTGCTAGTGTGTTACATTGCCTAATCTGCTAGTTCTGTTATATTGCTTAATCTGCTAGTTTTGCTCTACTGCCTAGTCTGCTAGATTTGTTCATCTGCCAAATCGGTCATTTGCTAAGTCTGTTGAAAATACTAAATCTTCTAGTTTGCTTAATCTGCTAAGTCGCCTAACCTGAGAAATCTGTTATCTGCTATATCTGTTGAGCTGGTATAATTAGTCCGCTATTGACATAATCTGAATTGGCTATAGTTATGAAAAATTGACATGTATATTAGGCATGGGTATAAATGGTAAATCATTAATTAATTGGCCGCAAAGATAAAAATGGCTAACTCGAGGTTAGAATGAGTTTGCGGTGTAATTCTGCCCGGAACCGCCCGGCATATTCCAATGGTCGCAAACAATAGGTTCTAATGTGAGAAGTTAGTAATAACGTGCTTGAAACCCGAGGTTAGACTCAGTTTGCGACAGAAACCTGCCCGGAACCAACCGGCCTAACCAGTAGCCGCAAACTATCAGTCTAATGTGAGAGGTTTGGGCATTAATATTTAATTAATGAAAATTTGAGGTAATTATGATGTCTAATACGTGTTGGGTAAGGTTAAACCAATTGGACCAATGAATCTGATGAACCCGTTTCGTGAATCCGTAGGCCCAATACAAAGTTAGATAATTTGGAACCAGTTAATCTGTAAGCCTGTTAATCCGAACATCTGATCCGTTAGTCTGAAAACCTGTTAACTTGATTGTCTGATCTGTGAACTAGTTAACCTAAATTTTGTATGTCTGAAACTTGTAGACAAGTTAAGCTGAAATCTGTTAGTCTGGGGACACAAGGTTAGGAGGGGAATTACTTGTGTCATCTGTTGTTTGGGACCCATATTAGTCAGTAACCCTTTCTGGTATCAAAACTTTGACCCAGCAGTAAGTAGGGTACGGGCACGCTTACTGAACTAATTATAAGCGGTTCATTCTGATAATGGCGAGGGGTGTTGATGGTGCGTTCCAACCGGGTCATGTGCGTGCATGGATCCCGGTCTGCCTCTGAGGATGTAAGACGCCGTGACATCTGTAAATAGGTCTATGCCAATTGGTTGCCACTTTAGGGAGTGATACACCCTACTGTGGGGCCGACACAGGATATTTATGTATTAGGGAGCCGATCGCTTGGGGTAGGGTTTTAGGGTACACTTAGTTCTGTCTGTTTCTGTTGGTACCGTCTGTTTCTGTTGGGTGGTAACACCTGTCTGTTTCTGCGTGGTACCTTCTGTTCGGGTATTAAAGGCCCATTACTAGTGTACACCTAATTCTACATTCTGTTTCCATAGGGATTAATCTGTTTCTGCTTCTGTCTGTTTCTGATCGGGTAGTAAAGGCCTATTATTAGCATTCTGTTTCTGTTAAATTATTCTGTACCCGTTTCTGTTTCAGTTTAGACATTAGGGTGACACCTAATTCTGTTATACTAGTATTAGTGCAGAGAAGTGTAAAGCAATAGTATGTCATTCTGTTCTTCTATTATATCTGCAACACCTGTTACAGTTATCTCTCATCCAGTTTTATGTTCATGTCATATTATTATTATCTGTTCATATGCTGAAAGTCACTGGACTTGCCAGACTTTTTGTCTGACCCTTGTTGTTTCGCCTTCTTTCTTCCGTTTCCCCCCAGGTTATCCAAGGAGGGAATACTTTAGCTTGATCCGGATTTCTCTTTGCTTGAAGTGCTTAAAGTATGCTTGGCTCTGTATAGCTTTCGTTCTATGGGGATTATGATTTTAAACCATGCATTTTGAAGGCTTTTGTACAAGACTGATATTTTGTACTTGAATTCTGAGATTTGAAAGGATGTAACCATATTGATTTCTGTTTCCGCTGTAATAAAGTTAAAAATTTTCAAGTATTGTTTTATCTGTCTTGTAACTTTCTGTTCTGTTTACTAAAATGCTCCACCAAAGTTAAGGCATTCCCTTTGTGAGTGACCTTAACGGAGGTGGGGTGTTACAATATGTATCTAAATAAATGTTCTCCAACGTATCATTTAATGGCGTATAATTTTCAAAAGTCTGGAATCTGGGTCTTTTATTAGAGCTATTCCCGTGGTTTCTATTCCTTCTATTTCTGTTCCCATTTCTGTTGCTATTACCCCCACTATGGTTGCCAACATTTACTTCCACCTTCCCTGAACTGTCACCAGATTGTTTCACAACAACGTTACTCTAGACACCATCCTTCGAGGCCCCTTCGGACTTTCTCTTCCGATTTGCCTTATCCTCTTCTCGCCTTAAGAGGATATTAGCCTTTTCATAGAACAATTCTCTAGTAGGAGGTGATTTTCTAGCCAAGTAATCCCCGAACTCTATGTCAGGATCTACCCCTTCTATCAAGGCCATCACGATAGTGGGCTCATGGGGATCGCTAACTTCGGTGACAGCCAGGTTGAAGCGATCCAAATATGACTTCAAAGATTCTCCTAGGGCCTGTTTAATCCGTGACAATTCTATGACGGTTTTGAACTTTTGGGCATGGAGTCGAAATTGATTCATGAAGCGCTCACTGAATTCTGTGAAATTTGATACCGACCGAGGAGGGAGTCGGGTGAACCACATTAACGCTACATCTTTAAGATAGATTGGAAAAGCTTGGCATTTTACGGCATCTGGAGTTACTGCCGTGTTCATGAACCATGCATATATCATCAGATGCTGCTCTGGGTCTGTTCTTCCTGAATATCGATCCATTTGAGGCAAGTTGAATCGCCGGGGGAACTGGAAATTCAGTATGTCATCTGTGAAGGGGGTATGACTTCGTTCAATGCCCCAATCTTCATTAGTGTACCGTCGAATCTCGGACATAATTTGGCTCACCATTGCCCATACATCGGCATTTTTTAATGTCTGCACAAGCTCCTTAGATCTGATGTTCGGATTACCCCTGGGTTCTTGGTCAGGGGATAACCTCCTGTTTCTTGTGGCAACTACTCTACGTTGTTTTCTATGTTCCCGGTCGATCTCAGGAGGTAGAGGTTGGAGAAGCTGTTGCTGCGTGGGGTTGGTAATATTAGGATCCCTGGGTAAGACGTGGGATCCGCGCATGGGTAGCGACATAGGCTGTTGTAGGCTCGGGTCATCCGGGCCCAATACACGAGCAGCGTCTTCTCGGGATCCCAAAGATCCAAAAGTCAATTAATCAAGGTTCTGAGGTCGTTCAAGCGGCCTTCTCTCGCGAGGGCATTCCTTGTCCGAAGAAGACGAATCATCTGTAGCATGGCGGCGCGTTGGGGAAGGAGTCTTTTGCCTATGGAGCTCCTGCAGTTCTCAACCCATAGTGATCATGTTTTCCTGCATGCGAAGGTTGTCACGCCTTTGGGCTTCCAATGCTTCTTTAGTGCTTTGTAGCATGTCAAGAAAACGTGAAAAGTCTCCCTGGGTAATGGGTGCAGGTGGATCAGGCTGAACATTAGTCATCGTGGCTGGAATCGGAGCGTTGGAGGGAGCTCGAGTAGAAGTTCCAGCTTCATTCTGGTTCGGATCGAATCGGTTCACAGTAGCTTGGTCGGGGCGGTTCGGATGGAGGGAGTGACTGCCCTCAACCTCACTAGATCGGATCGGATCGGTGCCTTCCACCCGGTACGGATCGGCGCCTCCAATCCGGTTTGGATCCCCCTAGTCGGAGCGGTCTGCTTCCGAGCTTTGAGCGCGTGACCTTGTTAACATGATAGCTTGCCGATCTTCTCTGGAATCATTTCCCCTAGCGCCTTGCACTTCCTTTCCTTTGGTCTTAGCCATGATACTCGATTCTTCAACGGTTACTCAACAAGTATTGGAAGATGTCAGAGACAAGGGATTAACTTCTTTGAACTTGAAAGCCCAAATAGTAGAATGATAATCCCAAAAAGGCTGAGAATTCGAAGGTGTCTCGGTGAAAGCACCAAAATGTTAGACCAAGAATTGGTTCTAACACCCAAATTAGCGATGATTTTAATGAAATAGAACTAAAAAGCAACGAAGAACAAATGATTTATAGTGGTTCGGCGTTAAAGAGCCTACGTCCACTTTCTATTCTTTTTAATTGATGATTCGAATGCAAATACAAAAATGATTCTCACTCAACTTCACAATTACAATGCATAAACTCACTCAAATCTCTCAATAATAGACTTTAAGAGATGATTTTGATCTGAATGTAGTTATGAAATTCGGCTATGGAGGAAGTTAGAACTGAGAATTTGCCAAAAGATCCTTTCAAATGCCTCCTGATGGTGTATATATAGGTGAAAAATCTCTTCGAAGTGGCTCCGGTTTGGAACTGCGTGGCACCCATCCCATAAGAGTCGGGTTCGGAGGCTTCCAGATGGTGACAGCGCATTGATTTAATGGGAGATTATGGGAGAAATGGTCAGGCTTGGTCCGCAGGAAACGTGTGTAGCAACGGTCATAGGCTCAGAGAAAGGGGTTCGGATCGACTGCCTCCGATCCGATCCGATGAGGCCACTTGATATCTTTTGATGTTGCTGACGTACTCCTCCGAACCGAATCGATATGGTATCTGCTTCTTTGATCTCTATTTTTTTCCTGCGCTATCTCCTTTCGATCCGGACCGGTTGGTGGCTTTCTCACTGTTTGCCCTTTGTGTAGCCTAGTTCACAAAGTAGGCTAACAATATGGATTGAAACTTGATGTGTTATCATATGGACGTTGCATTTGTATGAATGATTGTGCACTCATGTAGAAGTTATAAAGTACGATTAGGAATAATTGCATACAGGATGGACTCATGGCACTTACATAAATTCGCATTAAGGAGGTCAACTGAATCAGTAGACCGTCTGATTTTGCATTAGATAAGGACATATACACACATGATGCATATAATCATGAAAGCATTAGTAATCTTTTTAAGGACAATGGATGCCCATGATTGATGGTTGAGTAGATGGATGTTGCATGTTAGGATACATTCTTCTAAACTTAGAGATTTCGGGGAAAAAATCCTTTAAGGAGGGGAGAATGTAACACCCCATATTTTCTATGAATATTAAAATAACGAATTAAAGAATGCTTAATTTTAAAATTGGGAATTAAGTAAAATGGGTAGCGCCATTGCGTTCATCTCAGAATTCTGCTTGAGATAGAATCTGAGTTTCCGTAAAACGGATACAGTTTGAAGAACTTATGGAGGTTAGAATATTTAAGTTTAAATCAGAATTAAATAAATAATTAATAAATCAAAATTCGAAATTCAAAACAGCGAAAAAAAGTGGGCGGGAAAATTCCCGCCAGAGGGTGTCGACAACTTAAGGGGTGTCAACACAAGTATCGACCCCCCTATAGGGGTGTCGACCCCCCTATAGGGGTGTCGACCCCCCTATAGGGGTCGACCCTTGATGACTGTTCTGGATAGTGACGATTTTCTTAGTTTTAGGGCTACATGGCAACTTCTGATTGGCCTAATGACGCATTTTCTTGGACTGGATGGTTTTGATGGATCCTATGTTGATCTAAAGGCTCTAATTAATCCTACACATCTGTATAAGCACACATAAACCTTAACCCTAACATCATAACCCTATTCTATGATGCTACCATGTTGTCCATCTCTAAACTAGCCTAGCCTCCTTCTTCTCCAAACTAGAAATCAAATTGGAGAGCTCCAAATTAAAGTAAAGGTTTTCCGCTTCAGTCAACAAAGAGAGATTAGAATGGCTACAACGTCAACTAATTCACTTTTTCTAATCCTATCACTATAAGTTCAGTTATTATTCAGATTTGAACACATAATAGAAATCATGACTATAATTAATCGAATCTAGAACTATGCCTAATTGTAATGATAACCAATTCTGATTCATTCTTATTCTTTTGTCAAATATGAGATTACCTATGCCTATGAGATTGTTACTAGTGATACAATTGAATCTATCTTGTTGTACATCAAATTGGTGATCCTTTTATGTTCAGTTCTATCAAATCTTTATGCCTATGATGTAACTTGATCAGTTTGTTTATATTTATTGTTAATGTAAAACAAATCTATTGGAACCATGATTCTTGTGTTTGGTACACCTTTACATGCTTATTCTCTCATGTCAATTCTTGCGTTTCTTCTCTATACCCCTTTTCGTTTTATTTTATGAATACTAGGTTCATTTGGAAACCTAGTTTGAATCTGGTTATACGTACGATTGAAACGTGGGGAATTGGGTATAACTTAATTGAGTAATTTTGGCATAACAAGTAAATGTGACATAACTTGAGTTGACTACACTTGTGGATAATTGGCATACAAAAATCTAAACTTGGACGTGTATGATGAATATATAAATTGGCAAAAAGATGAACATGCCTAACCCGAGGTTAGATTGAGTTGCGATGTAAGGCTGCCTAGAACCGCCCAGCACATCCAGCGACCGCAACAACAGATATAATGTGAGAGGTTAGCGCATTAAGCCCAAAACCCGAGGTTAGAATGAGTTTGCGGTAGAAGTCTGCCCGGAACTGCCCGGCACATCCAGCAACCGCAAGCAACAGTTCTAATGTGAGAGGTTGGTGCATTAATAAATCAATTAATGCCAATAAACAGACATGCTAAGAATGGTAGGGTTAAGTTAACATAGGCGACACTTGACCATTGCAACATGTTAATTAAACAAATGGGTGGGGTTAGTTTAAATTGAGAACACTTAACCGTTATAACATGTTGGTTAGGAAACCTTAGTAACGGGGACCCATTTCAGCACATAGATGTATCAAGCTACCCTGAACTAGGTAGGGTGGGGCACGATTACTGGGCTGATTATAAGCGGTCAAAATAGCGGCAGGTGGTGCGTCAGTGTAGGTTCCGATGGAGTACGGACGTGCACGTACTCCAGAGTGGAAAAATCAGGCACTGGGCATAAATAGTTATACACTATGCATCTTGAATTGTGTCGGGTTGCCATCCTAGGGATTGATACACCCCATGGTGGAACCAGCACTGGTATCTACAAACAAGCGAAGCCGAATGACATAAGTAATAAATACATGCGTGTAGAAGCCGATCGATAAAGGGATCACTTTATTATGAACATGTGAGGATAGTTGAAACCATCATTAGTAGGTGCAGAGAAATAGGAATGAGTGCGATACCATATTCCGTTTATCTTGCCTTACCTTGTCTTATGTTATCTTGCTACTATGGTATTGTTTTATACTCATTTTATTCATGTCATGATCCTTTTTCTTGTTTACATGCTGAAAAATCAATGGGCTTACCTGGTTTATGTTTGACCCGTTTTCTTTCGTCTTCTTTTCTTCCATTCCACCCCCCCAGGTCCGCAGAGAGGGAATTCTTCAGCTTAGTTCAGACCTTTTCCAGCTTGAAGTGAGTAGATGTATTGCTTGAATTCTCTTTTCTTGGGATATGGCTGTGGTTACACTTTTATTGGGGATTTATGCTGATTTACTACTATTTTATGCTTCTTTATGTATATGGAGTTTTTAATGAAGACAGAGGTTTTATTGTAATGATTTGGAAGTTGGGTTTTGAGACAATGGTTGTAATGTTTTGACTGAACCACGCTGTTTATGAAATGATTTCAATTTTTCTGCTATTTTTATGTCTTTCTTGTAAATTATCCGTATCTTTTACCTATAATGCCTCTCCGGAGTCAATGCATTCCCTTTGTGAGTGACCTTAACGGAGGTGGGGTGTTTCAAAAACCCTCCACCATGACATCTTCACCCTCATTACTATCCCAACATTGAACTGGACTCAAATTCCCCTTTCGCGACTTTGACGATCAACGGAAAGTGGAGAACTTCTTTGTAGATCGAAGGTGGCCAAACTCATCCCACGCGAGTGCCTTCTCCTTTTGAACAAAGCGCGACCATCTGTACAATCTCCAATGCCATTGAACCTCAAATCGAAATTAATCGCAACCCTCAAATTAGTCTATCGAGATCCAAGATGTTCAGACTTAAAATGGAGCTCACCAGAGTGGAGCTCGAGCTACACGAGATCCACGAAATCAGGCTTTGGTTTTAAGGAGGATCGGATTTTACTGAAAAGGAATTTGAGGATTTTAAATCGAAGGTCGACTTCGATTTTCATTTGAAGAAGAGAGAAAAAACGAAATGAAAGAAAGGAACCGTGTTTTAGAAACTGGAAACAGGGAAGGATTAAGCTTGTTTATATATATGCAAGTGAAGACATTACGTACATATCCAGTAAAGGGTTGTTTTACTGCATAGTGAAACTGGGGAATATACAGTACACAAAATGAAAGAAGGAGACAACTAGCTATGGGTAGCTCCTTTGCGTTGGCAAAATTAGTGTGTGCGTTTAGCTTAGGAAGGAAAGAAATTATTTTATATCTTATTTTTTTATTTAGTTGATTTGAACCAATATCAGTTAACTTAAAATACTCTGTGATTCCGAACTCCTTTTTGAACACAACAATCGACATTCCTAGGGTTATAACACTATTCTGAACACACTAGAACAGGTTTCGAAGCTCCATTTGATTGTATGGAGAAGATACTAATTTAAATCGATATAAATTAAATTCAGAACAATTAATTCCTTCATAATAAATAATTATTATTATCGTTTCTATTCAGCTAGAATTTATATTGATATCTGAATCATTTTTGTTATAGTTTAAATCTTCAAATTTAATTATATTTCGAATTATGACAATTCGATATATTCAAGATTAAATTATGTATGATTATTAAATCAATAACTCAATATAAAAATTCATTTATATTATCAACTCAATATATAAACAATATTAAATACTTAAGATAAATCAACTAAAAATCTGGGTCGTTACACAACACTATTTGAACCACATAATTGTAGGATAGAATTTCCAAACAATATTTTAGTTTGTGATATCTATGGGATTTGGAAGTTAATAATGGAATTATATTTGTAGCCTACTAATAGGAAGTGTGTGGTCTTGTGATTTTTGGAATATTTAGTAAAGAAGAAGTTTAGTCTTATAAAATATCATCCTCAAGAATAAGAACTTAAAGCATGAGTAGGCTTAAACATTGGATTTGTATATCCATTTTAGTTTGAGTATGACCGTATTTTTGTTTCTTAAATGTATTTGTTTAATTTTCATAAATTAGCCCTTATGTTTTTTTTCACAAAAAGTACTATATTTGGAATTATAAGGAATATACATAAAAATGAAAAGGGTGTGATGTGTAATTTTATGTATTAACTTGGTGATTATACTATCCATTCAAAATTAGACAATATACATTCCTTGTAATTTTAAATATGTCAATATCATTTTTCGGGCGAATTTATTGAATTTATAGCAAAAGACCTTTTTATTGACATTTAAGTTCCAGCAAATTTGAGCATGAGAAAAATATTCTAGTTATTAGTATAGGCTAGAACATTAATTTTAGAAAATTTGGCTTAAGGAACTTTTAGTTGTTGAGTTAGATCTCATTCGAACACTGAAGGACAAACTGAAGATGGAACCTTGGAAGTCTTGTGCCACCATATATATTTTGGTGCATGAGGTTTCAAGACTTAATATTAATTGATTAGATTGGTTCGAGTATATTAGGTGGTGAATTTGAAGGAAGGCATGAAAATTTTAAATTTTGCTGCCTTTCTCGAAAATTTAGGTTTCTGTGATTGCGTTGTGGTTGCTAGATTGGATGGTGGGAGATGGTTGCAATACAAATGGACTATGCGCTCATATACAAACTATACGCATGTTAGGAAGTTTTGCATACATACAACATCAAATGTTACACTTACATGTTAGGATTGAGCTCACTCTAGCAAGTCCGTAGTGCATAATCACTACGAGCTATGGATGTTTATGAAATAACATGAGTATATAACATGTTTGTTAGAGAGAGTTGTGTTTTTGCTCCATCGAAAAGATTTCGGGACAAAATCTCTTTTAAGGGGGAAGAATGTAACACCCGGTAAAATATACCCTAAAAACATTGATAATTAAATGAAATATAAACAATAAAATATTAATGGGATGAAAATAATAATTTTGAATAATTTGGATTTGGGCCATGAAAGTATTTTAATTGTATTCGTGGCAAGATTCCGATCCGTTTTCATATTTTATTCACTGAAAACGGAGTCCGTATGTAAAAGATATTAATAAAACAAGTTGTGCGTGAATATTTACAAATGATGTTTTAATTTAAAACAAATAAATATATAAATCTGGATATATTAATTGAGGATTAGCATGAAAAGATAATTCTAAGTGAATTCGAATTTATGTGTATATATTTTATACGATGGGGGACAAAGATAAGCAAATAAAGGAAATAAATCAATGTAATAAATAAACGTTTAATAAATGAGGCTATTAACCAAAAGAATTAATTTCATGGACAAATCACGACCCAAGGGGTTGACTTCTCCTAACATAGAGGTCGACTGCTTTAGGTACAAAAGGGTTGGCAAGGCTTGTTTTTTTTTTTTGAGGATTTCTCTATACATCGCATACACAGACCGCTTGGATTTAATCTAATAGATCCTATGGTCTTTATTAGCACTTGCAACTATATATGCCACCCTCTTAGCCTCTCCCAAACCCTATTTTTCATTTCATTCTTACACATCCATTATGCTTCTACCATTGCTAAATCTAGAATATAAGGTTGATTTCTTTTCTTCTCTAACCTCAATTATATCATCTCTTCTCTGAGATTTATATAGGTTTGAGAATTCAGTAATTTAGTTTGTATATATATAAAATTCTTATTTATTTGATATATATATATATATATTGATAAAAGGATCGGAGCACGTTTGCAAAGGCTAGATCCAATTCTAATTCTACTCAAAATATGTTGTTGTTCATCCTCAAAGAATTGTGAGTGGAAACCATCTAGGTTATATTTCATATTTTTTGTAGTTTGGTTTTGGGATATTATGCCTACATTGGATTTGGTTAAATTATAATATAAATATAATACTAAAACTCCAAATCCTATATTTTAGTCGTTGAAAGGGTGTAATTATAAGTATTGTATTTTTGGTTTGTGTTGTTTGGACTATAGAGATTTAGGCTTAGGATGTTACGAAATCATTAGGCTTTTGATTCTGATTCACTTGAATTCTATTTTATGATCATATTTGTTTATGTGCTAAAACGTGAGATTTGTATATTGTAAATTTAATAGGTTAAGACATCTATTTTAAATAGATTTGTTTAAACGAATTATATGCAAGATATCACCTTTATTTTTGTACACAATATACTATAAAAGTGAAGCAGTGTCAAAAGTAAAGATTTTCATATGTAATTAGATATACTACATCATGTGCATATTTCTATTATCTAGATAACTATTCAAGCCTACATTTCAAGTTTATTCATATATGTAATTATTTCCCTTTTTGTCACAAACTGTGAATATACATGTTAGTTAGTTAGGGAAGTTGACTGTCAGGGAATGCGAAATTGATCTTAAGGCAAAACTAACACTAGGGGGTGAATAGTGTTTTCAAGAAATTTAAGAAAATCTAAAACTTATATGACTTACTATATGAATAATACACTACAGAGATGATCACAGACATAGAATCAAACACAAACACAGAAATAAACAAAAATAAAATGCAGAAAAGGAAAGAACACACTGGATTTTATACTGGTTCGGATTACTCCTACGTTCAATCCCACGCAACGCTATATTGCAAAGAGTTATTACTATATCAATATCCAAGTACATCACCCTTGATTTCACGTCCACAAGGTTAACACTGATTCCAACACTCTTGATTTCACGACTAAAAATTACCACTGATTTCGATCAATTATATTCCCATGATTTCTCGCCTATAAGGTTAACAACGACTCCTCCCTTGATTTCACGGCTACGTGGAACACACCGCTTCAAAAACTATCCCAAATGATTACAACATCCATATAACTCTTCAATAGCACTTCGATTCAGAGAGTAAAGACTAGAGAGTGAGAAGAGAAGAAGTTTTATATAATTAGACTTGAAATCGGTAGAGTATAAGTGTAGAAATCATAAAAAGATGAACTATTAATGGTGTAATGAAAGAGGATGAAGATGGAGAAGAAGAGTGGTTAAAAAAATTGAAATCAACCCCTATTTGTAAGATTTCAAAACTTGCAATTCTTCTGAATGTTACAAATGGTAAAAAACACTTCCTTTCAATTTTAAAAACGTGACGGTTATATATCGACATCCCTATTTTTGTATGTCGACATATCCTCTTTAAATTTTGAAATTTGAAATTTTTTCAGCTGTTTTAATGTATATACAATTTTGGAAATTCTTGGATTAAAACATGATGATATAAATAAGTACTATAAAGTAGAAAATCATATGAAATCATAAGTATAAACTATATAAACGTATTTATAAATTTATAAGGTTTAATACTATAAAGTATATAAAATATATAAACTTATAATCTTTAAAACTCAAGTTTAAAATCAAAAGAAAAATAGAAAAACTTTTATTTCGAAAAGAGTTTGAAAATAGAATTTGGAAATAGGATTTGAAATTGAAAAGAAGAATTTGAATGTGAACCTGGAGTGCTATTCCGAGTCTTATGTAAACTAGACTCTATTACTATATTTATCTTGAACTCTTGAAATCTTGATTACTCATGAGTCTTGAATCTTCTCTGAATTTTGAATATATAAAACTCTTAAACTGTACAGGCTTCAGTATTAATTCCTGTATACAAATCCTGCGTATATGTGTGTGTATATATATTCTTGATAAAGATGTTAGTATATATTTTATAATCAATTATTATTGAAATAAGGTTGTTGTCATCAAAACTCAATTATCCAACAATCTCCCCCTTTTTGATGATGACAGCCTTAGTTTATAAAATATTATACCTGTACATACTTGTAGATGATGATTCCTCTAATATTCCCTATGTATATATGAATCCTATATATTCTAAGTTTATATTTTATAAATTCTCCCCCTTCGACATTATCAAAAACAAATTCTAAAAATACTCCCTCTAAATCTTATAACTATCTAAATAATTCCTATACTAAAATAAAGTACTCCCCATGAATCTTATATATATATATAAGTATATACGTATATATATATCCTATAATCATACTATCATAAAATATTCCCCCTAAATTTATGATTATACAATAATCAATAATAAGTATACAAACAAGTCAATCAAAATGTCATAATTACATATGTTTTGATTCATATAAAAATCAATTCAAGCACACTACACCAAGTATTATTTACATATTTTTAACATATACATGTTTTAAGTCAAACAATCAAACAAATCAAATCAATAAAATCATACCAAACAATCAAACGTTTCTTGGGACATCTACCCAACCATCTTCTCCAAAGATAGGAACCTTCTTGATGACCTGCCAATCTTCATCTTCTTTTGTTGGTGGTGCCTTGGCAAGATTGTTATCTTCTTCTATGAAAAGAGAAGAGATTAGCTAATGAATGGCATCAAAATGCTTCTCTTGCTGTTCAAACATATTGGTTTGACTTAATTCAAGATGACGCTGGTTTCGTAGTATTACAGAAAGGATGTTCTTGAAGGAATTCAACGTTTCTTCAAGATTTTCACTTAGATTATTGATTGGATTTGCCATAGTTTTGGTAATAAATGAATAGAGAAGAATGATAAATAAAATAATGAAATTTTCTAGAAAAAATAGGCTTAAATAAGGTCTGGAATTCGTTGGATTTTGAATGGACATAAGTTAGTTATTTAGTTTTAAATTTTGAAAAGTTTTGAAAATTTGGCAGTTATATGTCGACATAGCAAAGTATGTATGCCGATATACCTATTCAAAAATTTTGAAAATCTTCAAATTTTGAATCTTTAGTTCTTGTATTATATTATATTTTAAATCTAAAGCTTTTACATTGATTTAAAGATGATTTTGAACTAAATAAAACTCCATTCATTACTTCATGAAAAGCAAGTACATCCAACTAATTAAGACATACTAAATACGAGATTCGAAAGCAAATACAAGCAAATAATAATGATAAATTAAACTAGATAGACTATTTTTCAGCGGATGACGAGGAAGAGGATGAAATTCCAAGCTTTCTTCCAATCTTTACCATGAAATTAGTCATTTTGGAAAAATTATTTTTGAGCTTCTTTTGATTGTTGACAATTTTCACTTAGTTTTGAACAATCATCTCTCTGGAAATGGTTCTAGTGTTGATTGGACAGTCAACACTTTCTAAAGAAGTTCCATCTTCTTTGATTTCCATAGGCTCTTGTTCTTGTTGCATTCGAGCTTGTTTATCTTCGAATGTCTCATGCCGTTTGAAAGTGAGAGGCATTTGCATAAATTGTATGTTTGTGAAGTCAAACACCTTTCATGGCACAAATTCTTCTCCGTGAAGATTAACTTCGAAATATTAGAAAATGCGGGTGAGATTAACTCCATTGTAAAGAGTGTTCTCTCTTGATGAAGTTTCTATGGGCTTGAACCCTCTTAAGTCATATTGGCCCAATTGATGTCATAGCTACCAATAATAGCAAAGAGGGCTTTTTGGACCTTGAGAGTTGGATTATTAAAGTTTCCAGAATGGGGAGTGAGGGGATGTTGAAGGAGAAGGTTTACGATTCTTGTTTTTGGACAGAAAAAGCGATTTTTGAATTCCATGTTAGTATTGCTTTCAAATATGTCATGATAAGTCTCCAAATCAGTTTCATCAATTTTGAAATCCAAAAAATCTGAGCCCATACTTCTACAATTTAAGATATTGCCCAAGATTTTGGCATCTAGAAATATTTATGTTCCTTTGACGCTACTCCAAATTTGGTCTTCATTGCCTTCGAAAAATACGCGATTAAGATTCACTTAAAACATCTTGACAAGCTTAGGATAACAATCTTCGTCGTTATACCAAGAGTGAATTAGACTCAAGATGTCATTATAGTTGAAGAGAGAGATAAGATCATAGGAATGAAAGTATCCAAAGACGGAGAAAGAACCTGTATTAACTTTAGCATACGCTAAATAGTCAACATAGGTTTTGATAGCATCTCTATCATTATGAAGATAACCTTTGATGGTTTTGGTCAACTTCAATTTCTGAGATGAACTTGAGGAAGCCATTGAAATGATTGTTTTGAAGGGAATAGATATGAAGAATATAGTTTGAATTGTGAATGAGAAGTAGAAAGAATAGATGTATATATAGAAATTGAATGGATATGCATGTAATTGGCATAACTTTTCCGAAATCAATGACACCTTTCAGACCTTGGGAGTTGGTGAAAAGTTGGAGGGAAGTTTGAATGTTTAAACTTTTGAAATTCAAAATTTGAATTTCAAATTATAGGATGATATGTCGACATATAGACATATGTATGTCAACTTATGTTTTTAATTTCAAAGGACATTTGGTTTTTATGACTTTTGAATCAAATTATCGATTTATATTTCAGGTCTAACAATTTCCTGAAATAATTCCAATCCTTGCAAACATCCAAAATTAATTTTATTAACTCATTAATTATTTTATTACTATTATTTGAATTCCAAAATTCAAATTTTGAATTTTAAATACCAAGTTTTGAATTTTAAAGTTTAATTTTCAAAAACAAAACAAAGCAAGCAATCAAAACAACCATTCTACCAATGAAAATTTAAAAGTTAAATTTAATTAACATGTGCCCGGTTTTATATCCTTTTCTTCGAAATCTTCTAAATTTTGAATTGTCGTTAATTTGAGTTTCCGGTTTTTGGCTCTTTATCACTTGACGACGAGTCTGAATCGTCTAAATTTGTTGTGTATGCTCTCTTTCTCTTCTTTAATGAGTTGCTGTTGTCTGTTTGTTAATCGGTTTTTCTGGATATAGACACATTCCCTTCATATGCCCTGGTTTATTGCAATTATAACATCGATTATTATTTCTTCCTGAACTTCCTTGGTTATTATTTTGAAATTATTTTTCTTTCTGTATCTCAGAAATTTTCTGAAATATTTTGTTATTAAGGTTGTTACTTCATCATCTTCACTGCTTGAGTCGGAATCATTTGTTGTTGCTTTAAATGCTATGGATTTCTTTTCAATTGGTATGTTTTCCTTCCTTTTTTATAATTGAACTTCAAAAGACATCAGATTTCCGATTAATTCATCAATCTTCATTTCACTGACATTATGGGCTTCTTCAATTGCCAAAGTTTTCTGATCCCATTCTGAAGTCAATGAACTCAATATTTTTTCTAACTTGGTCTTCTTTAGAATATGTTTTTCCAAGTGCTATTAACGAATGCACTATCTCTTGAAATGTGCAATACATACGAGAGATAGATTCATTATTGTTCACTTTGAATAACTCAAACTGAATAACCAACAATGATATCTTAGTTTGTTTAACTTTACTAGTTCCTTCATGAGTAACTTGTAAAGTTCTCTAAATCTCATGAGCAGTTTTACATACTGATACTCTATTAAAATCAATCCTATCTAATGAACCAAACAACATATTCATGGCTTTAGAATTGCTTTGTGCAACAGCCTTTTTTCTTTTGTCCATTGTGCAAAAATAGTTGTGGGCCCTACACATTTAGTTTATGTGATATTCCATGTGTCTAATCCTACTGGTTGTAAATAAATTTTCATTCTACATGCCCAATATGAATAATTACTTCCATTAAACAGTGGTGGTCTAACAGTGGACAGATCCTCCATAAAAGAACTATTATTATTACTAGTGCTGGTTGCCATTACTAAAAATTTTAAAAATTAGATTATGAACTTTCTAAAAGACCAGGCCCTGATACCAACTATTTAGGAATGCAGAAATTCGTTAAGGCAAAACTAACACTAGAGGTGGGTGAATAGAGTTATCAAGAAATTTAAGAAAATCTAAAACTTATATGATCTACTATATGAATAACACACCACAGAGATGATCACAGACACATAATCAAATACAAACACAAAAATAAACAAAAATAAAATGCAGAAAAGTAAAGAACACACTGGATTTTATACTAGTTCGGATAGTGTAACAACCCGAATTTTAATAACATGTCAAAACCATAAATCAAGGAATAATTAATTTTTAAATTAAGAATCAAGGGAAATGGGTTGCGCCATTGCGTTCGTCTCGAAATTTTTCTTGAGATAGAGTCCGAGTTTGCGTAAAACGAATAACGTATGAAGAAGATATGGACAAACGAAGTTAGGCAGAAAAACAGGAAACAGGCCAGAATACACTGGCGCACTTGCGAAGTGCGCCAGTACAAAAATACACTGGCGCACCTGCCAAGTGCGCCCATACCGATCCAGCACAGAATTCTAGAGTGTTCTGTGATGACGTGTCTTCTTCTGAGTGGCTGGATGACCTGTCTTCGAGCTGGGTGGTTTTGATGACTTCTGGACTGATCTGAAGGCTCTAAATTCCCCTATTCTCCTATTTAAACACCCCTAAACACAGCTTTCTCTCCACACCAAACCATTGCAATGTTATGCTGCCTCCACCTTAATTTAAATTAAAAATAAAACACGAAGATTATTTCTTGAAGACTACGGCTAGGAATTGGTGATTTGCTTCTACAATCAAAGCAAGATTCAACAATTCGACGACTAGTTTATAGATTCGACTTCTACATCTTTCTTAGACCACGATCTGTAAGTTCCAGTTACTTTTAGATAAAAACTATAAATCTAATATGTGCATGGTATAATTTGGAAGTGATTTATGTATGATTCATATCTATTCTTGGTTTCTTCTTGGATCTTGACTATTGGGAATATTGCTTACGACGTTGAAACTATTGTTAATGACATAAGACTATGACTATGCCTATGATTGTGGACAAAAGATTTTTCCTATGCCTATGATTATGATGGTGAACATAAGACTATGCCTATGACTATGACGTTGAACATAAGATTGCCTATGACTATGAACAATATGACTATGCCTATGACTATGACGGTGAACATAAGACTGCCTATGACTATGAACAATAAGACTATTGCATATGACTATGACAAGGACAATTGTGGTTAATCACCTATGATTCATTGCCTAGGATTATGACTATGAAATTGGATCAAAGCTTGATTTTCTATTCAGACATATTTTCTTTATTTGTCCTTGGATCTTGATTTTGGGGATTTTTTCTAATTAAGTTACATTTATCCGTGTTCTTGAATCTAGATTATTATAATTCAAACCTTTTCATGTTCATAATGTTATGCCTGCAATGTTTTAATCAATTTATTCAGTTAGGTCATGTCTTGGAAATAAATTGATAATAGAGCAATGTTTATTATGTTGATCTATGCCAGTGGTTCTATTCTATCATCATGTTGAATTGGGAATTAATAAATAACTCTTTTCATATGTATAGGAACTTGAAGTATAACCTGTTATGATAAGTTGTGTAGTTTATCATGTTATGCAAGTTTTAGGTTGTAAAATCTTATCACATATGTGACCAAATGTTAAATCTACATGTTTATGTGTATATGTTAAACCTATGTCATATTTCAAGTTCACACTTATTCATATGCTTCTGATTGATTTGCAAGTTCACATATATGTAAGTTGGTTTAGTCTATGTTGCAAGTTCACATATATATATATATATATATATGTATATATATATATATGTTGATTTAGTCTACGTTGCAAGATTCACACCTATGATATTCAGGTTGACTATTTTTCAAGTTCACACCTATGATGTTCATATTGACTATGCCGAAAATGCCAAGTTTACACCTATGTCATGTTTATGTTAATGAATTGCTTTATGTCAATTTTGTGTATGTTGAATTAGGCTAAGTTTTTAGCCTAATATTATATGTCAAAAATCATGCGGACGAGAAATTAGGCTAAGATTGTTAGCCTAATATTTAGATGGGGTAACGTTGGGAAAAATTGGTAATCATAGGAAGCTTGGCATGAAACTTGCCTTGAAACTTGACAAGAACTTGACATGAAACTTGCCTTGAAAACTTTACATCAACTTGACATGAATCTTGAACATGTACATGACACTAGAATGAACTTGAAAATGGCCAACTCGAGGTTGGGTTGAGTTTGCAGTGTAATTCTGCCCGGAACCGCCCGGCAAATCCAATTACTGCAAACAATAGGATCCAATGTGTGTAGTTGGTCATATTGCACTTGAAAACCCGAGGTCAGACTGAGTTATGGTGTAATTCTGCCCGGAATCGCCCGGCATATCCAGTGACCACAACAACAGGTCTGATGTGAGAGGTTGGGGTGCATTAATGAATTAATGCCACATGATAGGGTTAAGTCATGAACATGTAAGACAACACTTCACCAACTTGATACATGATTCGTACGTGGGTTAAGTCACGAGCTTGAATGACAACACTTAACCAACTTGACATGCTAGACTGATAGGGGTTAAGTCACGAATTTAAATGACAACACTTAATCTATTGGACGGAAATCCTAGTTACGCTGTCCGTTTCAGCAGTAACCCACTAGATGTATCATGGTACCCTGGGACTAGGCAGGGTGGGGCACGATTACTGGGCTAATTGTAAGCGACCAGAACGATGGCTGTGTTGGTGCGCCAGTGTAGGTTCAGGTGGGCTATGGTCGTGCACATGGTCCGGAGTTGAAAAAGCAGGCATTGGGCATCAGTAGTTTTATCTGCGCATTCTTGATTCGTGTCGGTGGTTGGCACCCTAGGGCTTGATACACCCTATGGTGGACCTAGCACAAGTAACTACATTCGTGATAGGGCCGTATGACACAGATACACATGACAAGCTAGAACTTGTAGGGAGCCGATCGATAAGTGGATCGTTTCGTTGGACTTAGTAATGGGTCATTTCATGATATTGGGCCAAGGAATCATTTCATGATTAATATAAGACATGGGTTTGGGATTCTAGTATAGTTGATGCAGTGAACCTTGAATACGTGTTGCTATACTTGAGTTATACTTGATTTATCTTGTTATCTTAGTCTATCTTGCCCATCTTGTCATCATCCATATGTTTACTTTCAGTTTACACAAGTCATGTTACCTTTATCTGTTTTTATGCTGAAAGTCACTTGGACTTACTAGTCATTATGACTGACCCATTTTCTTTTGCCTCTTTTTCTTCCGTCCCACCCCCCCAGGTTCTCAGGGAGGAAACTCTAGCACTTAGCTTGTATTTCGCTTGCTTCCAATTCAGCTCATGTACGGTTTGATCTTGAGCTATGCTATGGCTGCATTTCTGCTACCTTTGAGGAATTAAGCTACTTTGATGTTTTAAGTTTATGCTTCTTTATTTATGCAAGACAGAATTTGCTGTAATGGAAAATAATGACCTTGGTTATTTGATGTAAAAGGTTTTGACTCTTTTTGAAAGTAATGAAATTTATCTTTTGATTCTTCCGCTGTTTTATCTATGTTCTGTCATGTGATATTACTGTGATTGTTTAGTTTACCTCGATAACGCTCCTCCAAAACTAGTGCATTCCCTTTGTGAGTGACCCTAGCGGAGGTGGGGTGTTACATTTGGTATCAGAGCAGAAGGTTACTAGACTAGGCAAAAGTTTTTAAAACCTTCTAAAACTATTTTCAAAACCATTTACAAAGAAGCATTTTTCAAGAAACGTCTTGTTTTATTTAAAGGCTATTCCCCAAAAGCCATTAGCACTATCCTTTGTTTTGTCGTTTGAATCTCTTCTTTTTCATTTCAGCATGTCTGGAAATCTTAACTTTCCAGAGGGTGTGCCAATACCAGGCCGGTTCAGGAGGTATTTAGTGGCTAGGGCCAACGATGCAGGCCCAGCAGACATTCCTCCTCCAGCTGCAGCGATTCCTCCTCCTCCCCCTCCTCGTGCAATTGCTTTGTCGAAGATCTGTAAATATTTTACGTCCATGGGTGGAAAGGATTTCAAGGGAACTAAATCATTTGTAGAAGCGAGGAACTGGCTCAAAGAAATTGATGATCTATTCGTTATCTTCGAGGTGTACGATAGGCAAAAGGTACAGTTGGTAGTATGGTTGCTCAAAGATGAAGCTTCCTATTGGTGGGAAGTCAGTAACGCTGAAAGGCCTATTGACACATGGATGGATTTCCGGACAAGGTTTGAGATGAAATTCCTCTCGCAGGCCGAACGAAGTCTACAGCTAGAAAAATTCTTATCTCTTAAGCAAGGAAGTATGACGGTCAAATAGTACGTCAATCAATTCAATCAGCTAGCTCGGTTTGGACTGGACTTAGAAAATACCCCTCATAAGAAGGCTCTTCGTTTTGTCAAAGGATTGAATGAGCCACTTTACAGCTTGACTATGACCCACGGACCTATGGGGGCTACTTACGAAAAGCTAGTAGACATGGCGCTCTTGAATGAAGAAGACAAGAGTGGCAAGAAGGAGGTCAAGGTGAATAAGCCTCCAAACAAGAAGGTAGACTCCGAGAAAGGAGGTAAGAACAACAACAACAAGAACGATAACAAGACACGCGAGAAAAGAAAATGCCACTTCTGTGGTATTGAGTGGGCATATAGCCCAGGATTGTAGAAAGAAGAAGATGAAGATGGGAGCATGCTTCCAATGTGGTGAAACTGGACATATCAGCAAGAACTGCCCTAAGAAGCAAGCGCAAGCCCCGCAAGCAGGATCTTCTGGGGGTACATCTTTAACTTCTTCTCGTAGATGCTTTGTTTTATCTTGATTATCTTCCCAATCCTATCTTGAGAACCTTAGGTAGAACCTTTTTGGATGTAAACATGTCATTGAAACATGTTATGGTTGATGTTTGCAAATGGTTGCAAGTGGTCGCAAGTGGTTGCTCGTGGTTGCATAACACACATTTGGCACTAGATCGGCTCGGACACATTTTCATATTGCATATGCATGAGTGTTTATACTTTTTTATGGATGAAATTGAATGTGTTATCATGTGAATGTTGCATATGGATGGATGTTTGTGCACACATATAGTGTTTATGTGACTAGGACTATTTGCATACATGTTGGATTCATGGCATAAACATATTTTGCATTAAGAAGATCAATCAGGCCTGATCATTTGCATTAGATAAGGAACATATACACACACTTTCTGCATATGTTCATATAGCATTAGAAATCGTTTAAGGACAATGGTTGCTTGTGGATGATGTTTTGAGTAGATGGATGATAGGATTCATTCTTCTTAACTTGAAGATTTCAGGAATGAAATCCTTTACGGAGGGAAGAATGTAACAACCCGAATTTTAATAACATGTTAAAACCATAAATCAAGGCAGAATTAATTTTTAAAATAAGAATCAAGGGAAACGGGTTGCGCCATTGCGTTCGTCTCGAAATTCTGCTTGAGATAGAGTTCGAGTTTGTGTAAAACGGATAACGTATGAAGATGATATGGACGAACGAAGTTAGGCAGAAAAACCGGAAACAGGCCAGAATACACTGGTGCACTTGCAAAGTGCACCAGTACAAAAATACACTGGCGCACCTGCCAAGTGCGCCCATACCGATCCAGCACAGAATTCTGGAATGTTCTGTGATGACGTGTCTTCTTCTGAGTAGCTGGATGACCTATCTTCGAGCTGGGTAGTTCTGATGACTTCTTGACTGATCTGAAGGCTCTAAATTACCCTATTCTCCTATTTAAACACTCCTAAACCTAGCTTTCTCTCCACACCAAACCATTGTAATGTTATGCTGCCTCCACCTTAATTTAAATTAAAAATAAAACGCGAAGATTATTTCTCGAAGACTATGGCTAGGAATTGGGGATTTGTTTCTACAATCAAAGCAAGAATCAACAATTCGAAGACTAGTTTATAGATTCGACTTCTACATCTTTCTTAGACCATGATCTGTAAGTTCCAGTTACTTTTAGATAAAAACTATAAATCTAATATGTGCATGGTATAATTTGGAAGTGATTTATGTTTGATTCATATCTATTCTTGGTTTCTTCTTGGATCTTGACTATTGAGAATATTGCCTATGACGTTGAAACTATTGTTAATGACATAAGACTATGACTATGCCTATGACTGTGGACATAAGATTTTGTCTATGCCTATGACTATGACGGTGAACATAAGACTATGACTATGACTATGACATTGAACATAAGACTGCCTATGACTATGAACAATATGACTATGCCTATGATTATGACGGTGAACATAAGACTGCATATGACTATGAACAATAAGACTATTGCCTATGATTATGACAAGGACAATTGTGGTTAATCACCTATGATTCATTGCCTAGGATTATGACTATGAAATTGGATCAAAGCTTGATTTTCTATTCAGACATATTTTCTTTATTTGTCCTTGGATCTTGATTTTGGGGATTTTTTCTAATTAAGTTAGATTTATCCGTGTTCTTGAATCTAGATTATTATAATTCAAACCTTTTCATGTTCATAATGTTATGCCTGCAATGTTTTAATCAATTTATTCAGTTAGGTCATGTCTTGGAAATAAATTGATAATAGAGTAATGTTTATTATGTTGATCTATGCCAGTGGTTCTATTCTATCATCATGTTGAATTGGGAATTAATGAATAACTCTATTCATATGTATAGGAACTTGAAGTATAACCTGTTATGATAAGTTGTGTAGTTTATCATGTTATGCAAGTTTTAGGTTGTAAAATCTTATCACATATGTGACCAAATGTTAAATCTACATGTTTATGTGTATATGTTAAACCTATGTCATATTTCAAGTTCACACTTATTCATATGCTTCTGATTGATTTGCAAGTTCACATATATGTAAGTTGGTTTAGTCTATGTGGCAAGTTCACATATATGTATGTTGATTTAGTCTATGTTGCAAGGTTCACACCTATGATATTCATGTTGACTATTTTGCAAGTTCATACCTATGATGTTCATATTGACTATGCCGAAAATGCCAAGTTTACACCTATGTCAGGTTTATGTTAATGAATTGCTTTATGCCAATTTTGTGTACGTTGAATTAGGCTAAGTTTTTAGCCTAATATTATATGTCAAAAATCATGCAGACGAGAAATTAGGCTAAGATTTTTAGCCTAATATTTTGACTGGGTAACGTTGGGAAAAATTGGTAATCATAGGAAGCTTGGCATGAAACTTGCCTTGAAACTTGACAAGAACTTGCCTTGAAAACTTGAAACGAACTTGACATGAATCTTGAACATGGACATGACACTAGAATGAACTTGAAAATGGCCAACTCGAGGTTGGGTTGAGTTTGCAGTGTAATTCTGCCCGGAACCGCCCGGCAAATCCAGTTACTGCAAACAATAGGATCCAATGTGGGTAGTTGGTCATATCGCACTTGAAAACCCGAGGTCAGACTGAGTTGTGGTGTAATTCTGCCCGGAACCGCCCGGCATATCCAGTGACCACAACAACAGGTCTGATGTGAGAGGTTGGGGTGCATTAATGAATTAATGCCACATGATAGGGTTAAGTCATGAACATGTAAGACAACACTTAACCAACTTGATACATGATTCGTAGGTGGGTTAAGTCACGAACTTGAATGACAACACTTAACCAACTTGACATGCTAGACTGATAGGGGTTAAGTCACGAATTTAAATGACAACACTTAACCTGTTGGACGGAAATCCTAGTTACGCTATCCGTTTCAGCAGTAACCCACTAGATGTATCATGGTACCCTGGGACTAGGCAGGGTGGGGCACGATTACTGGGCTGATTGTAAGCGACCAGAACGACGACTGTGTTGGTGCGCCAGTGTAGGTTCAGGCGGGCTATGGTCGTGCACGTGGTCCAAAGTTGAAAAAGCAGGCATTGGGCATCAATAGGTTTATCTGCGCATTCTTGATTCGTGTCGGTGGTTGGCACCCTAGGGCTTGATACACCCTATGGTGGACCTAGCACAGGTAACTACATTCGTGATAGGGCCGTATGACATAGATACACATAACGAGCTAGAATTTGTAGGGAGCCGATCGACTAGTGGATCATTTCGTTGGACTTAGTAATGGGTCATTTCATGATATTGGGCCAAGGAATCATTTCATGATTAATATAAGATATGGGTTTGGGATTCTAGTATAGTTGATGCAGTGAATCTTGAATACGTGATGCTATACTTGAGTTATACTTGATTTATCATGTAATCTTAGTCTATCTTGCCCATCTTGTCATCATCCTTATGTTTACTTTCAGTTTATACATGTCATGTTACCTTTATCTGTTTTTATGCTGAAAGTCACTTGGACTTACCAGTCTTTATGACTGACCCATTTTCTTTCGCCTCTTTTTCTTCCGTTCCCCCCCAAGGTTCTCAGGGAGGAAACCCTAGCACTTAGCTTGGATTTCGCTTTCTTCCAGTTCAGCTCATGTACGGTTTGGTCTTGAGCTATGCTATGGCTGCATTTCTGCTACCTTTGGGGAATTAAGCTACTTTGATGTTTTAAGTTTATGCTTCTTTATTTATGCAAAACAGAATTTGTTGTAATGGAAAATAATTTGGGAAGAATTGGGATGAAAAACTCCATATTTGAAAAGATAAAAATAGACTTTTATCGAAATGAACTAGTTTTGAACTAGAAATATAATTCTATTTATTTTTAAATAAATAAATTGAATTTGAAAAGGGTTTTAAAAATAACCAGAATATCCAATGATTGCATTGGAGTGGATTTGAATCGAAATTGTCTTCGGAATATTTCGATGTTGGAATTCGTGATTATACAGGTGTTGTTATGGAAATTCGAAAGATATATATGTATATCGTTATTTCCAATACGACATTTGTTAGTCGTAGAATTTGATATTGAATATAAGACGGTGTATTTTCTATTCAGAGCCTTGTATTGAATATCGAATGTGATTTGGGTTTGTCGTGAATGGTGTCTTCACTAACACTGTTCTTGAACCCAGTGAGAAAAGAGTAAATCTTTTTATTTAGATTTAATGAAGTGTACCAATTAAATAATATTTAATTGGAATTGAATTGATATTGATTTTTGGGTTTATCGTGAACAGTGTTTTAAACAACACTCGTTCTTTAACCCGATAATTAATGGAAAGTGATTTTGGGTTTATCGTGAACTGTGTTTTTAAATGACACGGATTCTTTAACCCAGTTAACGATTAAAACTAAGTGGAGTTTTAATGAATCTTTAATTAGATTGAAATGATCGAGAATGGAGTATCACCAGTTTTGCTCCAGGCGATAGTTAAATCTTTAATTAGATTTGAACGTGAAATGGTAATTGAATTTACCGATAACACTGTGGTGTTAGATATGAAGTATTACCAGTTTTACTTCATGGGATAAATAGGTTGGGATGGGGAAATTAAAACAAATGATTACTTCGGTAAGGTTCGCTAATCCCGACTAGTTTGAATTGAGATTCAAAAATAGAATAAAGAATAAATTCAAGGAATTTATCTTGGATAAAATTAATGGGAACCTTTTCCTATGAATGTGAAATTTAGAAACTAACTGTCGGTTAGCCAAGCAGAATGGTTCTCTGGATATTGATCTGATGTTGGTTTCGGCCTTCGGGGTTAATGTTTGGGGAATTATTCTCTTGATTAATTTACGGTTAGTGACTAATGAATTGGAATGAGGCGTATGTTGTGTTTGTGTAACACTTATTTGAAATATACGCGAGTTATTCGGAAAGACCGGGTTTATCCCATTCTGAATAACTGATGCGACGATAAGTCGAAGATGAAGACGATGGTCGAAGACCGGGAGTCTTCATGTCGTTTGGGTAATTACTGATGATCTTGATTGGGCTGTACACCCAAGAAGATGGAAACAGTTAGTGATCGTCCAGACGTACTTGGAGATCGATGGATATGCGGGGTACTAGGTGCCTCCGGTTTCGTTCAGACCCAGAACGGACTTGTAAATGGACTGTGTGTCTGACATTGGATTTTAGTCCGTGTGATTGATCTCTATTAAATATATATCTGTTTGGCGGCGGAGAATTTATTCTCTTGCTTAACGCCCTTCTCTGAGACGTACGAGCTCAGGGGTTATATATTGATGGATATCAAACGCATGGAGTGAATTGCCTGTGTGGCATGCCTAAGTGGCAATTGATCGAGGCTTCTGTTGAAAAGCAAAGTCTTGTGGTGATGATCAAAGCACGGCCTTCGTGGCGTAGCTTTGTGTAACGTTTACTTCGCGAGTTTCACACCCGGTATGAACCAAAAACGGGAGAGGACATCAGGGAGGACTTGCGTTTCTTTCTAGCTAGAAGTGGTGTCAGTGGTTTTACACGCCCTGACGAGCTTGACTTATGTGGTTGTTGCTGTTGCGAGGCGCCTCGGTTTGATCGGACGATCCGGGTCCGATGGAGTCATTTAGTTGGCTCACCTACGCCCCAAAGGGCGGAGAAACGTATTGTTCAGGCATTATAATCCACATCGGTGGACCGGCCCTGACGATCCAAGGTACGGTTGCGGCTGTGCCTGAGACTCGGGCTAGACAGTCTCGAATCGGTTGAGGACTATCTTTTGCCTCGGTTCATAGACGGAAACCCAATTCCCAAATACGTGACATTTGCGGTTTTGATTGTAGAACTAGTATGGCGACATGATATATGGTACCCATGCCGCCTATGATTGATACTTATGATTTGAAGTTGTTTTATACACTATGCACTTATTAGTATCAAATGATTTGTTTTAAACGTATCAAGCATACTTTGGCTGTTATAAGGGAAAACCCTATCCTCGACTGCGTTGCATTGTGTGATGGGACCTGGGTCTTATAACAGCTTCATTTTTCTTTATTTAGCATTGCGCTGTTTGTTTTATGCACTGGTATTCTTGGGAGGAAACCCGTTCCATGTTATACGGCGTGGTCCCTTGATTTACCTAGCTTTAAAAATAAAGATTAACTGTTTTAGTTCTCACACCAGTCCCATGACTGACCTGGAGTTTATTGTTTTGACCTAAACTCTGGGTGCCCTTATTTTGACACGGGCAGCTAGTAGTTTTGGTTTTGCAGATTTATATTCACAGGATCCTGGTTTACAGCTGGAACGATATCCGGAAAGCTTTGTATCCGTATATCTCTTCTAGTTGTGTATTGTATTATTTTCCGCTGCTATGTATTTAAATGTAATTTAAATCTCTGATATTTCTGTGTAATATTTATTCATTTATACTCTGTATATTCTTGTAATCTGATGCATTGTTGTAATATACAATGAAATGTTCTTTTGTATGCGTTTTGTTTTGTCCTGTTCTCAAACGATAGGGCGTTTCGAACGGCCTGGATCGGTTTAGCGACTGGTTCGGACCGAGCGAAATTCCCTGCCGTCACAGTTGGTATCAGAGCTTTGGTTTACAAAGCTTAGAGAACAAGGCACATTAGAACCTTACGAAAGAATTCATCGGATATTGGATCAGTAATATCCAATTAGAATGACTCGTTAGAGATAGGATCAGTAGTATCCTAGAACGAGTGTGAAGAGTATATTTTTCTAATGAAAACAAATTTTGTTTTGAAAATTTAAAATCAACTATTCGTATTTGGTTATTTATTTATTGATGTGGACAATCCAGAATATATAGATTTTGCGTATACGTCTGATCCGCGTGTATTCAAAGTTTTAATATATTGGATAGATATAGAATCACACTCTAGTCGCCCGGACCTGATTCTGATGATTGATGCGTCATCATTAGTAATTAGTTTCGTGTTTCGAAGGTGTGATTTTCTATATATTTCCATTAGACTGGTGTGAGAACCAAAACTTATATAGTTAGAATACATTGTTGTGAATTGGCATCAAAAACATGATTTTTGTATATATATCAAAATTATCAATTTGAAAAGCTAATCAACTAATTGATTGATGGTTGTATTGTTTGATTACTGTTTGAATAATTAAAATTTGAACCATTATGCCTAATTTGATCAAATGATGAATTGTATTGAAATTTGGTTGCATTTGCTTGCATATACATATACTTATATTGAACAGGTCATAGCAAGGAGGCTAGAGCCAGAGAATAAAATTTGTTTGCCCGACAAATAGGTACATGTTTACTACATAATTTACTGTTTTGTTTGGGTGATGATGATTTTATGAGCCTATTGGCTAGCCGCTTGGATTTTTCTTTTTCTTTTTGAGATCTGAAGGACCGGGGAAGCTATTTGAAATTCCCCGATGCTCCCGGTGCAGGGGAGGTTATGGCGAAATTTTTCAAAAATTTAGGGTGTTAGCCAAATTTTTGAAATTTTGAAAATTCTCAGAAACTGAAGAGTTGGAGAATGGAAGCCAGATCGAAGTAGAGTTGAATTATCAAACCACTTTCGACTTTGTTCCTTTTCGGGGACGAAAAGTTTTAAGTGGGGGAGATTGTAACAACCCGTAAAATGCGAGCCAGTTTGAAATTTTTATTTTGGCGATTTTAGCGAATTTTGAATATTTAAAATAGATTATTTTAAATAATATCGACTAGAAATTTATTTTGAATATAATTTGAACGTATATATTATATACGTCGTCGTTAGAATATATAATAATTATATATAATTATAAAAGGAATTGAAAATGGCGCGGTAGTTCGATAATTCGATTTCAAACTTCAATTGAATGTACCGGGTGCAAACCAATCCGGATTTTAGTGAAACCAAAAATGATAGGATCTAATTGATAATATCTTTCCAACTAATCCGAAAAATCGAGGTTTCATAGCGGGAGTCAAAAGATATGTCCAGTTGAAAATTCTGAATAGTCGCTATGGAATTCAGGCCCTTAAAAATGGACATTTTGCAAATGACCTCGGATTTCGACGAAACCAGTTTTGTTGGATCCGTGATGTCAAGTTATTGCTAGATTCCAAATTTCATAATTTTCTGAATCAATATGTGAGCGTGGCAAAGGAAAATGCGTTTGACCATTTTCAGTTGATTTTAATCGACTGGAAATTGGCCATTTTTCAAACGGTCTCAGAATTTGACGAAACTAGTTTTGTTAGGACCGTATCGTCAATACGAAGCTAGAAGATATTTTTCTGCAATTTATAGAGTTCGTATGCGACCCCGGTAATTTGAAATGTACGTTTAAAAATCAATATATAGATTTAAATGTAAATTCAATGGAAACTGATTGTAACTATCGAATCAGCTTGCGATACATATCCCATTGTGTTCGGAATGGGGGTAGAACGCTGTGGACGATAGGCGGTGGGCCTCGTTTAGAGGTCGTTTGTGAAACTCAACTTTTTGCAATTAAAAATAAATTAAATAATATAAATGTTATAAACCCCCCCTCTCCTTCTCTTTCCCGATCTCAGTTTTAAAATGAAAAAAAAAACCCCCGAATCCCTAATCGGTCGAGCCCCTTTTCCCCCTCCGCCTCGTCACCGATGGCGGACCACCAGCCGCAACCCCCAATCGAACCCCCCTCTCCTCCGCAATCTCGTTACTCCCCCCCCTTTCTTTTTGCGAGTCCCGTTACTCCCCTTTCCCCCTCGTAATAGCCCGACGCAACCACTTCATCCCCGAACCACCACCGCCGGCTGCTGAAGGTCCTCCCCGCGCCACCGCACTGGAAGCCGCTCCACCCCTCCTCCTCCCTCTTCATATAAAAACCGTGAGTTTCTTTTAAACCTTAGTTGATTTAGTTTTTATTTATAGTTTATATGATTTTAAAATTGAAGTCTATATGATTTTGAAAACTGAAATTATCTTTAAATTCAGTTTTGTTTTAAGTAATTAAGAAAGATTAAATTTGTTATAAGACTGTAATGATTTTTATTAGGGTTTTAAACTGTTTTTATAAAAAGATTTAAACTGGTTTTTTTTAAAATGAAATTAAAACTGATTTTATAAGATTTTAAAACTGATTTTAAAATAAAAGTAAAAACTGATTTTATAAGATTTTAAAACTGATTTTAAAATAAAAGTAAAAACTGATTTTTTAGAAAAAGGTTTGAACTTTAAAATTGAAAAGATCGGGTTTTTAGAATAGGAAAGATCATATTTTTAAAATAGAAAAGGCGAAATTTTTATTGGGTAGAAGAAAAAAAATATATGATTTTTATCTATTGAACTTCGAAATAAAAATTCGATTTTTATATATTGAATAGCGAAGTAAAAATATGATTTTTATATATTGAATAGCGAAGTAAAAATATGATTTTTATATATTGAATAGCGAAATAAAAATTCGATTTTTATATATTGAATAGCGAAGTAAAAATATGATTTTTATCTATTGAACTTCGAAATAAAAATTCGATTTTTATATATTGAATAGCGAAGTAAAAATATGATTTTTATATATTGAATAGCGAAGTAAAAATATGATTTTTATATATTGAATAGCGAAGTAAAAATATGATTTTTATATATTGAATAGCGAAGTAAAAATATGATTTTTATATATTGAGAAGCAAAGTAAAAATTCGATTTTTATATATTGAGAAGCAAAGTAAAAATTTGATTTTTATATATTGAAAAGCAAAGTAAAAAATCGATTTTTATATATTGAGAAGCAAAGTAAAAATTCGATTTTTATATATTGAATAGCAAAGTAAAAAATTCGATTCTTACATATGTAGTGATAACGAAGGTGACAAAAAGGCGAGAACGAAGAAGCTTTATATCAAAGAAGAGTCAAGATGTTGGATAGCTATCGGTGAGAATTTCTCACCTTTCAATTTCTTTTCTAGTTATATATATATACTAGGATGCAGACGGTGCTTAGTAGCACCCGACACAATCGTCCACAGACCATGGACTTGTTTGTTTGGTTGCATAGATTAGTTGAATTATTTGTTTGAAATGAATTGAATTGTTTGGTGAGATGAAATTGATTTGATTGATGTGTGAATGGCGTGGGCCTTCACTAGACCGGGGATAAGGCTAGGCCTTGTCCCGTTTCTAGTATCGTGCCGTTATGCCGCCGAAATTTTCTAAAATGTGTTAGAAAAATAAAAATATCATTTTATTTAAAGAATGAACTGAATAGAAATTCATATGTTAGAATAAAATGTTTTATCGTTAAAAATATAATTTTTAACGTGAATGTGAATAAATAAAATATTCATTTACAAACCAGACGGTTTGTTTATGTACACCTATTTGAATGACATTGATTGGGACGATAAATTTCACACATCGCCCAACTGCACAAATAAAATATGTGTTTGATTGTTTGAAACCCCACACGGGTGTTAGGATGAAATTTGAAGTTCACTCATCCTGATTGATTAAATATGTCGATCGATTGATTGACAGGCTGTTATAAGCGTTAGATATCTATATTTGATGCTTATACAGTGTAGTGCACTTTGGTTGATGGTTGATTATTTTTCAATGCTATTATACATGTGTTGTATGAAAATCCATATGATTAACTTTATATGGTGATTGATTGGGCCTCATTCCAATTTGAAAAATAAAGAATATTATAAAATAAAAGTTCATGTGTTGACAGTACTCATCTATTGAGATTGGTCATGTGTTGAACGAAATATTTTAGTAATAAAATTTACATCTTTATCAATATAAAATAAAAGTTCATGTGTTGACAGTTTCATTCATTGAGATTGGTCATGTGTTGAACGAAATATTTTAGTAATAAAATTTACATCTTTATCGATATAAAATAAAAGTTCATGTGTTGACAGTAGTCATCCATTGAGATTGGTCATGTGTTGAACGAAATATTTTGATAATAACAACTATTTTGAAAAAGAAATATTTGAAATAGAATATTTGAAATAGAATATTTGAAAATAGAAATTTATGAAGCCGTGTTGATTAGTTTGACGCCATTTTGACGTGAACGATATTTATATCGATTTTATTGATTTCGAAATGAATTGAATATAAAACGATTTCGAAATGAATTGAATATAAAACGATTTCGAAATGAATTGAATATAAAACGATTTCGAAATGAATTGAATATAAAACGATTCCGAAATGAATTGAATATAAAACGATTCCGAAATGAATTGAATATAAAACGATTTTGAAATGAATTGAATATAAAACGATTTCGAAATGAATTGAATATAAAACGAATTGAAATGAATTCAAATTGAATTGAAATTTGAATTGAATAGAAATGGATTTAAAAAAAAAAACGAATTTAGAAAGAAGAATTCAATTTTGATTTGAATTGAAATGGTAGTTGAAATTGCTTTTGAAACGAATTTAAAACTATTTACAAAATTCGTTTTAAATAGAAATCGACGAAGTATATATTATATATATTTTATATATAATATAATGGCCTGAATAGAACGCGCCGCGCCGCGGCAGTTCGTGAATTTCGACCATTTATTTCAAACGGACATTGCGGGAGATCCGACCGTCGGATTCTCCTGAAACCGGAACCGTTGGGTTCGTATCGAAAAGAGCTTTCTAACGAATATTAGAAATTAGAAATCTGACGGTTGGATTTGGAGATACGTCCAAATCAAATTCGGAAAAGGTCGCTGTAAGTGCAGTTCGATGGCCGTTGATGGAAATCGACTGTACGGGCCTTGATAAAATTATTAAAAATAGTAATAATTTGTGTAAAATCATAAGAAATGATTTGGGAAGAATTGGGATGAAAAACTCCATATTTGAAAAGATAAAAATAGATTTTTATCGAAATGAACTAGTTTTGAACTAGAAATATAATTCTATTTATTTTTAAATAAATAAATTGAATTTGAAAAGGGTTTTAAAAATAACCAGAATATCCAATGATTGCATTGGAGTGGATTTGAATCGAAATTGTCTTCGGAATATTTCGATGTTGGAATTCGTGATTATACAGGTGTTGTTATGGAAATTTGAAAGATATATATGTATATCGTTATTTCCAATACGACATTTGTTAGTCGTAGAATTTGATATTGAATATAAGCCGGTGTATTTTCTATTCAGAGCCTTGTATTGAATATCGAATGTGATTTGGGTTTGTCGTGAATGGTGTCTTCACTAACACTGTTCTTGAACCCAGTGAGAAAAGAGTAAATCTTTTTATTTAGATTTAATGAAGTGTACCAACTAAATAATATTTAATTGGAATTGAATTGATATTGATTTTTGGGTTTATCGTGAACAGTGTTTTAAACAACACTCGTTCTTTAACCCGATAATTAATGGAAAGTGATTTTGGGTTTATCGTGAACTGTGTTTTTAAATGACACGGATTCTTTAACCCAGTTAACGATTAAAACTAAGTGGAGTTTTAATGAATCTTTAATTAGATTGAAATGATCGAGAATGGAGTATCACCAGTTTTGCTCCAGGCGATAGTTAAATCTTTAATTAGATTTGAACGTGAAATGGTAATTGAATTTACCGATAACACTGTGGTGTTAGATATGAAGTATTACCAGTTTTACTTCATGGGATAAATAGGTTGGGATGGGGAAATTAAAACAAATGATTACTTCGGTAAGGTTCGCTAATCCCGACTAGTTTGAATTGAGATTCAAAAATAGAATAATGAATAAATTCAAGGAATTTATCTTGGATAAAATTAATGGGAACCTTTTCCTATGAATGTGAAATTTAGAAACTAACTGTCGGTTAGCCAAGCAGAATGGTTCTCTGGATATTGATCTGATGTTGGTTTCGGCCTTCGGGGTTAATGTTTGGGGAATTATTCTCTTGATTAATTTACGGTTAGTGACTAATGAATTGGAATGAGGCGTATGTTGTGTTTGTGTAACACTTATTTAAAATATACGCGAGTTATTCGGAAAGACCGGGTTTATCCCATTCTGAATAACTGATGCGACGATAAGTCGAAGATGAAGACGATGGTCGAAGACCGGGAGTCTTCACGTCGTTTGGGTAATTACTGATGATCTTGATTGGGCTGTACACCCAAGAAGATGGAAACAGTTAGTGATCGTCCAGACGTACTTGGAGATCGATGGATATGCGGGGTACTAGGTGCCTCCGGTTTCGTTCAGACCCAGAACGGACTTGTAAATGGACTGTGTGTCTGACATTGGATTTTAGTCCGTGTGATTGATCTCTATTAAATATATATCTGTTTGGCGGCGGATAATTTATTCTCTTGCTTAACGCCCTTCTCTGAGACGTACGAGCTCAGGGGTTATATATTGATGGATATCAAACGCATGGAGTGAATTGCTTGTGTGGCATGCCTAAGTGGCAATTGATCGAGGCTTCTGTTGAAAAGCAAAGTCTTGTGGTGATGATCAAAGCACGGCCTTCGTGGCGTAGCTTTGTGTAACGTTTACTTCGCGAGTTTCACACCCGGTATGAACCAAAAACGGGAGAGGACATCAGGGAGGACTTGCGTTTCTTTCTAGCTAGAAGTGGCGTCAGTGGTTTTACACGCCCTGACGAGTTTGACTTATGTGGTTGTTGCTGTTGCGAGGCGCCTCGGTTTGATCGGACGATCCGGGTCCGATGGAGTCATTTAGTTGGCTCACCTACGCCCCAAAGGGCGGAGAAACGTATTGTTCAGGCATTATAATCCACATCGGTGGACCGGCCCTGACGATCCAAGGTACGGTTGCGGCTGTGCCTGAGACTCGGGCTAGACAGTCTCGAATCGGTTGAGGACTATCTTTTGCCTCGGTTCATAGACGGAAACCCAATTCCCAAATACGTGACATTTGCAGTTTTGATTGTAGAACTAGTATGGCGACATGATATATGGTACCCATGCCGCCTATGATTGATACTTATGATTTGAAGTTGTTTTATACACTATGCACTTATTAGTATCAGATGATTTGTTTTAAACGTATCAAGCATACTTTGGCTGTTATAAGGGAAAACCCTATCCTCGACTGCGTTGCATTGTGTGATGGGACCTGGGTCTTATAACAGCTTCATTTTTCTTTATTTAGCACTGCGCTGTTTGTTTTATGCACTGGTATTCTTGGGAGGAAACCCGTTCCGTGTTATACGGCGTGGTCCCTTGATTTACCTAGCTTTAAAAATAAAGATTAACTGTTTTAGTTCTCACACCAGTCCCATGACTGACCTGGAGTTTATTGTTTTGACCTAAACTCTGGGTGCCCTTATTTTGACACGGGCAGCTAGTAGTTTTGGTTTTGCAGATTTATATTCACAGGATCCTGGTTTACAGCTGGAACGATATCCGGAAAGCTTTGTATCCGTATATCTCTTCTAGTTGTGTATTGTATTATTTTCCGCTGCTATGTATTTAAATGTAATTTAAATCTCTGATATTTCTGTGTAATATTTATTCATTTATACTCTGTATATTCTTGTAATCTGATGCATTGTTGTAATATACAATGAAATGTTCTTTTGTATGCGTTTTGTTTTGTCCTGTTCTCAAACGATAGGGCGTTTCGAACGGCCTGGATCGGTTTAGCGACTGGTTCGGACCGAGCGAAATTCCCTGCCGTCACAATCCTACGTCCAATCCCACGCAATGCTGGATTGCGCAGAATTTTATTACTATATCAATATCCAAGTACAACACCCTTGATTTCACAGCCACAAAATTAACACTGATTCTAATGCTCTTGATTTCACAGCTGCAAGATTACCACTGATTTCCTTGATCAAGTATATTCCCTTGATTCCCCGGCTACAAGGTTAACACCGACTCCTTTCTTAATTTCATAGCTACAAGGAAAACACCGCTTTCAAAACTATCCCAAATGATTACAACAGCCTTATAACTCTTCAATAGCACTTCGATTCGGAGAGTAATGAGTAGAGAGTGACAAGAGAAGTTTTATATAATTAGACTTGAAATCGGTAGAGTATAAGTGTAGAAATCATAAAAAGATGAAATATTAATGGTGTAATGAAGAATGATGAAGACGGAGAAGAAAAGTGGTTAAAAATTTAAAATCAACCCCTACTTATAAGATTTTAAAGGTTGCAACGCTTCTGGAACGTTATAAATAGTGAAAAGAAACTTCCTTTCACTTTTGAAAATGTGACGGTTATTTGTCGACATCCCTATCTTTGTATGTCGACATATCCTCTTCAAAATTTGAAATTTGAAATTTTTTCAAATGTTTTAATGTATATATAATTATGGAAATTCTTAGATTAAAATATGATGATATAAATAAGTGTTATAAAGTAGAAAATCATAAGTATAAACTATATAAACATATTTACAAATTTATAAGGTTTAAACTATAAAATATATAAAATATATAAACTTATAATCTTTAAAACACAAGTTTAAAATTAAAAGAAAAATAGAAAAAAAATTATTTCGAAAAGAGTCTGAAAACAGGATTTGAAATTAAAAAACAGAATTTGAATTTGAGCCTGGAGTGTTATTCAGAGTTTTACATAAACAAGACTCTATTACAATATTTATCTTGAACTCTTGAAATCTTGATTACTCATGAGTCTTGAATCTTCTCTTAATGTTGAATCTCTAAAGCTCTTAAACTGTACAGTCTTCAGTATTTATTCCTATATACAAATCTTGCATATGTGTATGTGTGTATATATATATTCTAGATAAAGATATTAGTATACATTTTATAATCAATTATTATTGAAATAAGGTTGTTTTCATCAAAACTCCATTCTCAAACATTGATTTTTACACCTTAATTGTAATTGATAGGATTGACATTCCAAACGTGATTAGGATGATATTCTCATTCACATAATTTACGTCTATATAGCGTAATAAATATGTTTAAAGTAGGAAATTGAATTTGAATGTCCCCATAGGAATTTGTATATATGTGTGTGAGTTAATGGCTTTAATTATAACTATTGACACATTAACACAAGGTTGAAGAGGCCTGCCTAGAACTGATTGGCATATCCATCATTTATAAGTAAAACAAGTTGATGTGAGAGGTATAGGTGTCTTGGGCCAATATAACTAGTATGGTAAGACACGAGGTTAGGCTCAAGTTGAAGTAGAAGCCTATTCGGAACCGCCCAACAAATCCAGCACCTACAAGTGGTCGGTTTAATGTGATAGTTCCGCTATGTTTTTGTGTGTATATATATATATATATGTATGTATGTATGTATATATATATATATTTGTATGTGAAGTAGAAATGCGTCGAGAAGGTATTAAGTGGATGAGCGACCTAGTTGGGGTATAAAGTAGTTAGGACTAGGTCCATTATCTAAGGTTCGGTCCTTGGTTTAGGATCCAAGTCATGGGATTTTCCCTTATAAAGGTCTTAAATGATAGTTAGGTCCTCCTGCAACGGCCCGCAAATTCGCACCATCTGAGTTGACAAAATACACCACACGTCCAATCCAAATTGCACAGAAATATGAATCATTATGAATAAAGAAGAAAAAATATAGAAGAAGAACAGAAATAACAACACAAAATATCACATCGCAGCAGAAAAATATATATAATATATAACAGATTTTTGAAATACAAAATTTTAACTGTTTATATATATACATACCATTATTAGAGTACAACAATTGTTCATCAATGCAAAAATAAATAATACATAGCTATCTAATGCTAAAGCATACTACTCCAAGCTCCTCCAAGGATATCTGCAAACTCCTGAACAACTTGACTACCTGTAATAATTTGGACACCCAAGAGTTGAAGGTAAAACAGAACAAAATAAACTCTAGGTTAGTCATGGGACTGGTGTGAGTAAACATGAACCACTTGGTTTAACTTTTAAAATTACTTTCTAAAGGAAAGGGTAATCGTAAGATCGATCTGCACATAAATAAGGATGGTTTTTACCTTATGATGACCCAAAATATTCTATGAATCCATATTATTTTGATATTATAATAGTGTCTAAATCAAGTAAATGGCAATCTAGCGGAATGCTTGCATCTCACGCTCCACATACATAGTATACAATCAAAAATGTGGGCTCTTGCTGGAGAATGGATTCCAAATATGGCAAGGTATAGGACCACCTTCCGATAGTGCATCTCTATAGAAGAATACACTGGGTTCAACAAGAACATCTTGCAACCTGGCTAAACATGACCGGCCACTCACTTCGCTTGAGTGTTTCGAACATATGTCACTAACGGTTGGGATCAATAGCCGTTACCGAAAGCATGCAGCAGCGATAGAATAAAGAAGAAAATGGATTTTCTCTAGATCAGGTGACAATATACTCTAATAAGAGCGACCCACATAACCAGGCAACCTACCCAATTTTATACCATTTCCTGGTTGTGAGGCATGAGGCTATGTCTTACCTTTTTTAATACCACAATAATCATTCACTTTGAATGCCATATAGTCAAACTCGCCAAATCATTTATCGATTTCTCCAAAATATCACAGGTATAAAGCTAAGAGAAACGAATTCCTCTGCCACCAAACATAAATACTTTTGAAGAAATCAATGTGGATAATTTGCTAGGCACGCTCTATCAGACATTCGTCCATACAAGTTGTCCTGGGATGGGACAAACCGAAGGCACGATCCCATCAATCCATCTTAGGTAATATCTACCTAGGATTAACAGAGCAGCCCTTGCACTTTTCTCCTTCTCCAATCATCTTCAGCATAAATTGATTTGCAATGCTTATACCCATACGGTGTGGTTTTCAGAAAATAAACCTGTCCATGGTTTCTCTATATCGAAAATAGAGATATTAAATCGACCAATAATTCGATAGTCGGTTATTTAACTACCGAAGAAACAAACATTCATCAAAAGATCTTATTTCGAAAGGGGATACTATTGATTTGTGCCAAACAATCACTGAGCCCTTTTTAATATATATTTAATTATTTAAATTCTTCCTAGTATTCATTCCCAAATCTCCTTACCGAGATAATTCAACACCGCCTGGATTTTCACTACACTTGGAAAACATTTCCATATTACACATTTACTTGGGTTAAAATAAATGTTGCGTAAAGTGTTGTTACGAAATTTAGCTAATTATATTTAAATATCATGTTAAATCTTGATTATTTCCTTTTTGGAAATCATTCACTATAACAAAATTGTTATAGTCCATGCGTTTCTATTTTCTATTGAATCGTCTATTACAACAAGTTAAATTCTATTAACCAATTTGGTACAAATTATATATAAAATCGTAAATCGATTTTAGTTGTAAAGTTTTATTAAAAAAATTAGCCCTTAAATTTCTGGAAAATTTCGACAGTGACTCCTTTGTACGGCTCGATCGGTCAACTACAAATCGCCTCTCTAGGCCATTTCCATTCAAAAAGAAAATCAAAAAGCTAAGGAGCTTACCAAATAGGCTCATAAAATATCATATTGAATTAAATATGTACCTCTTTTGTCAACCATTCAATTTATATTCTTTATTCACTTCATTCCTGTAATGACCCAAAATTTATTAAGAAATATTTAATGGATTTTAAATAATTAAACAGATATATTTTAAGGGTTAATGACTTAGAAATTATTTAAAAAGATGTTTGAATATATAAATCTAAAATTTAACTAAAACGAATGCGTAACGTCGTGGTAGTTCAAAATATTTAGTTTTGAATTACAATTGAATATATGGAATTTAATATAAATCAGAATTCGTTAACAAAAAACGTTAGGATATATTGAACTATAGTTTTTTAACGAAAGTGAGAAATCGAGTTTTCATGTTATAGATTGTATGTTATGTCCAAATCAAAATTCCAAATAGTTGCCATGAAATCGTTTATAAATTCTAACGATTTATTAAATAAACTAAAAGGATTTGTTGTAAAAATTGAATATCGATTTGACTTGAATTTTGAAAACATCGATTTATAAACACAAGTATGTTTGTTCTAGAGCTATTTGATGTTCTATTTGGATATATATGGTAATATTAATATATTATTATTTATTGGAATCTTTTTTGTATTTATTTATATTTTATTGTTTTTATTTATGACTTAGAAATAGTCATTTTTCAAACAATCTTCATTTTAGATGGACCAATTTTATCGGATCCAGGATGTTAAATTATTTTAGGATTAAAAATTTCGTAAATTTTGGATTTAGTAAGTGCTCGTAGCAAATTAAAATGCGCGTTGAAAATCAATATTTAATGCTATACTGACTTATTTAATTTTAAGAAAAATTAATTGAAACGATTGAATTAGCTTCCATAACCTACTCCATTGTGTCTAGAATAGGGGTATTTGGTTAGGGACGCCAGTCTTGGAATTCGTTTGGAGTTCGAGCATGAAACTTCGAAACTAAGTAACATTTGGAATAAATATTGATAAATTTATTATAAATACCCTCAAATTAACCCTAGCCCCCTTTATTCAGCGCCTCCACCTTTGTTTCATGATCGAGGTTCTCCTAATTTCAGTCTCTAATTACTCCCAAACCACATTGAGGTAAATCCTAGTTTGAACACGAAAGTTGTAGAGATTTTTGAGGGCTTCAAATCTATACAGCCGTGATCATTTATTGTGTAGTAAAACGAGAGGAATTGGGGATCTCAGTTTGTTCGAATGCATTTTAGAGGTTTAGGGGAGTTCAAGTGGGATCCATACACGCCGGTGGTGGAGGAAACTCGGGCCTACGTCGTGGTGTAGGCGATCGACGTCGGAGTGCCTGGGGAGGCATGCGTGTGAAGGTAGGGTATACAAGAACGGTTCGATCGATGTCTGGAGTTTCTAACGAAGGAAGAATAATTAACTTAGGTTAATCAATTATTAATTATCTTAAATAGCTAATTAATGTAATTAACGTATAAACCTCCATAACTTTTTCAAATGAAAACAGAATCGAGCGAAACCAGTTTCGTTGAGATCGCGGAGACGAGAGCTTCGCAGTGAAGCTAATTTAGAGGAATTTGGAGCTATCTAGAAATTTTGGTTAAATTAAACAACTTTTTAATTTAATTTAAAATTTGAATTGTTATTCCACAACTAATTTTAATAGTTATTATAATCATTTCTGTTTATGCGTTGATTGCCTGTGATTGAAACGTTTGTTTCATGGTTGATGGATAATATTTACATTTATTACTGTTATTATTATTTGTAACGACCCGAAATTTCGAAACCAATTTAAAATTTTGCAAATTCAAATTTTAAAGAACTAAAATAAGCAGGCATGGTTCTAAATACGTACGCTCATTTTTAAACACGATTTCAAAAAGTATAACGGCCTGTTAAGTTATTTAAATCAATTTTAGCAACTTATAAGTTTGAACAATTTTTGTCAAAAATACTATTCATCGAAATTATAAATTTTGAGATTTTGAGTTAAGAATTTGAATATGACTTATTTAATAGTTAATGTAAGCTCTGTAAACTTTAAAAATTAATTTAAAGGTGAAAATTTTGAAAATCAAAATTTTAATATTATTTTAATGACCTGAGAAGAACCATTTTTGAAATAGTCTCAGAATCCTACGTAACTAGTTTAATTCGATTCATAATATCAAAATATTGTAAGATTTAAATTTTCATAATTTTTGGAGTTCATATGTGAGAGTACGCAATATAAACATATGTTTAAATTAGTTAAAATTCGGTAAAACCTAGAAATAAAGTCATTTTTCCAAATGGTCACCAAACTCGACAAGACTAGGCTTGTTAGAACCATAATTGTGAAATGTAGCGAGATTTGAAATGTATTAATTTTTAGAACTAGTATGTGGTCGTACGACCAGAACAAAGTTAACATGGCATAATTAAAAAAGAAAGATAAACCCATATATACACTTAGTACTCTAAGCCACAAAATTTAGACACATCATCTACCACTTAATGCACTTGTCATGTTATTCCTAAATGTGTCTTTTTCCTTGTACTTATGGCATATCTCATTTGTTTTTGTTTTTTCACTTTATTTTCTTGGACCTTCTTCCTTAAAACCTCAAGCTTCCATTAAACCTCATTCTCCTTCCTACCCCAAAACGCACCAAACCACCACCCTCTACTACTTCCACTTGTAGGTGCAGCCTCCCTGCCAATGCCCCTCTACCTCCTCTACAAGTGGTAGGCCCCTCCCAAACCCCTTACCTCCTTTTTAAATTGCTAAAAACACCACCTTTCACCAAAAATCCAAGCGCACGCAACTTGGATCACCTCCCCCGGATCCCACATCCCTACGACATTACCCTACCAGCCTCACCAGCGTGATGAAACTCCTAGACCTTCTGTCGTTCCCATCTTATCCCATGCTCCTGAGCCCTTCTTCTTCCTTGCTTTCGAGCCTTAAAACCTCCTAAAAATCTCACCTTTTCTTGATTTATGCATGTATAAGTATATATGAGTGTGTGTACATATATAGTTTCTAGTTATTTTGGCGCAAAAAGTTCGAATCTTGGTTATGTAGCAAGCTTAAAAATCCTACATTTGAAGTTTCGTTAAATTGGAATGACTTTGGTGAGAATTTCTCACTCTAATTGCTTAATTAGTTTAGTTAAGTTGTAGTTTATACTGTGAAATGTTTGATTGATATGAGATTGAATTGGTGATTAATTGAAATATGATTTGAATGTTGGATTGGGTTAATTACCATGTTAATACAATATTAAAATGTTCATGGTAGTTGTGGGAGGGTTAAATGCTCATTTATAAGTTAAACGAGGAATTAATGATCACCTATTTTGGTCAAGTAGACTTGGTAAAAATATAACATGAAATAACCAAGTTATCATGGATTGTTTAACATTGATTAGTGATACACCATATAAGTTTATTATGATGTTAATTATTGAGTAGTATGATAAAAAAATATCATCTTTATTTGATATATGTGTATTTGATTGGTTATGTGACGTTTAAAACACAAATAGTGTCGATATAAAACTGTTTAAACCTTAAATGGTCATGATGAGGTAATGTATTAATTGCTGGTTTTTGAATATGATGAAAACCCCACATGGGTATTGGGATGATATTAACACATCTCTCAATTATTTAGGTTACGACAAACCACACACGGGTTTTGGGATGATACTGACACATCTCTCAGTTGTTTAGTTTACAACAAACCCAACATGGGTATTTGGATGATATCGACACATCTCTAGTTTTTTTAGTTTATAGGAAACCCCACACGGATATTGTGTTGATATTGACACATCTCTCAGTTGTTTAGTTTACAGAAAACCCTACATGCGTATTGGGATGATATTGACACATCTCTCAATTGTTTAGTTTACGGAAAACCCCACCCGGTTATTGGGATGATAAATAACTTACACATCTTCTAAGTGTTTATTAAATGAGTAAAAAAAACCAACAAAGGTATTGTGCTGATAATTAATTTACACATATCCCAATCATTTTCTTTATGTAGTAATCCATTGATTGATGAGGTTCCAGAGAGGCAAGTTATAGTTACACCGATCAACCCGTACAAAGGAGGTTATGGCGATTTTTTTTGAAAATTTAAGGCATTAGCCAAGTAGTTAATAAACTATCATAGAAGCGACTAGATTCGATATTTAATTATAATCTAAGTTTTGTTTGAATAGAACTCGTTGCACAGCGATAGTTCGCGAATGTCGACTGTTAACTTTAAACTGATATTTCGGGAGATCTAACTGTCGTACTTTCCCGAAATAGGAAACGGTAGGTTTGTAATTAAAAGAGCTTTCAAACAATAATAAGGCTTTTAAATCTAATGGTTAGATTTTTAGAAATGTCCAAATCAAATTTAATTAAAAACAGTGCATGAACCAATAATGACCTGCAATTGAAGATTATTAATATGGACTATTTTTATATGAATAAAAATATATAGGGAACAATCATTTTAAATTATTACAAACGATTTGGAATGGATTTGAACCAATCATATATGGTTTTAAAGGATAAACTATTAAGTAGAATTTGGCTATTTTTTGTAAAGGATTAAATATTCCAAGTTTTGGAAAAGATAAATGACATTTTTTCGGAATGAGATAGTTAACAACAAAAGTAAAGAACCAAAAAGAATAAGTGATGATTCCTAAGATTACGGTCTAGTACCACCTATGAGATCTAACTGGGAACTTTTTAATTGTGGGAGAGTTGGAAAGAACCGAAAGGATATCAGATATTTGAGTAAGAACAAACGTTGTTTTCTGGAAACAGATGATCTAATGTTCTAAAATAAAATATTGGAATGAAAAGGTTTCAAAAGTTCTCCTTGGACGAATTTCATTGGATTTGAATGGAAATAGTAAACGGATATTTCAATATTGCATTCTGTGATTATACAAATATTATTAAGGAATTTGGAAGAAAGAGATATCCTTATTCCCCGTACGGTATTTGTTGATTTTTCATTTTGATATTGAACATGAGTCGATATGATTTCTATCCAAAGCCTTATTCTTGATATAAAATTGGATTTTGGGTTTATCATGAACGATGTTTTAAATAACATTTGTTCTTTAACCAAGTTAAAGGAAAGATGATTTCTTAAATTTGAGTCTTAATAAATCTTTCAATAAAGATTTGATTGAATGAAATGGAGATTAAAACAAAGCTAGTGTTTTAATAAATATGTAGTTATATTTTAAATGGTAATAGGTAATTAAGTTTACCAAAACATGAGGAGTGTTAGACATGGAGTACCACCAGTTTTGCTCTATGGGATGAATACGTTAGGAATGGGATAACGATATAAGTGATTACTTTTGTAGGCTTGATAATCCCGATTAGGCTTATAAACCTTAATGTAATTCAAGTTTGTGAAAAGAGATTATATAATCTTTTGAAATGATTTCCAAGGAAAGACTTAAACAAGTGGTTCAAAATGATGTATATCTTTTTTAAGATTTAAGGGAATAATTCCCAAAATCGAATTGAGTAAATGAATATTCCAAAATTGAATGAGACTTAAGATATGTGTGTGTGTGTATCAAAACTGGTTTGAAAGGATTAGGACATCTTGTATATCTTAATTGACTTGAAAGATGCGATAGTTATTCGAAATGACCAAGTGTCGACCCATTTTGAATAACTATACGACGGGTATTGTAGATACTTGAAGACTTTGGTTGAAGACCAGAGATCTTCTTATTGTTTGAATTATTGTTGATGTCTCGATTGGGCAGTACACTCAAGATGAGGTTTTAAGTGGTGGTCGTCCATACGTACTTGGAGATTGACTGGATTTGCAAGGGCCTCTCTCCTTAATTGGACGAGGAATAAGGTGCCTTTGATTTCGTTCAAACCAAGAACAAACTTTTAAATGGATTTGCATCTGATATCGTATTGTACGACATAACAAATTGGTTTCTATTGATGTTATATCAGTTGGTGGGGGAGGATTTATTCTCTTAGCTTAACACCATCCTCTAAGACTTATGTAATCATTGGGTTATATATTAATAGACAATGATTATATGTTGTGAATTGACAATGTGACATGCAAAGTGTTGATAGATCAAAAGTTATGTTGAAAAGCAGTTTTTTGTGGATGATGATCAAAGCATAGCTGATATAGCATAGCTTTGTGTTGAGACGTGACTTCAACAAGCCTCACAGCCCATGAATGGCGGAAAACAGGATGAAGGACAGCAAAGAAAGGACATATGTTTCCTTCTAGCTAAAAGTGATGCCATGGTTTGGATCCCAAGTATATTTACTTATGTGGATGTTGGAATCGAGGCGCCTCGGATGATGGTCGACGTACAGACTATATTGTAGGTCCGATAGGACAGAGGAACAATGTGTTCAAGAGAAACCCTAATCCACCAGGAATTTGTGGGTCAGCTCTGCCGCTCTAAGGGTCACATGTGTGTGGTCCTAGACATTTTGCTAGAGATGGTCTGAATTGGATCAGGAAGGTCCTTTGTCTTGGTTATTGATGGAAATTCAACTTCCAATACGAACCTTGCGTTTTCAGTTGTAAACCTATATGGTGACATAATAGGATGGGGTATTACACTGTCTATGATTGATAAATTTATTTTTGAATTTGATTTCAACACTTCGACACTAATAATAATATCAAATGATTTAGATTTTTTCGTATCAAGCATGTTTGGCTATTATAATGTAAACTCTATTCTCCGCTTTGTGTTGCATTGTGTGATGGAACTCGAGTCTTATAATAGCTTCACTTTTCGTAAAGAATTGTGAGTTATTTATAATTGGTATTCGTGTGGAGGAAACCCGTTCCGTGTTATGCGGCGCGGTCCCGTGATATACCCAACCCTTAAAAATTAATTTTTATAACTGTTTTAGTTCTCATACCAGCCCCATGACTGACTTGGAGTTTATTGTTTCCCACCTAAACTCTGGTTGCCCATATTTTCCACATGGAAGGCAAGTAGTTTTTGCAGATATCTATTAAACAGGTTCCCGAATTATGGCTAGAGTTATGCTCTAGATTATTTTGTACTCTTCTGTTAATTATATCAATGTATTTATGTTTCCGTTGTATTGTAATTTATTCTCTGACATTTTTCCGCTGTGTATCAATAATTTATGCTCGGATATTCTTGTACTTGGATGTAAAATTGTTGTAATAGCAATAAAACGTTCTCTTGTTTCTGTTCTTATTAGTCGTTACCTCAAACAATATGCCTTATTCATCGGTTAAGTCTGTTTGACGATCGATTTGAATCGGCCAGGAAGGCAGGTTGTCATATTTGGTATTAGAGCTTTGCTTTATAAATCTTTGAGGGTACGGCACATTGGAACAAGATGAAAGAACTCATCAGGGATAGGATTAGTAACATCCTATAAAAGAATACTCTTTACAAATAAGATCAGTAGTATCCTAGAATGAGTAACTCATTAGAGATAGGGTTAGTAATGCCTAGAATGAGTTGAGAGCAATATGTATATGAAAGACGTATTTGTGGTTATCTTATATATATAATCTAACTTAGAAAATATAATTTGGGTATACAAAAGCTTTATGTTTCGATAACATATATATTTGAAAAGTTAATCAATTAATTGATTATTGGATGTGATGTTTAATTTCTAGTTCAACAACTTAAGGTCTGATTTTGAACTTAAAATGTTTGTTTGGATTAAATAAATGGAATTTTCAGCGATTTTGGACAGTCGATGAATTCTGACACACTTTAGGCTTAACTTATAAAGGAAGTTCATATAAACTAAAAAGTTAAAGAACTTAAGTTTGAACGAAGGCTGAGTTGCTTAAGTAAATGACCTTCAGCTCTATCTTCCTTTTCGGGGACGAAAAGGTTTTTTAAGTGGGGGAAATTTAAACGACCCAAAATTTCGGAACCAAATTAAAATTTTGAAAATTCAAGTTTTTAAGGATTTAAAATAATCACGCACGGTTCTGGATATATCACTGATTTTTAAACACGATTTCAAAAAGTATAACGGTCAGTTAAGTAATTTAAATAAGTTTTATCAACTTAACAGTTTGAACAATTTTGGTCAGAAACACTATTCACTAAAATTATTAATTTTGAGATTTGAGTTAAGAATTTGAATACTACTTATTTAATAGTTAAGATAAGGTTAGTAAACTTTTAAAATTAATTTAAAATTGAAAATTTTGGAAATCAATATTTTAGTATTATTTTAATGACCTGAAAAAGGACCATTTTTGAAATAGTCTCGGAATCCGACGAAACCAATTTTATTGGATCCATAATATCAAAATATAGCAAGATTTAAAATTTCGTACGGCTTCATATGTGAGAGTATGTAATATAAACGTATGTTGAAATACTAATTAAAATTTGGTAAAAGTTAAAAATAATATCATTTTTCAAACGGTCACCAAATTCGACAAGACCATGTTTGTTAGAACCATAATTGTGAAATGTAAAGAAATTTCAAAATTTGTAATGTTTGGAGTTAGTATGTGGAATAGAACGAAGTTAACACGGCATAATTAAATAGGAAAGATAAACCCAACTATACACTAAATACTCCATGCCACAAAATTTAGACACATAATGTATAACTTAATACACTTGTCATTCTCTTCCTAAATGTTTCTTTTTCCTTGTACTTATTGTAACTACTCGAATTCTGACAGACCAAATTTATTTCAAAATTCTAATCTATCGAAACTTGTGTTGGTTTTGCTGGTATCCTACAGAAAAAGACAGAGAAAATAAACATATCAAAGCTCAGAAAATATCTCACAGCAGAAGGGAATAAAATATAATATAATCAAATATAGTCTTACCCAAATAATAATACTGGCTAACCAGTATCCAAAGTCATTATATCTCTGCCACAAATCTAACTTGCGAGTATGTTACGAGGAGGGGGTCAGAATACAAGTTCTGGTGACTAGACTTAAACTACACATTTAGGATAAACCCGACATATAGCGTTTAGTTACATTTTCTTATTTATTAGGTTACTTGGGTTAATAGCGCTCAAGGCTTACACACACGTCATATCCATCTACTTCCCAGTGGATTAACCTAATACAATATATATGTAGCTACCCCCAACATTAAGGTACACCTTATGGTACTAAACTCGCACGGTCTCTGCCGTACGCCATAGAAATATACACAGTCTACATCCTATGCTGGAATGACGTACGAATCTTTGTATAACAATGCTACGTTCCGCATAGAACTGCCATCGCCATGCTATGTATGTGTACAGATTGCCACCTTCGATCGAATCAGATTCCTTAAAAGAGTAATGCCCTAGAGTCTACGATACACCACCCGGAGCAGACATGCATGTATTTAGACTTTCTCACGTATGTATCGTTAATTATACTTGATGCCACGACCTCAATGATACACCATCCGGAAACGGTATGCATGTATCCGCATGTATTATCTATTGTGCACCAAGTTCCGTAACAGAGCTATATCAGATACACCAAACTCGGTCGGTAGCCTTTTCAGATATCTGTATACACATATGCTATGGCCTGCATTTTCAGTGGCTATGGTCCCACCTGACCCCTCTCTCAACTAGTGAAAGGAAAACAGAATTGAGAGCTAGTAACATGTCCCAGAAAAAACAACAAACAACATCCTTATTGGCCTGTCCCGCAACCAAAACCTTGGTAGCAAAAGGTCGATGATCTACAGGTTTAGCTCTCTGCCTTTCTGCATTATGCATCACGCGTCAGGATGACTATCGATGGTTGGTACTCGACGACTGCTATCAAACAGATGGTTAGACCTACCGAAGTAAAATAGATAAAATGGTCGTAACCTGCCTAGTCACAAGGTAATCGGATCACCTATGCCACCCTACAGCCTTCTGACTGTCCCCTATTATAGCAGTCAAGGTATACTCACTAGCTAGTAATGCACAGACCTAACCTTTACGAGTACAGCCCAAATGTTGTCACCGCACAGAGGACTACCAGGAGTACCCTCCACATCCTAGGAAGCCACGGGCTTACCCTTCCAGTCCTTCGAAGCCAACAGAAAAGGAAGAATAATCAGATGGACATGCGCTCCCCTCGTGCCTCATGACACCACGATGATCTACCCCGTTGGGTTATTCACCTTCAGACATACGGACTGGTCCAAGTGCCTCAGGTTAAAGTGTTATTAGACACTATGTCTAACCATTTTATTTACGCGCTTTCTTTCCCTCATCAGATTTCCAATTAACTTGGTCATTTCAAATCATACTAACTTCTTATTCAAGTTACCAAGTTTCTCTTGCTTATTAATTTCAGTTATATAACTTAACCCATTTAAGTTCATTAATAAGCCCTTAACATGTTATTCTTGTCAGCAGATTCTTAGGTTTATAGATAACATGTTCAATTAATCAGCAGGATTCAGATTCTCAGGTTTGTAGATCACTTAATTTATAATTAAGTACAACTTATTGCATTTCATAAGTTTCCCTCCCCTTTTCTCTACTTATTGCAAACAACAGGTTTCCGGTTTCCAGATTTACAGATGTCTTAATTTATAATTAAGTACAACTTATCTCATTACATAAGTTATCACATTCCCTCTATCGTTTATTATAACCAAAGTTATAATTTCCACTTGTCCCTAGGACAAGCCTACCTATTATCTTTAATTTTTCCCTTTCAAGTTTATTCATATTAGGTTATTATCAATCCCCGTTCATTCCAATTCTTTTACTGTTGTAACTTCCATTAATTACAATTAATGCCATTTATTTCTATTCTGTTATATGCATATATTCATATTTGTCTTTATGCGCCAGACCTCTCACATTAAACCGACCACTTGTGGGTGCTGGATTTACCGGGCAGTTCCGGACAGATTTCTGCCACAAGTTGGACTTAACCTCGTGTCTTAGAAATGTTATATGTATATTTACACACTAGATCCATCACATTAAATTAACCACTTGTGAATGCTGGATTTGCCGGGCGGTTTCGGGCAGACTTCTACCACAAGTTGAATTTAACCTCGTTTCTAAGTACGATTACAATTTTCTATTTACTGTAAATTTAGGCATATTCATTCTTCCAAATGTCACTGTAATTCTTATTTACAATCTTTTGGCATAATATTATTCTTAACAAATATTCATGTTCATTGTAAATTCCATTACAACATTTATAGTAAATTCCAATCTAGACAGCTGACTAATGGAAAAACAAGTCTTATACAACATTACAATTATTCCCAATTTCACTGTAACATAACATACAGTATCTAATTAACAAGTTACTAGAACATGTATATACAGAACAGTAATCCTTTCCATATATTTTAACAATTTTATACATTTCAATAGATTTACATTTCAGTAGATAAATCGTTTCAGCAGATTTATCATACATATCAACAGGGAATGCCAAACGTTAAATATAACATTATCAAAAAAGAATAACTTAAATCCACTGACCTAATAGCTTTCCAATTCATGAATCTGTTCTAGACCTAGCTTTCCATGGCTCCCCTAACTGAATTCAGAACCTAAATAAACATGGATCCACAATTCTCAACTAAAAGAAAAAAGGAAGAAAGAGGAGAAATTTAAATTGACCAGATCTAAGAATTTGTCTTACTTCGAACAGAATTCTGAACACTCATTTGTAGATATACATTCTTTTCCTCTATATCTTGAATCAGAATTTCCTTAGACTAATTATTCTATTTTCTGAAGTGATTTGAGGAGGAAGAAGAATGGCAGAGTCTAGACATGTTCTCAGAAATTAGGGGATTTAGGCTAGGCTCTGCTAGCCTATTTATAGGTGTTCAAGATCTTATCGTACATGCAGCGCTGAGTCAGCAACAAATGTGGTTAGAAAAACAGTCTAGATTCAACAAATGAATCTGCCCGGATCACGGGTGGGTCGACCCACATACCCCCCTAGGTCGACCCTAGGGTCGACCCATCCCCCTTGGGTCGACCCAGGTAGGTACGGTCGACCCGTTTAGGTCCCATGAGCTGGTGTAACGGCCTTTTAAAATATTCATATAACTGTTAATAATCTTATACATAAGTTCTTATTTAATTTTCCAAATAATTCCTTTTTATAAAATCCATTGATTTTCTATTAATATTTTATTTTCAATATACACTTTGAAAATTCCCTTTTTGCATTCCTGTATTTCTTATGGTATTTAGAATACCCAAAAACAAGACCAGTTTTATCATAATCAATCACAGATTATATCACATCATATATCACAATATATAAAAAACACAGTATTTTAAATATTGAGGAATCCAGTTGGATCCCTCCAACCTGTTTCCCTGCATCACAGATGTTAAACAATATAAATAACATCCATTTCATTTCGATACGAAATATTCTGATAAATAGAATCAATATTTGATTAACGATATATACATATATATATTACTCGATCTATAATTTCAGTCAAATAAATTAGCAGTTTGTAACGACCCGCATTCTATGCATCAGAGGATCGTATAATATTTATTTTATTTTCATATGAGGTCGTATAGTCGTGTAACTTTGGGGAACGACTATTGGGGTCATTTCCCATGTTCACGATTTTTGCCGATTTTTAAATGATCGTTTTGCCCCTTGTTGATCTTGTTTCGGCCATAACTTTTGATTGGAAAGGAGTTTTGACCTGAAACCACTTTTATTAGATCCGGATGATGGTTCACCTTTCCGTAGAGTGGTCATATGTGAAAAACGGACTTACCATTTGGGAGATATGGCTGAATTAAGGTTTAGAAGGTGAAAAACAGCTTAACCGTGCTTAATTGGGTAATTAACAGCTAGGCCCAGAGGGGGATTTCGGGATTTGGGGTATTTAAGGGCTGTTAGGGTTAGAGATTTCGGTTTTTAGTCACTTTCCAACCGCCACATACATCATAGAAACCCTAACAATGGCCTCCAACATCTAGAATCACCTCTAATCACTTTCTAATCAAGTATTAGCCTAATCTTCACCAAATTAAGGAGAAATAGCACCAAAGCAAGGGTGGAGCTGCTGTTAGACATAGGTATTCGGCCAAATCAGAGGAGTTTCAGTTCTGTAAATTTTAATTGTGGCAAAGGTGAGTGATTAGCCTTGTTTTTACACTAATTAACGTTAATTAAGGGTATTTAGTGATAATTAGTGAATTTATACATGATTAAATTCTGGAAAAATTTGTAAAATTATAAAATATTATTTTAGGGCTCTGATAGAAATTTGGGCTAATTTGGATAAGTTTTGCTAATTAAATGCTTAAACATGATTAAGAGGGATTAAGGGAAAAATCATGCTTTTTGGGTATGTTTGATCTAAAATAATCTATGTGATGGATGTTTTGATGTTTTTGATTGATTACGCTTGTTATTACTACCGTTTGGAATGTCTTTTGATTGTTTAGTAAAGTTAGAATGGTCGAAAACGCCGTCGTGTGGCGAGAATAGATGAAACAATTTTGCTGGAAATGCTGCAGAGATCCGGATCGGATCGGACATATCCGAATTGAATCAGAGTGATGGCATCTTCAAGAACATACAAATGCAAAAAAAAGGGTAATAAGGAAGGCCATTGGGATCGTGTTGGAGTTGGGATCGGGATGAAGCTTGGCATGGGGATCGGATCGGACTAGAGCTAGGGGACGGGATCGGACGAGGCGAGAGGAGCTGGAGTATTTGAAACGAACTAAATGAAAGGTGGCAACCAAAACCAGATGGAGACTACCAAACCGAACTGCCTTAGGTGTATTGAACTGATTCGGAAGGGGAGCACCGAACCGAACTACACCATGGAGTTTAACGACTGAACCGAGGTAATAGCCAAGGACCCGAACCGAACCGAGGAGGTGACCCAATGATGATCCGAACTGAACTAGGGAGACAAGTCGAACCGAACCGGATGTGCACTTCTACTTATACGCGACGAATCTTCTGAAGACCAACTCCAATTCGACCAAAACCCGAGATGCAAAGGAAGTCCAAATAGGAAGTAGAACTCAAGATCCAGATGGGAACCAAAGAATTAACTTCAAGAGTTGGGCTTTACTGCGGGACGTGTGCTAAGGGGTTATCGATGTCCATAAATTTGATTCACCACCAAGACGGATGTTAGGCTACGGATCAGTGCAGTGGGGTAGATGTTACTCCATGGGGCAGAGTGATCGTAGCATGGCTATGTGCTAGTGCAGTGGAGTCGCCATGACTTCATGGGACAGAGTGGACATAGCAAGGATTAGTGGCTATGGATCAGTGCAGTGGGGTTGCCATGATTCCATGGGGCAGAGTGATCATAGCAAGGAATAAGGTGATCAAAGTGGTGGATATCGTATGCTTTACGCACTGAGTGAGAGATGTGAGGATGGTTGCTATGATTAATTGTTTGCCATCACTATGACATGCACACCCACCCCCGTATTTCTTACACCATATGTTAGTGGAACCCTAGAGTATTGTACAGTATATAGTGCTAACTCTTTGGTTGCAGGTCCAGGTTCAGGTATGGTTTAGTATACCTGTTATCGTTCTGTTTTGATTCTTATCGCTCATACCAGACTCTTGTCTGACCCAGAGTTTTATGTCTCTTCTTATTACTCTGGGTGCTCTGAAACAGGTAGACAAGAGACAGGTTAGGTGGTATGCACGAGTAGCTGTACCGGAGAAGAGCAGGAGGCTTCCACATATGATATATAGATATTCTCTCTGTGTCACTGTTGGTTACTTCTCTAGGCATTAGTAGTGTACCTCTCCTTTCTTTTGCTTTTGAGACAGTTTTAAAGTTGTTATAATGATGAAGTGGAATATAAGCTGTATTTGGAATTTCCGCTGCTACGATGTTTAGTTTTCAGCTTATACACTGTCTCACCTGTTTTATGTCAAGTATGTTATTATTATATTTTATTCCATGTGTTGTGATACATTGTACAGGTTCCTTTGGTAGTTTCTAGCTTCAAATTCCATTCTTTTCCTTTCTTTGGCGACCGTCCCGTGCTGGTTGGACATTGACACAACGCACTTTCCTTGGAAATGTCGGCTAGTGCGGGGTGGGCCATCAGATTAGGTATCAGATCTCTATGTTGCGTAGTTAACCTAGGGAAAGACATCAGGGAGAGATAGTACGTATATGAGAGCGCGTATCTGTTATATTTTGGTTTTCAAAAATTATATATATATATACTATTAGTATATTTAAGGATGAAGTCGCATTGCACTGGCTCCACTGAAGAGATGGTTAATCGTTTTCTCCTTACAGATTAAACGATGAGCCGATATACTAGGGGTACTGGTAGAGGAGCTAATAATGGGAATGCTCTTGATATGAGGACGATGTTCACTGACTTCATGAGAGCGATGCTTAGAAATGTGCAAGGAGCAGTTCCCAATGCTGCAAATGGTGGTGGTGCAGTGGTGCAGGCACCTAGAGCCGATTTCGCCAAGCTTTGCAAGGATTACACTAGTCTTGGTGGAAAGCCGTTCCACGAAACGAAATCGGCTATAGAAGTTCAGGATTGGTTGGATAGCTGTGAGTGTATCTTCTAAGACTTGGGTATCGAGGATGCGACGAAGAGAAAGCAGCAACCTGTCAGCTGCAAGGACGGGCGATGAATTGGTGGAATGCTATTAAGGCAGCTGCCCCACAGGATCAAGTTACGTGGGATCAGTTTAAGGCCCGATTTAGTGGAAGATGTCAGACCTATAGTGATGCCACTTCGTCGTATGGCGCCAAGGGAGCAGCGAGAGCTCGGGGTGCAAGTAAGCGAAGTGTTTCTGAATGGGGAGCACCAGTTTTGTTTGCCACCAAGACAAATGGTTCCCTTCGATTGTGTGTGGACTACCGCGAATTGAATAAGGTGACGAGGAAGAATAAGTATCCTCTACTGCAGATAGATGATTTGTTTGATCAGTTGAGTGGCGCGAGAGTGTTCTCCCAGTTGGATCTCGCAACAGGTTTTCATCAACTTAGAGTGGAAGCTGAGAGTATAGTAAAACGGCCTTTCGGACGCCGTCTGGATTTTATGAGTTGTTGGTCATGCCATTCGGGTTGACCAATGCACCAGCATATTTTGTGGATCTTATGAATAGGGTATTCAGGGATCAGTTGAATAAGTTTGTTCCTGTGTTCGTGGGTGATATCTTAGTTTATTCGAGGACAGAGGAAGAACACAAGGAACACTTGAGGATAGTGATGGAGGTGTTAAGAAAACACCAATTGAAAGCAAAGTTTTCTAAGTGTCACTTCTGGAGGAGGGAAGTGAGATTCTTGGGCCATGTTATTTCAGGGAATGGTATTGCCATGGACCCTGCCAAGGTGGCTACTGTTGCGACCGGAAATTCCGCTCGATCTGAATCAGTCGCTAAACCGACCCAGACCGTTCGAAACGCCTGATTGTTTTGAGAACACGACAAAATAGAACGCAGACGGAAGAACATTTCATTGTTAATTACAGCAATTCATCAGAATACAAGAATATACGGAGTATAAACAAATAATATACATTATAAAATATCAGAGATTACAATACATTACATAGCAGCGGAAAATAATACAATACACAATTAGAAGTAATACACGGATAAAGAGCTTTCCGAGTATCGTTCTAGCTATAAATCAGGATCCTGTGAATATAAATCTGCAAAACTAAAACTACTAGCAGCCCGTGTCAAAATAAGGGCACCCAGAGTTTAGGTTAAATAAATAAACTCTAGGTCAGTCATGTGACTGGTTTAAGAACTAAAACAGTTATTAATCTTTATTTTAAAGTTCGTAAATCAAGGGACCACGCCGTTTAACACGGAACGGGTTTCCTCCCAAGAATACCAATGCATAAAACAACAGCGCAATGCTAAATAAAAAAAATGAAGCTATTATAAGACCCAGGTCCCATCATATAATGCAACGCAAGCCGGAGGATAGGGTTTTTACCTTATAATAGCCAGGAATGCTTGATACGTTTAAAACAAAACATTTGATACTATTATAAGTGCATAATGTATAAAACAACTTCAAATCATAAGTATTGATCATAGACGGCATAAGCGCCCCATCCCACTATGTCGTCATACAAGGCTCTACAAATAAAACCGCAAAGACACATATTGGAAGTTGGATTTCCATCTATGAACTGAGGCAAAAGATAGTCCTCAACCGATTCGAGACTGTCTAGCTCGAGTCTCGGGCAAGTGCGCAGGCAAGCATTGGATCGTCAGGGTCGGTCCACCGATGTGGATTATTATGCATGAACACTACGTTTTCCTGCCCTTTGGGGCGTAAATGAGCTAACGAATGATTCCATCGGGTCCGGATCGTCCAATCAAACCGAGGCGCCTCGCAACAGCAACAACCACATAAGTCAAACTCATCAGGGTATGTAAAACCACTAACGCCACTTCTAGCTAGAAAGAAACGCATGTCCTCCCTGAGGTCCTTCTCCCGTTTTTAGTTCACAACCGGGGTGTGAGGCTCGCGAATTCACGTTACACAAAGCTATGCCACACAGGCCGTGCTTTGATCATCAACCACAAGATTTTGCTTTTCAACAGAAGCCTTGATCATTTGCATCTTAGCATGCCACACAGGCAAACCACTCCATGCAACCGATATCCATCAATCACACAGAATGATATCCAATGTCAGACATACAGTCCATTTACCAGTCTGTTCTGGGTCTGAACGAAACCGGAGGCACCTTGTACCTCACATATCCATCGATCTCCAAGTACGTCTGGACGATCACTAACTGATTCTCTCCTCTTGGGTGTACGGCCCAATCAAGATCATCAGTAATTATCCATACGACGTGAAGACCTCCGGTCTTCAACCACCGTCTTCATCTTCGACACCGCGTCGAATCAATTATTCAGAATGGGATAAACCCGGTCTTTCTAAATAACTCGCGTATATAATAAACATGTGTTACACAAACACAACATACACCTCATTCCAATTCAGAATATTTGAAATACCCCACCTCCGTTAGGGTCACTCTCAAAGGGAATGCCCTAATTTTGGTGGAGGTTTATAAGTATAAGTCATAGATACAAAAGACAGATATAAGTACACATATTTTTGAACAGCAGAAAACAACATCAACTTTTATTTCATCAAAATACGTGTTACACAAACCATGCCATAGTTGTCTTACAATACTTCCAAAAAACATTACATTTTCATAACTGTCTTGATTTCATAACTTAAAGAAGCATAAAAACATAAGTAAACTGCATAAGTCCCCATAATTGCTATCCAAAGCCATAGTCCAAAACGAAAGAGATCCAAGCAATACATTCTTTCTCTTCAAGCTGGATGTAAAAACTGGTCAAGCTGCGGTATTCCTTCCCTGTGGACCTGGGGGGGAATGAAAGAAAAGTAGGGTCAGACATAAAGCCTGGGTAAGTCTAGGACTATTCAGTCTATGAATAAAGAAATGAGCATGATAAGTACAAACTGGAAATGGGAAAGCACTATAAGCTAAGTTAAGTTGTCAAGAGTCGAATGTACTATCGTACCCCATATTAATCTCTGCACCCATATAAACTAGTTCCCAACAGGCACCCCATAATTAGGGTGAAGTGATCCATTTCTAATGATCGGCTCCTACTCGCATAGTTACATGTGTCTTACGGCCCCCGACGTTGTAGCTACCTATGCTGGTCCCACCATGGGGTGTATCAAGTCCCATGGTGGCAGCCCGACACAATTCTAGAATGCATAGGTATACTACTGGTGCCCAGTGTCTAATTTTTTTGCGCCGGAGTGTGTGCACGCCCGCACCCCGTTAGAACCTACACTGCTGCACCAACGCCGTCGATTTGACCTCTTACAGTCAGCCCAGTAATCGTGCACCACCCTGCCTAGTTCAGGGTATCCTGATACACCTTATAGGGTTACTGCTGAAAAGGGTCCCCCGTTACTAGGTTTTCTATTTCTAGCCAACATGCTAAGTTGGTTAAGTGTTCTGTATAAACCTAACCCCCAATCAGTCTGTATAGTTTAGCATGTTCAATTTGATTAAGTATTAATTTAATTTATTTAATCTTATCAATCCTGACTCAGCCTTAGTTGTCTTATCAAAGCCTCGACCTCTCACATTAGACAGGTATTGTTGTGACTGCCTGTTGTCGGTTGGTTCCGGGCAGTCTTACGTCACAACTCAGTCTAACCTCGGGTCTTTATTGGGCTCAGTGTTTAACCACCCACATAGGATAGGTATTGTTGTGACTACTGGACAGCCGGGAGGGTCCGGGCAGGTTTACGTCACAACTCAATCCAACCTCGGGTTAAACACATCGTATTTTCTAGGTTTACATATTTTGTCTCTTTTCTTTTTATATGTAAATATCTGCAGCCCATTATTCAAATTCATCTTTATTGGGTAAAATTAATTTATACCACTTAAATGTTCTCAAGGTCGTTGGCATGCGTCAAACATGCCAACTCATATGTTTTATATTTTTAACCCAACGTCATTACCCCCGTTTTATTCGTTTGCTATAATATAACATATGTTGGGTTTAACATTTAAGCCCAACTTAGCCACATGAAAGAGGGGAGGCTTAGAACATGGTGTTTATATATTCTAAGTAACATCAAAAGGGGTGTGTGAACGCATGAACTTGCAACATAACGATCTAATTAACATAAATTAGGCACTTGTGAACTTGCATTGTAATAGCATATAATCTTGACATAAAACATACCTAAACATGAATCATGGTTTTAAATCTAGTCATGTAAACTTGCATTTTAAATGTGAATCTAACTTAATTATGTGTCGCATATATTATCATATGATTTTGATAACAACATAGGCCTAAAACATGTTTTCAATTAGGCATAACACCAAACGCAATCTAGTCATATTCATAGAGTCAACACAAGTTCACAAAGATGCTTAATTTTGTCACTAATACAAAAGTATGGTTTTACACTTGAATCATGATGCCAATTCCAACACAAATTCATATGAATCATAATACTCAATTGGATCCAACTACACTAAAAATGATCATAAAAATATACATAGATGGATCTAAAATCATGTTGGCATAATACTGAATCATATACTTGCATGAATCTCAACTTTGTTGTAATAAACTACCACAAACATATAGTCGTTAACTTTCAACATGAATCATATACTTGCAAATATCCCATAGGTCTAACATCATTATACCACAGCATCCCAAACCTATTCATAATTAGAATCATAGCAACATACAATTATGAATTATCATCACCACAAATTAAGTACAATTCCATTTCTCATTTTACACAAATAAAAACTCAATTATTCATTCACATCGGAATAACACTCTACTTACAACGTATGACGAATCTTCAATTCAGGATTCTGAATTTGGAGATGCTATCCTTTGTTGTAGGCGTTGTTTTGATTTAATTGTCGTGGCTTTAAGCTTTTGAATCGACTCCTAATCGTCTCTCAATTTTGACGGCTACTTCTAATCTTTCTTCAGCAGCATGATGGTCTCATTCTCATTTTTATTTGTGTGAATTAGGTGTAGTCTTAGGTCCTTTTTATAGAGTTTGTGAATTAATTAGAACCGTCGATGGAGCTTAGATTGATATTAGCCGTTCGTTTGAAAGAGAAACCAATCAGGAGCTGACACCTAGCCCTAGTGACAAGACAAAGCTCAGAAATTCGGCCAAGCACAGACCAGGCCAGCCAAGAGGGGCTGGGTTCGACCTGGCTCAGGGGCCAGGTCGACTACCCAGTCGACCCCCAGGTTGACTACATAGTCGACCTGGGTGCCCCAGGTCGACTACATAGTCGACCTGGGTGGCCCAGGTCAACTACCCAGTCGACCTGGGTGTCTTGGGCGGGAAAATTCCCTCCTAGCCCAATCTGGGTTCAATTTTTGAATTTTGAATTATTTTCTGAACTGTTTCTGTCAGTTTGAATTTTAAATTGAATTCTGAAACTTCCGGAGGTCATATCTCCCTCATACGGAGTCCGTTTTACGCAAACTCGGACTCTATCTCAAGCAGAACTCCGAGACAAACGCAATGGCGTATCCTGTTTCCCTTAATTCTTTGATTTGAAATTAATTATACTTTAATTTATGAATTTTATTGTTATAGAATACACGGGGTGTTACATTCTCCCCCACTTAAAAGGATTTCGTCCCCGAAATCTTCAAGTGTAGGAAGAATGTATATCCTAACATCCTAACGTCCATCTACTCATCCATCAAACACAAGCATCCATTGTACTTAAAAGACTTCTAATGCTTCATGATCATATGCGAAGTGTGTGTACATGTACTTATCTAATGCAAATTCAGTCGGTCTACTGATTCAGTTGACCTCCTTAATGCAAATTATGTAAGTGTCATGAATCCATTATGTATGCAAACCTTCCTATTCATGATTTTACATGAGTGCACAATCATTCATATAAATGCAACATCCATATGACAACACATTAAACTTCAACCATATACGAATATAAATACATATATGCATATGCAATATGAAGTGACAAAGACGATCTAAAACCTAGATTGTGTGTGTATATGCAACCACGAGCAATCACTTGCAACCACTTGCAACCATCATCCATAACATGTTTCAATTACATGTTTTCATCCAAAGGGTTTCTACCTAAAAGATAAGGTCGAGGAGATATACCTAAAAAGATAGATAAAAGCGCAACTTAAGGAAAAAGAAAGATCAAAGATGTACCCTAAAAAAGAAAAGGGTAGGCTGCGCGTATTCTAGCCTTAGTTTCCCAAGTCGCGTCTTCCTCGGCGTCGCTCCACTGAATTTTGACGAGCTTGACTTCGCGGTTGCGTAGCTTTTTCACTTCAGTTCCTAAGATGCGTGTTGGAGCTTTCCTCACGGTTGCTTCGCGTTCCACTTCAGCTTCTTCTAGGATGTTTGGCTATATCACTTCAGCAGATTCATGTAGACATTTTCGGAGGTGCGAAACATGAAAGACGTTGTGAACTCCAGCTAGTTTGTCAGGTAGCTCTAATCTATAGGCCATTTTCCCAATTTTCTCGATAATAGGAAACGGCCCTACGAACCTTGGTGCTAGCTTTCCAGTGGATCCAAAACGAACAACGTTCCTTAGAGGAGATACCTTAAGAAAAACTGTCCCCAACCTCAAATTCAAGGTCGGTCCTCCTCTTGTCGGCGTAGGATTTCTGTCTATCTTGGGCTGTCTTCATTCTTCTCCGTATCAAGTCTACCTTCTCTGAAGTATCTCGGATCATATCTGGTCCAAGTATGAGCTTGTCAGTAGACGCCCACCAACAAGTGGGCGATCAGCACGGCCTTCCATATAAAGCTTCGAAGGGCTCCATTCCGATGGTGTCCTGGTAGCTGTTGTTGTAGGCAAATTCTACCAAAGGAAGATGGTCTTCCCACGTCCCTCCGAAGTCAAGGATGCACAGTCTTAAAAGGTCCTCCAAACCTCTGTTCACTCTTTCTGTCTGGCCGTCGGTTTGGGGGTGATAGGATGTACTCAAGCATAACTGTGTGCCTACCGCTTCTTGCAGACTCCTCCAAAAATCACTTGTGAAGATAGGGTCTCGGTCACTAACAATGTTGGAGGGTATTCCATGGAGTCGAACAATTTCCTTGAGATAAAGAGATGCTAGGGATGAGGCAGTCCTTTTACTCTTAACAGGTAAAAAGTGGGCGCTTTTAGTAAGCCTATCCACTATTACCCAAATGCTAGTGTTGCCTCTCCTAGACCTAGGTAGTCCATCAATGAAGTCCATTGAAATGCTATCCCACTTCCACTATGGGACCTCTAGAGGATGGAGCAGACCGCCAGGCTTCTTCTGCTCCGCCATAACATGTTGGCAAGTCATACACTTAGAAACGAAATCTGCCACGTCCTTCTTCATGCCGCTCCAAAAGAAAGTTCTCTTTATGTCCTTGTACATTTTATCTCTGCCTGGATGTATCGTCATCTTGGAGTGATGTGCTTCTTCGAGAACCGTCTTTACTAAATCCCTTCTCCGTGGGACGCATAGTCTTCCGTCTCGCCTTAACCAACCTTTATCGTCGATGGAGTATCTGTTGAGGTGACTTGAAGTCTCACCCCTAATTAGCCTATCAATCAGCTCCACAAGCTGAGGGTCTTCGCGTTGTGCTGTCCCTATTGAGTCCACTAAAGTCGGGCGTAATTCGAGAGATGCTAGCAAGCCCGGTACAAAATCGGAGGAGGGCCTAAAGTCAAAGCTGGCTATAAACTCTAGGCTTTGCCTTTCAACAAACAGTGGGCTTAGGGTCAGTTTCTTTCGGCTCAACGCGTCTGCCACTACGTTGCCTTTGCCCGGAGTGTAGGAGATCTCGAAATCGTATGAGGCAAGAAACTCCATCCACCTTTATCGCCTCAAGTTAAGGTCCTTCTGCGAGAAGAGATACTTCAAAGATTTATGGTCAGTATAAAGTTCGAACTTCTCACCTAGGAGATAGTGTCGCCAAGACTTGAGTGCAAAGACGATGGCGGCTAACTCAAGATCGTGGGTCGGGTAGTTCTTTTCATGAACCTTCAATTGCCTTCCACCATAGGCTACTACCCTCCCTTCTTGCATCAAGACAACACCTAGCCCTGTCCTACATGCATCTGTATAAACTGTGAACATCTTGCTTCCATCTGGCAACGTCAAAACTGGGGCTGTTGTAAGAGCCCTTTTTAGTCGTTGGAAAGCAAACTCGCAATCCAAGTCTCAATTGAACACTAGATTCTTCTTTGTCAGCCTTGTGAGTGGAGCTGAGATTTTCGCAAAATCCCTTATGAATTTTTGGTAGAAACCTGCTAGTCCTAGAAAACTTCGGACCTCAGTTGCATTCCTTGGTGTCTTCCAATCCTGTGCCGCTACTACCTTAGCAGGGTCCACAGCTAACCCTTCTTTGGATACTATGTGCCCAAGAAACCTCACTTCCTCTCTCCAAAAGTGGCATTTGGAGAATTTGGATTTTAGCTGATGGACACGCAGAGTTTCCATGATTGCCCTTAAATGCTGAGCATGTTCTTCTTCACTCTTTGAGAAGATCAAGATATCGTCTACGAAGACCACTACGAACTTGTTGAGGAATTCTCTGAACACCCTACTCATCAGGTCCACGAAGTAAGCGGGTGCGTTTGTCAAGCAGAAAGGCATGACAAGCCATTCAAAGAAGCCGTCTGGGGTTCTGAATGCTGTCTTATCGATGCTATCTTCAGCCACCCTTAGCTGATGAAATCTGGTCGCCAAATCGAGTTGGGAGAAAACAGACGCTCCTACAAGTTGATCAAACAAATCGTCAATTTTGGGGAGAGGGTGCCTATTCTTTTTCGTCAGCTTGTTGAGCTCCCTATAGTCAACACATAGACGGAGTGAACCATCCGCCTTTGTGGCGAACACCACTGGAGCGCCCCATTCTGAAATGCTCCTTCTAATGAACCCCTTCTCTAGAAGCTCTTTAACCTGTTTACTGAGCTCTTTCCTTTCCCGTGGAGCCATTTGTCTAATGGGCAATGCAACGGGCTTTGCATTATCTACAAGATATATGCGGAAGTCTATCTCCCGCTTTGGAGGTAAGCCCTTCACCTCTTCGAAGACATCCGGATATTCACGGACCACCCTAACCGATTGCAAATTCTCAACAGAAGCATCTAGCGATTCAAGATAACAAAGCATAACTGCATACGAGGGATTACAAGTAATTTCCAGAGTGTTACCGAGTTGGGTCAGAAGCCTAACCACCCTTTTCTCACAATCAAGGATGGCACCATTACTAGATAGCCGATTCATGCCCAAAATCAAACCATATCCCGAGAAGCCCAAAACAAAGGCACTACATCTAAATTCTACGCTTAGAATAGAAATTTTCAATCCCACACAGATCATAGATAAATGAGCTGGGCCCCCAATTGGATTTGAAACAATTAAGGGGTCCTCTACCATACTAGTTTCTAGGTGCAGAGATTCTACTAAAGAAGATGAAATAAAGGAGTGTGATGCGCCAGAATCAAATAAAGTGCGAACTGGGTGATCATAAAGATAAACTACACTTTCTACAGAAGTATTTATACCTCGCTGTTGCAGAGGTGGCGCTTCTAGCACATGAACCTGTGCCCCTGAGGTGGATCCAGCCCTCTGCCCCTGCCCTCTCTTCTTTGGGCAGTCCTTAGCCATGTGCCCTATCTCACCGCAAGAAAAGCACCCACCATTCAACTTGGCCTTCTTTTTCCGGCAATCTTTCACTAAGTGCGCCACTTTGCCATAGAAATTACACTTCCTCTTCTCTTGGGACTTGTTGTCTTTCCCGCCCTTCTTAAAGTCTGTCTTCTTAGGTTGTAAACCCTCTTTCTTCCCTTGAGAGCTTTCTGCGTTTGTCCCTTCTTGCCCTTATCCTCTTCGTTCAGCAATGCCATCTGCACCAACCTTTCATATGTAGCTCCCATAGGTATATGGGTCATGGCCAAGCTGTGTAATGGCTCATTCAATCCTTTGACAAAGCGGAGAGCCTTCTTGTGCGGAGTGTTGACTAGGTCCAGTCCGAACCTAGCCAGTTGATCGAACTGATTAACGTACTCTTTGACTGTCATATTCCCTTGATTAAGAAATAAGAATTTTTCCAATTGGAGACTCCTTTCAGCTTCTGAGAGAAATTTAGCCTCAAACCTTGCCCTAAAGTCCTGCCATGTTTCCACAGGTCTTTCTGCATTGGTAACTTCCCACCAGTAGGAAGCCTCGCCTTTAAGTGGCCATACTGCCAGTTGTACCTTCTGCCTATCTTCTACCTCAAAAATGACGAATAAGTCCTCGGTTTCCTTCAGCCAGTTCCTGGCTGCCACAAAGGACTCGGTTCCATGAAAGTCCTTCCCTCTCATAGCTTGGAAATCTTTACATATCTTAGCAAAAGTATTACCACGCGGAGGAGGTGGAGGAGGAGGTGCTGCTGCAGCTGGATGATCTCCTACCGCTGGATGATTTCCTGCAGCTGGGGAGGAGGAATAGTGGGACCTGGCTGATTGGCCCTTGCTTCTAAGAATCGTCTGAACCAACCAGGTATTGGTACACCCTCTGGCAAGTTAAGTTCTTCAGACATGCTGAAACAAAAAGGGTAGATTCAAAACGAAGGATAAAAGATAGTACCTATGGCTTTGGGGGACTATGCCTTTTTAAAATAAAATAACATTTTATCTTTAAAAATGCTTCTTTAAATTTCTTTTGAAAATAAATTTTCAAAACTTTTTATCTTATCTGGTAAACCTATGCTCTGATACCAAGTGAGACACCCCACCTCCGTTAGGGTCACTCTCAAAGGGAATACCCTAATTTTGGTGGAGGTTTATAAGTATAAGTCACAGATACACAAGACAAATATAAGTACACATATTTTTGAACAATGGAAAACAACAACAATTTTTATTTCATCAAAATACGTGTTACACAAACCATGCCATAATTGTCTTACAATACTTCCAAAAAACATTACATTTTTATAACTGTCTTGATTTCATAATTTAAAGAAGCATAAAAACATAAGTAAACTGCATAAGTCCCCATAATTGCTATCCAAAGCCATAGTCCAAAACGAAAGGGATCCAAGCAATACATTCTTTCTTTTCAAGCTGGATGTGAAAACTGGTCAAGCTGCGGTATTCCCTCCCTGTGGACCTCGGGGGGGGGGGGGGGGGAACGAAAAAAAAGAAGATGAAAGAAAAGTAGGGTCAGACATAAAGCCTGAGTAAGTCTAGGACTATTCAGTCTATGAATAAAGAAATGAGCATGATAAGTACAAACTGGAAATGGGAAAGCACTATAAGCTAAGTTAAGTTGTCTAGAGTCGAATGTACTATCGTACCCCATATTAATCTCTGCACCCATATAAACTAGTTCACAACAGGCACCCCATAATTAGGGTGAAGTGATCCATTTCTAATGATCGGCTCCTACTCGCATAGTTACATGTGTCTTATGGCCTCCGATGTTGTAGCTACCTATGCTGGTCCCACCATGTGGTGTATCAAGTCCCATGGTGGCGGCCCGACACAATTCTTGAATGCACATGTATACTACTGGTGCCCAGTGCCTAATTTTTCTACGCCAGAGTGTGTGCACGCCCGCACCCCGTTAGAACCTACACTGCTGCACCACCGCCGTCAATTTGACCTCTTACAGTCAGCCCAGTAATCGTGCCCCACCCTGCCTAGTTCAGGGTATCCTGATACACCTTGTAGGGTTACTGCTGAAAAGGGTCCCCCGTTAATAGGTTTTCTATTTCTAGCCAACATGCTAAGTTAGTTAAGTGTTCTGTATAAACCTAACCCCCAATCAGTCTGTATAGTTTAGCATGTTCAATTTGATTAAGTATTAATGTAATTTACTTAATCTTATCAATCCCGACTCAGCCTTAGTTGTCTTATTAAAGCCTCGACCTCTCACATTAGACAGGTATTGTTGTGACTACCTGTTGCCGGTTGGTTCCGGGCAGTCTTACATCACAACTCAGTCTAACCTCGGGTCTTTATTAGGCTCAGTGTTTAACCACCCACATTGGATAAGTATTGTTGTGACTACTGGACAGCCGGGCGGGTCCGGGCAGGTTTACGTCACAACTCAATCCAACCTCGGGTTAAATACATCGTATTTTCTAGGTTTACATATTTTGTCTCTTTTCTTTTTATATGTAAATATCTGCAGCCCATTATTCAAATTCATCTTTATTGGGTAAAATTAATTTATACCACTTAAATGTTCTCAAGGTCGTTGGCATGCGTCAAACATGCCAACTCATATGTTTTATATTTTTAACCCAACGTCATTACCTCCGTTTTATACGTTCGCTATAATATAACATATGTTGGGTTTAACATTTAAGCCCAACTTAGCCACATGAAAGAGGGGAGGCTTAGAACATGGTGTTTATATATTCTAAATAACATCAAAAGGGGTGTGTGAACGCATGAACTTGCAACATAACGATCTAATTAACATAAATTAGGCACTTGTGAACTTGCATTGTAATAGCATATATTCTTAACATAAAATATACCTAAACATGAATCATGGTTTTAAATCTAGTCATGTAAACTTGCATTTAAAATGTGAATCTAACTTAATTATGTGTCGCATATATTATCATATGATTTTGATAACAACATAGGCCTAAAACATGTTTTCAATTAGGCATAACACCAAACGCAATCTAGTCATGTTCATAGAGTCAACACAAGTTCACAAAGATGCTTACTTTTGTCACTAATACAAAAGTATGGTTTTACACTTGAATCATGATGCCAATTCCAACACAAATTCATATGAATCATAATACTCAATTGGATCCAACTACACTAAAAATGATCATAAAAATATGCATAGATGGATCTAAAATCATGTTAGCATAATACTGAATCATATACTTGCATGAATCTCAACTTTGTTGTAATAAACTAAAACAAACATATAGTCGTTAACTTTCAACATGAATCATATACTTGCAAATATCCCATAGGACTAACATCATTATACCACAACATCCCAAACCTATTCATAATTAGAATCATAGCAACATACAATTATGAATTATCATCACCACAAATTAAGTACAATTCCATTTCTCATTTTACACAAATAAAAACTCAATTATTCATTCACATCGGAATAGCACTCTACTTACAACGTATGACGAATCTTCAATTCAGGATTCTGAATTTGGAGATGCTATCCTTTGTTATAGGCGTTGTTTTGATTTAACTGTCGTGGCTTTAAGCTTTTGAATCGACTCCTAATCGTCTCTCAATTTTGATGGCTACTTCTAGTATTTCTTCAGCAGCATGACGGTCTCATTCTCATTTTTATTTGTGTGAATTAGGTGGAGTCTTAGGTCCTTTTTATAGAGTTTGTGAATTGATTAGAACCGTCGATGGAGCTTAGATTAATATTAGCCGTTCGTTTGAAAGAGAAACCAATCAGGAGCGGACACCTAGCCCTAGTGACAAGACAAAGCTCAGAAATTCGGCCAAGCACAGTGAAACACCCCACCTCCGTTAGGGTCACTCTCAAAGGGAATGCCCTAATTTGGGTGGAGGTTTATAAGTATAAGTCACAGATATACAAGACAGATATAAGAACACATATTTTTGAACAGCGGAAAACAACAACAACTTTTATTTCATTAAAATACGTGTTACACAAACCATGCCATAATTGTCTTACAACTCTTCCAAAAAAATAACATCTTCATAACTGTCTTGATTACATTATTTAAAGAAGCATAAAGAAAACATAAATAAACTGCAAAAGTCCCATAATTGCTGTCCAAAGCCATAGTCCAAAACGGAAAAGATCCAAGCAATACATTCTTTCTCTTCAAGATGGATGTGAAAACTGGTCAAGCTGCGGTATTCCCTCCCTGCGGACCTGGGGGGGAACGAAAGGAAAGAAGGCGAAAGAAAAGTAGAGTCAGACATAAAGCCTGAGTAAGTCTAGGACTATTCAGTCTATGAATAAAGAACTGAGTATGATAAGCATAAACTGGAAATGAGAAAGCACCATAACTAAGTTAAGTTGTCTAGGGTCGAATACTATCGTACCCCATATTAATCTATGTACCCATATAAACTAGTTCCCAACAGGCACACCATAATCAGGGTGAAGTGATCCATTTTCTGATGATCGGCTCCTACTCGCATAGTTACATGTGTCTTACGGCCCCCGTTGTTGTAGTTACCTATGCTGGTCCCACCATGGGGTGTATCAAGTCCCATGGTGGCGGCCCGACACAATTCTAGAATGCACAAGTATGCTACAGGTGCCCAGTGCCTTATTTTTCTGCGCCGGAGTGTGTGCACGCCCACACCCCGTTAGAACCTACACTGCTGCACCACCGCCGTCGATTTGACCTCTTACAGTCAGCCCAGTAATCATGCCTCACCCTGCCTAGTTCAGGGTATCCTGATACACCTTGTAGGGTTACTGCTGAAAAGGGTCCCCCGCTACTAGGTTTTCTATTTCTAGCCAACATGCTAAGTCGGTTAAGTGTTTGATAAACCTAACCCCCAATCAGTCTGTTTAGCATGTTCCATTTTGATTAAGTATTAATATAATTTACTTAATCCTATCAATCCTGACTCAGCCTTAATTGTCTTATTAAAGCCTCGACCTCTCACATTAGACAGGTATTGTTGTGGCTGCCTGTTGCCGGTTGTGTCCAGGCAGTCTTACTCCACAACTCAGTCTAACCTCGGGTCCTTATTGGGCTCCGTGTTTAACCACCCACATTGGATAGGTAATGTTATGACTACTGGACAGTCGGGCGGTTCCCGGCAGGTTTACATCACAACTCAATCCAACCTCGGGTTAAACACATCGTATTTTCTACATTTACATATTTTGTCTCTTTTCTTTTTATATGTAAATATTTGCGGCCCATTATTCAAATTTATCTTTATTGGTTAATATTTATTTATGCCACTTAATTGTTTTTTTTTTCAAGGTTGTTGGCATGCGACAAACATGCCAACACATATGTTCTATATTTTAACCCAAACGTCATTACCCCCGTTTTACACGTTCGCTACAATATAAGATTTGTTGGGTTTAACATTTAAACCCAACTTATCCATATGAAAAAGGGAAGGCTTATAACATGGTGTTTATGAGGTAACATAAAAAGGGGAGTGTGAACGCATGAACTTGCAACACAACGATTCAATTATCATAAAGTAGGCACATGTGAACTTGCAATTGTAACAGCATATAATCATGGCATAAACAATACTTAAACATGAATCATTCTATTCATATAATCATGGCATAAACAATACTTAAACATTAATCATTCTATTCATATGATTATGGCATAAACAATTCTTAAAGATGAATCATTCTATTCATATAATCATGGCATAAATAATACTTAAACATGAATCATTCTATTCATGTAATCATGGCATAAATAATACTTAAACATGAATCATTCTATTCATGTAAACTTGCAATTGGAATGTAAATCTAACTTAATTGTGTCACATATCTCACTATATGGTTTTGATAACAACTTAGGCCTAAAACATGTTTCAACCAGGCATAATACCAAACATAGTTTAGTCATGTTCATAAAGGTGCTTACTTTTATTTCTAATACAAAAGTATGATTTGCTAATTCCAACATAGATTCATATAAACTGTAGTACTTAGTCGTATCCAATTTCAAACTAAAGTGATCATAAAAGTATGTACATCATATTGGCATAATAGTGAATCATATACTTGCATGAATCCCAAATAAAATACCACAACATATGGTTGTCAACATAAATCATATACTTGTATGAATCCAATCGTATACCATAACATTTCCAAATCGTTTAGAATCAAAATAACATACAAGTATAGATTATTATCGCCACAATTCCATTTCGTTGTTAACTTCCAACGCAAATCACATACTTGCAAATATCCAATCGTATACCATAACATTCCCAAATCGTTTAGAATCAAAATAACATAAAAATATAGATTATTATCGCCACAATTCCATTTCGCATTTTACACAAATCAAACGCAATTAATTATTCACATCGGAATAGCACTCTACTTACAACGTATGATGAATCTTCAATTCAGGAATCTGAATTCTGAATTTGGAGATGCTATCCTTTGTTGTAGGCGTTGTTCTAATTGACGTTGCTTTAGGCTTTCAAATTATCTCCTAATTGTCTCTCAATTTCTGACGGTTATCCTTAGTCTCTCCTCAGCAGCATGACGGTCTCATCTCCATTTTAGTTTGTGTGAATTAAGGTTAGTCTTAGGTCCTTTTTATAGAGTTTGTGAGTTGATTTAGACCGTCGATGGAGGTTGGTTTAATAATAGCCGTTCGTTTGAAGGAGAGACCAACCAGGAGCTGACACCTAGCCCTAGTGACAAGGCAAGGCTTAGAAAATCGACCAAACACAGACCAGGCCAGCCAGGGTGGGCTGGGTTCGACCTGGCTCAGGAGCCAGGTCGACACCCCAGTCGACACCGTGTCGACTTGGCAGTCGACACGGGTGACCCAGGTCGACTGCCCAGTCGACCTGGATAGCCCCAGGTCGACTGCCAAGTCGACCTGGGTGCCTTGGGCGGGAATTTTCCCGCCCTGGCAAATCCGGCCCGATTTTGAATTTTGAATTGGTTTTTCTGGGTTGTTTTGGTTTGTTTGAATTTTAAACTGAATTCTGAAACTTCCGGAGGCCATATCTTCTTCATACGGAGTCCGTTTTACGCAAACTCGGACTCTATTTCAAGCTGAATCCTGAGACGAACGCAATGGCGTATCCCGTTTCCCTTAGTTCTTTGATTTGAAATTAATTATACTTTAATTTGTGAATTTCGCTGTTATAGAATACACGGGGTGTTACATTCTCCCCCACTTAAAAGGATTTCGTCCCCGAAATCTTCAAGTTCAGGAAGAATGTATATCCTAACATCCAAACATCCATCTACTCATCCATCAAACACGAGCATCCATTGTCCTTAAAAGACTTCTAATGCTTCATGATCATATGCGAAGTGTGTGTGTGTACATGTACTTATCTAATGCAAAATCAGGCGGTCTACTGATTCAGTTGACCTCCTTAATGCAAATTATGTAAGTGCCATGAATCCATTATGTATGCAAATTTTCCTATTCGTGATTCTACATGAGTGCACAATCATTCACACAAATGCAACATCCATATGACAACACATTAAATTTCAACCATATACGAATATAAATACATTTATGTATATGTAATATGAAGTGACAGAGCCGATCTAAAACCTAGATTGTGTGTGTATATGCAACCACGAGCAACCACTAGCAATCACTTGCAACTACTTGCAACCATCATCCATAACATGTTTCAATCACATGTTTTCATCTAAAGGGTTTCTACCTAAAAGATAAGGTCGAGGAAATATACCTAAAAAGATAGATAAAAGCGCAACTTAAGGAAAAAGGAAAGATCAACGATGTACCCTCGAAAAGAAAAGGGTAGGCTGCCCGTATTCTAGCTTCAGTTTCCCAAGTTGCATCTTCTTCGGCGTCGCTCCACTGAACTTTGACGAGCTTGACTTCGCGGTTGCGTAGCTTCTTCACTTCCATTCCTAATATGCGGGTTGGAACTTTCCTCACAGTTGCTTCGCATTCCACTTCAGCTTCTTCTAGGATATTTGGCTCTACCACTTCAGCAGACTCATGTAGACATTTTCGGAGATGTGAAACGTGAAAGACGTTGTGAACTCCGGCCAATTTTTTGGGTAGCTCTAATCTATAGGCCATTTTCCCAATTTTCTTGATGATAGGGAATGGCCCTGCGAACCTTGGTGCTAGCTTTCCTGTGGTTCCAAAACGAACAACGTTCCTTAGCGGAGATACCTTAAGAAAAACTCTGTCCCCAACCTCAAATTCAAGGTCGGTCCTCCTCTTGTCGGCATAGGACTTTTGTCTGTCTTCGGCCGTCTTCATCCTTCTTCGTATTAAGTCTACTTTCTCTGAAGTCTCTCGGATCATATCTGGTCCAAGTATAAGCTTATCAGTAGACTCTCAACAACAAGTGGGTGATCGGTTCCATATAAAGCTTCGAAGGGCGCCATTCCAATGGTTGCTTGATAACTGTTGTTGTAGGCAAATTCCACCAAAGGAAGATGGTCTTCCCATGTCCCTCCGAAGTCAAGGACGCACAGTCTTAAAAGGTCCTCCAAAACTCTGTTCACTCTTTCTGTCTGGCCGTCGGTTTGGGGATGATAGGCTGTGCTTAAGCATAACTGTGCGCCTACCGCTTCTTGCAGACTCCGCCAAAACTCACTCATGAAGATCGGGTCTCGGTCACTAACAATGCTGGATGGTATTCCATGGAGTCGAACAATTTCCTTGAGGTAAAGAGATGCTAGAGATGAGGCAGTTCTTTTACTTTTGACAGGTAAAAAGTGGGCGCTTTTAGTAAGCCTATCCACTATTACCCAAATGCTAGTGTTGCCTCTCCTAGACCTAGGCAGCCCATCAATGAAGTCCATTGAGATGCTATCCCACTTCCACTGCGGGACCTCTAGAGGATGGAGCAGACCACCAGGCATTTTTTGTTCCGCCTTAACCTGTTGGCACACCATACACTTAGAAACGAAATCTGCTATGTTCTTCTTCATGCCGTTCCAAAAGAAAGTTCTTTTTATGTCCTTGTACATTTTATCTCCGCCCGGATGTATCGTCATCTTGGAGTGATGTGCTTCCTCGAGATCCTTCTTTACTAAATCCCTTGTCTGTGGGACGCATAGTCTTCCGTCTCGCCTTAGCTAACCCTTATCGTCGATGGAGTACCTGTTGAGGTGACTTGAAGTCTCACCCCTAATTAGTCTATCAATCGTCTCCACAAGCTGAGGGTCTTTGCGTTGTGCTGTCCCTATTGAGTCCACCAAAGTCGGGCGTACTTCGAGAGATGCTAGCAAGCCTGGTACAAAATCGGAGGAGGGCCTAAAGTCAAAGCTGGCTATAAACTCTAGGCTTTGTCTTTCAACAAACAGCGGGCTTAGGGTCAGTTTCTTTCGGCTCAATGCGTCTGCCACTACGTTGCCTTTGCCCGGAGTATAGGAGATCTCAAAATCATACGAGGCAAGAAACTCCATCCACCTCTGTTGCCTCAAGTTGAGGTCCTTCTGCGAGAAAAGGTATTTCAACGATCTATGGTCAGTGTAAAGTTCAAACTTCTCACCTAGGAGATAGTGTCACCAAGACTTGAGTGCAAAGACGATGGCGGCTAACTCAAGATCGTGGGTCGGGTAGTTCTTTTCATGAACTTTCAATTGTCTCCCGCCATAAGCTACTACCCTTCCTTCTTGCATTAAGATAGCGCCTAGCCCTGTCCCACATGCATCTGTATAAACTGTGAACATCTTGCTTCCATCTGGCAATGTTAAAACTGGGGCGGTTGTAAGAGCCCTTTTTAGTCATTGGAAAGCAAACTCGCAATCCAAGTCCCAATTGAACACTAGATTCTATTGGTCAGCCTTGTGAGCGGAGCTGAGATTTTCGCAAAATCCCTTATGAACTTTCGATAGAAACCTGCTAGTCCTAGAAAGCTTCGGACCTCAGTTGCATTCCTGGGTGTCTTCCAATCCTTCACCGCTACTACCTTAGTAGGGTCCACAGCTAACCCTTCTTTGGATACTATGTGCCCAAGGAACCTCACTTCTTCTCTCCAAAAGTGGCATTTGGAGAATTTGGCTTTTAGCTGATGGACTCGCAGAGTTTCCATGATTGCCCTTAAGTGCTGAGCATGTTCCTCTTCACTCTTTGAGAAGATAAGGATATCGTCTACGAAGACCACTACGAACTTATTGAGGAAATCTCTGAATACCCTACTCATCAGGTCCACGAAGTAAGCAGGTGCGTTTGTCAAGCCGAAAGACATGACAAGCCATTCAAAGAAGCCGTCTGGGGTTCTGAATGCCGTTTTATCGATGCTATCTTCAGCCACCCTTAGCTGATGAAAACCGGTCGCTAAATCGAGTTGGGAGAAAACAGACGCTCCTACAAGCTGGTCAAACAGATCGTCAATTCTGGGGAGAGGGTGTCTATTCTTTTTCGTTAGCTTGTTGAGCTCCCTATAGTCAACACATAGACGGAGTGAACCATCCGCCTTTGTAGCGAATACCACTGGAGCACCCCATTCTGACATGCTTCTTCTAATGAACCCCTTCTCTAGAAGCTCTTTAATATGTTTACTGAGCTCTTTCCTTTCCCGTGGAGCCATGTGTCTAACGGGCAACGCAACGGGCTTTGGATTATCTACAAGATATATGCGGAAGTCTATCTCCCGCTTTGGAGGCAAGCCCTTCGCCTCTTCGAAGACATCCGGATATTACCGGACCACTCTAACCGATTGCAAATTGTCGACAGAGGCATCTAGCGATTCAAGATAACTAAGCATAACCGCATACGAGGGATTACAAGTAATTTCCAAAGTGTTACCGAGCTGGGTCAGGAGCCTAACAACCCTTTTCTCACAATCAAGGATGGCCCCATTACTGGATAGCCAATCCATGCCCACAATCAAACCATATCCCGAAAAGCCCAAAACAAAGGCACTACATTTAAATTCTACGCTTAGAATAGAAATTTTCAATCCCACACGGATCATAGACAAATGAGCCGGGCCCCCAATTGGGTTTGAAACAATTAAGGGGTCCTCTACCATACTAGTTTTTAGGTGCAGAGATTCTACTAAAGCAGACGAGATAAAGGAGTGTGATGCACCAGAATCAAATAAAGTGCGAACGGGGTGATCATAAAGATAAACTACACTTTCTACAGAAGTATTTATACCTCGCTGTTGCAGAGGTGGCGCCTCTAGCACATGAACCTGCGCTCCCGAGGTGGATCCAGCCCTCTGCCCATGTCCTCGTTTCTTTGGGCAGTCCTTAGCCATGTGGCCTGTCTCACCGCAAGAAAAGCACCCACCATTCATCTTGGCCTTCTTTTTCCGGCAATCTTTCACTAAGTGCCCCACTTTGCCACAGTAATTACACTTCCTCTTCTCTTTGTTGTCTTTCCCGCCCTTCTTAAAGTCTGTCTTCTTAGGCTGTAAACCCTCTTTCTTCCCTTGAGAGCTTTCTGCCTTTGTCTCCTTCTTGCCCTTATCCTCTTCGTTCAGCAATGCTATCTGTACCAACCTTTCATATGTAGCTCCCATGGGTATATGGGTCATGGCCAAACTGTGTAATGGCTCATTCAACCCTTTGAAAAAACGGAGAGCCTTCTTGTGCGGGGTGTTGACTAGATCCAGTCCGAACCTAGCCAGCTTATCAAACTGGTTAACATACTCTTTGACTGTCATATTCCCTTGCTTAAGTAATAAGAATTTTTCCAACTGCAAACTTCTTTCAGTGTCTAAGAGAAATTTAGCCTCAAACCTTGCCCTAAAGTCCTCCCATGTTTCCACTGGTCTTTCTGCATTAGTGACTTCCCACCAGTAGGAAGCCTCACCTTTTAGTAGCCACACTGCCAGTTGTACCTTCTGCCTATCTTCTACCTCAAAAATGATGAATAAGTCCTCGGTTTCCTTTACCCAATTCCTAGCTGCCACGAAGGATTCGGTTCCATGAAAGTCCTTTCCTCCCATAGCTTTAAAATCTTTACATATCTTAGCAAAAGTATTTCCTCGCGGAGGAGGTGGAGGAAGAGGTGCTGCTGCAGCCGGATGATTCCCTGCAGCTGGGCGAGGAGGAACGGTATGGCCTAGTTGAGTGGCCCTTGCTTCTAAGAATCGTCTAAACCAACCAGGTATTGGTACACCCTATGGCAAGTTAAGTTCTTCGGACATGCTGAAACAAAAAGGATAGATTCAAAACGAAGGATAAGAGATAGTACCTATGGCTTTGGGGGACTTTGCCTTTTTAAAATAAAATAATATTTTATCTTTTAAAAATGCTTCTTTAAATTTCCTTTTTTTTTTTTGAAAATAAATTTTCAAAACTTTTTATCTTATCTGGTAAACCTATGCTCTGATACCAAGTGAAACACCCCACCTCCGTTAGGGTCACTCTCAAAGGGAATGCCCTAATTTTGGCGGAGGTTTATAAGTATATGTCAAAGATATACAAGACAGATATAAGAACACATATTTTTGAACAGCGGAAAACAACAACAACTTTTATTTCATTAAAATACGTGTTACACAAACCATGCCATAATTGTCTTACAACTCTTCCAAAAACATAACATCTTCATAACTGTCTTGATTACATTATTTAAAGAAGCATAAAGAAAACATAAATAAACTGCAAAAGTCCCATAATTGCTGTCCAAAGCCATAGTCCAAAACGGAAAAGATCCAAGCAATACATTCTTTCTCTTCAAGATGGATTTGAAAACTGGTCAAGCTGCGGTATTCCCTCCCTGCGGACCTGGGGGGGAACGAAAGGAAAGAAGGCGAAAGAAAAGTAGAGTCAGACATAAAGCCTGAGTAAGTCTAGGACTATTCAGTCTATGAATAAAGAACTGAGTATGATAAGCATAAACTGGAAATGAGAAAGCATCATAAACTAAGTTAAGTTGTCTAGGGTCGAATTCTATCGTACCCCATATTAATCTCTGTACCCTTATAAACTAGTTCCCAACAGGCACCCCATAATCAGGGTGAAGTGATCCATTTTCTGATGATCGGCTCCTACTCGCATAGTTACATGTGTCTTTTGGCCCCCGTTGTTGTAGTTACCTATGTTGGTCCCACCATGGGGTGTATCAAGTCCCATGGTGGCGGCCCAACACAATTCTAGAATGCACAGGTATGCTACTGGTGCCCTGTGCCTTATTTTTCTGCGTCGGAGTGTGTGCATGCCCGCACCCCGTTAGAACCTACACTGCTGCACCACCGCCGTCGATTTGACCTCTTACAGTCAGCCCAGTAATCGTGCCCCATTCTGCCTAGTTCAGGGTATCCTGATACATCTTGTAGGGTTACTGCTGAAAAGGGTCCCCCGCTACTAGGTTTTATATTTCTAGCCAACATGCTAAGTTGGTTAAGTGTTTGATAAACCTAACCCCCAATCAGTCTGTTTATTTTAGCATGTTCCATTTTGATTAAGTATTAATATAATTTACTTAATCCTATCAATCCTGACTCAGCCTTAATTGTCTTAATAAAGCCTCGACCTCTCACATTAGACAGGTATTGTTGTGGCTGCCTGTTGCCGGTTGGGTCCGGGCAGTCTTACGCCACAACTCAGTATAACCTCGGGTCCTTATTGGGCTCCGTGTTTAACCACCCATATTGGATAGGTATTGTTGTGACTACTGGACAGCCGGGCGGTTCCGGGCAGGTTTACATCACAACTCAATCCAACCTCGGGTTAAACACATCGTATTTTCTACATTTACATATTTTGTCTCTTTTCTTTTTATATGTAAATATTTGCGGCCCATTATTCAAATTTATCTTTATTGGTTAAAATTTATTTATGCCACTTAATTGTTTTTTTTTTCAAGATTGTTGGCATGTGTCAAACATGCCAACACATATGTTCTATATTTTAACCCAAACGTCATTACCCCCGTTTTACACGTTCGCTACAATATAAGATATGTTGGGTTTAACATTTAAACCCAACTTAGCCATATGAAAAAGGGGAGGCTTATAACATGGTGTTTATGAGGTAACATAAAAAGGGGAGTGTGAACGCATGAACTTGCAACACAACGATTCAATTATCATAAAGTAGGCACATGTGAACTTGCAATTGTAACAGCATATAATCATGGAATAAACAATACTTAAACATGAATCATTCTATTCATATAATCATGGCATAAACAATACTTAAACATGAATCATTTTATTCATATGATTATGGCATAAACAATTCTTAAACATGAATCATTCTATTCATATAATCATGGCATAAATAATACTTAAACATGAATCATTCTATTCATGTAATCATGGCATAAATAATACTTAAACATGAATCATTCTATTCATGTAAACTTGCAATTGGAATGTAAATCTAACTTAATTGTGTCACATATATCACCATATGGTTTTGATAACAACTTAGGCCTAAAACATGTTTCAACTAGGCATAATACCAAACATAGTTTAGTCATGTTCATAAAGGTGCTTACTTTTGTTTCTAATACAAAAGTATGATTTGCTAATTCCAACATAGATTCATATAAACTATAGTACTTAGTCGTATCCAATTTCACACTAAAGTGATCATAAAAGTATGTACATCATATTGGCATAATAGTGAATCATATACTTGCATGAATCCCAAATAAAATACCACAACATATGGTTGTCAACATAAATCATATACTTGTATGAATCCAATCGTATACCATAACATTTCCAAATCGTTTAGAATCAAAATAACATACAAGTATAGATTATTATCGCCACAATTCCATTTCGTTGTTAACTTCCAACGCAAATCACATACTTGCAAATATCCAATCGTATACCATAACATTCCCAAATCGTTTAGAATCAAAATAACATACAAATATAGATTATTATCGCCACAATTCCATTTCGCATTTTACACAAATCAAACGCAATTAATTATTCACATCGGAATAGCACTCTACTTACAACGTATGACGAATCTTCAATTCAGGAATCTGAATTCTGAATTTGGAGATGCTATCCTTTGTTGAAGGCGTTGTTTTAATTGACGTTGCTTTAGGCTTTCAAATTATCTCCTAATTGACTCTTAACTTCTGACGGCTATCCTTAGTCTCCCCTCAGCAGCATGACGGTCTCATCTCCATTTTAGTTTGTGTGAATTAGGGTTAGTCTTAGGTCCTTTTTATAGAGTTTGTGAGTTGATTTAGACCGTCGATGGAGCTTGGTTTAATAATAGCCGTTCGTTTTAAGGAGAGACCAACCAGGAGCTGACACCTAGCCCTAGTGACAAGGCAAGGCTCAGAAAATCGACCAAACACAGACCAGGCCAGCCAGGGTGGGCTGGGTTCGACCTAGCTCAGGGGCCAGGTCGACACCCCAGTCGCAGTCGACACGGGTGACCCAGGTCGACTGCCCAGTTGACCTGGTTAGCCCCAGGTCGACTACCAAGTCAACCTGGGTGCCTTGGGCGGGAATTTTCCCGCCCTGGCCAATCCGGCCCGATTTTGAATTTTGAATTGGTTTTTCCGGGCTGTTTTGGTCTATTTGAATTTTAAATTGAATTCTGAAACTTCCGGAGGCCATATCTTCTTCATACGGAGTCCGTTTTACGCAAACTCGGACTCTATTTCAAGCGGAATTCCGAGACGAACGCAATGGCGTATCCAATTTCCCTTAATTCTTTGATTTGAAATTAATTATACTTTAATTTGTGAATTTCACTGTTATAGAATACACGGGGTGTTACACACAGACCAGGCCAGCCAGGAGGGGCTGGGTTCGACCTGGCTCAGGGGCCAGGTCGACTACCCAGTCGAGCCCAGGTCGACTACATAGTCGACCTGGGTGCCCCAGGTCGACTACCCAATCGACCTGGGTGGCCCAGGTCGACTACCCAGTCGACCTGGGTGTCGTGGGCGGGAAAATTCCCGCCCAGCCCAATCTGGGTCCGATTTTCGAATTTTGAGTTGTTTTCTGAACTGTTTCTGTCAGTTTGAATTTTAAACTGAATTCTGAAACTTCCGGAGGTCATATCTCCCTCATACGGAGTCCGTTTTATGCAAACTCGGACTCTCTCTCTGAAGCAGAATTCCGAGACGAACGCAATGGCGTATCCCATTTCCCTTAATTCTTTGATTTGAAATTAATTATACTTTAATTTATGAATTTCATTGTTATAGAATACACAGGGTGTTACAATATTCTTTTATTCAAATATTCTTATACTATGGGAAAGGTTCCTATTAATTTTTTCAAAGATAAATTCTTTAAATTTATTCTTTAATCTTCTTTTGAATATCAATTCAAACTAGTCGGGATTAACGAACCTTACCAAAGTAATCGATTGTTAAATTTCCCAACCCCAACCTATTCATCCCATGAAGTAAAACTGGTAATACTTCATATCTAACACCACGGTGTTATCGGTAAATTCAATTACCATTTCATGTTCAAATCTAATTAAATATTTAACTATCGCCTGGAGAAAAACTGGTGATACTCCATTCTCAATCTTTTCAATCTAATTAAAGATTCATTAAAACTCCACTTAGTTTTAATCTTTAACTGGGTTAAAGAATCTATGTCATTTAAAACACGGTTCACGATAAACCCAAATCACATTTGATATTAAATACAAGGCTCTGAATAGAAAATATATTGGCTTATATTCAATATCAAATTCTACGACAAACAAATATCGTATTGGAAATAACGATATAAATATCTTTCAAATTTCCATAACAATATCTGTATAATCACGAAATCCAACATCGAAATATTCCGAAGACTATTTCGATTCAAGTCCATTCCAATTCAATTATTGGAAATTCTGGTTACTTTTAAAACCCTTTTCAAATTCAATTTATTTATTTAAAAATAAATAGAATTATAATTCTAGTTCAATACTAGTTCATTTTGATAAAAATCTACTTTTATCTTTTCAAATATGGAGTTTTTCATCCTAATTCTTCCTAAATCATTTCTTATGATTTTACACAAATTATTACTATTTTTAATAATTTTATCAAGGCCCATACAGTCGATTTCCATCAACGGCCATTGAACTGCACTTACAGCGACCTTTTCCAAATTTGATTTGGACATAATTCCAAATCCAACCGTTAGATTTCTAATTTCTAATAATCTTAGAAAGCTCTTTTCGATACAAACCCAACGGTTCCGGTTTAAGGAGAATCCGACGGTTGGATCTCCCGCAATATCCATTCGATGTCAATGGTCGAAATTCGCAAACTGCCGCGGTGCGGCGCATTCTATTCAGGCCATTATATAATATATATATATATATATTATATATTTCGTCGATTCCCTTTTAAAACGTATTATATAAATCATTTTAAATTCGTTTTCAAAACGATTTCAACTACTTTTCAAATTCAAATCAAAATTGAATTTTTCCTTATAAATTCGTTTTAAATTCATTTCAAATTGATTTCAATTCAAATTGATTTCTAATTCAATTTCAATTCATTTTCAATTCAATTCAATTCAATTTCAATTCGAATTCATTTCTATTCAATTTCAATTCGAATTCTTTTCTATTCAATTTCAATTCGAATTCATTTCTATTCAATTTCAATTCGAATTCATTTCTATTCAATTTTAATTCGAATTCATTTCTATTCAATTTCAATTCTGGAATGAGGCCCAATCAATTACCATAGATTTTATTTCTATGGACTTCCATACAACGCATGTATATATCAACAACGACAAATAATCAACCATCATCCAAAGTGCATTCTACACTGTATAAGCATCAAATATAAATATTCAACGCTTATAACAGTCTGTCAATCAATCGATCGACATACAACCAATTATTGGGATTAGTGTATGTCATATATCATCCCAATAGCCGTGTAGGGTTTCAAACGATCAAACATTGATTTTATTTGTGCAGTTGGGCGATGTGTAAAATTTATCGTCCCAATCAATATTAGTCAAATGTGTGTATATAAACAAATCGTTCGATTTGCTTTTATTTATTTCATTTTAAATACACGTTAAAAATTCTATTTTTAACTATAAAATATTTTCCACTATAAAATATTTTATTTCGTTTCACATTACATCACACAATCAACTACACATCAAAATCAAACAAACAAGCATACAAGTCGTCCATGGTCTGACGGGTGTCGGGTGCTACTAAACACCGTCTGCATCCTAGTATATATTTTAACTAGAAAATAAAATAAAAGTGAGGAGTTCTCACTGACTAGCTAAACCAAACGCCATGACTCTTCATATGTAGGAAATCTTGGCCGTGTCTCTCGCAGTCTGTTTCACGAAGTATATGTTAAAAAATATATTTTTAACAACCCTACTATATATGGAAAAAAATCACATTTTATTGCGTTACTTCATATATAAAAATCGAATTTTTATATAAAGAGAATTCTTATAAAAATCACATTTTTTTACCGCTATTCGTATAATAAAAATCATATTTTTACTTCGCCACTTCATATATAGAAAGATCAAATTTTTATTTAGCTATTCAATATATAAAGATCGAATTTTTATTTCTAATCCATTCATATAAAAGTCGAATTTTTATATCTTCTTCATATGTTTTTACAATGCTTCTTTCTATATAAAAATTATATTTTTATATTTCTACTTCTTATATAAAGATTGAATTTTTATCATCTATATAATATAAAAATCCGACCTTTCCTATTTCTACTATATAAAAATCGCATCTTTACTATTTCTACTATATAAAAATCGCATCTTTACTATTTCTACTATTTTTATAAATCTAACTACATAGTAAAGGCCATATCTTCATTCCGAATCTATATCCATACAAATCGTATTTCTATTTTGGTCTTCACATGATAAAAATCAAACCTTTCTTTAAAATAAAAGGCTAACCTTTCTCACTTCGCTATCGTATATAAATAAAATCCCTCATTTTATTTTCCAGCATTATATAAAATATATAATTAAAAGACTGAATTAAATAAAATAAAAATTAAATTTTACCTTTGTTTTGAAGGGGGGAAGGGTTCACAGCGGAGAGGACGGCCGGGGGAGTGGCTCTGTCGCCTGAGGCGGCGCTAGAGGTGGGTCTGGGGAGCAGGCAGCGTTCGATTTGGTGGTGGGGGGGTCTGGGTGGCTCGTGGCGAGAGGAGGAGAGGGGGCTCCGCGCCTGAGGCGGTGGTGACGATGGAGGGGGGGCGGCGTTCGTGGGTAGGGGCGACGGGGCTCCATTCTTTTTCTTTTTGTTTTATGGATAAAGAACTGGTGGTTGAGAGGTAAACGAGGAAGGGGGGGCCATATAGGAAGGTTTTTTTTATTTAATTAATTTCAAAAAGCAACCTTCTATTTCGAACTCGAAACGAAACCCATCGCCTGTCACCCATAGTTAATTACTCCCATTCCGAACACAATGGGATATGTATCGTAAGCTGATTCGATTGGTTTTCGTCAAAATCAAAATATAACTCTATATATTGAATTTGAACGCTTGTTTCCATTTACTGGGGTCACATACTAACTCGAAAAATTCCTGAAAAATATTTCCTAGCTTCGTATTGATGATACGGTCCTAACAAAACTAGTTTCGTCGAATTCTAAGATCGTTTGAAAAATGGCCATTTTCCAGTCGATTAAAATCAACTAAAACTGGTCAAACGCGTTTTCCTTTGCCACACTCACATATTGATTCGAAAAATTACGAATTTTGAAATCTAGCAATAACTGGACATCACGGATCCAACAAAAGTGGTTTCGTCAAAAACCGAGGTTGTTTGCAAAATTTCCATTTTTAAGGGCCAGATGTAACGACCCAGAAATTTGGACAATTTGAAATATGGAATTAACTGAAGTTTAGCGATTATTGATAAATTTATCGAACATATGACTTTGTGTATGATTCAAACCAATTACTCTATTCGAAACGGTTGGTTGGAAATCAAATATTTATTGATGTATAGTTGAATTGAATCTAGTTGGGTAATTGAATTGAATTTGTAACACCCCGCTTCCGCTAGGGTCACTCGCAAGGGAATGCACTAGCTTTAGAGGGGCATTATTGGTAAACATGTACAGAAATATCACAAGACAGAACATATATAAATAGCGGAAGTAAAATCAAACTTTCATAAACATGGATAAATAAGGTTTAAAGCCTTTTACATCAGAGTACATCAAAACCTGTCTTGCAATAGTAGAGAAGCATAAAGACTTTTTAATAAATTATTCCCCAAATAAAACAGTAAAGTAGCCATAGCCAAGAAAGTCCAAGCCATCCATGATGACCTTCAAACAGAAGAAGTCCGAACCAACAGCATTGTTTCCTCCCTGTAACCTGGGGGGGGGGGGAACGGAAGAAAAGAGGCGAAACAAAACGGGTCAGTCAAAAAGACTGAGTAAGTCCTATCTACTTCCAGTATAAAAACAGGTAAAGGTAACATGACATGCATAAACTGAAAGTAAACATAAGGACGACTACAAGATAGATAAACTAAGCCAGGGTAACTGGTTGACTCCTGTGGCAAGGTGAACTGAGGCATCATGACGACTATGGTGTTATGATAAGCCAAGGTATCACATCACTAGACCTCTATCGCGTACATTATCCCAAGGTATCTGCCCCGTCTAACATTCCCCGGTATCTATTATGTATATTCTTCCTAGTTCTAACACATATATCTGCTCTACGCCCTCCGCCCTAGTATCCCAGCCTTGTTATGTGTTAACCAGGAATGTCCCTTACTCAGAGTCGTGTAATGGTCCATGTCAACCTAATATATCGCATGTATATAGGTTACTCAAGTCATATGTTTCTTTCCATGCATATAGGTTCAGTCCTTTGCCGTACTTCGTACGGGCTTCCTCATGTCGTATTATCCTTGGAATCGTTTGGACTGTCACCCTTATTCTAGCTAGGCTCTTCCATATGAATCATCGTTTGAACTACTAGGACCTACGCCACCTAGCACCACTAGGGATTACGCTTTCCTATTGCACGCTTTCGTATTTCGGTTTGGGTTAAGCCACCTAGGCCACTAGGGATCACGCTAACCCTCAACCGCGCCCTTTTTCCCACGCATTCATCGCGAATCGTTTTTCTACCATTGTATGCACATGTATCTCATCGTGCCATCCGAGTCCTGTCACAGGGCAAACCAAGAAATACAGGACTCGGTCGGGAGCTTTAGATTTATCTGCCGATGCAGATGCTAAGGTCTGCTTTTCTACACGTGGCTATGGTCCCACGAGACCCCTCCCTCAACTAGTGAAAGGCAACACAAGAGAAAATCTTGCATGAGAACTACACTCCGGCCAGCCCACATCCTACGGCCTACCTCACCCATAATTAGATAGCAATTATGGTCTGTTGGGTGTTCCCTGCCTTTCCGTACGTATACGCTTGACTCAAGATGGTAGATGATCGACGAACTTGCTATCTCGGGCACCTTATGTATTCGTCGACTCACTGCTATCCACCCCAGTCTTTAGGTCGCTCGCATAGCAACCAAGGCATATTCTTGGTTCTTCTACCGCAGACCTCAACCTCCCGTGAGCCTAGTATAATGACCTGGCAGCTCACGGAGGGATCCCAGGAATATCCTCACGTTCCCCGAAGCCGCTGCTTCGTTACCCAGTTCGTTGGAGCCTTTATCTAAATCAGATAGCCTGCTCTTCCACGCATACTTAAACGTTGACCTAACGTATCGGGTTACTAATCTGTCTAAGAAGTGGTCCAGATTTCCTTGACTAAGAATTATTACTTAGTTTCCTTTGACTAAGGTTTACCACTTAGCCTTATTTCCATTACCCTTGTTAACTATGGTTATTCTCCTAATCCTCTGAATTAGGGTTTATCTAATGGGTTAAGTGTCACTTAAGTTCATAACTTAGCCCGTCTACCAACCATGTCAAAATTGGCTAAGTATCCAAGTCCAAGACTTAACCCTACAAACCATGTGTCAAGCTGGCTAAGTATATCAAGCAATCCATAACTTAACCTCGTCTAATTACCATTTTAGATTGGTTAATTATATAAATTAACTTGACCCTGTCAAATTACCGAGTCAAATCGGTCAAGCGTCATTAGGCAAATCAAGTTACTTAACCTACCCAAGCTTATTATGTTTTGTTAAGTATCATTAGCCTAATCAAATTACTTAACCCATCTGTCCATATCATATTTGGTTAAGCCTCATTAATCAAATTAACTTAACCCTATTATGTGGCATTAATTATTTAATGCACTCCAACCTCTCACATTAGACTTTGTTGTGGTTACTAGTTAAGCCGGGCGGGTCCGGGTAGATTTACACCACAACTTGGTCTAACCTCGGGTTCAAGCACAACATGACCAACTTCTCACATTGAGTCCTATTGTTTGCAACTACTAGTTAGGCCGGTTGGTTCCGGGTAGTTTTACGTTGCAAACTCAACCCAACCTCGAGTTGGCCACTTTCATGTTTAGTCTAGTATCATGTTCATAGTTAAGTTTTCAAGCAATTGGGTAGACCTAACTTAATAGGTAAATTCCCAATGGGTAGACCTAACTTAATAGGTAAATTCCCAAGCTTACGTTTTTATGCATACTTACATGTCAACTTCCATGTTACATTACAAGTTATGTTTTCAAGTATTCGCATGTCATACTTAACGTCACATGTTATCCCGTTATACCCCTTTACCCAAATTATGGTTCATGCCAAGTTTAGCTCGCCTATCATGTTCTCATGCAACTTCGAGTTAAGCTTTTCATGCTATATTCACGCTTGTCTACCCTCAACCCAAATCGTGTTCCAACGCAAGAATGGACGAGTCACATCGCAAAGGTACTATGCTACACTATGACCCCAAACATGCATAGCATCATGAGGGTTTGGCTTAAGACATATATAGGTTCATAAAGGTTTGCCCACAAGCATGCATAACATGAAAACAAAGGGAATTGGCCATAAGTATGCATAATGTCATAAAGGATTTGGCCACAAACTTGCATGTTAACACTAGGGGTTTAGGTTCATAAACATGCATAAGCCCAAACTATAATCTTAGCCAATGTTTCACAAGTAAAAATGGTTCCTAAAGGTTCATGCTAGCATTTCATACATAAAGATCCAAACTTGCAAGTTAAACTAGGTTATGCATAGCATGAGAGGCATGATTACGTCACTCACATGGCCTAAAACCATAAACATGGACACAAGAGGCAAGGTAAGGCTCATATAGGTTCGCATAATCATGTTTAGCCACATTTTATCCCATGTCATTATCAAAACTACCGTTTCCATCTAAAAGTAGCTAGAACTTACATAGGCAAGGCTTAGGAAAGGGACCATGCATCATCATGACGAAGAAAGGTGGCTCCTTTGATGAAGAACCATCACGAAACTCGCATAGAAATGTTGATTTGGCCTCTATTTGGTGTAGCAAGCTTGCATCCTTTGATTTGAACCCGATTTGAATGCATAGGCTCTAGGGATTTGAGATGGAGGCCATGATCACTTTGCATTTGGGCAGCACTTCGTGGAGAGGGTGAGTTATGAGGGTTTAGGGGGGGGGGCTTAGGGGTGTTTTTATAGAGATTAGGAGTGTTTTAGGCCATAGGATTAGATCTAGGATAGATTAGGACCATCAGATCTCGGAAGCTTCCAGAATCAGCCCAAGAGCAAGCCCAGGTGAGACAAGCAGGTGCACCAGGCAATTTAGCCCGGCCACCCCCTGTCGACTGGCATGTCGACAGGGCTGTCGACTTGGTCTGGGCCCAAGTCGACAGGCCTGTCGACAGCCCTGTCGACATGGCCTAGGCGGGGAAAATTCCCGCCTAGCCCCAGATCTGGATTTTCAAACTGATTTCCGAATTTCAAATTTTCACTAATCTTCCTTGGGCCTTTAACGGGTCATACGGACTCCGATTCTCGAAAACTCGGACTCTATTTCGCGTATTTTTTCGAGACGAACGCAATGGTGAATCCCGTTTACCTTAACTCTAGAAGTTTAAACAAAACATCTTTTATCTTCATGCTTTACTGGTTCATATGCTTTGCGTATCATCGTATACGTATGTAAATTTCTTACTTTTTAAAATGTAAACATACGGGGTGTCACAGAATTCGACAAGAAAATATGAATGGTTGAAAAATAAAACGTTATCGACGTTAAACGAAATTGGAGATTTGATATGTTGGAATATATGAAGCGTTGGCTGAATATGTGTGTATGTAAGGAAAATTGAAATAAATGTTTCAAAATTTTGAATCGAACGAAGCTGTATTGTGAATAATAGTGAACCGATAAATATAAATCATAATTAAAATAACGTCATATAAAATCAAAGTCGGATTACAGACAGAATAGTTTTACTGAATTCTGAACGCGAAGACGAAGTGGTAGGTATAATTTTTAAGGTATTTGGAGATTATATGGACGATGAAAATTCAGAACGTTACGGAGTAACTTACGGTAAAGATTAATACTATACCCGAATATTACCTACCCTAAATAAACCTACCTCAGTGAATTCCTTCGCACACCATCGATGACTTGGCCACCACACTATCTAATGCCGTGATCCCAACGTTTCCTTGGCTCCCACAGTTCTACCTTTATAAAATAATCCGCCCTTCCCAAAATTTCTCAGCAACAAAAATCATTTCTTTCTTTCTTCCTATTCATTGTAATGGCCGAAGCTTTATGTGCTCAGCCCCAAATCAATTCGTCCGCTCCTTATTTACTTCCCTCAGCTCAAACCAAAGATCAGGTTTTCCCCCAATTTCCCCAAACCCTAAATGGCCGCCGCGAAGCTGTTGCAACCGCCTCCGAGCTGCCTGAAGCACCACCAACCACCGCAAGTCGCCACCACGTTGAGAACCATCCCATCGCAGCCTCGGAGCAGTCAAAACCGCATCTTGCACCCATAAATAGAAGCTACCATCGTCTTCTACTCCACCGTCACTGCGTCATATTTCTTCGTGGGTTTAAGGTGAGTTGCTCACTCGCGATTAATCATAAGTCCAAATAGATTAACTCGATAGTTAACTATAATATAATAGTTGATTTCGTTGTGATTGGCCGCCTTGAATTGTTGCATGATTTTGATTGGGGTTTTTGGTTGTGGTTCTATCTGTTCGTATCGTATATTGTATTTGATCTTGTTTACTTTGATTAGGAAATGGAACTGAAAAAAAAAATCGTTATTCCTGTCGTAAGTTGTGAAAACTGGGCATAGGCATTCCTTGTTTGGACACTGAAACACTCATTAAGTTGTACACACCTGAGCTTACTTTGAACTGTTTTGACACTAATCGTGTTATACTTGCATTTGTTCACTTTGTCACATGGTTGTATTTGCACTGATATAAATCTGCAGTAGCACACTCATGGTTTCATTGAAACCCATAACATACAAGTTGCATTTACTTAACATACATGACTGCTTCCCTGTTATTCAATTTGCATTGACCCCTGTGACTCAAGTATGTATTACATATGTTTTAATCGTCATGTTCCCTGTTAAGCAGTCTGAAAACCTGAAACTAGTAAGATTGATCCACTCATTTATATACCTTTCTCATGAATTCGAAGAAAAAAATCAGTTAGTAAACTCAAACCAATATTTGAGTCTTTATATTTGGATCTGGGAAACTGACAAGCTGCATGTATCCCATACCATGCTTGATGTGCTTATAAGTCTAACTGAATTGTTTCAGTTGGGAACTAGTTCCATATACGTATGTTCCTGTTGGATTTTCAACAGTTCACCTGCCCCTGTTTCCCTTATGCAACCGTGTCACTTATGTATATGCACTTCTGCATGTATGCGTGTATATATGATGCTGTACATAAATTGGATACATACTGAACTACCTAGGTGAAGCCTTACCATGCTTGTTTGAAAAGAAAAGAATATGCTTCACTATATGGTTAGACTATATTGTTAGATAATTCAAATATAGAACCCTGTAGTGAATAAGAAAATACATTATTTTACCACATTGCTTTACTGTGTAGTAGGGCCTTAGACTGTTATTATATTAACCAGTATCGCCTAAATGTATATTTGACAAATTGAGTTCTGATGTTATTTACATCGTTATGACCAATCTAAATAAATCAACTTTGACCGAAAGTGTGTCACTTACCACTGCTTCACAGACCATGTTCGCCTTAAGCTGAAATAAAGCATTTGACCTTAAAGTAACATGCTGCATGCTCCGAAATGAGTTGTGTGTTTAATTATATGTGTTGGCATTTTGTTTTTGATCTGAATCCTTGGCATTTGGCATGTGTTAAAAGATGATATCACATATGCAGTAACCTTGTGAACATTTCATATGAGCTGATGGTGGTAATACATAGGCGTGAGCTGCTCCTATTTGGCACAAATATATATATATATATATATATATATATATATATATATATATATATATATACACCCTGAATACTGCACATTATAGCTTGCATATGTTTTTTTTTTTTACCATACATTAAACTGGGATGACCAAATGAAAAGAGAAAAATGCCTACCTTGTTTACCTCGTTGAAACTGGAAATTTTCATGATGCCTTTATTTCCTGCACTGTTTTGGGATAGACTGAAATATATATGTTACCACCAGTTACCTTGATATCTCCCATACATTTACCGCAATTGTTGCTTTAGCTAGCTCTGTGCAATGATGCAAATTTGTAAAATTTGCTTGACTTGCTGCTGCTGCCATATGCATTTTACTCCACTTGTGTGATCTCGGCTTGCTCTCGCCATTTTGATTTTGCCGGGATGCTGAGGCGGTACATGTGTCTGTATATATATACACGCACGTGTACATGCAAGTTCCCAGGGTCGCTTATACTATCGTTATTTTCGGTTTAGTCGTTGAGGCGGTGTACACAGTTATATTATATACATGTGTGCACTCGCAAACGCTGATACCGTTCATCCTTGGAAATAGATAGGACTAATATTAACTAATGCTACATATATCGATGGTAGGGTTAACTATTATATTTTAGTTTTCTACTAAAGTTAATTTACTTGAACTATGATTAATCCTGACTCGAGTATTTTATGTTTTTGCATGGGATGCTCGAGTCAGATCCGAGCAATACAGATTTAAAGATCACAGCTTAGGGTTCGAAGATTGGCAAAGGTGGGGATTCCGAAGTCGCGCACTCTGAAGTTTTCAAAAACAGTAAATATTTTCTTGTATTCAAATCGTTTTACATTCCGCTGTATATAAAATATTATATAAAAAAATTCTGGTTATATAATAAAGTTTATTTTGCTGTTCAATACTATGTTATTTGTTTATTCTGTGTTGATTCTATGTTTAAACTCTCTAAGCTAAATAACGATCCGTCGGTTTGAACGTTTTAAGTTGGTTTAAATACCGATTTGAAGCGGTCAAAAAGGCGGGACGTTACACCAGAATTCCATAGCGACTATTCTGAATTTTCAACTGGACGTATCTTTTGATTCCCGCTATGAAATTTTGATTTCTCAGATTCGTTGGAAAGATATTCTCAACTAGGTCCTAATATTTTTTGTTTCACTAAAATCCGGTTTATTATGCACCCAGTACATTCATTTGAAATTTGAAATCGAATTATCGAACTACCGCGCCATTTTCAATCCCTTTTATAAATATAAATAAATATTTATATTCTAACGTCGAGCTATATAAATATATACGTTCGAATTCTATTCAAAGTAAATTTCTCATCGTTATTATTTAAAATAATTCATTTTAAATAATCGAAATTCGCTAAAATTGCCAAAATAAAAAATTTAAATTGGCTCAGATTTCCGGGTTATTACAATTTCCCCCACTTAAAACTTTTCATCCCCGAAAAGGAACGAAGCCGAAAGTTGTTTAACAAACCAACTCAACTTCCATTGTTTTCTTTATGGCTTAAGTTCTTCAACTTTTCAGTTTCTAAGAACTTTTCAAATTTTTTCAAAAATTTGGCTAACACCCTAAATTTTCGAAAAATTTCGCCATAATCTCCCCTGCACCGAGGACTTCGGGATATTTCATATATCCTCCCATGGCCTTCTTCAATCCAAAAGAAAAAGAAAAAGCCAATCGGCTCATAAAATCATCATCACCCAAACAAAACAGTAAATTATGGTAAACATGTACCTATTTGTCGGGCAAACAAATTTATTCTTCTGCTCTAGCCTCCTTGTTATGACCTGTTCAATGTAAGTACATGTATATGCAAGCAAATGCGATAAATTTTCAATACAATTTGCTATTTTGTACAATTTGTTCAAATGGTTCAAATTTTAATTAATCAACCAATAATCAAACAACACAATCAGCAATCAATTAGTTGATTATCTTTTCAAATTCATAACTTTGATATATAGTCCAAAAATCAGATTTTTGATGCCAAATCACAACAATAGGACTTATCTAGTTTCGGTTCTCACACCAGTCAATTGGAAATATGTAGAAACCTCACTTTCGTCGCTTGAATATAAATACTGGCGATGGTGTCCCGTCACCAGAATTATCCCTGGGCAACTAGAGTGTGATTCTATAACTATCCAATATATTAAAACTTCGAATACACGTTTGCAAGGCGTATATGCAAAATCTTTATATATTGGATTGTCCCAATTCAATATAAAATAAATATTCGAATACATATACAACGATTTAAATTTCAAAACAAAACTTGTTTTTATTTTAAAAATATAATCTTCACACTCGTTCTAGGATACTACTGATCCTATCTCTAACGAGTCATTCCCATTGGATATTACTAATCCAATTTCTGATGAATTCTTTCGTATGGTACTAATGTGTCTTGTTCTCTTTGCTTTGTAAACCAAAGCTCTGATACCACGATGTTGTGACCCGAAATTCCGCTCGATTCGAATCAGTCGCTAGACCGACCCAGACCATTCGAAATGCCTGATTGTTTTGAGAACACGACAAAATAGAACGCAGATGAAAGAACATTTCATTGTTAATTACAGCAATTCATCAGAATACAAGAATATACAGAGTATAAACAAATAATATACATTATTAAATATCAGAGATTACAATACATTACATAGCAGCGGAAAATAATACAATACGCAACTAGAAGTAATGCACAGATACAGAGCTTTCCGAGTATCGTTCCAGCTGTAAATCAGGATCCTGTGAATATGAATCTACAAAACCAAAACTACTAGCTGCCCGTGTCAAAATAAGGGCACCCAGAGTTTAGGTTAAAACAATAAACTCCAGTTCAGTCATGTGACTGGTGTGAGAATTAAAACAGTTATTAATCTTTATTTTAAAGTTCGGTAAATCAAGGGACCACGCCGTATAACACGGAACGGGTTTCCTCCCAAGAATACCAGTGCATAAAACAACAGCGCAATGCTAAATAAAGAACAATGAAGCTATTATAAGACCCAGGTCCCATCACACAATGCAACGCAAGCCGGAGGATAGGGTTTTTACCTTATAATAGCCAAGAATGCTTGATACATTTAAAACAAATCATTTGATACTATTATAAGTGCATAGTGTATAAAACAACTTCAAATCATAAGTATCGATCATAGACGGCATAAGCGCCCCATCCCACTATGTCACCATACTAGGCTCTACAAATAAAACCGCAAAGACACGTATTGGAAGTAGGATTTCCATCTGTGAACTGAGGCAAAAGATAGTCCTCAACCGATTCGAGACTGTCTAGCCCGAGTCTTAGGCAAGGGCGCAGGCAAGCCTTGGATCGTCAGGGCCGGTCCACCGATGTGGATTATTATGCCTGAACACTACGCTTCCTTGCCCTTTGGGGGGTAAACGAGCCAACGAATGACTCCATCGGATCCGGATCATCCGATCAAACTGAGGCACCTCGCAATAGCAACAACCACATAAGTAAAACTCGTCAGGGCGTGTAAAACCACTGACGCCACTTCTAGCTAGAAAGAAACGCATGTCCTCCCTGAGGTCCTTCTCCCGTTTTTAGTTCACAACCGGGGTGTGAGGCTCGCTAATTCACGTTACACAAAGCTATGCCACACAGGCCGTGCGTTGATCATCAACCACAAGACTTTGCTTTTCAACAGAAGCCTTGATCATTTGCATCTTAGCATGCCACACAGGCAAACCACTCCATGCAACCGATATCCATCAATCACACAGAATGATATCCAATGTCAGACACACAGTCCATTTACCAGTCCGTTATGGGTCTGAACGAAACCGGAGGCACCTTGTACCTTGCATATCCATCGATCTCCAAGTATGTCTGGATGATCACTAACTGATTCTCTCCTCTTGGGTGTACGGCCCAATCAAGATCATCAGTAATTATCCAAACCACGTGAAGACCTCCGGTCTTCAACCACTGTCTTCATCTTCGACACCACGTCGAATCAGTTATTCAGAATGGGATAAACCCGGTCTTTCTGAATAACTCGCGTATATAATGAACATGTGTTACACAAACACAACATACGCCTCATTCCAATTCAGAATATTCTTTTATTCAAATATTCTTATACTATGGGAAAGGTTCCCATTAATTTTATCAAAGATAAATTCTTTAAATTTATTCTTTAATCTTCTTTGGAATATCAATTCAAACTAGTCGGGATTAACGAACCTTACCAAAGTAATCAATTGTTAAATTTCCCAACCCCAACCTATTCATCCCATGAAGTAAAACTGGTAATACTTCATATCTAACACCACGGTGTTATCGGTAAATTCAATTACCATTTCACGTTCAAATCTAGTTAAAGATTTAACTATCGCCTGGAGCAAAATTGGTGATACTCCATTCTCGATCTTTTCAATCTAATTAAAGATTCTTTAAAACTCCACTTAGTTTTAATCTTTAACTGGGCTAAAGAATCCATGTCATTTAAAACACGGTTCACGATAAACCCAAATCACATTTGATATTAAATACAAGGCTCTGAATAGAAAATATATCGGCTTATATTCAATATCAAATTCTACGACTAACAAACATCGTATTGGAAATAATGATATAAATATCTTTCAAATTTCTATAACAATATCTGTATAATCACGAAATCCAACATCGAAATATTCAAAAGACTATTTCGATTCAAATCCATTCCAATTCAATTTTTGGAAATTCTGGTTACCTTTAAAACCCATTTCAAATTCAATTTATTTATTTAAAAATAAATATAATTATAATTCTAGTTCAAAACTAGTTCATTTTGATAAAAATCTATTTTTATCTTTTCAAATATGGAGTTTTTCATCCTAATTCTTCATAAATCATTTATTATGATTTAACACAAATTATTACTATTTTTAATAATTTTATCAAGGCCCGTACAGTCGATTTCCATCAACGGCCATCGAACTGCACTTACATCGACCTTTTCCAAATTTGATTTGGACATAATTCCAAATCCAACCGTTAGATTTCTAATTTCTAATATTCATTAGAAAGCTCTTTTCGATACAAACCCAACGGTTCCAGTTTTAGGAGAATCCGACAGTCAGATCTCCCGCAATATCCATTCGAAGTCAATGGTCGAAATTCGCGAACTGCCGCGGCGCGGCGTGGCGCGTTCTATTCAGGTCATTATATATATATATATAATATTATATATATTTCATCGATTCCCTTTTAAAATTTATTATATAAATCGTTTTAAATTCGTTTTCAAAACAATTTCAACTTCTTTTCAAATTCAAATCAAAATTGAAATTTTCCTTATAAATTCGTTTTAAATTCATTTCAAATTGATTTCAATTCAAATTGATTTCAATTCAAATTGATTTCAATTCAAATTGATTTCTAATTCAATTTTAGTTTGTTTTCAATTCAATTCAATTTCAATTCGAATTCATTTCTATTCAATTTCAATTCGAATTCATTTCTATTCAATTTCAATTCGAATTCATTTCTATTCAATTTCAATCCGAATTCATTTCTATTCAATTTCAATCCGAATTCATTTCTATTCAATTTCAATTCGAATTCATTTCTATTCAATTTCAATTCTGGAATGAGGCCCAATCAATTACCATAGATTTTATTTCTATGGATTCCATACAACGCATGTATATATCGACAACGACAAATAATCAACCATCATCCAAAGTGCATTCTACACTGTATAAGCATCAAATATAAATATTCAACGCTTATAACAGTCTGTCAATCAATCGATCGACATACAACTAATTATTGGGATTAGTGTATGTCATATATCATCCCAATACCCGTGTGTGGTTTCAAACAATAAAACACAGATTCTATTTGTGCAGTTGAGCGATGTGTAAAATTTATCGTCCCAATCAATATTAGTCAAATGTGTGTATATAAACAAATCGTTCGATTTGTTTATATTTATTTCATTTTAAATACACGTTAAAAATTCTATTTTTAACTATAAAATATTTTCCACTATAACATATTTTATTTCATTTCACATCACATCACACAATCAACTACACATCAAAATCAAACAAACATGCATACAAGCCGCCCATGGTCTGTTTACGACGGGTGTCGGGTGCAACTAAACACCGTCTGCATCCTAGTATATATTTTAACTAGAAACTAAAATAAAAGTGAGGAGTTCTCACTGACTAGCTAAAACAAACGCCACGACTCTGCATATGTAGGAAATCTTCGCTGTGTCTCCCGCAGTCTGTTTCATGAAGTATATGTCAAAATATATATTTTTAACAACGCTACTATATATGGAAAAAATCACATTTTATTGCGTTACTTCATATATAAAAATCGAATTTTTATATAAAGAGAATTCTTATAAAAATCACATTTTTATACCGCTATTCGTATAATAAAAATCATATTTTTACTTCGCCACTTCATATATAGAAAGATCAAATTTTTATTTAGCTATTCAATATATAAAGATCGAATTTTTATTTCTAATCCATTTATATAAAAATCGAATTTTTATATCTTCTTCATATATTTTTTACAATGCTTCTTTCTATATAAAAATTATATTTTTATATTTCTACTTCTTATATAAAGATCGAATTTTTATCATCTATATAATATAAAAATCCGAACTTTCCTATTTCTACTATATAAAAATCGCATCTTTACTATTTCTACTATATAAAAATTGCATCTTTACTATTTCTACTATATAAAAAACCTATTTTTTATAAATTTAACTACATAGTAAAGGCCATATCTTCATTCCAAATCTATATCCATACAAATTGTAATCCTATTTTATTCTTCACATGATAAAAATCAAACCTTTCTTTAAAATAAAAAGCAAACCTTTCTCACTTTGCTATCGTATATAAATAAAATCCTTCATTTTATTTTACAGCATTATATAAAATAAATAATAAAAAGACTGAATTAAATAAAATAAAAATAAAAATTTACCTTTGTTTTGAAGGGGGAAAGGGTTCACAGCGGAGAGGACGGCCGGGGGAGTGGCTCTGTCGCCTGAGGCGGTGCTGGAGGTGGGTCTGGGGGGCAGGTGGCGTTCGATTTGGTGGTTGGGGGGGTCTGGGTAACTCGTGACGAGAGGAGGAGAGGGGGCTCCGCGCCTGCGGCGACGGTGACGATGCAGGGGGGCAGCGTTCGTGGGTAGGGGCGACGGGGCTCCATTTTTTTCCTTTTTGTTTTATGGATGAAGAAGGGGGGACTGAGAGAAAAACGAGGGATGGGGGCCGTATAGAAAGGGTTTTTATTTATTTAATTAATTTCAAAACGCAACCTTCTATTTCGAACTCGAAACGAAACCCACCGCCTATCGCCCATAGCTAATTACCCATATTCCGAACACAATGGGATATGTATCGTAAGCCGATTCGATTGTTTCAATCGGTTTTCATCAAAATCAAAATATAACTCTATATATTGAATTTGAACGCATGTTTCAATTTACTGGGGTCACATACTAACTCGAAAAATTCCCAAAAAATATTTTATAGCTTCGTATTGACGATACGGTCCTAACAAAACTAGTTTCATCGAATTCTGAGACCATTTAAAAAATGGCCATTTTCCAGTCGATTAAAATCAACTGAAACTGGTCAAACGCATTTTCCTTTGCCACGCCCACATATTGATTCGAAAAATTACGAATTTTGAAATCTAGCAATAACTTGACATCACGGATCCAACAAAAGTGGTTTCGTCGAAAACCGAGGTCGTTTGCAAAATTTCCATTTTTAAGGGCCAGAATTCCATAGCGACTATTCTGAATTTTCAACTGGACGTATCTTTTGAATCCCGCTATGAAATTTTGATTTCTCAGATTCGTTGGAAACATATTCTCAACTAGGTCCTAATATTTTTGGTTTCACTAAAATCCGGTTTATTTTGCACCCGGTACATTCATTTGAAATTTGAAATCGAATTATCGAACTACCGCGCCATTTTCAATCCCTTTTATAAATATAAATAAATATTTATATTCTAACGTCGAGCTATATAAATATATATGTTCGAATTCTATTCAAAGTAAATTTATCGTCGTTATTATTTAAAGTAGTTCATTTTAAATAATTAAAATTCGCTAAAATTGCCAAAATAAAAATTTTAAATTGGCTTAGATTTCCGGGTTATTTCAACTACGGTACAAGATTAGTCTACGCCCAAGAATGCAACAAACCTAAGAAGTTTCTTGGGATTAGCTGGGTATTATCGGAAGTTCATCCAAGACTTCTCCAAGATAGCAGCACCATTAACTCAGTTGACCAAGAAGAATCAAGCTTTCATTTGGGACGAAAAGTGCGAGAATGCATTTAAGAGTCTAAAGGAAAAGTTGACATGTGCATCAGTGTTAGTCATTCCTAAAGGGAATGAAGAGATGACGGTATACACAGATGCATGTGGTACCGGGCTAGGTGTTGTATTGATGCAAGGAGGTAGGGTTGTATCTTATGCTAGTCGGCAACTAAAACCACATGAGAAAAGATATCCTACCCATGATTTGGAATTGGCAGTGATCGTGTTCGCATTGAAGATGTAGAGACATTATCTCTTGGGAGAAAGATTCAAGTTGTTTACCGATCATAAATCGTTAAAGTTTCTTTTCTCTCAGAAGGATCTAAATCTCTGACAGCAAAGATGGTTAGAATTATTGGCTTCCTACAATTTCGATATCACATACACACCAGGAAAGGGCAATGCGGTAGCTGATGCATTGAGTAGAAGACATGCCAGTTTAGAGGCTATGTTTCTTGAATGGAAGCAACTAGAGTACATCGCTGGGTATGATTTCAAACCAAAGTGCGAATTGGATCCAGAAATGTTAGCAAGTTTGACGATCAGACCCGCTTTGATTGAGCGGATTGGTTTCAGTCAAAGGGGCGATCCTAACCTATTGGAAATCATCTACAAGTTAGATATGTATCGATGAGGAGATGAACAAGTATGGGCTTGATCGAGATGGATGGCTTCGAAAGAGTGGAAAGTTAGTTGTACCCAACGTGAATGGATTGAGAGATGAAGTACTAAGGGAATGTCATCACTCAAAACTGACTATACACCCCAGTGGTAACAAGATGTATCGAGACATGAAGCAGACCTACTACTGGGAAGAGATGAAAAGAGACGTTGGGAAGTTTATATCCAAATGCATGAACTGCCAGCTAGTTAAAGCTGAGCAAAAGAAGTATAGTGGCTTGTTACAACCATTAGAAATTCCAGAATGGAAATGGGAACAAGTCTCAATGGATTTCATTGATGGGTACCAAGGACCAGATTGGGCCATGATAGCATTTGGGTGATTGTGGACCGATTGACCAAGAGTGCAAGGTTTATACCCATCAAGTCGAACACAACAGCAATTAAGTTAGCAGAATTGTATATGAAGTGGGTAGTGAGATTTCATGGAGTACCTAAAACATTGTGAATGACCGAGACCCGTTATTTACTAGTGGATTTTGGAAGAGCTTACAAGAGCATTAGCAAGACGTATCCAGTACTCTTTGCCTGGTAAGATTTTAATTACGACTTAGTTTTCCGCATGCTAGGATAGACTTATTTATTGTTTTGTATGTTTGATTGTTGTGAATGGTTGGTAGGCATGGAGGATCCTTTGTTTGTTTCTTAGTTAAGGAATTTCGAGGGCGAAATTTCTTGGGGGGGGGGGGGGGGGGTGGGGGGAATGTAATGACCTGCATTCTACGCATCGGAGGATCATAGAATATTTATTTTATTTTCATATGAGGTCGTATAGTCGTGTAACTTTGGGGAACGACTGTTGGGGTCATTTCCCATGTTCACGATTTTTACCGATTTTTAAATGGTCGTTTTGCCCCTAGCTGATCTTGTTTCGACCATTACTTTTGATTGGAAAGGAGTTTTGACCTAAAACCACTTCCATTAGATCTGAATGATGGTTTACCTTTTCGTACAGTGGTCATATGTGAAAAACGGACTTACCGTTTGGGAGATATGGCTGAATTAAGGTTTAGAAGGTGAAAAACAACTTAACCGGGCTTAACTGGGTAATTAGCAGCTAGGCCCAGTTGGGGATTTCGGGGTTTGGTGTATTTAAGGGCTGTTAGGGTTAGGGATTTCGGTTTTTAGTCACTTTCCAGCCGCCACATACATCATAGAAACCCTAACAATGGCCTCCAACATCTAGAATCACCTCTAATCTCTTTCTAATCAAGTATTAGCCTAATCTTCACCAAATTAAGGAGAAATAGCACCAAAGCAAGGTTGGAGCTGCTGTTAGATATTGGTATTCGGCCAAATCATAGGAATTCAGTTCTGAAAGTTTTAATTGTGGCAAAGGTGAGTGATTAGCCTTGTTTTTACACTAATTAAGGTTAATTAAGGGTAATTAGTGATAATTACTGAATTTATAGATGATTAAATTCTGGAAAAATTTGCAAAATTATAAAATATTGTTTTGGGGATCTGATAGAAATTTGGGCTAATTTGGATAAGTTTTGCTACTTGTATGCTTAAACATGATTAATAGGGATTAAGAGGATAATCATGCTTTTTGGGTATGTTTGATCTAAAATAATCTATGTGATGGATGTTTTGATGTTTTTGATTGATTATTCGTGTTATTACTACTGTTTGGAATGTATTTTGATTGTTTAGTAAAGTTAGAAGGGTTGAAAACGCTGTCGTGTGGTGAGAATAGACATTACAAGGTTGTTGGAAATGCTGCAGAGATCCGGATCGGATCGGGATAGGGGATCAGATCGGACATATCCGAACCGAATCAGAGTGATGGCATCTTCAGCAACATGCAAATGAAAAAAAAAGGATAATAAGGATGACCATTGGGATCATGTTGGAGTTGGGATCGGGCTGAAGCTTGGCGTGGGGATCGGATCGGACTAGAGCTAGGGGACGGGATCAGACGAGGCGAGAGGAGCTGGAGTCTTCGAACCAAACTGAATGGAAGGTGGCAACCCGAACCAGATGGAGACTACAAAACCGAACCGCCTCAGGAGTATCGAACCGATCCGGAAGGGGAGCATCGAACCGAACTACACCATGGAGTTTCACGACCGAACCGAGGTAATGGCTAAGGGCCCGAACCGAACCAAGGAGGTGACCCAATGATGATCCGAACTCAACTAGGGCGACAAGTCGAACCGAACCGGATGTGCATTTTTGCTTATACGTGACGAATCTTCTGAAGACCAACTCCAATTCGACCAAAACTTGAGATACAAAGGAAGTCCAAATAGGAAGTAGAACTCAGGATCCAGATGGGAACCAAATAGTTAACTTCAAGAGTTGGGCTTTGATGCGGGACGTGTGCTAAGGGGTTATCGATGTCCATAACTTTTATTCACCACCAAGACGGATGTTAGTCTACGGATCAGTGCAGTGGGGTAGATATTACTCCATGGGGCAGAGTGATCGTAGCATGGCTATGAGCCAGTGCTATGGAGTCGCCATGACTTCATGGGGCAGAGTGGACATAGCAAGGACTAGTGGCTATGGATCAGTGCAGCAAGGTTGCCATGACTCCATGGGACAGAGTTATCATAGCATGGAATAGGGTGATCAAAGTGGTGGATATCGTATGCTTTATGCACTGAGTGAGAGATGTGAGGATGGTTGCTATGATTGATTGTTTGCCATCACTATGACATGCATACCCCACCCCCGTATTTTTATACCAAATGTTAGTGGCACCCAAAAGTATTGTACAGTATGTAGTGCTAACTCTTTGGTTGCAGGTCCAGGTTCAGGTATGGTTTAGTATACCTGTTATCGTTCTGTTTTGATGCTTATCGCTCATACCAGACTTTTGTCTGACCCGAGTTTTATGTCTCTTCTTATTACTCTGGGTGCTCTTAAACGGACAGACTAGAGACAAGTTAGGTGGTATGCACGAGTAGCTGTACTGGAGACGAGCAGGAGACTTCCACATATGATATATAGATATTCTTCCTATGTCACTGCTCGTCACTACTATAAGAATTAGTAGTGTACCTCTCCTCTCTTTTTCTTTAGAGACAGTTTTAAAGTTGTAATAATGATGAAGTGGAATATAAGTTGTATTTGGATTTTCCGCTGCTACGATGTTTAGTTTTTAGGTTATGCACTGTCTCACCTGTTTTATGTCAAGTATGTTATTATTATATTTTATTCCATGCACTGTGAGACATTCTACAGGTTCCGCTAGTAGTTCTAGCTTCAAATTCCATTCTTTTCCTTTCTTTGGCGACCGTCCCGTGCTGGTTGGACATTGACACAGCGCATTTTCCTTGGAAATGTCGGCTGGTGCAGAGAGGGCCGTCACACAGTTCATCCAAACAATCAACACACAGAAATCAACCATCATTTATCAATTCTAAAAATACGTTACAAAAATATAAATTGGGTAGAGTTAGTGAGATTTACTCACCTTGGTTCGCAGTTGATGCCTCTGCTGTTGATTTTGTTTAAAATCAAACAAGCGTTTGATTTTATCATGAAATTCCAGTTGCTCTGTTCACAACGCTCGCAGTTTCATAACATAGATATCTTTGTTACAATCCTGACGTAATTGTTTTCACTGGATTCTGCTAATATATGAAATATAATTGCTTGTTACAAGTTGTTAAATTAAATATATCCTTATTAACCTTTTTGATTGCTGCTAATCACCGGCTTAAACCACTTCTGGGTATGGAAATAATAATCCAACATCATCTTCTTTCGTCCACTGCTTTGAACCCATGCCAGTGCTTAAACATCTCGACACAGACTAAATATCCTCTTTTCTTCACACTTGTTCATGCGTTTTCCATCCTGTTGTCTTCATTTAAAACTAAAATCCATGCATGTCATGCTTCAACTGCCATGCCATCTTCCAAGCGATTTCCAACGCCGCCACTGTTCACTTAACTTCCCAAAAATGCTTGACAGCTTTCCCCTCACTGGACACCCGCGCACTCCTTCTTTCACTAATTCAATTCAAAATGGACCTTCCAATTCCCCCACTTCCGCCATGTTAAACATGGAAACCATCACACAATATACTTTCAACTCCCCTTCCTCTTATACCGCTCTGTGAAAACATTTTCATGAACTGCTACAAAGAAGCCAACCAATATATATTCAGTCTCCCCCATACTCACGTTTATCTTCCATTTTGCTGCTAAACTCCTTCCTTAATCCAAAATAAACTCAAACCATCTACACTTCTTCTTTAACCAATACATGTCTCATGCGCAGAGCACCGCCTCACCTTGTGTCTACTACCATGCACATAGTCCATCTATATCCTTCCACTTCTCTCCTTTCTTCTCAAATATCCATTCGTTAGCCCAACTTGAAGGCCCCTCAACCCAACTACATACTGTTAAACTCAACGCCTTCCTCGTTTTGGTTGCATTCCCTCAAATTACTGTTGTCGAACCATTTCTCTTCATGCAGCTCGCCCACCATTTCGCCTGTTGCAAACTGTCCAGTGCAGAAGTTCCAGTATCAACGTAAGCGCGTTCAGTTGAAACCTATGCTCGATTTCACTATAAGAATTTTATCATTATTTCATATGTTGTTTTTGTTTTTATTTGATCACGATTTCATTTCTTCTATTTATTTAGTTGTTTTGTAGAATCTAAGCATGTACAGGGAGGAAAAAGGATTCAAAAAATCAATGTATTAAAGAAAATGTGTGTTGCGTGAGCAACATGGAAGAATGGGGAAATGAGGCCGAAAGATTTGCTAGTAAATTGCATTTATATATATACCTCATGAACCTTAGAGACTAAGTAAAAGGTATGACGTAGCTGATAGGTTTCCATGATATTTCACTTCATAGCTATGCAGTGTCCTTTTTCTTGGTTGCAAAGTAATCTTGGACAAGACCATTTCCATCACCGCTAAGGTTCCCATACTAAATGTCAAACCACCTAACTTAAACCACATGAGTGTATTGCGTGTGATGAATACACTATGTATTTGTTTGTTTGGGATAATTCTATGTTGCGTAATTTATGTGATATTGCTTTGAATCCATAGTTCTCTGTACATTTTAAACTGTACTAGTGAACTAGCTTAAAAGAAATACGAAAGCTTTGGAGCTTTTGGATGATAAATTATGTTAACAGCATGCTGACACCAAACGAGATTTAAATTAGCATATGAAACAAAGCAAGGAATTAATTAAGCTTATAAAAGACAAACGATAGGTACAATTTCCACACAAAAGTAACTGGACGTATTAACCTACTATTTCTATCAGTATGAGTACGTGATTCTCACCGTCACTAAGAAAACAATCCTCTCAATGCTTTGGGTAACCTTCCCTTTCTACAGCCATTTGCAAGAGTTTATCGATAGGCAGAAATTTAGGTTAGCTATGGATATTAGCTGGGGTTGCAGTGTACGTTATCTTTTAACTGGTATGTACCCCGTCACGTAAAACTCCATTCGTCTACGATCACTATCGACAAAAATAAAAAACTTTTGTGTCGGGCAATGTGCCAGGGCAAAATAATATTAATAATAATATATACTCGTAAACTCATTCCGTGAAACCCCAAAATGCTGATATAGGGTGTAAAATACTCCAAATAAAAAGTGGCTAATTTTCCCGATTAAAAATTACTGTAAAATTCTAAAAATTAAGCTATAACTATATCTCAAATATCTTGTCCAAATTCGAAGCCAATATTTAATTATAATTAAATATATTGTTATTGTTTGTAAATGATTCCATAGCGACTATTAGAAAATTTGATTTAGCCATAACTTACAATCTATAAAGAGAAATCTCCATTTTTCTCTTCCATTAGAAAAATATAGCTTAGCAGATTCCAACGTTTCTTGTTTCAAAGAAATCCGACTTGTAACGGATCATGTATACTCAGTTGCAGTTCAAATCGAAATATCACGAACTACAGTGACATTTTGAGCTCGATTATAATTTATATTATAATCAATACGTTCAACTGTCGTTTAAATAATATATTCGTTATTATAATTCAATTCTAAACTAAATTATATTCTTTAGATTATCTAATTCACATAATATCGCCAACTTAACTATTTCCGACTATTTCGGAAATAAATATATTATAATCCTCTTATTTATAATATTTAAATATAATTTATTATTTAAATTCAAACCATTATATTAAAATAATCATATAAATTAACTATTAAATTACAGTAAAAATCCACGATGTTACATTTCTTCCCCCTTAAAAGAATTTCGTCCCCGAAATTACTTAGGTAGGGAAAATGTCACAAATCTTAACCCGATTAAAAATAATTTGTTTTAATTTCAGGTTTAACTGAACCAATTCATTTCAGTTAAAATATTAATTTATTCTTACTAATGAAAATTTCCAAAAATTCAGAAAATTTTCTGGCACCCTAAATTTTCGAAAATTTTCGCCAGATTCTCCTTTGTATGGCTCAATCGGTACAACTACTAATCGCCTTCCCAGACCTTCTTCAATCCAAAAGAAAACTAACAGCCAAGCGGCTTGCCATCATAGCTCATGAAAATCTCATACTCAATATATTATAAACTTGTACCTTTTTGTCGGGCATACAACTCTATTCCTTCTATCAGCTATCACTTTAGCATATGCTCTTGTATTCCAAATATTTATCTCCAATCAATCCATTCTCAAATCCAGTTAATCTATGACATCCAATCCAAATTCTATTTAGAATTCCAGTCTCATTCTCAATTCCAAATTCTTACTCAATAATTTCATAGCCACGTTCAATTCCATTCCAAAATTCTATTACTTCACGAAGTTAAATTTCTATTCCAATACGGTTTCCAATTAACTGCTTCACTTCAATCCAATTTTAGTTAACTATGTTTAAGTTAAATCCCAAATTTAATTATTCACTTTTTAGCATTTCAATTTATTTAATTTCATAAGTTAAATTCAATTTCAGAATTCAAATTCCTGGATTTCAATTCAAATCAGTTTGAAATCATATATAATAATAACAATTCAAAATATTTGAATTTCTAAACAACTTATGCCCTCAAAATAATTCAAAAACAAAAAAATTTGGTAGTAATCCATCACTTACAACTTGAAAATGAGTGCTGATGATGTGGCCAGCATCATCAGAGTTAATTCCCAGTGACTGAGGTGTGTTTTACTATATCATTTCAAAACTCATTTTTAAACACTTTCATTTTGAAATCTATTTCAAATACCATTCACAACGTTTGTAAAACAATTTAAAATCTCCCAGGATTTTAAAATTCCCATATATTTAATCCAAATTCATTTACAAACACTTATTCAAATTTCCATAGTTTGAATTCCAATCCTGGTTTAGACCTAGATTTAATTCATTTCGAAGTTTTAATTCAACGCATCTTATTCGGTTATATATATAACCATCTCAATTTTTATTTTACTCGATTGTAATAACTACTAACACTTCCAATATACTATAACATTTATAATATCAATCATTTTATATCAAAATATAATTTGGGTAAAATTATTTTGCCTTCCTTTCAAAACATACAGTGTCGATTCATCATATTCAAGTGTTTAGAAACTCCTACTGATGCAGTGGATCAAACTGATCGACCAGAACTCATAAACAACTCAACCAATAAATCACCACAATATAAAACACTTTTTATAAAATCTACAAATATGTTCTCTAGTATATATGCACTCAAACTCAATTTAGGGAATTACTAAGCCTATCCCCACTGAGTTACGCCATAGAGCCATGGTAATTCACTTAATCTTCAGCTCTGATACCACTGTAACGGCCTTTTAAAATATTCATATAACTATTAATAATCTTATACACAAGTTCTTATTCAATTTTCCAAATAATTCCTTTTTATGAAATCCATTGATTTTATATTAATATTTTATTTTCAATACACACTTTGAAAATTCCCTTTTTACATTCTGATATTTCTTATGGTATTTAAAATACCCAATAACAAGACCACTTTTATCATAATCAATCACATGTTATATATCACATCATATATCACGATATATATAAAAACAATATTTTAAATATTGAGGAATCCAGTTGGATCCCTCCAACCTGTTTCCCTGCATCACAAATGTTAAGCAATATAAATAACATCCATTTCATTTCGATATGAAATATTATGATAAACAGAATCAATATTTGATTAATGATATATATATATTTATATATATACTACTCAATCCATAATTTCAACCAAATAAATTAGCAATTCATCCAAACAATCAACACACAACAATCAACCATCATTTATCAATTCTAAAAATACGTTATTAAAATATAAACTGGGTAGAGCTAGGGAGATTTACTCACCTTGGCTCACAATTGATGCCTCTGCTGTTGATTTTGTTTAAAATCAAACAAATGTTTGATTTTATCACGAAATTCCAGTTGCTTTGTTCTCAACCCTCGCAGTTTCATAATGTAGATATCTTCGTTACAATCCTGATGTAACTGTTTTCATTGGATTCTGTAAGTATATGAAATATAATTGCTTGTTACAAGTTGTTAAATTAAATATCACATTAGTAAAATTTTAATTATTACTTAATGATGTCTTATCCTTTATTAGCCTTTTTGATTGCTGCTAATCAACAGCTTAAACCTCTTCTTGGTATGGAAATAATAACCCAACATCATCTTCTTTCGTCTACTGCTTTGAACCCATGCTAGTGCCTAAACATCTCGATAAAAACTAAATATCCTCTTTTCTTCACACTTGTTCACACGTTTTCCTTCCTGTTGTCTTCATTTAAAACTAAAACCCACGCAAGTCATGCTTCAACTGCCGTGCCATCTTCCAAGCGATTTCCAACGCCGCCACTGTTCACTTAACTTCCCAAAAATGCTTGACAGCTTTCCCCTCACTGGACACCTTTGCATTCCTTCTTTCACTAATTTAATTCACAACAGACCTTCCAATTCCCCCACTTCCGCCATGTTAAACATGGAAACCATCACACAATATACTTTCAACTCCCCTTCCTCTTATACCGCTCTATGAAATTATTTTCACGAACTGCTACAAAGAAGCCGACCAAAATATATTCAGTCTCCCCCATACTCATGTTTATCTTCCATTTTGCTGCTAAACTCCTTCCTTAATCCAAAACAAACTTAAACCAGCTACACTTCTTCTTTAACTAATATATGTCTCATGCGTAGAGCACCGCCTCACCTTGCGTCTACTACCATGCACACAGTCCGTCTGTATCTTTCCACTTCTCTCATTTCTTCTCAAACATCCATGCGTTAGCCCAACGTAAAGGCCCCTCAACTCAACTACATAATGTTAAACTCAATGCCTTCCTTGTTTTGGTTGCATTCCCTCAAATTACTGTTGTAGAACCATTCCTCTTTGCGCAGCTCGCCCACCATTTCGCCAGTTGCAAACTGTCCAGTGCGGAAGTTCCAGTATCAACGTGAGCGCGTTCAGTGGGAACCTATGCTCGATTTCACTATAAGAATTTTATCCTTATTTCATATGTTATTTTTATTTTTATTTGAGGAATATTTCATTTCTTCTTTTTATTTAGTTGCTGTGTAAAATCTAAGCATGTACAGGGAGGAAAAAGGATTCAAAAAATCAATGTATTAAAGAAAATGTATGTTGGGTGAGCAACATGGAAGAATGGGTAAATGAGGCCAAAAGCTTTGCTGGTAAATTGCGTTTATATATAGACCTCTTGAACCTTAGAGACTTAGTAAAAGATATGAAGTAGATGATAGGTTGCCATGATGTTTCACTTCATCGCTGCGGCAGCATCCTTTTTCTTGGGTGCAAAGTAATCTTGGAAAGACCATTTCCATCACCGCTAAGGTTCCCATACTAAATGTCAAGCCAGTTAACTTAAACCACATGAGTGTATTGCGTGTGATGAATACACTATGTATTTGTTTGTTTGGGATTATTCTGTGCTGCGTAATTTATGTGATTTTGCTTTGTATCCATAGTTCTCTATACATTTTTAACGGTACTAGTGAATTAGCTTAAAAGAAATACGAAAGATTTGGAGCTTTTGGATGATAAACTATGTTAACAGCATGCTGATACAAACGAGATTTAAATGAGCCGATGAAACAAAACAAGGAATTAATTAAGCTTATAAAAGACAAACGATAGGTATAATTTCCACACAAAAGTAACTAGACGTATTAACCTACTATTTCTATAAGTATGAGTACGTGATTCTCACCATCACTAAGAAAACAATCCTCTCAGTGCTTTGGGTGCCCTTCCCTTTCTCCAGCCATTTGCAAGAGTTTATCGGTAAGAAAAAATTTAGGTTAGCTATGGATATTAGCTGGGGTTGCAGTGTATGTTATCTTTTAATGGGTATGTACCCCGTCACGTAAAACTCCGTTCGTCTACGGATCACTATCGACAAAAATTAAAACACTCTTGTGTGGGACAATGTGCCAGGGTCCCAAAAATATAATAATATAGACTAGTGAACTCATTCCACGAAACCCCAAAATGCTGATATAGGGTGTAAAATACTCCAAATAAAAACTGGCTAATTTTCCCAATTAAAAATTACTGTAAAATTCTAAAAAATTAAACTATAACTACGTCTCAAATATCTTGTCCAAATTTGAAGGCAATATTTAATTATAATTAAGTATATCGTTATAGTTTGTAAACGATTCCATAGCGACTATTTCAAAATTTGATTTTGCCATAACTTACAATCTATAAAGCGAAATCTCCATTTTTCTCTTCCATTAGAAAAATATAGCTTAGCAGATTCCAACGTTTCTTGTTTCGAAGAAATCCGACTTATAACGGATCATGTATACTCAGCTGAAGTTCAAATCGAAATATTGTGAAGTACCGCGACATTTCAAGCTCGATTATAATTTATATTATAATTAATACACTCAACTGTCGTTTAAATAATATATTCGTTATTATAATTCAACTCTAAACTAAATTATATTGTTTAGATTATCTAATTCACACAATATCGCCAACTTAATTATTTCCGACTATTTCGCAAATAAATATATTATTATCCTCTTATTTAAAATATTTAAATATAATTTATTGTTTAAATTCAAACCATTATATTAAAATAATCATATAAATTAATTATTAAATCACAGTAAAAATCCGGGATGTTACATTTCTTCCCCCTTAAAAGAATTTCGTCCCCGAAATTACCAAGGTAGGGAAAATGTCACAAATCTTTACTAACCCGATTAAAAATAATTTGTTTTAATTTCAGGTCTAACTGAACCAATTCATTTCAATTAAAATATTAATTTATTCTTATTAACGAAAATTTCCAAAATTTTAGAAAATTTTCAAACACCCTAAATTTTCGAAAAATTACGCTAAAGTCTCCTTTGTATGGCTCAATCGATACAACTACTACTCGCCTTCCCAGACCTTCTTCAATCCAAAAGAAAACCAACAGCCAAGCGGCTTGCCAACATAGCTCATTAAAATATCATACTTAATATATTATAAACTTGTACCTTTTTGTTGGGCATACAAATCTATTCCATCTATCATCTATCACTTTAGCATATGCTCTTGTATTCCAAATATTGATCTCCAATCAATCCATTCTCAAATCCAGTTAATCTATGACACCCAATCCAAATTCTATTTCAAATTCCAGTCTCATTCATAATTCCAAATTCTTACTCAACAATTTCATAACCACGTTCAATTCCATTCCAAAATTCTATTAATTCACAAAGTTAAATTTCTATTCCAATACGGTTCCAATTATCTGGCTTCAATTCAATCCAATTTTAATTAACTAAGTTTAAGTTAAATCCCAAATTTAATTATTCACCGTTTAGCATTTCAATCTACTTAATTTCATAAGTTAAATTCAATTTCAGAATTCAAATTCCTGGATTTCAATTCAAATCAGTTTGAAATCATATGTAATAATAACAATTCAAAATATTTGAATTTCTAAACAACTTATTTCCTCAAAATAATTCAAAAACAAAATCTTTGGTAGTAATCCATTACTTACAACTTGTAAATGAGCACTGATGATGTGGCCAGTATAATTAGAGTTAATTCCCAGCGACTGAGGCGTGTTCATTACTATATCAGTTCAAAACTCAATTTTAAACACTTTAATTTTGAAATCTATTTCAAATATCATTCACAATGTTTGTAAAACAATTTTAAATCTCCCAGGATTTTAAAATTCCCATATATTTAATCTAAATTCATTTACGAACACTTAATCAAATTTCCATAGTTTTAATTTCAATCCTGGTTTAGACCCAGATTTAATTCATTTCGAAGTTTTAATTCAATGCATCTTATTTGGTTATATATATAACCATCTTAATTTTTATTTTACTCGATTATAATAACAACTAACACTTCCAATATACTATAACATTTATAATATCAATCATTTTATATCAAAATATAATTTTGGTAAATTTATTTTACCTTCCTTTCAAAACATACAGTTTGATTCATCGTATTCAAGTGTTTAGAAACTCATACCGATGCAGTGGATCAAACTGATCGACCAGATTTTATAAACAACTCAACCAATAAATCACCACAATATAAATTAATTTTTATAAAATCTACAAGTAGTTTCTCTAATATATCTCAAACTCAATTTAGGGCATTACTAACCCTATCCCTACCGAGTTATGCCATAGAGCCAAGGTAATTCACTTAACCTTCAGCTCTGATACCACAGTAACGGCCTTTTAAAATATTCATATAACTATTAATAATCTTAAATAGAAGTTATTATTTAATTTTCCAAATAATTCCTTTTTATAAAATACATTGATTTTATATTAATATTTTATTTTCAATATACACTTTGGAAATTCCCTTTTTACGTTCTGGTATTTCTTATGGTATTTAAAATACCCAATAGCAAGACCAGTTTTATCATAATCAATCACATATTATATATCACGATATATATAAAAACAGTATTTTAAATATTGAGGAATCCAGTTGGATCCCTTCAACCTGTCTCCCTGCATCATAGATGTTAAACAATATAAATAACATCCATTTCATTTCAATATGAAATATTCTGATAAACAGAATCAATATTTGATTAACGATATATATTTATATATATATATTACTCAGTCTATAATTTCAACCAAATAATTTAGCAGTTCATCCAAACAATCGACACACAACAATCAGCCATCATTTATCAATTTCAAAAGTACGTTATAAAAATATAAATTGTGTAGAGTTAGGGAGATTTACTCATCTTGGTTCGCAATTGATGCCTGTAACACCCCACCTCCGTTAAGGTCACTCACAAAGGGAATGCCTTAACTTTGGTGGAGCATTTTAGTAAACAGAACAGAAACTTACAAGACAGATAAAACAGTACTTGAAATTTTTTACATTTATTACAGCGGAAACAGAAATTAGTATGGTTACATCCTTTCAATTTCAAAATTCAAGTACAAAATATCAGTCTTGTACAAAAGCCTTCAAAATGCATAGTTTAAAATCATAATCCCCATGGAACGGAAGCTATACAGAGCCAAGCCATACTTTAAGCACTTCAAGCAAAGAGAAATCCGGATCAAGCTAAAGTATTTCCCTCCTTGGATAACCTGGGGGGGGGGGAACGGAAGAAAGAAGGCGAAACAACAAGGGTCAGACAAAAAGTCTGGCAAGTCCAGTGATTTTCAGCATATGAACAGATAATAATAATATGATATGAACATAAAACTGGATGTGAGATAACTATAACAGGTGTAGCAGATATAACAGAAAAACAGAATGATATAAACTATTGTTTTACACTTCCCTGCACTAATACTAGTATAACAGAATTAGGTGTCACCCTAATGTCTAAATTGAAGCAGGAACGGGTACAGAATACTTTAACAGAAACAGAATGCTAATAATGGGCCTTTACTACCCGATCAGAAACAGACAGAAGAAGAAACAGATTTATCCCTATGGAAACAGAATGTGGAATTAGGTGTACACTAGTAATGGGCCTTTACCACCCGAACAGACGGTACCACACAGAAACAGACAGGTGTTACCACCCAACAGAAACAGACGGTACCAACAGAAACAGACAGAACTAAGCGTACCCTAAAACCCTACCCCAAGCGATCGGCTCCCTAATACATAAATATCCTGTGTCGGCCCCACAGTAGGGTGTATCACTCCCTAAAGTGACAACCAATTGGCACAGACCTATTTACAGATGTCACGACGTCTTACATCCTCAGAGGCAGACCGGGATCCATGCACGCACATGACCCGGTTGGAACGCACCATCAACACCCCTCGCCATCATCAGAATGAACCACTTATAATTAGTTCAGTAAGCGTGCCCGGACCCTACCTACTGTTGGGTCAAAGTTTTGATACCAGAAAGGGTTACTGACTAATATGGGTCCCAAACAACAGATGACACAAGTAATTCCCCTCCTAACCTTGTGTCCCCAGACTAACAGATTTCAGATTAACTTGTTTACAAGTTCAGACATACAGAATTCAGATTTACTAATTCACAAATTTAGTTAACAAGTTTTCAGACTAACGGGTCAGATGTACAGACTTTTCAGATTTGTCTAACTTTGTATTGGGCCTACAGATTCATGGACGGGTTTTACTACATCTATTAACCCCATTGGTTTAACCCTATTTTCCCCAATACGTTTTAGACGTCATTCTTATCTTAGATTTGCATTAATTAATTATTAATGCACAGACCTCTCACATTAGGTCGGTAGCTTGTGGCCGCTGGATATGCCGGGCGGTTCCGGGCAGACTTCTGCCACAAGCCAGACCTAACCTCGTGTCTTACGCATGTTATGACTAACTTCTCACATTAGAACCTATTGTTTGCGGCCACTGGATGTGCCGGGCGGTTCCGGGCAGATTTACGCCGCAAACTCATTCTAACCTCGAGTTAGCCATGTTCATCTTTGCGGCCAATTAATTAATTATTTACCGTTTATGCGCACGTCCAATATATATGCCAATTCAGATTATATCAATAACAGAATGATTATATCAACATAGCAGATAACAAATTTTATATGAATTAACGGATTTTACAGATTTAGCAACTTAGCAGAATTTTGCATATAACAGGTTAGGCATTTCAACCGACAAATTTAACAGATTAGGCATTTCAATCTAATTAGCAGTCTAGGCAATATAACAAAACTAGCAGTTTAGGCAACTTGGCAAATTAGCAGATTTAGCAAATTTAATATTTCCAAAGGTTCTATTTACATGCCTTGCCTAGTCATAAATTAGCCTAAATTCATATGCCTACATAATTGTCATGATTCACAACATATACTCGCAGAATATGGACATAATTTGCCATATAACATATGTTCCAATTTTTGTTAAACTAGCATTTTACAGCAGATTCACATATAAATTATACCAAATATAACCATTAATTTCAATGCATGTCATATATCCAAAAATCCCTATTTAGGTGTAATTACAATAATAGATATCCTAATTAAAGTAAATCTTAAGTTTCCATATCTTCCTTCTTTTCATGTCATGAATCATTATGCAAACTATCCCCAATAATATAAATCTTTAAACCATATCCTCTAAAAATCAGATCTTGCCTTTTTATATGCATTTTGTCCAAAGCCTCAAATCATATGTAATCTTTACAGTGGTTCCTCTTCTTCTTTTATCACAAAATATGCATAGGTCTAAAACTAGTTTATAACATATGCTTATTTTTTTCTAATTAATTACAGGTCTAAATTACAACATAACTATGCATACAACATGCATAAATTTTATGTTCATAGTCAAATTTATGCATCCAATCCCAAGTCATATGTCCAATATATTTTATGCCTCAGTCCTAAAGTCATACATTCAATTTGGTTTTGTCAAATTTCTCATCATTCATCCCAAAAATTTCGTTCATACGTTCATCTCTTATGAGATTAGGCACAGGCTCGTGGTAGCCTGGCTATAGAAACAGAAAAGAAGAAAGGAATATAGAACAGTCACAGAAAACAGATCTAACAGAAGAGAATACAACCTCAAACTCAGATTTAAATGCATATCAAAATTATAATTAACGTTTATAGCGGAGAATAACTGTACTTGCCTTGATTGGATTAAAGAAAGAACTTTAACTTGTTGTAGAATCTTTGCAGAAACTTTAATCTCTAGTTTGAATTGAGTTGCTTAGGTTGATGTTGATTATCTTCTAGTTTTAATTCCAGCAGAGCAGCGACGCCATTTTCATTTTTATTTTTATTAGAAGAAGAGAGCAATGGAGGCTAGAGAATTGTGTAAGAAACCTAGGTAGAGTCTAGGGTCATTTTTATAGAGTTGCAAGTTAATTTGAGCCGTCCGATGATGCTAGGGTAAATCAAGGCCATCAATTTCAAAAGAGGCCAATTACATGCAATTCCATGTTTTAGCATATATATATATTTCCTACAATGTACACATTTCTCATTTAGGACAAATTCTATATATAAATAATTCCTAACACACTTATGCCATAATTACTCCCTTAATGTACATTATCAACATTCATTATTTATTGCCAATCCATCAAACATAAATACGTATTTAATAGATACATCTTTCCTTTTACCGTATACATTAATTATTCATATATACATGTCAATTAACAAGAATGACAATATTAATGTATCCTTTTCATTGTAAATTAGCATATTTATATATTTCTCAACATATTTATATATTTCTCAAATTAACATGTACAGATAAATGTTAATAGCATGTTTTCAAATCAATGCCCTATTGACATATCTTTAAATTAAATGCCAGATAAATATTCGTCATATTAATATGCTTGCATGTTATGTTCACAAAATAATATCACATACCATATTTTTCTTATCCAGTGCCACATTGATGTCAATTGCAGGTTTATAAATGACATTCCTATTAATAGAAAATTAAGTCTAACCTATTCATATTCTTCCTCTTTTAAAATCCCCATTTACTACATACAAATATTATGCATAAACCTTTCTTTTCACTGCTTGCATCCACACATCTTTATTTAATTTGTATGTTTATGACATAAATGCACATATGTACGAATATGTTAAATATTTCTTTCCTTTAATTTGTCATGAATCCAATTAGAGAAGGCCACTTATAAAAAAAACAATTCTTGGCAGGCAAAAATGCGCAACATACGCCTCATGATACGTACATGTCATATATATATGTATGTATACGTATATGTATATATATATATATATTTCTTTTTTTTTCTTTTTATCTATCTTCCCAATTACCCATTTTCACACTAAACCACTTTTTGAACTGCATTCACACTAGGCTATTTTAAGTCATTCCCCTAAAACAAAAATAAGGCGCTGGCGGGGACTCTGTACCTCTTGTATGCAAGTCATGTGTTCCAACCAAATGAGCTACTAAGTCTTTTGTTTGCAAAAGTTAGAACAATGCTAAACATTATTCTTTTCTCATTCCTCTTTTTCCATGTTTTGCTGCAATTTTTAATTTAAGGATATCTTTTTCATACGGAGTCCAATTTACGCAAACTCAGACTCTATCTCAAGCAGAATTTCAAGAAGAATGCAATGGCGTAACCTGTTTCCCTTAGTTCTTTGATTTCGAATTAATTATACTATAATTTGTTAATTTCACAGCTATAGAATACACGGGGTGTTACATTCTCCCCCACTTAAAAGGATTTCGTCCCCGAAATCTTCAAGTTAAGAAGAATGTGTCCTACCATCCAATCACCCATCTACTCAACCATCATCCACAAGCATCCATTGTCCTTATAGACTTCTAATGCTTTCATGTTTAAATGCACAGTGTGTGTTCATGTCCGTATCTAATGCAAAATCGGGCGGCCCACTGATTCAGTCGACCTCCTTAATGCAAATCATGTTAGTGCCATGAGTCCAATATGTATGCAAATTTTCCTACTTGAGACATATCATTTCTATATGAGTGCACAACTGCTCATTCATATGCAACATCCATATGCTGATTCAACCATTTTGCATCCATAAAAATTTAAAAATGCTCACACATCCATATGCAGTATGAAAGTGCTTTCGAGCCGATCTAGTGCCTAGTGTGTGTATATGCATCCACGAGCAACCACTAGCAACCACTTGCATCCACTTGCAACCATCAAACATAACATGTCTCAAACACATGTTTACACCCATTAGTTTCTACCTAAAGTTCAAATATTCGATCGATAGGATACAGTCGAATGATGGAAGCGAGTACAGATAGAACGAAAATTTGGTTCCCATTAGACATGGGTCCTAAGTATCGGCCCCAAAGACCGAAACCAACATCAAATTGACACCCAGAGGAGTACCTTCTTTAGACAATGTCGAAACTGGAAATCCTATAAAAAGTATTTAGATATTTACAGACTACTGGCATAGATCGGGTTCCCTAATGATTCTTAGGAAGCTAAGCTGTGAAAACCCGCAACTTCCCCGTAAAGGAAAGCGTCGGATAGTTCGAGAACAAGCCACAACAGAACGCATATAAAAGAACGTTTCACTGTATATTACAACAATGCATCAGATTACAAGAATATACAGAGTATGAATAAATATTACACAGAAATATCAGAGATTTAAATTACATTTAACTACATAGCAGCGGAAAATAATACAATACACAACTAGAAGGAGATATACGGATACAAAGCTTTCCGGATATCGTTCCAGCTGTAAACCAGGATCCTGTGAATATAAATCTGCAAAACCAAAACTACTAGCTGCCCGTGTCGAAATAAGGGCACCCAGAGTTTAGGTTAAAACAATAAACTCCAGGTCAGTCATGTGACTGGTGTGAGAACTAAAACAGTTATTAATCTTTATTTTTAAAAACTAGGTAAATCAAGGGACCACGCCGTATAACACGGAACGGGTTTCCTCCCAAGAATACCAGTGCATAAAACAAACAGCGCAATGCTAAACAAAGAAAAAATGAAGCTGTTATAAGACCTAGGTCCTATCACACAATGCAATCGCAAGCCGGGGGATAGGGTTTTCCCTTATAACAGCCAAAGAATGCTTGATACGCTTAAAACAAATCATTTGATACTATTATAAGTGCATAGTGTATAAAACAACTTCAAATCATAAGTATCAATCATAGGCGGCATGGGTACCATATATCATGTCGCCATATATAGGTTTACAAATAAAACCGCAAATGTCACGTATTTGGAAATTGGATTTCCATCTATGAACCGAGGCAAAAGATAGTCCTCAACCGATTCGAGACTGTCTAGCCCGAGCCTCAGGACCCAGACTCAGGTGGGCCCTTGGATCGTCAGGGCCGGTCCACCGATGTGGATTAAAATGCCTGAACACTACGTTTCCCCACCCTATGGGGTGTAAGTCTGGTCCGTCAGCCGACCAGAATGCATCGGCCGAAACCGATATAACCGAGGCGCCTCGCAACAGCAACAACCACATAAGTCAAACTCGTCAGGGCGTGCAAAACCACTGACGCCACTTCTAACTAGAAAGAAACGCAAGTCCTCCCTGAGGTCCGTCTCCCGTTTTTGGTTCATACCTGGTGTGAAACACGCGAGGTAAACGTTACACAAAGCTACGCCACAAAGGCCGTGCTTTGATCATCACCACAAGACTTTGCTTTTCAACAGAAGCCTTGATCATTTGCATCTTAGCATGCCACACAGGCAAACCATCCTATGCAACCGATATCAGTCACACAGAATGAAATCCGATGTCAGACACACAGTCCATTTACAAGTCCGTTCTGGGTCTGAACGAAACCGGAGGCACCTAGTACCCCGCATATCCATCGATCTCCAAGTACGTCTGGACGATCACTAACTGTTTCCATCTTCTTGGGTGTACAGCCCAATCAAGATCATCAGTTATCACCCAAACGACGTGAAGACCTCCGGTCTTCGACCATCGTCTTCATCTTCGACTTATCGTCGTATCAGTTATTCAGAATGGGATAAACCCGGTCTTCCCGAATAACTCGCGTATATTTTAAATAAGTGTTACACAAACACAACATACGCCTCATTCCAATTCATTAGTCACTAACCGTAAATTAATCAAGAGAATAATTCCCCAAATATTAACCCCGAAGGCCGAAACCAACATCAGATCAATATCCAGAAAACCATTCTACTTAGCTAACCGACAGTTAGTTTCTAAATTTCACATTCATAGGGAAAAGTCCCCATTAATTTTATCCAAGATAAATTCCTTGAATTTATTCTTTATTCTATTTTTGAATCTCAATTCAAACTAGTCGGGATTAGCGAACCTTACCGAAGTAATCATTTATTTTAATTTCCCAATCCCAACCTATTAATCCCATGAAGTAAAACTGGTAATACTTCATATCTAACACCACAGTGTTATCGGTAATTTCAATTACCATTTCGCGTTCAAATCTAATTAAAGATTTAACTAACGCCTGGAGCAAAACTGGTGATACTCCATTTCGATTATTTCAATCTAATTAAAGATTCATTAAAACTCCACTTAGTTTTAATCGTTAACTGGGTTAAAGAATCTGTGTCATTTAAAACACGGTTCACGATAAACCCCAAAATCACATTCATCAATTATCGGTTAAAGAACAAGTGTTATTTAAAACACTGTTCACGATAAACCCAAAAATCAATATCAATTCAATTCCAATTAAATATTATTTAATTGGTACACTTCATTAAATCTAAATAAAAAGATTTAATCTTTTCTCAACTGGGTTCAAGAACAGTGTTAGTGAAGACACCATTCACGACAAACCCAAATCACATTTGATATTCAATATAAGGCTCTGAATAGAAAATATATCGGCTTATATTCAATATCAAATTCTACGATTAACAAATGTCGTATTGGAAATAACGATATAAATATATATCTTTCAAATTTCCATAACAACACCTGTATAATCACGAATTCCTACATCGAAATATTCCGGAGACAATTTCGATTCAAATCCACTCCAATGCAATCATTGGAAATTTTGGTTATTTTTAAAACCCTTTTCGAATTCAATTCATTTATTTAAAAATAAATAAATTATTATTCTAGTTCAAAACTAGTTCATTTCGATAAAAATCCATTTTTATCTTTTCAAATATGGAGTTTTTCATCCCAAATCTTCACAAATCATTTCTTATGATTTTACACAAATTATTGCTATTTTTAATAATTTTATCAAGGCCCGTACAGTCGATTTCCATCAACGGCCATCGAACTGCACTTACAGCGACCTTTTTTCGAATTTGATTTGGACATAATTCCAAATCCAACCGTTAGATTTCAAATTTCTAATATTCGTTAGAAAGCTCTTTTCGATACGAACCCAACGGTTCCGGTTTTAGGAGAATCCGACGGTCGGATCTCCCGTAATGTCCGTTTGAAATAAATGGTCGAAATTCGCGAACTGCCGCGGCGCGGCGCGTTCTATTCAGGCCATTATATTATATATAATATATATATATATAATATATTTCGTCGATTACTATTCAAAACGAATTATATAAATAGTTTTAAAATCGTTTCAAAACCTATTTCAACTTCCATTTCAATTCAAAGCAAAATTGAATTCTTCTTTATAAATTCGTTTCAAAATTCATTTCTATTCAATTCGAATTTCAATTCAATTTGAATTCATTTCATTTCGCTTTCAATTCCATTTGAATTCGTTTTCAATTCAATTCATTTCGAAATCGTTTTCAATTCAATTCATTTCGAAATCGTTTTCAATTCATTTTGAATTCGTTTTCAATTCAATTCATTTCGAAATCGTTTTCAATTCATTTTGAATTCGTTTTCAATTCAATTCATTTCGAAATCGTTTTCAATTCAATTCATTTTGAATTCGTTTTCAATTCAATTCATTTCGAAATCGTTTTCAATTCATTTCGAAATCGTTTTCAATTCATTTTGAATTCGTTTTCAATTCAATTCATTTCGAAATCGTTTTCAATTCAATTCATTTTGAATTCGTTTTCAATTCAATTCATTTCAAAATATTCGATTTCGAAATCACGTTTCAATATTCATTTTAAAATGAATAAAATCGATATAAATATCGTTCACGTCAAAATGGCGTCAATCTAATCCTCACGGCTTCACATATTTCTATTTTCAAATATTCTATTTCAAATATTTCTATTTCAAATATTTCTATTTCAAATATTTCTATTTCAAATATTTCTTTTTCAAATATTTCTTTTTTTTTCGAAACTGGAATGAGGCCCAATCAATTACCATATAATGTTAATTATATGGATTTTCTACAACACATGTATATATCAACAACGATGAATAATCCACCATCAACCAAAGTGCACTACACTGTATAAGCATCAAATATAGACATTTAACGCTTATAGCAGCTTGTCAATCAATCGATCGACATATTTAATCAATCAGGATGAGTGAACTTCAAATTTCATCCTAACACCCGTGTGGGGTTTCAAACAATCAAACACATATTTTATTTGTGCAGTTAGGCGATGTGTAAAATTTATCGACCCAATCAACGTCATTCAAATAGGTGTACATAAACAAACCGTCTGGTTTGTAAATGAATATTTATTTATTCACATTCACGTTAAAAATTATATTTTTAACGATAACACATTTTATTTTAACATATGAATTTATATTCAGTTCATTCGTTAAATAAAATGCTATTTTTATTTTTCTAACTTATTTTAGAAAATTTCGGCGGCATAACGGCACGATACTAGAAACGGGACAAGGCCTAGCCTTATCCCCGGTCTAGTGAAGGCCCACGCCATTCACACATCAATCAAATCAATTCGTTATGCAAACCACAAACTTTGGAGTAAGGGTCTAACCTAGCCTTACTCCTTCGCCTTATAACGGCGCACGTCTAATCCTAACCAATTTATCGATTCGATTTTTCACATCACAAACCACATTCAAACCAATATCGCAATCAATCACCAAACAATCAAACAAACAAGTCCATGGTCTGTGGACGATTGTGTCGGGTGCTACTAAGCACCGTCTGCATCCTAGTATATATATATATAACTAGAAAAATAAATTGAAAGGTGAGAAATTCTCACATATAGCTATCCTAGCTCCACGGCTCTTCATTTGCAGAAGTCTTCGTCGTTTCGCCTCCTTTCACTTTCTTTGCCCGTATCCTCTACATATGTAAAAATCACATTTTTACTTCGCTATTCAATATATAAAAATCGAATTTTTACTTCGCTATTCAATATATAAAAATCGAATTTTTGCTTCGCTATTCAATATATAAAAATCGAATTTTTACTTCGCTATTCAATATATAAAAATCGAATTTTTACTTCGCTATTCAATATATAAAAATCGAATTTTTACTTCGCTATTCAATATATAAAAATCGAATTTTTAGTTCGCTATTCAATATATAAAAATATGATTTTGACTTTGCTTTCAATATTGAAAAATATGATTTTTACCTTTTGCTTTCACATATAAAAATATGATTTTTTACCTTTTGCTTTCACATATAAAAATATGATTTTTTTACCTTTTGCTTTCACATATAAAAATATGATTTTTTTGCTTTTAAAATCAGTTTATTATTTGCTTATAAAAACCAATTCAGTTTTTATCTTTATAAAAAAAATAAATCAATTCAGTTTTTTTTTATAATACTTTTATAAAATCAGTTTTAAAATTCCTAAAACAAAAAATCAGTTTTATCAATTAAAAGAAATCAGTTTTTCTAAAATAAAATTCAGTTTTAACCTAACAAAAAAAAAATCAATTTTACTAAAATAAAATTATTTAAACAAAATAAGAAAACTTACAGGAGGGGGGGGGGTGCTTCGTCGCCGAACATTGCAGGGGGGGGGGGTGCTTCGTCGCCGATCATTGCAGGGGGGGGGGGGTGCTTCGTCGCCGATCATTGCAGGGGGGGGGTGCTTGAACATCAGCAGCAAGGGGGGGGGGTGCTTCGTCGCCGATCATTGCGGGGGGGGGGGGGGGGGGGGGGTCTTCGTGTGGTGGCGAACGCCGGGGGGGGGGCACGCGATGGAGGCGGCGGCGGCCCTCCCCGTCGATCGATTAGGTTTAATCTTTTTTTTTTTTTTCCTTTTCTTTTCGATTTTTGCTCTGATATGAATCGGGGGGGGGGTTTAAATGAAAAAGGTTATTAATATTTAATTTTATTTTAATTTATATTCTCCTTAGAGTTGACTTTTTATTCGACTTCGAAACGAGGCCCACCGACTGTCGCCCATAGCGTTTCACCCCCATTCCGAACACAATGGGATATGTATCGCAAGCTGATTTGACCGTTTCGATCAGTTTCCGTTAAATTTACATTTAAATTACTATATTGAATTTTAAACGTACATTTCAAATTACTGGGGTCACATACTAACTAGAAAAATTCCATAAAAATATTTTCTAGCTTCGTATTGACAATACGGTCCTAACAAAACTAGTTTCGTCGAATTCTGAGACCGTTGGAAAAATGGCCAATTTCCAGTCGATTAAAATCAACTGAAATGATCAAAACACGTTTTCCTTTGCCACGCTCACATATTGATTCGAAAAATTATGAAATTTGAAACCTAGCAATAACTCGACATCACGGACCCAACAAAAGTGGTTTCGTCGAAATCCGAGGTCATTTGCAAAATGTCCTTTTTTAAGGGCCTGAATTCCATAGCGACTATTCAGAATTTTCAACTGGACATATCTTTTGCTCCCCGCTATGAAATCCTGATTTGTCGGATTCGTTGGAAAGATATTCACAATTAGATCCCATTATTTTTGGTTTCACTATAATCCGGATTGTTTTGCACCCGGTACATTCAATTGAAGTTTGAAATCGAATTATCGAACTACCGCGCCATTTTCAATTCTATTTATAATTATATATAATTATTTATATTCTAACGACGACGCGTATAATATATACGTTCGAATTATATTCAAAATAAATTTCACGTCGATATTATTTAAAATAATCCATTTTAAATATTCAAATTCGCTAAAATGGCCAAAATAAAAATTTTAAACTGGCCCAGAATTTACGGGTTGTTACAATCTCCCCCACTTAAAACTTTTCGTCCCCGAAAAGGAACAAATTCGAAAGTGGTTTGATTAATCAACACTACGTTCGATCTGGCTTCCATTCTCTAACTTTTTAGTTTCTGAGAATTTTCAAAATTTCAAAAATTTGGCTAACACCCTAAATTTTTGAAAAATTTCGCCATAACCTCCCCTGCACCGGGAGCATCGGGGAATTTCAAATAGCTTCCCCGGTCCTTCAGATCTCAAAAAGAAAAAGAAAAAGCCAAGCGGCTAGCCAATAGGCTCACAAAATCATCATCACCCAAACAAAACAGGAAATTATGTAGTAAACATGTACCTATTTGTCGGGCAAACAAATTTTATTCTCTGCTCTAGCCTCCTTGCTATGACCTGTTCAAAGATATATATGTATATGCAAGCAAATGCAACCAATTTTCAATATAATTCAATATTTGGTTCAATTAGGCTAAATGGCTAAAAATTAGCAAACACATAAACAAACAACGCAAACATCAATCAATTAGTGAATTAGAGTTTCAAATCCATAACTTTGATACATAGTCAAAAATCAGGTTTTTGATGCCAATTCACAACTATAAATCTATCTATATTAGTTTTGGTTCTCACACCAGTCAATAGGAAATATATAGATATCACACCTTCGTTACTCGAACATGAATACTAATGACGACTAGTCAATCATCAGAATCATCTTCGGGCCACTAGAGTATGATTCTATATCTATCCAGTATATTAAAACTTCGAATAGACGCTAGCTAGGCGCATACGCAAAATCTTTATATATTGGACTGTCCTAATCAATATAAATAAATAATCAAATACGATTAAGTGATTTAAATTTTCAAAACAAAAATTTGTTTTCACTTTCAAAAAAATATATTCTTCACACTCGTTCTAGGATACTACTGATCCCATCTCTAACGAGTCATTCTCGTTGGATGTTACTAATCCAATATCTGATGAATTCTTTCGTAAGGTTCTAATGTGTCTTGTTCTCTAGCTTTGTAAACCAAAGCTCTGATACCAAATGTGAAAACCCGCAACTTCCCCGTAAAGGAAAGCGTCGGATAGTTCGAGAACAAGCCACAACAGAACGCATATAAAAGAACGTTTCACTGTATATTACAACAATGCATCAGATTACAAGAATATACAGAGTATGAATAAATATTACACAGAAATATCAGAGATTTAAATTACATTTAACTACATAGCAGCGGAAAATAATACAATACACAACTAGAAGGAGATATACGGATACAAAGCTTTCCGGATATCGTTCCAGCTGTAAACCAGGATCCTGTGAATATAAATCTGCAAAACCAAAACTACTAGCTGCCCGTGTCGAAATAAGGGCACCCAGAGTTTAGGTTAAAACAATAAACTCCAGGTCAGTCATGTGACTGGTGTGAGAACTAAAACAGTTATTAATCTTTATTTTTAAAAACTAGGTAAATCAAGGGACCACGCCGTATAACACGGAACGGGTTTCCTCCCAAGAATACCAGTGCATAAAACAAACAGCGCAATGCTAAACAAAGAAAAAATGAAGCTGTTATAAGACCCAGGTCCTATCACACAATGCAATCGCAAGCCGGGGGATAGGGTTTTCCCTTATAACAGCCAAAGAATGCTTGATACGCTTAAAACAAATCATTTGATACTATTATAAGTGCATAGTGTATAAAACAACTTCAAATCATAAGTATCAATCATAGGCGGCATGGGTACCATATATCATGTCGCCATATATAGGTTTACAAATAAAACCGCAAATGTCACGTATTTGGAAATTGGATTTCCATCTATGAACCGAGGCAAAAGATAGTCCTCAACCGATTCGAGACTGTCTAGCCCGAGCCTCAGGACCCAGACTCAGGTGGGCCCTTGGATCGTCAGGGCCGGTCCACCGATGTGGATTAAAATGCCTGAACACTACGTTTCCCCACCCTATGGGGTGTAAGTCTGGTCCGTCAGCCGACCAGAATGCATCGGCCGAAACCGATATAACCGAGGCGCCTCGCAACAGCAACAACCACATAAGTCAAACTCGTCAGGGCGTGCAAAACCACTGACGCCACTTCTAACTAGAAAGAAACGCAAGTCCTCCCTGAGGTCCGTCTCCCGTTTTTGGTTCATACCTGGTGTGAAACACGCGAGGTAAACGTTACACAAAGCTACGCCACAAAGGCCGTGCTTTGATCATCACCACAAGACTTTGCTTTTCAACAGAAGCCTTGATCATTTGCATCTTAGCATGCCACACAGGCAAACCATCCTATGCAACCGATATCAGTCACACAGAATGAAATCCGATGTCAGACACACAGTCCATTTACAAGTCCGTTCTGGGTCTGAACGAAACCGGAGGCACCTAGTACCCCGCATATCCATCGATCTCCAAGTACGTCTGGACGATCACTAACTGTTTCCATCTTCTTGGGTGTACAGCCCAATCAAGATCATCAGTTATCACCTAAACGACGTGAAGACCTCCGGTCTTCGACCATCGTCTTCATCTTCGACTTATCGTCGTATCAGTTATTCAGAATGGGATAAACCCGGTCTTCCCGAATAACTCGCGTATATTTTAAATAAGTGTTACACAAACACAACATACGCCTCATTCCAATTCATTAGTCACTAACCGTAAATTAATCAAGAGAATAATTCCCCAAATATTAACCCCGAAGGCCGAAACCAACATCAGATCAATATCCAGAAAACCATTCTACTTAGCTAACCGACAGTTAGTTTCTAAATTTCACATTCATAGGGAAAAGTCCCCATTAATTTTATCCAAGATAAATTCCTTGAATTTATTCTTTATTCTATTTTTGAATCTCAATTCAAACTAGTCGGGATTAGCGAACCTTACCGAAGTAATCATTTATTTTAATTTCCCAATCCCAACCTATTAATCCCATGAAGTAAAACTGGTAATACTTCATATCTAACACCACAGTGTTATCGGTAATTTCAATTACCATTTCGTGTTCAAATCTAATTAAAGATTTAACTAACGCCTGGAGCAAAACTGGTGATACTCCATTTCGATTATTTCAATCTAATTAAAGATTCATTAAAACTCCACTTAGTTTTAATCGTTAACTGGGTTAAAGAATCTGTGTCATTTAAAACACGGTTCACGATAAACCCCAAAATCACATTCATCAATTATCGGGTTAAAGAACAAGTGTTATTTAAAACACTGTTCACGATAAACCCAAAAATCAATATCAATTCAATTCCAATTAAATATTATTTAATTGGTACACTTCATTAAATCTAAATAAAAAGATTTAATCTTTTCTCAACTGGGTTCAAGAACAGTGTTAGTGAAGACACCATTCACGACAAACCCAAATCACATTTGATATTCAATATAAGGCTCTGAATAGAAAATATATCGGCTTATATTCAATATCAAATTCTACGATTAACAAATGTCGTATTGGAAATAACGATATAAATATATATCTTTCAAATTTCCATAACAACACCTGTATAATCACGAATTCCTACATCGAAATATTCCGGAGACAATTTCGATTCAAATCCACTCCAATGCAATCATTGGAAATTTTGGTTATTTTTAAAACCCTTTTCGAATTCAATTCATTTATTTAAAAATAAATAAATTACTATTCTAGTTCAAAACTAGTTCATTTCGATAAAAATCCATTTTTATCTTTTCAAATATGGAGTTTTTCATCCCAAATCTTCACAAATCATTTCTTATGATTTTACACAAATTATTGCTATTTTTAATAATTTTATCAAGGCCCGTACAGTCGATTTCCATCAACGGCCATCGAACTGCACTTACAGCGACCTTTTTTCGAATTTGATTTGGACATAATTCCAAATCCAACCGTTAGATTTCAAATTTCTAATATTCGTTAGAAAGCTCTTTTCGATACGAACCCAACGGTTCCGGTTTTAGGAGAATCCGACGGTCGGATCTCCCGTAATGTCCGTTTGAAATAAATGGTCGAAATTCGCGAACTGCCGCGGCGCGGCGCGTTCTATTCAGGCCATTATATTATATATAATATATATATATATATAATATATTTCGTCGATTACTATTCAAAACGAATTATATAAATAGTTTTAAAATCGTTTCAAAACCTATTTCAACTTCCATTTCAATTCAAAGCAAAATTGAATTCTTCTTTATAAATTCGTTTCAAAATTCATTTCTATTCAATTCGAATTTCAATTCAATTTGAATTCATTTCATTTCGCTTTCAATTCCATTTGAATTCGTTTTCAATTCAATTCATTTCGAAATCGTTTTCAATTCAATTCATTTCGAAATCGTTTTCAATTCATTTTGAATTCGTTTTCAATTCAATTCATTTCGAAATCGTTTTCAATTCATTTTGAATTCGTTTTCAATTCAATTCATTTCGAAATCGTTTTCAATTCAATTCATTTTGAATTCGTTTTCAATTCAATTCATTTCGAAATCGTTTTCAATTCATTTCGAAATCGTTTTCAATTCATTTTGAATTCGTTTTCAATTCAATTCATTTCGAAATCGTTTTCAATTCAATTCATTTTGAATTCGTTTTCAATTCAATTCATTTCAAAATATTCGATTTCGAAATCACGTTTCAATATTCATTTTAAAATGAATAAAATCGATATAAATATCGTTCACGTCAAAATGGCGTCAATCTAATCCTCACGGCTTCACATATTTCTATTTTCAAATATTCTATTTCAAATATTTCTATTTCAAATATTTCTATTTCAAATATTTCTATTTCAAATATTTCTATTTCAAATATTTCTTTTTCAAATATTTCTTTTTTTTTCGAAACTGGAATGAGGCCCAATCAATTACCATATAATGTTAATTATATGGATTTTCTACAACACATGTATATATCAACAACGATGAATAATCCACCATCAACCAAAGTGCACTACACTGTATAAGCATCAAATATAGACATTTAACGCTTATAGCAGCTTGTCAATCAATCGATCGACATATTTAATCAATCAGGATGAGTGAACTTCAAATTTCATCCTAACACCCGTGTGGGGTTTCAAACAATCAAACACATATTTTATTTGTGCAGTTAGGCGATGTGTAAAATTTATCGACCCAATCAACGTCATTCAAATAGGTGTACATAAACAAACCGTCTGGTTTGTAAATGAATATTTATTTATTCACATTCACGTTAAAAATTATATTTTTAACGATAACACATTTTATTTTAACATATGAATTTATATTCAGTTCATTCGTTAAATAAAATGCTATTTTTATTTTTCTAACTTATTTTAGAAAATTTCGGCGGCATAACGGCACGATACTAGAAACGGGACAAGGCCTAGCGTTATCCCCGGTCTAGTGAAGGCCCACGCCATTCACACATCAATCAAATCAATTCGTTATGCAAACCACAAACTTTGGAGTAAGGGTCTAACCTAGCCTTACTCCTTCGCCTTATAACGGCGCACGTCTAATCCTAACCAATTTATCGATTCGATTTTTCACATCACAAACCACATTCAAACCAATATCGCAATCAATCACCAAACAATCAAACAAACAAGTCCATGGTCTGTGGACGATTGTGTCGGGTGCTACTAAGCACCGTCTGCATCCTAGTATATATATATATAACTAGAAAAATAAATTGAAAGGTGAGAAATTCTCACATATAGCTATCCTAGCTCCACGGCTCTTCATTTGCAGAAGTCTTCGTCGTTTCGCCTCCTTTCACTTTCTTTGCCCGTATCCTCTACATATGTAAAAATCACATTTTTACTTCGCTATTCAATATATAAAAATCGAATTTTTACTTCGCTATTCAATATATAAAAATCGAATTTTTGCTTCGCTATTCAATATATAAAAATCGAATTTTTACTTCGCTATTCAATATATAAAAATCGAATTTTTACTTCGCTATTCAATATATAAAAATCGAATTTTTACTTCGCTATTCAATATATAAAAATCGAATTTTTAGTTCGCTATTCAATATATAAAAATATGATTTTGACTTTGCTTTCAATATTGAAAAATATGATTTTTACCTTTTGCTTTCACATATAAAAATATGATTTTTTACCTTTTGCTTTCACATATAAAAATATGATTTTTTTACCTTTTGCTTTCACATATAAAAATATGATTTTTTTGCTTTTAAAATCAGTTTATTATTTGCTTATAAAAACCAATTCAGTTTTTATCTTTATAAAAAAAATAAATCAATTCAGTTTTTTTTTATAATACTTTTATAAAATCAGTTTTAAAATTCCTAAAACAAAAAATCAGTTTTATCAATTAAAAGAAATCAGTTTTTCTAAAATTCAGTTTTAACCTAACAAAAAAAAAATCAATTTTACTAAAATAAAATTATTTAAACAAAATAAGAAAACTTACAGGAGGGGGGGGTGCTTCGTCGCCGATCATTGCAGGGGGGGGTGCTTGAACATCAGCAGCAAGGGGGGGGGGGTGATTCGTCGCCGATCATTGCAGGGGGGGTCTTCATGTGGTGGCGAACGCCAGGGGGAGGGCGCGCGATGGAGGCGGCGGCGGCCCTCCCCGTCGATCGATTAGGTTTAATCTTTTTTTTTTTTTCCTTTTCTTTTCGATTTTTGCTCTGATATGAATCGGGGGGGGGGGGGGTTTAAATGAAAAAGGTTATTAATATTTAATTTTATTTTAATTTATATTCTCCTTAGAGTTGACTTTTTATTCGACTTCGAAACGAGGCCCACCGACTGTCGCCCATAGCGTTTCACCCCCATTCCGAACACAATGGGATATGTATCGCAAGCTGATTTGACCGTTTCGATCGGTTTCCGTTAAATTTACATTTAAATTACTATATTGAATTTTAAACGTACATTTCAAATTACTGGGGTCACATACTAACTAGAAAAATTCCATAAAAATATTTTCTAGCTTCGTATTGACAATACGGTCCTAACAAAACTAGTTTCGTCGAATTCTGAGACCGTTGGAAAAATGGCCAATTTCCAGTCGATTAAAATCAACTGAAATGATCAAAACACGTTTTCCTTTGCCACGCTCACATATTGATTCGAAAAATTATGAAATTTGAAACCTAGCAATAACTCGACATCACGGACCCAACAAAAGTGGTTTCGTCGAAATCCGAGGTCATTTGCAAAATGTCCTTTTTTAAGGGCCTGAATTCCATAGCGACTATTCAGAATTTTCAACTGGACATATCTTTTGCTCCCCGCTATGAAATCCTGATTTGTCGGATTCGTTGGAAAGATATTCACAATTAGATCCCATTATTTTTGGTTTCACTATAATCCGGATTGTTTTGCACCCGGTACATTCAATTGAAGTTTGAAATCGAATTATCGAACTACCGCGCCATTTTCAATTCTATTTATAATTATATATAATTATTTATATTCTAACGACGACGCGTATAATATATACGTTCGAATTATATTCAAAATAAATTTCACGTCGATATTATTTAAAATAATCCATTTTAAATATTCAAATTCGCTAAAATGGCCAAAATAAAAATTTTAAACTGGCCCAGAATTTACGGGTTGTTACATAAGCATGATAAAATCATACCCCACGAAAACTCAGAATGTATGCGTCATACTTGACGCCTAACACAGATATCCCTCAAACCCCAGTCCCAAACAGATGATCCATAACCCTTATGGGTCTGAGTCTACAGCGGAATTCAGAAATAATACTAGTATTAAAGTGCAGAGTATCGATTACAAAATCAAAATACCAGAATAAGAAAAAGTCTTAACTCCATAATCAGATAAAGAAATTAAACCTACTATAGAAATTTTCCTATTTCTATCCTAGCCACTAGCCTCAAGAGTGTTCGCCTGCCCTCCTTGTCCTCGTCTCTTCGGGCAGTCCCTTGTGAAGTGTCCCATCTCCCCACAGTTGAAGCAAGCGCCCTCCCCTTCCTCTTTCGGTAATCCTTATTCAGATGAGTCGAGCTTCCATAAGTAAAACACTTTCCTCCTCCTTATCTTCAGACTTTCCTTCCTTCTTTTGTGTTTCCCTTTTGCCTCCATTGTGAACTAAGTCTATATGAGTTTCTCACCTTTGGGTTGTGCTCCTTAGCCAAACCTCATCATTCTCATCTTTACTATCCTTGTGTAACATGCTGACCAATCCCTCGAAAGCTGCCTCCATCGCCCGGAAAAATCCTTCAAAGCTCTAAAGAAAACTAGCCGCAGGTGAAACTACTACAGCTATTGATGGAAGTCGGGCACTACTTTGCCCTTCGATGAGGTTACCTCCCAGAAAACCGGGAGCCCCAGAGACTCAAGAAAGAAGGAAACAAGGATTCAAGCAGAGGATCAAAAGATAGATATATGGCTTAGGGGACTATGTTTTTCAAAATAAGCTTTACTTTTGAAAATACTTCCTTTTCAAAACCTTTTTGAAAATAGTTTTCAAAAATTCTTTATCAAATCCGGTAACCTTTTGCTCTGATACCAAGTGTAACACCCCACCTCCGTTAAGGTCACTCACAAAGGGAATGCCTTAACTTTGGTGGAGCATTTTAGTAAACAGAACAGAAACTTACAAGATAGATAAAACAGTACTTGAAAATTTTTAGCTTTATTACAGCGGAAACAGAAATTAGTATGGTTACATCCTTTCAATTTCAGAATTCAAGTACAAAATATCAGTCTTGTACAAAAGCCTTCAAAATGCATAGTTTAAAATCATAATCCCCATGGAACGGAAGCTATACAGAGCCAAGCCATACTTTAAGCACTTCAAGCAAAGAGAAATCCGGATCAAGCTAAAGTATTTCCCTCCTTGGATAACCTGGGGGGGGGGAACGGAAGAAAGAAGGCGAAACAACAAGGGTCAGACAAAAAGTCTGGCAAGTCCAGTGATTTTCAGCATATGAACAGATAATAATAATATGATATGAACATAAAACTGGATGTGAGATAACTATAACAGGTGTAGCAGATATAACAGAAAAACAGAATGATATAAACTATTGTTTTACACTTCCCTGCACTAATACTAGTATAACAGAATTAGGTGTCACCCTAATGTCTAAATTGAAGAAGGAACGGGTACAGAATACTTTAACAGAAACAGAATGCTAATAATGGGCCTTTACTACCCGATCAGAAATAGACAGAAGAAGAAACAGATTTATCCCTATGGAAACAGAATGTGGAATTAGGTGTACACTAGTAATGGGCCTTTACCACCCGAACAGACGGTACCACACAGAAACAGACAGGTGTTACCACCCAACAGAAACAGACGGTACCAACAGAAACAGACAGAACTAAGCGTACCCTAAAACCCTACCCCAAGCGATCGGCTCCCTAATACATAAATATCCTGTGTCGGCCCCACAGTAGGGTGTATCACTCCCTAAAGTGACAACCAATTGGCACAGACCTATTTACAGATGTCACGGCGTCTTACATCCTCAGAGGCAGACCGGGATCCATGCACGCACATGACCCGGTTGGAACGCACCATCAACACCCCTCGCCATCATCAGAATGAACCACTTATAATTAGTTCAGTAAGCGTGCCCGGACCCTACCTACTGTTGGGTCAAAGTTTTGATACCAGAAAGGGTTACTGACTAATATGGGTCCCAAACAACAGATGACACAAGTAATTCCCCTCCTAACCTTGTGTCCCCAGACTAACAGATTTCAGATTAACTTGTTTACAAGTTCAGACATACAGAATTCAGATTTACTAATTCACAAATTTAGTTAACAAGTTTTCAGACTAACGGGTCAGATGTACAGACTTTTCAGATTTGTCTAACTTTGTATTGGGCCTACAGATTCATGGACGGGTTTTACTACATCTATTAACCCCATTGGTTTAACCCTATTTTCCCCAATACGTTTTAGACGTCATTCTTATCTTAGATTTGGATTAATTAATTATTAATGCACAGACCTCTCACATTAGGTCGGTAGCTTGTGGCCGCTGGATATGCCGGGCGGTTCCGGGCAGACTTCTGCCACAAGCCAGACCTAACCTCGTGTCTTACGCATGTTATGACTAACTTCTCACATTAGAACCTATTGTTTGCGGCCACTGGATGTGCCGGGCGGTTCCGGGCAGATTTACGCCGCAAACTCATTCTAACCTCGAGTTAGCCATGTTCATCTTTGCGGCCAATTAATTAATTATTTACCGTTTATGCGCACGTCCAATATATATGCCAATTCAGATTATATCAATAACAGAATGATTATATCAACATAGCAGATAACAAATTTTATATGAATTAACGGATTTTACAGATTTAGCAACTTAGCAGAATTTTGCATATAACAGGTTAGGCATTTCAACCGACAAATTTAACAGATTAGGCATTTCAATCTAATTAGCAGTCTAGGCAATATAACAAAACTAGCAGTTTAGGCAACTTGGCAAATTAGCAGATTTAGCAAATTTAATATTTCCAAAGGTTCTATTTACATGCCTTGCCTAGTCATAAATTAGCCTAAATTCATATGCCTACATAATTGTCATGATTCACAACATATACTCGCAGAATATGGACATAATTTGCCATATAACATATGTTCCAATTTTTGTTAAACTAGCATTTTACAGCAGATTCACATATAAATTATACCAAATATAACCATTAATTTCAATGCATGTCATATATCCAAAAATCCCTATTTAGGTGTAATTACAATAATAGATATCCTAATTAAAGTAAATCTTAAGTTTCCATATCTTCCTTCTTTTCATGTCATGAATCATTATGCAAACTATCCCCAATAATATAAATCTTTAAACCATATCCTCTAAAAATCAGATCTTGCCTTTTTATATGCATTTTGTCCAAAGCCTCAAATCATATGTAATCTTTACAGTGGTTCCTCTTCTTCTTTTATCACAAAATATGCATAGGTCTAAAACTAGTTTATAACATATGCTTATTTTTTTCTAATTAATTACAGGTCTAAATTACAACATAACTATGCATACAACATGCATAAATTTTATGTTCATAGTCAAATTTATGCATCCAATCCCAAGTCATATGTCCAATATATTTTATGCCTCAGTCCTAAAGTCATACATTCAATTTGGTTTTGTCAAATTTCTCATCATTCATCCCAAAAATTTCGTTCATACGTTCATCTCTTATGAGATTAGGCACAGGCTCGTGGTAGCCTGGCTATAGAAACAGAAAAGAAGAAAGGAATATAGAACAGTCGCAGAAAACAGATCTAACAGAAGAGAATACAACCTGAAACTCAGATTTAAATGCATATCAAAATTATAATTAACGTTTATAGCAGAGAATAACTGTACTTGCCTTGATTGGATTAAAGAAAGAACTTTAACTTGTTGTAGAATCTTTGCAGAAACTTTAATCTCTAGTTTGAATTGAGTTGCTTAGGTTGATGTTGATTATCTTCTAGTTTTAATTCCAGCAGAGCAGCGACGCCATTTTTATTTTTATTTTTATTAGAAGAAGCGAGCAATGGAGGCTAGAGAATTGTGTAAGAAACCTAGGTAGAGTCTAGGGTCATTTTTATAGAGTTGCAAGTTAATTTGAGCCGTCCGATGATGCTAGGGTAAATCAAGGCCATCAATTTCAAAAGAGGCCAATTACATGCAATTCCATGTTTTAGCATATATATATTTCCTACAATGTACACATTTCTCATTTAGGACAAATTCTATATATAAATAATTCCTAACACACTTATGCCATAATTACTCCCTTAATGTACATTATCAACATTCATTATTTATTGCCAATCCATCAAACATAAATACGTATTTAATAGATACATCTTTCCTTTTACCGTATACATTAATTATTCATATATACATGTCAATTAACAAGAATGACAATATTAATGTATCCTTTTCATTGTAAATTAGCATATTTATATATTTCTCAACATATTTATATATTTCTCAAATTAACATGTACAGATAAATGTTAATAGCATGTTTTCAAATCAATGCCCTATTGACATATCTTTAAATTAAATGCCAGATAAATATTCGTCATATTAATATGCTTGCATGTTATGTTCACAAAATAATATCACATACCATATTTTTCTTATCCAGTGCCACATTGATGTCAATTGCAGGTTTATAAATGACATTCCTATTAATAGAAAATTAAGTCTAACCTATTCATATTCTTCCTCTTTTAAAATCCCCATTTACTACATACAAATATTATGCATAAACCTTTCTTTTCACTGCTTGCATCCACACATCTTTATTTAATTTGTATGTTTATGACATAAATGCACATATGTACGAATATGTTAAATATTTCTTTCCTTTAATTTGTCATGAATCCAATTAGAGAAGGCCACTTATAAAAAAAAACAATTCTTGGCAGGCAAAAATGCGCAACATACGCCTCATGATACGTACATGTCATATATATATGTATGTATACGTATATGTATATATATATATATATATATATTTCTTTTTTTTTCTTTTTATCTATCTTCCCAATTACCCATTTTCACACTAAACCACTTTTTGAACTGCATTCACACTAGGCTATTTTAAGCCATTCCCCTAAAACAAAAATAAGGCGCTGGCGGGGACTCTGTACCTCTTGTATGCAAGTCATGTGTTCCAACCAAATGAGCTACTAAGTCTTTTGTTTACAAAAGTTAGAACAATGCTAAACATTATTCTTTTCTCATTCCTCTTTTTCCATGTTTTGCTGCAATTTTTAATTTAAGGATATCTTTTTCATACGGAGTCCAATTTACGCAAACTCAGACTCTATCTCAAGCAGAATTTCAAGAAGAACGCAATGGCGTAACCTGTTTCCCTTAGTTCTTTGATTTCGAATTAATTATACTTTAATTTGTTAATTTCATAGCTATAGAATACACGGGGTGTTACAATGCCTCTGCTGTTGATTTTGTTTAAACTTAAACAAGCATTCGATTTTATCACGAAATTTCAGTTGCTCTGTTCTCAACCCTCGCAGTTTTATAACGTAGATATCTTCTTTACAATCTTGACATAACTGTTTTCATTGGATTCTATTAATATATGAAATATAATTGCTTGTTACAAGTTGTTAAATTAAATAGCACATTAGTAAAAATTTAATTATTACTTAATGATGTCTTATCCTTTAATTAACCTTTTTTGATTGCTGCTAATCACCGGCTTAAACCTCTTCTAGGTATGGAAATAATAGCCCAACATAATCTTCTTTCGTCTACTGCTTTGAACCTATGCTAGTGCTAAAAAATCTTGATAAAAACTAAATATCCTCTTTTCTTCACACTTGTTCACACGTTTTCCTTCCTGTTGTCTTCAATTAAAACTAAAACCCACGCATGCCATGCTTCAACTGCCATGCCATCTTCCAAGCGAATTCCAACGCCGCCACTGTTCACTTAACTTACCAAAAATGCTTAACAGCTTTCCCCTCACTGGACACATGCGCATTCCTTTTTTCACTAATTCAATTCACAACAAACCTTCCAATTCCCCCACTACTGCCATGTTAAACATGGAAACCATCACACGATATACTTTCAACTCCACTTCCTCTTACACCGCTTTGGGAAACCATTTTCACGAACTACTACAAAGAGGCTAACCAAAAATATATTCAGTCTCCCCCATACTCACGTTTACCTTCCATTTTAATGCTAAACTCTTTCCTTAATCCAAAACAAACTTAAACCAGCTACACTTCTCCTTTAACCAATACATGTCTCATGCGCAGAGCACCGCCTCACCTTGCGTCTACTACCATGCACACAGTCCGTCCGTATCTTTCCACTTCTCTCCTTTCCTATCAAACATCCATGCGTTAGCCCAACGTGAAGGCCCCTCAACCCAACTACATACTGTTAAACTCAACGCCTTCCTCATTTTGGTTACATTCCCTCAAATTACTGTTGTTGAACCATTCCTCTTCGCGTAACTTGCCATCCCACTCACCCTCCATTTCTCCAGTTGCAAACTGCCCAGTGCAGAAGTTCCATTATCAACGTGAGCGTGTTCAGTGTAAACCTATGCTCAGTTTCACTATAAGAATTTTATCCTTATTTCATATGTTGTTTATGTTTTTATGTAAGGACGATTTCCCTTCTTCTTTTTGTTTAGTTGCTGTGTAAAATCTAAGCATGTACAGGGAGGAAAAAGGATTCGAAAAATCAATGTATTGAAGAAAATGTGTGTTGTGTGAGAAACATGGAAGAATGGGAAAATGAGGCCAAAAGCTTTGCTGGTAAATTGCGTTTATATATAGACCTCTTGAACCTTAGAGACTAAGTAAAAGGTATGATGTAGCTGATAGGTTGCCATGATGTTTCACTTCATAGCTGTGGCAGTGTCCTTTTTCTTGGTTGCAAAGTAATCTTGGACAAAAATCATTTCCTTCACCGCCAAGGTTCCCATTCTAAATGTCAAACCACTTAACTTAAACCGCATGAGTGTATTGGGCGTGATGAATGCACTATGTACATATATTGTTTGTTTGGGATTATTCTGTGCGGCGTAATTTATGTGATATTGCTTTATGTCCATAGTTCTCTATACATTAAATTATACTAGTGAATTAGCTTAAAAGATATACGAAAACTTCGGAGCTTTTGGACGATGAATTATGTTAGCAGCATGCTGATACAAAAAGAGATTTAAATGAGTCGATGAAAGAAAACAAAAAATTAATTAAGCTTACAAAAGATAAACGATAGGTATAATTTCCACACTAAAGCAACAAGACGTATTAACCTACTATTTCTATCAGTATGAGTATGTGATTCTCACTGTCACTAAGAAAACAATCCTCTCAATGCTTTGGGTACCCTTCCCTTTCACCATCCATTTGCAAGTGTTTATCGGTAGGCAAAAATTTAGGTTAGCTATGGATATTAGCTAGGGTTGCAGTGTAAGTTATTTTTTAATGGGTGTGTACCCCGTCACATGGAACTCCATTCGTCTACGGATCACTATCGACAAAAATAAAAACACTCTTGTGTCATGCAATGTGCCAAGGTCCCCAAAATATAATAATATAGACTAGTTAACTCATTCCATGAAACCCCAAAATGCTGATATAGGGTGTAAAATACTCCAAATAAAAAGTGGCTAATTTTCGCAATTATAAATTACTGTAAAATTCTAAAAATTAAACTATAACTACGTTTCAAATATCTTGTCCAAACTCGAAACCAATATTTAATTATAATTAAGTATATCGTTATAGTTTATAAACGATTCCATAATGACTATTTGAAAATTTATTTAGCCATAACTTATAATCTATAAAGTGAAATCTCCATTTTTCTCTTCCATTAGAAAATTTTAACTTAACAGATTCCAATGTTTCTTGTTTCGAAGAAATCCGACTTAAAACGGATCATGTATACTCAGATGTTTATTTGTTAACGTTTGTTTCAAACGTTTGAATATTTGGAATTATTTAAACATTATACTTACATATAAACTCCTTATATGTATAAAAAACTTTTAATGCCATTTTACACGTATATATATACGCACAACTTTTGTTTCATTTTCAAAATTCAAATAGTGTTACACCATTATTTAATTCTTACCAGATTTCTTTTGATTACAGCCTTATTTTGAATTTCTCCTTTGTATATATATACATATATATATATATATATGCACATATATATGTATATATTTACATATGCATATATACATATATTTTTGTACTTCCTTATATGTGCGTTTACACATATTTATCCCTTATGAACATGTATTATTTTAGCCGTTCCTCTAAAATAAAAATATAGCGCCCGCGGGAATCGAAATTGCATCTCTCTTCTGAAAGCCACATGCTCTTACCAACTAGACTACGTAGTCTTTTATTAATAAGTCTAAAAACAATGGTGGTCATTGTTCTTTTTTTATACCTTCTTTTCATGTTTATTACAATATTTCATTTAAATATATCTCTTTCATCTTAATTTTTTTCTGCAATCCATCTGTCCAAATTGACCAGAAAACCGCCACGGATGCAATGATGCTATTTCCGTGACCAAATTCTGGAAACTTTTCAAGTCTTATTTTATTATTTAATTAAAAATTCGGGGTGTTACATTCGTCCACCCTTAGGAAATTTCGTCCCAGAAATTTGATAAGGGTAAAAACTAAATAATCCCTTACATGATTTACATCCATCATGTGTGCATCCTATTTTTTGCAAACATCTGTACATTTGTGCAATACAACATAGTAAAACATGTATGCCTAAGCGGTACCTCCTATATGCATGCAATTTTTCAAAAATCCTTTTAAAACATGATGCACAAATCCTAAATATACTGGCAATTCTACATGAATCTAATATTTCGAAAATCAAAATATTTTTTCATCTAAATTTTCCCATACTGTTACTGAGCAAGAGCGTAGTTCATCCAATTTTTGCATCCAAAATGCTACCAAGCAACTTTATTTTTGGAATTTAAAAAAAATCTAATTTTTGAAATTCAGTTTCTTATGCTACAAAAAGGTGAAAAAGGGAAAACTTCACACCTTCTGTTTTTATTTTAACATATAACAGATATTTTCTAAAAATCAAATCTAGAAAATTATATTTTTTGAAATTCGAAAAATAAAGTTGGTTGGTAGGATTTTGGATTCAATAATTAGATGAACTGCGCTCTTGCTCTACAAGAGTGTGGGAAATTTTGGATGAAAATATACTTTGATTTTTGAAATATTGCATTCATTTAGAATTGCAGTATATTTAGGATATGTGCATCATGTTTTTAAAGGATTTCTTTTGAAAAATTTGAACACATATAGGAGGTACCGCTTAGGCATACATGTATTATTATGTTGTATTACACTTTGCACAAGTGCACAACATTTGCAAAAATTGGATGCACACATGCTTGATGGATATTACGTGAGGGGTTATTTATTTTTACCCTTATCAAATTTTGGGGATGAAATTTCCTATGGTGGGAGAATGTAACACCCCGCATTTTATGACAATTAAATATTTAATAGTGCATATGTGTACATATATGCGTAGACATAAATATGTAAAAGAAGAATAAAATAATGGTAATGTATGATCGGATATAGTAAATACATGCACTGAAAAGAAGAAAAGATTAATGTAAATAATAGTGCAATGCATTCGTTAAAAGAAAGAAGAAATTGGTTGCATGTAGTGTAATTATCGTGCACGCAATAATTTACAAATATTATGCATTAATAAGAAAATAAAAATAAAAAGGAGAAATAAGAAAAGAACAATGACACCATTGTTCTAAGCCTTGTTAACAAAAGGCTAAGTAGTCCAGTTGGTTGGAGCACGTGGCTTTCATGAGGGTGGCGTAGGTGGCGCAGGTTCTATCTCCGTAGGCACCATATTTTTATTTTAAAGGAACTACTAAAATAACACATGTTCTAAAGAGAAAATATGTATAAACGCACATATAAGGAAAATTTTACATATAAAGAAGTACAAAAATATACGAATGCATGTATATGAAAATATATGTGTATATATGTGCAAATGTATATACAAATATACAAAGGAGAAATTCAAAATAAGGCTGCAATCAAAGAAATATCGTAAGAATTAAATAACATCATAATATTGTTTGAATTTTAAAAACAAAATAAAAGTTTTACATATATAAATACGTGTAAAATGGGCATTTGAGGTTTTGTATACATATAAGGACCTTATATACGAATATAATTCAAATCCAAATTGAAGACCATGCACAGATAAAAAAGGGTCGGGGTCGACCTAACGGTCGACCCAAGCACGAGTGTGTCGACCCTAGGGTCAACCCACCCATATGTAGATCGACCCACCCCAGATCTGGCGAGATTCATTAATGAATCTGGACTATTTCCTTAACCGTGTTCGTTGTAGACTCAGCGCTGCGTGTACAATAAAATTCTGAAAACCTATAAATAGGCTAGCAGACCCTAGCTGAAATCTCACATTTTTTGAGAGGCTGCCTAAGCACTGCCATTCTTCTTCCTCCTCAAATCTCTTCAGAAAAATAAGATAATTTGTTTAAGGAAATTCTGAATCAAGATATGGAGGAAAAGAATGAATACCTGAAAATGGGTGTTCATAATTCTATTTGAAGTAAGGTGAATTCTTAGATCTGGTCAACTTAAATTTCTCCCCTTTCTTTCTTTTAGTTGAGAATCATGGATCCATCGTTATTTAAGTTCTAAATCCAATTAGGAAAACCATGGAATGCTAGATTTGGACTAGATTCATGAATTGAAAAGCAATTATGTGAGTGGATTTAAGTTATACCTTTTTGATAATGGTATATTTATCGTTTGACATTCCCCCTTAATATGCTATGTAATCTTCTAGAATGATTAATCTGTTGAAATGTAAATCTTCTAAATGTTCAAACCTGTTAAAATAAGTGGAAACGATTATTGTTGTATACATACATGTTCTAATTACATGTTAACCTTTGACATATTATGTACTTGAACCCTTAACTTAAGAATTGGGATAATTACATGTTAATTTGTTAGATTGGAATAATTACATGATTCATGGTTACATGTTATTATTTTAAAGTGGAGTTAATTACATGTTAGGAAGAACACGCGACATGATAATAAGTTAAAATGGACTTAATATGATACATGTAAAAATTAATTACAAGAAAATTCAAAAGAATGAACATGCCTAAACTTACAGTAATAGAAAATTGAAACTGCTCTTAGACATGAGGTTAAATTCAATTTGTGGTAGAAGTCTGCCCGGAACCGCTCGGCAAATCCAACATCAACAAGTTGTTAATTTAATGTGAGGGGTCTAGAGTGTAAATATACATGCAACGGTGCTAAGACATGAGGTTAAGTGACCTTGTGGTAGAAGTCTGCCTAGAACCGCTCGACAAATCCAGCATCCACATGTTGTAGGCTTGATGTAAGAGGTATAGTGCATAAACACATATATAAATATATGTAAATAATGGGATAGATATGATGACATTAATGGTAATCAATGGAAATGAATGAGGGTTTCAACCGTAAAAGAATTGGAATGAACGGGGAACGATAATAACCTATTATAATTAATTACATTAATGAGAATGTTATATAGTAGGTAGGCTTATCCTAGGGACAAGTGGAAATTATAACATAAGTTATAATAAATAGAAAGGAAACTTATTAGTAAACCTTAGTTAAGAAAACTAAGTTAATAAGTAAACAATGATAAGTTGTAGTGACAGTGTAAGACGGAATTATGATTAAAACAAGAAAGAACGAGGTGAATATATGGGATGAAATAAATTATATTTAATCATAAATAATAAGTGACATGTCAAACAGAAAATAGGTAAATTGAGACGAAGTATACTTAGTTACATATTAAGTAGAACGTGTTATTGTAACTATGGAATCAGACAATGAATAATATAAAGAGATTGTAGATTACAGATCTTGAATTACATCTAGAGAATAACATGTTATGGGCTTATTAATAAACTTAAATGGATTAAGTTATAACTGAAATTAATAAGCAAGAGGAACTTGGTAACTTGAATAAGAAGTCAATGTAAATGGGAATAACCAAGTTAACTGGAAATTTGACGAGGTAGACCAAGCGCGTAATTAAATGTTTAAACATGGGGTCTAATAACACATCAACCTGAAGCGCTTGGACCAGTCCGTACGTCTGAAGGTGAATAACCAAATGGGGTAGAACATTGCAATGTCATGGGACATGAGGGGAGCGCATACCCATCTGATTATTCTTCCTGTTGTGCCTGTTTTTTTGCTGATATTCTGCTAGCTCCGAAGGACTGGAAATGGAAGCATGCGGCTTCTTGGGACGTGGAGGGTACTCCTAGTAGTCCTCTGTGCGGTGATCAAGTTCGGACTGTGCTCACGGAGGTTAGACTTGCATGTTTCTACCCGGTGAGTATACCTTGATTGCCACGATAGTGGGCAACCAGAAGGCTGTAGGGTGGCATAGGTGATTCGACGATCCGGTTGCCTTGTGACTAGGCCGGGTTACGACCTTTTTTATCGAGTTACTGGCGAGTCTAACAATCTGTTTGATAGCAAGTCATCAGGTGCATACCATCGACCGTCAGTGTGATACGCGATGCGTGATGCAGAAAGACAGAGAGTTAAACCAAAGGACCATAGACCTTTCGCTATCAAGGCTATGGGTGAGGTACAGGCCAATTAGGATTTTTTTTGTTTGTTGTTTTCTCTAAGGCCAGGTCATTAGCTCTCATTTTTGTTTGTCTTTCACTAGTTGAGGGAGGGGTAGGGTAGGACCATAGCCACTGAAAATGAAGACCTTAGAATTCGTGTATACTGATATCTGAAATGCTCCCAACCGAGTTACGTGTTTCTGATACAGCCCTGTCACGGGACTCGGTGAACAGAAGATATATGTGGATACATGCATACAACTTCTATATGGTGTATCATAAAGGTTACGATATTGAGTATGATTGACGATACGAATGTGAAAATAATCTATGCATGTCCGCTTTGGGTGGTGTATCATAGAATCTTGGGCACTACTCTGTGATGGAATCTGATTCGATCGAAGGCGGCAGTCTGTACGCTTACTAAGGATGATGATGGCAGATCTATGAGGAACTTAGCATTGTTATATAGAGATCCGTACATCACTCTGGCATATGATGAGGGACTACGTATATTTATGTGGCGTTATGGCGGAAACCATGCGAGTGGGATACCATGGGGTGTACTTTAATATTGGGGGTAGGTACATATATACTATGTTAGGTTAATCCATTGGGAAGTAGATGCGTACGACGTGTGTGTAGGCCTTGAGTGATGTTAACCCAAGTAACCTAATAAATAAGAAAATGTAATTGAACGGTATATGTAGTATTATCCAAAATGTGTATTTAGATCCAATCACCAGAACTTTGTTCTGATCCCCTCCTCATAACATACTCATAGGTTAGATTTATGGAAGAAATATGGTAGCTTTGGATATTGGTTAGACAGTATTATTATCTAGGTAAGGTTATATTTTGATTACAATACATTTTATCTATTCCGCTATGAGATGTTTTATGAGCTTTGATGTATTTTATATCTCTGTCTTTTCTGCAAGATACAAGACAAACCAACACGAGTTTCGATAGATTAGAATTTTGAAGAAAAATCAGTTTGTCAAAATTTGGGTTGTTACATTTGGTATTAAAGCGTTATAGGTAAACATTTAATAAGTAATATTTACCATAGTAAATAAAGTTCCAAATTACAATTATTAAATGCATTCTGATAAAGAGTGGCATTAACGGACGTGAGGTGTCACATTTGGTATTAGAGCGGGAAATCGAAGTGGGATTCTGGCCGAGAGGGGGTCGACTCGCACCCCATGGAGGTCGGCCTTAGGGTCGACCTACACAAGAGGGTGTCGACCCCAGGGTCGACCCACCCTAGATCTAGGGAAGATTCCTACCCTGCACCTGGATGCGTTTCTGAATGAGATTAGTTGGCGGTAGGCTAAAAATATGACAACACTTCTGTTGCTTTATTCACCCAAATAATGGAGACACCGAGATGCTGTCCCAGCTTGGATTGAATTATCCTATTTTCTGTAATAACGACTTATACGTATTCAAGAACCTCTACTACGACATCAACATTATTTTATCTGTCCTTTAGATCTAGTCTTTGTAAGTTCATGTTACTTTAAATATAAACATTTAGTAAGTGATCCTGATATGATTATAAGTTTGGATCTAAACCTATACCTGTTAATAACCTGAATCATAACTAAACAGATCCGTCATTACATGTACATCTGATCTACTGTTCAGTCCTTACATGCCTATTTTTTAATGTCTATTTCTATTATCATATGCCTATTCTGTTATTATGCCTATTTATGTTCTCTTCTCTACCTCTTTCCCTATTTATTTTTTTAGCCGGCTACCATCGAGCCTAGGCCTATCGCTGAAATATGTGAACGAACGAAATTGGGAATAGTTGGGAATGATAAATTGAGGCATACCTTGTATTAAAAAACATGGCTGGGATTTGGGGGCATAACCTATACCGTGATCTAAGACTTTAATTTAGGGCATATCCTATCTGATGATTTATGACTTGAGGGTAGGGGTATGAAAACCCGTAGGCTTATTTAATAGATTAAGCTAAACATGTAATAAAACTGTAATACTTAACCTGTTTAAATCTGTGGGGGTTATATGAACATGTCAAATTGGGTAAGGGTTAAGTAAACTTGTTTGAATCAATGGGGGGTTAAGTAAATCTGTTAAATCTGTGGGGGGTTATACGAACCCAACAAACTTAACCTATTTTATGTTGGGGTTATGCGGGCTTGTTAATCTGTTAGGCATAATCTGTCAAAATCCTTGCAGTGGGGATGCAAGCCTAGGGGCTGGCTTGTATCATCTGTTGTGTGGGAACTATATTAGGCTATAACCCATACTGCTATCCAAAGGGGGACCCTTAACTAGGTAGGGGTGAGGGCACGCTTACTGAGCTGATTATATGAGGTTCATATGGGGGGAGGTGTATGATGGTGCGTTCCAACGGAGTCATGTGCATGCATGGATCCGCTTTCTCGGGAAAACAATACGCTATAGCACCAGTAGATATGGCTGTGTCTATCTGGGGGTTGCCACTTTAGGAAGTGATGCATCCTACTGTGGGGCCGACACAGGGTATTTACGGGTTAGGGAGTCGATTGATTGGGGTAGTAATTAGGGTATATCTAGTCCTATCTGTTTAGGTGCCCAATATTATCGTTTGGAGTAACACCCATTATTTATGTTGGGCTGCCTATTATTATCGTTTGGGGGTAAAACCCGTCACTAGAAGTACACCTAAGTCTACCATTATGTTTCAGTTGGGATCACTCTGTTTCTGTTATACTAGTATTGGTGCAGAGAAAAGTATTTTAGAAGTGTAATCTATTATGTTATGTTCATTCTGCTTATCCTACTCAGTCTTTTTTACCTGTCTTATGATATTGTTATCTCTCTCATCCAGTTTATATGCCTGTCATGATGCTTTTACTTATTTATATGCTAAAAGTCACTAGACTAGCCAGACTTTATGTATGAATCGTTTTGTTTCCTTTTCTCTCTCTTCCTCCCCCCAGGTTCTCAAGGTGGGAATACTCAAGCTCGATTAGCATTCTCTCTTTTGTTTCAGTTGGAGCTACTTAGATGTGCCGCTTTGATTACCTGTCTACCTTGCTATGGCTATTTTTAGGGACTATGATTTTATATTACTGTACTCTAATGATTTTAGTAAAAGGCAGATACTTTTAATTTGATCTAATGTGTTTTCTGTATTTCAGACTTATATTGTAACTGGATTTTGGACCACGATATTTTCTGTTTGAAAAATAAAATTTTAAATCATAGTATAGGTTATGCCTCCAAATCCCAGTCATGTTTTATAATAGAAGTTATGCCCTAATTTATCATTCCCAACCATTCCCCATTGCGTTCATCTCGGAATTCTATTTTTTTCTTAAACAACGACTATCAAAGGTTACGTACTTAACAGGTTTACATTAGGTGACTCGATGATCCTGTTGCCTTTATGACTAGGTGGGCTACGACCACTTTTGTTTGCCTTTGGTGGGTCTAACTGTTTGATAGTAGTCATCGGGTACCAACCATTGACAGTCGACGTGATTCGTGATGCGTGATGCGGAAAGATGGAGAGCTAAACCAAAAGACCATAGAAATTTTACTATCAAGGCAATGGGTAAGGGAAAAGCCAATTAGGAATTGTTGCTTGTAGTTTTCTCTAGGGCCAGGTCACTAGATATATGCGACTTCTGACAGACCAAATGTTACAACCCAAATTCCGACAGACCGAATTTTTTTTGAAATTCTAATCTATCGGAACTCATGTTGGTTTGTTTGGTATCCTACAAAAAAGACAGAGATATAAAATATATCAGAGCTCGGAAAACATCTCACAGCGGAATGGATAAAATATAACGTAATCAAAATATAGCCTTACCCAGATAATAATACTGCCAAACCAGTATCCAAAGCTATCATATCTCTGCCAAAAAACTAACCTGCGAGTATGTTAAGAGGAGGGGGTCAGAACACAAGTACCGATGACTGGATTTAAACTACACATTTTGGAAAATCCTACATATACCGTTTAGTTACATTTTCTTATTTATTAGTTTACTTGGGTTAACAACACTCAAGGCTTACACACACTACTTCCAGTGGACTAACCTAACACGGTATATATGTAGCTACCCGCGATATTAAGGCACACCCCATGGTACCCCACTCGCACGGTCTTTGTCGTAAATCCACAGAAATATACGCAGTCCCTCATCCAATGTCGGAGCGATGTACAGATCTCTATATAAAAACGCTACGATCCACATAGATCTGCCATCGTCATGCTACGTAAGTGTACGGACTGCTACCTTCGATCGAATTAGATTCCATCACAGAGTAGTGCCCTAAAGTCTACGATACACCACCCAGAGCGGACACGCATGTATCTAGACTTTTTTCATGTACGTATCGTCAATCGTACGAAACGCCATGACGTTTACGATACACCATCCAGAAGTGGTATGCATGTACCTGCATATATCTACTGTGCACCGAGTCCCGTAATACGGTTGTATTAGATACACAGAACTCGGTCGGGAGCTTTTCAGATATCTGCATACACATATGCTAAGGTCTACATTTTCAGTGGCTATGGTCCCACCCGACCCCTCCCTCAACTAGTGAAAGACAAACAGAATTAAGAGATAGTACCTGGCCTAGAGAAAACAACAGACCCTAATTGGCCTGTCCCTCTCCCATAGCCTTGATAGCAAAAGGTCTATGGTCTTTTGGTTTAGTTCTCCGTCTTTCCGAATCATGCATCACGTATCATGCTGATGGTCGATGGTTCGTACCCGACGACTTGCTACCAAACAGATGGTTAGACTTGACAGTAACTCGATAAAAATGGTCGTAACCCAGCCTAGTGTCCCATGATAGCATGATGATCTACCCTGTTGGGTTATTCACCTTTAGACGTATGGACTGGTCCAAGTGCTTCAGGTTGATGCATTATTAGACCCTATGTCCAAATGTTTAATTATGCACTTGCTCTACCTCGTCAGATTTCCAGTTAACTTGGTTATTCCCATTCACATTGACTTCTTATTCAAGTTACCAAGTTCCTCTTGCTTTTTAATTTCAGTTATAACTTAATCCATTTAAGTTTATTAATAAGCCTACAACATGTTATTCTCTAGATTGTAATCCAATATCTGTAATCTGCAATCTCTTTATATTATTCATTGACTGATTCCATAGTTACAATAACATGTTCTACTTAATATGTAATTAGTTATACTTCATCTCAATTTACCTATTTTCTGTTTAACATGTCACTTAATATATATATATATATATATGATTAAATATAGCTTGTTTCATCCCATATATTCACCTCGTTCTTTCTTATTTAATCATAATTCCATCTTACACTGTCGCTACAACTTAGCGTTGTTTACTTATTAACTTAGTTCTCTTAATTAAGGTTTACTAATAAGTGTCTTTTCCATTTCTTATAACTTATGTTATAATTTCCACCTGTCCCTAGGACAAGCCTACCTATTATATAACATTCGTATTAATGTAATTAATTATAATAGGTTATTATCTTTTCCCGTTCATTCCAATTCTTTTACTGTTGAAACATTCATTCATTTCCATTAATTACCATTAGTGCCATTATATTTATCATGATATATATATATATATATATTTATATATGTGTTTATGCACTAGACCTCTCACGTTAATCCCACCACTTGTGGATGCTGGATTTGCCGGGCAGTTCTGGGTAGACTTCTACCATAACTTGACTTAACCTTGTGTCTTAGCACCGTTACATGTGTATTTACACACCCGACCTCTCACATTAAATTTACAACTTGTGGATGCTAGATCTTATGTAAATCTTTTAAATTAACAAATTGTGCATGTATCCACATATTTTCTCTTTAGAACATTTTAGCAGACTTCTACCACATGTGACACCTCACGTCCATTAATGTCACTCTTTATCAGAATGCATTAAGTTCCGCGAAGCGTTATAGGTAAACAGAAATAGAAACATCACAAGACAGATATAAAATAGCAGTGGAATTTAAAATTATATTTTTTAACCAGAAAACATCATGGTCCAATATCCGGTTACAACATAAGTCTTAAATACAGAAAACCCATTACATGAAATTAGAATATCTTCCTTGTACTAAAATCATCAGAATACAGTAATATAAAATCGAAGTCCCCAAAAATAGCCATAGCAAGGTAGTCATGTAATCAAAGCGGTACATCTAAGAAGCTCCAAGAAGAAACAGAAGAGAGAATCCTAATCAAACCTGAGTATTCCCACCCTAAGAACCTAAGGAGGGAGGAAGAGAGAGAAAACAAAACGAAACGGGTCACACATAAAGTCTGGCGAGTCCAGTGACTTTTAGCATATAAATAAGTAAAAGCATAACGACAGGTATATAAACTAGATAAGGGAGATAACAGTATCATAAAACAGGTATAACAGACTGAGTAGGATAATCAGAATGAACAGAACAGAATAAATTATGCTTCCCAAATACTTTTCTCTACACCAATACTAGTATAATAGAAATAGAGTGATCCAAACTGAAACATAATGGTAGACTAAGGTGTACTTCTAGTGACGGTTTTACCACCAAACAATAATAACAGGCAGCCCAACAGAAACAAGGGTGTTACCCCAAACGATACTAACGAGAACCTAAACAGGCACGACTAAATGTACCCTATTACTACCAAAATCGATCAGCTTTCTGTCCCATAAATACCTTGTGCCGGCTCCACAGTAGGATGTATCACTTCCTAAAGTGGCAACCCCCAGATAAACACAGCCATATCTACTGGTGCTATAACGTCTTATTTTCCCAAGAAAGTGGATATATGCACTCACATGACTTCGTTGGAACGCGACATGAGGCACGTCACCCCATATGGACCTCTTATAATCAGCTCAGTAAGCGTTCCCTGACCCCTACCTAGTTTAGGGTCCCCCTTTGGATAGCAGTATGGGTTACAGACTGATACAGTTCTTACACAACAGATGATATAAGCCACCCACTAGGCTTGCATCCCCACTACTAGGATTTTGACAGGTTATGCCTAACAGATTAACAACCTCGCATAACCCCAACATTTAAAATAGGTTAAGTTTGTCAGGTTCATATAACACCCCCATAGATTTAATAGATTTACTTAAACCCCCATTGATTCAAACATTGACAGGTTCATATAACCCCCACAGATTTAGCTGGGTTAAGTATTATAGTTTGATTACATGTTTTGCTTAATCTATTAATTAAGCCTATGGGTTTTCATGCCTCTACCCTCAATTCATAAAACATCATATAGGATATGCCCCAAATTAAAGTCTTAGATCACTGTATAGGTTATGCCCCCAAATCCCTGTCATGTAATACAAGTTATGCCCCAATTTATCATTCCCAATTTTGTTCGTTCGCATATTTTAATGATAGGCCTAGGCTCGAAGGTAGCCTGGCTAAAAAATGAAAATAGAAAGGGGGAGAGAAGAGAACAGAAATATGCATAATAACAGAATAAGCATACGATAATAAAAATAGGCATAATAGAAATAGGCATGTAAGGACTGAACAGCAGATCAGGTGTATATGTAATGGCATATTTTTAGTTATGATTAAAGTTATTAATTGGTATAGGTTTAGATCCAAATTTATAAACATGTCAGGATTACTTATTAAATCTTTATATCTAAAAGTAACATGAACTCACTGAGACTGGATCCGAAGAACAGAGAAAAGAATGTTGATGTTGTAGCAGAGATTCTTGAATATGCATAAGTTGTTATTGTAGATGAATAGGCTAATTCAATCCAAGCTGGGGCAGCATCTCGGTGTCTCCATTGTTTTGAGTGAATAAAACAATAGAAATGATGTATTATTTGTAACCTACCACCAATGAATCTTGTTCAGAAATGCGTCCAGGTGCAGGGTAGGAATCTGCCCTGGTCTGGGGTGGGTCGAACCCGCGGTAGACCCTAGGGTTGACACCCCCTTGGGTAGGTCGACCCCCATGGGGTGCGGGTCGACCCACAACCGGTCAGAATCCCGCTTCGATTTCCCGCTCTAATTTTTGAATTTTTTTGAATTTTGAACTTGACTTGTTTATATATAATCCTTTTATATGCATATAAACTTCTAAGCTTAATAACTTCCTCATACGATGTCCGTTTTACGCAAACTCGGAGTCTACCCAAAGAAAAAATATGAGACGAACACAATGGTGTAGTCCATTTTACTTAATTCCCAAATATTTAATTACGTATTCCTTAGTTTATTATTATAGTATTCTTTAAAATTGCGGGGTGTTACAATTTAGCAGACTTCTACCAAATGTGGATACATATTTATAATACTGACACACCTATGGTGGGGTCGACCCACCCCAGATCCGGGTAGATTCATCAATGAATCTGGATTATTTTCTTAACCATGTTCGTTTCTGACTCAGCGCTGCGTGTACGATAAAATCTTGAACACCTATAAATAGGCTAGTAGAGCCTAGCCTAAATATCACATTTTCTGAGAGGCTGCCTAAGCACTGTTATTCTTCTTCCTCCTCAAATCTTTTCAGAAAATAGAATAATTAGTTTAGGAAAATTCTGATTCAAAACCTAGAGGAAAAGAATGTATATTAATAATGAATGTGTTCATAATTCTATTCGAAGTAAGGTAAATCCTTGGATCTGGTCAATTTAAATTTCTCCTCTTTCGTCTCTTTTTCTTTTAGTTGAGAAATGTGGATCCATGGTTATTTAGGTTCTAAATTCAATTAGGAGAACCAGGAATGCTAGATCTAGACCAGATTCATGAACTGAAAAGCAATCAGGTGAGTGGATTTAAGTTATACCTTTGTGATAATGGTATATTTATCGTTTGACATTCCCCATTAATATGCAATGTAAATCTGCTAGAATGATTAAACCTGTTAAAATGTTTAAACCTAATAAAATGTTTAAACCAGTTAAAATATGTGGAAGCAATTACTGTTGTATACATACATGTTTTAATTACATGTTAATCTATGGCGTATTATGTACTTGAACCCTTAATTATAGGAATTGGGATAATTACATGTTAAATTGTTCGATTGGAATAATTACATGATTGATGGTTACATTTTATTATATTAAAATGGAATTAATAACATGTTAGGAAGAACATGCGATATGATAATAAGTTAAAATGGAATTAATATGATATTAATTGTAACATGTAAAAATATATTACAGTAAAATTTGGAAGAATGAATATGCCTAAATTTTCAGTTAATAACAAATTAAAACCGCACTTGGACACGAGGTTAAATTCGACTTGTGGTAGAAATCTGCTCGGAACCGTCTGGCAAATCCAGCATCCACAAGTTGTTAATTTAATGTGAGAGGCCGAGTGCTTAAATATACATGTAACAGTGCTAAGACACAACGTCAATTCAACTTTTTGTAGAAGTCTGATACATCCTAAATATATTGAAAATAACAAACAACAATTTAATCTATATTATGTTACATTTGGTACATTTTGATACATATGGTACATGATTGATGGGTACATTTTAGCAGATTTACATTTTAACAGGTTTCAACGGGTTAATCATTCACATTTGGTAGAAGTCTACTAAAATGTAACAAGCCGAATTCCAACAGATCGAATATTTTTCGAAATTCTAATATGTCGAAACTCGTGCTGGTTTGTTTGGTATCCTGCAGAAAAGAAAGAGATATAAAATATATCAGAGTTCAGAAAACATCTCACAGCAAAATGGATAAAACATAATTTAATCAAAATACAGCCTTACCTAGATAATAATACTACCTAACCTGTATCCAAAGCAATCATATCTTTGCCAAAAATCTAACATGCGAATATATTATGAGGAGGGGTCCTGGACACAAGTTCTGGTGACTGGATTTAAACTACATATTTTGGATAATTCTACATATATCGGTCAGTTACATTTTCTTATTTATTAGGTTACTTGGGTTAACAACACTCAAGGCTTACACACACGTCATACCCCTCTACTTCCCAGTGGATTAACCTAACACGGTATATATGTAGCTACCCCCAATATTAAGGTACATCCCATGGTACCCCACTCACACGGTTTCCCACGTAATGTCGCAACAATATGCGCAGTTGTAACAACCCTAAGTCCCACATCGTGGAAGCTTGTGTGAAGTGAGTACTTAAATAGTCCCCGCACCTCTGTTCATGCAAGATATTGTCCCAAACTTAGCCACCATATAGGTGTGGGGTTTTGTTCCTCAAAAGGCCTCAGCATTAGAAAGAGATGGGCTCTACTATATAAGTACTCACTTCACACAAGCTTCCACGATGTGGGACTTAGGGGTGTTACATCAGTGCCACATCCTATGTCGAAGCGATGTACGGATCTCTATATAACAACGCTATGATCCGCATAGGTCTTCCATCGTATTGCTATGTAAGCGTACGGACTGCCACCTTCGATTGAATCAGATTCCATCACAGAGTAGTGCCCTAGATTCTACGATACACCACCTAGAGCGGACATGCATGTATCTAGGCTTTTTTTTCACGTACGTTACGTTAATCGTACTTGATGTCATAAAGTTTATGATACACTATCCGGAAGTGGTATGCATGTATCCGCATATATCTATTGTGCATCGAGTCCCGTAACAGGGTTGTATTAGTGTTAACGATATTTTTTGTCAACACCGAAGATAGGTCAATGGGAATGGACCTAAGGAAAAAATAGGTCGTTTAGCCTTTGCAAGTTTGGATTAGTTCTATGTTCCTAGGTATTAAGGCCTGGAATCCAAAAGAATAGCTAATCTTCCCTCGATAGGGTGAGTATCATGCTTAAGCGATTCGAGAACCAATAATTACCTTGGGGAGAAGGATCTCCAAATACAACCCTTGACAAAGGATATAACGGATGGTAGAAAGGGTGTTCTGCACCAAGCTCGCAAAAGGGTCTAAGTTTGCAGGAAGGGTCTAAGCTTGTAAGAAGGGGTGCTTCGCCCGATTTAAGGGAAGGCTTGGGTAAGTGTTCATGCACATGTAGGAAGCAAATATCAAGTCGTGGCGACAAAAACTAAGAAGATAACATGATAAACTCATAAGAACATATAATAAGTGCTGATTCACTCTTTATTGATCTTTGAGATGAATAGAATATAAGAAATCTCCAAATCGATCTAAGAATTAGGGTTTACTCTAGAAAGAAAGAGTACAAGAGTAAGAATGAGAAATCTGTCCTCAAAATGAGACCCCTAAGTTTTTATTTATAGAGAATTTGGGGCCCTTCTGCAGTTGGGCTATCGGGCCTGCAAGAGCCTTTGTCGGCCGATTCTCTCTTTCGTCTCGCATGTTTGGGTTTGGCCTGCTTTTGTGGCGCTGATTGTAGCCTCCAAAGTGAGGATCTCGATTAATTGGGGTTTCTTTGAAATTGAGATGAGCTTGTCGATATGGTATCCTTTCGGGAGGTATTTGAGCTTCCGGTTGTATGCTTTCGGTTATAAGCCTTCCGATGTAGGCTTCCGGTTTTCTCATGAATACTTAGTGAAGTCTTCCCTCATGATGTATGTAGATAGCTGCCGGTTCGGAACCACTTCTGGCGTCTGTACCAAGTGGAATAATACGAATAGCATGTATCCCTTCTAGGGTTCCGTCTTATCTTCTGGTGGAGGGTTTGGAATAGTCTGGTCTTCTGGAAGGTAGCTCCCGGTGATGTTTCTGTTGTCTATCAATTTGACCTTTTGTCATTTATGCAGTAGATGTTTCGAAAGCGGGTTCCGAATAATCTCTATGTATTTCTGGCTTGCTACTTTTGATGCCTTCGCCTCATGATATATCGGTATTACGTGAGTTAATTCTGATAGCTCTCTTTTCCTTCTGATTTTCAATAAGCAGAGCTCTTGCCTCCCTCTTTCTTAGTTTCTATCTTAGATAACCTTTCGTTATGGGGTCCTCCTATTGGATTGACCTTGTCGGATGAACCCTACTGGATAGACCCTGTCGATATCCTGTAGCATTTTAGTTCCTTTCTATTATTCTGCCTTTTTCTTTTGGAGGATTCTTCTATGCTTGAATCCCTCTAATAACCTTTCACTGTCAGCCTATTTTAGGGGTTAATTTTGGTAGTAACATTCCCCCCTCCCTCCCCATAGTGAAGGGGTGTTTTCGATTTTTCAAGTCAATCTTTGTGTCTTTTCCGAAGTGTTGTCTCTGTGTCTTTTGATCTTCTTCGATTGGGAGCATTGATTAATTTCTGCCTGTACGGTTTAGATTGGCCTCAAAAACTGAATACAAATTCTTCTTCTCCCTCGTTTCCGCCTCTCACCTGCAAATCAAATTCTCGAGTAAGATTACCGCTTCTCTCAAAAGCTGCTCAAAAATTTCTTTTCGAAGATCAAAGCTCAAATCTTTGTAAGTATTTTTATTCTTACTATAAGTTGTAATCTTGGTTATGTACTAAAATTAATAGGGGAGGAAATCAATTAAGATATGTCAAACAAAAAATGGGTTTAAGTAATAATAATCCTTCTGTTTGTTATTCATGTTCAACATGAAAGACCACCTCTCTCATAGATTACTTTGTTTAGGAAATGTGATACGCAAAGCAAGATATACAAAAAGAAAGTAACTTTTTCATTAGCCTGGATCCTATATCATCATCGTGACGCAATTATAACATGATAAGAGCTAATCCACCCCAATCGTTTGTTTTTGTTTGTCTAAGTTTGCAGGTGATTAATGTTGAATTCTTATTGAAATACTAATGATGTCAGGATACCTGCCCCCCTTGTCACTAAAAAGCTTAACTGTACATTAACTAAAGCAAATTAGGTGTAATCCTCTTAATATCCAATATCTAGATTTGGTTTGGCTTTTGGAAACACTACTACAAAACAGAGTATTTGCGTCTGCCTTTTTCCACCATTTGCGTCTAATTCAGATCAGATGCAAATAAGATGGACGCAAATGTACAAAACCTATTACATCTAACTTTCAACCGACGCAAATATTATATATTTGCATCCAATATGTCCTAAAGTAGACGCGAATACCATCCATATTTGCATCTGATTGGGTATTACATCAGATGCAAATTGCTTATAGCAATTATATTCTTCATTGCACATGCGTCCACTTTGTTACTGTAACAGATGCAAATTGTTTATGGGAGTTTTGCTCCACAGTGAATTTGCGTCTGTTTTGCCAACACAGCAGATGCAATTTTTTTATTTTTTTTAATTAAGCCTTTTAGAATACAATCAAATAGAACAACACAAATCCATAACACAACCAAATATAAGTGTTACAATAGTACACTACAATCAAATATAATATACCTGGAAATTATGTGTAAAATTTTTGATAAAAAATAATTCAATTTACAATAGTACACTACAATTATGAAAACTAACTTAAAAGTATAAATATGAAGGGTTACATGCTGAAAGAATCAAGATTTCAAATGCTTGGGTGACATGGTTGATCACTTCCTAAAGCCCTGAACCTGAGAGATTAATAAAACATAACATCTTGGTTAGTTGTATGTAAATATGAAACCGCATTTATGAATTAAAGTTGATGTTTATAAAACAACACACACACACACACACACACACACACACACACACATATATATATATATATATATATATATATATATATATATATATATATATGATAAGTTGCCACGTGGTATAGATACAAGTAGTATAATATATCAAGAAAAAACTGCAATACTTGAGTAAACAATCAGTTTGACAGTCAGTTTGTTTCTAGTTCTCATAGTTAAGGTAGAACATGATAAAATGCAAATATAAATAATTTGCATATGGCCACTTTATTTTCCAGTCCTCATAATGAAGGTAAATCATAAACTATTTTCAAAAAATAAAGCAAACATGTGATAACTTAATGCTGACTGAAGTATCAGCTACCACAAACTACGGAAACAATGGGGCGATAATACATTAATGGAATCCTTAATTACTAGTTGACATCATAGGTGACATCTAAATAATTATGTGACCAATCAATACTACTGCATCAAGTTCAACTTTGAAAAATTATTGTAGCTAATTAATAGGTAACGAGTAGAAAAAGTTATCTACAATGAAATGCAAACCTTTCGTACGACGAATGATGAGTAGCGTGAATTCTGGACAAGTACTTGTTTGTATGCATGAACCTGTGCAGGAAATACTGATGTGTGTCCAGCACCACTGCTGCTATAAATAACTGTCCCGCCATCTTCAATAAAGATTGTTGATCTTCAACCTTATTGGGCTTGAAGGTGAACTAAAATTCAAATCAATAGTATATTACTATGCATAGGTGTACTATATTTGATACTGTTAGCAGAAATATTATAATTTGGAGAATTGAAGTATATACCATGAACAGGAGTAAAGAAACTGTAATTTGCAGCCCTTGTTGTATTAGAACACCGATTAGAACTGTTCTTTTAGATGCCAGGTTCTTCAGGTTCTCATGCTCTTTCGGGTGCAGACCTACTGTTTAATTTTGAAAACTATTTTTGTAATTATTTTTTTACCTAAAATGAAGGAAATTGTGAAAAATTAGGAAGGTTGCATGTGTATTAGTGTTATCCCAGGAAATCATACAAAAAGCGATTTGAGAAGAGATAAAATTGAAGAAAAAACAGTATAACAATAATTTCCTCAAACAAACTTTACTAGTTCTTTCAACAAATTACACAGAAAAATATCAAAACCATGAAATATGCTACTTGTATGGTCCAATGAATAAAACAAGCGTATGCTGCCAAAAGCACAGACTAACTTTGAAATCAATAAAAAAAAAATAAGAGCAAGTTTCAACTTTGGAGCATTAATCAGATGAAAGCAAGTGCGTTTGGAATATTAACTTTCTCGATCTCAGCCTATGTAGAAGAAAATAAGCAATGCATTGTGTCCCAATGTTAGAAAAACAACGTTGAATAGCAGTTGACAATGGTCATACACGTGAGAAAAAAAATAGAAATGTCTAAATATTGGATATTGAGCACTCAATAAAAAATAAATCGTATATGTTACTTTAATAAAAGGAAAGACCAACACCTGTAATACTTCTTATATAGCTGACTTCAATTTTCACTCAGACTATCAAGTCTTATAGATGATTTCATACCTTCTAACTACTTTGAATTATAATCATATAATGATACTATTAAAAAAATAGAGATTATATGTACCTGAACACGAAGGGCAATGCATCAGCAAAGCGAGACAAAAACTCAACTGCATAATGACTGTTCTGGGTTGGATCCACCATCTTGTCCAATACACTGATATTGTGTAGCTGTTAGGTTGCCTATCTTACCAATGAGAACACTGCAAGAAATGCATGGAAAAAATATTCAAATAATTCGAGATGTAGGATCTAAAAAAAGGAAGAGCTTGATATAAGCAATATGGACTAGGGGAGTACCTTTCATATTCACTATGTTCCTGACTCAAGATGTATATGAAATTCCTCATCTCACTAATGAGTACAGGAGAATCAAAATTGCTTTCTCTCCAAATATGGTACCCGAGAATCAAGAAACATAAAAACAAAGATAGTTATATGACTTCTAAACAAGTTGAATTCTATACAATTACGGGAAAGTATGAAGGAATTGATTTGCACTAGAGATAAAAATTAGCGGAAAACTGATTTACCCCCATGAATCAATCAAATGATATATGGATAAAAGGATTGTTTACTGTTTCACTTTCAGATTATATAAGCATACAGACATACCTCACGAGCTATATACACTACCTTGTCAGTGCTCAAATACAGAGCATTTGTCATGGCGACTATATATATATATATATATATATATATATATATATGAAGATGTTTTATTAAAGAAGTACCACAAGTTGCAAAACACATACTGAGTGTGTGCATGTTTGTTTTATTAAGGGAACTAAAAGCCATATACATAAGATTACCAGTAGACTAGGATTACCAGTTCATTTATTTTCATTCTAAACAAAGCTATATACATAAGCAATGATAAACATGAGCATTAGAAAGAGCAGTTGAACCTATAAACAGGAAATTATGAGTCATACCCGGTGTGAACTCTATAATAGAATCATCTCTCAAAAAGGCAAAGTGACGAAGGTTCAGAATTTCATTCACAAAATGCAAATGATATGGGCGACTTGTCTAGAAATGTATCTAATTGTCATTTGGACAGTCCCACTGCATGTAATGTTCTTAGAAAACAAATAAATCCTAATCAAAAGGTAGTATCATTACCCTCTTCTCCACTTCATTTTAAATTCGAAACTCCGAGAGTAGCAGATCCTCTGATTTCCTGAGTTCCAGAGGTCGAATAGCAACCTGGGACAAGGCTCTTACATTCTTCTCCTTTTCTCAATAAACCTTTATCACTAGACGAGCAGTTTTTAGGAACATGCATATGATTTTTTTTTAATTACTTACTGTGTGTTTTACTAATTATTACTGTAGGCAGAAGCGAAGACAGGACGGTTACTTAGTATTTTGAGCTGAAAGCAGATTAACCATGGCAAGTAAGCATTTTTTTAGCTCCTGTTTCCATACATAAGTAAATGATCAGTGATGTTATGGGTTATTTCTTCAAAACTAAAATTAACAGTCAAAGTAAATGATCAGTAAATTAACACCACATCCACAGCTTATATACACATATATAAAGAGGAATGATATACATATATAAATATATAAACACAACAAAGTTCAGTCAAGCAACAATATTCTTAAGGGTACTTACCGAGACAAATGAACGATGCAGCATAAATTAATGGGTGCTGGATATTCCTTTTTTTGTTCTGTTAAGAGATGATATGAGATCGTCAGTCGATCGGTTCCGTTCTGTCCTGAACGGCTAAATGCTCTGACACATCTGCAAGCGATTTGAGGTTGCATTTAATTAAGGCTTCCACGAAAAAGCATGATTCATCCCTGGTGTTGCCGTCCGGAACGTCTATCACAAATGACCTAATCACCAGTGTTCCAGGTCTTCCTACTATGCTTTCTGGGTACAGTGTTAAGATTGAGGAGTAGTTCTGTACATGAAAACATATACATAAGAACATTCGACGATCTTAGACGCACACAAACAGAAACACAACTGTTTTTTTATACACTTGTAAAATATACAAGCTGTTTTTTTAAGAAATATATAATAAAATCATAGGACTCATTTCCATCTTATCCACAACTTCAGAGTTATTAAGGGCTAAAACTTGCATTTTCCCCTTTCAGTACAGACTCATAGCAAATAAATGGATATATTAAAAAAAATGTTGTCGTTCTAACGAAAAAGACGGATAAAAGTAGTAGTTCTAGAATATAAATTTAGAAGGGGAAAAAGGGTATGGTAGCCACTTTATAGGATTATGTGAATGTATTGAGTTTATATTGTTATTTGGAAAATCATAACCAAAGAAGCAAAATAAGCGCATGGTGTTACTATGAGACCATTGTACAGTTGTATTAACTAAGCAATGAACTTCTATCTTTTTCCTTAGAGCATTGTTATAGTAACTCCAAATTTCAGCAATCCTCTGCCAAACATGATTCTTAACACTACGTCTACAACCCCATGTAGAAAACCTCCCTCAAATTCAGCAGTGATCCCCTACCCAAAACCCCTCCTTAACAACTTTTGAAATCTCAAAAATGCTCTTTTCATATGGTTGTGCATTTAGAACACATAAATATGGAAAAAAGAAATAGGATTTCTAGGCGGATGCCATAATTTAAAACTAGATGGCACAAACCTTTAAATTTTGGATGACAAGCTCCACTAAACTCACTGTCTCAAACAGGTAATAATACACCTTTCAAAAAATAAAACCACATAGAGGGATCATTGACCCCGTAAAGAATAAATAATGAAACATAAGAGCTTTTATGAAGACCATACATGAAATAATATCAATGGTGATTTTGCCAAGGCAGTTTATAACATGTTAAAATAGAACCTAAGTAACAAGTACTATCTTCTGTTCCCACTGTTTAGAACCCAAGGAAACTGCCTGCCAATGAAATGGCTTCAGAGTTCAGACATAACTAGCATACAGCAACTTGAGTCTATAAAATGTAAATCTAAGAGGCAATGCTACTCAACTCCAAATGAGAACTTTAGGATAAGCATGCCCACAGTCGGACGCAGATAGCATCATATCCGCAATCATTTTCAGATTTCATATGTCCATATCCGTAGATGTGAGTGCGTATCTGATAATTAATGTATCTGCTAATGATTGATAAATCAAGATGTTTTCATACATGTGCACGTAAATCGCATAGGAAAAAAGAAAAGGAAATGGGAAATAACAGTCAAACCTAAATTGTTCACAGAGTAAAGCAGGGAATGTTAATGTCTAAATTCAATTGAGAAAAGTAATATAAAGAAATTAAGGAAAAAGTACAAAGTTTCAAGATGATATTTTTGTAGAGTTTAATACTATAGAGATGTAAAAATAAAACTGACATTGTTTCTTAAAGTTTCAATACCAAGTTTGATTTTTTATACGCAACTAAAATAGTGATGCTTAGCTTAGGAAAATGAACATAAACATATGTAACTTTTCTTTTCAAAATAACATGATTTCACGATTTAAAGCTGATCATAACAGCTATTACTTCTTCATATTTTCAAACATATAATAAACCATATGTATTTTACATATCAATGTGCAGTAAGATTGGTTGTTTATCTGAACTTTTATCCTTAATGTGGATTATACCTAATTACTTCTTTTATTCCTAATGTTGGAATATATGAAGATTTTTATAATCTTCTTACAAGATTAAAAATATTTGTAATATGTGAGCATGGACACAAAAAATTACTTGATATTTTTTTGGAAATTCATACAAAAAGATTCGCTGTGTGAAGACTGGACGAGCAGCTGATATCATGATAAGAAAATCTTTTGGAATCTTTGTTAGATAGTATCTCCAGTTATAGGCTTAATTTTCAAAAAAAAAATACAAGTTTCAGAGGTTAAATTATTTTGGTAGCTTAGTATTCTAATTTTTTGAAATTATTTGTGATTTTAAAGATAGACAGATATATACTGGCATACTAAATAGACTATATCAGTTCGGCTAATTGGTTCTGAATTTTTAATAAAAAGAGGAAAACAAAATTAAAAAGTTTAAAGTAACCCGCATGTACTTTTTATAACTTATTGTCGACAAACTCACAGGTTAACAATGAGGCACTCTTTGCTTTTCCGTTGCTTATTCTCTTTTACTATGTGAAGCAATAAAACTTACTTGGTAATTCATAGGTTTACATGTCTCAAGTTTCTATAAATAACATACGATATATCAAATCACTATAAGTATTAACCGAAAATAAAATCTAGTGTTTGAAGTTGCATTAAAATAGTAGTAAACCTTCCATTACATTAATTGGCTCTCTTTATATGGAATAACTAAGATAAAGCCGCATCTCTACATTTGACATCAAAATCTCATCCAGTTGACCAATTTATTAAAACCGTTCTTAGATATTGTAATAGATTTGAAAATCGAAGGCACTAGACTGTGAGCTTTTTTCCTTTCATAACATAGCTTTGTACAGTTTAAAGATGATCAACCAAATACATTAAATTTATATATTGCTAAAGGTAGTGGAATAGTTGAACGCATACTAAATCGGAACTAACCTAAGCAGTATTTTGTCATTATTTTATCACTTCAAAATGACAATTTCCAAATGTGGGTCAATTAGAAGAATATTTGTAGATATGAATATTTCCTAGTTGTTATACATCTTTCCAGCTTCAAATTCTGCTGTTATCGGCTCTACCTTCTAACTCATTTGTTTTGCAGAATTCTTTGTTTTTTTATTCTAGATTTTGTTCAGACCAAATGTTTCACTTTACTGAGAAACATAAAGATATAGAAAAAGATTATGGGTGGGTGAATATGTCATGCATCTAAGGAGTTGACATCGTTGCTGGTGATATTGAAGAGTTTATTCTCTACTGGTTTATGCGAGAGATTGCCATGGACTACAATTTTTTTCCTTTTAAATTGTCTCATTAAGCTCCGATAGGTGGACTTCATTAGGCAAATTTTATCGGTGTAATCATTTAGGAATTCTGATTTAATCTATCGTTGTTTTCTCTTAGGGTTTTTGTTCTTTTGAAACTTTTAACAGATGAGTTGCATGAAGTATAGTTCTCTTCTTTTCCTTAAATATTCAATCAAATGGAAATTGCTTGCAAAAATAGTTTAGTTATTATTTACAGCATGTACGACGAAAAGCCATAACAATTTTCTCAGACTATTAATCAAAATAAGCTAATTGGTAAAATCAAAAATCAAATCACCATCGACCAAACAAATGCAAAATTTATAAAAACTACTACTGCTATAATCAATACTTACATCTAAATCAACATAATCAATGTGAAACAGCAACCAAGAACCAGCAGCATATCATAATTCTTAAAGCAATATAAGTAAATTAGGGAGGACTTACTCTTTCTTTCTTCAAATTAAGTTTCCTTCGCTGTTACTTGCCAGGCTTAAATCATTAAAGAATTCTTTTTGCCTTATGTTTCTATTTCGGAAGAAGGGTAGAGGATCACGAAATTATGAATTGGAGATTTGAGATTATGACCTAGTTTAGGAAACCGAAATTGAACTGAATCTAGGGTTTAATTTTTTCCCTCACTGTTTTAGAAAAGTGCGCAGTATTTTCGTTTTCCCTCCATACGCGCGTGTCTTGTTTTTATTTTCTTCCCTCCAGAATTTTAGCATAGCAATACTTTGCGTCCGCCTTTAAAAGTGCAGACGTAAATAATTAAATTTTTCGTATACTTGCATCTGATTATATAATGGAGAGACGCGAACAGCTATTACTAAATTTTCATTTCCACCTACCACGTCGGTTCTTAGACAAAAACTGACGCAAAGGTTGGCATAATATTTATTTTTCGTTATTTGCATCTAATTTTGGTTAGAAACAGATGCAAATTATACTATTTGCATCTGTTGCTCATACATCAGACGCAAATGAAGAGATGCAAATAACAAGTTCTGTACTAGTGAAAACTTTATGTTAACAAGATGTAGTGGTACCCATTCTATGTATAAATGATATGCGTGCATTTATGTAAGAAGTATGTATACTAATTGCGTTGTTATGGAAGGGTGTTACCTGGCAGAATCATCTCTGGTAAAAGTCCCGCTAAGGCGAAGACCAAAGATTTCAAGATTTCATGACCTAAAAAATAATTTGCTCCGAGGCCATCCTTAATCACTTCCTAAAGTTCAGTAAAGGCTATATTGAATAGCTGTGGCATATCAAGTATCGATGCCATTGTAGCCTCTTCTCCAGATTTTCTGAAAAATCCTCCAGAAGGGTATTTTGCATATTCAACAATTCATATCTGGCACAGAGGCTTCCTTCCTTTCCCACCTTTTTTACATAAGCTTTTAAGTGATTTGAGAGTTGCTCCTATTCAAGTCTTGATCAATACGTATACAACTCTCTTATGCTTGGAAGCTCTAGCACTTAAATGACATCAGGATTCTTTAAGCCCTAAACTCATTTTTCATATGGTTCAATTTTCTAAAAGCTCAGAGTCGCTAATGTGAAGGGCTAACCCCATAAGGAGACTGATTAGCGATGGTATTAGCAAAACTAGGTCGGGGGGAGATCAGTTTTTTTCTCGTTTAATGCCCTCCTCATATATCAGGAAAATTTGTTGATTATGATAAGTCTCTTGTTTCAGAAGGTAATTGTTTTCCATTTGTGGCCCTCGCTTATCTGTATCTTCCTTTTATCATAGAGCCCCCTTCTAAAGATATGAAATTATCGCCGGAGGAAGTCCAAGTTGTTGAGGCTATTTTCAATGCACCAGTGGAGCATATGTGTAACACCCCCACCTCTGTTAAGGTCACTCACAAAGGGAATGCCTTAACTTTGGTGGAGCATTTTAGTAAACAGAACAGAAACTTACAAGACAGATAAAACAGTACTTGAAAATTTTTAACTTTATTACAGCGGAAACAGAAATTTATATGGTTACATCCTTTCAATTTCAGAATTCAAGTACAAAATATCAGTCTTGTACAAAAGCCTTCAAAATGCATAGTTTAAAATCATAATCCCCATGGAACGGAAGCTATACAGAGCCAAGCCATACTTTAAGCACTTCAAGCAAAGAGAAATCCGGATCAAGCTAAAGTATTTCCATCCTTGGATAACCTGGGGGGGAACGGAAGAAAGGAGGCGAAAACAACAAGGGTCAGACAAAAAGTCTGGCAAGTCCAGTGACTTTCAGCATATGAACAGATAATAATAATATGATATGAACATAAAACTGGATGTGAGATAACTGTAACAGGTGTAGCAGATATAACAGAAAAACAGAATGATATAAACTATTGTTTTACACTTCTCTGCACTAATACTAGTATAGCAGAATTAGGTGTCACCCTAATGTCTAAATTGAAGTAGGAACGGGTACAGAATACTTTAACAGAAACATAATGCTAATAATGGGCCTTTACTACCCGATCAGAAACAGACAGAAGAAGAAACAGATTTATCCCTATGGAAACAGAATGTAGAATTAGGTGTACACTAGTAATGGGCCCTTACCACCCGAACAGACGGTACCACACAGAAACAGACAGGTGTTACCACCCAACAGAAACAGACGGTACTAACAGAAACAGACAGAACTAAGCGTACCCTAAAACCCTACCCCAAGCGATCGGCTCCCTAATACATAAATATCCTGTGTCGGCCCCACAGTAGGGTGTATCACTCCCTAAAGTGACAACCAATTGGCACAGACCTATTTACAGATGTCACGGTGTCTTACATCCTCAGAGGCAGACCGGGATCCATGCACGCACATGACCCGGTTGGAACGCACCATCAACACCCCTCGCCATTATCAGAATGAACCACTTATAATTAGTTCAGTAAGCGTGCCCGGACCCTACCTACTGTTGGGTCAAAGTTTTGATACCAGAAAGGGTTACTGACTAATATGGGTTCCAAACAACAGATGACACAAGTAATTCCCCTCCTAACCTTGTGTCCCCAGACTAACAGATTTTCAGATTAACTTGTTTACAAGTTCAGACATACAGAATTCAGATTTACTAATTCACAAATTAAGTTAACAAGTTTTCAGACTAACAGGTCAGATGTACAGATTTTTCAGATTTGTCTAACTTTGTATTGGGCCTACAGATTCATGGACGGGTTTTACTACATCTATTAATCCCTTTGGTTTAACCCTATTTTCCCCAATACGTTTTAGACGTCATTCTTATCTTAGATTTTGCATTAATTAATTATTAATGCACAGACCTCTCACATTAGGTCGGTAGCTTGTGGCCGCTGGATATGCCGGGCGGTTCCGGGCAGACTTCTGCCACAAGCCAGACCTAACCTCGTGTCTTACGCATGTTATGACTAACTTCTCACATTAGAACCTATTGTTTGCGACCACTGGATGTGCCGGGCGGTTCCGGGCAGATTTACGCCGCAAACTCATTCTAACCTCGAGTTAGCCATGTTTATCTTTGCGGCCAATTAATTAATAATTTACCGTTTATGCGCACGCCCAATAAATACGCCAATTCAGATTATATCAATAACAGGATGATTATATCAACATAGCAGATAACAGATTTTATATGACTTAACGGATTTAACAGATTTAGCAACTTAGCAGATTTTGGCATATAACAGGTTAGGCATTTCAACCGACAAATTTAACAGTCTAGGCAATATAACAAAGCTAGTAGTTTAGGCAACTTGACAAATTAGCAGATTTAGCAAATTTAATATTTCTAAAAGTTCTATTTACATGCCTTGCCCAATCATAAATTGGCCTAAATTCATATGCCTACATAATTGTCATGATTCACAACATATACTCCATGTTTGCATAAGCGCAGAATATGGACATAATTTGCCATATAACATATGTTCCAATTTTTGTTAAACTAGCATCTTACAGCAGATTCACATATAAATTATACCAAATATAACCATTAATTTCAATGCATGCCATATATCCAAAAATCCCTATTTAGGTGTAATCTAAATAATAGATATCCTAATTAATGTAAATCTTTACACCTAACTTTCCATATCCTTCTTCTTTTCATGTCATGAATCATTATGCAAACTATACCCAACAATATAAATCTTTAAATCATATCTTCCAAAAATCAGATCTTGACTTTTATATGCATTTTGTCCAAAGTCTCAAATCATATGTAATCTTACAATGGTTCCTCTTTTCTTCTATCATAGAATATGCATAGACCCAAATCTATGTTTACAACATATGCTCATTAATTACAGTTCTAAATTACAACATAGCTATGCATACAACATGCATAAATTATATGTTCATAGTCAAATTTATGCATATGTCCAATATATTTTATGCCTCAGACCTAAAGTCATACATTCAATTTAGTCTTGTCAAATTTCGCATCATTCATCCCAAAAATTGCGTTCATACGTTCATCTCTTATGAGATTAGGCACAGGCTCGTGGTAGCCTGGCTATAAAAACAGAAAAGAAGAAAAGGGATACAGAAAAACAGATCGGACAGAAGAGAATATATATACAATCTCAGATTCAGAATCAAAACATATCAAAATTATTATTAACTTTTACAGCGGAAAATAACTGTACTTGCCTTGATTAGATTAAAGAAAGGACTTTAACTTGCTGTAGAATCTTTGCAGAAACTATAATCTCTAGTTTGAATTGAGTTTCTTAGGCTGATGTTGATTATCTTCTAGTTTTAATTCCAGCAGAGCAGCGACGCCATTTTTTTATTTTTTTATTAGAAGAAGAGAGCAATGGAGGCTAGAGAATTGTGTAAGAAACCTAGGTAGAGTCTAGGGTCATTTTATAGAGTTTATGAACTGATCAGGACCATTGATGTTGCTTGGATTGATCGTAGCCATTCATTCGCAAGAGGGACCAATTAGAGCCTGCCACCTAGCCCTAATGACAAAGCAGACCACAGAAAATCGACCAACATAGAATAGGCCAGCCAGGTTGGACTGGGTTCGACCTGGGTCTGGACCAGGTCGACATGCCTGTCGACAGCCCTGTCGACCTGGCTAGACCAGGTCGACAGCCCAGTCGACCTGGGTGTCTTAGGCGGGAATTTTCCCGCCCTGGCCAATTGGGCCCGATTTTTAATTTTAAACTTCTTTTCTGAGCTGTTCGAATTTTAAACTTAATTCAGAAACTTCCAGAGGCTATATCTTCTTCATACGGACTCCGTTTTTCGAAAACTCGGACTCTATTTCGCGTATTTTTCCGAGACGAACGCAATGGCGTATCCCATTTCCCTTAGTTCTTTGATTTCAAATTAATTATACTTTAATTTATGACTTTCACGGTTATAGAATACACGGGGTGTTACATTGTGCCAGTCATTTCTTTTAACTGCTGATAGGATCCATTAATATGGCTTCATCTCCCCAGGACAAAAGATACTGGGGCAACCCCCCATCCAATTTTTTGGTCCTAAAGGAATGTTGTTGAACTCTAGTTTATTCAACGTAGGCTCTCCCATCTTTCTAGGTGATTTGGATGAAATCATACCTTTGATTCGAAAACGTTCGTCATTCTTTCTCATATTTCCTTGTTATTATTTTTTCTGATTTAACTCCCCTTTGTTTAGGATCTTCATCTTCTTAGGATGCAACTACCCTCGCAGCTTATAACCGGTCCAATGCCGGAGCTATAAAGAGGCTTGCTCATAGCGACATTGAATCACCTTCAAAGAAGTCCAGGTATGATAAGCCAGTTAGCCTTTCAGAAGACATTGTTGTTGCCTTGAAAACAAGGTAGACCTTTGATCTTGTTACTACATATGATGATCAGGTGGTTGTTGTTAACGTCTCTCGTGATGTTTCTCTGAATGGTAAGTCCGTAAGTAGCAATGTCCCTTCTGATAATTTTGATGAGTTAGGCGGGGAAAGGTACGGTCTTCTGATGCCTTCCTCTTCCCAACCTTCTGTCTCTCCTGTACCTTGTCCGCCAGTCTCGGATTTCAATAGGCTAGTGAATATTGCTCTTTCATCTCCTGAAGTTGCCAATATTACTCTGAATTCTGCATCCTTGGACTCAGAATATTTCCACCGGTAACAAATCAGAGATCAACTTTTGGTATTAACTTATTATTTTCCTAATGCTTTTTCCTTTTACGTGGTTTTTGTGAGAGGCCTAGTCTATTCCTTTTCCTTAGGTGATAAAAACTTGGTATGTATCCACGGGGTAGCTTTCGCTTCAATGGCTGAGGTCAACGCCCTTAAGGAGGAGAACAGGGTGTTGACGAATAGGGTTAATACTCTATTACGGGAGAAGACGGAGGGTGATAACGAACGCAGGGAGTTGCGGCCTTACTGGATGAGGAGTGAAAGGCTAAAGATATGTTGGCGAAGTAAGTTGAAGACCTTAAGGCAGAGAAATCAAGGTTGGAGATTGATTATGCCGCCGAGGTGGACAGGATGAATACCCAGCTCTCTTACCGCAAAAAGAAGAAAGTCCATATTAATGAAATAGTTATTGAATCCTCTATCAGGGATAGAGTTTTGGAGAAGATTGCGTAGGTGAAGCAAGAAGGTATGGCTCCCCTAATGAACAAGATAAACCCTGTGTCTCTTTTGTTTATTGACAAGTTTTCTGAGGATTATGAGGAAGAGGTGGAGGAAGAAACTATAAAGGAAGAGAAAACGGGAGAGGACATGGACCAATAAGGTGGATCTGGAAAGGATGATGGGACCTCCTCTCCTATGACAAGGGAGTTATCTTCTAAGGGAGGTGGTTTTCCGGATCCCAAGAATAAAGGAGCTTTTGACTGGTCTGATGTTGATGTTACACAGGTATGGCTTTTTCTTTTGAAATATTTCCCCTCTTCTTGAATTTTATTAGTAACTCGCAGTGGTTCTCTACTTCCCCAAAGATGTAAGCTACTGTAATGCTTTAAATTCTGTATTTGAAAAGCATGGAGAATTTCCAAGGAATTCATCCTCCAAAAACCAATCTAGCAGGGAGTATCAAGTATCACAGTTTGAAGTAATTTTTTCTTTTAACTTGTCCATGAATGGTGTTGGTTTCATGACATTTGGTGGCTTGTGATGTTGTATTTATATGTCGGTGTGGACATTATGTGTATGTGTATATGAATTGATAAAGGTCATGTAATTGTCTTTCTTTGAAATGCATGGTGTTTTTAGTATATGTTTGATATCTATGTTTTACGTATTTCGATATCTTATCTTATCCATGACTAGGAGGACCAATTCTAGACCCCCCCTTCACGGTTTAGAGAAGAAACTTTGAACATTGCTAGCTGTAAAGACATTTTTGAGAGTGCTCCCCTTTCGGGCTATAAAAAGATGTATTATCTTCAAAAGATAGTTGTCACAATCTCAAGGAACATGTGTCTTATTTGAAAAAACAAATGAAGGAGAAACATGAAATTATTTATATTTTGCAACGTAGGTTAGCGACAAAATCCTCTGAGAGTTCAGATGCGTAGGTAGGTAGGCTCTACCAACAAATTGACTAGTTGGAGAATGAACTAAAGAAAGCTAAGGAGAATTGTGCTTCCTTGGAATTTGCTTTACAAAATCCTGACTCGAAATGATAGACTTTTATCATATGTTTGTAATGTAAATCCCTTTAAAACAACAATTGTGTTTGTGTAATGGTTTATGTCGTGACCTCTAGTGGGCATCCCTGGGTATTGTGTGATTTATTTGATGTATTGCTTTTGTCGGGAACAATGTCATCATAACACAGAGTGTTTGTAATGACAGAAGACCTACTCATGTCAAGTGTTAGTAAAAGACTTCCTTATGTAACAGGTATTTTGGGAACATGTAACAACCCGGAATTTTAGAACCAATTTAAAAATTTTATTTTACCAATTTTAATGTACTTTGAATATTTAAAATGATTAATTTTAATTAGTAACGACTAAAAATTTATTTAAATTGAAGTTAGAACAAATAAATTTATTTTAATTATATAACGAGCCTGAAATGGCGCGGCAGTTTGAAAATTCGATTTCAAATTTCAATTGAATGTATGGAATTCAAAATAAATCGAATTTCAGTAAAACCAGAAATATTTGAATTGGTTTAAAAATATCTTTCTAACGACTGTGAAAAATTCAGATTTCATAGTGGGAATAAAAAGTTATGTCCAGTTTAAAATTAGAAATAGTCGCTATGGAATTTATATATATTTTATATAATATATAGCCCTTAAGAATAGTCATTTTGTAAACGACCTCCGTTTTCGATGAAACCACTTTTGTTGGATCCGGAATGTCAAATTATTGCTAGATTCCAATTTTCATAATTTTTGGAATCAATATGTCAGCATGGTGAATTTAAAGGCGTTTGGTCAATTCAGTTTGAATTTAATCGACTGGAAAATGACCGCTTTCCAAACGGTCTCCAAATTCGACGAAATTAGTTTTGTTAGGACCATATCGTCAAAACATAGTTAGATTTATTTTTCGGGAATTTTTGGAGTTAGTATGCGACCTCAGTAAATTAAAATGTACGTTAAAATCAATATTGACTATAATATTAATTTATATTTTAATTGTGAAGAAAACTGATCGAAACGATAGAATTGGCTTGTGTAACATATCCCATTGTGTCGACATGGGGGGTATTTAGCTAGGAGCGACAGTCCTTGGGTCCGATTAGAAGTTCAAATTAAAAAGTAACTTTTTAAAATTAAATTAAATTATATATACATATATATATATTAATAAACAAAGTCAACCCCCTTGTATTCTCTTTCTTATTCCGCCATCTTCGTTAATTTCAACGCAAAATAAAAAAAGAAGAAAAACTGATTATGCCTTCCTCCCTTCGATTTGCGACCGCCGCCTCCTCCCTCCGCCTGCGCTGATCACTACCGCCTCCCTCAGCTCTTTATTCCTCTCTCCTCCTCCTCCTTCTCTCCCTCTTCAATTCCTAAAAACCCTAACCCCCAAATTAATTCAAAATCTGCACCTCAGGCCCTAGCCGCCACCGCCTGACCACTTTCCCCACCACCTGCTGACATCGGCGCTGCCCCCTCCCCCTTGCACCACCTGTAAGTTTTCTTTTTATTTATTTATTTTAAATTATTAGTATAATTTAATTAAAAAGCAATTTAAAAATCAGTTTTTTTATATGAATAGCAATTTAAAAATCAGTTTTTTTATATGAATAACAATATAAATATATGATTTTTTATATATGAAAAGATATGATTTTTATATATGAAAAGATGTGATTTTTATTTATGAAAAGATATGATTTTTATTTATGAAAAGATTTGATTTTTATTTATATAACCATGTATAAAAAAATATAATTTTTATATATGAAGTAGTGATATAAAAATATAATTTTTATATATGAAGTAGTGATACAAAAATATGATTTTTATATATATAACAACAATATAAAATTTTGATTTTTATACATATTGTAGCGGTATAAAAATGCGATTTATATATATTGTAGCGGTATAAAAATATGATTTTTATATATATTGTAGCGGTACAAAAATGCGATTTTTATATATATTGTAGCGGTATAAAAATGCAATTTTTATATATATTGTAGTGGTATAAAAATGCGATTTTTATAAATATTATAGAGGTAAAAATGCGATTTTTATGTATACGGTAGTAGTATAAAATGCGATTTTTATATATATCGTAGCGTTATAAAAATATGATTTTTATATATGTCATAGCATTATAAAAATACGATTTTTATATATATCGTCGCGTTATAAAAAATTGATATTTATATATATCATAGCATTGTAAAAATACGATTTTTATATATATCATAGCATTGTAAAAATATGATTTTTATATATATCATAGAACTATAAAAATACGATTTTTAATGTATACATGGCATTGTAAAAATGTGTTTTTTATATATACAACATAAAAATAAAAATGTGATTTTAAAATATAAATAGAATTTATAAAAATATGATTTTTATATAGAAAACCGATTTATAAAAATATGATTTTTATAAATAAGAACATAGCATAAAAATGTGATTTTTAATGTAAATTGCGTGAAATAGATTACGTTGGAATCACGGCGAAGAATACAACGCGCTGGAGCAAATAAAAAAACCGTCCAATAAAGAATGATGGAGTGGAAACCAAAGGTGAGAACTCCATCTCGCTCTATTTATTTTACAATTAAAAATATTCTAGGATGCAGACGGTGCTTAGAAGCCCCTGACACTATTTATTGTACAAACCATATTATGTGATTTGAATTATGTGGAGTTCAACACTCGAATTCACACAATCACATAAATTGAAAGCGATGTATGGATATTACCGACACACAGATTTCATACTCCGTGAATAGCCACTTATGGTGCCATAAATGGCATTTGAGGTAGTTGAGTATTTATTTATTTGGATATCCTATGTGATTTGATTATGATTGTAAAATTGGTTGTGGATTAATTGTGAATTGATTGAAATTGGTTTGTGTATGGCGCGAGCCAGTATTCGGCGAGGGATAAGACTAGATATTATTCTGGTTTTAATATCGCACCGTTATGCTGCCGAAATTTTCTAAAATGTGTTAGAAAAATTAGTAGGTAGCTAAAAATATTATTTTTAGTTTATAACTGCGATGAATAAAATTATTTAGCCTTTGTGTAGAATTTTATAAGCTAAGATATAAAATTCTATATATTTATTGGATAGTTAAAAATAAGTTAACACATCCATTTACAAGTCAGACGACTTGTTTATGCTCGCCTTTTTTTGTGATATTGATTGGAATGATAATTTTTACACGTCGTCCAAGTGCACAAATAATAATTGTTATTTGATGGTTGAAACCCCACACGGGTATTGGGATGATATTTAACGTGCACTAATCCCAATTGTTTAGTTGTATGTCAATCGATAGGTTGACAGACTGTTGTAAGCGTTAATTATTTATATTTAATGCTTGTGCAGTTATGTAATGCCCTCTGGATGATGGTTGACTGTTTATAATCATTGTTATGTACATGTGTGTATGAAATCCATATAAATAACATTATATGGTAATTGACTGTGTCTAATTCCAATTTAGAAAATAACGAATATTTTAAAATAACTAATATTCTAGAATAGTATTTTGTAAAGGATAAAAATATGATTTTGATGTCCGATTTGGGATGAACACGGAAATATTGAAATATATAAAACCGTGTTGTTTAAATTTGCGCCACTTTAACGCAAACGATATTTATATCGATTTTATTCGTTTTTATAAGGAATATCAAAAAGGAAAATATTTGAAAATCTGATATTTTGAAATTATTGTCATTTAAATATTATAATGATAAGGAGTATTCAATTTTGATTTAAAATTGAAAATGAAGTTGGTATCGTTTTTAAAACGAATTTATAAACGACTTATAAAATACATTTTTAATTGGAAACGATGAAACATATATAATATATATTATATATATTTAATGGCATGAATAGAATGCGACCGTTCGTGAATTTCGACCATTGACTTCGAATTGACATTACGGGAGACTCGACCGTCGGATTCTCCTAAAATTAGAACCGTTGGGTTCGTATCAAAAAGAGCTTTCCAAAGAATATAACAGATTTGAAATCTAACAGTTGGATTTGGAATTATGTCCAAATCAAATTTGGAAAAGGTCGTTGTAAGTGTAGTTTGGTGACCGTTTATGGAAATCGACAGAAAGGGCTTTAATAAATCTATTAAAAATATTAATAATTTGTGCAAAATCATAATAAATGATTTGGAAAGAATTTGGACGAAAAATTCCATATTTGTAAAGATAAAAAAAATATTTTATCAAAATGAAATAGTTATTAACTAGATTTGAAATCCAATAATTTTTAAATAAAATAAATTGGATTTGTGAATGGTTTTAATATAACCAGAATTTCCAATATATGAATGGAAATCATCTTCGAAATATTTCGATATTGGATTCCGTGATTATACAGATATTGTTATGGGAATTTGGAAGATATATATATATATATATATATATATATCATTATTCCCAAAACGATATTTGTTAGTTTCGGAATTTGATATTGAATATAAGTCGATATAATTTCTATTTAGAGCCTTGTATTTGATATCAAATTGGATTTTGGGTTTGTCATGAACGGTGCCTTAAATAACACTGTTCTTAAACCCAGTTGAGGAAAAAATAAATCTTTTAATTAAGTTTTATTGAAGTTTTCCAATTAATTGATATTTAATTGGAATTGAATAAAAGAATTGGATTTTGGGTTTGTCGTGAATGGTGTCTTAAATAACATTGTTCTTAAACCCCGTGTGAGAAGAATAAATCTTTTAATTAAGATTATTAGAGTTTCCAGTTAATTAACATTTAATTGGAATAAAATGGAATACGAATTGGGTTTATTGTGAACTGTGTTTTAACGACATTCGTTCTTTAACCCGATTTACATTGAAATATGATTTGGAATTTACAAATCTTTTTATTAAGATTTAATGGAAAATTTCTAAAGTAAAGTTTCCTAATTTAGTATATTAAATTGGAATTGAATGGATTTCGATTTGGTGATAATCGAAGTGAGCTTCTGTGGAGGAAGACTGTTAATATATATGGAATTTAAAAGGCTTTGTTGTTATTCCATTTATATTATTAGTCAGATACGGAAATTGATATTGATTATATATTGATCTGTTTTCCGTGAAGATTCCATAATTAATGGAATGTGATTTTGGGGTTTATCGTGAACTGTGTTTTAAATGATATTAGTTCTTTAACCTAGTTGAAGACAGGATTACATGTCTAGCATTGTATTTCGAACTCTATTGTTGATCTCTGCTAAATATATATATGTTTGGTGGCAGAGAATTTATTCTCTTTCTTAACACCCTTCTCTGAGACGTACGAGCTCAGAGGTTATATATCGGTAAAAATCAATGGTACGGTGTAGATTGTCAGTGTGGCATGTTTGTGTTTCCAAAGTTAAATAATCATTAATGTTGATTTTTGGGAAGATTAAAACTAAGGGGAGTTTTAATGAATCTTTAATTAGATTGAAATGAGAATGTGATAATTTAAATTATCTAACTCGAGAAATGACTGAGAATGGAGTACCACCAGTTTTACTCCAAGCGATAGTTAAATCTTTAATTAGATTTGAACATGAAATGGTAATTAAATTTACCAATAACACTGTGGTGTTAGATATGGAGTATTACCAGTTTTTCTCCATAGGATGAATAGGTTGGGATTGGGAAATTAAATAAATGATCACTTCGGTAAGGTGCGCTAAACACGACTGGTTGATAAACCTTAATTTGGTATAGAAATGATATCCAAAGGAAGATTAAAGAATAAATTTAATTAATTTATCTTTGATAAAATTAATGGGAACCGTTCCCAAAGGATATGAATATTTAAAAAGAATATTCATAATTGGAATGAGGCATATGTTTTGTTTTTATAACACTTGGTTATAAGATACGTGAATTATTTGGAAAGGCCGGGTTTATACCCATTCTGAATAATTGATTTGACGATAAGTCGACGATGAAGACGGTGGTTGAAGACGGGAGGTCTTCACATTGTTTGGATGATTACTGATGTCTTGATTGGGTTGTACACCTAAGGCAAGGTAATAAGTGGTGATCGTCCAGACGTACTTGGAGATCGTCCGGATATGCAAGGACCTCTCTCTTGTATTGGACATAAGGAACAAGGAATAAGGTGCCTCCGATTTTGTTCACACCCAGAATGAACTATTAAATGGATGTGTGTCTAACATTGGATTTTATTCTGTGTTGATTGATCTCTATTAAATATATATCTGTTTGGTGGCGGAGAATTTATTCTCTTGCTTAACACGCTTCTCTGAGACGTACGATCTCATAGGTTATATCTCGATAGACATCAGTTGCATGGCGTGGATTGTTAGTGTGGCATGCTGAGATGCAGTGATCAAGGCTTTTGTTGAAAAGCAGAGTCTTGTGGTTGATCATCAAAGCACGACCTTAAATGGCATAGCTTTGTGTATAGCGTTAATTCGCGAGCCTCACACCTCGGCATGAGTCAAATACGAGATCAGGGACGCAGGGAGGACGTGATGTTTCCTTCTAGCTATGTGTGGTTTCATGGTATGGAGCCCAGACATTTATATATTTTTACCTATGTGGATGATGGATAGTGAGGCGCCTCAGATATATCGGTTACTACGGTGCCGATGGATAGGTCCTATAGGACCGGGAAACATGTGTTTAGGAATAATTAATCCTTAAACATAAGAAATGACCGGCCTTGCAGGAACTAAGGGTTGCCCAGAGTGTGTAGTCCTGAGGCATTTGCTAGAGTGACTCGAAGTGGTGAGGATGATTCCTTGCCTCGACTCATGACAGAAATCCAACTTCCAATACGTGACATTTCAGTTTTAATTGTAGAGCCTAGTATGGCGACATAGTGCAATAGGTCACTATGCCATCTATGATTGATACATTTATATTTGGAGTTGTTATATACACTATACACTTAAAATAGTATCAAAATGATTGTTTTAAACATACCAAGCATGTTTGTCTATTATAAGGTAAAACTCTATCCTCCGGCTTGCGTTGCATTGTATGATGGGACCTAAGTCTTATAACAACTTCCTTTTTCCAAAAAGCATTGCGTTGTTTGTTTTATTAACTGGTATTGTTGGGAGGTAACCCGTTCCGTGTTATACGGTGTGGTCCCTTGATTTATTTATTTTAAAGAAAAGATTTAATAACTGTTTTAGTTCTCACACCAGTCACATGACTGACCTAGAGTTTATTGTTTTAACTTAAACTCTGGGTGCCCCTATTTCCCACATGGGCAGCTAGTAGTTAGGTTTTTCACAGGATCCTGCATTTACAGCTGGAGCTATATTCGGAATGCTCTATATCCGTGTATTTCTTACAGTTGTGTTATGTATTGATTTTCCGCTGCTTTATAATTTGAATCTCTGATATTTTCCAATGTGTTATATTTATTCATACTCTGATGTAATTTGTTGTAATAACAATGAAATGTTCTTCTGTTTGGGTTCTGATTTGTAGTGTTCTCAACTCATTCTGGTCTTTCCCATAAGGGCGAGTTTTGGTCGTATAAGAACACTCCCACCGTAAGATTTCCTAGAAAAAGGAGTAACCCATGTTATAAGAATCTATTAGACATGTATGGGATTTTTTTCTAGATCTTCTCCAAACTGATGTTTTAATGTTATGTTATTTCCCGTGTTGTACGATCAACTGGTATATTGAAAAATAAATTGATGAATATATAAGTTAGAAACACTTCCCTCAGTAATAACGGAAGTGTAGTTTTGATCCATTTTTTAATTACTGAGAGGGTCGAACATTTCTTTCTAGTTTGGATTTAAGAGTCTGAGCTCATCCTGGTTTGGGTAATTGTGGCGAGACAAGAACCCCATATCTAGTTGTAGTTTTCTCTTGGATCATCCCAGATTTTGGTATTAAGATATGAGACCGAGAGCCCGCTTCTAGTTTTTGTTGAGAACTGAACCAACCCAGATTCGGGTATTAGGGTAATATCGGGACCACTCTTCTGGGACATGTGTGGATCTGATCTAACCTAGATTCGGGTTATTTAAAGTAATAGACTGGAAGTCCACTTCCGGTCTTCACTAAGAACCGAATCAACCCAGATTCAGGTACTGATATAGTAGACCTGAACCAACTCTTGTTCAGGAAAGTAGATAATGAAGACCAGGAATCCCCTTCTGGTATTTATGAAGAATCGAATCAATCCAGATTTAGGTACTAATCTAGAAGACCTGAACCATCCCTTGTTTAGGCAATTAATGATTGGAGACCATAAATTCCCTTCCAGTTTTTGTGTCTTGGTATCCCCTTTGGATTTGATTTGTGAAGCAGAGGTTGTACATGCTTCTTGAGCCACTTTCTGGGCTTTTGATTTCAAAGCAAAGGATGTACGTTCTTTATTGGCAACTCTTTGGGACTGTGAGTCTGGTGCGCTTGGCTAGCTTATCCACAAGCAGGGCCCAAGGACTTACCCGACCTCCCTCCAGGAGGTGCCTTATCCTGACCATCGTAGGTGATGATAAGGTCTTAGAAACTTAGATGTGGCCATTATAGACACAAAACTAAGGTTTACTCTTTTGATGCTCTATATTGACAATTATATGTACTGATAGAGACTTACACACCACCACCCTCCGAGGGGTACCCTATCCTGACCATCGTAGGCGATGATATGGGTTGGCGTTCCCCTTTAAGGGTAACGCGAAACATAAGCAGAGGTATGACGTGCTCTTCTATGAGCAGAGGTAGAATGTGCTTATTCTAGCAGAGGCAGGCCGTACTCTTCTACGAGTAGAGGTAGGGCATGCTAATTTTAGATGCACCGCCATGACCATTTCTGGCGTGAAACGGAGGCTTACGCTCTTGATGCTTTAACCCACCTCCTATGATTTGGGCATGGAGAAAGTCTAACACACCATCCCCCTTCGGGGGATGCCTTGTCTTGACTAATTTGGTGATTACAAGGGATTTGATCCATTCATGGTTTGACCCCTTTGGGTTTCTTTAAGCTTCGAAAGGAGGGTTTTCCGTACCCTCGAACATGTTTAATAATCGTTTTCCTAAGGACTTTTACTGAACTTAATATGATCTTTTCATAAACTACTGTAGTTGGACTTGGTAGATGAATTGGATGACTGTTTTCCTAAGGATTCTGTAGTGATTAGTTTCATGTCCATTCATCATGTGGTAATGACAATAGGGTCCTCCTGTTTTTCTTTCATATTTGGGCTTTTTCTTTGTGATTGGCCAACAGTTGAGTTCGTGTTTGGTTAGGAAGTAGATATTTTCCATCGAAGTGGTAAGGTAGTAACCTTAGGTAATCTTGGCATAAGCCTCTCTTCTTGCCGCGGGGGCTTAACCCTTTTGTGACCCAGTCTTATTGTTGTGCCTATATCTTTGTTCCTACTTCTCTAAATATACTGAGGTTGGGATGTTATCCTTTCAGACCATTTATTGGTGAAATAGTCAATATCATTCATTACTTCTTGTTCAAATATCGTTCCTCTGATTTTCTTGTCGAGAGTTCTCCTTATGTAAGAGAAAATGATAATATTCTCTGATGTTGAGCCACTTAGAGGAGATGTTAGGGTTTATCCTATGTGGGAAGGTTATTATCCCAAGCATCGGAAGCATATTATTCTATTTATATTTTTTGCTTTATTATCCGCAGGGCATCCACTCTCAACCTTCGTTCTTCTGTCACTCCTAGGTCAATGATTTCCGACTTATCCAATCGAGATCCGGAAGGCTTTTGTTGGGACCTCTTACCCATAACATCGCTTCTTCAAAGCCTTACTCCAATCCGGGATGGAACAACACAGGTAGATATGTGGCAAGGTTAATCAAAGGATCGGTGGTTCATGCCCTCCTTTTAGCGCCAAAATTTTAATGATATTTTTCGTTAACGCTGGAGATAGGTCAATGGGAATGAACCTAAGAGAAAAATAGGTCATTTATCCTTTGCAAGTTTGAATTAGTTTTACGTTACTAGGTATCATGGCTCGGAATGCAAAAGAATAGTTACTCTTCCCTCGATGGGGTGAGTATCATGCTTAAGCAATTGGAGAACCAATAATTGCCTTGGGGAAAAGGATCTCTAAATACAACCCTTGACAAAGGATTTAATGGATGGAAAAAAGGGGGATCTGCACCAAGCTCGTAAAAGGGTCTAAGTTTGCAGGAAGGGTCTAAGCTTGTAGGAAGGGGTGTTTCGCCTGATTTAAGGGAAGGCTTGGGTAAGTGCTCATGCACATGTAGGAAGCAAATATCAAGCTGTGGTGACAACAACTAAGAAGATAACATGATAAACTCATAAGAAAATATCATAAGTGCTGATTCACTCTTTATTGATCTTTGACATGAATAGAATATAAGAAATCCACAAATTGATCTAAGAATTAGGGTTTACTCTATAAAGAAAGAGTACAAGGGCCCCTTCTGCTATTGGGCTATTGGGCCTGCAAGAGCCTCTGTCGGCCGCTTCTCTCTTTAGTCTTGGATGTTTGCCTTTTGGCTGTTTTATGGTGCTGATTATTGCCTCCAAAGTGAGTATCTCGGTCAATTAGGGATTCTTTGATATTGAGATGAGCTTGTCGATATAGTAGCTTTTCTGGAGGTATTTGAGCTTCCGGCTGTATGCTTTCGGTTATAAGCCTCCGGATTTAGGCTTCCGGTTTTTCTCATGAATACTTAGAGAAGCCTGCCCTCATGATGTAAGTAGATAGCCACTGGTTCGGAACCACTCTTGCTGTCTGTACCAAGTGGAATAGTTTGGATAGCCTGTATCCCTTCTTGGGTTCCGGCTTATCTTCCGGTGGAACTTTTGGAATAGTCTGGTCTTTCATAAGGTAGCTTCCTCACCCATAGCCTTGATAGCAAAAGGTCTATGGTCTTTTGGTTTAGCTCTCTATCTTTCTGCATCACGCATCACGTATCACACTGGCTGTCGATGGTTGCTACCCGATGACTTGCTATCAAACAGATGGTTAGACTCACCCGTAACTCGATAAAAATGGTCGTAACCCAGCTTAGTCACAAGGAAACTAGATCATCGAATCACCTATGCCACCCTACATCCTTCTGATTGCCTACTATCGTGGAAATGAAGGTCACTGGGTAGAAATGTGCAGACCTAACCTCTGCGAGCACAGTTTGAACATTGTCACCGCACATAGGACTACCAGGAGTACCCTCCACGTCCCAGCAAGTCACATGCTTCCCCTTCCAGTCCTTCGGAGCCAGTAGAATATCAGTAGAACAACAGGCGGAACAGGCGGAATAATAAGATGGACGTGCGCTCCCTTCATGTCCCATGACACCACGATGATCTACCCCATTGGGTTATTCACCTTCATACGTACGCACTGATACAAGCGCTTGATCCACCTCGTCAGATTTCAGATTAACTCAGTTATTCCCATTCACATTGACTTCTTATTCAAGTTACCAAGTTCCTCTTGCTTATTAATTTCAGTTATAACTTAATCCATTTAAGTTTATTAATAAGACCATAACATGTTATTATCTAGACTATAATCCAAGATTTTAACCTACAATCACTACAAGAAATCATGCTTTTTATATGCTTTTATTGGCAACGTTTACGGTGCGAAAGCAACTAATACTATTTTAGTTCTTTTCTTTCCTTTTATTTTTGTGTTGGGAGAACATGAACATAATTATACAGCCTGTAGCCAACCCTTGTGACGTTTGTTTTTAACTTTCTCGTTTCACCAAAAATTCCCTCCAATTGAAAATTTCCCCCCTCAATTTCCATTGGCTTCACAGCATATTCTCGTTTATTCGCTTCATCCTCTATTTTCATCTCGAATTTCCTTTCGATTTCACCCCCAATTTCCCCTTCGATCCCACCACCATCCCCCCTCCCCCCTGATTTCCCCCTCGATCCCCCCTCCTGGTTTTCCTCTCTATATCCTTAGCTACCGAATCGTAATTTGGGTGCGTTCCCATCGTGGGTTTGAGTGAGGTTTTGTTTTGTTTCAGATCTAGAAATAGATTCAGATTACGTTTCAGATTGTGTTTTTGGGTGTGTCTCAGATTATGGAACCGTCGACGCAACCGATTCAGATTTAGATCCATTGTTAAGGTACATAAATTATAGTTAATATATTCATAAATCATGTTTTCAGCTTCTTTCTTTTTGGATTCAAACAGTATAGAAGAAAGATAGCGCTCGCCAAAACTCGGAAAAACAATTACAATTAATTTCCCCTCACAACTTAGGTATACGTTCATTTTTAGGCCTATAAGTTGTCCATGTATTTTATCTTGGATTACATTTACAGTGTTAAGCATGCATATCAGTGGTGAAACCTCACTTTTCTTATTGTTTGAAGTGGCTTATGTTTACAGTGTTTGATACTGAGAGATATTAAGGTATATTAGGATTATTTATAAAGTATTTCATATAGCCCACTAGATAATACGGTACTAGGCTTGAATTCTTTATGCTGTTATTTTATTGCAAACCTGTCGTAGATTGAAACAAACAAAATTTTGAATAGTCAATGTATAATTTTGAATAGCCATTGTATAATAGGAAACAAGTATATACAGGGATTATTTTCTGTTATTACAAGTATATACAGGGATTATTTCTCTGTTATTTTTCTATATAATAGGGAACAAATTTATATAGGGATTGTTTTTTTGTTATTTTTCTGTATAACAGGAAACAAGTATATACATTATGTAACAGGAAACTAGAATATAATAGGAAACAAGTATATACATGAAACAAGTATAACAGGAAACAAGCATATACAGGGATTATCATTTTGAATAATCATTGTAGAATTTGCTATTATAAAATGCATAAACACATCGGAACCAAGTTTTCATTGGTTGTTAGTAAATGCTTTTATTCCATGTTTTTGCAGAAAAAGGATATGTATACAAGCCTAAGGTTTTCACATAATGATAGGAGCATGATCGCTTAAGGTTATCCTATGAAATATACGTCAAGTTCAAGTAAGTTTTAGTTACTACTTAAATTCATGTTTATCCTATGAAATATAAATCTAATAATTTAGTTTTGTTGGCAATGATCATTTATCATTTTTACTGAATTAGTTTTTTCCCATACTCGCCTAAGGTTTTCACATAATGATAGGAACATGATAGCCTTAGGTTTTCACTTCAGCAGTTATACAAAATCACTTGTGGAGCCACACTTCCGTAAATGTTTATATTATGACCAAATACACACAATTTACAATCGGTATAAGTTGGAATGAGGGATTATTAGTAAGGGGATGCAAGCCATTTGAAGTGTTAAAATAATGGAGGTGGTTGTTTGCTGTTTGAGCGGAAGTTAGGTTGTCGATATGAACAAAGAAGTGTGTTGAAATAATGGAGGCAGTGATAGAATGTAATGCAAAATTTGTAGCTAAGGTCTAATTACCCAATTCTAACAATTCCGTAACAGAATTCATATTAGATTATTAAAAATGTGAAAAATACTTTTAATTCCAAATATAAACAATCCGTTTTCAAAAATTTATGAAAAAATATATGTTAACTTTCCCTTGAAAAGATGTAAATTCACGTATTAAAATGCAGAAATCTTTAAATGTAAATCAAAGTATTGTAAATGGTGATAGCAGCGGCGATTAAACGGTGAATCTAATTTGCGTATTTGAAGATAAATTAGAAAATAAACAATAAAAGTTGAAATATAAATAAAGAAGTGGGGAATTAAGGAGTTAGACTATCATCGATACAACACAACAATACAAAGCAAATACAACTCGATGTAATTAGCACGAGAAAACAAGACATGACTGGTCCAATTTTCAACTCTAAGCTTTTGGACTAGAATACTTTTATTAAAGAAGTAGGGAGAAGGTCACAAAGCCGGGCCAAGATGGGGCCTAGGAGGTTCGGCCTAAGCTCAGGCTCTGCCTAGATGAGTGTAGTCATGACCAGAGGGGTTTAGGAGGTTGCACGTGACTCGGTGGTGATGGTCAAGGATGTGTAAAGTTGTAGAAGCTTGGTTTTGTGTAGAGGAGCTCAGGTCAAGTTAGCTGGGCTCAGCCAGAGGAAGAGTAATAGTGCATGCGGGTCTAAAGGCTGTCCGGTCAGAGGAGGAGACTAGCAATGGAGATTTTAGGCCAGGTCGAGGCTTTCTTTTTTAGGGAAGATACGGGTTTGTTTCCGTTTTAGGGTGTGATTCGATGAAGGCCGAGCCTGGGCATGGTAAAGCTGCAGGGCATGAAGAAAATGCGGAAGAGGGTGGTCTGACATGATCCGATCAGAGTTAGGCAAAGCAGTGGCCTAGATGTGTTCAATCAGGAGATGGTAACGGTAGCTGTGTGCAGCACTCACTTATATGTTGGAGCAAAGGCAGGTATGAGTAGAAGGAAAATAAGAAGGGAGGGACGGCAAGAAAAGAAGAGGTGTTCGTAAGAATAATCGGAGTGGACCTGCGGTGTGTCTGTGAATGTGCACAAGTGCACGAGGCACTGAGTGTTCATACAGAACATGTAGAAGTAGGGGACAATAGAAATTGCAATGAATAATAATAATAATAAAAAAGTCAGTAGGAGCCAAGGAAGAGAGAAAGCAAGAGAAAACGCAAGGAAAGATACTGGGAAATGAGGGGATCAAATAAGATTTAAACATAAGGAGGAGGGCATTTTCATTGCCTGGAGCATCACCGGGAAGGTTTGGGCAGTTCAAATCTTGAGGCATGGAAAGGAGAATAAGAAGAAAAAAGAGAAAGTAGGAAAAAACTGGAAAATTTACAAACAAGAAAAAGAATGTTAGACTAAGAAGAAGGGAGAGGCACAATAGGGTAAACGAAAAGAAGAAGGGACGGCAATAGCAGCTCCTAGGAGGAAGTTTAGCTTTTTGATGCATTACATAACAAACACTAGCCACTCTAACGTATTACAATAATATAGGAAATCCTTGGTTCTTATGCTTAAGTGACAATATCTCAAACAACTTGTGAACACAACCACGTTGTCTTATGGGTGATATTTAGTTAATTTAAACTTAGTGTTTTCTTACTTCTTCACAGTCCTGATTATCATTCACTGATTTGTGTTTTTTTTCTTTTTCTATTTTCCTTTTTCTTTTCTTTTAGGGTTTCATATATTTCCTTTTTATACTGACAATTCTGTTCAACTTCATCTTGTTTGTGGCCACTGAATACCTTTCCTATCAGTACATGGAGGTAGCCTCTGCTCTCTCATTCGGCGCTTATTATGGCTATTTTCGTAACAGGATCAGGAAGCAGCTTAATATTGGGGTAAGATAGGAAATGAAATCTTATCATTAACTATTTATATGCAGCTTAAACGATGCATGTTATCTGTTTAGATATGTTGATATATTGGTTTAAATGAAACATACTATGTATAACTTTGACAGGGAAGGGACATTCTGCTAGATGATTTCATCCATCATCTAATTTGTTCTTGTTGTGCATTATGCCAGGTTAGTACTAAATTATATCTTCTAAAGATAGTACTGATTAGTTGCAATGATTATATTAGTCTCACTTTCATGTATTCTCTACCCGAATAAACTATATTTTGTAGAATGGAAAGTATAAGTAATAGAATTTGAAATACTTCTTTCATCTTCCTTTTGAGTACAAAATCAACCATGCTTTGTATAATTTGATATATAAGTTGTAGATTCATTGTCTTGTTAAAAACTTGGATCAAATCAAAGACCCACAAAGCTTGTGTTGTTGTTACTGATTGCTTTGATTTATCCATGAGCAAGTAATCACGGCTCAAGCAGTATACTCTTACCTCCTAAAGCATTTGTATTTTGTGATTTCCAGCTATTATTGTTACCACCACCACCACTATTTAAAAGAACATTCCTGGGATAGTTTTGAAGGTTCTTGAATGACAACATTGTCTTTAGCATTTTACATATATGACCATAGGTTGTGATTGTAGTTAATAAAATTTTTGAATTTTATGATTCTGATCTTGTTTCAAATTACTTACAATAGTTTAGTCGTCTGGGTATATTATATCTATCATGTAGTCGCTTCGAATTATTATTAGAAAGTACATAACGTAAAATAAAAATACTTAAATTATATATTCACGTTTTATCTTAAAGAGTAATGAAGATTTATAACTTGAAATGTAAAAATATTTTTATTTTGGTTGAACTGGTTAATCAGCCGTTTAACCAAAACTAAGGATGGCTATGGATTTTAAAATCTTGATCCACTAGGGCAATGGATTGTTTGAGGTGGCCTTTGTTTTAAATGGACCGAGTTGGTCCATTCAGTACCTTTAGTAGGGGAGCTTTTACTTATAAATCACTCGGTACCTTTAGTTGGGGAGCTTTTACTTATAAATCACAGTATCCACTACTTTATTTTTAAACGATTAGATTTTATTACGTTTTATATCCATTTGGATACTTGTCCATCAAATATTTTCCTTCGTAAGTGGTATGCTATTGCTAGGTACCTAAAATTCTTACATGCAGTATTGGTGGAACGTAAGTGTAGTAAAATGTATCAAATACTTAAATAGGAAACATATGAAAATCAAGTGAGACTTCTATAAAAAGGAAGGAAAATAAGCTATGCACCAAGAAGGCACGGAAATACAATTTCAGTGTCGTATCAAAACAGAGTCAAATATAAGCTTACTTATTAGCCGCAATGTTTCAAATCTCGCAAATATGAATTTATATGAAGATTTAATATGATGAAACATGTTTTGATATGATGCATACTTGTATAATAAGAGATGTCAGAGATGAATAACTAGGCAATTGGTATGCTTTGTAATATATAACTTATGCATTTTGCACATTTATGTAATTCTGATTGTTGATCGTCATACTTGTATGTAATTCTTACTATTGACCGTTATACTTATGTACAGGTAATTAGATTTCCGAAGTGAAGAACTGCCGCATCAATGAACTAGTGGTCATTAAGCTATGAACAAGACTTTAACTATTATTTTGTTTGTTCAAGTCGTGTAGGCTTGTTTGAAAGCAGTTGTGGTATGCGAATTCACTTATCTTGCTGAAACACTACTATTGAGATGATTATGGGTGATGTATTTGATATTGCGAGTAATGTGTTTTTTATGTATTTAAATATGGTGTTATTGATTTTAGTTCGAAAATGATACTCATATGATTAGTTGTTTTAATATTTCTATTATATATAGACGATTAATGGAAATGTTACAAGCCATTAACAGTAAATAACTGTAATTAAAATGTGGTGTGCATCAGTAAGTTTTAGTAGCGTTGAAAAATTGCTACAAATGTAATTTACAAAAGATATTGTAGCTAAAGTGAAACGCAACAAAAAACATATAGTAGGATTTAAAAACCGCTACAAAAAAATTGAGGAATGATGAAAGTATCACTTTAGTAGCATTTTTAACCCGCTGCCAAAAAAAACCTTTTAAAGGGTTTCTAAAATGCTACAATATGTTCATTTTAGGTTGCATTTATTAAAACGCAACAAAAACTTTCAGAATTTTAGTTGCATGTCGTATCGCACCGTTTTCTAAAATGCTACTACAAGTTATGGTAGCGTTTTTCCAATGCTACCAAAGACTATTTCTGGTGTAGTGAATCTCTTTATATTATTCATTGTCTAATTCCATAGTTACAATAACATGTTTTACTTAAAATGTATTTAAGTATACTTCATCTCAATTCATATGTTTTTTGTTTAACATGTCACTTATTATTTATGATTAAATATAACTTATTTCATCCCTTATATTCACTTTGTTCTTTCTTATTTAATCATAATTATGTTTTACACTGTCGCTACAACTTATCGTTGTTTACTTATTAACTTAGTTCTCTTAACTAAGGTTTAATAATAAATTTACTTTCAGTTTATTATAACTTATGTTAAAATTTGCACTTGTCCTAAGGACAAGCCTATCTATTATATTACATTCTCATTAATGTAATTAATTATAATAGGTTATTATAATTCCCCATTCATTCCAATTCTTTTACTGTTGAAACCTTCATTCATTTCCATTAATTACCATTAATGCCATTATGTCTATCCTGTTATTTACATATATTTATATATGTGTTTATGCAACAGACCTCTCATATTAAGCCTACCACTTGTGGATGCTTGATTTGTTGGGCCGTTCCGTGCAGACTTCTATCACAAGTTTACTTAACCTCGTGTCTTAGCACCGTTACATGTATATTTATGCACTAGACCCCTCACATTAAATTAACAACTTGTGGGTGCTGAATTTAGAACCGAAATAACCATGGATCCACAATTCCCAACTAAAAGAAAAAGGGAAGAAAGAGGAGAAATTTTAATTGACCAGATCCAATAATTTACCTTACTTCAAATAGAATTCTGAACACCCATTTGCAGTTATACATTCTTTTCCTCCAGATCTTGATTCGAAATTTCCTTAAACTAATTATCCTATTTTTCTGAAGAGATTTGAGGAGGAAGAAGAATGGCATAGCTTAGGAAGCCTCTCAGAAAATGCGAGATTTAGGGTTGGCTCAGCTAGCCTATTTATAAGTGTTCAGGATCTTATCGTACACGCAGCGCTGAGTCAGCAACGAACGCAGTTAGGAAAACAGTCCAGATTCATTAACGAATCTACCCAAATCTAGGGTGGGTTGACCCTGGGCTCGACACCCCTATGGTTGTGTCGACCCTAGGGTCGACACACCCGTGCCTGGGTCGACCCCTAGGTCAAATCTCCATTGTTAACGATTATTAGTAAGTTAAATCTATGAGGTGTCACTCTGATACAGAGTGACATTAACGGATGTTAATTCAAGTATCCAAAAATAAAGTTAATTTAAATAACGTGATTTAACATGATAATGTAAAATCATAGACCTCTAGGTTTAATTATGTCCGTTAACTAGGTAAATATTAGTATGTTCCAAATGTATTTACTATGACACCTCACATCCGTTAATGTCACTCTTTATCAGAATGCATTAAGGTCCGTGAAGCGTTATAGGTGAATAGAAACGCAAACATCACAAGATAGATATAAAATAGCAGCGAAATTTAAAACTTTATTTTTCAAACAGAAAACATCATGGTCCAAAATCTAGTTACAACATAAGCCTGAAATACAGATAACCCATTATATAAAATTAAAATATCTGCCTTGTACTAAAATCATCATAGTATAGTAATATAAAACCATAGTCCCCAAAAATAGCCATAGTAAGGTAGACAGGTAATCAAAGCGGTACATCCAAGCAGCTCCAAGCAGAAACAGAAGAGAGAATCCTAATCTAGCTTGAGTATTCCCACCCTGAGAACCCGAGGAGGAAGAAAGAGAGAGAAAAGGAAACAAAATGGGTTAGACATGAAGTCTTGCTAGTCAGTGACTTTTAGCATATAAATAAGTAAAAGCATCATGATAGGCTTATAAACTGGATGAGAGAGATAATAGTATCATAAGACAGGTATAACAGACTGAGCAGGATAAGCAGAATGAACAAAACAGAATATATTATGCTTCCCAAATACTTTTCTCTACACCAATACTAGTATAATTGAAATAGAGTGATCCCAACTGAAACATAATGGTAGACTTAGGTGTACTTTTATTGACGGGTTTACCCCCATTCGATAATAATAGGCAGCCTAACATAAATAACGGTGTTGCCCAAAACGATAATAACGGGCACCTAAACAGGCTGGACTAGATGTGCCGTAATTAAGATCCCAATCAATCGACTCCCTATCCCGTAAATACACTCTGCCGTCCCCATAGTAGGATGTATCACTTCCTAAAGTGGCAAAGATAGACATAACCATATCTACCGTTGCTATAGCATCTTATTTTCCCGAGAAAGTGGATCCATGCACGCACATGACTCCGTTGGAACGCGCCATCAGACACTTCACCTGTAACACCCCACATTTTTAAGTATAATTAAAAATGAAATAAAATATATGAAAATATGCTTATGATAGGTAAATAATGGTGATGCATAAGAAGAATTAATTAATACACGAAAGAGAAGAAAAATTAGTTTGATAACGGTGTGTGTAACGGAAAAGATAGTAAAGTGAGGATAATTAATTTAAGAATCAGGAACTAGGTAAACTGGACATCACCATTGCGTTCCTCTCTAAATTTTACATGAAATAGAGTCCGATTTTTCGAAAATCGGAGTCCGGATGAAGAAGTTATGGCCTGTAGAAGATTCAGAAGGTTTCGGTCAGTACAGAACTGGGCAGGTCGACCTGGGGGTCGACCTGGGGCCAGGTCGACCAAGGGGTCGACCTGGGAGTCGACCTCCCCCATAGGGGTCGACTATAGTGTCGACACCCCTGCAGGTCGACCTGGTCGGCCTGTTTCGGTCCAGAACATGTTTTTGAAGCCCAGGGACGATTTTTGGTGGTCCGGATTGGTTTTAGGGTTAATCTGATGGCTGAAATGAGTTTCTACACCTATAAATACACCCTAAGACCAAGCCTCCTCTACACACAATTCTATTCTGCTTCTTCTCTGCCTCTGTTCTAAATAAAAATAAAAATGGCGTCGCTACTCTACTGGAATCAAAACTAGAAGCTAATCAACATCAACCTAAGCAACTCAATTCAAATTAGAGATTAAAGCTTCTACAACGATTCTACAACAATTAAAGTTCTTTCTTTAATCCAACCAAGGCAAGTACAGTTATTTTCCGATATAAATGTTAATTCTGATTGTGACATGAATTGTAAATCTGAATCTAAGGTTATATCTGTTCTGTTTAGATCTATCTTATTTTGTACCTCTTTCCTCTTTCTGTTCTATAGCCAGGCTACCACGAGCCTGAGCCAATCTCATAAGAGATTAACCTACGTTAAATTGTTTGGGATAGTAAAATGAATGATGCATAAATTGGGCATGACCAATAGGTGACTGATTGGAGGAAAGAACATGGACTGTAGTTAGAACATAAATTTGAGACATATGACTGGACATGTTGTATTTATAACATAAATGGGTATTGAACATATGATTTGTGATAAAAAAATATGGCTTAGGTATAAAGATTTACATGAGAGTAGGGTATCTATTAATGTAAATAAACACCTAAGTAAGGGATCTTTGGGATATATGACATGCATAGTAATAGATGGCTATATTTGGTATATAATCATATTGTGAACCATGACAACTATTTAGGCATGCAAACTTAGGCCAAATGTATAATTAGGCAAGATGGGTCAATGAAACCTTAAGGAATAATAAAATCTGCTATATTTGCCTAATTTAGTTCTGCTGTATTTGCCTAATATGCTAGTCTATTACATTGCTTAATCTGCTAGTTCTGCTCTACTGCCTAGTCTGCTAGATTTGTTCATCTGCCAAATCTGTCATTTGTTAAGTCTGTTGAAAATGCCAAATCTGCTAAACTAAATCTGTTGAGATGCCTAATCTGTTATCTGCTAAATCTGCTAGTTTGCTTAATCTGCTGAATCCGTTAAGACACCTAATCTGCGAAAATCTGTTATCTACTATATCTGTTAAGCTGAGATATTCAGTCTGTTATTGACATAATCTGAATTAGCTATGAATAATTGACATGTATATTAGGCGTGGGTATAAATGGTAAATCATTAATTAATTGGCCGCAAAGATAAAGATGGCTAACTCGAGGTTAGAATGAGTTTGTGGCGTAACTCTGCCCGGAACCGCCCGGCATATTCCAGTGGTCGCAAATAATAGGTTCTAATGTGAGAAGTTAGTCATAACGTGCTTGAAACCCGAGGTTAGACTCAGTTTGCGACAGAAACCTGCCCGGAACCAACCGGCCTAACCAGTAGCCGCAAACTGTCAGTCTAATGTGAGAGGTTTGGGCATTAATATTTAATTAATGAAAATCTGAGATAATTATGATGTCTAAAACGTGTTGGGTAAGGTTAAACCAATTGGACCAATGAATCTGATAAACCCGTTTCGTGAATCCGTAGGCCCAATACAAAGTTAGATAATCTATAACCAGTTAATCTGTAAGTCTGTTAATCTATAACCAGTTAATCTGTAAGCCTGTTAATCCGAACATCTGTTCCTTTAGTCTGAAAACCTGTTAACTTGATTGTCTGATCTATGAACTAGTTAATCTAAATTTTGTATGTCTGAAACTTGTAGACAAGTTAAGCTGAAATCTGTTAGTTTGGGGACACAAGGTTTGGAGGGGAATTACTTGTGTCATTTGTTGTTTGGGACCCATATTAGTCAGTAACCCTTTCTGGTATCAAAACTTTGACCCAACAGTAAGTAGGGTCCGGGCACGCTTACTGAACTAATTATAAGCGGTTCATTCTGATAATGGCGAGGGGTGTTGATGGTGCGTTCCAACCGGGTCATGTGCGTGCATGGATCTCGGTCTGCCTCTGAGGATGTAAGACGCCGTGACATCTGTAAATAGGTCTATGCCAATTGGTTATCACTTTAGGGAGTGATACACCCTACTATGGGGCCGACACAGGATATTTATGTATTAGGGAGCCGATCGCTTGGGGTAGGGTTTTAGGGTACACTTAGTTCTGTCTGTTTCTGTTGGTACCGTCTGTTCAGTTGGGTGGTAACACCTGTCTGTTTCTGCGTGGTACCGTCTGTTCGGGTGGTAAAGGCCCATTAATAGTGTACACCTAATTCTACATTCTGTTTCCGTAGGGATTAATCTGTTTCTGCTTCTGTCTGTTTCTGATCGGGTAGTAAAGGCCCATTATTAGCATTCTGTTTCTGTTAAATTATTCTGTACCCGTTTCTGTTTCAGTTCAGACATTAGGGTGACACCTAATTTTGTTATACTAGTATTAGTGCAGAGAAATGTATAACAATAGCTTATATCATTCTGTTCTTCTGTTATATCTGTTACACCTGTTACAGTTATCTCTGACCCAGTTTTATTTCATGTCATGTTATTATTATCTGTTCATAACTGAAAATCACTGGACTTGCCAGACTTTTTGTCTGACCCTTGTTGTTTCGCCTCCTTTCTTCTATTTCCCCCCAGGTTATCCAAGGAGGGAATACTTTAGCTTGATCCGGATTTCTTCTGCTTGAAGTGCTTAAAGTATGGCTTGGCTCTGTATAGCTTCCGTTCTATGGGGATTATGATTTTAAACTATGCATTCTGAAGGCTTTTATACAAGACTGATATTTTGTACTTGAATTCTGATAATGTGATTTGAAAGGATGTAACCAAGTTTATTTCGGTTTCTGTTGATATAAAGTTATAAATTTTTCAAGTACTATTTTATCTGTCTTGTAAGTTTCTGTTCTGTTAACTAAAATGCTCCACCAAAGTTAAGGCATTCCCTTTGTGAGTGACCTTAACGAAGGTGGGGTGTTACATTTGGTATCAGAGCTGAAGGTTACCAGATTGGGTATGAAAACTATTTTCAAAAAGGCTTTAAAAGAAAGTATTTTCAAAAGGAAAGTTTATTTTGAAAAACATAATCCCCAAAGCCATATATCTATCTTTTGATTCTCTGTCTGAATCCTTGTTTCCTTCTTTTTCTGAGTCTCCGGGGCTCCTGGCTTTCTGGGAGGTAACCTCATCGCGGCATGGTTCCGTAGGCTTGATAAGACTACGACACCTGTCAAAGGGAAAATAAGCGCCTGACTTCCATCTGTAGCCGCAGTAGTTTCACCTACGGCTAATTTTCTTTCGAGCTTTGTAGGATTTTTCCGTGCGATGGAGGCAGCTTTCGAGGGACTGGTCAACGTGTTACACAAGCATAGTAAAGATGAGAATGAGGGAGTTTGGCCAAGGAGCACAACCCAAAGATAAGAAACCCATGGATATGAACTTGGTTCAAAAAGGATGCAAAAAGGAAACACAAAAGAAGGAAGAAGAGTCTAAAGATAAAGGAGGAGAAAAGTGCTTTACTTATGGAAGCTTGACTCAAGAGGAAGAACAGAGGACATGACCTACTTCGGGAAGGTAAGCGAATGCTCTCATAGTTGATGGATAGGATAGAAGTAGGAAAATTTCCATAGAGAGTTTAGTTTCCTTATCTGATTATTGAGTTAGAACTCTTTCCGATTATGGCATTCTGATTCTGTAGTCGAGCCTCTGCACTTTAATACTAGTCTTGTTTCTGATCTGGTTATAGTCTCAAACCCCATAGGGGTTACGACTCATCTGCTGGTGGTAGGTTGGGGTTTGAGAGATATCTGTGTTAGGCGTCAAGTAGGCGGCATACATTCTGGGTTTTATTTATCATGCTTAGTTTCCTAAGAATCATTCGGTAATCTGATCTGTACCAGTAATCTGTAAATATCTGAATATTTCTGATAAGGTTAAGATTTCCAGTTTTGACATTGTCTAAAGGGGGTAATCCTCTTAGTGTCAATTGGATGTTGGTTTCAGTCTTCGGGGCCGATACTTAGGACCCATGTCTAATGGGAACCAAGTTTTTGTTCTATCTGTACTCGCTTCCATCATTCGACTGTATCCTATCGATCGAAATCTTCGAACTTTAGGTAGAAACTAATGGGTGTAAACATGTGTTTGAAACATGTTATGTTTGATGGTTGCAAGTGGATGCAAGTGGTTGCTAGTGGTTGCCCGTGGATGCATATACACACACTAGGCACTAGATCGGCTCGAAAACACTCTCATACTGCATATGGATGTGTGAGCATTTTTAATTTTTGTGGATTAAAAATGATTGACTTAGCACATGGATGTTGCATATGACTGAATGGTTGTGCACTCATATAGAAATGATATGTATCGAGTAGGAAAATTGCATACATGTTGGACTCATGGCACTGGCATAATTCGCATTAAGGATGTCAACTGAATCAGTGGACCGCCTGATCTTTGCATTAGACAAGGAACATATACACACACTTCTTGCATATGTTCATACATCATTAGAAATCTCTTAAGGACAATGAATGCCTGTGATTGGTGATTGAGTAGATGGATGATTGGATGGTAGGACACATTCTTCTTAACTTGAAGATTTCGAGGACGAAATCCTTTAAGGAGGGGAGAATGTAACACCCCGCATTTTTAAGTATAATTAATAATGAAATAAAATATATGAAAATATGCTTATGATAGGTAAATAATGGTGATGCATAAGAAGAATTAATTAATACATGAAAGAGAAGAAAAATTAGTTCGATAACGGTGTGTGTAACGGAAAAGATAGTAAAGTGAGGATAATTAATTTAAGAATTAGGAATTAGGTAAAACGGACATCACCATTGCGTTCCTCTCGAAATTTTACATTAAATAGAGTCCGAGTTTTCGAAAATCGGAGTCCGGATGGAGAAGTTATGGCCTGTAGAAGATTCAGAAGGTTTCGGTCAGCACAAAACTGGGCAGGTCGACCTGGGAGTCGACCTCCCCCATGGGGGTCGACTATAGTGTTGACACCCCCTGCAGGTTGACCTGGTCGGCCTGTTTGGTCCAGAACACGTTTTTGAAGCCCAGGGACGATTTTTGATGGTCCGGATTGGTTTACGGTTAATCTGATGGCTGAAATGAGTTTCTACACCTATAAATACACCCTAAGACCTAGTCTCCTCTACACACAATTCTATTCTGCTTCTTCTCTGCCTCTGTTCTAAATAAAATAAAAATGGCGTCGCTACTCTACTGGAATCAAAACTAGAAGCTAATCAACATCAACCTAAGCAACTCAATTCAAATTAGAGATTAAAGCTTCTGCAACGATTCTACAACAATTAAAGTTCTTTCTTTAATCCAACCAAGGCAAGTACAGTTATTTTTCGATATAAACGTTAATTCTGATTGTGACATGGATTGAAAATCTGAATTTGAGGTTATATCTATTTTGTTCTGTTTAGATCTATCTTATTTTGTATCTCTTTCCTCTTTCTGTTCTAGAGCCAGGCTACCACGAGCCTGAGCCAATCTCATAAGAGATTAACCTACGCTAAATTGTTTGGGACCGTAAAATGAATGATGCATAAATTGGGCATGACCAATAGGTGACTGATTGGAGGAAAGAACATGGACTGTAGTTAGAACATAAATTTGAGACATATGACTAGACATGTTGTATTTATAACATAAATGGGTATTAAACATATGATTTGTGATAAAAAAGAATATGGCTTAGGTATAAAGATTTACATGAGAGTAGGGTATCTATTAATGTAAATAAACACCTAAGTAAGGGATCTTTGGGATATATGACATGCATAGTAATAGATGGCTATATTTGGTATATAATCATATTGTGAACCATGACAACTATTTAGGCATGTAAACTTAGGCCAAATGTATAATTAGGCAAGATGGGTCAATGAAACCTTAAGGAATAATAAAATCTGCTATATTTGCCTAATTTAGTTCTTCTATATTTGTCTAATCTGCTAGTCTGTTACATTGCTTAATCTGCTAGTTCTGCTCTACTGCCTAGTCTGCTAGATTTGTTCATCTGCCAAATCTGTCATTTGTTAAGACTGTTGAAAATGCCAAATCTGCTAAACTAAATCTTTTGAGATGCCTAATCTACTATCTGCTAAATCTGCTAGTTTGCTTAATCTACTGAATCCGTTAAGACACCTAATCTACGAAAATCTGTTATCTACTATACCTGTTAAGCTGAGATATTCAGTCTGTTATTGACATAATCTAAATTAGCTATGAATAATTGACATGTATATTAGGCGTGGGTATAAATGGTAAATCATTAATTAATTAGCCGCAAAGATAAACATGGCTAACTCGAGGTTAGAATGAGTTTGTGGCGTAATTCTGCCCGGAACCGCCCGACATATTCCAGTGGTCGCAAACAATAGGTTCTAATGTGAAAAGTTTGTCATAACGTGCTTGAAACCCGAGGTTAGACTCAGTTTGCGATAGAAACCTGCCCGGAACCAACCGGCCTAACCAGTAGCCGCAAACTGTCAGTCTAATGTGAGAGGTTTGGGCATTAATATTTAATTAATGAAAATATGAGATAATTATGATGTCTAAAACATGTTGGGTAAGGTTAAACCAATTGGACCAATGAATCTGATAAACCCGTTTCGTGAATCCGTAGGCCCAATACAAAGTTAGATAATCTATAACCAGTTAATCTGTAAGTCTGTTAATCTATAACCATTTAATCTGTAAGCCTGTTAATCTGAACATCTGATCCGTTAGTCTGAAAACCTGTTAACTTGATTGTCTGATCTATGAACTAGTTAATCTAAATTTTGTATGTCTGAAACTTGTAGACAAGTTAAGCTGAAATCTGTTAGTCTGGGGACACAAGGTTAGGAGGGGAATTACTTGTGTCATCTGTTGTTTGGGACCCATATTAGTCAGTAACCCTCTCTGGTATCAAAACTTTGACCCAACAGTAAGTAGGGTCCGGGCACGCTTACTGAACTAATTATAAGCGGTTCATTCTGATAATGGCGAGGGGTGTTGATGGTGCGTTCCAACCGGGTCATGTGCGTGCATGGATCCCGGTCTGCCTCTGAGGATGTAAGATGTCGTGACATCTGTAAATAGGTTTGTGCCAATTGGTTGTCACTTTAGGGAGTGATACACCCTACCGTGGGGCCGACACATAATATTTATGTATTAGGGAGCCGATCGCTTGGGGTAGGGTTTTAGGGTACACTTAGTTCCGTCTGTTTCTGTTGGTACCGTCTGTTCAGTTGGGTGGTAACACCTGTCTGTTTCTGCGTGGTACCGTCTGTTCGGGTGGTAAAGGCCCATTAATAGTGTACACCTAATTCTACATTCTGTTTCCGTAGAGATTAATCTGTTTCTGCTTCTGTCTGTTTCTGATCGGGTAGTAAAGGCCCATTATTAGCATTCTGTTTCTGTTAAATTATTCTGTACCTGTTTCTGTTTCAGTTTAGACATTAGGGTGACACCTAATTCTGTTATACTAGTATTAGTGCAGAGAAATATAAAACAATAGCTTATATCATTCTGTTCTTCTGTTATATCTATTACACCTGTTACAGTTATCTCTCATCCAGTTTTATTTTCATGTCATGTTATTATTATCTGTTCATAACAGAAAATCACTGGACTTGCCAGACTTTTTGTCTGACCCTTGTTGTTTCGCCTCCTTTCTTCCATTTCCCACCAGGTTATCCAAGGAGGGAATACTTTAGCTTGATCCGGATTTCTTTTGCTTGAAGTGCTTAAAGTATGGCTTGGCTCTGTATAGCTTCCGTTCTATGGGGATTATGATTTTAAACTATGCATTCTGAAGGCTTTTATACAAGACTGATATTTTGTACTTGAATTCTGATAATGTGATTTGAAAGGATGTAACCAAGTTTATTTCGGTTTCTGTTGAAATAAAGTTATAATTTTTTCAAGTACTATTTTATCTGTCTTGTAAGTTTCTGTTCTGTTAACTAAAATGCTCCACCAAAGTTAAGGCATTCCCTTTGTGAGTGACCTTAACGGAGGTGGGGTGTTACATCACCCCATATGGACCTCTTATAATTAGATCAGTAAGCATGCCCTGACCCCTACCTAGTTCGGGGTTCCCCTTTAGATAGTAGTATGGGTTACTGACTGATACAGTTCCCACACAACCGATTAACAATCCTGCATAACCCCAACAAATAAAACAGGTTATGTTTGTCGGGTTCGTATAACCCCCCACAGATTTAACATATTTACTTAACCCCCCATTGATTCAAACAATTTTACTTAACCTTTACACTATTTGACAAGTTTATATAACCCCCACAGATTTAAACTGGTTAAGTATTACGGTTTCATTACATGTTTTGCTTAATCTATTAACTAAGCCTACGGGTTTTCATGCCCCTACCCTCAAGTCATAAATCATCATATAGGATATGCCCCCAAATTATAGTCTTAGATCACAGTACATGTGATGACCCGTAAATCCCCACCCTTTGAATCGACCATAAACCACACAGGTCTGAACCAAAGGATGGAAATCTGTTGATACATCAACTTTGGGAATACAACACATTAATACAAAAACAGAAGACTTTTATAACATCATAACAGAGTTACATCAGAGTACATAATATCAGAGTACATCGAATATAAATTATAGCGGAAGATAAATTACAATATTATAATACAATACAGTGGAAACAATAAAATAGATACAGCGAAAGACAACTATGCATTGGACACAGCTTTAAGCTTCAATCCAGAATCCTGCTTAAGAAGTAAATATCTGCAAAAACTACTCGATTGACCGTGTGGAAAAAGACGGCACCCGAGTTTGTAAAGGAGGAAACAAACAACGGGTCAGTCATGGGACTGGTGTGAGAATTCTTAACTAATTTCACTAATAACAATAATACAAATCCAAGGACCACGCCGCTAACGCGGAACGGGTTTACTCCAATGGATTGTCGTGCATAAATTAAAGTAAATCATTAAACAACGCAATGCTTTTTGGAAAAATGAAACCATCATAAGACCCAAGTCCCATCACACAATGCAACGCAAACCGGAGGATAGGGTTTTACCTTATAATGGTCAAAAATGCTTGATATGATAAAAACGGATTTTGATATTATTATTAGTGTATATCAAAACCATTTCAAAATAAATGTATCAATCCTAGGACACACAGATACCATAATACTATGCTTCCATACAAGTAATACAATCAAATTCGTTGGTTCGTATTGGAAGTTTGGATTTCCATCATGAGTCAAGGCTAGGGAGGAGCTCCTTACCGATTCGAGACTGTAACAACCCGAAAATCTGGGCCAGTTTAAAATTTTTAAATTGGCAATTTTAGCGAGTTTTGATTATTTAAAATGAATTATTTTAAATAATATCGACGAGAAAATTTATTTTGAATATAATTCGAACGTATATATTATACGCGTCGTCGTTAGAATATAAATATTTATATATAATTATAAATAGAATTGAAAATGGCGCGGTAGTTCGATAATTTGATTTCAAACTTCAATTGAATGTACCGGGTGCAAAACAATCCGGATTTTAGTGAAACCAAAAAAAATGGAATCTAATTGATAATATCTTTCCAACGAATGCGAAAAATCAAGATTTCATATCGGGAATCAAAAGATATGTCCAGTTGAAAATTCTGAATAGTCGCTATGGAATTCAGGCCCTTAAAAATGGACATTTTGCAAACGACCTCGGATTTCGACGAAACCAGTTTTGTTGGGTCCGTGATGTTAAGTTATTGCTAGGTTTCAAATTTCATAATTTTTCGAATCAATATGTGAGCATGGCAAAGGAAAACGCGTTTGACCAGTTTCAGTTGATTTTAATCGACTGGAAATTGGCCATTTTTCATACGGTCTCAGAATTCGACGAAACTAGTTTTGTTAGGACCGTATCGTCAATACGAAGCTAGAAAATATTTTTCTGGAATTTTTCTAGTTAGTATGTGACCCCGGTAATTTGAAATGTACGTTTAAAATTCAATATAGTAATTTAAATGTAAATTTAACGAAAACTGATTGTAACAACCGAATCAGCTTACGATACATATCCCATTGTGTTCGGAATGGGGGTGAAACGCTATGGGCGACAGTCGGTGGACCTCGTTTCGAGGTCGTATGTAAAAGTCAACTATTGGCAAATAAAATAATTAAAATAAAATAAAATAATAAAAAAATAAACCCTTCCCTCTTTATCTTCTGGCCCCCCCTTTTTATTCCTTCATTTCCGATTTCAGAAAAAAAAGAGAAAAAAAAAAGAAAAAAAAAACAGATCCCTCGATCCCGCCATCACGCCGCCGCCTCTTCGCCAGCCCCGACCACCGCCTTCCCCTCATCTTCTCCCCTCCTTCCCCTTCTAATCCGACCCCCGAAGCCCTTGGACCCCTCCGCGATACCTCCGAACCCCAGCCGCTCCCCTCGAAACCCCCCCCACCGTCGATGAACCCACATCCCCCCTCCGTCGAATCCCAGAAGCCGCCACCACCTGATGCCGCGTCGCCTCCAGACCCTCTCCGCCTTCGATTTCTTTTCTGTAAGTGTTTTAATTTTTATTTTTATTTTCAATTCTGTTTTTTTTTATTTATTTATTATAAAAACTGATTTGAAATTGATTTTTAAAAACTGATTTGTATATGATTTTAAAACTGATTTTTATTTATTTTTAAAACTGAATTTTCTTTATTTTTAAAACTGTTTTTTTATTTACTTTAAAGCTAAATTTTATTTTATGTTGTAAGTGGTAAAAATGTAATCTTTTATATAACATGGAAGTAAAAATATAATTTTTATATAATAAAAATGTGATCTTTGTTGAGGTAGCCATGTAAAAATATGATTTTTATATTTTTTTAAAGTATTAAAAATATAATCTTTACTATATAGAAATATTAAAAATATGATTTTTATATTTTTAAAGTATTAAAAATATAATCTTTATGGTATAGAGAATATAAAAATATCATCTTTGTGTATGTAGCAAAATAAAAATCTGATTTTTATTTTCTATACGTCGAAATAAAATGCTGATTTTTATAAAGATGAAATCTTTATAGTTGAAAAGGCGAGATTTTTATATATTGAACTTCGATAGAAAAATAGAATTTTTATATATTGAATAGCAAAGTGAAAATTCGATTTTTAAATAATGAAGTGTTTATAAAAATATGACTTTTTTTTTAATTGAAAGAGAATAAATAAAAATGTGATTTTTATTTTAAGGTCATCAAAATATAAAAATGTGATTTTTATATATATAGTAACTACGGGCAACGAAGATGACGAAGATGCAATGAAGATGAAGAGTTCTATCAAAAGAAGAGTCGTGGTATTGGATAGCTTTCGGTGATAATTTCTCACCTTTCAATTTATTTCTCTAGTTATATATATATACTAGGATGTAGACGGTGCTTATTAGAAGCACCCGACACCCGTCCACAGACCATGGACTTGTTTGTTTAGTTGAATGATTGGGTGATTGATTTATTCGTTTGGTTGAATTGGAAATTGATTGAAATTGATTTGTGAATGGCGTGGGCCTTCACTAGACCGGGGATAAGGCTAGGCCTTGTCCCGTTTCTAGTATCGTGCCATTATGCCGCCGAAATTTTCTAAAATATGTTAGAAAAATAAAAGTATCATTTTATTTAATAAATGAATTGAATAGAAATTCATAGGTTGAAATAAAATGTTTTATCGTTAAAAATATAATTTTTAACGTGAATGTGAATAAATAAATATTCATTTACAAACCGGACGGTTTGTTTATGTACACCTATTTGAAGGACATTGAGTGAGACGATAAATTTTACACATCGCCCAACTGCACGAATAAAAATCTGTGTTTGATTGTTTGAAACCCCACACGGGTGTTGGGATGAAATATGAATTTCACTCATCCTGATTGATTAAATATGTCGATCGATTGATTGACAGGCTGTTATAAGCGTTGAATATCTATATTTGATGCTTATACAGTGTAGTGCACTTTGGTTGATGGTTGATTATTTTTCAATGCTATGATATACATGTGTTGTATGAAAATCCATATAATTAACTTTATATGGTAATTGATTGGGCCTCATTCCAATCGTGAAAATAAAGAATATTTTGATAATAACAAATATTTTGATAATAGGAAATGTTTGAAATAGAATATTTGAAAATAGAAATTTATGAAGCCGTGTTGATTAGATTGACGCCATTTTGACGTAAACGATATTTATATCGATTTTATTCATTTTAAAATGAATATTGAAAAGTAATCTCGAAATCGACGATTTCGAAGTGAATTGAATTGAAAACGATTTCGAATTGAATTGAATTGAAAACGATTTCGAAATGAATTGAATTGAAAACGATTTCGAAATGAATTGAATATATAACGTTTTCGAAAATGAATTGAATTGAAAACGTTTTCGAAATGAATTGAATATATAACGATTTCGAAGTGAATTGAATTGAAAACGATTTCGAAATGAAATGAATTGAAAACGAATTCAAATTGAATTGAAAACGATTTCGAAATGAATTGAATTGAAAACGATTTCGAAATGAATTGAATTGAAAACGATTTCGAAATGAATTGAATATATAACGTTTTCGAAAATGAATTGAATTGAAAACGTTTTCGAAATGAATTGAATATATAACGATTTCGAAGTGAATTGAATTGAAAACGATTTCGAAATGAAATGAATTGAAAACGAATTCAAATTGAATTGAAAACGATTTCGAAATGAATTGAATTGAAAACGATTTCGAAATGAATTGAATTGAAAACGATTTCGAAATGAATTGAATTGAAAACGAATTGAAATGAATTCAAATTGAATTGAAATTTGAATTGAATAGAAATGAATTTTGAAACGAATTTATAAAGAAGAATTCAATTTTGATTTGAATTGAAAAGGAAGTTGAAATTGCTTTTGAAACGAATTTAAAACTATTTATATAATTCGTTTTAAATAAAAATCGACGAAGTATATATTATATATATTATATATATAATATAATGGCCTGAATAGAACGCGCCGCGCCGCGGCAGTTCGTGAATTTCGACCATTTATTTCAAACGGACATTGCGGGAGATCCGACCGTCGGATTCTCCTAAAACCGGAACCGTTGGGTTCGTATCGAAAAGAGCTTTCTAATGAATGTTGGAAATTTGAAATCTAACGGTTGGATTTGGAGATACGTCCAAATCAAATTCGAAAAAGGTCGCTGTAAGTGCAGTTCGATGGCCGTTAATGGAAATCGACTGTACGGGCCTTGATAAAATTATTAAAAATAGTAATAATTGGTGTAAAATCATAAGAAATGATTTGTGGAAGGTTGGGATGAAAAACTCCATATTTGAAAAGATAAAAATAGATTTTTATCGAAATGAACTAGTTTTGAACTAGAATTATAATTCTATATATTTTTAAATAAATAAATTGAATTTGAAATGGTTTTGAAAATAACCAAAATTTCCAATGATTGCATTGGAGTGGATTTGAATCGAAATTGTCTTCGGAATATTTCGATGTTGGAATTCGTGATATTACAGGTGTTGTTATGGAAATTTGAAAGATATATATTTGTATCGTTGTTTCCAATACGACATTTGTTAGTCGTAGAATTCGATATTGAATATAAGCCGATATATTTTCTATTCAGAGCCTTGTATTGAATATCGAATGTGATTTGGGTTTGTCGTGAATGGTGTCTTCACTAACACTGTTCTTGAACCCAGTTGAGAAAAGATTAAATCTTTTTATTTAGATTTAATGAAGTGTACCAATTAAATGATATTTAATTGGAATTGAATTGGTATTGATTTTTGGGTTTATCGTGAACAGTGTTTTAAATAACACTTGTTCTTTAACCCGATAATTAATGGAATGTGATTTTGGGTTTATCGTGAACAGTGTTTTAAATAACACTTGTTCTTTAACCCGATAATTAATGGAATGTGATTTTGGGTTTATCGTGAACAGTGTTTTAAATAACACTTGTTCTTTAACCCGATAATTAATGGAATGTGATTTTGGGTTTATCGTGAATCGTGTTTTAAATGACACTGATTCTTTAACCCAGATAATGATTAAAACTAAGTGGAGTTTTAATGAATCTTTAATTAGATTGAAAGATCGAGAATGGAGTATCACCAGTTTTTCTCCAGGCGATAGTTAAATCTTTAATTAGATTTGAATGTGAAATTTAGAAACTAACTGTCGGTTAGCCAAGCAGAATGGTTTTCTGGATATTGATCTGATGTTGGTTTCGGCCTTCGGGGTTAATATTTGGGAAATTATTCTCTTGATTAATTTACGGTTAGTGACTAATGAATTGGAATGAGGCGTATGTTGTGTTTGTGTAACACTTTTATAATATATACGCGAGTTATTCGGAAAGACCGGGTTTATCCCATTCTGAATAACTGATACGACGATAAGTCGAAGATGAAGACGATGGTCGAAGACCGGAGGTCTTCACGTCGTTTGGGTGATAACTGATGATCTTGATTGGGCTGTACACCCAAGAAGATGGAAACAGTTGGTGATCGTCCAGACGTACTTGGAGATCGATGGATATGCGGGGTACTAGGTGCCTCCGGTTTCGTTCAGACCCAGAACGGACTTGTAAATGGACTGTGTGTCTGACATTGGATTTTAGTCCGTGTGATTGATCTCTATTAAATATATATCTGTTTGGCGGCGGAGAATTTATTCTCTTGCTTAACGCCCTTCTCTGAGACGTACGAGCTCAGGGGTTATATATTGATGGATATCAATCGCATGGAGTGAATTGCCTGTGTGGCATGCTAAGATGCAAATGATCAAGGCTTCTGTTGAAAAGCAAAGTCTTGTGGTTGATGATCAAAGCACGGCCTTTGTGGCGTAGCTTTGTGTAACGTTGATTCGCGAGTATCACACCCGGTATGAATCAAAAACGGGAGACGGACCTCAGGGAGGGCATGCGTTTCTTTCTAGTTATGAGTGGCGTCAGTGCTTGAACTGGCTGACGAGTTTGACTCATGTGGATGTTACTTATTATTACTTGCTGAAAAGCGAGGCGCCTCGTGATATCGGTTTCGGCCGATGCTTCTGGTCGGCTGACGGGCCAGGCTTACGCCCCAAAGGGTGGGGAGACGCATGTTCAGGCATTTTAATCCACATCGGTGGACCGGCCCTGACGATCCAAGGGTCACTCGAGCTCTGATCCTGAGGGGCGGACTAGAGCGTCTCGAATCATTGAGGATCTTGCCCCTAGCCTCGGTTCATACCATAAATGATAACCCAACTTCCAATATGACATTTGCGGTTTTGATTGTAAACATATATATGGCGACATAGTGTTATGGGCCGTTCATGCCGCCTATGATTGATACTTATGATTTGAAGTTGTTTTATACACTATGCACTTATAATAGTATCAAATGATTTGTTTTAAACGTATCAAGCATTCTTTGGCTGTTATAAGGGAAAACCCTATCCTCGACTGCGTTGCATTGTGTGATGGGACCTGGGTCTTATAACAGCTTCATCTTTCTTTATTTAGCATTGCGCTGTTTGTTTTATGCACTGGTATTCTTGGGAGGAAACCCGTTCCGTGTTATACGGCGTGGTCCCTTGATTTACCTAACTTTGAAAATAAAGATTAATAACTGTTTTAGTTCTCACACCAGTCACATGACTGACCTGGAGTTTATTGTTTTAACCTAAACTCTGGGTGCCCCTATTTTGACACGGGCAGCTAGTAGTTTTGGTTTTGCAGATTTATATTCACAGGATCCTGGTTTACAGCTGGAACGATGTCCGGAAAGCTTTGTATCCGTATATCTCATTCTAGTTGTGTATTGTATTATTTTCCGCTGCTATGTATTTAAATGTAATTTAAATCTCTGATATTTCTGTGTAATATTCATTTATACCCTGTATATTCTTGTAATCTGATGCATTGTTGTAATATACAATGAAATGTTCTCCTGTATGCGTTCTGTTGTGGCTTGTTCTCGAACTATCCGTCACTTTCCTTTACGGGGAAGTTACGGGTCTTCACAGAGACACTCTAGCTAATGTCTCAGGATTCCCCGCAATGAACCCTTGGATCCTGCAGGGCTGGTCCACACATACAGCTTCGTGGATTGGCAATTCCTGAACACACGTTTCCCGATCCTATAGGACCTATCATCCGAGGAGCCTCATTCCATCATCCACATAAGTAAAATGCCAGGCCGTGTTAAAGCCCAAACACCACTCCTAGCTAGAAAGAAACGTGCTACTCTCCCTACGTTCCCTTCTCCCGTTTTAGACTCCACCGGGGTGTGAGGCTTGCGAAGTTACGCTATACACAAAGCTATGCCTAAACAGACTATGCTTTGATCATCCCACAAGGCCTGCTTTTCAACAAAGCCTTGATTATTTGCCTCTTAGCATGCCACATTGTCAGACTCTACCATACCATTGATCATCTACCAATATATATATAACCTCTAAGCTCATACGTCTTAGAGAAGGGTGTTAAGTAGAGAATAAATTCTCCACCACCAAACAGAAATATATAATCAGTAGCGTTCAACAAATATAGTAGAAAGGAATACAATGTCAGACATACAATACATTTACAAGTCCACTCTGGGTCTGAACGAAACAACGTGTCCATCGATCTCCATATGTGTTTGGACGATCATTACCAAATACCCTGCCTTGGGAGGCCAGTCCCAATTCAAGATACCAGTCATCATCATCCCAACAATGTGAAAATCTTCGGTCTTCAACTGCCGCCTTTATCTTCGACTCTTGATCGTCGTGATGATTATTCAGAATGGGTTAAACCCGGTCTTTCTGAATAATTCGCATATTTTGTGATTAAAAAGCAAATATTGGAAAATCACACATTACGCCGCATTCCAACTCCGAATATTCTTTTAATAAGGTATTCATATTAAAAGATTCTCATTAATTTTATCAAAGATAAACTCTGAAAATAAAATCTTAAATCTTCTTTAAAGGATTTATTAGAACTCCAATTTTGATTTGATATCAAAAATCATTCTTACAAGGTCATTTATTTTAAGGAATAAATCTTGTCTTAAACAGGTTAAAGAACTAATGTCCTTTAAAACACAGTTCACGATAAACCCTCAAATCAATTTCTAAAATATGGAATTCCACAGAAATCAAATCAATACATAATCGATATAAAATTTCTGTATCAGACTAACAATATACATGGAATAACGGCAAAGCCTCTTAAATTACATATATAATATCGGTCTTCTTTTACAGAAGCCCATCTCGATTATTACCAATCAAATTTCCACTTAATTCCAATTTAATATATTAAATTGGAAAACTTGATTTTTAGAAAATGCCTTTTTAAATCTATAAAATAGATTTATAAATTCCAAATAATAATTTCAATGTAAATTGGATTAAAGGACAAATGTCATTTTAAAAACACCGTCCACGATAAATCCACTTCACACATAAATTTATTTCATATCACCCAATATAATTGCACATTCTACTAATCGTAAATAAAAGATTGCTCTTTAAATATTTATTCATTAGTATAAAACATATTTTAAAATAATCATTAAAAATATTCTTTATATTAAAATATACCTTTATATATATATAATACCTTATGGAAAATAATCTTTTAAATAAAAGGTTTTTAATGTACAAATATTCTCCTTTAAAAGAACACCTGAATCGAAGTGCGACTCAATCATTTACCATGTAATTTGGATTATATGGATTTCACACCCATCTCAATAAATGCCAATAACCGTATAGTCATCAAGTCATCCATTTACATCCAGAGTGTAATTTCTACTGTGTGAGCATTAAAAATTAAATAATAAAGCTCATCGCAGCCTGTCGATCTAACGATAGACATACAATTTAACATTGGGATTTGTGTCAGTCAAATATCGTCCCAATACCCGTGTGGGGTTTTCAGCCAACACAATCCATATAGATATACAAATAAATAATTGGTTAATGGATTTAACCAATTTAAATTTCGCTAACAATTGATGATAACGAGCATGTCATTTATTTCCAATGTTGAATAAAAATATAATTTCCTCGAAATATAATTTGATATGGCATTCCATTTATTTCTTTTATTCACAACGTAAAATTTTCTTTTTCTTTCTCTTTTTTTCTGCATTGAAATTATAATCAACATTATAATGTAAAATTTCTATCTTTCAGTTGCATTGTAAAATTTTCTTTTTAATTACATTATAAATATGTAATTTTATTTTCAATTCTAGTTCCCACTTCTAACTACGTACAAAAATGTAATCTTTATTTTACAATGTAAATCCCATTTTCTAATTACATATAAAAATGTTATTTTTAATTTTAATGTGAATCCTACTTCTTTATTACATCATATAAAAATGTAATTTTTTATTTACATTGTAAATCGCATCCTATGCTACATATAAAATGTAATTTTTAATTTACTATGTGAATTCATATTTTAATTACCATAGAAAAATGTAATTTCTATCATACGACGTAAATTCATATCTACATTACATATAAAAATGTAATTTTTATCATACAGTGTAAATTCACATATTAATTACATATAAAAATGTAATTTTTATTCTACCGTTCTCATTCATATCTAAATTACATGTAAAAATGTAATTTTTATCCTACAATGCAAATTCAAGCTTTAATTACATATAAAAATGTGATTTCTATTATGCGATGTAAATTCATAGATAAATTACATAGAAAAATATAATTTTTATCATATGGTGTAAATCTATGTCTTAATTACAAAGAAAAATGTTATTTTAATCATATTGTACAAATTCCCATTTTAATTACATAGAAAAATGTAATTTTAATCATACGATGTAAATTCATGTCTTGATTAAAAATGTAATCTTTATCATACAGTATAAATTCGTGTCTAAATTACAGATAAAAATGTAATTTTTATCATACGATGTAAATTACATTTAAATGCAATTCTTTTCATAAAAAAATGTAGCCTTTTGTATTTCACAAAAGAATGTAACTATTTTGTTAGCCAAATTCTGTAATAATAAAAATATATTTTATTTGTAGTTCAAATTCTATTGTCACGTAACAAATAAAAATATCTTTTAGTTGTTGACCAAATTCTGTTGTTATGTAAACAAATAAAAATAAGATTTTATTTGTCGATCAATTACTATTGTAATATAAACAAATAAAAAAATAAGTTTTTATTTGTTGATCAGATTCTACTGTTCATTTCAGAATAATAAAAAATGATATTTTAATAAATTAGAACACTCGATCCAATCGCAACTAAAAATTCAGAAATCATAAAATAATCATCATCGACTATTTTTTTAAAATCTGACTAAAACATGAATTTTAGATTTACTTTTCTAACCGCAAATAACATTCAACAATATATGAAATTCCAATGCTGATCTAGCATAACATGAACAACAAACATATCACAAGCAACCATCAACAATTTATACAACACATACATTCCAGATCTAAATTAACATCACAATACCATTATTTTAAAGAAAGAAAATTAATTAATAATTAATTAAATAATAAAAATTAGAGTTCTCACATTGATTTTGGGTGAAAATTCAACCATCTCTGTTTCAGCTGTGGTTGGTGCCATCGCGTAGATCTCGGAAAGAGGAATCCAACGCAACTGACGGTTCGAAAAACAGACCTCGTATGAGAGAGTTACGAATGTTTAAAGTTTGGAATATTAAATAATTAATTTAAATTATTAAAATAAGTTTATACCCATCGTTAACAAAATTTGGCCGCTCCCTTCATCTTCTTCTTCGTTGCTTGGAACCCATCACTCCACCGTTGACCACCAATGCGCACGCCTACCCGAAGCCCTGACCGACGATCAAACTCCACCGCACAAACGCCCTAGCCGAACTCCACCGTCTGCCGAAACCCCAGCCAACTCGCGGGTCCCACCTCCCCTAAAATCGAGGTCAATGTCGGCGGCTTCCTCACCAAAATTCGCGAAATCCGTGAACTAAAACCCGATCTTAACCGTATGGATCTGTAGATCTCTCCAAGAGCTTCGATTTGGTACCAAGTTTGTCAATTTTCATTGAGCGGATCAAAAGTTATTAACGATTAAAGTTCGGGACATTTTCAGCCATCGAAAATAAGGGCGGCGGCTAGCCATGATTAGGGTTAGGGTTTTCCGAAATTTTATTATTATTTTAACACTTAATCTTGTTTTACGTGTTTTAAAGGTGAAAATCCGGACTTTCTCCGAATTGGGCCTGCTTACTGTCGTTCCTAAGGTTTTGACACCTTCTGAACGCAATGGGATAGGTCCCGGTGCCTAATTCCGAAATCTGTAGAGATTTTATTTAAATTTCATTAAAAATTAATTAATTAAATATTTACCGTACATTTAAATATGCCGGGGCCACATATGACCTCTAAAAATTCCAAAAAAAAAATATTTTTGGCTTCGTATTGACGATACGGTTCTAACGAGACTAATTTCATCGAATTCTGAGACTGTTTGAAAAATGGTTTTTTTTTTCCAGGTTGATTAAATTTAACTAAAATAGTCAAAACACATTTTCTTTTGCCACGCTCACATATTATTTCGAAAAATTCTAAAAAATTAAATTTAATCATATTTTGACATTCCGAATCCAACAAAAGTGGTTTCGTCGAAAACAGAGGTCGTTTGAAAAATGGCTATTTTCAAGGCGTATATATTAAACATTAAAAATACATTTTTAAACAAATAATTTCCGCAACTCGAAATATATAAGTGTTTACTGTTTTTCAATGCAGAAACATCATTCTGAACTCAATGGAAGTGATTTCGAGTCCAAATTCCTTCGTATGCAAAAAGTAACATTTTTGGCCTTTGTAAATTTCATAGCGACCTTTCTAAATTTTAATTTGGGCATAACTTTTGATTCCTGCTATGAAATTTCAATTTTTCAGATTCGTTAGAAAGATATTTTAAAATAGATTCTAATATTTTTGGTTTCACTAAAATCCGTTAAAATTTTCATTCTGTTCGATCAGTCAAAGTTCAAGTTTGACTTTTCAAAATACTGCGTTGATTCTAACACTTTTTATAATTAAAATTAAATTATTCATTCTAACTTCAATTCAAATCAATTTTTAATCATTATTAGTGTAAATAAATTATTTTAAATATCAAAACCCAATAAAATTAGTAAAAAATAGTTTTTAAATTTACCCCCAAAATTCAGGGTTGTTACAGTCTCCCCCACTTAAAAAATTTTCATCCTAAAAAAGGAACGAAGCTAAAGTTGTTTAAGTATCCTATCTCATCTTTCATTCTTTAATTCGTTTCTATAATTCTATTAGTTGAACTAATAATTACACTACACAACATCAATTAGTTAATTGATTAACTTTAAAATATATAACTTTTGTATATTCAAAAATCATATTTTCTAAAATAGATTATAATTAAAAATACATATATTATAGGCTTGTTACTCTCAACTCATTCTAGGGCATTACTGACCCCATCTCTAATGAGTTTTCTCATTCTAGGATACTGCTGATCCTATCTCTAATGAGTATTCTTATTGGATATTACTAATCCAATCTCTGATGAGTCTTTTGTTCAGTTTTAACGAGTTGTATCCCAAAGATTTTGAACTAACCAAAGCTCTGATACCAACCGTGATGACCCGTAAATCCCCACCCATTGAATTGACCATAAACCACACAGGTCTGAACCAAAGGATGGAAATCTGCGGATGCATCAACTTTGGGAATACAACACATTAATACAAAAATAGAAGACTTTTATAACATCATAACAGAGTTACATCAAAGTACAGAATATCAGAGTACATCGAATATAAATTATAGCGGAAGATAAATTACAATATTATAATACAATACAGTGGAAACAATAAAATAGATACAGCGAAAGACAACTATGCATTGGACACAGCTTTAAGCATCAATCCAGAATCCTGCTCAAGAAGTAAATATCTGCAAAAACTACTCGATTGCCCATGTGGAAAAAGACGGCACCCGAGTTTGTAAAGGAGGAAACAAACAACGGGTCAGTCATGGGACTGGTGTGAGAATTCTTAACTAATTTAACTAATAACAATAATACAAATCCAAGGACCACGCCGCTAACGCGGAATGGCTTTACTCCAATGGATTGTCGTGCATAAATTAAAGTAAATCGTTAAACAACGCAATGCTTTTTGGAAAAATGAAACCATCATAAGACCCAAGTCCCATCACACAATGCAACGCAAACCGGAGGATAGGGTTTTACCTTATAATGGTCAAAAATGCTTGAAACGTTAAAAACGGATTTTGATATTATTATTAGTGTATATCAAAACCATTTCAAAATAAATGTATCAATCCTAGGACACATAGATACCATAATACTATGCTTCCATACTAGTAATACAATCAAATCCGTAGGTTCATTGTAAACACCCCAACTCCGCCAGGGTGACTCTTGCAAGCACTCTGACTTTGGAGGGGCGTTTAAATCAGGTAAACATGCATAATGATATATCAAGGCAGAACAAGAACATATGTATATGCGTAAACAGAGTAAATAACATAGATAAAACAGCGGAAGATTTTAAAACATTTCAAAATAAGTCTGTTACATCATAATGTCAACTTCCCAAATAAACCAGTCTAGATAAAACAGCATCAACTGAAAACTGAAATACATAAAAAATAATCCCCAAAAGACGTGACAACCACAGCTAGCTTCATGTCAAACCGTACATGAGCTAAATCCCACAAGCAAGCAGTCAGAAATCCAGCTAAGCTCCAGTATTCCCTCCCTGAGAACCTGGGGGGGGGGGGGAACGGAAGAAAAGAGGCAAAAGAAAACAGGTCAGTCAAAAAGACTGAGTAAGCCCTACTACAATCAATGTAAACTGATAAAGTTAAGTGGTATGAGAAGCAGGTATGATCATAAGGATAACAACATACTAGCATGATGATTAACTAACAAGGTAGATAAAGGTGTCATCGCATAATCAGGATTAAGGTTTTGCACCACAGGTGTACTAGCAAACTAACATGACTTGAATAAACAAGTATTGATCCCTTGGCCCAAACTTTGGCCCATTAACATAAAGTGACCCTAACCCGTGGTCCAATAACATGAAATGACCCTAATACGAGGTCCAACCAAACGGTCTAGTCGATCGGCTCCCTAAGCCTAACTCGTCACGTGTTGGTGTCAATACGGCCCAAACATAATTGTACTCAGACTGTGCCGGGTCCACCCTTCGGGTGTATCAAGCCCTAGGGTGTCAACCCCTGGACACCATGAACATGAGTGCACAGTCCCGATCTACTGGTACCCGTGCATGTTTTCTCCGGCTACGGACTATGTGCACAACCAGAGTCCGCCCGGAACTACACCGGCGTACCCTCTGCCGTCGCTTTTGGTCACTTACCTCCAGTCCAGTAATCGTGCCCCCACCCTAGCCTAGTCCCCAGGGTCATGATGATACTAACTTGGGATTACTGCTGGAGTGGGCCCCTATTGCTAGGATTTTTCTAGTGGGTTAAGTACGGTTTAACCCCCTTGCTAATCATGGATTAATTTGGTTAAGTGTAACGATGAGTTCACGACTTAACCCCAATTAATCCACCGAGCCCAAATTGGTTAAGTACTAAGTGGACCATGACTTAACCCTAATCATGAGGCATTAAATTAATTTAATGCACCTTAACCTCTCACATTAGACTTTGTTGCGGTTACTAGTTAAGCCGGGCGGGTCCGGGTAGCTTTACACCACAACTTGTCTAACCTCGGGTCCAAGGTACAACATGACCAACTTCTCACATTGGGTCCTATTGTTTGTAGCAACTAGTTAAGCCGGTCGGTTCCGGGTAGGTTTACGCTACAAACTCAACCCAACCTCGAGTTGGCCACACTTATCTTTTCTAAGTGTCATGTCCATCATGTTTCCAAAACATGTTACAAGTTTTCAAGCAATTGGGTAGACCTAACTTAATAGGTAAATTCCCAATGGGTAGACCTAACTTAATAGGTAAATTCCCAAGCTTATGTTTTTATGTCTTTTACCTTTACCCAACCCCAAACGCAATCCCATCGCTTACATATCGCAATAGCGCATAAAGGATAGAAAGAGGGAACTTGGCATAATCATGACATAAAAGGTGTTGAAGCCACAAGTTTAACATGGTGGCATTTGAAATGTACATATGTTCATATACTTGCATATTACATATTTTGGCCTCAAAAGCATGCATAGAACCAAACTTAGCATATTGGTGACACATGGTGCTAAATGACATGTAGAAATGGCCATAAGTTCGCATTTAGCCTCACATGCAAGTTATCATAAGAGATATGATAACTTACATGTTGCCAAAATGCAACCTTTGGCATAAAGCTTGAAGCTTTATGTTCATAAACCCAAGATAAGCTTACATAACATGATAGCATGAATAAAATGTTCAACCCAAACTTGCATAGCATAACTTGCATATCATATGACAACTTGCATATCAAACTTGCATGACATAACTTGATGAACTTGCATATCACATCATAACATACTTGCATAACATGATAAACTTGCATATTACATCATAGAAAACTTGCATAACATGATAAACTTGCATATTACATCATAGAAAACTTGCATAACATGATAAACTTGTATTTCATAACATAGTAAACTCGCATATAAACTTGCATATCATACATTTAACTTTAAAGTTTAAGTATGAAAGTAGAATAGGGCTTACAATGATTAAGAAGTCACAAAAATATGACAAAGCCCTTATTAAACCCAAAATGCAAGCCAAAATGATCAAAAACTCTTCCTTTATGATGCTAATATAAGAACTTGACTTGAATGCAAGCTAATAATGCTCATACAAGTTCTAAACACTTGTATGCATGGAAAATCTCATAAAAATTTGTTTAGGAATTTTATGAAGAGAGTGGAGGCCATGAGAGGATTGATTTTGCCATAGTTTAGTTGTTAGAATGAATAATGATGATTTAGGGCTAGGTTAGGGTCTTATTTATAGATTAGGCAAGTGTTTTAGGCCATAGGATTAAACCCTAGTTCCAATCTCAGCCCTCAAAACCGAATCTGGCCCCCAAGCTCAACACATTCTCAAAATGGTGCACCAGGCTAAACAGCCCGTCTGAGCCAAGTCGACAGCCCAGTCGATAGGGCTGTCGACTTGGTCTAACCAAGTCGACTCCCAAGTCGACAGGGCTGTTGACTTGGGGTGTTCTGGCGGGAATTCTTCCGCCTGGCCCAAACTGGCCCAATTTTCCAAATTCAGCTTTGAATTTGAAATCTGTTTTTGCTTAGAAGTTTTCTGAAAACTTCGTTGGGCCTTAATCGGTTCATACGGACTCCGATTTTCGAAAACTCGGACTCTATTTCGCGTATTTTTCCGAGACGAACGCAATGGCATAACCCGTTTCCCTTGATTCAGAATTATAAATTAAATTCTGCCTCGATTTACATCATTATAGGTTATTGAAAATACGGGTTGTTACATTCTCCCCTCCTTAAAGGATTTTGTCCCCGAAATCTTCAAGTTAGGAAGAACGTATCCTACCATCCATCTACTCAAAACATCATCCACGAGCAATCATTGTCCTTACAAGATTCTAAATGTTGTATGAACATATGCAAAGGTGTGTGTACATGTACCTATCTAATGCAAATATCATCAATGCAGATTATGTTAGTGAAATGAATCCATATGTATGCAATTCCTAACATAATGTATAACATCTATATGTGTGCACATCACATACACCCATATGCAACATCCATGTGATAATACACAAATTTTCATCCATGAATAAGCATAAACACTCATGCATATGCAATATGAGGAGTGTGTGAGCCGATCTAGTGCCTAACGTGTATAATGCATCCACGAGTAACCACTTGCAAACACTTGCAACCACTTGCAACCATCAAGCATAACATGTTTCAAACACATGTTTCGTCTAAAGGGTTTCTACCTAAGGTTCTCATGACAAGATTAACACGATAAACTAGACAAACATGGATAGCAAAGAGAAAGATATGCTAACAAAGAAAAGAGATTGAGAGTGTACCCTCAAAAAGGAATGGATAAAGCCCACGCATATTATCCTCGGTTTCCCAAGTTGCGTCTTCTTCGGCTTCACCCCATTGAACCTTCACCAACTTGACCTCTCGATTCCTTAGCTTCTTGGTCTCCGTCCCCAAGATACGAATCAGAGCTCTCCTCAAGGTAGCCTCTTTCTCCACTTCCACATCTTTCAGAACACTTGGCTCAACAACCTCTGCTGATTCATGTAAACACTTCCGGAGATGCGAGACATGAAAAACATCATGTACTCCGGCAAGCTTCTCGGGCAACTCCACTCTATAAGCCATCTGCCCGATCCTCTCTATAATAGGGAATGGTCCAACAAACCTCGGTGCCAACTTCCCAACGGCTCCAAATCGGACCACATTCCGCAAAGGAGAAACCTTTACGAAAACCATATCCCCAACATCAAACTCCAAATCAGTTCTTCGCTTATCAACATAGGATTTCTGTCGGTCTTGGGCCGCTTTCATCCGTCTCCGAATCAACTCGACCATCTCGGATGTATCTCTGATCATATCAGGCCCAAGAATAAGCTTATCTGTAGTCTCCCACCAACATGTAGGCGACTTGCACGGCCTTCCATATAAAGCTTCAAATGGTGCCATCCCTATGCTTGCCTGATAACTGTTATTATATGCAAACTCAACAAGAGGGAGATGGTCTTCCCAAGTACCACCAAAATCCAGAATACAAAGCCTCAACAGATCCTCGAGTACCCTATTCACCCTTTCGGTTTGACCGTCCGTCTGTGGGTGATAAGCAGTACTTAGATTCAACCTCGTGCCCATGGCTTCTTGCAAGCTATTCCAGAATTGACTTGTAAAGATTGGGTCACGGTCACTGACAATACTAGAAGGGACTCCATGTAGTCTCACAATCTCACGAAGATATACAGACGCTAGCCAAGATGCGGTCCTCTTGCTCTTTACCGGAATGAAATGAGCACTCTTCGTAAGTCTGTCCACAATAACCCAAATGCTCGTATTCCCTTTCCTTGACCTTGGTAGCCCATCGATAAAATCCATGGAAATACTCTCCCACTTCCATAGTGGAACGTCTAGAGGATGCAATAGCCCACCGGGCTTCTTCGACTCGGCCTTGACTTGCTGGCAAATGATACATCTAGAGACAAACTCTGCCACATCCTTCTTCATCCCAGGCCAAAAGAAAATGCGCTTCATATCTTTATACATCTTATCTCCGCCTGGATGTATAGTCAACTTAGAGCGATGCGCTTCCTCAAGAACCTTGCTTACCAAATCTTCTACCATGGGAACACATAACCTTCCGTCTCTCCTCAGCCAACCCTTGTCATCAATAGAATATCGAGCGAGATGACTAGACGTCTCTCCTCGAATTAGCTTATCCATAATCTCAACTATCTGAGGGTCTTCTCTCTGCGAAGCCCCAACTTGATCAAGAAGGGTAGGTCTGAGTTCCAGAGATGCTAAAGAACCGGTCATCGATTCAACTGCCAAAGAGAAATCAAAGGTCGCCACATACTCTAAATTCTTCATCTCAACGAATAGAGGACTTAGGGTCAACCTTCTTCTACTCAATGCATCTGCTACCACATTCCCCTTGCCAGGGGTATAGGCTATCTCAAAATCATAGGACGCCAAGAATTCCATCCATCTTTGTTGCCTCAGAATCAGATCCTTCTGAGAAAAGAGATACTTCAATGACTTGTGATCGGTATAAAGCTCAAATCTTTCTCCCAGAAGATAATGGCGCCAAGCCTTGAGTGCATATACTATTGCTGCCAACTCTAAGTCATGAGTGGGATAATTCTTCTCATGCACTTTGAGTTGTCTACTGCCAAAGCATATCACCCTTCCTTCTTGCATCAACACAGCTCCTAACCCCGTGCCACATGCATCGGTGTATACTGTAAATAACTTCCCTTCATCGGGCAAAGCTAGAACAGGTGCTGATGTAAGAGCTCTCTTGAGCTTCTGAAAAGCAAGCTCGCATTCTATGCTCCAAGCAAAAACCAAATTCTTCTTCGTCAATTTAGTGAGAGGAGCGGATATCTTTGGGAAGTCCTTGATGAACTTCCGGTAAAAACCTGCAAGACCTAGAAAACTTCTCACTTCGGTTGCATTCCTTGGAGTCTTCCAATCCTGAACTGCAACTACCTTAGCGGGATCCACCGCTAAGCCTTGCTTAGATACTATATGCCCAAGGAATCTGACTTCCCTTCTCCAAAAGTGACACTTGGAGAACTTGGCCTTCAACTGATGCGCTCTAAGCGTATCCATCACCTCCATGAGATGCCTTGCGTGCTCTTCCTCATCCTTAGAGAAGATCAGAATATCATCTACGAAGACCACGACAAACTTGTTCAAGAACTCCCTGAACACCCTACTCATCAAGTCTACGAAATATGCGGGTGCATTAGTCAAGCCGAACGGCATGACAAGCCATTCGAAGAATCCATCTGGAGTTCTGAACGCAGTCTTGTCTATACTATCTTCAGCTACCCTGAGCTGATGGAAACCCATAGCAAGATCAAGCTGAGAGAAAATAGAAGCACCGACAAGCTGGTCAAAGAGGTCATCAATCCTCGGTAACGGGTATCTGTTCTTCTTAGTCAGCTTATTCAACTCTCGATAGTCAACACAAAGTCGGAGGGAACCATCTGCCTTGGTAGCAAACACCACAGGCGCTCCCCATTCAGATATGCTTCGTCTAATGAAGTTCTTCTCAAGCAACTCTTTCACTTGCTTACTTAGCTCCCGCCTTTCACACGGAGCCATATGCCGAATGGGCAAAGAAACAGGCTTTGCATTATCCACCAGATAAATGCGGAAATCAATCTCTCGCTTAGGGGGCAACCCCTTAACTTCATCGAAAACATCCGGATACTCTCGAACCACTCTCACAGACTGAAGAGTTTCCATCGACGAGTCGAGTGATTCCAGATAGCACAACATGACGGGACCTCTCGGATCACAAGAAATCTCTAGGGTGTTTCCGAGGCAAGTCACGAGCCTCACAACCCTATGCTCACAATCAAGGATGGCTCCATATCTGGACAACCAATCCATGCCCAATATCAATCTGTATCCCCTGAAACCAAGAACATAAGCACTACACAAGAACTCTACACTCAGTATAGAGATCCTCAAATCCCCACATATCATAGACAAATGGGCGGAACCCCCAATAGGATTTGAGACACAGACGAGATCATCTACCAAGCTAGTACTAAGGTGCAAACTATCAACAAGATCAGAAGAGATAAAGCTATGCGATGCACCAGAATCAAACAAGGTACGAACTGGAAAATCAGAAATATATACAAGGCTCTCAACAGAAATACTACCTCGATCGGGAACTGGAGCGACATTGAGAGCATGAACTTGCCCTCCTGAAGGTCCAGCACGCTGAGTCTGACCCTGGCCTTGCCCTTGCTTCCTCGGGCAATCCTTACTGAAATGTCCAGTCTCACCACAGAAAAAGCATTCACCATTCTTCCTTTTCCTCTTTTTACAATCCTTAATAAGATGCCCAACTGAACCGCAATAATGGCACTTCCCCTTGTTGTTCTTGCCCTTGTTGTTATTGCCCTTGTTGTTGTTCCCCTTGTTGCCTTGACTCTTGTTCTTGTTCTGATTGCCTTGACTGCTCTGACCACTTGGATTATTCTGATTTCCTTTCCCCTGGGAATCAGTCTTCTTGGCTTGAGTATCATTCACCTTGATCTCCTTCTTGACATCTCCCTGAAGCAACGCCATATCAACCAAGCTCTCAAACGTGGCCCCATGGGGAATATTCGACATAGCCAATCCCTGCAACGGCTCATTCAATCCTCTAGCAAAACGAAGAGCCTTCTTCTGAGGAGTATTCACCATATCTAAGCCAAAACGAGCTAACTGATTGAACTTGTTCACGTATTCTTTGACAGACATATCTCCTTGTCTCAGAGTTATGAACCTCTCCATTTGCAGATTCTCCTCAGCAGAAGATAGAAACTTAAGCATGAAGCTTGCCCTGAAATCGGCCCAAGTCTCAACAGGCCTAGTACCATTGGTGACTTCCCACTAATAAGCGGCTTCATCCTTCGTAAGCCAAACCGCCAACAAGAGCTTCCTCTGATCGTCTATCCCAAAGATAGCAAATAAATTCTTGGTCTCTTTCAACCAATTTCTGGCCTCTACAAAAGTCTCAGTGCCTTGAAAGTTCTTGCCACCCATTGCTTTGAAATCTTTGCAAGTCTTTGCGAAGTCAGCTTGAGGATGCTGAGGGGGAGGAGGAAGAGGAACCTCAGCGACAGGAGGAGGAGGAACATTAGCGACAGGAGGAGGAATATTAACTACCGGAGGAGGAGGAGGAGGAACATCTGCGGGGCCGGCTTCGGTTGCCCTAGCCTCCAAAAGTCTCCTATACCAAACAGGTACGTGCACTCCCTTCGGAATAGCAAAGTTATCGGCCATGCTGAAAACGAAGAAAAAGACAGATTCAGAATGGTGAAAAAAAACGAAGGAATTTTGCTAATGGCTTTTTGGGGAATAGCCTTTAAAAATAAACTAGACTTTTCTTTGGAAAATACTTTATACTTGGTTTTGAAAATAGTTTTCCAAAAGTTTTCTAAAAACCTTTTTGTTCCTTCTCGTAAACCATATGCTCTGATACCAAATGTAAACACCCCACCTCCGCCAGGGCGACTCTTGCAAGCACTCTGACTTTGGAGGGGCGTTTGAATCAGGTAAACATGCATAATGATATATCAAGGCAGAACAAGAACATATGTATATGCGTAAACAGAGTAAATAACATAGATGAAACAGCGGAAGATTTTAAACCATTTCAAAATAAGTCTGTTACATCATAATGTCAACTTCCCAAATAAACCAGTCTAGATAAAACAGCATCAACTGAAAACTGAAATACATAAATACTAATCCCCAAAAGAAGTGACAGCCACAGCTAGCTTCATATCAAACCGTACATGAGTTAAATCCCACAAGCAAGCAGTCAGAAATCCAGCTAAGCTCCAGTATTCCCTCCCTGAGAACCTGGGGGAGGGGGGAACGGAAGAAAAGAGGCGAAAGAAAACAGGTCAGTCAAAAAGACTGAGTAAGCCCTACTACAATCAATGTAAACTGATAAAGTTAACTGGCATGAGAAGCAGGTATGATCATAAGGATAACAACATACTAGCATGATGATTAACTAACAAGGTAGATAAAGGTGTCATCGCATAATCAGGATTAAGGTTTTGCACCACAGGTGTACTAGCAAACTAACATGACTTGAATAAACAAGTATTGATCCATTGGCCCAAACTTTGGCCCATTAACATAAAGTGACCCTAACCCGCGGTCCAATAACATGAAATGACCCTAATACGAGGTCCAACCAAACGGTCTAGTCGATCGGCTCCCTAAGCCTAACTCGTCACGTGTTGGTGTCAATACGGCCCAAACATAATTGTAGTCAGACTGTGTCGGGTCCACCCTTCGGGTGTATCAAGCCCTAGGGTGTCAACCCCTAGACACCATGAACATGAGTGCACAGTCCCGATCTACTGGTACCCGTGCATGTTTTCTCCGGCTACGGACTATGTGCACGACCAGAGTCCGCCCGGAACTACACCGGCGTACCCTCTTCCGTCGCTTTTGGTCACTTACCTCCAGTCCAGTAATCGTGCCCCCACCCTAGCCTAGTCCCTAGGGTCATGATGATACTAACTTGGGATTACTGCTGGAGTGGGCCCCTATTGCTAGGATTTTTCTAGTGGGTTAAGTACGGTTTAACCCCCTTGCTAATCATGGATTAACTTGGTTAAGTGTAACGATGAGTTCACGACTTAACCCCGATTAATCCACCGAGCCCAAATTGGTTAAGTACTAAGTGGACCATGACTTAACCCTAATCATGAGGCATTAAATTAATTTAATGCACCTTAACCTCTCACATTAGACTTTGTTGCGGTTACTAGTTAAGCCGGGCGGGTCCGGGTAGCTTTACACCACAACTTGTCTAACCTCGGGTCCAAGGTACAACATGACCAACTTCTCACATTGGGTCCTATTGTTTGTAGCAACTAGTTAAGCCGGTCGGTTCTGGGTAGGTTTAGGCTACAAACTCAACCCAACCTCGAGTTGGCCACACTTATCTTTTCTAAGTGTCATGTCCATCATGTTTCCAAAACATGTTACAAGTTTTCAAGCAATTGGGTAGACCTAACTTGATAGATAAATTCCCAATGGTTAGACCTAACTTAATAGGTAAATTCCCAAGCTTATGTTTTTATGTCTTTTACCTTTACCCAACCCCAAACGCAATCCCATCGCTTACATATCGCAATAGCGCATAAAGGATAGAAAGAGGGAACTTAGCATAATCATGACATAAAAGGTGTTGAAGCCACAAGTTTAACATGGTGGCATATGAAGTGTACATATGTTCATATACTTGCATATTACATATTTTGGCCTCAAAAGCATGCATAGAACCAAACTTAGCATATTGGTGACACATGGTGCTAAATGACATGTAGAAATGGCCATAAGTTCGCATTTAGCCTCACATGCAAGTTATCATAAGAGATATGATAACTTACATGTTGCCAAAATGCAACCTTTGGCAAAAAGCTTGAAGCTTTATGTTCATAAACCCAAGATAAGCTTACATAACATGATAGCATGAATAAAATGTTCAACCCAAACTTGCATAGCATAACTTGCATATCATATGACAACTTGCATATCAAACTTGCATGACATAACTTGATGAACTTGCATATCACATCATAACATACTTGCATAACATGATAAACTTGCATATTACATCATAGAAAACTTGCATAACATGATAAACTTGCATATTACATCATAGAAAACTTGCATAACATGATAAACTTGTATTTCATAACATAGTAAACTCGCATATAAACTTGCATATCATACATTTAACTTTAAAGTTTAAGTATGAAAGTAGAATAGGGCTTACAATGATTAAGAAGTCAAAAAATATGACAAAGCCCTTATTAAACCCAAAATGCAAGCCAAAATGATCAAAAACTCTTCCTTTATGATGCTAATATAAGAACTTGACTTGAATGCAAGCTAATAATGCTCATACAAGTTCTAAAACACTTGTATGCATGGAAAATCTCATAAAAATTTGTTTAGGAATTTTATGAAGAGAGTGGAGGCCATGAGAGGATTGATTTTGCCATAGTTTAGTTGCTAGAATGAATAATGATGATTTAGGGCTAGGTTAGGGTCTTATTTATAGATTAGGCAAGTGTTTTAGGCCATAGGATTAAACCCTAGTTCCAATCTCAGCACTCAAAACCGAATCTGGCCCCCAAGCTCAACACATTCTCAAAATGGTGCACCAGGCTAAACAGCCGTCTGAGCCAAGTCGACAGCCCAGTCGACAGGGCTGTCGACTTGGTCTAACCAAGTCGACTCCCAAGTCAACAGGGCTATCGACTTGGGGTGTTCTGGCGGGAATTCTCCCGCCTGGCCCAAACTGGCCCAATTTTCCAAATTCAGCTTTGAATTTGAAATCTGTTTTTGCTTAGAAGTTTTCTGAAAACTTCGTTGGGCCTTAATCGGGTCATACGGACTCCAATTTTCGAAAACTCGGACTCTATTTCGCGTATTTTTCCGAGACGAACGCAATGGCATAACCCGTTTCCCTTGATTCAGAATTATAAATTAAATTCTGCCTCGATTTACATCATTACAGGTTATTGAAAATACGAGTTGTTACATTCATATTGGAAGTTTGGATTTCCATCATGAGTCAAGGCTAGGGAGGAGCTCCTTACCGATTCGAGACACTCTAGCTAATGTCTTAGGATTCCCCTCAGTGAACCCTTGGATCCTGCAAGGCCGGTCCACACATACAGCTTCGTGGATAGGCAATCCCTGAACACACGTTTCCAGATCCTATAGGACCTATCATCCGAGGCGCCTCATTCCATCATCCACATAAGTAAAATTCCAGGCCGTTTTAAAGACCAAACACCACTTCTAGCTAGAAAGAAACGTGTTGATCTCCCTGCGTTCCCTTCTCCCGTTATAGACTCCACTGGGGTGTGAGCTCGCGAAGTCATGCTATACACAAAGCTATGCCTAAACAGACTATGCTTTGATCATCCCACAAGGCCTGCTTTTCAACAAAGCCTTGATTATATGCATCTTAGCTTGCCACATTGTCTGGCTCTACCATACCATTGATCATCTACCATTATATATATAACCTCTAAGCTCATACGTCTTAGAGAAGGGTGTTAAGTAGAGAATAAATTCTCCACCACCAAACAGAAATATATAATCAGTGGCGTTCAACAAATATAGTAGAAAGGAATACAATGTCAGACATACAATCCATTTACAAGTCCGCTCTGGGTCTGAACGAAACAACATGTCTGTCGATCTCCAAATGCGTTTGGATGATCATTACCAAATACTTTGCCTTGGGAGGCCTGTCCCAATTCAAGATACCAGTCATCATCATCCCAACGATGTGAAAATCTTCGGTCTTCAACTACCGCCTTTATCTTCGACTCTTGGTCGTCGTGATGATTATTCAGAATGGGTTAAACCCGGTCTTTCTGAATAATTCGCATATTTTATGATTAAAAAGAAAATATTGGAAAATCACACATTACGCCGCATTCCAACTCCGAATATTCTTTTAATAAGGTATTCATATTAAAAGATTCTCATTAATTTATCAAAGATAAACTCTGAAAATAAAATCTTAAATCTTAAATCTTCTTTAAAGGATTTATTAGAACTCCAATTTTGATTTGATATCAAAAACATTCTTACAAGGTCATTTATTTTAAGGAATAAATCTTGTCTTAAACAGGTTAAAGAACTAGTGTCCTTTAAAACACAGTTCACGATAAACCCTCAAATCAATATCTAAAATATGGAATTCCACAGAAATCAAATCAGTACATAATCGATATAAAATTTCTGCATCAGATAAACAATATACATGGAATACGACAAAGCCTCTTAAATTCCATATATAATATCGGTCTTCTTTTACAGAAGCCCATCTCGATTATTACCAATCGAATTTCCACTTAATTCCAATTTAATATATTAAATTGGAAAACTTGATTTTTAGAAAATACCTTTTTAAATCTGTAAAATAGATTTATAAATTCCAAATAATAATTTCAATGTAAATTGGATTAAAGGACAAATGTCGTTTTAAAAACACCGTCCACGATAAATCCAATTCACACATCAATTTATTTCATATCACCCAATATAATTGCACATTCTACTAATCGTAAATAAAAGGTTGCTCTTTAAATATTTATTCATTACTATAAAACATATTTTAAAATAATCATTAAAAATATTCTTTATATTAAAATATTCCTTCTTATATATAAAAAAAACACCTTATGGAAAATAATCTTTTAAATAAAAGGTTTTTAATGTACAAATATTCTCCTTCAAAAGAACACCTGAATCAAAGTGCAACTCAATCATTTACCATGTAATTTGGATTATATGGATTTCACACCCATCTCAATAAATGCCAATAATCGTATAATCATCAAGTCATCCATTTACATCCAGAGTGTAATTTCTACTGTGTGAGCATTAAAAATTAAATAATAACACTCATCGCAGCCTGTCGATCTAACGATAGACATACAATTTAACATTGGGATTTGTGTCAGTCAAATATCGTCCCAATACCCGTGTGAGGTTTTCAGCCAACACAATCCATATAGATATACAAATAAATAATTAGTTAATGGATTTAACCAATTTAAATTTCGCTAACAATTGTTAATAATGAACATGTCATTTATTTCCAATGTTGAATAAAAATATAATTTCCTCGAAATATAATTTGATATGGCATTCCATTTATTTCTTTTATTCACAACGTAAAATTTTCTTTTTCTTTCTCTTTTTTTCTACATTGAAATTATAAAATTTCTATCTTTCAGTTGCATTGTAAAATTTTCTTTTTAATTACATTATAAATGTGTAATTTTATTTTCAATGCCAGTTCCCACTTCTAACTATATATAAAAATGTAATCTTTATTTTACAATGTAAATCCCCTTTTCTAATTACATATAAAAATGTTATTTTTAATTTTAATGTGAATCCTACTTCTTTATTACATCATATAAAAATGTAAATTTTTATTTACATTGTAAATCGCATCCTACGCTACGTATAAAATGTAATTTTTAATTTACCATGTGAATTCATATTTTAATTACCATAGAAAAATGTAATTTCTATCATACGACGTAAATTCATATCTATATTACATATAAAAATGTATTTTTCATCATACAGTGTAAATTCACGTATTAGTTACATATAAAAATGTAATTTTTATTCTACCGTTCTCATTCATATCTAAATTACATGTAAAAATGTAATTTTTATCATATAATGCAAATTCATGCTTTAATTACATATAAAAATATGATTTCTATTATGCGATGTAAATTCATAGATAAATTACATAGAAAAATGTAATTTTTATCATACGGTGTAAATCCATGTCTTAATTACAAAGAAAAATGTAATTTTAATCATACGGTACAAATTCCCATTTTAATTACATAGAAAAATGTAATTTTAATCATACGATGTAAATTCTTGTCTTGATCACATATAAAAATGTAATCTTTATCATACAGTATAAATTCATGTCTAAATTACAGATAAAAATGTAATTTTTATCATACGATGTAAATTACATTTAAATGCAATTCTTTTCATAAAAAAAATGTAGCCTTTTGTATTCACAAAAGAATGTAACTATTTTGTTAGCCAAATTCTGTAAAAATAAAAATATATTTTATTTGTAGTTCAAATTCTATGGTAACGTAACAAATAAAAATATCTTTTAGTTGTTGACCAAATTCTGTTGTTATGTAAACAAATAAAAGTAAGATTTTATTTGTCGATCAATTACTATTGTAATATAAACAAATAAAAAAATAAGTTTTTATTTGTTGATCAGATTCTACTGTTCATTTCAAAATAATAAAAAATGATATTTTAATAAATTAGAACACTAGATCCAATCGCAACTAAAAATTCAGAAAACATAAAATAATCATCATCGACTATTTTTTAAAAATCTGACTAAAATATGAATTTTAGATCTAATTTAGATTTACTTTTCTAACCACAAATAACATTCAACAATATATGAAATTCCAATGCTGATCTAGCATAACATGAACAACAAACATATCACAAGCAACCATCAACAATTTATACAACACATACATTCCAGATCTAAATTAACATCACAATATCATTATTTTAAAGAAAGAAAATTAATTTATAATTAATTAAATAATAAAAATTAGAGTTCTCACATTGATTTTGGGTGAAATTTCAACCGTCTCTTTTTCAGCTGTGGTTGGTGCCATCGCGTAGATCTCGGAAAGAGGAATCCAACGCAACTGACGGTTCGAAAAACAGACCTCGTATGAGAGAGTTATGAATGTTTAAAGTTTGGAATATTAAATAATAAATTAAATAATTAATTTAAATTATTAAAATAAGTTTATACCCATCGTTAACAAAATTTGGCCGCTCCTTTCATCTTCTTCTTCGTTGCTTGGAACCCATCACTCCACCGTTGACTACCCCTGCGCACGCCTACCCGAAGCCCTGACCGACGATCAAACTCCATCGCACCAACGCCCTAACCGAGCTCCACCATCGGCCAAAACCCCAGCCAACTCGCGGGTCCCACCTCCCCTAAAATTGAGGTCAAAGTCGGCGGCTTCCTCACCAAAATTCGCGAAATCCGTGAACTAAAACCCGATCTTAACCGTATGGATCTGTAGATCTCTCCAAGAGCTTCGATTTGGTACCAAGTTTGTCAATTTTCGTTGAGCGGATCAAAAGTTATTAACGATTGAAGTTTGGGACATTTTCAGCCATCGAAAATAAGGGCGATGGCTGGCCATGATTAGGGTTAGGGTTTTCTGAAATTTTATTATTATTTTAATACTTAATCTTGTTTTACGTGTTTTAAAGGTGAAAATCCGGACTTTCTCCGAATTGGGCCTGCTTACTATCGTTCTTAAGGTTTTGACACCTTCTGAACGCAATAAGACAAGTCCCGGGGCCTAATTCCGAAATCTGTAGAGATTTTATTTAAATTTCATTAAAAATTAATTAATTAAATATTTACCGTACATTTAAATATGTCGGTGCCGCATATGACCTCTAAAAATTCCAGAAAAAATATTTTTGGCTTCGTATTGACGATACGGTTCTAACGAGACTAATTTCATCGAATTCTGAGACTGTATGAAAAATCGTTTTTTTCCAGGTCGATTAAATTTAACTAAAACAGTCAAAACACATTTTCTTTTGCCACGCTCACGTATTAATTCGAAAAATTCTGAAAAATTAAATTTAGTCGTATTTTGACATTCCGAATCCAATAAAAGTGGTTTCGTCGAAAACAAAGGTCGTTTGAAAAATGACTATTTTCAAGGCGTATATATTAAACATTAAAAATACATTTTTAAACAAATAATTTCGGTAACTCGAAATATATAAGTGTTTACTGTTTTTCGATGCAGAAACATCATTCTGAACTCAATGGAAGTGATTTCGAGTCCAAATTCCTTCGTATGCAAAAAGTAACATTTTTGGCCTTTGTAAATTTCATAGCGACCTTTCTAAATTTTAATTTGGGCATAACTTTTGATTCCCGCTATGACATTTCAATTTTTCAGATTCGTTAGAAAGATATTTTTAAATAGATTCTAATATTTTTGGTTTCACTATAATCCGTTAAATTTTGCATCCTGTACGATCAGTCAAAGTTCAAGTTTGACTTTTCAAACTACTGCGTTGTTTCTAACACTTTTTATAATTAAAATTAAATTATTCATTCTAACTTCGATTCAAATCAATTTTTAATCATTATTATTTTAAATAAATTATTTTAAATATCAAAACCCATTAAAATTAGTTAAAAATAGATTTTAAATTTACCTCCAAAATTCAGGGTTGTTACAGTACAGGTTATGCCCCCAAATCCCAGTCATGTTTTGTAATACAAGTTATTCCCAAATTTATCATTCCCAATTTCGTTCATTCGCATATTTCAACGATCGGCTTAGGCTCGAAGGTAGCCTGGCTAAAAAAGTAAGAAGGGAAAGAGGGAGAGAAAGGAACATAAATAGACATAATAACATAATAGGCATATGATAAAAGAAATAGGCATAATAGAAATAGGCATGTAAGGACTGAACAGTAGATTAGATGTAAATGTAATGGTAGATGTTTAGTTATGATTCAAGTTAATAATAGGTATAGGTTTAGATCCAAACTTATAAACATGTCAGGATTACTTATTAAATGTTTATATCTAAAAGTAACATGAACTCACAGTGACAGGATCTAAAGGACAGAGAAAAGAATGTTGATATTGTAGCAGAGATTCTTGAATACGTATAAGTCGTTATTGCAATAGAATTGGATAATTCAATCCATGCTAGGGCAACATCTCGGTGTCTCCATTGTTTTGGGTGAATAAAACAATAGAAATGTTGTCCTATTTATAGCCTACCGCCAACTAATCTCATTCAGAAACGCGTCCAAGTGAAGGGTAGGAATCTGCCTTAGATCTAGGGTGGGTTGACCCCGGGGTCGACCCTAGGGCCGACACCCCCTTATGTGGGTTGACCCCCATGGGGTGCGGGTCGACCCCCAACGGGCTAGAATACCGCTTTGATTTCCTGCTTTGATTTTCTAATTATTTTGAATTTTGAACTTGATTTGTTTGTATAAAATTCTCTTATACGCATACAAAATTCTAAGCTTAATTATTTCCTCATACGTTGTCCGTTTTACGCAAACTCGGAGTCTATCATAAGAAGAATTCCAAGACGAACACAATGGTGCAGTCCGTTTTACTTAATTCCCAAATATTTAATTATGTATTCTTTAGTTTATCATTATAGTATTCTTTAAAATTACGAGGTGTTACATTTTGGCAGACTTCTACCAAATCTGGACTATTTTCTTAACTATGCTCGTTGCTGACTCAGTGTTGCGTGTACGATAAGATCCTGAATACCTACAAATCGGCTAGCAGAGCCAAACCTAAATCTCACAATTTCTGAGAGGCTGCCTAAGCTTTGCCATTCTTCTTCCTCCTCAGATATCTTTAGAAAAATAGAATAATTAGTTTATGAAAATTCTGATTCAAGATCTGGAGGAAAGGAATGTATATTAATAAAGAAGGTGTTCAGAATTCTATTCAAAGAAAGGTAAATTCTTGGATCTGGTCAATTTAAATTTCTCCTCATTCTTCCCTTTTTCTTTTAGTTGAGAATTGTGGATCCATGGTTACTTAGGTTCTAAATTCAGTTAGGAGAACCATGGAATGCTAGATCTGGACCAGATTCATGAATTGGAAAGCAATTAGGTGAGTGGATTTAAGTTATACCTTTTTGATAATGGTATATTTATCATTTGACTTCCCGTTAATAAGCAATGTAAATATGGTAGAATGATTAAACCTGTTAAAATGTTCAAACCTATTAAGATTTGTGGAAGCGATTACTATTGTATACATAAATATTTTAATTACATGTTATTCTCTGACATATTATGTACTTGAACCCTTAACTATAGGAATTGGGATAATAACATGTTAAATTGTTAGATTGGAATAGTTCCATGACTGATGGTTACATGTTATTATTTTAAAATGGAGTTAGTTACATGTTAGGAAGAACATACGACATGATAATAAGTTAAAACGGACTTAACATGATATTGAGTGTGACACGTAAATATAGAATACAATAAAATTTAGGAGAATGAATATGGCTAAATTTACAGTTAATAAGAAATTAAAACTGCACTTAGACACGAGGTAGTGACCTGGCCCCAGAGAAAACAACAAACAAAATTGTGAGCTAGTAACCTGGCCTTAGAGAAAACAACAAACAACAAATCCTAATTGGCATGTCCCTCACCCGTAGCCTTAATAGCAAAAGGTCTATGGTCTTTTGGTTTAGCTCTCCGTCTTCCTGCATCATGCATCGCGTATCACGTTGATTGTCGATGGTTAGTACCCGACGACTTGTTATCATACAGATGGCCAGACCCACCAGTAACTCGATACAAGTGGTCATAACCGAGCCTAGTCACAAGGCAACAGGATCATCGAATCACCTATGCCACCGTACAACCTTTTGATTTCCCACTATCATGGGAATCAAGGTATGCTCACCGGGTAGAAATGTGCAGACCTAACCTCTACGAGGACAGTCTGAATGCTATCACCGCACATAATACTACCAGAAGTATCCTCCACATCCTAGGAAGCCACGTGCTTACCCTTCCAATCCTTCGGAGCCAGCATAATATCAGCAGAACAACAGGCAGAACAATCAGATGGACGTGCGCTCCCTATGACACCCCACGTCCGTTAATGTCACTCATTAAGAGAATTCATTAACTTTCATGGAGCGTTATAGGTAAACAGATACAGAACATTACAAGATAGATATAAAATAGTAGCGGAATTTCAAATTTTATTAAGCAGAAAATATCATAGTTCAAAACATGGTAACATCATTTGTCTTAAATGCATAAAACGTAGTACATCATTAAATCTTCTGTCTTGTACTTAAAATACCAGAGTACAATAATAATGAAAAGAGCATAATTCCCCAAAACTTAGCAATAGTTGATGGACAAGAAATCGAGAAAAACATCTAAGTAGCTTCAAGCAAAGTTAAGCACAATCCCGATCAAGCTTGAGTATTACCACCCTGAGAACCTGGGAGGGAAACGGATGAGAAAGAAGAGGAAACAAAATAGGCCAGACAAAAAGTCTAGCGAGTCCAGTTACTTTTTGTATATAGATAAGTAAAAGCATCATGACATGCATATAAAGTGGATAAGAGAGATAGCATCATAAAAGGCGGGTATGACAAGAAAAACAGGATAAACAGAACAGGCATTGTGCTTCACTACTACTTTCTCCCTCTCTGCAACAATACTAGTATCATCTGAACAAGATGATCCTAAATAGAATGGAATGGTAGACTTAGGTGTATTTCTAGTAAAAAGATTTACCCCAACAAGAACAACAGGTAGCCCAATAGGAATAACAGGTATTACACCCAACAAGAATAACAGGCTCCCAAACAAGCAAGACTAGATGTACCCTAACTACTACCCCAATCAACCAGCTTCCTACTCCATAGATACCCTGTGCTGGCATCATAGTAGGATGTATCACTTCCTAAAGTGGCAACCCTTCGTTTTCTGTATGTGCATAACCATATCCACAGGTGTCACAGCATTTTAACTTTCTTTGTCGGACCCATGCACGCACATGTCTCCATCTGTATGCACCGCCCACACCGTCCCCTACGTTTGGATCTCTTACAAGCAGCCCAGTAAGCGTTCCCCGACTCCGACCTAGTTCGGAGTACTTGTTTGATACCTATATTTTGGTTACTGACTGAAACGGGTCCCACACACAAGATGATACAAGCTTCTCCCTACGCTTGCATCCCCACTAGGCTTTCCATAGGTTATGCCATACCAGAGTAAAAGATTGCATAACCTCACAGGTTAAGTTTGTGGGCCTATATACAAATATTACCCACCAACCCCAGATTTACTTAGCCCACCCACTGTTTCAAACAAGTTTACTTAACCCCTACTCAAGTTTAACATGTTCATACAATCCTTATGGATTCAACCAGGTTAAGTATTTCTGTTCATTACCATATTCATTCATGGTTTTAATGTGCTAGACCTCCCACATTAAGCCTACCACTTGTGAATGCTGGATATGTCAGCCGGTTCCAGGCAGACTTATTCCACAAGTCAGACTTAACCTCATGCCTTAGCATATCTCGTGTTTATGCACTTAGACCCCTCGCATTAGATTCACCAATTGTGGTCACTGGATATGCCGGTCGGTTCCAACTTCCACCATAAGTGTAATCTAACCTCGTGTCTAAGCGCGGTTACTATTTCTAATTACTGTAATTCTAGCAATTTCCATTATTAACCAATTATTCCTATGTTATTATAGGTTTTCATTCCCCTTTCCCAAGTTATGTTCATAATGAACCATATGCCACAAATTAAGGTCTTTAATCACAATTTGATTTATGCCCCAAATTCATATTAATATATTTCATTCAAGTTATGCCCAAATTTCCAATTACAAGTTATGTCCCAATTTTTACGTTTTCCCCTCGTTTCCAATGTTCGCATATTTCAACAGCATGCCTAGGCTCGAAGATAGCCTGGCTATATAAAAATTAAAAGGGAAAAGATAGAGGGAAGAGGACAGATATTGTTATACTAACAAGATTGACATATAATGGCAGAAATATGCATAAACACATAGTGGCATAATGACAAGATAGACATATAGGAATAGATCTAATGAACATGTGACAATAAAACTGATTCTAACATAACAGCGACATCATAAGCCGGCCTGATAAGATCTAAACAATGAATTAGATAACCAACTAGTAACAGATCTGACATGATAAACAGGTATAGGTTTAGATCTAGTTCATAGTCATGTCAGAATAACTTAGATGAATAGGTTATAATAGATTTGATATGATTCAAATAGTCACAGGCATAGATCTAAGTTATAATCATGTCAAGATTTACTTTTTAAATATTTAGATCTAAAATTAACATAGACTCACAGTAAATGGATCTAAGAAAATAGAGAGGAGTAATTGCAGATGTTGAATCACGGATCTCTACACTTGAATGACTTGTTTGTTGAAGAATAAAAAGGCTATTTTCAATCTAGGTAGAGGCAGCATCTAGTTCTCTAATGTTTTAGAATAATTAAAACACTGGGAATAGGCTCTTATTTATAGCCTAGGGTTCACGAATCTGACAGAAAACTATTCCATGTGCACAGAAATGATCCTGGCTTGGATTAGGGGGTTGTCGACATGGGTGTCGACACCCCCCTTATGGTGTCGACCCATGGGTCGACATCCCCAGGGCGTGTCGACCCCCAATGGGTCCGATTACCTCCTATATCCCGCGCTTCGAATTTGAATTGATTTTTGAATTTCTGGACTTATTATATGTATATATAAATAGCTTATATGTATACAAACTTCAAACCTTAATATCTTCTTCATACGGTATCCGTTTTACGCAAACCAGGTGTCTATTTTGACCAGAATTCCGAGACGAATGGAATAGCGCGGTCTATTTCCCTTAATTCTGAACAAACATTTATTTATTCTTTAATTTAACATCTTTAGTGTTGTTATAATTATGGGGTGTTACATTCTCCCCGACTCAAAGGATTTCGTTCCCGAAATCTCTATGTTAAGAAGAGTGTATATCTTAACATCCATCACCCGTCTATTCATCCACCAATTACAGGCATCCATTTTTCTTAAAGGCTTCTAATGCTTATATGAACATATGCAAGGGTGTGTGTATATGTCCTAATACTAATGCGACAAATCAGGTGGTCTACTAATTCAGTCAACCTCCCTAATGCGGTGTATGTTAGTGCCATGAATCCAACATATATGCAAATAATCCTATTATAACGTGTAAGTTCTATATGTGTGCACAATCATTCATACAAATGCAACATCTATATGGTGATACACCACTTTCTTCCATGAAAAGAAGAAAAATGCACACACATCTATATGCAGTATGAGAGTGATTGAGCCGATCTATTGCCTAATGTGTATGTATATGCATCCACGAGCAACCACTAGCAACAACTTGCATCCATCAAACATAACATGTCTCAGACACATGTTTACATCCATGGGATTTATACCTAAAGGTCAAAGACTCGATCGATATGGTGTACTTAAATGATAGAAACAAGCATGAATAAATGCTTTGGAATAGAAGTTAAGAACATACCCTCGAAAAGAAAAGGGTACGAAGCGCGAATCTTGTCTACAGTCTCCCAAGTTGCATCTTCTTGGTTATCTCCCCACTGAACTTTCATCAACTTGACTTCTCTGTTATGTAGCTTCATAACTTCTGATCCAAGAATATGGGTAGGAACTCTTCGAACTGTCGCCTCCAGTTCCACTTCTACTTACTCAAGCATACTCGGCTCAACTACTTCTACGGTGTCATGCAAGCACTTCCGTAAATGAGAAACGTGGAAAATATCATGAACGCCAGACAGCCTCTCTGGTATATTTAATCTATAGGTCATTTGACCGATCCTTTATGTTATGGTAAATGGCCCTACAAATCTTGGTGCCAATTTCCCTGTAGATTCAAAGCAAACCACATTCGTTAACGGTGATATCTTAATGAAACCATGTCTCCCACCTCAAACTCAATGTCAATCCTTATCCTATCTGCATAAGATTTCTCCCTATCGTTTGCAGTCTTTATTCATTGTATAATAAGATCTATCTTTTTGGAAATTTCTCTAACCATATTTGGTCCAAGTAGAGGTCTTTCTGTAGATTCCCACCAACAAGTTGGTGATCTACATGGTCGCTCATACAATGCTCCAAAGGGTGCCATGCCAATACTAGCATGATAACTATTGTTATATGCGAACTCTGCTAAAGTAAGATGCTCTTCCCAAGTTCCTCCGATGTCTAGGATACACAGTCTTAAAAGATCTTCAAGAACTTTGTTCACCCTTTCCGTCTGTACATCGGTTTTAAGGTGATAAGCGGTGCTCAAACACAACTGTGTACCTAATGGTTCTTGCAAGCTTATCCAAAATTCACTGGTTAAAATGGGGTTACGATCTTTTATGATATTGGAAGGCACTCCATGAAGACAGACTATCTCACGAACATAAACTACTGTCAACCATTTTGTCGCCCTCTTACTCTTAACTGGAATGAAATGAGCGCTTTTAGTAAGCCTGTCCATTACAACCCAAATACTGGTATTTCCCTTCCTTGATCTAGGCATACCATCGATGAAATCCATATAGACACTCTCCCACTTCCACTGTGGGACCTCTAAAAGATGAAGTAAACCACCGACTTCTTTTGCTCAGCTTTGACATGCTGGCAAATCAGACATTGAGAAACAAACTCCGCTACATCTTTCTTCGTCCCATCCCAAAAGAAAACCCTCTTCGTATCTCTGTACATCTTATCACCGCTTGGATGAATAGTCATCCTAGAATGATGGGCTTTCTCTAGGATTATCTTTAATAAACTCCTAACTTGGGGAACACAAAGCCTTCCATCTTGTCGCAACCACCCTCTATCGTCTATGGAATATCTACTGAGGTGGCTAGAAGTCTCCTTTTTACTGATCCTATCCAAGATGTTTGAAATCTGTGAATCCTCTCGCTACGAAGCTCCTATCTGATCCATAAGAGTAGGTTGCACCTCCAATGATGCTAATAAGCCAGGCAAAAACTCGGTGGAGGGTCTAAAGTCAAAAGTCGATATAAACTCCAAGCTTTTCCTCTCCATAAACAATGGTCTTAAGGCCATCCTTTGCTTACTCAGTGCGTCTTCCACCATATTACCATTGCCAGGGGTATAAGCAATCTCGAAGTCATAAGATACTAGGAATTCCATCCACTTTTGTTGCCTTAAATTAAGATCCTTCTGTGAGAATAAGTACTTGAGAGACTTATGATTGGTGTACAATTCAAACTTCTCTCCAAGCAAATAATGGCGCCACGTCTTAAGCGCGAATACTATGGCAGGTAATTCCAAGTCATGGGTAGGATAGTTCTTCTCATGGACTTGAACTGTCTGCCCCCATAACATACTACCCGTCCCTCTTGCATTAGGACCGCACCAAGCTCTGTTCCACACGCATCAGTGTATAATGTGAACACTTTGTTCCCATCAAGCAAAGTCAAGACTGGAGCTGTTGTCAGAGCCCTCTTCAATCATTGGAAAGCAACATCACAATCTATATCCCAAGAAAATGTCGGATTCTTCTTCATCACTCTGGTAAGTGGGGGTGATATCTTTGCGAAGTTTTTAATGAACTTCCTATAGTAGCCTGCTAACCCTAGAAAACTTTTCACCTTTGTTGCATTCTTTGGGATCTGCCAATCCTAAACTGTAACTACCTTCGCTTGATCTATTGCTATCCCATCTTTAGAAACCATATGCCCAAGGAATCTCACCTCTTTCCTCCAAAAATGACATTTGGAGAATTTTGCCTTAAGGTGGTGCATACAGAGAGTCTTCAAAACTTCTCTTGAATGTTGGGCATGCTCTTCCTCGCTCTTTGAGAAAATTAAGATGTCATCAACAAAGACCACAACAAACTTGTTCAGAAACTCCCGGAACACTCTACTCATCAGATCCAAAAAATATGCGGGTGCATTAGTCAATCCAAAAGGCATAACTAACCACTCAAAGAAACCATCTGGAGTTCTGAAAGCATTCTTATCTATATTGTCCTCGGTCACTCTCAACTGATGAAACCCCATGGCCATGTCTAACTGAGAGAAAACAGATGCACCAACAAGTTGGTCAAACAAATCATCTATCCTCAGGAGTGGGTGCCTATTCTTTTCAGTAAGTTTATTCAACTCCCTATAATCCACACATAAGTGAAGCGAACCATCCGCCTTAGTTGTGAATATCACTGGAGCACCCCATTCAGATATGCTTCGCCTAATAAATCCTTTTTCAAGTAGCCCCTTACTTACTTGCTCACCTCCCGCCTTTCCCTTGAAACCATGTGGCGCATAGGCAATGCAACTGGCTACTGGTACAGATCGTAGATTATCGATAGATGCATCAAGTGACTCTAGGAAACTAAGCATGACATATCCATTAGGGTCACAAGAAATCTCGAGGGTCCTCCCATGGCAAGTCAAAAGTCTAACGACCCTCCTCTCACAATCCATAATGGCACCATACATGCCTAGCCAATCCATACCTAAAATCAAACCATAGCCCATAAAACCGAGCACATATGCGTTGCACTCAAACTCGACGCCCAACGCAGATATTCTCAAACCCCGACAAATCATGGACAAACGAGCCGTACAACCAATGGGGTTTGAGACAACAACGGGATCCACTTCCATACTAGTATTAAGGTGCAGAGACTCAACCACAAAATCAGATATAAATGAATGTGATGCGCCAGAATCAAAAAGAGTTCTAATAGGATGATTGGAAAGAGAAATCAAACCTTTCATGGAAACTTTCCCACCTCTATTGGGAGTACTGGTCACGAGAGCATGCACCTGCCCTTTAGAAGATCCTGCCCTTTGATCTTGTCCTTGCTTCTTCGGGAACTCCTTAGAAAAGTGTCTGACCTCTCCACAACTGAAACAAGCATTCTACTTTCTTTTGCAGTCCTTGACCAAATGACCCTCACGTCCACAATTATTACACTTCCTCTTATCCCTAGCCTTGCCGTCCTTTCCGCCGTTCTTTTGTTGTTGTTATTGTTGTTATTGTTGTTATTGTCATTTCTTGGTCCATACTTTCTTGTTTTACGTTTCCTCCACTTTAACTTCTTTCTTTTCAGATTTATCTTCCTCATGCATCAATGCCATATTAACGAGCCTTTATAAATTTGCTTTCAACGGAATATGGGACATAGTTAACCTATGGAGGGGTTCACTCAGTCCTTTTGCGATCCGCAAAGCTTTCTTATGTGGGGTATCCACCAACTCCAACCCATAGCTTGCTAGTTGGTTGAATTTGTGACATACTCTTCGACAGTCATGCCTCCTTGCTTGAGTGCCAGAAACCTTTCCATTTGCATGCTTTGCTCAGCTTGAAAAAGAAACTTCATTTCGAATCTCTGTCGGAAATCATTCTAAGTCCCCATCGGACGCCCTGCTTGCATCACTTCCGACTAGAACGAAGCCTCGTCTTTCAGCCGCCGAACTGCCAACTGAATCTTCCTACGATCATCAACTTCAAAAATTCCAAACAAATCCTCCGTTTCTTTTAGCCAATTCCTTGTCTCCATGAAAGTCTCAATTCCATTGAATGGATTTCCACCCATAGCATGGAAGCCTTTACATATCTTAGAGAAAATATCAACACACGGAGGAGTAGGAACAACGGGTGCAGCTAGGGGAGGAACGTTTTCTTGGCCACCGACGGGCGCTGTAGCCTCTAGATACCTACAGAACCAGCGTGGTACCGTGAAACCCTCAGGAATATTAGGTTCACCAGACATTCTGAAAGAAAAGGGAAAAGGATTCAAACAGAGAATCGAAAGATATTTCATATGGCTTTGGGGTATATGTTTTTCAAAACAAACTTTTCTTTTGAAAATGCTTTCTTTTAAAACCTTTTTGAAAACATTTTCAAAATATTTTTTCTAATCTGGTAACCTTTAGCTCTGATACCAATTATGACACCCCACATCCGTTAATGTCACTCATTAAGAGAATGCATTAAGTTTTGGGGAGCATTGTTAGTAAACAGAACATTACAAGACAGATATAAAATAGCAGCAGAATTTCAAATTTTATTAAGCAGAAAACATCGTAGTTCAAAACATGGTTACATCATATGTTTGAAATGCATAAAACCCAGTACATCATTAAAATTCTGTCTTGTACTTAAAATATCATATTACAATAATAATGAAAAGAGCACAATTCCCCAAAAAATTAGCTAGAGTAGATAAACAAGAAATCAAGCAATACGTCAAAGCAGCTCCAAGCAAAGCTAAGCATAATCCTGATCAAGCTTGATTATTCCCAACGTGAGAAACTAGGAGGGAAATGGAAGAGAAAGAAGAGGAAACAAAATAGATCAGACATAAAGTCTGGCAAGTCCAGTTACTTTTAAAATATAATTTAGTAAAAGCATCATGATAGGCAAATAAAGTGGATAAGAGAGATAACATCGTAAAAGGTAGGTATGACAAGGTAAACAGGATAAACAGAACAGGCATTGTGCTTCTATACTACTTTCTCCCTCTCTACACCAACACTAGCATCATATGAATAAGATTATCCCAAATAGAATGGAATGGTACATTTAGGTGTACTTCTACTAACAGGTTTTACCTCAACAAGAACAACAGGTAGCCCAATAGGAATAACAGGTATTACACCGAACAAGAATAACAGGCTTACCAACAAGAAAGACTAGATGTACCCTAATTACTACCCCAATTGATAGGATCCCTACTCCGTAGATACTCTGTGATGGCCCAACAGTAGGATGTATCACTTCCTAAAGTGGCAACCCTTCGTTTTCAGGATGTGCACAACCATGTCTACATGTGTCACGACGTCTTAACTTCCTCTGTCGGACCCATGCACACATATGACTCCATCGGTATGCGCATCCCACAACGTCCCCTACGTTTGGATCTCTTACAATAAGCGCAGTAAGTGTGCCCCGACTCCGACCTAGTTCGAAGTACTCGTTTGATACCTATATATGGACTACTAACTGAAATGGGTCCCACACATAAGATGATACAAGCTTCCCCCTACGCTTGCATCCCCACTAGGTTTTCCATAAGTTATGCCATACCTGAGTAAAAGATTGCATAACCCCACAGGTTAAGTTTGTGGGCCTATATATAAATATTACCCACCAACCCAATATTTACTTAACCCACCCACTATTTCAAACAAGTTTACTTAACCCCTACTCAAGTTTAACATGTTCATGCAATCCTTATGGATTCAACCAGGTTAAGTATTTTAATTCATTACCATATTCATTTATGGTTATAATGTGCCAGACCTCCCACATTAAGCCTACCACTTGTGGATGCTGGATATGCCGGTCGGTTCCGGGCAGACTTCTTTCACAAGTCGAACTTAACTCCGTGTCTTAGCAAGTCTTGTGTTTATGCACTTAGATACCTCACATTAGATTCACCACTTGTGGTCGCTTGATATTCCGATCGGTTCCGGATAGACTTCCACCACAAGTGTAGTCTAACCTCGAGTCTAAGCGCGGTTACAGTTTCTAATTACTGTAATTCTGGGCATTTCCATTATTAACCAATTATTCCTATGTCATTATAGGTTCTCATGCCCCTTTCCCAAGTTATGTTCATAATGAACCATATTCCCCAAATTAAGGTCTTTAATCACAATTTGATTTATGCCCCAAATTCAAACATTTCATTCAAGTTATGCCCAAATTTCCAATTACAAGTTATGCCCCAATTTTAACGTTTTCCCCTCGTTCCCAATTTAACGTGTTCGCATATTTCAGCGGCATGCCTAGACTTGAAGGTAGCCTGTCTATATAAAAATAAAAAGGGAAAAGATGGAGGGAAGAGGAGAGAAATGATCATACTAACAAGATTGACATATAATGGCAGAAATAGGCATAAACACAAAGTGGCATAATGGCAAGATAGGCATATAGGAACAGATCTGATGAACATGTGACAATAGAACTGATTCTAACATAATGGGGACATCATAAGCAGGCATGATAAGATCTAAACAATGAATTAGATAACCAACAAATAACAGATCTGACAAAATAAGTAGGTATAGGTTTAGATCTAGTTCATAGTCATGTTAGAATAACTTAGATAAACAGGTTATAACAGATCTGATAGGATTCAAATAGTCATTGGCTTAGATCCAAGTTATAGTCATGTCAAGATTTACTTTTTAAATATTTAGATCTAAAATTAACATAGACTCATAGTGAATGGACATAAGAAAATAGAGAGGTGTAATTGCAGATGTTGAATCACAGATCTCTACACTTGAATGACTTGTTTGTTAAAGAAGAAAAAGGCTATTTTCAATCTAGGCTGAGGCAGCATCTAGTTCTCCATTGTTTTAGAATGAATAAAACACTGAGAATATGGTCTTATTTATAGCCTAGGGTTCACGAATCTGGTTAGAAAACAAGTCCACGTACCCAGAAATGATTCTGGCTCGGGTTTCGGGGGTGTCGACACTCCGTTATGGTGCCGACCCATGGATCGACACCCCTAGGGTGTGTCGACCCCCAACGGGTCCGATTCCCCCTCAGATCCCCCACTTCGAATTTGAACTTATTTTTGAATTTTTGGACTTATTATATATATAACTGGCTTATATGTATACAAACTTCAAACCTGAATATCTTCTTCATACTATATCCATTTTACGCAAACCAGGTGTCTATTTTGACCAGAATTCCAAGATGAACGCAATGACGCAACCTCAAATCTAAACTTATACTTATTTATTCTTTAATTTATCATCTTTAGTGCTGTTAAAATTACGGGATGTTACATTCCCCTCGTGTCCCATGACACCACGATGATCTACCCCATTGGGTTATTCACCTTCAGACGTACGCACTGGTTCAAGCGCTACAGGTTGATGCATTATTAGACCCTATGTCTAAACATTTAATTATGTGCTTGCTCTACCTCGTCAGATTTCCTGTTAACTTGGTTAGTCCTATTCACATTTACTTCTTATCCAAGTTACCAAGTTCTTCTTGCTTATTAATTTCAGTTATAACTTAATCTATTTAAGTTTAGTAACAAGCCCATAACATGTTATTCTCAAGATTGCAGTCCAAGCTCTATAATCTACAATCTCTTTATATTATTCAGTGTCTAATTCCATAGTTACAATAACATGTTCTACTTAATATGTAATTAAGTATACTTCATCTCAATTCACCTGTTTGCTGTTTAACATGTCACTTATTATTTAAGATTAAATATAACTTATTTCATCCTATATTTTCACATCGTTCTTTCCTATTTAATCATAATTTCATCTTACACTGTCACTACAACTTTTCGTTGTTTACTTATTAACTTAGTTATGTTAACTAAGGTTTACTAATAAGTTTCCTTTCCATTTATTATAACTTATGTTATAATTTCCACTTGTACCTAGGACAAGCCTACCTATTATATAACATTCTCATTAATGTAATAATTATAATAGGTTATTATCATTCCCAGTTCATTCCTATTCTTTTACCTTTGAGACCTTCATTCATTTCCATTAATTACCATTAATGCCATTATATCTATCCTGTCATTTACATATATTTATATGTATTTATGCACCAGACCTCTCACATACGCCTACCATTTGTGAATGTTGGATTTGTCGGGCAGTTCTAGGCAGAATTCTACCACAAGTTGACTTAACCTTGTGTCTTAGCACGCTACATGTATATTTAAGCACTAGACCCCTCACATTAAATTAAAAACTTGTGGATGCTGGATTTAGAACCTAAATAACCATGGATCCACAATTCTCAACTAAAAGAAAAAGGGAAGGAAAAGAAGAAGTTTAAATTGACTAGATCCAAAAATTAACCTTACTTTATATAGAATTCTAAACACCTAATTGCAGATATACATTCTTTTCCTCTAGGTCTTGATTCAGAATTTCCTTAAACTAATTATCCTATTTTTCTGAAGAGATTTGAGGAGGAATAAAAATGGCAGAGCTTAGGCAGCCTCCCAGAAAATGTGAGATTTAGGCTAGGCTCTACTAGCCTATTTATAGGTGTTTAGGATCTTATCGTACATGCAATGATGGGTCAGCAACGAATGCAATTAAGAAAACAGGCCAGAGTCATTAACGAATCTACCCAGATCCGCGGTGGGCCGACCCTAGGGTCAACACACCCATGCCTGGGTCGACCCCTAGGTCAAATCTCCATTGTTAACGAATATTAGTAAGTTAAATCTGTGAGGTGTCACTCTGATAAAGAGTGACATTAACGGATGTTAATTCATGTATCCAAAAATAAAGTAAATTTGAATAACATTATTTAACATGATAATGTTAAATCATAGACCCTAGGTTTAATCATGTCCGTTAACTAGGTTAATTATTAGTAAGTTCAAAAAGTATTTAATGTGACACCTCACGTCCGTTAATTTTACTCTTTACCAGAATGCATTAAGTTCCATGAAGCGTTGTAGGTAAACAGAAACAGAAGCATCACAAGACAGATATAAAATAACACCATAATTTAAAACTTTATTTTTCATATAGAAAACATCGTGGTCCAAAATCCAATTACAACATAAGTCTGAAATACAGAAAACCCATTACATCAAATTAAAATATCTGCCATGTACTAAAATCATCAAAGTACAGTAATATAAAATCATAATACCAAAAAATAGCCATAACAAGATAGACAAGTAATCAAACCGATACATCCAACCAGCTCCAAGCAGAAACGAAAGAGAGAATCCTAATCAAGCCTGAGTATTCCCACCGTGTGAGTCTGGAGGGAAAGAGGAAGAGAGAGAAAAGGTAACAAAACGGGTCAGACATGTGGCGAGTCCAGTGACTTTTAGCATATAAATAAGTAAACGCATCATGGCAGGCATATAAACTAGATGAGAGAGACACAGCCATATCCCATAAATATCCTATGCCTTCCCCACAATAGGATGCATCACTTCCTAAAGTGGCAACCTCCAGATAGACACAGCCATATCTATTGGTGCTATAGTGTCTTATTTTCCTTAGTAAGCGGAACCATGCACGCACATGACTCCATTGGAATGCGCCATCAAACACCTCCCCCCATATGGACCTCTTATAATCTGCTTAATAAGTGTGCCCTGACCCTTACCTAGTTCAGGGGCCCCTTTGGATACTAGTGTGAGTTATTGACTAATACGGGTCCCATATGTAACACCCCGCATTATTAATATAATTAATGTATATATATGCATAGATAGATTAATAATGGTGATGTACATTGAAAATTACTTAACATGAAAGAGAAGGAAAGATTAATTCAATGGCAGTGTATGTAACGGAGAAGATAATAAAATAAGGATACTTAATTTAAATATCAGTAGTTAAGTAAAATGGACATCACCATTGCGTTCGTCTCGAAATTCTACATGAAATAGAGTCAAAATTTTCAAAAATCGGACTCCATATGAAAGAGTTATGGCCTTCGGAAGAATCAAAACATTTTGAAATTCGACCCAGGCAGCTGGGCGGGAAATTTCCCACCCAGAACACGGCAGGTCGACCTAGGGGTCAGGTCGACCAGGGGGTCGACCTACCCTCTAGGAGGTCGACCTACCACCTAGGAGGTCGATCTCGGAGTCGACCTACCCCAGATATGGGCAGTTTTTGTTCCTGTGACGTTGTTTGACATGTTATACAGACCGGATGGCTTCTAGGTCAATCCTGGGGATCTAAAACACTCTCTACACCTATAAAATAGTGCCTAGACCTAACCTAATTCATAAAAATTCTCTATGACGCCTCCATGCCGCCAAACTTCAACCAAACATGGTTGTCGCCTCAAAACCCTAAATTCAATTGCAAGCTCTTCACCAACTTTGGAGTTTAATCAGATAAGAAGATTAAATCAGCGTTCCACATCAACATCAAATCGCTTATTTCTCTAATCCAGTCAATGTAAGTGGATTTGAACTATATTTGTTGTATAATGTTGCTTCTATCGTTTACCATTCCCCATAATGAATATGATGTTAATTTAATAAGATTTGTTATTTTTATTTATGCCTACGTTTGAGTTCACTCCTTTTTATCCTTTCCCCTTTTTAGTTTTGGATCTAGGTTATCTCAAACCTAGACAAAATCTTATTATACAATATACATGATTGGAATATGAGGATATTGGAATATAATCTGTAATTTTGGGGTTTGTGGCATAAAAATTGTTGTTGCATATATTGGGCATAATTTATTTTATGCGGTCGAGGAATATAATCTATAATGTTGAATTTATGTAAGTTTGACATAATTGTCATTGGATATGGAATTGGTATAATTTAATATTAACAACATATAACTGGATAACATGGGTCGGTGAAATTCATTTGTGACTTGGAAAATAAGCCTAGAGGGTGAATTAGATTATATGTATGAACATGGGAATGTTGGGATATATATCTCTTTTCTCATGTTTTCCGAACTCTGACATATCTCTTTTCTCTATCTTTTTCTGCAGGATACCAGAGCAATCAACTCGGTTTTCAGTGGATTGGATTTTAAAAAAAAAATCGGTCCGTCGGAATCTGGGTTGTTACATCTGGTGTCATAGCAAAGTTTTACGATTCCTATATAGATAACGAGTGAGCGTATTTGTATTTTCAAAAATATAAATATATTAGTTATATAAACCTAAATCCATATTGTAGCCCACTAAACATGAAAAGAGTTAGGATATCTAGTTTATAAACTCAAGGAATGAACATAGGAATTTGGAAACCATTAGGTGGTTGCGAAAGTGTACAATATGACTTGAAGCTAGAGAAAGAAAAATATCCCATAGGATGGAAGCTGAAATATTAGTATTTCAGAGTGGTGGGTTTAGAAGTGTAACCTTAAACTAGAAAAAAGGTTGAAAAATGAAAATGGATTAGGAATATATATATAGTCGAGAGAACTGAATTCGCGAAAGTGCCTAAGAAAGCCTAGTGAGTTGAAGACCCGTTGTGAGTCTAACCCAATAATAAACTTTTAAGAACTTGAATCTGTAAAAGAATTTGTGGAGTTTTTCAAGTTTTAATCTTAAAAGTATTTTTGAAGTATGAGAAATTATTAAGTGCATGACGGGTTTTAAAAGTAAAGTGGGTATATTTTGCAAAACTATGATTTCTTGTTTTAAAAGAATTCTCTCGTTAAAAGGTGCATAGTATAGAGCATATATAGCTCACTAGATTTCATATTATAATATATAAAAGGGTTGAAAAGAAAGTGTTGCGTTTTGTAAAATAAATTCTTTTCTGTTTATTGATTTACAAAGAAATTTTGTTGGGTGGACAAAATAAGTTGAAGGAATAGAATAGATGTCTACACCTTATAGCGTATAGTTAACGTTGTAAATAGGAACAATGTAACCTTGATAATTGTCCTTGTCTACTCCAATTTCGTGATTTGAAGAAAATGTTTTGCATTTTTATTTAGTAACATTTTTTTATGGTTTGGCAAAAGCAAGTTTTCAAGAAAAGAATAAAAGTTTTACCACTTTTAGTTTTTGGAAGAAGAATGTAATAAAAAGAAAGAAGGCCAAACCATGTTTTAACAGTGGAGTAGTTAAGGATTAAGGCCTAGAAAGAACGTGATAAAGTTAAAGCTATTAGAACCAACTGGTAATTGGTTAAGATGAGAAATTCTCTGAGTGTCAATCTGATGTTGATTTCGGTCTTCGGGGTTGATACTTAGAAATTTATTTTCTTGCCAATTTACAGTCAGGGATTAGATGATATTAAACTAATGAAAAATTTCCTGTAGAATGCATAAGCCGTATGAGTTTAGGATTGTTGTTTAAA